>JARYGA010022949.1:0-1451753 GCA_030545235.1 Helianthus tuberosus
ACACCTCTGAGCTTGGACGACTGCGGTTGGTCTAATGGTGTTGCTAAATAAATATGTATAAAAATGTATACTAAAAATAAAGATTTTTACAGGTTTTCATCTTTAACACTTAAAAATGCTTATTATACTTAACTAATGAGAAGCCCGAGCATATTGCGTCGTATGCACCATAATTACTGAACATATATATTCAATGCCTAATAAATATTTGAATGATTGCATAAGTACTTTACACAAAAAAATACAATCATTTTGAAGTATGATTCCTACTTAATAACATATCATAGCTAATCTAGATGTTCGTTCTCAATTTCAACTGCATGTCGCGCGTATACATCATTCACTTCAAATTGTAGCTCCAGTTATTTAGCTTGTAGATTAGCGACTCTTCAAGTAAGATCATCTAGTGTAACCGTTATGTGTCAATCGTATGCGATAACCTCGTCTACTAGACGTTGTAAGCATGCAAGAAGTTGTCTTTCATTTGCAATCGGCATATTGAAATCTATAAGATAACCGGAAAAAGTTTTTTAGTAAAAGGTAACGGAAGATAAGTTTTAATTATGTAAATCACTTTCGGTTTACATAATATTATACCTTTAGGAAAAAAAGGTTACCCATAGGTGTGAAAACAAATATCTTCTGTAGCTGCAACAGCTTGCCATGCCAGGTAAAGATCGCTTTGCATTGTTTTATGTAGTTTAAGCATAAGGCTCAGATAAGACGGGTTATTGTGGCTGCGAATAACGCATTTGCCAAGCCATAACAATAACATCAATTATCTATAATCATGATAGCCTTCAAAAATAGGAACACAACCTTCGTAACGTGTTATAAGCTTCGTAAGCACACAATGCCTACAAAATCTAAAGTTGTATATTAATCTTATATACATAGGCATTTTCCTAAAAAATAAGACGAGGAATCCACCAACCAAATACTCATGGCAACTCAGAAACCTCCAACTAATACGTGAAGGTCCAACTAAAAGCCGTGAGACAAAATTAAACCAAACAAACAAAATAGTCATTCGTACAATAACCTAATGCACACAACATCAACATCGCATAATGTACAAACAAAGGAAGCAAACCTTGGTTGATAATTGATATTATATAAATATAAATATAAATAAATGAGCATAACATATTTGCTCACAAAAACCAAGTCCTCCAATGTTAAATTGATATTTTGTCGGATTTAAAACCGAACTAAACGTCACTTGCCTAAAAGTTGATGATATAAATGATATCAATTATAAAACATTGTACACTACAAATAACAAGAGGCTTAGATAAAAGTTGGTGGGGTTGCTTTATAAAAGCCATCGCATCCGCAAACATACTAAGGTCATCATCATTGCCTAATTTCAATAGAGATGAGTCCGAAAGGCTCAACAAAGCTTCATTGCCAAAATTTACGACATATACGATTAAAATGCTTATCTTAACCATATATCACACATCTTTTCAGTCAGTTAGTTTAATCTAAGTAACCCATGCCATCACAACAAGCAACCAACCAAAGATATAAATAACACCTCATCACTACAAAACACCACTAACCTTTAGGTTTTAAAACACAAAAATTAAGGACCATAATGCATAGTTAAAACATCCACCTTAAGACAACATAACCATGGCTCATCAAAAGTTCATCGCCATTAAGGAATCCCACAACCAAATTAGGCTTAGCTATAACTAGGGGTGTTCAGAAAAAAACCGAAACCAAATAAATACCGAAAACCGATCCGAATAATGAATTCGGTGTTTGGTTTAGTTTTTAACAGAAACCGAATTGTGAATTTGGTTTTTGGTTTTTGGTTTGGTATTGGTTCCATATATTTTTTTTATTTGATTTATTTGGATAACCGAATAAACCGCTAATTTAACTAATTATTAAATAAAAATAATAATATTTAATAAACCGTATAAATTTTATTGTCCCACATGATAAGTATAAAGCCCAACTCACAGATTAAGCCCGCTCATTTCTGTATTTTTACTCTTCAAAACATACTAGGGTTTCTAAATTTTCACATATAAGGTTAAAAGATGATTTATGTTGACTATTTCTAGTTTTAATGTTCTATGTTTTGACTTTTAAGTTTTGTAGTTGTATGTACGACTATTTTCTGGATGTGGTTGTTTTATTTTGCGTTGAAACTTTCTTTTATTTACATATGGTTCGGTTTAAATTAGTTGCTGACTTGATTTCGGAAGTTGGAACACAAACATGAATTATAAATATAAATTAGGAAAAAAAGTACTTATGAACAATTTGGTTAGATTTGGTTGAAATTGGTTTGTTTGGTTTTTAACCGAATCCAAACTGAATTGAATTTGGTTTGGTTTGGTTTAGATTTGGTTTACATATTCCTAATTTGGTTTGGATTTGGTTTGGGGTACAAAATTTAGAAAAAATGAATAAACCGAACTGTATAAACCAAATAAACCTTAAACCGAACCGATGAACACCCCTAGCTACAACACAAATGCAGATTTGAACACCTGTGTAAACCTTTTTGTGGAACACACCATACGAAAGGCTCAAATACATATCATCGCTGATGCATCCGCTTGAAAAAAGTCCGGTTAAAGTTAAAAGAAAAGGCTAAATGTAAAGGTAAGACATGGCTTACCAACGAATCATCGCCTCCAAGGCTCACAGACGGATATTGCAGTGTAAACACTTCCAAAGATTAACTCTGATTCAACGGATTAAGAGTTTTAAAGACAACCCAAACAAAGGAACAACAAGATAAATAACCTAACCTAACACAACATAACCATTGCTCACCAAAATTTCACGCCATTAAGAAATACAACAACAACAACAAAAAATTTCAGCCACAACACAAAGACAAATCCAAAAAACTGGGTCAATTGAACCCAAAAAATATCGTAGCTGTAAAAGAATCACAAGGCTCACTAAAGGATCATATCCTACAAGCATCATAAAAAAACGACTCATACGGTTCAACCAAAATAAACATTACAAGAGACAACATAAACTCCGATTCAACAGAGTAAGAGTTGTAAAAACAACCCAAAGAAATCAACCCTTAAATAAACAGCCAACTGAACCTAATAACGATCGAAACAACAACCAAAACATAGGTGACCCTGCAAGCTCAAGAGAGAGAACAGAGATTCGGCGATAGTAAGAAAGAAAGAAGATCATACACAAAGATAAAAGGAATCCACCGCCTAAAACCATTGTGCAGACTAAACACAAGTGTCCCAAGTAACACTTGAAGGTCCACCTAAAAGCCCAAAACAAAACCGAACAAACAATATATACATTCGTACAACAAAATAATGCACAAGACATCAGCATTGCATAACTTACAAACAACCAAAGCACAACTTAGTTGATAATTGATATTATATAAATAAATAATACAATAAGCTAGAAAATAATTTAAAAAACGTAATCTCATAAGCCACTTGTGCTTAGATGGATACACTATTGTTTTAGTTATATAAAAAAATATAGTCTTTTTGCATAACACTTGATCAATAATCAGCCATATTGTAATCTAGAACATCTAAACTCGATGTTAATCAAACTTGTAGAAATCAGTAATATTAAGTTTACAACAACCATGACTTTGATGTTACTTATATTTTTTAAAGATTAATGTAATTTTGCAACCCTTTATAATAGCTTTGATTCATCAATAAACTACATAACATCTCATTTCTATAGTTTTCACCTTAATAAATAAAAATAAAAGTATTTTAACTAAAAAACACTGATCAAGCAACAATTAAACTTATTGGTCATATTTATTATGGTATAGCAACAAGAAGAGTGATATGTATAGTGCAAGTAGTATAAATTTCATATTATTTGAGCTTTCACCTTCTCTCTTCATCGCCGGCGTCCATCAAAGCTTTGCTTCTCACTATCGATTGCTAAACTTTAAAGTTGGCAACCATGCCTTCTCTCCATCATGGTTCATCGATTTGGGATTTCACCCTCATCCTCTTACCTCTCTCTCCCGCTTTTGTCAATGACCACCAGATGCAGGGGCGGACCCAAGTGTCTTGATGGGTGGACGGGCACACCCTTTTAAAAAATGTTTTAGTGTATATTTTAAGTAAAAAAAACTCTACCGTACCCTTTAAAAATATGGTTAAATCTCTCATCCACACCCCAACAAATAATTGTTACGTCTGCCACTTACCAGGAAGTACAAAAGCATTGAGACATGTTTCGTCAAAGACACCCAAGTAAATGTATTTTCATTAGATGTTTTAATATACATAAACCAACCAAAATATTTAAATAATTATACTTTCCATCTCTTTTTTTAACTTTTATTTATATTTAATCTTTTTTTTCAAACATACAAAATCTAGTAAATCGTACGGTTGCAAATATTGAATTTAGAAAGAATTATACAACTAAAACTCCGTATTTTTTAACGCTTGAGTTATAAGTTGACCTGGCTCATGGCTTTATAACCTAGTAGCATATTGGGGGTAGAATAAAGTTTTGGGACCAATAAGTCTTAGGTTCGATACAACAGAGTTTTTCCATATTTATAAGGTTTTTTGCTGAATTAGTGTATAGGCATTTGCCATTAAAAAAAAAGTTATAAGTCGACGTGACATTTAATGTCCTTTGAATCAAGTTTGATACACAAGTGGACAAAAAGGCTTTAGAATGCCACTTTTAACCTTAAAAAAGAAGACAAACATTGGTATGCAGTCACACGCGCCTCCACGTCGATGCAAACTTCTGAACCACATCAAGTGTTGACAATCAATGGCACAATTGGCTAGCATGGAGAGTGAGTATCACGCGCTACATGAAGAGAGTGGTGGATGATGTCATCCATCCAGCTATAAATAGCAACTTGTGGATGTGAAGTTAACATGATGATTGGGAATTGAAGTGTACAACTCCTTGAGACTTGAGAAAATTACCGAAAAACCACAATAGAGAGAAAGTGAGTTTGGTTGCATGAAAATGAAGCCAATGAACATGCTTATGTAACACTTTCAAGTTCAACCCTTTGTCTCCAACAAAATTTGCAATTTTATAACTTTTTTTTAGTATTTTGTTTTGTTTATATGTTTGAGTTTGTTACTATTTGCTTCTTGTATTTTATAAACTTCTACTTCACGAGTTTTTCGTCTTCCGTTGAAACACACCAAATTCAAATATCTCATCAGTTGAATTTACTTTTTGGCACGTAGTTCTTAAACCATAGAATTCATCTAAACACAATGGAAACGTTTATTTATAACATCGAAGAAAAAGTCCTTTTCGTAGTAAATCGTTCCACGATTACTCGTGCTCGGGAAAGATCCAGAAGTATATGCCAAAAGTCCCCAATGGGTTGTGAGAGAGTGGGAAGAGATGCAGGGAAAATGGGTGCGAGAACATCACCCCTCCTTGCTGTAGATACTCGTCGGAAGTTCCAGGTAGCTTCTTCTTGTTGCCATTCCGTGCACCCTAATACATCACCATTAAACAAAAGTCGCAGTTCAAAACAAAACATAAATAAATAGGGTGCCAGTCACAAGGTATGGCAGCCTTTAAGTACATGCCTTCCGTCTCTCCAACCATAACTAAACATTAATCTGACATGCATACTAAATTAAGCTACGTTGAGTGAGTTCTAGTTTAGTAAACGTCACTATAGGCATAGCAATACGAGATATCATTTTCATCGCAACATTGCTTTAATTAAACATACCTTTTTGCAACATACATACATTCATCAGTTGTCGTCACTATTAAATCCTTTTACCTAGCCGTACAACTGATTATTGGCAAGCCACAAAGGCATTGCCCCCTTAACGTCTCCACAACGTTAACTTTCGATTCTAAAAGACACATTTTCCATTCATCTCTGTGATCAAGAGACAATAGATTTCGACAATGTATTGACTTATAGAAACATTATACATTAACCTTTCCTTCAAACTTTACCTTTAACATTCATTACACATGTCAGGTTTGCAATTCAGTGAAACGTTAACTTTAGGTGCTCATCTAATAGCTTCCTTGACCATGGCAAAGAACCCAAAAACAGTTTTTTTTAGAAAAACCATTTGTTTCATTAAAACATGTTTTACTTTCAAAACATTTTTGTCAAGTATGCACATCCCCTAAAACAGTTTAAAAAGGGGTCTACAAACTCACCTGAGAAACACAGGTGAGTTCCTCGGGTTTGAGACGTTTCATCCATAAATAGGTGGCTGAAGTTCGTCATTTGATGTATTCATCTTTTATTTGTGCCCATGCATTGAGATTAGTAAGAAAGTTTATGTTATGAGTGTCGTGTAACAAAACACAAAGATGTGATGTAAACAAATAAAAGAAAATGACCGACTTTTTATACAATTTAGAGTGTCTATATATATATATATATATAGGGTAAGGATAGTGTAAAAAGGGCCTAAAGTGTAAGAAGTGTATTATAACACTATATATAATACTATATAACACCATATAAACACCGTATAACAATATGTAACACCATATAATACCATATAACACTATGTAACACTATATGTCATTATATAACAAATATAACACTATACATCTATCATAGACATGCTATCAGACAACCTATAGTGTAATATTTGTTATATAATGATATATAGTGTTACATAGTGTTATATGGTATTATATGGTGTTATATAGTATTATATATAGTGTTATAATACACTTCTTACACTTTGAGCACTTTTTACAGGATCCTCTACATATATATATAGATCAGGAGAAAACGCCCAAAAGTGTGAGAACGGTGAGAACGCATCCTGGCCCAACACGTGGCGCGGGACATGATCAGGGTCCGAGGGTTTTTTTTTTGTCTTTTTAGTATTCTTCTCCTTTCCCGATTTTCGCGTTTGACATGCTGCTTTATTTTTTGTGTGCAAGATAATTTTGGCGTTATCTAGAATCATTAATTACTTGGCGTTTTACTGTTTTTCTCAGATTTCTTTTCATTGAATTAATTCTTTTTGTGTCACATGGTTAATGTTTTTGGCGTTATGGCTTTTTCCATGTCATTTTTTGGCGTTTTTGGTCTTTTTGTTAATAATTGATTACCATAGATTAATATTTTATAAAATTACAATAATACGAAATCAAAATAAACTAATAGTCTTCCGTGGGTGGGATTACATCAGAGATGTACCCATCGCTTTGTTCATCACTTTCTTCAGATTCATCATCATCAATTTTTAGATTTGGGTATAACGCCATTAGCTCGTCTCTTCTTTGCTACAACCTATTCTTGAATATCACTGCATCCTTGGATTTTGGATCGTTTGAAGGTGCTAAATCACATAGTTGTTCAATGATAGATAGCAACCATGTCTTCAACATTTCTTCCATTGGCAATGAATATTGCACCCCGTTTTTATAAGTCACTTCAAGCGTTCCTTCTTCCTCATGCATCACCCAACTGCTAAGTTTTGGTAGAGGAGTATAGTCAATATCATCATCATTTTCATCATCTTCTGCCGGAAATTTTCTCTTCAGTCTTTTTATTACAGTTCGTGTTCTTTCACAATCGTTGGCCATTGGAACCCCAAGGGCCAGGATATCCCTCTGAACCCCTTCATTCATTCCAAACATGGCTTTGATTGTCCTTACCTTTACCCTTCTCCTATCAGAGAACTTTATGATGAATCGTTTCTCTTTCCTTTCAAACCTCCATGCAATAACCTTAGTCATTTTTAAAGTTTTTGGCGTTTTGGACAATATGTGGCGTTTTAGTCAATGTTTTTAGCGTGTTTGAGCTTGTGTTCTCATGGTCTTCTTTTATATCGACTTTTTTTCCCGCGCATGACAGGTAATTATGGTTTTTTGAAAAAAGATAAATAAATTTAAATCCCCAAGTATTTTGCTTTCAATATAATAAATGTTAGTAATTATGTTTTCCGTCGTTTCATTTTACTGTTTTTGCAGTTACCGTGTTTTGTTTTCAAACTCAACTGTTTTTATGGTGTAACACGTCTAATCTTGACGGCTGT
Organism: Helianthus tuberosus; assembly: GCA_030545235.1. Lineage (NCBI taxonomy): Eukaryota > Viridiplantae > Streptophyta > Magnoliopsida > Asterales > Asteraceae > Helianthus > Helianthus tuberosus. Next base: position 8,007 of record JARYGA010022949.1, read on the forward strand.
AATTATGGCGTTTTGTTTTCCAACGGCGTTTAGATAACAATTAGACTTTTTTTTGTTTTATATTCTTTGCACATTGTTTCCCGCTTTTTTTATAATAGTAGTTGTTCAAAGTAATTTTATTATAGTTTGGTAGTTTTTTGGGGGCGTTTTTATGGTATGATTGCGTTTTACAAGCATTTGCTCATTTTGGTTTTTTATTATATTTTTCATTAGTGGAGGGTTCAAATGAGAAGATTTTTTTGTAAGAAGAAAAAAGAAGAAGTTTCAACCAATAAGAATGCTTCATTTTACTTCATTTAATATTTGTATTTAATTTTAATAGAGTAAATTGCCATTTTGGTCCCTGTGGTTTAGGCACTTTTGCCATTTTAGTCCAAATCTCAAACTTTTTAAATCTGGGTCCCTGTGGTTTCACTTTTATTGCCATTTTAGTCTAAAATCCAAAAACCCCCTATTTTAACTGTTGAAAGCTGATTGTTTTGTCCTTTTGTGCAAGGGCATTTTGGTCATTTTGATTTTAATATTTTAAAAAAACTATTTTAATAATTCTAATAAATTAAAACAAAATTAGTTATAAATTATATAATATATATAACTCTCTCTCTCTCTAAAACACACATACTCTCTCTCTCTAAAACACACATCCTCACCACCACCTTCGGCCACTTACCGACGACGGAACAATTGAACAACACAGACTCTGAATCTTCCATAAACACCCATAATCACCACCGACGACGGCTTCTGAATCTTTGGAACTGTTGAACAACACAGAGCTATGCATAAACACCTACAATCACTACCGACGACTGATCCCATCTCCTCAACCACAACACCCAAACTCCATCTTCTGAATCTACGGCCAGTAGATTGATCCCATCTCCTCATCCACAACACCCAAACTCCATCTTCCGTAAACACCCACAATCACACTGCCGCTGGCCGGCGGTAGTTCTCTGCTTCCTACCGTCGATCACCACCAATTTGTCGGAGAACCACCACCTCCTTCACCTGAAACGTCAACCACAACGGGCCAAAGAAAATAGATAGATCTTCACAGATCTTAAAGAAAAGAGAAGGAGATGACGGGTTGGAATGCTTACCGGACTGACTTGGGTTTCAGCCACCGGAGTCATCGCCGGACGGCGATTGCCGTCGTCATCATCAGCGACATCAACATCGTGAAACCCCATCACCTGTAACTCCACGGTCATCAGAGATGACACAGGCTCCGCCGGTTCTCTCTCTTCCGTCTATCCATCTCTCTCTCTCTCCTCCTCTGATTTCGTTACCGTGCCGCCGCTATCAGTCTGATTTGGGTGTGGGTGTGTATGGAAAGGTGGTTGTGGGTTCCCGTCGGCACAAGAACGGCCACCGGCCGGCAGGATTCTGCTCAAGTCGCCGGGGCTCAGTCGAGAGTCGAGAGAGAGTGGCAGAGGGTGTGGTGGATGTGGTTTGCAGAGAAGAACAATGGGGTTAGGGTTTTGTTATGAAATGAGAAAGATGAGAGAGAGTGTGTATCTGTGTTTTAGTGAGAGAGAGAGTTATATATATATATATTATATAATATATAATTAATTTTGTTATAATTTATTAGAAGAGTAAATCAGAATGACCAAAATGCCCTTGCACAAAAGGACAAAACAATCAGCTTTCAACATTCAAAATAGAGGGTTTTTGGATTTTGGACTAAAATGGCAATAAAAATTAAACCACGGGGACCCAGATTTAAAAAGTTTGAGATTTGGACTAAAATGACAAAAATGCCTAAACCACAGGGACCAAAATGGCAGTTTACTCATTTTAATATAAGGGTATATTGGTAAACTTACATAAATCATTAATATGTATTCTTCCTCATTAATAACTAGTTAAATTAAATTTGTAACTCCTTTTCAAAATATAAACTTTTTCCAAATTAAAAAAAAAACAACTTAATTTAAAGTATAGAATAAATTACTAGTTGTGTAGGATAAATTACGAGTTGTGTATGATATATTTCGAGGTGTGTAGGATAAATTTCGACTGTGTAGGATAAAATTCTATAATGTGTAGGGTATATGTAGGAAAATTTTGATATGTGTAGGTTTGTAGATTATATGTAGGATAATTAATAATTAGTTGACTAATTAATTAAAGAGAGAAATTAATGATATGAGTTATAAATGAAATAACATTTTACTAAGATGCCATTTCTTCTTTTTCTTCTCACATTAAATTTCTTCTCAAATGAACCTTCCTCTTTTTCATTATAGTATTAATGTACTTTTGTTGTTTATTAAATGAAATTACAAAACAAACAACAGATAAAGAAAAAAAAAAAAACAAAATAGAAGCAATTTATGATCTAAATCTTCAGTGTCATCAGTCTCTTTTTTCTTTTGAAACTACAAGAACTGTCACAAATAAATGGAATTTTGGTTTTGACGTGGTTTATTTTATTTGTTCATGTGTTGAAGTGTCTTTGTGGATGTTGGAGACATAGATCAACCCTTTGTGGGTGGATGCTATCTGCACGTCGTCTTCATTATAATCATCGAGGCCAAAGTAGCATTTACACTGGTATAAGTCTCTTCTAATCATCCAAACCTTCTTCAAGAACATAGATGATAGAATGACATATGGGTGTCATCAGTCCCTCTTTTTTGAATTTTGTCCATCTCATCCAGCAAAATCTTACTAAACTCACGTAACAAATCATTCATCGAAACTTCATGCAGAACATTACTGAGTATCAAAGAAAAGATGTTTGCCATCGTTGTATTTTTTGGCGTTTTACATTGAGTTGTATTTTTTAGGAACCCCTGTGTTTTTGTGTGTTTTTTTGGTGTGATAAACGGAAGGTGGTGAGACGTTTTTATTTATAGATTTTTTTTGGCGCGTAGTTTAGGCGGGATATTATTTTTATAACAAAAAATGTAATTAACATTTATCCAGATGTAAGGTTTGGCGTTATATATTATAGCGCTTCATATTTTGTGGCGTTTTTGTAGCCAGGTTGCTTAAATAAAAACACAGAAAAAAATACGTAGTGATAAAATTGGTGTTTTGTATTTATTTGGCGTTTTATTTTTCAATGGTGTTTTATGTGAGAAATGATGTTTTACCTTTTTTACCCTTAATGAAGCGTCCACGTAATAAAATTGATGTTATTTACGAAAACGACACCGCGCCAATCTAGTCCATAGATTGTTTTGATCGGACGATCCATAAGCGTTCTTACCGTCATCACACTTTCTACTGTTTTCTCTAAATCCTGACCCTATATATTTATATGGGGGAAGGTTTAAATGAAAACGCTAAATATTGTGAGAACCGTGAGAACGAATGAAAAAACCACGAGACGGAGTTAGTGTTACGTCTCTCGCTAGGTGGGGTAAATGCGTAAAAAAAAGAGAATTTTAGGCGTGAATGACACATAGTCCTAACGCATATTATTGTAGATCCTGATAATTCTGACGCGTTGTTGAAATACTCCCTAATGCCATATTGCAAAAATAATGATTCATTATTAATCTTGACGTCCTGTTGTAAATTTTGACTCATTGTTGAAATAATCCTGACCCGTTAGTGAAAGAATCATGATGTTCTATTGTTCGCACTTTATTTTTTTTTTTGAAAGGTGAACTTCTTAATGGTGACCATTGTCACATCCGCAAATCGCGGACCCTCGCCAAGATTAAGGGCCCAGATAGCAAGGCCAGCGCTGGGTTGACCAATCTTGGGTCGAAGGCTTTCCCCCGGAAACCGTACTGCCTCTACACGAGTTGCCTCGCTAGAGTAACAGCCGGATGAAAACCGGAGTGACGCTCAGGATCAAACCCTCCTCGGTAGGTTTTTCACCATCATTGCGCACGGGTGTCCCCCCCCTAAGGCCACGAGTGGGAGTCGAACCGGTGACCTCCAAGGAGGGCCGGCCGACTTAACCCAAGTGGGAATACCCACTGGGCCACGATAGGAAGGACGTTCGCACTTTATTTAATACGCTTTAAAAAGACATTCTTTTAGTATAGCGATACTATTCTTAAATTATAAAATAGATTAATGGAAGATTTCATGATATTTTGGAAAAAGTTAATTTGTCAAAAAAGTTATTTACATTCTACGGCATGACTCATTGTTGTACTGAGCTATGAATACACAAGTATCCTTCACCATTCTGGAAAGGGTCCAACCACATCGATAGTCCACTGCTGGAAAGGCTAAGCAGTTGTGATGGGAGTTAAATTATTTTTTGGGTGTAAGGTTTCTGGCGCGTGCCTTTGGCATGAGTCGCACATGCGCAACTCTTTAACAACGTCTAAAGGCATCCCGAGTTAGTAATAGCCAATGTTCATCACCTTCGCTACCACCATACGCAGGCAGTGGCAGACCCAGGAATTTTTCCATGGAGGTGCGGAACATTTTTAAAAATTTTAGGCCCCAAGGTATATAAATAAAAAATCGGTTCGTATCGGGTCGGTTCGGGTCGAGTCGGGTCATGTAAAACAAAAGAACTAAATTTATATAATCATCAAAAACACGTCAAACCTTGTTACAAACATAATTAAAACGTTGTCCTACGGGTTTTCATTTTTTGAAATCTATCAAAAATATAATCTAAACCTACTTTCTTAAGCAACTCTTTCTCTATATAACATATACAACATTCACTTAAATTCTCATCGCCAATCCGATTACGCAAGTATCCACATCAATGAATCCGAAAGACGTATCAACTTTCCTCTTGAGAAATCGCGCTATAATGTCGCTGCTGATTGTTCCTATCGGCTATCACAAACAAATTGATCTATAAGTTCATGGCTCCATAACATATTACATAATGTATCAACTATTCAAGCTCTAAATATCATAATGTAAATCACCCTAAAATCATCTAAACAACATATACACCATAAAAAAGCCAAACGTTCTTCACTAAAAAAAAGCCAAACATACTGTGGTATGCGGCTATAAAAAAGGCAAAATATCATCACTAACAAAATATAACCCACCATAACGTAATGAAAACAAAACGAAGCACATGTCTACTATGGTTAGTATGCGGCTATAATAGGTTGCTAGGGGTGGATAATATCAACCAAAAATCATTAAAAATAACAAAGAAACTTACCTGTGTTTGATCGGCGGTGGTATGGTGGCTGCTGATTGTTCACTGTTGTCACTGTTGATGTTCTGATCGCTGGCATGCAAGGACGATAAAGAGAGCATGATAGAATATGTAAGGGTTTTGGGCCTTTGATTTTATTTTAGTTTGAAATATTGTTGATTTGTTGGGTTTGTTTATTGGGCTAAGACTTAGTAGTGGGTTTGTTTATTTGTTGGATTTGTTCGGGTCGAGTCGGGTCATGTAAAACAAAAGAACTAAATTTATATAATCATCAAAAACACGTCAAACCTTGTTACAAACATAATTAAAACGTCGTCCTACGGGTTTTCAATTTTTGAAATCTATCAAAAATATCATCTAAACCTACTTTCTTAAGCAACTCTTTCTCTATATAACATATACAACATTCACTTAAATTCTCATCGCCAATCCGATTACGCAAGTATCCACATCAACGAATACGGAAGACGTATCAACTTTCCTCTTGAGAAATCGCGCTATAATGTCGCTGCTGATTGTTCCTATCGGCTATCACAAACAAATTGATCTATAAGTTCATGGCTCCATAACATATTACATAATGTATCAACTATTCAAGCCCTAAATATCATAATGTAAATCACCCTAAAATCATCTAAACAACATATACACCATAAAAAAGCCAAACGTTCTTCACTAAAAAAAAAGCCAAACATACTGTGGTATGCGGCTATAAAAAAGGCAAAATATCATCACTAACAAAATATAACCCACCATAACGTAATGAAAACAAAACGAAGCACATGTCTACTATGGTTAGTATGCGGCTATAATAGGTTGCTGGGGGTGGATAATATCAACCAAAAATCATTAAAAATAACAAAGAAACTTACCTGTGTTTGATCGGCGGTGGTATGGTGGCTGCTGATTGTTCACTGTTGTCACTGTTGATGTTCTGATCGCTGGCGTGCAAGGACGATAAAGAGAGCATGATAGAATATGTAAGGGTTTTGGGCTTTTTATTTTATTTTAGTTTGAAATATTGTTGATTTGTTGGGTTTGTTTATTGGGCTAAGACTTAGTAGCGGGCTAGTTAAATGTATTGGGTATTTGGGTTTAGTTATTTAGGTATTAAAAGTTATATAATTTAGGTAGTATTTTTTTTTATAAAATAAGAGTTTACTAAAGAATATTTTTAAAATATAAGTTGATAACACTTTTTACCTAAGGGGTGCGGACGAAAAATTCCAAAGGGTGCGGACGGAAAATTCCATGGGGTGCGGACCTAAAAATCCATGGGGTGCGGACAGGATTTTCGACGGAACTTAGCACTAATTTTTTTTCCCGGGGGTGCGCCCGCCCACCTTGGGCTGGGCTTAGGTCCGCCCCTACCTACGTGAATGTCGCAAATGCTTTCAGGAATTTCACGTATGAGGTAGTTGGCATCCTTAGAGTCCACACAACGTAAGAGTGGGCCCATATAAGATCTCCTTTATAGTATCCCATCGGATAACTGGTATTACAAAGCTTTGTGTTGGATCTTTTTGGCTTTCGCCTTGCTCTATGGGAGGGTACCGGATTGCAAGTAGGTTATAACGGGTGTTGATATACGTTAAATTATACATGTTTTTATCCCACAATTTACTTCCGTTTTAAGAGTTTTTGATCGAAACTGCGATGTTTAGGTACCAATGTCACACCCTGACTTTTGCGGAAGCGTGTTATGTGTGACTTGCTTAATATCATTGCATTCAATTATACTAAACAACTATATGCTAGAAATCATGATGTTAATCCATTACTAAGTTTCAAAATGTTACAACCCATATTGTTTAAAACGAAACCGAGACTTCAAGTTTATAATACAAACCAACCAAATGTTTAAAGTTCCATAAAGGACTTGACAAAATACATAATTAAAATAAGGCTTTGAACCATGTATCTTATCAAGGATAACATACACCATTCAAACCCTTCAAAATGGGATGACATCATTTATTGTAGACACATCTTGAAAACCTCGAACGCCCGCCTGATCCATTATCAATTTCCTGAAATACATGTAGTTTGAAAACATCAACAAAAGTTGAGCGAGTTTATGTGTTTATATGTGAGCTTGTAATAACTTGTAAACATTTGAGAGAATTCCTTTGATAACCGGTATGAAAGCGTTTATGAACAGATCATTAATGTTTTGCAAGGACATTAATATGTGTGGTGTGTAGGAAGTGCTCAAACCTAGCGGATTTCCTCCGGTCCATCCGGTGGGAACGGCATAGTCACCACATGCGGCCACACAAGGACCCATGGGTGGGGCTCGTTACACCCAGATAGATCTACCACTCATGCCCCTCGGTCTTAATACTAGATTAATGGCACTTAAGAGAGATACTACATCATCCACGTGATCTAACAGTTCATTCCTTAGCTAAACCATACCATTGAAACATTCGAACTTTTGAAACATTGAAACATGCATTTCACCCCCGTAGTTATAAACCGAAAACAGTTAAAAGAAAAGGGGGACATGAACTCACAATCTTGCGTCCTGCAAACAAGTGTAACTCAAAGCTTCTCCTCGGTCGTATGACTACCTACACACGTGCTACGGTTTATTAGACGGCTAGGTTGTGCCTTGGCTTTTAATCTTAATTGTTATGACTTAGTATCTTTGAGTTGCATTTTTGATGTCATAAATATTATTCCAAAGTATATAATTATTTGATAAAATAATAATATTTTAACTTAAATTATATTTATTAATTGTTGGAATATTTGTTAAAATCATATACTTTAACTTATTTTTTTTGTAATCCTTCATGAATATTTCCCCCAAGGATGGGTATACGTATACTTGCATTTTTAGACTTGTGTGTTTTGCCAAGTACTGGTGGCGTATTCCGGTGTGTATTTGTACGTACGAGAATACGTATTCTTATTGTATTTATTAAGTATTCTTATACTAAATTTTTGTATTTAAATTTCCGGAATAAAATTTTTAACCAATAAAAATCACCAATTTATATTCTTAAAATACATATATATTTTAAGAAAACTTTTATAGAAAATTATCTATAATTACACTTTGGCAAAAATAAATATATTTTCATATAAATCTCAAAAATAATATATTTTCAAGATTAACTTAGAAAATATTTGTAAATCCATTTTTCACCCCCAAAAATAATATATCTTCTAATAATTCAAGAAAATATATATATTCTTTCTCTATTAAAAAATAATGTATTTTCTACTTGACAAAAATATGATATATTTTTTTAATAATTATAAAAATCATTTTTTTTTCGTTTCCTTGGTTTCCAAAATACCGTATTACTCATTTGTCAAAATATATATATGAACTTAATTCCGGAATATATATTTATAACCCTTATTCCTTGTTCGTTTTGTCAAATTTTTGGGTATAAATTATATATTTGTGTTAGTAGAATTTTGGTAATATTTTGTATCATAATTCTTGGTATTTTGGTAAGTTATATTATTTCAAGTCCTAAAATAATATAACTAATACACATAATATGAAGTAATCACACAAATTGTGACATCTAAATATATACTTAGTCACTTTTATTTATAAAAAACAACCTCTAACATTTGTAATTTTTGTAACAAAAAATTATGGCAAATTTTATATGAAAAACCATGGTTAAAATTTACTTATAAACACTTGTTTAAAAAATATTTTTCTAAGTGTTTAAATTCTAGAAAATTTTTGCCATAGTTTCCCCTAAAAAATGGAGGTTTCCATGCTTTCAAAGCATATCATTTTCTTTTAAAATCATCACCAATCAACAACAATTCAATCAACACTTACCATGTTCCAAAATCATGCAATTTACACTACATCATGAACTTGAAATTTTGTAAAAACTTGTAGTAACTTACCATATTAATTAGTAGACTTAGTTACCCTCTAAAACATGGTTCTTTGTTCATAAATACTATTCTTGAGAAATTTAGTCTTTCACAACTTATAAAATGATTTTTCAAAAATATTTCTTCTTGAATTTTTCTTGTTAATAACATGTTTCTAGCTTTTATTTATCACTAAAAATGTGATTAGTTTCTTTAAAAATCATGGTTATGTAAATCTTGTAAATGAACTTGGTTTCTTGAGAAAACTATTTTTGAAATCATTCTTCTACAAGACTTATAATATGTTTCAATCATCATCATTCATAAAAAAACTTCATCTTTCAAGTTCATGTTTACATAAAGGGATGATCATGTTGATTTCACAAGATCCATCCTTTCACTTGCTAGATCATGCGTTTAATCATAATCTAGCAAGTTTCTGTTAGTGCACTATGTCTATTGACTTCGTCTTGTATCGAGTCATATAATAGGATAGGATAATCAGTGCTCGAGGTGCTAGAAACTGATTTTCATGAGTTTGTAGCTAATTCCGCTTGAAACTGTCAATGACCATTTCAAACGGAATTAACAAAGTTAATTCCGCTTGAAAGTGTCTTTGGTCGTTTCAAACGGAATTACATCATCTATAAATAGGAGCATGACCATTTCATTTGAAAGGGAATTAGGTTCTTGTGTTCGGTACGAAGTGCTGCCGAATCGTCTCCAGGTGCTGTAAGACTATTATATCAATACAAGAGACATTATAATTGAATTGAGCGTCCGTGTCATTGATTCCGCCTTTGATTCGAATAAACAACTCTTCTGATCGACTCATTCAGGTCGTACAACGATCCTACAAGTGGTATCAGAGCTCAGGAGGAAGAGTTTAGCTCGATTTCATCAGTTTTCTGACTTCTACACCTTCTTTTTAAAATTCACAAGATTTCACTGTCAAAATGGATTGAATTTCAGATATTACATGCGAAACAATGTTTTAACAAACCCTTGAAAGAATCAGACCAAAATTCGGCTTAAAAGTGACAAAATTGGACCAAAAACGTAATTCCGTTTGAACGAGCATCGTTATTCCGCTTGAAATTGTATGTTAATTCCGCTTCAAAGATTAATTTCGCTTGAAAAGAATCAGTTATTTCGCTTGAAAGTCCGGATTCCGTTTGAAGTTCTAATTTCATTTGAAGTGTCATCTAGGGATTCCGCTTGAAAGCTGCTATTCCGTTTGAACAAGTGATTTCGCTCCAAAAGTGATTTCGTTTGAAATCTTATTCCGCTTGAGATCCTTATTCCGTTTGAAAGTGGATTTTTCGCGTCAAGATCATTTCGCATCAACCGAGTGTCAGTCTGTTTCAAATTGTTTGTTATTGTTTAAACTGATTGTGTTTGTTTGATTGTTTTGTCTCCAGGTACATTGATTCAAGAATTTTCATCATGGCTGAAGAATTTTACAATACTTTCTACAACGCGTTTACCTCAGATACGTTGGAAGCTTCAGATGTTACACCCAAAGCGATAACAAAATCAATCAAAGACAATATTAAACATGACAATTTTTATGGAACCTATTCGAAACCACCTAAGCTTGATAATATTGAGGATTATGTTTGGTGGAAAGAAAGGTTTATCAACTGGACTAAAGCGTACGCACATGAAAGTTGGTTTTGCTTGGAGTTTGGATATGATAAACCTACTGATGACAAAGTAGAAGAAATCCCACTTAAAAGTTTTCAAGAAGACGACAAACGAAGATTTTCATATGAGCAGAAAATGATCGCCTTGATTCAACAATCGATTCGAGATGATATTTTTTCGTTGTTAACTCATGATGGGTCATCGAAATCTATATGGGAAGCTTTAGGGGTGAAAGCTGAGGGGGGTAAACAAATCAAGAAAAACAAAATTGCATTATTAAAAAAGGAATTTGATTTGTTCGATAGTTTGAAAGGAGAGACTGTTAGACAAATGATTGAACGCTTTTGTCATCTAAAAATTGAGCTTGAAAGATTTGAAATTGTGAAAACAAGAGAAGAAATAATTGACAAAGTAATTGAAGCGTTACCACGAGCTGATCAGTGGCAAACGTTTGTGTTTATTTTGAAAAATGATGTCTTATATGATTCAATTTCTCTTGATGTTTTGTTAGAAAAAATTGAGAGTCATGATCTTGAGTTACAAAAGCAAAGCAAGATGAGCAGCTCGTCACATCATCAGAATGTTAGTCTGTATTACAAAGGAAATTTACCTTCGGTGAAAGCTGATAGTTCACCAAAGACAGCATTCAGTGGTGAGAAGATGAAAGAACCACAAACAACCTCATCAAGCTACAATTCTGGATATCATTCATCTTCAAAAGCAAGTTCTGAAGAAGCAGAAGAAATTCTCTGCAACATTGCTCTCAATTTGAAAAATTCTCCGGCAATGAGCATCAATGCAGCTAAGTAGCAAATGAGTTTTCTTGCATTAGTTCTGGAATCATATGAAGGTCATGTAGCTGGCAAAATTGGAAACTCAGAGTTGACCAAAGAAGACTACGACCAGATTGATCCAGAAGAAATGGAGCTCATAGACATTCGCTGGTGTTTGGCAAGTTGCATTCGTAGAGCTCAGAGATATATGGAGATTACCGGGAAACAATCTCTTGGTGGTGCTTCAACAAAACTTGGATTTGACAAGTCAAAAGTGACCTGCTTCAAATGTAAGCAAAAAGGTCATTTCAAGAGAGAATGTAACAATTCTGCGGTTGGTGGAAATGAACATCCGTTCAATGATGATTATTACCGAAAGGCAATCTACCACCGAAGCAAAGAAGAGCCGAAAATGATCGAAGATAAACCAAGAGAGAGATCTAGAGGTTGTGCTGTAATTCATCATGATGAAGGATTTGATTGGAGTCAGATTCTCCCAGAAGAAGATCGTGTTGATATTCAAAGTACAGCTCATGGAAGAAAACCATCAAAGAGTAATCATTATGTTTTTGTTGCTGAAATAAAAGAGGAAAACAAAGAAGAAAATTTTGTTGCTGAGGTCAAAGAGAAAACTCGAGAAGAGATCTTGAGAGAGAAAACTGAGAGAGAAATTTTCATTGTTGGATGCAAAATGGAGAAGATGCAGGAAGAATATGAAAATGCTGTTCGAAACAAAAGATGGGATAAGAAACAAGAATATTTCGTCAACAAAGAAGGAGAAGCAGTTGTTCCCAGGAGTGATATAGTTCACGATGATGTTCTTCTAGTAATTCCTTGATCCGGCGAATTTTATTCAAATGTTGCGAAAGACAAAACATATGTAAAAAAGCTGGATAAAATCATCAGAAATGCTATGACAACAAATCTGAGGAAGAGAAATGAAGAAAGAATGAAGAAGAATATTGAGAATCTGGTTGCTGATTTGAAGAAGGTCACTGAGGAGGTCAAGGTTGAAGAAGTTAAAATTGAAGCTACTAAAGAGGAAGGTATGAAGGTAGCTGAGAAAGAAAAGTTGGAAGAAAAAGTTGTTGAGAAAGAAGCTGTTACTGAAGAACAGCAAGTTGAAGAAACTGAAGTGAAGGTTGATATTTCTGCTGATGTTGTTGGTGATGTTGGTGTTGATATTGAAGCTGTTGATGAGAAGTATAAGAAAGAAGATGATCAGACAGAAACTGAAGAAAACACCGAGGTGCCAATCACTGAGGTAAATTCTGATTCTGAAACTCAAATCAAAATCGTTGAACAGTGCAAGAAATGCATGGAAACGTGCAGTGCTTGTACTGAAAAAGATGAAAAATTCAGAACAAGAGATCTTGAATTCACAAAAATAGAAGAAGTTTTCAAAAATAAATGCAAAGAAATGTTAGAAAACGAAAAGGTTTTGAAAGATAATGACGAAAAACTTTCGAAAAAATGTAAAAAATTAGAAAAAGAAAATGAAGCTTTGAAAGAAAATGTTTTGAAAATGAAAGAAGAATGTTCTCAAAAAGAAAATATTTGTCAAGAAATGAAAAAGGAATATGATTCAATAAAGTTGGCATATCACATTACAAAAGAATCATATGAAAAAGTAAAAAGTGAAATGAAACTTGTTCAATCAAGATTGAAATATTGTTCTGAAACAACTGATACGTATTAGCGAAATTATGAAATAAAGCAACAAGTTGTTAATTCTTACATTGAAGATGTTGCTAAACTAAAGTGTCAGATTGCTGATTTAGAACAGTATAATAACAAGTTAAAAAGTTATCCCGCGTCGTCATATGTGCTTGAAAGAATTTTCAACATAAAACCGGATGTAATAGATTCTGAGCAAAACAAGAAGGGCATTGGCTCAGAGTTTCATCAAGTTCCACCACCGGAAAAGTTTGTATTTTATGATGATGAAAAGGTCGAAAAAGCTTTCAAAATGGTAGATCAATTGCCAGATAACATTGACGTAACCTATTCCAAATCTGATGATTCTAGTGATTCAGAGGTAGCAGGTAAGGTCGTTGAAAGTGTGTTGAAAGAAGAGTCAGTTGATACAGGTAAATCTGAATCACAGGATGAAAATGAAGGTAATTTTCATGATGGATATCTGAAAAACACAAAATCCGAGAAAAATTTGAATGATGATTCAAAAGGATTGGTTTATACCATGATTGGAACGGACAAATTATTCTTAGATGTTGTATTCCCAATTCACAATGTGATTTCAGAAAAGGTTGATAAAGTTTTCAAAATGGTAGAGATTGAAAAGTCTGAAATTCCAAAGTTTGCTGGAAAAGGTCACAAAACTTTTTATAACAAACCTGGTTACAAGAAGAAAAACATGAAGGCTGGGTTGGGTTATAAGAAGAAACAGAATTGGAAGAAAAGTGAAACACAAAATTTTCAGGCAAAGATGAATTTTGTTCAAGGAAAAAGTTTTGAAGAAGAAAAAGAACTCCAATTTAGACGTCAGTCTAATGAAGAGTTCTATGCTCAAAAGAAAAAGCAACAACCACAGGTCAAAAATGTGTCCAAGAGAACATGTTTTAAGTGTGATCAAATCGGACATCTTGCACGAAAGTGTCCAAATCTGAAATCTGTGGATGTTGACAAAAAGAAGTTTGATAATGTTGAGAAACAGAAATTTGAGAATGTGAAACACAGGTCAACCAGATTTGACTCAAAACAAACTTGGAGGTATAACACAAACAAGTTTGTTTCGAACCAAACTTGGAAATCAAAACCTAATAGGTTCGATTCAAGACAGACCTGGAATTCTCACACACCCAGATTCAGAACAACTCAAAGTTGGAAAACATCAGTTGATATAACGAAACCAAATGAGTTTTGGAAACCTAAAGTTGTTGTTCAAAGTCAAAATGTTAAAAAAGATTCACATTTTTACAAAAGAGGTACTCCGAAAGGTCAAACTTGGAGTGTTAAGAAACAAGTGACTTCGATAAAAGATGAAAAAGTTGAAGTTATAGATGAAAAAGTCTTTGTACAGAATGACAAAGATTTTCCGAAGTTAAATGAAGTATATTGTGTTGAAATGCCTAAGGTCAAACAGACCTGGGCTAAATTGTTCAAGTAATCAAGTAGTCTAAATGTGCAGGTGCTCAAGAAAACTGAAGATTGTGAAAATGGTATTCGGAGCAGCCTGGCACAATGGGAAGAGGAGGCTGCTGAACCCTGGTTTGGTTGAAACAGGGAGTTTGTTTGTTTTCTGTACATAAATAAACAATATTTCAAAAACCCTAAAAAATTGAAAAATTTTGAAAATTCAAAAATATGTTTGTTTTTAAATTTTGTCAAAAATTTGAAAAATACAAAAATATGTTGATCAAATACGCCGAAACCCTCATGGCTGAACAAACATGATTACTTTCACAAGATTGAAAAACGGTTTTCAAACTGTCGAAAATCAATGGGTTGTAAATCATGGGGGTACATTATATTTTCTGCAAATCAGTGCATGAGAAGCAGAAAATGGATGGCGAGACAAAGTTATCAGTATTGGTTGTCAAATTTTCTTTAAATGATTTTGCATTTTAGGGGGAGTATTGTTGTTAGAAAATACAAAAACATTTGAAAATTTGAAAAAGTAAAAAACATGATAAAATTTGAAAAAGTCAAAAACATGATAAAATTTGAAAATTGAGTTTTTGTGTAAAAAGAGGAAATGATAGTACATCAGTAGACAGTTATAGTATGCTAAAGAAATGTAATGTTTAAATAGCATTAAACAGTCTCACTGATGATATGCCGATAGGTTTTTATACATTTAGTAAACTTTTTCGGGATATAAACTTAAATTCAAACTTGCTTATTTCGTGGGGAACACTACTTGGATATATAGGTAACCCCTGAAATCTCGTTTGAAGGACCCCTCTTTCTGAGATACTAGGTCTTTATGCTTAGTGATATCTGGGGTATTATCCCGGGACTTCTGATTTTGCAGAAGCAATGGCCTAGTCCCCGTATAATACTTTCTGCTTGCTTGAAACATAGCATCGCCCTCAGCATAAAAATGATGAAACATTGAAAAAATATGTAAATCATGTGCTGTTGAAGAAAAGATCCTCTAAAGGGGACACACCAAAAGTCGAAGCCATCATCTCTCTGCTGAACGGAAGTTCTGACCTGAGCTCTCACGGTTCTTCGCAATTTAACCCCTTACAGATATCATCTAGGTATACTCACCTGTAAGACTGAATATTGGGATCTGGATACGGGAGTATATTCAAGAGGTGGAACACATGAATAAGTTTAAGTTCTTAATACACCTAATTCGTATCCTGAATCAGTTGAAGTTTGTATGAAAATTTAAGTGGATCAGTATATCGACAATCTAAGTGAATTGTTTAATTCTTAACGTGTAACTAAACTCAACGGTACTTGTGACTTGTCAGAAACTGATATGATCCTCTAACGCAAACTCAAATGTGTAAATATGTTTGTAAATATTTCGTTACTGCTTTATATTTCAGAAAATACAAAAAGATTTTTGATTCTGTTTTATTTTCGACAACCGATGTCTGAAGTACTGAGTGTCAAAATCTAAGTAAGCTGATTGTGTTTCTGAAAATAAAACAAGTTCATTAATTTGAGACTTGAGTTTTTAACAAAAATCAAAAATAGTTTGTGATATCTCCAAGGTCATTAGTTTGGACTTGGATGATTAACTGTGAGGGATTTGGATGCTTATATTGTTAAAAGATCCAGACTTCGATTCTGTTCGCTAAAATTGCCAATTCTATAAATATTGTTGATAGGGGGAGTGGTTTAGAAAGTTGAATAGAGCCAGATTACGATTTCTGAATAATTGAATGATTGAAATGCTGTTACTTATAAATGTATGAGTGTTGCAGATGAGATTCCAGATTACGATCCCGATAGCAGAGTCTAAGGGGGAGTCTGAAGACAAGCTCAAAGCAAGGGGGAGCTTGTAACCGGAAAGTAAGGTGTCGATCCCTAAAGCACGGAAGCTTGACGAAACGGGGAGCCTGAAGAAGCTGTTAATGTTAGAGACAGAGACAGAGACAGATTAAAGAAGAAAAAGATTGAAGGATGCTTACGGTGTTAGACAATTTGGAAAGAGCATGAAGACTGATCAAGACTGAAGATGTGTCATGATAAAAACTCGACACTGAAGACTTCGTCAACATCCAAGGGGGAGTCTGTTAGTGCACTATGTCTATTGACTTTGTCTTGTATCAAGTCATGTAATAGGATAGGATAATCAGTGCTCGAGGTGCTAGAAACTGATTTTCATGAGTTTGTAGCTAATTTCGCTTGAAACTGTCAATGACCATTTCAAACGGTATTAACAAAGTTAATTCCGCTTGAAAGTGTCTTTGGTCGTTTCAAATGGAATTACATCATCTATAAATAGGAGCATGACCGTTTCATTTGAAACGGAATTAGGTTCTTGTGTTCGGTAACAAAGTGCTGCCGAATCGTCTCCAGGTGCTGTAAGAGTATTATATCAATACAAGAGACATTATAATTGAATTGAGCATCCGTGTCATTGATTCCGCCTTTGATTCGGATAAACAACTCTTCTGATCGACTCATTCAGGTCGTACAACGATCCTACAGTTTCTTATGATGATTAACATCATAAACATAAGAAATCAACAATCAAGATTCACACATACACTTAAACAACATAGATTATTATGATTTTGAGCTTTATGTTAAAAGTTATCTTCTTGTTCTTTCATGATCTTCATGTTTAGTCATTAACATAATCTTTTAACTGTAGGATCGAGATTCGATCTAAACGAGTCTATCAGAAGAGTTCTAATCCATATCAAAGGCAGAATTCAATGATATAGACTTGATTACAGCTTGATTCACTCTTTAACTGTCTTTTATATTGATATAACACTGTTACAGATCAAATGACACGTCGGCAACACTTCGGTACCGGAATCAGGAACCTTACAAATGAAATAACACAACATCTATATATAGAGGAATCATTTCGCACGGAATGAGCAATAACCATTTCGTGCGAAATGGATATGTTCATTTCGTACGAAATGGCTTCTATCTAAACGTTTACAAGACTCGATACAAGACGAAGTCGACAGACATATGCACCAACAGACTCCCCCTTGGATGTCGACGAGTCTTCAGTACAAGTCTTCAGAATGCCAAGTCTTCTGTCTTTATCAGACTTCGGGCTCTTTTCAAAACATCTGACAGTGTAAGCTTCCCTTTGACCTTTCTCTTCTTCTCTCTCTCTTATCCAGGGTCTTAAACTGGCTCTCAATCATTCAAACTCCCCCTTGAATGTTGATCCAATCTTCAATCTCCTCTCTCTCTGATCATCAGGATTCGATTCTGGCTCTTGCATCTACAGACTCCCCTTTACTAGCAGACTCCCCCTTAAATTGTTCCGGGATCGCAATTTGACTTAGCTCTTTTTCTAAAATCGTGACCTGGCGCTCATCCTGCTCAGGTTTAAACATGGGGACCTGCATAAATCTCTACCTAAAAATAAGATTCTCAATAGACAATATTTAACAGATTTATAAACCACTTGCAGAATTAATCTCAAATCATCACTTGAAAATATCATCCAAAATGATTTAACATTTTTTATTTCTGATGACCACTTGTGCAAATATCACTTTTCTTTTTAAAAACAAATTCACCCAAACCTGTTCATCATGTTTAGCACTTGGAATTTTGAAAATCAGCTTTTCAATATCAGTTGTCGAAAATCTTTTTGAATTTTCAAAATTTATGCTCACTGAAAATCTTTTTGAGCTTTTTGTTTCCAATGAAATACAGTAAAGAAATATATACAAACACAATTTTTTGCGAGCTTGTGTAAGAGGATCATATCAGTTTTTGACAAGTCACAAGTACCGTTGAGCTTAGTTACACATTAAGAATTAAACAGTTCACTTAGATTGTCGATATATTGATCCACTTAAATTCTCACACAAATTTCAACTGATTCAGGATACGAATTAGGTGTATTAAGAGCTTAAACTCATTCATGTGTTCCACCTCTTGAATATGCTCCCGTATCCAGATCCCAATATTCAGTCTTACAGGTGAGTATACCACAGATGATATCTGTAAGGGGTTAAATGCGAAACCTTGAGAGCTCATATTTTTTGCTGAGTTGAAGGCTCGACTTTTGGTGTGTCCCCTTTAGAGGATCTTTTTTTACAACAGCACATGATTTAATCTTTTCGATTTTTTTATCATTTTTTATGCTGAGGGCGGGCTTTTATTTCAAGCAGTAGTAAAGTATTATACGGGGACTAGGCCATTGCTTCCGCATTATCAGAAGTCCCGGGATAATACCCAAGATATCACTGAGCATAAAGACCTAGTATTTCAGAAATAGGGGTCCTTCAAACAAGATTTCAGGGGTTACCTATATATCCAAGTAGTGTTCCCCACGAAACAAGCAAGTTTGAATTTAAGTTTATATCCTGAAAAAGTTTACTAAACGTGTAAAAACCTATCGGCATATCATCAGTGAGACTGTTTAATGCTATTTAATCATTACATTTCTTTAGCATACCGTAACTGTCTAACTAATATACTATCATTTCCTCTTTTTCTCAACAAAACTCATTTTTGATTTTTCAATGTTTTTGACCTTTTAGATTTTATCATGTTTTTGCATTTTCAAATTTTCAAAATTACTCCCCCTAAAATCAAAATATGTCTCAATTATTGATTTTCCAGGGAAAAATTTGAAATGTAAACTCAATCAACTGTACAAAGTAAAGTGACAAACTGATACGAATTGCTTCAATTCGCCATCCACTTGGCATAAACAATCAGAACCCCCCCTGTCAACAAACTATTTTCCCATAATGATTTCAAAACACTTAAGTTTGTTTTAATCAAATGGTTTTTCCGGAAAATTAGTTTTGTTGATTTTACCACTTGTAAGATCGGGGTTATGATCAACACTTTGTTTTCTTATCCACTTTGAATGAAAATTAAATCAAGTTCAACCTAATGACCTTGATTAACCACTTGTAAATTCTTATTACCCAAACTACTTGTAGGTTAGAGGTTTACTTCATCACTTTGTTCTTCTTCAATCACTTGAAAAAAAATTAAATCAAGTTCAACCTAATGACCTTGATTAACCACTTGTAAATTCTTATTACCCAAACCACTTGTAGGTCGAAATTGAAATATAACAATTTTAAGAATAACTACCACTTGTAAGTTGAAATACCACTTGTACTTGTAGAAAGATGCCAATTCCTACTCCACACTTACCAACCTGGGAGTTCCGGCAAGTCACACTTGATAAATTTTCACATTTTTAGAATTTTTCACAAAAACAATTTTAAGAATGACGTCGATTCATGCTCCACGATTACCAACTTGGGAGCTCCGGCAAGTCAGGATTTTTAAGTTGAACAAGCTGTCACTCAAGCCTGACCAGCCTTGGGTGATTTCGATTCAACTCTATCCCACCATCTTTTAGATTTGTAAAAATCTTTCACACTCTTTACCTTCCCGTCAACCATCTTTCCAAAGATATGTTTTACATTTCCATTGAAAACCTTTTCAGCATCAAATTCTTCCTTATCAGCAAAGAATTGATCTGGAATTTCAACCTTACCAACTTTCAACTTCAAGTTTTCTTTTGACAATGGCGGAAAGTTTTCTTCGTTCATTTCTGGAACGGAATTCTTCTCACTTTTCACAACAAATGACTCCTCTGACTTTGACGAGTCAGATTCATTGTCAGAACTACTTTCTGATTTAACAACCCATCTTTGTTTGTTCAAATCGACTTTTCTTTTGTAAAAATGTTTTGAACTCTCACCAATTTCGAAAGTCGAATCTTTGAACCTTTTAACATTTTCTGTTGGTTGTTTCATTTTGTTAATCTATTTTTCTTTCATCTTAGAGTTAGAAGTAACTCCCTGTTTTGTATAAGTGGACTTGGGACAATTCCAAGCTATGTGTCCAACTTCTTGGCATTTGAAACAGGTTCTTCTGTCAACTCTTTGTTCAGATTTATTAACCATATTCTATTTCTTCTCAGCAAGAAACTCTTTGTTTGTCTATTTCCAGAATGGTTTCTTCTCTTCCTCTACTGAACTTGCACCTGAAACAAATTTAGTTTTTGGTTTATACATTTTCTCATTTTTATGATTTTCTGGGGAAATAAAACCTAATCCCTGTCTTTTGAAATTACCATTATGGTTTGGTTTCTTTCGATAACCTGAACCAGAACTGTAACCATTTTTCTTGTTCAATTTCTGTTGAACTCTTGAAGTGTACTTTTTAGGTTTTTCGTCAAGATTTAAATCTTTTATTTCAGAAGTATTAATTTCTGTTAATTTGAAAACCTGTTTGATCATTTCAATTTTGACACTTCTTATTGGAAATTCTTCATCAGAAAATAATTTGTCAGAATCATTCAAAGTATATGCTACTTTAAATGTTTCGTCATTCAAGATATTCTTTGATAACAGAAAATCTTTATTGTAAACCCGTTTGACTGGTGAACTCGGACTCTTGTCTGATGAACTCGAACTTTCAGATTTAGACTCCAACTTTGACTCTTCATCCATATCCAATACTTGATCGACCACTTTCTTTAATAACTCAGACTCATGATTAGTGTCAGACGCTATGAATGTAATGTCAATGTTGTCTGGTAACTCATCAATGATTTCAGACTTTAACTTTATGTTGAGAGCCTTATTTAAACGTTCCTCATTTGGCTTTCTGGGAGAATAACTTTCCCAGATCGGAGGCGGACACTTGTTATACTTGACACTTTGTTTCTTACCAGTATCCTCTTCCGTCTTTTTATCTTGAAAGGCTTCAAGACCTACAACAGTAGGATAAACTCGATCAATCAAATAATCACAAGTTGTATAACTCAACAGCAATCGTTTGATTCTTTCATTTTCAATCTTTTCAAGTTCCAAATCCTGCTTCAGCATAGCACAATCTTCAATATACTCATTGATGACTTTCTGCTTTGTCATTAATGTTGAACTCATCATCGTCATAGCAGCATCAACTTCTGAGTTTGTCTTGTTCAGACTGTCAACCGTTCTGTTCAACACATCATATGATTCTTTTACATACTTCACATCAAACAACAATTTTTCTTTCAACTCTTCAAGTTCACAAATCTTCTTGTCTTTCTCTTCACACGGTTTCCATGATTCCAAACATTTCAGACAAGGTTTCGTTACCTCAACAATCTTCTCAATTTCGACAATCTTCTCAACTTCGACAATTTTTTCAACTTCGACGATCTTTTCGACTTCAACAATTTTTTCAACTATTTTCTCCACTTCAACAATTTTTTCAACTATTTTCTCCATCATTGGTTCTTCATCGAATTATATTTCTTCTTCCCATCCTTCAACTTCAACCTTTTCTGTCGAATTTTCCTCAGCTTTTGTTTCTTCAGCTTCCAATTTTGCCTTTTCTTCAGCAATCTTTCTTGCTTCTAATTATTCCAATTCTTTTTTTAGACGAGCAGCCCTTTTTTCTTTCAACATTTCAATTTTATCTTCAAAAAACAAATTAAAACTGAATGAGTCTAAACTTTTTTTAGCATTATTAATGTATTTTTCCTCATCGTCGGTATCTTCATCACTTTCTGATGATCTGAAAATCTTCGTTCTTTTTGGCTTAGATTTGACTTCTTCTTCTTCTAGGATTCGAGCAACTAATCCTGAATCAGCCGGAATGTATTTGTCCCAGCTAAATCCCTCTGCCACTTTTCCATCATCTTGATTAACAAGAAAAGCTTTCTTTTTTCCGTCTTCAATAGCACGGGATGATGATCGTTGTTGAACAATCTGATGAAAAATTGATTTTTGATAATAATCGTTCTTTCCAAATGGATCTTGTCTTCCGGTTGCTTCTTTATTTTTACATTCTCGTTTAAAATGTCCCTTTTCTTTGCAACGAAAACAAGTAACCTTTGATTTGTCAAACCCTCTCAGAGATGAAGCAATTTCACGAAAATCATCTCTTCCGGTGATTTGTGTGAATTTTTCTGCTCTTCTTACAGCACTGGCTAAACACCACTTGATGTCCATCAATTCAAGTTCCTCAGCATCAATCTGGTCATAATCCTCTTTGGTGAGCATCGGATTTCCAATTCTTCCAGCAACTAAACTTTCATAAGATTCTAACATAGTAACAAGTGATGCCATGTGTTGCTTAGCCATTTTTGGAGAAAGATTTTGACCATTTTGAATATTCAATGTAACATTGCATTGCATTGCAGATTTGTTGAGTTCTGTCGTTGAGGACTTGGTGTTGTGTAATTCGGATCAAAACTTGAATACGATGACGAATATCCACCACTCTGAGTTACTGTACTACCATTAGTTCCAGAAGAACTATCAGCACTGAAAGCAGTCTTAATCTTTGGGCTCAGAGTAGTCTCAAATTTATTTCCTCTGTAGTATAGACTAACATCTTGTTGAGCATTTGGATTATTCATGATAGCAGTTTTCTAAATATCCAATTCATGTTCTTCAATCTTCTGAATGAACTTCGCCAAATTCATACTTTCAGATTTTCTCATATGTTTTAAGATCAACAAATATGTTCCCCATTTGTTCTGTGGTAATGCATCAGCTAGCTCATCAACCCATTCATCGTCGTCTTTCTTTATTTCCAATCTTCCCATTTCCAGAACAAGATGACAATATCTATCGATAGTCATTTTTGTTGTTTCTCCTTCAAAAGCTACAAACATATCAAATGATTTCTTTAGTAAAGTTTGTTTGTTCTTTATCATATCAGCGCTTCCCTTAAACTTGTTAATCAACGCCAACCAAATAGATCTAGCAGTTCCTTCATGTTGAAGTAACACAAAAATATCTTCTTTTACAGATTGTTGGAGAAGACTAATCATCATTTTTCACTGGTATATTTCAATTTCTCAGCCACTGAATAGTCACTTAAAGCTTTTTCAATCCCACGTTCATTTTTCGGTTTAACGTAATCTACATCTAACGAGCACCATGCATCAAACTTATAGGCTTGCACCCAGTTTTCAAAACGATTTTGCCACCCTTTAAAATCCTCGATGTACATAAGCTTTGGAGGCTTTTGAGACGTTCCCGTTTCATTTTCGATTTCAAGAGTTTCGGTAACTGAAATTGGTGCAGCTGGTGCGGTAGCAAACGCATTATAAAATTCCTCTTCCATGTTTCGGTAACCTGTTACACAAATTCACAAAGTTCAAGCAAAATGTAAGTTCACACGAAATAAGATCTCAAACGAAATGGACTCTTTTGATGCGAAATGGAACTTTGTTGCGAAATGGCCTCTTCAAGCGGAATGGACTTTCACGCGAAATGAAAGTAGCTTTCAAACGAAATGCAGATTTCAAGCGAAAAGGTCCTCTGGTACGAAATTAAAGTCTATTTCATACGAAATGAATTCCAAACAGTCGATTTCGTGCGAAATGAAGTCCAAGATGTTGATTTCATGCGAAATGAAGTCCAAACTGTTGATTTCGTGTGAAATGAAGTCCAAAGTGTTGATTTCATGCGAAATGAAGTCCAAGATGTTGATTTCGTGCGAAAAGGATTCCACAAAGATGATTCCGTGCGAAATGAGATGACAGTTTCACACGAAATGGTCTATTTCGTGCGGAATGCTGCTGACGTCACTCAAACGACCATATTGTTGTCAAATTGATCTGGTTTTAGGTCGATTTTAGGTCCAATTCTTTCAAGGATTCATTAAAACAATGTTTCGCTTATAATGTGAGAAAATCAAGCCATTTTAACCGTAAAAACTTGTTAATTTTGAAAAATAAGGTGTAGAAGTTAGAAATCAGATGAAAACAATCTGAATTGGTATGAACTCTTCCTCCTGAGCTCTGATACCACTTGTAGGATTGAGATTCGATCTAAACGAGTCTATCAGAAGAGTTCTAATCCATATCAAAGGCGGAATTCAATGATATAGACTTGATTACAGCTTGATTCACTCTTTAGTTGTCTTGTATATTGATATAACACTGTTACAGATCAAATGACACGTCGGTAGCACTTCGGTACCGGAATCAGGAACCTTACAAATGAAATAGCACAACATCTATATATAGAGGAATCATTTCGCACGGAATGAGCAATAACCATTTCGTGCGAAATGGATATGTTCATTTCGTACGAAATGGCTTCTGCCATTTCGTGCAAAATGGCTCCACACTATACATTCCTCGTTTTACGTGCCCTGATCTATCTAAACGTTTACAAGACTCGAAACAAGACAAAGTCGCCAGACATATGCACCAACATTAACCAACATAATGAGAAGTAAAATGAGGTTATGAGAGTCTTACTACTAGCACAAGGCTAGGGAAGAGATCAAAGTTGAAGAAGATGATAAACTTGGTGGTTAATAGCTCTTGAGAAAGGTCCTTCAACTTCCAATGGCACCAAGCTCCTTAGTTTAGCTCCTAGCACCTTTGTAACACTTGAGATTGGATGAACAAGACTTGAAAGAGGGTGGTGTAGTGGTGGTGGTTCTCGACCGTGAGGGAGGAGGAGAGGAAGAGAGTGAAGGTGTTTGATGTTTGGAATGAGAAGTTATGTAAGAACTTGTGGTTTTTATTTACAACTCTCCAACATTTAAGTATCCATTGGTTTTAACGTTTCTAAAGTATCATGCATGATCAAATAAACAATTCACATAAAATCAAGGGTGGGGCCACCCTTGTAACCATCGTCAATGGGGGGGGGGGGGGTAGATGGTTAGCATGTAATGGTAAGTTAGGTTGTTTAGTTAGAATCTAAGTATAAAGGTTAGTGTTTTAGGTGTTATGTAATTATAAGGTGTGTTATGATGTTCGGTGACCATAACTAGCTCGGAAATGATAAAACAGTGCTTCTAGTGAAAATTTGGTGTTTCGGGTAGTGTTCGGTTGTTCGGTTGGTTACAAGTTCGTTAAGATGCCAAACTACGCAGTTTTGTGTGCTTTATGTTCCCTTTTATGACAGTTTTGATTCCCGACACTTGGGAAAGTATTCTGGACCATTAAACCATAATTCTGCATAATATTATGTTGTTAAAAATCTGATTTTTGCTGAAAATTGTAGAATTCTGCAGTTTATGTGAGTTTTAGGCACTTTCCAACACTTCAACTATCACTAGGAAGGCAGTTTTATGATCCTTACTTTTCTACACACTATACTAGTGTAACTCTTGGTTTCTGGCTCATTCTGTGTCTTAATATCATGTCTGTCTGAGTACTGAACTCCCGTCAGTACTTCTAGTTTGTCTGATAACTGTGCTAACTTTGTTTCGTGCATCATTTGAATCATAAAGTGTTGCACGTAATAATGATATGACATCGTGCAATATGTGATGCACTTGTATGTATATGACAATAATCAGAAAGCATTCATGTCGTTAATTTAAACCATGCACATTCATCAAGCTGTAAATTACTGTTTAATTATTGTATGGATACATGGAAATTTGACAGTTGTCACATTCTCCCCCCGTTATGAAAATTTCGTCCCGAAATTTTAAGCTGCACTATCGGTTGCAGGGGAGTTAGGGAACAAATGTGGATACTTTGATTTCATTCGATCTTCACGCTCCCAAGTAAACTCTGGGCCGTGACGTGATTTCCAACGAACCTTGACACGCTTAACACTACTCCTCCGAGTCTTGTTAACTTTCCAGTCTGTAACCTCGACAGGTTCTTCAGTAAAGTGGAGAGTGTCGTCTATATGCACTTCATCCGCAGGGATGATAACTGTCTCTTGAGTTGGGATTTTCTTCAGGTTTGATACATGAAATGAAATGTGAACACTGTTTAGTTCCTCTGGTAATTCCAACTTGTACGCTACGGTACCAACCCTTTCCAATATCCTGAATGGCCCAATGTAACGTGGGTTTAACTTGCCACGTTTCCCAAATCGTGCTACACCTTTCCAAGGTGAGACTTTCAACAAAACAATGTCTCCTACTTCGAATTCCAAAGGTTTTTGTCTTTGATCTGCGTAACTCTTTTGTCGATCACGAGCCACCTTGATACGCTCTCAGATCTGCATGATATTGCCGGTTGTTTCTTGAACCAGTTCAGGACCAACCATCTGTCTATCTCCAGCATCTGCCCATCACAACGGTGAGCGGCATTTACGGCCATAGAGAGCTTCGAACGGTGCGGCTTGAATACTTGTATGGTAGCTGTTATTATAGGAAAACTCAACTAGCGGTAGATGAGTATCCCAACTGCCACCTAAATCCATCACACATGCATGAAGCATGTCTTCCAGTGTTTGAATAGTTCTTTCACTCTGACCGTCTGTCTGTGGGTGAAAAGTCGTACTCAGACTCAACTGAGAACCAAAGGCTTCCTGAAAGGATTGCCAAATCCTTGACACAAACCATCCATCTCTATCAGATATTATCGAGATAGGCACTCCGTGTCGTGTTACTATCTCCCTAAGGTAAAGCTAAGCTACCTTTCTCGTGCTATCATTATCTCGAATCGGTAGGAAGTGCGCAGACTTGGTCAACCGATCCACTATTACCCAAATCATATCATGTCCTCTAGGAGTCCTGGGTAACTTTGTTATGAAGTCCATTGAAATCTGTTCCCACTTCCACATGGGTATTTCTGGTTGCTGCAGAAGACCTGAAGGTTTATGATACTCGGCCTTTACCTTAGCACAGGTTAGGTACTTCCCAACGTAAATAGCAACGTCACTCTTGAGTCTTGGCCACCAATAGTAATCTTTCAGATCTTGGTACATCTTATCCAATCCTGGATGGATCGAGTACCTCGACTTATGAGCTTCATCAAAGATAACCTCTCGTATACCACCATAAAGCGGAACCCAAATGCGTCCCATGAAATACAAGGTTCCTTCCTCGTTAGGCACTAACTTCTTCTCCATTCCTCGAAGATATTTAGCCTTAAGATTCTCCTTCTTAAGAGCTTCTCATTGTGCGACACGTATACGTGAAGTGAAGCCCGTCTGAATAGTCATTTCTAAAGCCCGAACCCTTATGGGCTTAATCCTTTCCTTTCGACTTAAGGCGTCTGCTACCACATTCGCCTTTCCAGGATAATACTTGATCTCGCAGTCATAATCATTCAGCAACTCAACCCATCGTCGCTGTCTCATATTAAGCTCCTTCAGATCAAATATGTGTTGCAGGCTCTTGTGCTCCATGAAAATAGTACATCAAGTACCATAAAGATAATGTCGCCAGATCTTCAAGGCAAATACCACTGCACCTAGCTCCAGATCGTGAGTGGTATAATTCTTCTCATGGACCTTCAATTGGTGTGAAGCATAAGCGACAACCTTTTGGCGTTGCATGAGCACGCAACCCAATCCCTGACGCGAAGTGTTGCAATATACCACGAAGTCTTCGGTGCCTTCGGGTAGGGATAGTATAGGTGCATCGCATAGCTTATTCTTGAGCAGTTGAAAGGCTTCTTCTTGCTTGTCTCCCCATTCATACTTCTTATCCTTCTGAGTGAGGGAGGTCAGCGGTTGAGCTATCTTGGAGAAATTCTCGATGAACCTGCGGTAATAACCCGCTAAACCCAAAAACTGTCGGATCTCAGTCGGGTTTTTTGGAGTTTCCCAGTTCTTGATTGCCTCAATCTTTATGGGATCCACATGAATTCCATTCTTGTTTACCACGTGACCGAGGAACTGTACTTCGCGTATCCAAAATTCGCACTTCGAAAACTTGGCGTAGAGCTTTTCCCTCTTTAATAGCTCTAGAATGGCTCTGAGGTGTTACTCATGATCTTCCTTCGTCCGCGAATAAATCAAAATATCATCGATAAATACGATAAAAAATTTATCGAGATATGGCTTGCACACCCGATTCATCAAATCCATAAACACTGCCGGCGCATTAGTCAATCCAAACAGCATTACGAGGAACTCATAGTGTCCATAAAGAGTTCTGAATGCATTTTTTGGTATACTCTCCTCTTGAATCCGCAACTGATGATAACCCGATTGAAGATCAATCTTGGAATAGTAGCTTGATCCTTGCAGTTGGTCGAATAAATCATCAATCCTCGGTAATGGATACCGATTCTTGATTGTTAACTTGTTCAGCTTCCGGTAGTCGATGCACATTCGAAAGCTACCATCCTTCTTCTTGACGAACAACACTTGAGCTCCCCAAGGCGAGAAGCTCGGCCTTATAAATCCCTTGTCCAATAACTCCTGAAGCTGTGTGGATAACTCTTGCATCTCTGATGGCGCAAGTCGTTAGGGTGCCTTGACCACAGGCGCGGCGCCTGGAACCAAGTCAATGTGGAACTCGACTTGTCGCTGCGGAGGTAATCCTGGCAAGTCTTCGGGGAAGACCTCAAGATATTCCCTTACCACAGGGATATCTTCAAGCTTCGGTTCTTCGGCTTCCTTATCCACTACATGAGATAAGAAGGAAACGCATCCTTTACGTAGAAACTTCTGTGCTTTCATGCAATTGATAACCACAAGGGCGTATCATGCTTCTCTCCGTGAATCACGGTCGTCTCTTCATTCGCCATCGGGATGCGAATGATCTTTTCATGGCACACTATTTCTGCACGGTTGCTAGACAACCAATCCATCCCAACTACGACATCAAAGCTTCCCAATTCGACTGGTTGAAGATCTATCCAAAACTCACGCTCTCTGAGCTCCATAATACAACCTCTAATCACCTCATTAGCTTCTACCAGCTTTCCATTAGCCAGTTCTATTGAATACGGGACATCTAACTTACTTGCAACTAAACCAAGTATATTCTTAAATTCTAGGGATACGAAGCTAAAATCGGCACCAGTATCAAACATCACAGATGCATATTGTTGGTTAATAGGGAACGTACCAGTAACCACGTTCAGATCCTGGCGTGCTTCCCTAGCTTCGATGTTAAACACCCTTCCACGAGTTTGATTATTTTTAGGGCAGTCCCGCTTAAAGTGCCCCACATCACCGCAACCATAACATCCTTGGCCGCGTCCATTCCCATTACCACCCTGATTGTTGTTATTATTTCCTCCACGATTTCCATTTCCCGCTTGGTTTCCATTCCCGTTCCTGTTTCCTACCTCATTGATTATTATTTCCTCATTGGTTTCTGTTTCCATATCCATTCCCACCATGGTTGCCATTACCGTTACCGCCCTGATTTCCATTCCCGCGCCCTGCGCCAAACCTGCACGTATCCTTAGAATGCCCAGTCTTTCCACAATTCTCGCACTTATGGTTCCTGCACAGACCGGTGTGATGGTACTGACATCTATCACACTTGGGTAAGAATCCCGCATACCATATTCCCTTATTTTCAGCATTCCCGTGCCAGTCTGTGCCTCAGCTGGCTGATTAGTGTCTCTGCGTTTGTTGCCATTGTTGTTGTTGTTGTTTGCTCGGGTGCCTTTCTTGAAATTAGTAAACTTTCTTTTGTTATCCCCAGATGACTCCACATGAGTCTCTTTCTTCTTCGTTTCAGAAATCGAGAACTTTCCCAACCGAACTGCTTCCTCTGTAAGCGCCACACTTAGGTCAATAGCCTCAGAAATAGTTGGAGGCTTGGAAGCTGTCACCATGCTCAGAATCTGAGGTGCCAATCCTCAGATGAAACGTTTAATCCTTTTAAACTCTGGCTCCACCAAATAAGGGACAACTCTCGATAAATCATGAAATCTCTGAATATACTCAGCCACCTTCAGACCATCCATTTTCAAGTTCCAGAATTCCGTTTCCAACTTCTGGATCTCCGCTCGAGAACAATACTTTTTGAGCATTAACTCCTTCAATTCATCCCACGTTAATGCATACGCAGCAGCTTCACCCAAAGTCTAAACTTAAAGGTTCCACCACGACAGGGCTCCGTTTAGGAACAACCCAGAAATATACGTGACTCTTTGCTCTGGAGCACATTTACTCATCCTCAAAACAAAGTCCGTCTTTTCCACCCATCGTACGAAGGCGACAACACCCCCAGTGCCATCGAAATTTAGGGGCTTGCAGTCCAAGAACTGTTTATAGGTACAACCTGTAACACAAGCAACATCATTCACAGAAAGCATTAGCAAAGCACTATTGGAAATATCCAAACGAATTGTAATGTGTCTTAGGTGACTTAACATTATCGATTGGGGGGTTATTCCCAGAGGTACCTCCGCTATGTTCGGAGCGGAGTGCCTCGTGCTGAGCGATGGCTTGTGAGATGCGCTCTTGTAGCTCTGCCTCAGTCGTTGGAAGTGGATTGTTGGTGTTCCTTCGAGGCGGCATTCTTCTTCTAACAAGAAGATTCGGGTAGGTCAGGCCTTATTCGTTAACTTAATAAATAGTTGTCTAGGAATCATAGGTATATATGTATATAGCATAAACAATCATGACATCATTCAATCAAACATAATCATCGCATGAACATGTAATCCAACAATGTATTTAATGAGAACACGACTATTGAGCTTTCATTAATCACCAACCGCGAGTTACATTGTTTTCGCGTTGTATCATATCAAAAGAGACATAGGGTTACACTACCCTTGTCGAATAAGTATGTCAATGTACAAAGTAAAAGTCAAAAAGTGGTCTTCCATTCTTCACAATCTCGGCTCAATTGTAGTGCTCTCACCAAAAGTAATGCATCTGCATAAAACCAAAAACCTACTATGCAGATGGCGGAGGACGAGGAGGAAAGAAAAGCAAACTGCGAACATGTGCGAGCTCCTCCTCGAGCTTGTAGACACGGTGAAGCAAAAAGCTAATATGTTGCTCGACAGTAAGAAAATGGGCATCAAAACCTGGAATAGGTGCGGGAGCAGCAGGTGGAGGTACGAATGGAGCTGATGATGAATGTGGAGGGATAGAAGCGGAATGACAGGGACAGGGTGACCGTCAGACACCCTCACCGAGCTCTAACTCAAGAACTCCTTGACTCAAGATCTCAAACTGCAACTGAAGCGACAAAAGCAACTTATCCCGAGTGTAGCCTCCATAATGAGAGGGATGATAGGGTTCGGAAATAGGCATAGCGTATGGTGGGAACCATCGAAATGGCTCATCAAGTGATGCAGATATCAATGGAGTGAACGGTGTAGTCTGTGGGATCGGAGGGAAATCAGCTGAAGCAAATGGGTCATAACTCGGGGGCTGGCCCGAGGTACCCTCCCCTGGTCGGGGAGCAAGGATCTCCTGTAAGAAAACAATCGGAAGATCAGTGCGATGAGCGTCAGTCACAAATGGAGGTGGGGGAGCAACATCAGCGGGTGGAGGTGGTGGAATGAATGGATCAACATGTGGAAGCTCAGGTGGTGCAGGAACCGGGTCTGGAACAAGTGGTGCAATATCAGGCTGACCAAACGGAATAGGGTCTGGCTCAGGAATAGGCTCTGGGACGTGTGGAGGTGTAGGGACTCGAGCTGGGGATAATGGTGCAGCAGACATCGCAGTGTCGTCGTCTGAATCAGTGGCATAAAGCTGCAGTCCTGCCGCCCGCAGGGCTGAAGAAGTCACAGACTCAAAGGAGTCTGAAACTGAATGTAGGAAGGAGTTAGAAGATAACTCGATAAATGGAATAGCAGGAGGAGGTACAACAACAACAACAACAACATCATCATCAATCTCCCCGTCGCCCTGAGCGTCAACTGGGGGACTGTCCAAAAATAAATCGACATCATCGCCAAAGAGGTCATCAAAGGGCCAATACTCAGGAGGAATGACCACGAGGGGAACTACG
Organism: Helianthus tuberosus; assembly: GCA_030545235.1. Classification (NCBI taxonomy): domain Eukaryota; kingdom Viridiplantae; phylum Streptophyta; class Magnoliopsida; order Asterales; family Asteraceae; genus Helianthus; species Helianthus tuberosus. Next base: position 40,146 of record JARYGA010022949.1, read on the forward strand.
TCGAGGATCGGTGCGACGATATGCTCACCATCGGGGTGACCGATGTTGAGATAGTCATGGATAGGAGCGAGAAAAAAAAAGATCCTCAACGGGGACGCCATCAGCGATAGGTACGTCGTCGCCAAAATCCGGCAATGGAAAGGCTGGAAGTCATCCTCATCCTCAGACAACATCTCGGGATCACTCTCGGTGTCCGATGTGAAAATCTCCGGCTCAGGTACAATCTTATCGTCTGAGACGATGTCCATAGGGTCGTGAGCGTTAGATAATCCACTCTCAAAGGAAGACATGGGTACCTGTAACAAAAAAATCATAACATGTACACATATGTTAACCACTAACACTCAGTATATGTAAACAAAGACAATCATCACTTATTCATGCATTCCCGTTATCCTTCATGAGACTTTTCTATCTTACTAATCTACCACATGCAACTAAACCACCAACTGTGACCTTGCATTGTGTTTCTTGTCTTTCTTTTGTAAAATGTTTGTTCCATGGATCTAGGCGTTTTGTGTATGTAATGAAAAATATTATGTGAAAATATTTTCATGAGAGAGCCCTAATGATTGTAGTCTAGACTCGAGAAAGAATCCTAGTTCGCTACAATCGAAGCTCTGACACCAAACTGTCACACCCTGACTTTTGCGGAAGCGTGTTATGTGTGACTTGCTTAATATCATTGCATTCAATTATACCAAGCAACTATATGCTAGAAATCATGATGTTCATCCATTACTAAGTTTCAAAATGTTACAAACCATATTGTTTAAAACGAAACCGAGACTTCAAGTTTATAATACAAACCAACCAAATGTTTAAAGTTAAAGGACTTGACAAAATTCATAATTAAAACAAGGCTTTGAACCATGTATCTTATCAAGGATAACATACACCATTCAAACCCTTCAAAATGGGATGACATCATTTATTGTAGACACATCTTGAAAACCTCGAACGCCCGCCTGATCCATTATGAATTTTCTGAAATACATGTAGTTTGAAAACATCAACAAAAGTTGAGCGAGTTCATGTGTTTATATGTGAGCTTGTAATAACTTGTAAACATTTGAGAGAATTCCTTTGATAACCGGTATGAAAGCGTCTATGAACAGATCATTAATGTTTTGCAAGTACATTAATATGTGTGGTGTGTAGGAAGTGCTCAAACCTAGCGGATTTCCTCTGGTCCATCCGGTGGGAACGACATAGTCACCACATGCGGCCACACAAGGACCCATGGGTGAGGCTCGCTACACCCAGATAGATCTACCACTCATGCCCCTTGGTCTTAATACTAGATTAATGGCACTTAAGAGAGATACTACATCATCCACGTGATCTAACAGTTCATTCCTTAGCTAAACCATACCATTGAAACATTCGTACTTTTGAAACATTGAAACATGCATTTCACCCCCGTAGTTATAAACCAAAAACAGTTAAAAGAAAAGGGGGACATGAACTCACAATCTTGCGTCCTACAAACAGGTGTAACTCAAAGCTTCTCCTCGGTCGCACGACTACCTACACACGTGCTACGGTTTATTAGACGGCTAGGTCGTGCCTTGGCTTTTAATCTTAATTATTATGACTTAGTATCTTTGAGTTGCATTTTTGATGTCATGAATATTATTCTAAAGTATATACTTATTTTTTAAGATAATAATATTTTAACTTAAATTATATTTATTAATTGTTGGAATATTTGTTAAAATAATATACTTTAACTTATTTTTTTTGTAATCCTTCATGAATATTTTCCCCCAAGGATGGGTATACGTATACTTGCATTTTTAGACTTGTGTGTTTTGCCAAGTACTGGTGGCGTATTCCGGTATGTATTTGTACGTACGAGAATACGTATTCTTATTGTATTTATTAAGTATTCTTATACTAAATTTTTGTATTTAAATTTCCGGAATAAAATTTTTAACCAATAAAAATAACCAATTTATATTCTTAAAATACATATATATTTTAAGAAAACTTTTATATAAAATTATCTATAATTCCTCCTTGGCAAAAATAATTATATTTTCATATAAATCTCAAAAATAATATATTTTCAAGATTAACTTAGAAAATATTTGTAAATCCATTTTTCACCCCAAAAATAATATATTCTAAATTCTTTTAAGAAAATATATTTTCTTCAAAATAATATATCTTCTAATAATTCAAGAAAATATATATATTCTTTCTCTATTAAAAAATAATGTATTTTCTACTTGACAAAAATATGATATATTTTTGTAATAATTATAAAAATCATTTTTTTCGTTTCCTTGGTTTCCAAAATACCGTATTACTCATTTGTCTCTATATATATATATATAGGGAGAAGATCATGCGAGAACCACCTCTTATTGCGAGAACCGCGAGAACCAATGTGAAAACAACAAAAAATGCCTAAAAATAGCTAGCTAAAAATCACACAAAATTTTTTTTTTAAATATTTTTTATAAAAAAATCGCTACTTTTCGAAGCAAAAAAAAAAAAAACATTTTTTTAAATTTAAAAAAATTATTTTTTTTTGCTTCTAAAAGTAGAGATTTTAACATAAAAAATATTAAAAAAAAATTTTAGATTTTTTTATTTTTTTAGGTTTTTTGGGGGTTTAGTTTTTAGCATTTTACCTTGGGGGGGGGTTTAGGTTTTTGGGGGGGGGGGGGGTTAGGTTTTTTTTTTATTTTTTTAGATTTTTTTAGGTTTTTTGGGGCTTTAGTTTTTAGCATTTTACCTTGGGGGGGGGGGGGGGGTTTAGGGTTTTGGGGGGTGGGGGAGGGGGGTTTAGGTTTTTTTTGGGGGGGGGGGGGGGTGGGGGTTAGGTTTTTTTAGCTATTTTTGGTTGTGTTCACATTGGTTCTCGCGGTTCTCACAATAAAGGTGGTTCTCGCATGAGCTCCTCCCTATATATATATATATATATGAACTTAATTCTGGAATATATATTTATAACCCTTATTCCTTGTTCGGTTTGTCAAATTTTTTGGTATAAATTATATATTTGTTTTCTTGAAATTTTTATAATATTTTGTATCATAATTCTTGGTATTTTGGTAAGTTATATTATTTCAAGTCCTAAAATAATATAACTAATACACATAATATACAAGTAATCACACAAATTGTGACATCTAAATATATATTTTCCAAAATATATACTTAGTCGCTTTTATTTATCAAAAACAACCTCCAACATTTGTAATTCTTGTAACAAAAAATTATGGCAAATTTTATATGAAAAACCATGGTTAAAATTTACTTATAAACACTTGTTTAAAAAATATTTTTCTAAGTGTTTAAATTCTAAAATTTTTTTTTGCCATAGTTTCCCCTTAAAAATGGAGGTTTCCATGCTTTCAAAGCATATCATTTTCTTTTAAAATCATCACCAATTAACAACAATTCAATCAACACTTACCATGTGCCAAAATAATTTCTTGAGAAATTTAGTCTTTCACAACTTATAAAATATTTTTTCAAAAATATTTCTTCTTGAATTTTTCTTGTTAATAACATGTTTCTAGCTTTGATTTATCACTAAAAATGTGATTAGTTTCTTTAAAAATCATGGTTATGTAAATATTGTAAATGAACTTGGTTTCTTGAGAAAACTATTTTTGAAATCATTCTTCTACAAGACTTATAATATGTTTCAATCAACATCATTCATAAAATCAACTTCATCTTTCAAGTTCATGTTTACATAAAGGGATGATCATGTTGATTTCACAAGATCCATCCTTTCACTTGCTAGATCATGTGTTTAATCACAATCTAGCAAGTTTCTTATGATGATTAACATCATAAACATAAGAAATCAACAATCAAGATTCACACATACACTTAAACAACATAGATTATTATGATTTTGAGCTTTATGTTAAAAGTTATCTTCTTGTTCTTTCAAGATCTTCATGTTTAGTCATTAACATAATCTTTTAACCAACATAATGAGAAGTAAAATGAGGTTATGGGAGTCTTACTACTAGCACAAGGCTAGGGAAGAGATCAAAGTTGAAGAAGATGATAAACTTGGTGGTTAATAGCTCTTGAGAAAGGTCCTTCAACTTCCAATGGAACCAAGCTCCTTAGTTTAGCTCCTAGCACCTTTGTAACACTTGAGATTGGATGAACAAGACTTGAAAGAGGGTGGTGTAGTGGTGGTGGTTCTCAGCCGTGAGGGAGGAGGAGAGGAAGAGAGTGAAGGTGTTTGATGTTTGGAATGAGAAGTTATGTAAGAACTTGTGGTTTTTATTTACGACTCTCCAACATTTAAGTATCCATTGGTTTTAATGTTTCTAAAGTATCATGCATGATCAAATAAACAATTCACATAAAATTAAGGGTGGGGCCACCCTTGTCACCGTCGCCAATGTGGGGGGGGGGGTAGATGGTTAGCATGTAATGGTAAGTTAGGTTGTTTAGTTAGAATCTAATTATAAAGGTTCGTGCTTTAGGTGTTATATAATTATAAGGTGTGTTATGATGTTCGGGGACCATAACTAGCTTGGAAATGATAAAACAGTGCTTCTAGTGAAAATTTGGTGTTTCGGGTAGTGTCCGGTTGTTCGGTTGGTTACCGGTTCGTTAAGATGCCAAACTACGCAGTTTTGTATACTTTATGTTCCCTTTTATGACAGTTTTGATTCACGACACTTGGGTAAGTATTCTGGACCATTAAACCATAATTCTGCATAATATTATGTTGTTAAAAAGCTGATTTTTGCTGAAAATTGCAGAATTCTGCAGTTTATGTGAGTTTTAGGCACTTTCCGGCACTTAAAGTATCACTAGGAAGGCAGATTTATGATCCTTACTTTCCTACACACTATACTAGTGTAACTCTTGGTTTCTGGCTCATTCTGTGTCTTAATATCATGTCTGTCTGAGTACTGAACTCCCGTCAGTACTTCTAGTTTGTCTGATAACTGTGCTAACTTTGTTTCGTGCATCATTTGAATCTTAAAGTGTTGCACGTAATAATGATATGACATCATGCAATATGTGATGCACTTGTATGTATATGACAATAATCAGAAAGCATTCATATCGTTAATTTAAACCATGCACAGTCATCAAGCTACAAATTACTGTTTAATTATTGTACGGATACATGGAAATTTGACAGTTGTCACAACCAAAACAGGTACTTTTCTATTTTCATGTCTTATACAAAGGGCAAAAGACAAATCTGATGAAAATGGGGCGATTCTGATGAAACTGGTAAAATTCTGGTGAACTGTCAGATATTGCACGGTCGTGTATCTCAACTACACGACCGTGCCAGATGTCCGACCTCGGAAGCACTGCCAGTGCAGGAGCGTGTGCCACTTATTACTCGGTACGCACGGTCGTGCGAGCCAACCGCACTCCCGTGCAAGCCAACGACACTCCCGTACGAGCCAGTCGCACCCCCATGCACCACCTGGACCATACTTTCTAATCACGATTCTGATGACCTGGCACTATCGTGCGACCAGTCGCATGACCATGCCAATCTGGTGACCCAGACAACTTGTCCACTAGTCCACTTGTCTGACCCCGAATCAGAGAAATGACGTCACCCGATAAGCGCCAGTGCATGGCCGTGCGATCCAACTGCACGACCGTGCCAAACTGAAAATTGCCTACAAATAGCAGCATTCACTACTGATCAAAATGTTGGGTTTTTATCCATGTTTCTGGCCGATTTCTGGGTTCCGAAGCAGTCCTGATCAGACCTATTTGAAGCCTCAAGATCGAGTGGAAGCATAACCGATCAAACCCATCAATTCCTTGCTTGTTTATGGTTCGATTCCTTGTTCTTATACATGTATTCTGATCATTATTCAAGTATTGAGCTGATGTTAGTTTATGTTTTATGTAGTATTGTGTAATAGTAGTAATGAACTTGTTTCTTAAATAATCTTTATGTTGTAATCTTGTTTGTATGAATCTTTAGTACTTTTTCATGTTTGAATCTTCATGATTATATAATGAATGTTTCATTGATGTTGAGTTCTTGATTATGTTTGATTGTCTTGGATAATGAATATGTGGTTAGTGAGATGGTAACTATTTCTTGATTAATCACTTGTTTGTAAACTTGTTTACACCATGAGACTCGAGAGGGGTATTGGTTTTATCTAAGATATATCGGATTTTGATTGAGAAAGCTTTCTTGCACGTAAGGGTTCGAACGAATTATATGGTGTTGTTACATGTTCTTGACGCGGTTTATGATCTTTGTTTAGTAGTTTTGGTCTGAAATTGCTAACATGGTAGATTTGTGATCGAGACTTGTAAGGTGAAATACTATGTTATATAATCTACTTAAATGCTTATCCTCATGGCTGTATTGTGACCATCGGTATTGCTTTTTTTGATAAGTGAGGTTAGAAAACTCCTAGCAGATGACTAATCTATCTTTAAAGATTCACATGAATACATATCAATAGCTCAATAAAGAATGAGTTTAGGTGGTTAACGTGTTGGATCTGAGTTTGTTTCTGATTGTATTTTACGTTTGAGATTAAGATGGAAATGAAAGAGTTGTGCAGCGGAATTAATATGAAAACAAACTTTGCATACAATCAAACGAGAGTATTGCTTTGATCAAGACATTTTCAACAAGAAACCGAATGATTGAATTAACTTTCAACAACGATTACAAGTTATGCTTGAATACAAACTCCCCCTCAGCCAAAGCTCAGCGTTTGTTCGTGCAAAGAAGACGGTATTGCAAGAGCTAAATAGAACAGTACAAAGTACTGAACTATTTATAGGCACTAGCAAACCACTGAGCATCTTAACTGACGTCACCATGAAAGTGACATCTAACCTCCTAACAAACTCTAACCTCTGATCTATACAAATACTGATGTACTAACTACTGCTATTACAATTCATTACAAAAAAGACATTTAAACAGCTGCTGCATCCTTCCACTGCTGTGAACCCAGTAGTGCTTGTCCGGATCAGCAGTACTAGACTCAAGGCAGTAGATTGAATCAGCAGAGCTTTGGTCTTCCATCAGTCTTTGACATTGGGCAGTAGATGCAAGGCAACAGTTGTAGGTCAGCACTTAGTAAGATCAGCAGATAGGAGGTCAGCAGATATGAAACCACTTTCAAGGGGAGAGATTTGTATGTAAACATCTGCTTATTCTGGATCCACTGCTCTGATCCAGTTTTGGCTTTAATTATCTGTTCCTCTGATAGGGTTCAATCCCAACAATCTCCCCCTGGAACAGATAATGCCAAAACTCTTCATTATTGTGGAATTCTTTATTGCCTCATCAACAGTTCCCTTATCTGACCTTTAAATTCTAATTCAAAGTCTAGGGCATCTGTATCTTCATCATCCCTGCTAAGTGGAAGATCAAGGAGATCCTGCAAATCTTCAAGACTCAGGCCAAGAGCTTGTTCCCTTGATATTTTCTCCACTTCTCCACCAGACCTGAGCAAAGTCAATACGCAGGTCTGTTTGTCAGTTTCCCACTTTTGTATTTTTGAGCCTGGTGGGTTTCTTGGGAGATGTTTATTTGCAGAAGTATTTGGTGAGGCTGGCCTATTTATAACTGGCTGAGCAGCACTTGCAGATTGTTCCAATTCAAGATCTTCTTTTATCATTACTTTCGTGCCTGCTTTTACAATAGCATCTCCAGCTAATAGATCTTGAATTGTTTCAATACTCAACTGGTTTTTGCTCCTTCTTTTGTAGATGGCAGCACCAGCTAGAGCAGTGGTACTTTTAGCTTGCAGCTTTGGTGGTCTTTTTAAGACCTCTGCTTTGGAATAGTCAGGCTTTTGTGGAACTCTTGGATCTTTCTTTCTAAGTTCCTCTAAGCTTTTATAGGTTGCCCGGACTCTATCTTCTCCCCACTTTGTCACAGAGTTCTTTGACCCATAATCAGCTGCAATCAACTCCTCTTTCATTCTCCTCAACTCTAACATCTTCTCGGCTTCAAATTGTTTGAATTTTTCAGGAGGAGTCTGCTTGACCTTATTTTTTATCATGTCTTGAATCCTGGCTGCTTCTTTTTCAAGCTCAGGAATGGTCCAGTTCTTGGACATGTGTTTCTCCCCCTTGTATTTCTTGTAGGTCATGATGTTCTCAATGTAGTCTTTCCTCAAGGACTCATCTGCCCTTTCTGAAATTTGCTGACATACATTTTTAGCAAAACGCTCCATAGCATTGACCTGTGAGAGTAAAAACTGAAAGTTTTGTTGAAATTCTCTATCAGATTTCCCTTTTCTGTTTTTGATTGCAATATCCTCTGCTTGTTTGGCCTTGAGTTTCAAGTATTCTTCAATATTGTTAGGCCTGGGATATCCTGCAATTGATGGCAAACTCCTTTTGGCTGGGTCATCCTCATAATAAAAGGATTTTATTTCTTCCCTAACTGCAATGAGTTCTAGAGGAAATGAGACACCAGCAGGAGGTAGTGGTTTTAAAATTTGAGCTGAAGAGAGAGGTATGGGTTTTGGAATAGTGACAAGTGATAGGGAATTTGAAGATGTTGGTGGTGGTGAAGGTGAATCATCATCTGATATATAAATCCTTCTCCTTTTTGTTTTAGAAGAAGCAGATGATGTTTTGGGTGGATCAGTGGTGGTAGATTGTATGGCAGTGGTTTGTGATTGACTAACAGCTGTTTCAACCACTGTTGTCATTACAACAGATGTTATAACGTCTGTTGTCTTCTGCTTTTTGTCAGCAGGTGGAAGTGGTGGTGTTTTGGTTTTTGATGGTGACAGTGGTGGTAAAATAGTGGTTGTGGTGTGTGTTGAGGTGGTGTGTGTTGAAGAGAGAACATATGTTGAAACCACTGAGGTACCAGCAGTAGTTGATACAGCAGGAGTTACAACAGCTGTTTGGATGGAGGTTTGATGCTGATGACTTTTGGATGGTGGTTTTGGAATATGCTTTGGAATTCTGGATGAGGTGGACTTAGGCTTCCTTTTTGTCTTAGGATTTTTAGTATCCTTTGAACCAGAACAACCCTGCTCATACAGCTCCATGAAAGCTCTTTTCTCCTCATTCCACCTTGAAACATCCTTTGCCATTCTATCTCTTTTTACACTTGCTACTCCTTCATCAAGTGCTTCTTGAGTAGCATCAACCTTTTTACTACCATCTGGCACAGGAATTTTTCTGGTCATAGCATCCTTTTCAGGTTCAATGTAGAGACCATCATCTATTCCTTTCTTCTTCCACTCCTGAATTTTCTCCCCCTTTTTGGCATTATCGTCTGGGAGTTGATCAATGAAAAGTACTGTTGGAGGAGCAGTGCCAGTGGTGTGCAGGATCTGAGTTTTGAGAACCTTTAGATCAGCCTGAGTGTTCTTGAACCTTGACTCCATTGCATTTCTCAGCTGTTGGACATGTTTTTCATGTTGCTGATCTGCTAATTGTGCTTGTTGATGGAGAAAAGGTTGAAACAAATTCCAGAGCTCATTTGTAGCAGGTGCCCTTTGTGGAGCAAGTGCTTGAGATGGAACAACAGTGGATTGTACCTTTTGTACTTGTAACACCTGTTGTAGCATATCTTTGAGTTCTGCAACAGAGTTATCAAGCTTTTCAATACGATCCGTCAATTTCCGGTACTTTAAACCATCACCCAAGTTAATGGGATCATCTGATTTCCCACTAACAATGGTTTTATCAGTAGTTGATGTAGGGAGTATACTCCAAGCATTAACCACTGATGCCCCTTTTTCTTGGTACTGGGGTCTTCTTCCTTCAACACTTGACAACCTTTTGATGTTGCCAGTAGGATAAATAAATCCACTGGTGGTTGGCATAGGTGCTATAAAAGGATTTGCCTCCAAGGAAGTCTTATTGATGTAACCACTGTCCAACTGTAAACCAATGGGTTCAACAGTTGTAGTGGCTGCTTCACTTGGACTACCACCAAGAGTTACCTGTAACTCAAGGGGTCTAACCTCCTCAGGTTGTGTTGGTGGGTTAGCAAAGATTGATACATCAGACCCAGTCAGGTGTTGTGGTATGTTCTCATTGATAGGTGATTGGGAAGGACTGGTTAATGCCTGGTTCAAATCAATTGCATCCAACAGCAGTTTAGTTGGTGTGGGAATTGTGGATGTGAAGGGTGGTGTAGAAAGTGGATTTGCCCCGGGTATTGAGCTGTGGATGATAGAAACAAGTGTTTCCAGAGCATCATGATGTGGAGACCCTATTTGTACAACCTGTTCTTTTTGTGAAGAAGCAGGAGGAGTTTTGGTTATGGGTTGAGATATTTGTACCAACTGCTGTGAGGAAGAAGCAGCAGTGGTTTCTTGTGACTTTTGTGTTGTCACAGGCATTTGCTCTGGTATCTCATCCTCCAGAGTTGCCTTGTTGATTGGTTTGGGGGTTTTTTGAGTTTTTCTTTTTGTCTTTTTGGAGAATTTAGGTGTGGGTTTCAAAGCAGTTGTGCTGCTGCTTTGATCACCTTGAGCAGTGGGCTCAGCAGCAGATACCTGAGGAGCAGTTGTAACTGCTAAAATCTGCTCAGGCACCTCTGCTTGTGTTTTGCAAGGTGCTAACATTCTTGAAAAAGTTTCAGTTGTTAAACTGTTTATTTGAGTAGAATCACCTTGGTTTATTACAGCTAAATCATCCTTACTGAGTTTCTTTGCAAAATAGTAACTTAAAAACCTTGGAAACAGTAAGAATGATTTTGTTTCAACATTATTAACCAAATCTTTAAAAATTTCCCAAGAATAGTTAAAATTTTCTCCTTGAAGAATTGCATATCCCAGATTTTGAATCTTTAAAGGGATTTCATTGAAAGAAGTGGTTTTGTTTGAAACACATAGTAGGAGGGTATGAAATAAAAATCTGGGTGCAGAAGGAAAATAACCTTTTTGTAAGGTAAGTTTCTTCATCATTGTGGCTTCATACCCTCTCTCAATGAAGTCAGTTTGCAACTCGTTTTTAGTGAAAGAAATTTTACCTTCTTGATCATCGAGTTGAAAGACCTCTGAAATGGATTGTGGCGTGATTTGGACAGCTTTACCCTTTATAGAAGAGTGTATGGTGGTTGCAATGTCTCCTTGTTTTTCAAGGGTTGCATTCTTCTAAAACTCCCTTTGGGTTTCCAAATAGATTGGTGCATCGACAGTGAACAAAGTTTTGTACTTTGATTTTGCCATGGTGTCAATGATGGAATCGAAAACATTGGTGGTTCCTGGTTTTGTGAGAAGACCCATGAGATTGTGGGATGGTTTATATGGAATTTCAGTGGAAATTGCCTTTTGAGAGGCTGTTTTCGATGCAGATTTGGATGAGGGTTTTGAAGATGACTTTAATTTTGTCATTTTGAAGATGATGATCGAAGAAATTTGTGAAGAAATGAGATGAAAAACTGCTTTGAGAAGAGAATTTTTAAGAATTCAATTCGACAGTAAAACCCTGTTTTGGTGGTGAATGGGGGATTTTATAGGGAAGAAAGTGAATGCTGAGGTGGCAGCCGTTACAAAAAGTCTGACCAATATGTACTGCCCACGTGACAACCCCTGGTGAAAGTGAAGGACAGTACTTTTGTGAAAGTGACTGATGAAGGCAGTGGTATGAAAGCAGTGGATGATTTTCACTATCAGTGGATAGCATATCAGTGGATAAGACACTGCTTTTGAACGATAGAGTTTATCAAATGGAATGAGAGAACAGGGGTTGACTTTCAGCAGTGGACAGACATTTGAAGTATAGCAGACTTTTGAACAATCAGTGGTTAATGGCAGACTTATAAGGATTTTAATGAAAAATTTCATTTTTAGCTATTTTTAAGGATGGAGTTTTGATTTTCTGAAAACATTTTGTTGCTTTTATTCATAGAAAAACAAGATGTTGCTTGTTATTCCATGTTCAGCATCCCAATCCTAGAGACCAAGCTTTCAAAAGTGGCTGTATCAAGTGCTTTTGTGAGCACATCAGCCAGCTGGTCTTTAGTTGGGACATGATGCAGAGAAATCAAACCTTTTTCATAGCAATCCCTCACAAAGTGATGTCTGATGTCGATGTGTTTGGTGGTTGAATGGGAAACTGGATTTTTGATGATATTTTCTGCTGCCTGGCTATCCAACATGAGTGGTGTCTTTAAGGCAGTGATACCAAAATCCAGCAACTGATTTTGAAGCCACAGGAGTTGGGCTGTACAGCTTGCAGCAGCAATGTATTCAGCTTCAGCAGTGGATGTTGAAACAGCTGCTTGCTTTTTTGCTTTGCCATGAAACTAAGCAATCACCTAGAAACTGGCACCCTCCTGATGTGGACTTCCTTGTGGTGTGACATCCAGCAAAGTCACTGTCTGAAAAACCTGAAAGCTTGATGTTCCCATTAGCTGGATACCAGATACCAAGTGTGGGAGCACCTTTTATGTATCTGAAGATCCTTTTTACAGCAATGAGATTTGATTTTCTGGGAGTTGATTGACTTCTTGCACAGACACATGTTGCAAACATGATGTCTGGTCTAGATGCAGTTAGGTACAGTAAAGACCCAATCATGCTTCTATAAAGTGTTTGGTCAATCAGCTCATCTTTTTCATCAGACATGACCAGCTTATTTGTTGCCATGGGTGTGCTGAATGGTTTACAATCATTCATATCAAATTTGGTTAAAAGTTCTTTAGCATATTTGCTTTGATGAATGAAAGTTCCATTTTGCATTTGCTGTACTTGGAGACCAAGAAAGCATTGCAGCTCACCCATTGCACTCATTTCAAACTCAGCTGTCATGAGTTCTCTAAACTCTTCTCACATTGAGTTACATGTGCTTCCAAAAATAATGTCATCCACATAAATCTGGACAATCATTAAATCCTTCCCTCTCCATTTTAAAAACAGTGTTTTATCAATGGTACCTCTTTTGAAACCATTTGAGAGTAGGAAGTTGGAAAGAGTTTCATACCAGGCCCTTGGTGCTTGTTTCAGGCCATACAAGGCTTTGTTTAGCCTGTAGACATGATATGGATAAAATGGATCCTCAAAACCTGGAGGTTGACAGACATACACCTCTTCTTGAATTGTACCATAGAGGAAAGCACTTTTGATATCCATTTGAAACACCTTCATATCGTGGTTGACAGCAAAGGCCAGGAACAGTCTAATGGCTTCCAATCTTGCAACAGGGGCAAATGTTTCATCATAATCAATCCCCTCTTCCTGTCTGTAACCTTGAACCACAAGCCTGGCTTTATTCTTGACAACAATACCCCTTTCATCAGTTTTGTTCTTGGAGACCCACTTTGTACCAATGGGACTAACCTCTTCTGGCAGTGGTACAAGCTCCCATACTTGTTGTCTTTTAAACTGTTGGAGCTCCTCTTGCATGGCTTCTACCCAGCTGTTGTCTTTCAGTGCCTCTTGGTACTTGACTGGCTGATGGAGTGATAGAAAACCAGCAAAAAGACAAATGTTTTGGGTTTGGCTTCTTGTGAGCACCCCTTCATTTATGTTGCCAATGATTTGATCAGGTGGATGAGATCTCAAGAAGATTAAATCTCCTTGGTATGGTATGATGGCATTGGTTGGTGAAGGCTGCAAATGTGTATCATCTGAGCTAACCACTGCTGGGGACTTTGATGATCCTGCAGTGGCTTCAAAAGGTGGTGGAATAGGAGGTAATGAAGTGGACAACTTGTTGGTGCATGCGTCTGTCGACTTCGTCTTGTATCGAGTCTAGGACTAAAAATGTTAGATATGTTATACATTTTAGAATGTGTTTAATGTAATTTAGCTTGAAAGTGGTGATTTCCCTTGAAAATGTCACTTGACAGTTTCAAGCTAAATCAATTCTTATTGATTTCCCTTGAAAGTGTCATGTGTCATTTCAAGCTAAATCAAGGTTTCCCTTGAAAGTGGCATGTCATTTCAAGCTAAATCCCCTCCACTATATATAGCCTTCAAGCTAAATCATTTGTAACTTTCAGAGATTTCTTCCGGTTTGCAACGAAGTGCTGCCGAAGTGTTGTCAGGTTGTAAATGTCATCGAATCAATAGAAACAACAGTTTAAAGTGTAAATCTTGCTGAATTGAACTCGGTTTGTTCGTTTCCGCCGCTCAAACTGAGATAAACTCTTCTGAACGACTTGTTCGGGTCTGCAAACGATCCTACAAGTGGTATCAGAGCTCAGGAGGAAGAGTTCATAACAATTCAGCTTCATTTTTCTGATTTCTACTCCTTCTTTTCAAAATTAACAAATTTTTACGGTTAAAATCGGCTCAAATTCTCACATATTGTACGAAAACATGTTTTAACAAACCCTTGAAAGTTTCAGAACTTAATTCGATCATTTACTTGTTCAATCGGACCAAAATCAGATCGAAATGATGATGTCATTATGATTTAGCTTGAGTTTATGGGTTGATTTCGCTTGAGTGTTGACATTTTGATCCTATTTCGCTTGAGATTATTGCATGATTTCGCTTGAAAGTTAACATTTTGTCAGATTTCGCTTGAAAAATATGACATATGTTTAGTTGATTTCGCTTGAAACTTTTTGGGTTATTCTGCTTGAAACCGCAAGTATTTCTGTTTGAAAATTCATGTAATCTCACTTGAAAGTACATTTATTTGTGTGAAAGATTATCGATTCATGTGATTTTCTAATCGAAGGTGTCAGTTGATTGGGACAAGAGATCATGTGGTTTGTGTTGGTTTGCATGTGATTAATATTTTTGTCGGACAAACATCATCATTTGAATTTAGGATAAGTATCATTTCAGTGTTGCATGTGATTTCATAAAAAAATTGTCAGTTGCTTTATAGGTATTGGAAATTGAAGATATTGCATGTGATGGGTGTGTGTAAGTACATATGATGTGCTTTTGTATCGATCCAATAGCATAAAGAGATTTGCACGAGATATGATATCATATGTTAAAGTGATAATTTGTCGGTTTAAGTGGATTTGATTAGTCAATATTGTTCGATCCAATACATGTGATATTTTTTAATAGTATCCAATACATGTGATATCAGCTCAATACATGTGAAAACTTGTTTCATCGAAATGTGTTAAAATTGTCATTTGTATGTGATAGTATCCATTGTTATCGGCACATTCTTATTTGTTTGACAATTAATATTGTTTGGTTAAAGTTGTCGATTGTCAGTTGTCAGATCGTGTGGTTTAGACACTCAATTTCACACAAAGATCAACTGAGGTTCAGGTTTGGAGTTTAGTTGGTTTGCACGGATTGATTGTATTTTTAAAAACAAGAAAGTTTGTGTTTATGAAGCCTTGACTTTGAAACATGGAAAAGGAGTTGTTGAAGAAGTCATTTGACATGTTTGTAGCTTTTGACCATGAAACAACAAAGATGACCATTGATAGATATTGTCATTTAGTCTTGGAAATGGGAAGATTGAACATTAAGAAAGACAATGATGAATGGATTGATAAACTTGCTGATGCATTACCACAGCAAAAATGGGGAACTTATCTGTTGATTGTAAAACATATGAGAAAACATGAAAACATGAATCTGGCACAGTTTATTCAGAAAATTGAAGAACATGAGTTGAAAGCAGAAGTTGAAGAAAGCTCAACAAAAGAAACTGAAGGACAGAAAGCTGAAATAGAATCTGAAGAACCAGTGGTTGAAAAGATTGTAGAGAAAATTGTTGAAGTAGAAAAGATCGTAGAAGTTGAGAAAGTTGTTGAGGTTGATAAGATAGTCGAAATTATTAAACCTTGTTTGAATTGTAAAGAATCTTGCAAAGCTTGTGAGGAAAAAGATATGAAGATTGCTGAGTTAGAGAAGATAAAAGAAGATTTACTGTGCGATGTGAAGTATGTGAAAGAGTCATACGATGTGCTGAATAGGACAGTTGATAGTTTGAAAAGAACGAATTCAGAAATTGAAAAAGCGAATGACAAAATGAGTGCAACTTTAATGACAAAGCAAAGTGTCATCAATGATTATATTGAAGACTGTGCTAATTTGAAGAAGGAGTTGGAACTTGAGAAAATTGAGAGTGAAAGGATTAAACGATTACTGTTGAGTTATACAACATGTGATTATCTGATTGATCGTGTTTATCCTACTGTTGCAGGTCTGGAAGCATTCATGGATAAAAAGATTGAAGATACTGATACTAGTAAGAAACCAAGTGTCAAGTACAACAGATGTCCGCCCCCGATCCATGAAACTTATTCTCCCAGGAATCCTAACGAGGAGCGTCTAAAAAAGGCAGTCAACATCAAGTTAAAGTCTGAAATCATTGATGAATTACCAGACAATATTGATGTTACATTCACAGAGTCTGACACTGATCATGAGTCTGAGTTAATAAAGAAAGTTGTTGATCAGGTGTTGGATACGGATGAAGAGTTAAAGTCAGAGTCTAAATCTGAGAGTTCGAGTTCGTCAGAAAATAGTCCGAGTTTGTCAGAAAAGAGTCCGAGTTCACCGGTTAACAGGGTTTATAATAGAGAATTCCTGTTATCAAAATCTAATTTGAATGATGGATTAATCAAAGTGGCATATACTTTGTTTGATTCAGACAAATTATATTCTGATGAGGAATTTCCAATAAGAAGTGTTAAAACTGAAATAATCAAACAGGTTTTCAAATTAACAGAAATTAATATTTCTGAAATAAAAGATTTAAATCTTGCTGAAAAACCTAAAAAGTACACTTCAAGAGTTCAACAGAGATTGAACAAGAAAAAGGGTTACAGTTCTGGTTCAGGTTATCGAAAGAAACCGAACCATAACCGTAATTACAAAAAGAATGGATTAGGTTTCAATTCTTCAGAAAATTATAAAAAACAGAAAACTTATAAACCAAAAACAAAATTTGTTTCAGGAGGAAGTTCAGAGGATGAACAGAAGAAACCGTTCTGGAAGCAGTCGAATCAAGAGTTTCTTGCTGAAGTAAAGAAGAATGTGAGAAAGTTTGCTTCAAGAGTTGACAGAAGAACCTGTTTCAAATGCCAAGAAGTTGGACATATAGCTTGGAATTGCCCCAAGACCAACTATCAAAAACAGGAAGTTTCTTCTAACTCTGTTTTGAGAAAGACTTGTGTTGATAAGAAAGAACAACCTATGAAAAATGTTAAAAAGTTTGAAAATTCTACTTCTGAGGAAGGAGAAAGTTCAAAAAGGTTTTACAAAAGAAGAGGTGACTTGAGTAAACAAAAGTGGGTGGTTAAATCTGAGGGTAATTCTGACAATGAATCTGATTCCATAAAATCAGAGGAGTCTTTGGTTGATAAAAAGGTTGATAATTCCGTTCCTGAGATGAACGAGGAAAACTTTCCGTCATTGTCAAAGGAAAATTTGATGAAGAAAGTGGGAAAGGTAGAGATCTCAAATCAATTCTTCGCTGATAAGGGAGATTTTGATGTTGAGAAAGTTTTTAATGGAAATGTTAAACATATTTTTGGAAAGATGGTTGACAGGAAAGTGAAGGATGCTAAAGAGTTTTACAAATCAAAATGTTGGTGGGACAGATGTTTGCAACCAAAATCACCCAAGGCTGGTCAGGCTTGGGAGACAGCATTTTCACCATAAATTTCTGACTTGCCGGAGCTCCCAGGTAAGTAAGAGTGGAGCAGGAATCGGCATCTTTCTTAGTAAAGGATCCTACAAGTGGTTTGGTTGGTAAATCTACAGGTGGTATATTTAAATTGTTATATTTTGATGTGCAAGTGGTTATGATTGATAAGTAAACCTGTAAGTGGTTGAAGAAGTTTATCATTGACTAGTGGTTAATCGAGGTCATTAAGTTGAACTTGATTGGACTTACAAGTGATATTTTGGAGAACAATGT
Organism: Helianthus tuberosus; assembly: GCA_030545235.1. Taxonomy (NCBI): domain Eukaryota; kingdom Viridiplantae; phylum Streptophyta; class Magnoliopsida; order Asterales; family Asteraceae; genus Helianthus; species Helianthus tuberosus. The sequence continues at coordinate 57,924 of JARYGA010022949.1, forward strand.
GATGAACCCCTAACCTACAAATGGTTTCTTAAAATCAACAAAACTTATTTTCCGGAAAAACCATTTTGATTAAAACAAACTTAAGTGTTTTGAGATCACAATGGGAAAATAGTTTGTTGTGAGGGGGAGTTCTGATTGTTTATGCCAAGTGGATGGCGAATTGAAGTGATTCGATATCAGTTGTCATGTTTCTTGTACAGTTTGTTTTCAAATTTCCTAAAATGTGTTTGTATTTTAGGGGGAGTAAATTTTTTAGAAAATCCAAAAACATTTGAAAATTTGAAAAAGCCAAAAACATGATAAAAATGCAAAAATGAGTTTTGTTGTAAAAAAGAGGAACTGATAGTAGATCAGTTGGACTGTCACAGCCCGCTAAAGAAATGGAAAGTTATAATGTGATAAACGGTCTCACTAAAGATGTGACGGTTGGCTCAGCTAGACTTGTAGATTTGCGATAACGATACAAACTTAAATGAAAAGGCCTAGTTCTAGTGGGAAACATGGTCGAAAGCATAGTACTTAGTTTTGTCCTTCTTGACTGTGTGCCTACTCAGTAATCGCTGATTGTCGAAAGACATAAAACTGGTTAAGTTTGTGAACTTTCACAACTTTGCTGAAAAGTCACTGTGATTGTGCATTTTATTTTGTAAAGATTTAAACTTGTTTGATTTCTTTATTTTGTTTAAGCATCGGACATCCTCTGCGTATACGTGAGTATCGACCTGGATGTTGTTGCCTAAACGTTCTGCTTTATTTTCTTTGGTGTTTCGTTTAAGCTTTGGATCACCTCTGCGTATACGGGAGTATCGACCTGGTGGTTAAAGCCTAAACAACTTCAACTTGTTTTATTTTTCTTATTTTGTTTAAACATTGGACTTTCTCTGCGTATACGGAAGTATCGACCTGATTGTTAATGTTTAAACATTCTGCTTTGTTTTCGCACAAATCACAGTTGATAAAGTTTAAAGGCATTACTTGAGTTAGTGTATTGCATGATGAGGGGATATGCTGAGATCGTGGGGTCCATAAGAATTTAGTGCAAAATTAATATATCTTAACGTATCAGTAAGCATTTCGAAAGTTTTTAGATTGAGCTTAAGAGGACAAATATATCGTCAATCTACGTGAATCGTTTAGAACTTAAAATTTAACGGTGTTGGTGATTTGTCTCAAAAACTGATATGATCCTCTTATACAAACTCACAAAAATAGTGTATGTAAATATTTCTTTACTGCATTTCATTTCTGTTATATAAAAATCCAAAAAGATTTTCGGTGTGTTTTAGCATAAATTTTGAAAATTAAAAAAATTTTAGACGACTGATGTTGAAAAGCTGAATTTCAAAATTCCGAGTGCTGAACATGACGAACAGGTTTGGGAAAGTTTGTTTAAAAATGTTTGAAATGAAAATGATATATATTCATGTGGTTCATCAGAAATTGACATGATAAATCATTTTGTTTGATACTTGAAAATGATGTATTCAGGGTTGTGTCTTCAAGTGATTAGCAAAAATTCTAAATTTGTTATATCTTATCTTTTATGAAACTTATGTTTTGGGTAGAGAATATGCAGGTGAGTCAGATTACGATACCTGAACCTGTGAAAGCCAGACTACGATCCCAGCATATAGAAAGGGGGAGTCTGAAGATATCCGAGTAGAGATTGTTCGTGGGGAGTTTGTTAATGCTGAAGAGAAAAGAAAAGAGAGAAGATTTGAGGATGCTTTACAACGTCAGATACTTTAAAGAGTTCAAAAGGACTGATGAAGATTGAAGATGCGAAGACTCGACACTTAAGACTCGTCAACATTCGAGGGGGAGTCTGTTGGTGCATGCGTCTGTCGACTTCGTCTTGTATCGAGTCTAGGACTAAAAATGTTAGATATGTTATACGTTTTAGAATGTGTTTAATGTAATTTAGCTTGAAAGTGGTGATTTCCCTTGAAAATGTCACTTGACAGTTTCAAGCTAAATCAAGGTTTCCCTTGAAAGTGGCATGTCATTTCAAGCTAAATCCCCTCCACTATATATAGCCTTCAAGCTAAATCATTTGTAACTTTCAGAGATTTCTTCCGGTTTGCAACGAAGTGCTGCCGAAGTGTTGTCAGGTTGTAAATGTCATCGAATCAATAGAAACAACAGTTTAAAGTGTAAATCTTGCTGAATTGAACTCGGTTTGTTCGTTTCCGCCGCTCAAACTGAGATAAACTCTTCTGAACGACTCGTTCGGGTCTGCAAACGATCCTACACAACTGCTGACTTTTATCCACTGTTTGAGGACTTTTGTCAGCAGTGTTTGAGGATGTGGAAGCAGTGGTTGATGGGCTACTTTGGTCAACAACTGTTGAGGTAGCAGTGGTTGCGCTTTGACAACTGTTTTGAACAGCTGGTGCTTTTCCCTTTGTGGCAGACCTTTGAGGGATGATGATTTCATACCCATAGTCTGGTGTTGTATCCTCTGATGGACCTGCACTGTTAGTCTTGACAGCAGTATTTTCAAAAGTAAATTTTTCGAGATCAAACAGATCTGCAGGGTTTGCTGGGATTTTCATTGATGAAAGTTCATTGAACTTTACATTCAAAGTCTCCTCCACTGCCTTGGTCCGTGTATTGAACACTTTGTAGGCCTTGGCAGTGGTTGAGTATCCCAAATGATAACCACAATCAATTTTGGCTGCAAATTTTGAAATGAAATCTTTTAAGTTCAAAATAAAGCATGGGCAGCCAAACACCTTGAAATATGAGATCAGTGGTTTGATTTTATACAGAATTTCATAAGCAGTCTTTTTGTGCCTGGAGTTTATTAAAACTCTGTTCTGAACATAGCAAGCAGTGTTTACTGCCTCTGCCCAGAAAGTTAATGGCAAACCTGAATCAGCAAGCATGGTTCTGGCAGCCTCAATCAAAGTTCTATTCTTCCTTTCCACTACCCCATTCTGCTCTGGTGTTCTAGGGATGCTGTACTGCCTTACAATCCCTTTCTTCACACAGAAAGCATCCAACTCCTTATTTTTAAATTCTGTGCCATTGTCACTCCTGAAGCTTTTCACTGGAAGGTCAAATTGCTTTTCAACCTGTGTCACAAGGTCTTGCAAAATGCCTGCAGTCTCATCTTTTGAGTGTAAAAAGAAAGTCCATGTAAACCTAGAAAAGTCATCAACAATAACCAAACAATATCTTTTCTTTTTTAGGCTCATGACTTGAACTGGGCCAAACAAGTCCATGTGTAGCATTTGCAAACACTGGGTTGTTTTGGACTCTTCAATGGACTTGTGAGAACTTTTATGCTGTTTCCTTTTAAACAGGAAATGCAATGTTCAGGACATGAAAACAATTTTTGTGGTAGGCCTCTCACCAAACCATTTTTTGAAATTTTTGTGATTGTCTTAAGATTTGTGTGCCCCAGCCTTCTGTGACAAAGTTCTGTCTCTTTGTTAGAGGCAGCTGAGAACAGACAGGCATCAGCTCTGGGACACTCTTTTGACATGTCAACAACATAAACATTGCCACTTCTTTGAGCAACAAGTTTAGTTTGACCAGTTTTGATTATAGCTTCAATATTTTTGACCATTTCTGGTCCAACAATCCTACAACAATCTTTTGTGAAGAATGACCCAAACCCTTTGTCACTCATTTGTGATACACTCAGAAGGTTGAATTTTAGATTGTCTATCAGATTGACATTTCCAGATTGCACTGTACCAGACCCCAGAACTTTTCCTTTACTATTATTCCCAAAGGATATATCACCCCCTCCATGGATTTTAAAGTCTTTGAGGAGGGCTTTACATCCTGTCATGTGCCTGGAGCCTCCACTATCTACATACCAAAGACTATCAAAGCATGCAGAAGCTCCCTTGGCAGCTGCCATCATTGCACAATCACATTGATGATCTTCTTCATCATCAGCTTTCACCTTCTTTTCACCAGCCTTTTCTTCTTTCTCTTCTTCTTTGTCCTCTTCGGACCATGGATCTGTCATTGGTTCAATCAGGGTACCTGAACTTTCTCCCAACAGTAGTTCATCAGCCACTGTAGTAACCACTGCTTTAGTCACCTTATCCACTGTTTCAATACTCAGCTGTTCCTCCTCAGTTTCAACCCCTTCCTGTATTGACTCTAATGCCATCAAACAAAATTCATTATGAGAAGAATCATTAGAAGCATAGAGTGCAAAATTTTCATCACTAAGGTCTTCAGGCATACTGCTCCAGTCAACAAACCCTTGAGTGAAAAAACTTTGTTGATCTGGTTGTACTGCTGCTGGAGCAGTGGTTTGAGGTGCAGGTTGCACTTGTGCCTGGGGAACAGGGGTTTGAACATATTGGATCTGTGGAACAGTAGTTTGGACATAGTGCACTGGCACAGGGGCAGCAGCATAGTGAGCAGTGTTCACTTGAGCTGCTGGGGCATACTGGGCATAGTGCACAGTGCTTTGGTTTTGAGGTCTAGGATTTGAGCTAGGATGAGTAATTATGGGACTAGTAGTTTGACTCCTACATTCCCTAGCGAAATGCCCAACCTATTACACTTGTAGCACTTGATTTTCGATTTATCCAACCCAACCCTTAGATTCCCATGCAAACCTGGGAATTTTCGCCCTGTTCTTTTGTAAAATTTGCTAGTTCTAACACTTAGCAAAGCCAGTTGGTGCAGGATGTCCATTTCCTCTAAGTCAGTGGGATCAAAATGTTGGAAATCATTTAGTTCAAAGCTTAAATTGTCTGACATCTGGTTTTCATTTGCAGTGAATGCATAACTAGCAGAGTGAGGATCAGAGTTGTTAAAATTTGCACCAGCAGTTATGTCAATGAAGTGATCATAACCCCGATCCTTACCACTGCTCCCAGATTCTTCTTGACCCAGAAGAGCAGTATTACCGAAAGTATAATCATCAGTAACTTTTCCTGACTCTTGTAACCTCCTTTTCTGGTTCAACTCCCTTTCGTAGGTCAGGAGTCGACCGTGGAGTTGGGTCAAGGTCAGATCCTTGAACTCAGGTGAGTTTCGGGTGACAAAAGCTATGGTGTCCCATTTTTCTGGCAGTGACCTGAGGAACCTGCTATTTTGAGTTGAGTTTGTAAAAGTGGTGTTAACAAGCCTCAGTTCACTGATGAGACAACTGAAACGCTCAAATTGTTGCGTTAGTGATTCACCTTTAACGTAACAAAATGTTTCATACTGTTGGTTCAGGATTTCCCTATTGTTTTCTATGACTTCTTCGGTTCCCCCAAACTGTTCCTTAAGTGCGTCCCATAACTCTTTGGCACTGTTACAGTGTAACAGTCCAGCATATATCTCGTTGGGCAGCGCTGATGCTATGATGCTAAACGCTTTAGCATCTAGTTCGATCTTTTGAAAGTCGGTTTCGGTATAATTTTCAACTGGTTTTGGAACGAACTTTTTAGCATCTTCAGCGCTTGGCACTGAAGGAACATGGGGACCATAAATGACAGACCTCCAACAATCTGTGCTTTGTTGAGCAAGGATGTGACCCATCCTTCTCTGCCAGATATTGTACTCATTTCTTTTTAGCATAGGTGGTTTAAAAAGCAAGCCGATGTTGTTTTTATCATCCTGAGATTGTGACGTCATTCTTGTTGTTTTACAAACACTGAGAAATCAACTTTAATGGTGATTAATCCTTGCTCTGTTTTTCAACGGACGAACAAACGATCAGTATCAACTGTTATGAGCCGAACTATTTACGTCAAAATGATTGTTAAATCAAATTTGACTGTCCAAGCTCTGATACCAATTGTTGGATCTGAGTTTGTTTCTGATTGTATTTTACGTTTGAGATTAAGATGGAAATGAAAGAGTTGTGCAGCGGAATTAATATGAAAACAAACTTTGCATACAATCAAACGAGAGTATTGCTTTGATCAAGACATTTTCAACAAGAAACCGAATGATTGAATTAACTTTCAACAACGATTACAAGTTATGCTTGAATACAAACTCCCCCTCAGCCAGAGCTCAGCGTTTGTTCGTGCAAAGAAGACGGTATTGCAAGAGCTAAATAGAACAATACAAAGTACTGAACTATTTATAGGCACTAGCAAACCACTGAGCATCTTAACTGACGTCACCATGAAAGTGACATCTAACCTCCTAACAAACTCTAACCTCTGATCTATACAAATACTGATGTACTAACTACTGCTATTACAATTCATTACAAAAAAGACATTTAAACAGGTGCTGCATCCTTCCACTGCTGTGAACCCAGCAGTGCTTGTCCGGATCAGCAGTACTAGACTCAAGGCAGTAGATTGAATCAGTAGAGCTTTGGTCTTCCATCAGTCTTTGACATTGGGCAGTAGATGCAAGGCAGCAGTTGTAGGTCAGCACTTAGTAAGATCAGCAGATAGGAGGTCAGCAGATATGAAACCACTTTCAAGGGGAGAGATTTGTATGTAAACATCTGCTTATTCTGGATCCACTGCTCTTATCCAGTTTTGGCTTTAATTATCTGTTCCTCTGATAGGGTTCAATCCCAACAATCTCCCCCTGGAACAGATAATGCCAAAACTCTTCATTATTGTGGAATTCTTTATTGCCTCATCAACAGTTCCCTTATCTGACCTTTAAATTCTAATTCAAAGTCTAGGGCATCTGTATCTTCATCATCCCTGCTAAGTGGAAGATCAAGGAGATCCTGCAAATCTTCAAGACTCAGGCCAAGAGCTTGTTCCCTTGATATTTTCTCCACTTCTCCACCAGACCTGAGCAAAGTCAATACGCAGGTCTGTTTGTCAGTTTCCCACTTTTGTATTTTTGAGCCTGGTGGGTTTCTTGGGAGATGTTTATTTGCAGAAGTATTTGGTGAGGCTGGCCTATTCATAACTGGCTGAGCAGCACTTGCAGATTGTTCCAATTCAAGATCTTCTTTTATCATTACTTTCGTGCCTGCTTTTACAATAGCATCTCCAGCTAATAGATCTTGAATTGTTTCAATACTCAACTGGTTTTTTCTCCTTCTTTTGTAGATGGCAGCACCAGCTGGAGCAGTGGTTCTTTTAGCTTGCAGCTTTGGTGGTCTTTTTAAGACCTCTGCTTTGGAATAGTCAGGCTTTTGTGGAACTCTTGGATCTTTCTTTCTAAGTTCCTCTAAGCTTTTATAGGTTGCCCTGACTCTATCTTCTCCCCACTTTGTCACAGAGTCCTTTGACCCATAATCAGCTGCAATCAGCTCCTCTTTCATTCTCCTCAACTCTAACATCTTCTCAGCTTCAAATTGTTTGAATTTTTCAGGAGGAGTCTGCTTGATTAAAATGCACGTGGCAAAATTAATCTTTTTATACCTGGGACAATTTTATTAATAAAGATCTTGTATCCGATTTACATGTTTGTCCAACATTTAGGGCCGGTGATTCTACAATACAAACTGGTCAAGATTAATCGACACACCATAAATATAACTCACAAGAAGACAGCCTTACGAGTGAGTATATCTTTTACATACGCAACTGGAGGTGTTATGCCTACACCTTGTGCTTAAGTTATGGCCATTCACTTTTTAAATGAGCCAAGGATATCCAGGACACGGTCATTAACCCCTAAAGTTATTTGTTATCAATCAATACAGATTAAAACGGGATTATGCAATTTAATCATCTCCGATTAAAAGGTTTCTACACCCGACCAAGCGGTATTTTTATAATACCGTATCCCAAGCCCGTATAAGGGAAAATAAGTTAAGAGTATTTACCTGAGCTAGCTCCTGTCTTAAATAGCAAGAATTTTAATAACTCAGCCGTATTCACTTAAGTAAGCGTAGGTACAATTTACCGGAAGGCTCTAGTCTGGAATGATGGTATAAATAACCAATTAGAATGCTAACGGGTCTTTAATTAAGCCTAAGCTTAGACCGGTTAGTCTTAAGGAAATATACGGTTCAAACGCATGATTAAGCGAAGACCGGAATAGAATGTGTTTTAGACCCGACAAGTTTGAAGACTTGTATAATATGGGTAATCTAAACACCTTCTGGATTTTGAGATAAAAATGATAAGGTTTGACCCGTTTCGGCTAACTTATGCAAACTAGTTACATAAACCGAACCGAACGCGCAAGATGCGTAACGGGTAACCATAAGAGTTATATACAGGTTTCCTAAGTTAATATGCCTTAAACATGTTGTGATATCAGTAGGATATCTTCCATTATGCCCGGAACGAGTTTAATCTCAAAATAAGCCCCGTAGGGGTATTTTGGTCATTTTAAAGGTTATAAAAGAGTTTAAATGGAGTTCTGAGATTCGGGTCCGAATACATCAGTAAAATAACTTATTTTAATAGGTCATATCAGTTGGTAATAAGCCTTATATGGCAAAAATGGTTTTAAACCCAAACTATGCGTTTAATACGCTTTAAGGGCCATTTTAAGCGATTTCCGGGTTATACAAGAAATCTGAGTTTTCTGATCAGTTTATAAAGTTCAAAATACTTTATTTATTATATAAAATCAGTAGCAATTGGATTGGTGTCAAAATACTATGTAGAACTCATTTTATGACCGAAAGGGTATAATCGGTATTAACCGAATTAATGCCATAACCTTAGGTTATGAGCAGGTTAAAAATAATTAAAAATCTTTGAAAATCCCAAATTATTATATTACATCAGTGGGTAAAAGGTTTGGTGTCAAAATTTGGGTTTAGATAGGCTTTATGCTAATTGCGCCTTTTAATTACTAAAATGCGTTATAATTTCGCCAAAGAGCATAACTCCTAATCTAGACCTCCAACTGATGTAAAATTTTAGGGACAAATTTATAAATCAGTAATAAGGATTATTGTCCTTTCACATTTCCAAAATTCTTGTTTTATGGTCAAAAGGGCATATTGGTCAACATTTAAGCAACTAACGGAAACATGTAAACGAATCGGATAATCATTGAACCAACCACAGAGGGTTATGCTAACATGTAGCCTGGTCCTAAGGAAACTCTAAGGCATTTCCAAATCATACTAAATCGGGTCAGAACTGAAGTCAAAGCAAAAGTCAAAGTTTTGCGACTTTTGGTTCCGAACCGGGTCTAAATAGGAAATTGTCGGATCAAACAAGCTTAGATCAGTTCTTATACTTATTACCAAGTTATATGAGTGATAAAATAGGTTACATTCCTTCTACATTGCTAATTACATGTTAATTTGCAAATTAAGCTTCTGTTGACTTTTTCTAAACAACTTTGACCCGACATTTGATCTAGTTAGGATGGGAATCAGTGGATGCCCTTCTAAGGGTTTATTACCCACATAAATACCAACTTATAACTACCTTTAATTCGATTAATCATTGGACCATTAGTGATTAATCGCTAAGTCAACCGTTACTAACGACGGTTTGACTTTTAAGCTAATTACTAAGCAAAACTTAATCAAGGAAGGTCAAGGGTGCTTACCAAAGTCCTAATCACGATTAGGGACGCTCAGTGTCTGCTCTTGAGCTCCAGAAAGTCTCACAATTGCAGATGGAATGAATGCAAGAATGTTGCAACATTGAAGGCCTTATATAGTGAATTTTGATCCACAAAATGTTGACATGTAAGTCTACCAATGACCACAACTCTTCAACAAGTGTCCCTAAGGGCTAAAAATCAGTAGGGGACGCGCATGGAAGTGAAAAAGGGCAATACTTGATGTTTGAATGGGCTGAACAGGCAAAAAAATGAGTTGCTGCATCTGGGGACTGCTTGCGCACCGCAACAACCACAGTGTTGAGGTGCGCAAGCCATTGGCCAGCAATTAGAAATTTTCAAGTTTTGACAGTTTTAGCCCCTGTACCTCCAATTGCCATTTCCGACACATCCAAGGCCCGTTAAATCATTTTTAAGGCTCTAAAATGATGCCTAAGTAATGGGAACATGAAACATGCTCAAAAATGTGCCGGATGTCGGTTCGTTTGGTCGTACGGTCACGTTGTTCGGTTAATTACGACGAAACACGGACGGACGCGAAAAATAATCCAAACGATGCGACGAATGGAATTTTATCAAGCCAAACACTAAAATAAAATATTTTAGTCCTTACATAAATTTTTGGGTGTCCGGGAATATCCAGAATGTAAGATATGCGCGTAAACGCAAACTTGTGCGCTTTTTGACACTTTTAGTCCCTGCATGACTTAAAAGTTTATTTTTGCGCACTAAACACCTCTAAGCCTATATCTAAGCTATATAAAGGGTAAATATGGTATGTTTAACTCATGGTCATATTTCGGAAGGTCCGATAACATACGAATTGGTATACTTTAGCAGTTTGACGCTTTAGGTCCTTCTAACGCGCAAACTTGCGTAACTCATCATTTACTATCATTGAAGCCTCATCTAATTCATATTAGGCATTCTTGAAAGTATTATTAAACATCATAATGCTTCGGGCTCGATAAAAGGTCATTCAGAGGTATAATTAAACATATTGACACTTCTAGTCCCTTATACTTGCAAAGTTGCGCGTAACTTCACTTTTAGGCATAAAAGCCTTGGATGGCCAATGATTGGCATTCCCGAGAGTATAATCAAATATCATGAGGCTCTCGGTTTGTTAAAAGATCACTCAGAGGTAAGAATTTACATGTTGACGCTTTTAACCCTTTATTGCGCAACTTTCAATTAATCACATAAACGGCTACACTTGATTAACAAGTGGCTCATTTGTGAATACAAAACCATAAAAGGTTATTTAGAAACTTATTTTAGGTATGATAATACTTCCGGTTCTTTCATAATTAATGCTTTTCGATTTTTCGAAAAATTAGTCCCTTATATTCAAGGTTTGACTTTATTAGGGTTTATTACACGTGTCAACACTTTATTGGACGTGATTTTACGAGGTGTTACAGTATCTTACCAACGCTATACTACGCTCACGATGGGTGCACTTGCCCATGTGTGTGTTTAGTGTTAGTAGAATATCGTGTTTTATAAATTTAAAACTTGACTAATGTGTAAAATGGGCTTAAAATATCAGTAAAAACATATTACACCTTACACACACCAGTGTGTTTATCGCGTTAACTATCCGAAGAATCATCATGTTAGAAAACTCCTAGCGGATGACTAACTGTCTTGCAATTGGAAAATTGATCAAGTGATTTTGTGACATATCTGATATAGATGACATGTTTAGGTTGTTTGTGAAATAAGGTAATAGTTATTTTTCATATTTGGAGTCTAATATGTTTTAGATATAATTTTAGATAATTTTAGTTAAACAACCATTCACTTATCCTTTTATCTGGTAATCTAATGATAAAGATTTAGTACTTAATAACACCCGTGTTCCATGGATCGATATCTGGCTCTTACCAATACTTTGCTACATATATGACGGGATACACGTGTCCTTTGTTGTGTGTGTTTTAATGTTAAGGTATAAACCATTTTTATAAATAATAAAACACAAGTTACGCCGGGTGCGATTGTAAATACTGTAAATAAATGTTTATAGTCGCGCCCACGTCAAGTTTTTGGCGCCGTGACACGGTGAAATTTTCAAAACAATCCGAGTCATTATTTTACCAGTGTACAAACTGTGAATACGTGTGAATACTTGTACATTTTTGTACTTATTTGTTTTCTTATTTACTAACTTGTTAATATTTAACTGTTTGACTAACTTTTCTTTTTCTGTTTTACTAACCAGCTAACTACTAACTTTACTAAGTGACTAACTTTACTAACTCACTAACATACTAACTTTTTATTCATTGTTCAACTAAAATTTTCTTTATTTCAATTATTTATTTAATTCAGTTATCTATTCGGAATCGAACCATTTTCATTTATTTATTTAGTCAATTTATTTATTTCATTCCAGTACAGTTATTTCAGTATTTCATTTATTTCAATTCAGTTATTTCATTTATGTTTATATTTATATTTATATTTATGCACGTGTTCGCACGTCGAACCACTTATATATATAGGACAAAGATCCGTTAGGAACCACCCTTTATTGTGAGAACCGCGAGAACCAATGGGAACACAACCAAAAATGCCTAAAAATAGCTAAAAAACACACAATTTTTTTTAATATTTTTTATAAAAAAATCGCTACTTTTAGTACCAAAAAAAATTAAAAAAAATATTTTTTTTTTTTGCCTACTAAAAGTATCGATTTTAACATAAAAAATATTAAAAAAAAAATATTTTTTTTTATTTTTTAGATTTTTTTAGGTTTTTTGGGGGTTTAGTTTTTAGCATTTTAGCTTGGGGGGTGGGGGGTTAGGTTTTTTGGGGGTTTTAGTTTTTAGCATTTAGCTTGGGGGGGGTTAGGTTTTTTTAGGGTTTTTTTAGCTATTTTAGGTTGTGTTCACATTGGTTCTCGCGGTTCTCGCAATAAAGGTGGTTCTCGCATGAACCTTACCCTATATATATATATATATATATATATAGGGTTGAGTTCATTTTAAAACTTTAAATAACTACAGAACTTTCAGAACTCCTAATAAACAATCATTTTATATATAAGTTTTTGTATTTAGGATCTTTTTATCATCTATTATATGTATTTCATTGATTACATACATGTTAAAAGTAGTTTACATAAGTTTAATTGCCAAAATTATATATATGTGTCATAACTAATTACATATATGTAAAAAAACTAGTTTACATATGTGTAATTATAAAATTACATATAAAAAATGATAGAATTAATCTTAACATGTATGTAATCGTAAAAATACACATAATAAATGATAAAATTATCATAAACATAAAAATATATAAATAAAAAGATTGTTTATTAGGAGTTCTGCGAGTTTTGTAAATATTTATGGTTCTGAAATGATACTGACCCTATATATATATATATATATATATATATATATATATTTCAATTCTGCATTTATTTACATTTATTTATTTACGCTCATTTATTCATTTGTCCATTTCTGTCCATTTATTTAGTTAACTGTTATTTATTCATTTACTTTGTACTCGATTATTTATTTATTTATTTACCTGTTCGAAATCGAGCAGCCTGTTTAAATTGTTCATTTATTTACTCCATGAAAATAAAACAAAACTTTCTGATAAAATCATCAGATTTTCTGACGGATTCTGATAAACCCGTTAGATTTTCTGAGACAACAATTTTCGCTTCTGATGGAAAGGAAATTTTCATCAGATTTTTATCGGATCTTGTCTGATTTTCTGATATATAAAAAAATTTCTAAAAGGTTTACTCAGATTTTCTGGAATTTATGGTAAAAAAAACAAAACAATTTAAAAAAAATAAATTTTCTAAAAGGTTTACTCAGATTTTCTGGTAAATTCTGATGAATTTATCAAAATTTCTGGTAAAAAAACAAAATAATTAAAAAAACAAAAAAATCAAATTTTCGATGCAATCATCAGATTCCATCAGATTTTCTGATTTAAAAAAAATCGGAGTTAAATAAATAAGTAAGTATTATAGTATATATATGTATATATATTTATAATAGTATAATATATTACATTCTTTCCATATAATGCTTTTCTTTTATTTTTGGGTTGATGTCCTCAACCGCCATACCCGCTATTGCTGAGCCAGCCGACGAACAAGTACCTAACCTAAGAAGAAGTAGGAGGCTTCGCAAAAGATCCCGTGTTATTGCACAAAGAATTCCTGCAGCAATCGATGAACCGGTGGTACTTTCTGATAGCGAGAGTTCAGAAGACGATAGAGGAAGCATCATGGCGAAAGACGACCGGCCATTGAATGAGACTGACCGACCAGGATGAGATGGCTTGCTACCGAGCATCGCCCGACCTACAGTAATAGCACCTTGTTTTGAAATCAAATCTAGTATTACTAATATGTTACAAAATTTAGTGCAGTTTGATGGGAAGGATCACGAAGATCCGGGTCGACACATCGCTTCATTTCTCGAAGTGTGTTCGAATTTCAAAATACAAGACGTTTCTGAAGACGCAATCCGTTTGCGGCTCTTTCCATTCTCTTTGCGAGACAAAGCCCGATCTTGGCTTTTGTCACTTCCTGCAGGATCCATCACGACTTGGAATGAGATGGCAGAACTTTTCATGCAAAAATACTTTCCTCCAGAAAAGATAGCCAAGTTGAAGAATCGTATTATGACATTCAAGCAGGACGACGGGGAATCTCTACACGCTGCATGGGAGAGATTCAAAGATCTTTTAATTGATGTCCCACATCATGGGCTGTCCAAAAGGCAGCTTGTACTTAATTTCTACCAAGGACTCAATTACGACTCACAAGAATGTTTAGATGTATATGCAGGAGGCGATCTTGGAACAAAAACACCCAATGAAGCCTACGATTATAGAAAAAGCTACCTTGAAGTCAAGTTCTCGACACAGTGGGGTGCGAACTAAAGCATCATCCATTCCTGGCATTCATGCTGTAGATACATATACGGCTCTTACAGCGCATATTGTTGCTTTGGCGGCAAGACTTGATCAATCTCAAAACGTTTCGCAGGTTAAATCATCATATGAGTAGTGTGGAGTTTCGCACGAGCCAGGTACTTGTGAGCAGGGTGTTATGTTTATAAGCCACGAGGAGGTGGACTATCTGGGCAATCAAATCAGGCCCAAAAATAACCCTTACAGCAACAAGTATAATCCGGGGTGGAAGAATCATCCAAACTTTGGGTGGAAATCCGGTTCTGGGAACCAAAACCCACTCGGATCGCTCAGCGTGCTCCCGCGCCACAGCAGCCCCAGGGACAGCCCTACCAGTCTCAAGGCCAGTCCTTCCAGCCACATTATCATCATCAAGGCTCCGAGAGCAGTTCCCAGCCTCACGCCTCTTAGAGTAACTCTAAGCTAGAGAAGATGATGGCACAACTGTTAGGAAACTTCAATTGTGCTAATCAGATAGCTGAGAACCACTACCAACAACACGAGGAACGCTTCATGGCCCAAGAAGGGGAGATGCGGAGTCAGAAAGCTTCTATACAGACCAATGAGAATCAGGTTGGACAGTTGGCTAAAATGTTGTCTGAGAGACCTCGGGTGGTCTTCCAGGAAACATAGAGCCGAAACCGAAAGGGCGTGTCAACGACCCACACGTGTAACAAGTGTGGGAAAAATGAGTCTAGCTATCCACTCGCTGACAAATGTAGCAAGCGTGTTTTCACACGCTAAGGTAGGTTTGAACAAGATTGATTCATGGCTTAGGAATTTTTGACGTTAGTTTAAAGTTAAAACATGTAAAACCTTGCAAAAATGGTGAAATCTATTGAGAAAACGGAGTTGAGAGCATTCTGTTACTTCTGTTTGCAGAATGTACAGATAATGCACGGTCGTGCACCTGATCTGCATGACCATGCACTTCATAATCACATCTGACCAAGAACAACTTGCATAAGGTGGTCGTCAGAAACGCACTACCGTGCAGACCGGTTGCACTACCATGCACAATGGCACCACGTTGCGAACCACAATGCACAGGTTGATGCGCACGACCGTGCACTTTGTCGCACGACCATGCACGACTTTTTAGCAACAGTAATTTTTCAGGGTAAAAAAAACATAAAAAAATAAATAAAAAAATAAACCCTTCAAAATTACTAACCCTGGCCGCACACCTGTTCTTGGCTCTCCCAGTCCTAAAACCAACCAATTTTTGCAAGGATTTAACTCGAATCTTCAATCAAGGTGTGATTCCTTACTTGTTTTTAGTGTGTGTTTGTTTTTGTTTAATAATGGATTTGGTTTAGTCATCTAATAGTTTGATCAATGGTATAGTTTGCTGTTTTGGTTAGTGACATACTTGGCAGGTATATAGGGACGCACACAGAGTTGAGAAGACTTATATTCAAAGTCTATTCATACAAGTCTACTTCAACTCTAAGTGAGTACTTCTATCCTTTTTCACACTTTAGTTTAGCTCTTCATAATCGCTTAACTAAGACGTGTTTCACATTGGGGACAATGTGAAGTTCAAGTGTGGGGAGGGGTTTAAGGGTTTAACTTTGTTTGTCCTTGATGTCGTCGTTTTTGTACATATTTATTTTGAAAAAAAAAACTTTAAAATACAAAAAATGGTCAGTTGTGTTCTTTAGAAAGCATCAGATTTGATCAAACCCGACAAGCCAAATCGATTTTTGAAAAAGATAACTAAAAGCGTGACAAACAAAAAGAAAGACTTGCATATTTATCTTTACAATTATACCCAATCCTTCCGTTTTCGTGAGCATATATTTGAGCCTTTTATTGCTTTATTGAAATGCTTGTTGTTTTTTTTAGGAATATGAGTGAGCCGGATGTTTTATGCAATTTAGAACTTGTCAATAGTATACTTTTCAAAATCATAAATATGAGAAATTTCATGAATATGATAGAGGCAAATAGGATACCCTTTTGTGTTAGCTTTTTTCTTTGTTTATATCCCGCACCCAACATTATCCATTAGTCCGCCATGTTGAGCCTATTTTCCGTGTTTTTCAAAATTTACCCAACTATTTAGCCTACTTAACCAAATTTAGCATTTTTATTTTTAAACCTTTGTGTTAAAACTCGGTCAAAATTATCATCCTACTAGCTTGTTTGTAATTATTTCCTTGTAAAAAACCCAGAAAATAGCGATCAAAAAATAAAGACAATCAAATTAGAGCAATTTTAAGTGTTAAATAGTACAAGATATGTTGTATAGCTCGAAAAGGGTAAAATCGTCTTTAAGCGTTATTTCTGTATAGTTGTTGATTCATTTACGCTAGTTAAAAAAACCGCTGAGTTTTAACCGTTTAGCCACTTTTAAATATCCATTCCGCACCCTTAACCATAGCCTATCATTACAACCATCAAAGATCTCTTGATTTATGCTTTATCGCATGTTAATTGGTGGAGATTAGATCTTTTGACAAGCTTATAATATTGCATGATTCGTTGACTTAGCGTTGAGTGTTTTACACATACGCATTACATGTATGATTCATAAATATAACCGAGTGTGTGTGAACATTGTGAGAAATGTAAAGATTTGCATGCTAAGTCGATCGAAAGTGGAATCATTGCTTTTTGGTTATCTTTATTTATATTCGCATACGCTTGTTGGTCTAAAATCTTTGATGATTGACTTTTTGGAAAACTGATTGACCATCGAAATAAATTAGTAACTTTGTAAAATTTTTAGATTTGTTTATTTGCTTTATTTAAGTTTGCTTGAGGACAAGCAAAGTTCAACTGTGGGGATGTTTGATATACGTTAAATTATACATGTTTTCATCCCACAATTTACTTCCGTTTTAAGCGTTTTTAACCGAAACTGCGATGTTTAGGTACCAAAACAGGTACTTTTCTATTTTCAGGTCTTATACAAAGGACAAAAGACAAATCTGATGAAAACGGGGTGATTCTGATGCAATTCTGATGAAATTGGCAAAATTCTGGTGAACTGCCAAATATTGCACGGCGTGCGTCTCAACTGCACGACCATGCCAGATGTCCGACCCCGGAAGCACTGCCAGTGCAGGAGCACATGCCACTGATTACTCGGTACGCATGGCCGTGCGAGCCAACTGCACTCCCGTGCGAGCCAACCGCACCCCCGTGCACCACCTGGACCATACTTTCTGATCACGATTCTGATGACCTCGCACTACCGTGTGACCAGTCGCATGACCGTGCCAATCTGGTGACCCAGACAACTTGTCCACTAGTCCACTTGTCTGACCCCGAATCGGAGAAATGACGTCACCCGACAAGTGCCAGTGCACAGCCGTGCGATCCAACTGCACGACCGTGCCAAACTGGAAACTGCCTATAAATAGCAGCATTCTCTACTGATCAAAATGTTGGGTTTTTCTCCATGTTTCTGGGCGATTTCTGGGTTCCGAAGCGGTCCTGGTCAGACCTATTTGAAGCCTCAAGATCGAGTGGAAGCATAACCATTCCAACCCATCAATTCCTTGTTTGTTTATGGTTCGATTCCTTGTTATTATACATGTATTCTGATCATTATTCAAGTATTGAGCTGATGTTAGTTTATGTTTTATGTAGTATTGTGTAATAGTAGTAATGAACTTGTTTCTTGAATAATCTTTATGTTGTAATCTTGTTTGTATGAATCTTTAGTACTTTTTCATGTTTGAATCTTCATGATTATATAATGAATGTTTCATTGATATTGAGTTCTTGATTATGTTTGATTATCTTGGATAATGAATCTGTGGTTAGTGGTTGGTAACTATTTCTTGATGAATCACTTGTTTGTAAACTTGCTTACGCCATGAGACTCGGGAGGGGTATTGGTTTTATCTAAGATATATCGGATTTTGATTGAGAATGGTTTCTTGCACGTAAGGGTTCTAACGAATTATATGGTGTTGTTACAGGGTCTTGACGCGGTTTATGATCTTTGTTTAGTAGTTTTGGTCTGAAATTGCTAACATGGTAGATTTGTGATCGAGACTTGTAAGGTGAAATACTTTGTTATATAATCTACTTAAATGCTTATCCTCGTGGCTGTATTGTGACCATCGGTATTGCTTTCTTTGATAAGTGAGGTTAGAAAACTCCTAGCGGATGACTAATCTATCTTTAAAGGTTCACATGAATACATATCAATAGCTTGATAAAGAATGAGTTTAGGTGGTTAACGTGTATTTATGGCATTAACTTTCCTAAGAATCATCATGTTAGAAAACTCCTAGCGGATAACTAACTGTCTTGCATTTGGAAAATTGATCAAGTGCTTTTGTGACATATCTGATATAGATGACATGTTTAGGTTGTTTGTGAAACAAGGTAATAGTTATTTTTCATATTTGGAGTCTAATATGTTTTAGAAATAATTTTAGATAATTTTAGTTAAACAACCATTTACTTATCCTTTTGTCTGGTAATCTAATGACAAAGATTTAGTACTTAATAACGCTCGTGTTCCATGGATCGATATCTGGCTCTTACCAATACTTTGCTACATATATGACGGGATACACTTGTCCTTTGTTGTGTATGTTTTAATGTTAAGGTATAAACCATTTTTATAAATAATAAAACACAAGTTACGCCGGGTGCGATTGTAAATACTGTAAATAAATGTGTATAGTCACGCCCACGTCAGGTGTCATCCATGATGGTGATCCCCTTTGAATACGCACATCCTTGGCTAAGTGTTAGAAAGTTGTTGAAGCCAATTTGCTTAAGGTATCAGCCGGTTTGTTTTGAATGTTTGGAAGCGTTGAATGAGCTATTTCGCTTGTGCGAGGTACAAGGACATAGTTTCGCACTTAGGGGCTGTTTGGCAACATCTGAATGGTTAAGTGCTGAACCAGTAAGAGGTCTGAACCATTAAGTTCTGAACCAGTAAGTGGTCTGAACCATTAAGAGCCTGTATAACGCTTAACCATTCAGAGGCAAATGTCTGACCAATTCAGATTAGAGGTCTTAACCATTCAGAGGCAAATATCTGAACCATTTAGACATTTGCTCGTGAAACAAACTGTCTGAACCATTAAGTGTTGAACCAGTAAGAGGTCTGAACCATTAAGAGCCTCATTAAGAGGTAAACAAACAGCCCCTAAGCTTCACATAGACCGTTGTTTTGACCCGTGTCACGACCCCGACCCCGACCCCGCCCTTGGATGGGAGCGGGTGCCGTGAGCAGCCAGGTGGTACCGGTGGTTATTTTGAAAAGTATTACAGCGTAAAATTTCATCAGGACCGTGAGTTAGGAAAAATATCAGAGTTTTGAAACACCGGATTTTAATTATTAAACGGATGGGAATAAACCCATATTTTACATAGATAGCTTTAGTATTGGGATAAACCCGAATACATAAAACAACATTTAATTTAATTCATTTGATAAAATAAGCCACTTCTGTAAGCCTTGTTGGTGCCGTATCCAACTCTTATTCCGATCTACTGTAATTAACTGAAACGCGTTTTAAAAAGGTTTTGTCAGCAGGAAATACTGGTGAGTTCATTCATTTTTATATAAAATGACGCATTGTTATAGATTACAGCATAAGAGCGATTACAATGGCTACTATCTTATTTTTATCTGGCGCCGTGTCACACCCTGGTGACGATGGTCATACCACTATTGGGTCCTTTCACCCAAGTAGTGATGATTATCACTGTTAGGTTTGTTAACCTAACCGTGAGAAATTAGTAATGTGCACAATACCCCACTTGCCAGTGATTCAAGATAACCATGACTTAATCTCTGTAATTATAACTTTGAAAATAATTTGAGATTTAGTAAAACGGTTGATAAAAAGAGAATGACTCACCTTGTTAGCATATAGTCTTGATTAAACAAGCATCTTGATTCTAAGCACCTACTTTATAGTTCCGAATCTTCTGATGATTAATCATCTTATTTGATAGTAAGTGTATAGTTTGGAGTTTTCTGATAGGTAAACATTTAGTTTAACAGAGTGGAATACGTATTAGTGTTATACCAAATCATACCTAACGATGGTCACGAGATCAGAACCTTAACGAAATTCACAAAGTATAGTCTTGTTTAGACAACACTTTGGCATTCGTTTCTTAACGAAATTCACAAAGTATAGTCTTGTTTAGACAGCACTTTGGCATTCGTTTCTTAACAAAATTCACAAAGTATAGTCTTGATTAGACAACACTTTGGCATTCGTTAGTTGGTTCCCGAATCGATCGGACAGAATATCTTATCGGTGATTAATGGTTAGAACACCAACGTATAGAGAGAAGAATAGAAGAAATGAGCAAAGAAAAATGAATCCTAAGCTTACTATTTATAGCCAAGGGATAAGTCTTACCCCTATATAGAATTTCCCTAGGTGTTATCTTCCTTAGTTGAACCTTCCCAAGATAAAACCTTCCCTAGACAAAACATTCCTTAGATAAAACCCTCCCTAAATAAAACCTTCCCTAGATAAAACTTTCCTTAGATAAAACCTTCCTTAGATAATACCTACCCCATATATATCTATTTTTCATGTATATCTATTTAGGTGTTTAATAAATCTTACTTAGCTTAATTAATCTTGCTTAGCCTAATTAATCTTGCTTAGCTTAATTAATCTTGCATAGCTTAATTAATCTTGTTTACCTGATTAATTAATCATACTTAACTTAATTAATCTTACTTAACTGATTAATTAATCTTACTTAACTGATTAATTTTCCTTAATGGTTAAATTAAGTAATTTACTTAGCCGATTAATTAAATAACGTATTTAGCTGATTAATTAACTTACTTAGCTTGCTTAACTGCTAAGTTTCCTTTTTCTGTTAAGATTCCTTTAGCTATTAAGTTTCTTAACCGCTAAGTTTTCTTAACTGCTAAGTTTTACATAACCATTAAGTTTACTAAATTACTAAGTTTACTTAATCGCTAAGTATTCTAGTTTAACAGCTTCCTGATTATGAGTTCTAATTTCTAATGGAACTCGTATTAGTGTATTAACTCAATTCAACTTTAACGATAATCACGAGATCAAAATCTTCACGACGAATGACAAAGTATAGCCAAGTACTGGCAGCACTTAAACATCCGTTGGATCGGTTTCAATCGATCGGATATAGTATCATACCAGTGATTAGAGTTATTACCCTAATATGGGCAGAGTTTCGGGATTTAGAAGTTCTGATAATAGAATGACAGAACAAGAGAACGAGAGAAAGAAAAGAATTGGACGATTTGAAATGAAACTCGAACTCCTTATTTATAGGGCTGGAAATGGGGTGCGTCGCGGCCCGCGAAGTACATAAGCTTCTTCTACGCGGCCCGCGAGGGAGTCTAGGTTGACACGTGTAACGAAGCGTGTCCCTCATCCTTATCCGGTTACCCTTGAACTGTCGCTCCCCTCGTAAGCTTCGATTAACTCTTACGCGGCCCACGAGCGATCCATAAAATTGAATTTCTTGATTTTTCACAAGGATTAGGGTTTTAGGGGTCTGGGTTTCCACTTACGAAGTGTTGTGGGACATTTTTGCAGGTCCTTACATCCTCCCCACCTTAATTAAAATCTCGTCCTCGAGATTTACTGGAACAAACAAGGATACTTTCGTCTTATCTTCGATACCTAAGTATATTCTTGTCCACGTTTTAAGTCCTACTTCACCCTGACCAGAACTAATCTTGCATGTTTTTGGAATTCTCATAATTGACTGATAAGGTCTTGCATTTCCTTCTATATCTTGGGGAGGTATAACTAAAGATTTCTAAGTATTTCATGAAATGTATCATGTATACTTGCCATTTTAGCTGATAGGCTACTGGTCCACTTTGTTTAGTTACTTAATTTTCCTTTCCAAACACAGAGAGACTTTTAGTGATATCCTTTCTCTGATTTAAATTTCAATGGTTTGCCGATCTCATGGCCTGATAGTTGCTTCTTTCATATGTATGTTTAACATACTGGAGGATACTATCCTCCATAAAGTGCTTTAAACGGGTAACACTAATACTGGTAGGTTAGTTATAAAAAAAATCTTATGGGTGATAAGTGATAGTCCTACTTTCACCAAATATTTATTGCATTTGTACTTAGCACCTCTTTCTATGTTTTGTAATGTTCCTTTACACTATTCAAAATAAGTCGGGTTAAAATTTTCCCAGAAATGAGAAGTGAAATGAATATCTCAATAGATAACAGAGTTCTATGTAAAGAGACTATTTCGTCTCCACACAACTTAACTAAGGGTTTTATACTAAAGGGTTTCCTTCATTGGTAGGTATTGAGCAGACTTGGTTAGTCGATCCACAATCACCCAGATTGTGTCGTTTCTTGTTTTGGGTAATTTGGTAACAAGATCCATTGTTATCAATCTCGTATCCAAGTTTGCATTTCTAATTGCTGAGGTAAACCTAAAGGTGTTTAGCTAACAGATAACTTGCTATCTATCAGTAATTCTTATAAACTCTTGATACCTCATACCACTTACACGATGCAACAAATACTTAGTTCTATGAGTTTCTTCGAGAATTCCTTCTCATAGGTTTCCTTGATTAGTACCCAAATTCTTTTCTTATGGAATCTCCAATTCCATTAGTTCCTTTTTCTAATTCCTTTTTAATCATTCTTGATTACTGGTTCTTGGGCACTCTTCAATTGTTTTATTAAATTTATCCGCAATTTTAATTTAAGAGCACATACTTATTTTGTCTTCTTATGAAACTTATGTCTTAAAGCATCAACTACTACATTAGTCTTACTTTGTGATATAACAATCAGTGTTTTTACTAGTCTCAGATGAATTCTGAGTTTCTCCTCACGATTGGGGGATAGTCCAAATAGATCCTCTGGGAAAACGTCGGTCGGAATTTCTTTCAGTTCCATGCCTCTAGGGTTCATGAACTCCGAGACCATATACGCTATGTCTTACTTCCGTGCATAACTCGTAGTTTTCATCACAGAGATGAACTTCATCGGTTGGTCTGTCTTGTCTCCTTGTAGTCACTTCTCCGGTTGGCTTGCAATTCTCAACCTAATTAAGCAATCACCTCAGGAATCACCATTTCCATTTGTTCCTTTTTATGAAACAGAATTTCCTTTCTGTCAGTTCTTTCCATTTCATGGCATACGTCGTGATCATGTGTTTTGAAGATCGGGTCTCACTATCTTAATGTCTAAATTTTGAAGCATACATTACTTCATTCTTCTTAACATATATACTAATGGTCCGGACAACTTTAGTCCTTTGCAGCCCATGTATTGTCGTAACAGCTTCTTTATTACTGGTAATTTTTAGTAGGATTATAGGTGAAGAGAGTCTTGGTAAGTGTACCTAGTCGTGGTTACTCTTATCTTCGCAAGAGTTCTTAAAGAAAGTAGAATTACTCTTATTGGTGTAGGTTTTTAGACGTTTTTGTGCCTAGCACAACTTTAGCTACAGGTTTCCTAATGCGTTAGTAATCTAAGGTAGCGCAAAGGGAAATTTTTATACTTTCGATGACGTCCCAACTTAAAGGGTTCCCGTCATTCATCTTGTCGCACGAGTTACGAGAGAGATGACCACACGAAATAATGTTCGGTATCAGAATTATAGATGTATACAAGAGATTCCTAATAAAGAAATCTAGAATTTTCATTGACACACATGCTCATGCTTTATCCTAGTTTGTCAATCCTTATGGTTTTTAGATTTCCTTATAGATATACAAATCTATATAATTATATATTTCACATACTGTAATATACATACCCTTCATAAGGTAAATGTATTTAACAGGTTCATGTTTCAAAAAATAAGTCTGACATCAGGTCATGATACTATTTAGGGAATTTTTGTCACTTGTTTAACATATCATATACCCCATCTTACCTGGTTCTCGCCGGAGTGGTAACCTCATCTTACCCGGACAAGCTGGAGAGTCTGCTACACCATACCCAGTCTTGCCAGAGAGGTCATTTGAATTTCCCATAAATAGATCTTTCTTAAATCATGATTTAGAAATGAACCTTTTATTAGTGCTTTTATCAAGGAACAAGGAAATTAGTATTCCCATGACGGATCATATTCCAGAACCAAGTAGTACCAATAAATAATAAATAACAGTGGCCAAGTGTTATTGCTTATTTACCATACTTGCAATGTTCTAGTTATCATCCTCACGGCATACCAACACCCATCATACTTTAACTATGCAAGTACTTAGCTTATCTCGAAGCTTATACTAAGGCAATTTTTCTTAGGTTCAAGTCCAAATATTATCAAGTGTGCTATCAGTTAATAGCAATTTCCTAACTCTTTTGGTTAAGCTTAGGTATTATTATCACAACACCTATTGGCTTAACTCAGTGGCTCTGATACCACCTTCTGTCATGACCCCGACCCCGCCCTTGGACGGGAGCTGGTGCCGCGAGCAGCCAGGTGGTACCGGTGGTTATTTTGAAAAGTATTACAGCGGAAAATTTCATCAGGACCGTGAGTTAGGAAAAATATCAGAGTTTTGAAACACCGGATTTTATTTATTAAACGGATGGGAATAAACCCATATTTTACAAAGATAGCTTTAGTATTGGGATAAACCCGAATACATAAAACAACATTTAATTTAATTCATTTGATAAAATAAGCCACTTCTGTAAGCCTTGTTGGTGTCATATCCAACTCTTATTCCGATCTACTGTAATTACCTGAAACGCGTTTTAAAAAGGTTTTGTCAGCAGGAAATACTGGTGAGTTCATTCATTTTTATATAAAATGACGCATTGTTATAGATTACAGCATAAGAGCGATTACAATGGCTACTATCTTATTTTTATCTGGCGCCGTGTCACACCCTGGTGACGATGGTCATACCACTATTGGGTCCTTTCACCCAAGTAGTGATGATTATCACAGTTAGGTTTGTTAACCTAACTGTGAGAAATTAGTAATGTGCACAATACCCCACTTGCCAGTGATTCAAGATAACCACGACTTAATCTCTGTAATTATAACTTTGAAAATAATTTGAGATTTAGTAAAACGGTTGATAAAAAGAGAATGACTCACCTTGTTAGCATATAGTCTTGATTAAACAAGCATCTTGATTCTAAGCACCTACTTTATAGTTCCGAATCTTCTGATGATTAATCATCTTGTTTGATAGTAAGTGTATAGTTTGGAGTTTTCTGATAGGTAAACATTTAGTTTAACAGAGTGGAATACGTATTAGTGTTATACCAAATCAAACCTAACGATGGTCACGAGATCAGAACCTTAACGAAATTCACAAAGTATAGTCTTGTTTAGACAGCACTTTGGCATTCGTTTCTTAACGAAATTCACAAAGTATAGTCTTGATTAGCCAACACTTTGGCATTCATTAGTTGGTTCCCGAATCGATCGGACAGAATATCTTATCGGTGATTAATGGTTAGAACACCAACATATAGAGAGAAGAATAGAAGAAATGAGCAAAGGAAAATAAATCATAAGCTTCCTATTTATAGCCAAGGGATAACTCTTACCCCTATATAGAATTTCCCTAGGTGTTATCTTCCTTAGTTGAACCTTCCCAAGATAAAACCTTCCCTAGACAAAACCTTCCTTAGATAAAACCCTCCCTAAATAAAACTTTCCTTAGATAAAACATTCCCTAGATAAAACTTTCCTTAGATAAAACCTTCCTTAGATAATACCTACCCCATATATATCTATTTTTCATGTATATCTATTTAGGTGTTTAATAAATCTTAAACTTTCCTTAGATAAAACCTTCCTTAGATAATACCTACCCCATATATATCTATTTTTCATGTATATCTATTTAGGTGTTTAATTAATCTTGCTTAGCCTAATTAATCTTGCTTAGCTTAATTAATCTTACTTAGCTTAATTAATCTTGTTTACCTGATTAATTAATCATACTTAACTTAATTAATCTTACTTAACTGATTAATTAATCTTACTTAACTGATTAATTTTCCTTAACGGTTAAATTAAGTAATTTACTTAGCCGATTAATTAAATAACGTATTTAGCTGATTAATTAACTTACTTAGCTTGCTTAACTGCTAAGTTTCCTTTTCTGTTAAGTTTCCTTTAGCTATTAAGTTTCTTAACCACTAAGTTTTCTTAACTGCTATGTTTTACATAACCATTAAGTTTACTAAATTACTAAGTTTACTTAATCGCTAGGTATTCTAGTTTAACAGCTTCCTGATTATGAGTTCTAATTTCTAATGGAACTCGTATTAGTGTATTAACTCAATTCAACTTTAACGATAATCACGAGATCAAAATCTTCACGACGAATGACAAAGTATAGCCAAGTACTGGCAGCACTTAAACATCCGTTGGATCGGTTTCAATCGATCGAATATAGTATCGTACCAGTGATTAGAGTTATTACCCTAATATGGGCAGAGTTTCGGGATTTAGAAGTTCTGACATTAGAATGACAGAACAAGAGAACGAGAGAAAGAAAAGAATTGAACGATTTGAAATGAAACTCGAACTCCTTATTTAGAGGGCTGGAAATGGGGCGCGTTGCGGCCCGCGAAGTACATAAGCTTCTTCTACGCGGCCCGCGAGGGAGTCTAGGTTGACACGTGTAACGAAGCGTGTCCCTCATCCTTATTCGGTTACCCTTGAGCTGTCGCTCCCCTCGTAAGCTTCGATTAACTCTTACGCGGCCCGCGAGCGATCCATGAAATTGAATTTCTTGATTTTTCACAAGGATTAGGGTTTTAGGGGTCTGGGTTTCCACTTACAGAGTGTTGTGAGACATTTTTGCAGGTCCTTACAACCCGCAAATAGAAGTGAGTCGACATGAGCTTCGAAGTTGCGTACCCCCATCTTGAACACCAGGCGAAGGTCTGCGAGGAAAGCTTCATACTCTGCTTCATTGTTGGTACTCTTAAAATCGAGGTGAATGTCGTATGTAAACTCTTGTTCGTCTGGGTTGACGAGACGTCCTACGCATGCGCCATCTTTGTTTGAGGGCCCATCGGTGTACAAGGACCAAACGTCGGTTGCAGGCGGGGTGGGAGTTGTTTCTTGCTCAACTTCACATTCCTTGATTTTTTTCTTTGGGACCCCTGTTAAGAAATCGTCTAGCACCTATCCTTTGATAGCAGGCCTTGGCTTATAGAATTGGTTATGTCCCCTCCAATTCTATAGCCCATTTGGCAAGGAGACCCGATATTTTCTATTTGCATAGGATGTGGCTGACTTTGTAATCAGTCAGGACGATGATTAGATGACCATTGAAATACCAGCGCAAGCGCCTAGATGCGTGCACCAGAGTAAGTACAAGCATTTTTTCATGATGGAGTAACGAGTTTCTGGGTCTATAAGTACTCTGCGGACATAGTTGATTGACGTCTGAACCCCATCCTTGTCCACAAGGAGCATTACGCCCATCACACTGTCAGAGGCATAGAAGTATTATAATTAACATATTTTGCTATTATAAATCTATTCATAACCTGAGTTTTGATACAAGTTCGTAAATTATGTCATATGATGACCAAAACGCCCTTTTGGCGCATAGTATGGTTTTAAACCATAACTATCATACAAAATCTAATACCTACTGATATTACTTGATCATAACTCATATTTTTATACAAGTTCTCAAACTATGTTATATAATGACCAAAATACCCTCATGTTGCATATTTTGATTTTAAAACCTTCATGGTCATATAAGTTGATAACCTACTGATGTTACAACTTATTTAAAGTATTGAAGGGCTATGCTCCCAAAAACCTTGCGCATGCGTAAAGGACCACACCACAACCTTATTCTAAAAACGTCCTGAATAAGACCCTGCGCGGCCGCGCAGCGGCCCTAAATTGGATTTGGAGAGAAACAACAATAATGGAATATGATCCTGGAATCCTTGCGCAGGTGCATAGGACCATACCATAGTCTTATTCCAAGAACATCTTTAAACAAGACCCCGCGCGGTTGCGCAGCGGTCCTAAACAAAGATGTGGAAGAAAACAGTCTTCAATAACCATGCGCCGGAGAAAAGGAGAAACAAATATTCAACTAACACCCTTGCGCGGGCTCGCGCAAGGGAATAGTTAGACTAGAAAATAAAGCCTCCACACCTCCGCGCGCCCGAATCGAGACTTGAACAAAAGGAATCTTTTCTGTTACAACCATGGTTTTAAAACAAGGTCTCCAAGGCCGAGTACTCTCTGATTAGTCGCTACAAGGTAGGCTGCCGAGACGACTTTCTTCAACTCCGACTAATTACTCGGAATCGATCAAATGCGGTCAACATTGGCCAAAATCGGATTTGGTAGGTCAACTCGGGCCGAGTTTGACTTAAAATAAAATAAAACATAATTTCTATGCCTATCATATTAAAGAATGAATATCAATTTCACATATTTTGTTATAAATATTAGTAAATTTATGTTATTTGACATATAATTAATTTCCGAAAACTAATTTCTTTATAATTTGGTATCTCCGAGTACTCCCCGTGTACTCTCCGTCTAGGACGAGTACTCTCAACTCCCCGGTCGACCAACAAGGGAGCGCCTAGTGACTTTTACAACCATGGTTACAACAGAATAGACACGTGGCACGGGCATAAAGGTTTACAGCTGTAGATCTTCCAGAAGACTTTCTAATGCTCATCATGCATGGCCATTCAGTTATAACTAACTGTGACGTGGTATAATCTCGAACGCTCATCTAATCACGATAATGGCACTCATTTAAAGATTAATCTGCACAAACCCACTTTCCACGTGGCATCTCCCCAGCCATCGATCACACTCGCAATCCTGTGCGTGGATGTGACGTTAGCGATTGACGGAAAACGGGAATAACCGCTAATGGAAAATACTTTCCGTTACTCCCTCTGTTACACTATTTTTCCCGCAAAAAAACGGTTATAAATAAGTCATTATAGGTATGATATCACAAGTTACTTTCACCTCATTCTCAGTTTTACTACTTCTTCTTCTTCCTTGAGATCACGGTACTTATTCTCACGCCGAAGGGTGGTCACGGAGAGAACCCCCATTCTCCCTGTGACGAGTCTAACAACTTTCTGTTTTGCAGTGATCACCGGAGAAGGAATTCTGCCAAACCCCCGAATCAACAAGAGGATTAACCCCTTTTAAGCAGAGACTAAACCCCATATCTGATTGACTCTGGTCCAATCTGATCACTGTTTCTTCATTGGCGCCCACCGATTCTTCTATTTTGATTTTCATCTTCTCGTTTGGTTCATTTCTTCTCTTCTGCTTTCCATGGCAGAAGCTCTGACAAATCATCCACCAGGTCCTCGACCAGAGAACATGGTTAATTTTGTTCCTGCTTCCCTCGTTGAGGGGGTGGTGGAAGAAACGTCTGATGATAACGATGTTCAAAACAACGTTAATCATGAAAATGATCCTGTTACACCGGGAATACAGCCTGAGATCCCGATCAGCTCAATATACCTCCTGGCGAGACACCGATCTCTTGGTATGTTAAGTCTCAGGGAGCGTTGAACGTCATTTACGCACAGCTCTGTGCACAAACTGCTCAACAAACATGAAGATCTGCAGCTCAAGTGCGAGCTCCATCAGCACCTCAAGTATTGCACTATGATGCACTATCACACATGTCAGTCGATGATACGGAGGTCTATTCCAAATTTAGCACTAGATTTGAATCGACTCACTCCGAATCCAGACGACGAAATCACCATGAAAAGCAATATTCCCAGAAACGCCAATCAGTTCACTCACGTTTGGGCCCGCGTCCCTCACAGAAGCGGGACACCCAAACTGATGATTACGATAGGACGTACAACGAAGACGACAACACGAGCGTTTTCAATCGATTGCATAGAGATCATGCAAGTTACAAACCAAAAATCCGTGTGGTTTACAACCCAGACGCAGAGTATGATTACAACTTGATTTACTGACGAGTAGAAGCTGCGGAAAACTCAAAGTTTGTCAAAGAAATTGCACTCGCTCCCCTTGAGCGGGAAAAACTACCTTCAAATATTACGAAGTTCAATGGATTATCGGATCCTAACGATCACCTGCACGTGTTCACTAGCGCAGGGTTAGTTGGTGGATGGAAACTACCTATGTGGTGCCACTTATTTGTCTAGATCCTAACAGGCGCAACGCGTCTGTGGTTTGACAATCTATCAGTGGGTAAGTTAACATCCTGGGTCGATTTGAAGGAAAAGTTCCTGGTCCATTTCAGTCCGCAGCGCAGATCCATTCGAGACTCCGCAGATGTCATGAACATCTGGCGGAGGGACGATGAAAGCTTGGAAGACTTCATCACAAGATACAACAAAGAAGTGTTGGAAATCGGTGACGTGCATGAACATTTAATCCGGGCACAGTTCAAATACGCGGAAAGGTGCGATGATATAATCAAAGTATTGTCAGGGACTGAAGGCTTGCCGAAAAGTTGGGAAAAGTTGATGGCAGCAGCCAAAGTCTACGCTCAAACAGAGCGCAATTTAAGTTCCAACAGGCCACCAATGCCCCAGAACCGTCCTCAAGACATGAGCGGAAGCAGTGGTAGGAAGTTCAGGAAAAGTTGGAAAGACTCAGCCTCAAGCGCATACTCTTCAGACGACGCCCGCGCGACAATTAACAAGATCACAGCTCAAAAAGAAGCCAAGCAAGAAAACCGCGAAAGGAAATGGACGCCTCTTACCAAGACACCGGCGGAGGTACTTAGCACCGAAGATTACCAGTTCAAGACACCACTGCCGATGAAAAACTAAAGAGGGCAAGATCCAAACCTCTACTGGGAGTACCACAAAGATAACGGCCACACCACGAACAACCGCGTCAGTCTCTGCATGGAAATAGAGAAAGCGCTTAAGAGTGGGGAACTTACCCATCTAGTTCAGAACGTGCGCAAAGAAATCAAGCAGATAACGCGCGGAGATGAGGGGCCAAGTAACAAAAAAGCTAAACAAACTTAAAAGCCCAAGGCAGATCAACGCGCATACAATGATAGTTTCCTTCATATTTGGCAAGTTCTTCAACTTACCAACTTATGGCATAAGGACTATTTGCATGTGCAGTAAATTAAGTTTGATTATTTATCCTAACAGCTTTGTAATACATGGCCTCTGCACCCTATTCAAATCCATACAAAGTTCGTTACATTACCTCTGTGTTTATTACAAATGCATGCAATTTCTTTTGGTAAGCCCAAAAACATTATGGTAACTCAACACAAGCCTCATGAACGGTCTGCGGTCACAGGCACCGCAAGGTCCAGCCCTGCGTTCACACATGAGCTTTATACCATCTTTATTTGCCTTACCTAAACAAAGTAATTGTACTCATGCAAAACATTGTAATTCAAACATACCATACATTGAAAAAATTACTTGTGCAGCAGCGCATTAAGAAAAAATTACATGCACAATAGTGCATCAGCAAAGTTACTTGCGCAACAGCAATACAAACTGGACTTACATCCCAAACCTATTCAGCTAAAAAGTGTTCAACAACCACAAAAGTACAAAGAAAACCTATTCTAGGTCTTCATCATTATATGCTTCCTCTGGAAACACCTCCTTCAGTCCAGCTACAAAGTTGTCAGACTGGAGAGCAGCAGTTACTAGATCCATCATGGGGTGGCGCAGATTGTTGTATTCTTTTTTCGTCACCGCATGCTTCGCACTAGTATTGTTGGGATTGAACCCTACCAGAGGAACAGATAATTAAAGCCAAAACTGGATCAGAGCAGTGGATCCAGAATAAGCAGATGTTACATACAAGTCTCTCCCCTTGAAAGTGGTTTCAACATCTGCTGACCTCCTATCTACTGATCGTACAAGCTACTGACCGTCAAACTGCTGCTCAAGTGAAGACCTGATGAAAGACTCAAGCTCTGCTGTTCAATCTACTGCCTTGAGTCAAGCACTGCTGATCCGGACAAGTACTGCTGGGTTCACAGCAGTGGAGGGATGCAGCAGTTGTTTATTCTGTCTTTATGTAATGTAATGTAAAAAGCAGTAGTTAGTATAGCAGTGTTTGTATAGATCAGGGGTTAGAGTTTGTTAGGAGGTTAGATGTCACTTTCATGGTGACGTCAGCTTAGATGCTCAGTGGTTTGCTAGTGCCTATAAATAGAACAGTGCTCTGTACTGTTCTATTAGCTATTTGCAACATCGTCTTCTCTGCACGAACAAACACTGAGCTCTGGCTGAGGGGGAGTTTGTATTCAATCATTGCAATTGTA
The DNA here is from genome assembly GCA_030545235.1 of Helianthus tuberosus. Lineage (NCBI taxonomy): Eukaryota > Viridiplantae > Streptophyta > Magnoliopsida > Asterales > Asteraceae > Helianthus > Helianthus tuberosus. The sequence goes on from JARYGA010022949.1 coordinate 90,520, forward strand.
ATCGTAATTGAAATACATTCAATTTTTCGATTCATTGTGAAAAATGTTTGATCAAAGCATTACTCTCGTTTGATTGTATGCAAAGTTTGTTTCCATCTTAATTCCGCTGCACAACTCATTCATTTCCATCTTAATTTCAAACGTAAAATACAATCATAACCAAACTCAGATCCAACAATTGGTATCAGAGCTAGGACAGTCAAATTTGATTTAACAATCATTTTGACATAAATAGTTCAGCTCAAAATCGTTGATATCGATAGTTTGTTCGTTTTTGTTGAAAAACAGAGCAAGGTTTAATCACCATTAAAGTTGATTAATCAGTGTCTGTAAAACAACCAGGATGACGTCACAATCACAAGATGATAAGAATAATGTTGGCTCGCTTTTTAAACCACCCGTGCTTAAACGTAATGAATACAACATCTGGGAGAGAAGGATGGGACACATCCTTGCTCAACAGAACACTGGATGTTGGGGGTCTGTTGTTTTTGGTCCCCATGTTCCTATGGTGCCAAGTGCTAAGGATCCAAGGAAGTTCGTACCAAAACCTTATGAAAACTATACTGAAACTGATTTTCAGAAGTTCGAACTCGATGCCAAAGCATTTAGCATCATAGCATATGCATTACCAAATGAGATCTATGCTGGACTGTTACATTGTAACAGTGCCAAAGAGCTATTGGATGTATTGAAGGAACAGTTTGGGGGAACTGAAGAAGTTATTGAAAACAATAGGGAAATTCTGAATCAGCAGTATGAAACCTTCTGTCACATTAAGGGTGAAACATTGACCCAACAGTTTGAACGTTTTAGTTGTCTCATCAGTGAGCTAAGGCTTGTTAAGGTTGAATTTCCAAAATCAACACAAAATAGCAGGTTTCTTAGATCGCTACCTGATAAATGGGACACAATTGCAATTGTGACTAGAAACTCTGTTGAGTTCAAAGATCTGACCCTGACCCAACTTCATGGTAAACTCCTGACCTATGAAAGGGAGTTGAACCAGAAAAAGAAGTTGCAAGAGTCTGGAAAAGCTACTGATGATTACTCATTCGGTAGTACATCTCTTCTTGGTCAGGAAGAATCTGGTAGCAGTAGTAAGGAACAGGGTTATGATCATTTCATTGATATAATAGCTGGTGGTAACTTTACCAACCCTGATCCTCACTCTGCAAATTATGCTTTTACTGCAAACACTGAAAACCAGATGTCAGATAATTTGTGCTTTGAACTCAATGATTTGCAACATTTTGATCCCACTGACTTAGAGGAAATGGACATTTTGCATCAGTTGGCTTTGCTTAGTGTGAGAACAAGCAAATTCTACAAAAGAACAGGGAGAAAGTTCCCAGGGTTACATGGGAATCTAAGGGTTGGGTTGGATAAATCGAAAATCAAGTGTTACAAGTGCAATAGGCTAGGTCATTTCGCTAGGGAATGCAGGAGTCAAACTATTGGTCCTATAATCACTCATCCTAGCTCAAACCCTAGACCTCAAAATCAAAGCACTGTGCACTATACCCAATATACCCCTGCAGCTCATGTTAACACTGCTCATTATGCTGCTGCCCCTGTGCCTGTGCATTATGTCCAAACCACTGTTCCACAGATTCAATATGTTCAAACCCCTGTCCCCCAGGCACAAGTGCAACCTGTTGCACCTCAAACAGCTGCTCCAGCAGTGGTACAACCAGATCAGTAAAGCTTTTTCACTCAAGGCTTTGTTGACTGGAGCAGCATGCCTGATGAGCTTGGTGATGAAACTTTTGCACTCTATGCTTCTATTGAACCTTCTAATGATGAATTTTGTTTGATGGCATTAGAGTCAATACCAGAGGGGATTGAAACTGAAGGTGAACAGCTAAGTGATGAAATAGTGGATGAGGTGACTGAAGCAGTTGTTAATGCAGTTGCTGGTGAATTGCGGCTGGGAGAAAATTCAGAAACCCTGATTGAACCACTGACAGACCCATGGTCCAAAGAGGACAAAGAAGAAGAGGAAGAAAAGAGAGCAGGTGAGAAGGAAGTAAGAGCTGATGATGAAGAAAATCATCAATGTGATTGTGCAATGATGGCTGCTGCCAAGGTATCTCCTCAAGTTCTTGAAAAACTGTGTTCTGACAATTGCATTATTGCTTTTGCTAACATCAAAGAGGTAAATGAAAACCTTCGGAATAAAATCTTAACTGATGAAGTCAAATTTGAAAGTTCTTTAAAAGAACTTAAAAACAAATTGACTGAAAAAGAGAAAGAGATCAGCAGTCTTAAAGAAGAGCAAAGCATAACCAAAACTCAACTCCAAACTATGGTAGAAAAATACCAAGTTTGCAAAAAGGAGTTGGAGTCCACCCAGATCACCTGTGAAAAATGGGTGGAATCATGCAAAGGGTATGAGGTTATGCTTGAAAAACAGATTAAAAGCAATGTAAAATTTGGTGTTGGTTATAGAAAATATGATGATGAAAACACTGCTTTTGAAAAATCTGCTCAAACCATTGATGTAACAACTGAGTTCATCCCCACAAACAAGAATGGCCTAGAAGTGAAAATCACTGATAAACTTGGTAACAAAATCACACTTGACAGGCCAATGGGATCCTCTACTTTTGAGGAGCTTGAAAATTATCAGTTTAAACCAAAATGGTCTGATGAGTGTGATATTCTTGAAAATTTCAAGCCCATGGACTTTACATCAACTGATGGTGTTAAAGCTCCAAAAGCTAAAGTCATTCCTCTCAAGGACATCCCAACAGAGGTTAAAACCTCTGCTGCAAAGGAGTCTGAAAAGAGAAAGAAGAAAGAAAAGATCAATAACCTGTTTTGTGAATTCTGTGAGAAAAGGAATCATCTAACAAAAGACTATTTCCATTTAAAAGCTTATGATTTGAACAAAACAAGTGTTATTGTTCCAGCTGAAAGCTGCATTGTTTGTGGTAAAACAAACCACAAAACTCAAGCATGTGTGTGTCTCAAAAACTTTGATGTGAAAAAGAATGAGTACATTGCTAAAACATCCTTGAGTCCATCATCATCATCTGTCAAATTCACCAAGAACCAACCACTGTTTGTGCCAGTTCAAACAGCTGTCACAAAACAGCTGAACCAAACATCTGTCAAAAGAGATGTTCAGGTTACTGATGCACCCCCTGCCAATCAGTTCAGAAAAGGCAAGGAAAAACAGTCTTACCAAAGGATTCCACACGTTTATGAGGCCTACAAAAGGCCCTCTAAACCTAAAGTGAACAGGCATCCTTTTGGGTACCAACAGGTGATTGGTCAAGACCCCCAACAGTGGTTAGCAAGAAACAGTACTAAAACTGTCCAAACCCCTGACCTAACCACTGTCCATCAATGTGCATCCATCCCAGACACTGTTGAGACCCCATCCAAAGCCTTATTGGCTTTGGAAACCCTAATGAACTAATCCTTTTACTTCATGTGCAGGGAGCTTCTGCCTGTTTAGATAGCCTTTGGTATGTTGATAGTGGAGGCTCCAGGCACATGACTGGATGTAAAGCCCTTCTCAAAGATTTCAAAATTCATGGAGGGGTGATATATCCTTTGGGAATAACAGTAAAGGGAAAGTTCTGGGGTCTGGTACAGTACAGTCTGGAAATGTAAAATTTGAAAATGTCAATCTGATAGACAGTCTGAAATTCAACCTCCTGAGTGTTTCACAAATGAGTGACAAGGGGTATGGGTTATTCTTCACAAAGGAGTGTTGTAGGATTGTTGGACCAGAAATGGTCAAAAAGATTGAAGCAATAATAAAGACTGGTCAAACAAAACTTGTTGCTCAAAGAAGTGGCAATGTTTATGTTGTTGATATGTCAAAAGAGTGTCCCAGAGCTGATGCCTGTCTATTCTCAGTTGCCTCTAACAAAGAGACAGAACTTTGGCACAGAAGGCTGGGGCACACAAATCTTAAGACAATCACTGAAATTTCAAAAAATGGTTTGGTAAGAGGCCTACCACAAAAATTGTTTTCATGTCCTGAACATTGCATTTCCTGTTTAAAAGGAAAACAACATAAAAGTTCTTATAAGTCCATTGAAGAGTCCAAAACAACCCAGTGTTTGCAAATGCTACACATGGATTTGTTTGGCCCAGTTCAAGTTATGAGTCTCAAATAGAAGAGATATTGTCTGGTTATTGTTGATGACTTTTCTAGGTTTACATGGACTTTCTTTTTACACTCAAAAGATGAGACTGCAGGCATTTTGCAAGACTTTGTGACACAGATTGAAAAGCAATTTGACCTTCCAGTGAAAAGCTTCAGGAGTGACAATGGCACAAAATTTAAAAATAAGGAGTTGGATGCCTTCTGTGTGAAGAAAGGGATTGTAAGGCAGTACAGCATCCCTAGAACACCAGAGCAAAATGGGGTAGTTGAAAGAAAGAACAGAACTTTGATTGAGGCTGCCAGAACCATGCTTGCTGATTCAGGTTTGCCATTAACTTTCTGGGCAGAGGCAGTAAACACTGTTTGCTATGTCCAGAACAGAGTTTTAATAAACCCAGGCACAAAAAGACTGCTTATGAAATTCTGTATAAAATCAAACCACTGATCTCATACTTCAAGGTGTTTGGTTGCCCGTGTTTTATTTTGAACTTAAAAGATTCCATTTAAAAATTTGCAGCCAAAATTGATTGTGGTTATCATCTGGGGTACTCAACCACTGCCAAGGCCTACAAAGTGTTTAATACACAGACCAAGGCAGTGGAGGAGACTTTGAATGTAAAGTTTAATGAACTTTCATCAATGAAAATTCCAGCAATTCCTGCAGATCTGTTTGATCTTGATAAATTCACTTTTGAAAATACTGCTGTCAAGACTAACAATGCAGGTCCATCAGAGGATTCAACACCAGACTATGGGTATGAAATCATCATCCCTCAAAGGTCTGCCAAAATGGGAAGAGCATCAGATGTTCAAAACAGCTGTCAAAGCTCAACCACTGCTACCTCAACAGTTGTTGACCAAAGTAGCCCATCAACCACTGCTTCCACATCCTCAAACACTGCTGACAAAAGTCCCCAAACAGTGGATAAAAGTCATCATGTGTCCACTTCATTACCTCCCATTCCACCACCTTTTGAAGCCACTGCTGGATCATCAAAGTCCCCAGCAGTGGTTAGCTCAGATGATACACATTTGCAGCCTTCACCAACAAATGCCATCATACCATACCAAGGAGATTTAATCTTCTTGAGATCTCATCCACCTGATCAAATCATTGGCAACATAAATGAAGGGGTGCTCACAAGAAGAAAAACCCAAAACATTTGTCTTTTTGCTGGTTTTCTATCACTCCATCAGCCAGTCAAGTACCAAGAGGCACTGAAAGACAACAGCTGGGTAGAAGCCATGCAAGAGGAGCTCCAACAGTTTAAAAGACAACAAGTATGGGAGCTTGTACCACTGCCAGAAGAGGTTAGTCCCATTGGCACAAAGTGGGTCTTCAAGAACAAAACTGATGAAAGGGGTATTGTTGTCAAGAATAAAGCCAGGCTTGTGGTTCAAGGTTACAGACAGGAAGAGGGGATTGACTATGATGAAACTTTTGCCCCTGTAGCAAGATTGGAAGCTATAAGACTGTTCCTGGCCTTTGCTGTCAACCACAACATGAAGGTGTTCCAAATGGATATCAAAAGTGCTTTCATCTATGGTATAATTCAAGAAGAGGTGTATGTATGTCAACCTCCAGGTTTTGAGGATCCATTTTATCCAGATCATGTCTACAGGCTGAACAAAGCCCTGTATGGCCTGAAACAAGCACCAAGGGCCTGGTATGAAACTCTTTCCACCTTTCTACTCTCAAATGGTTTCAAAAGAGGTACCATTGATAAAACACTGTTTCTAAAATGGAGAGGAAAGGATTTAATGATTGTCCAAATTTATGTGGATGACATTATTTTTGGAAGCACATGCAACAAAATGTGTGAAGAGTTTAGGGAACTCATGACAGCTGAGTTTGAAATGAGTGCAATGGGTGAGCTGCAATGCTTTCTTGGTCTCCAAGTTCAGCAAATGCAAAATGGTACTTTCATTCATCAAAGCAAATATGCAAAAGAACTTTTAAACAAATTTGATATGAATGATTGTAAACCATGCAGCACACCCATGGCAACAAATAAGCTTGTCATGTCTGATGAAAAGGATGAGCTGATTGACCAAACTCTATATAGAAGCATGATTGGGTATTTATTGTACCTAACTGCATCTAGGCCAGACATCATGTTTGCAACATGTGTTTGTACAAGAAGTCAATCAGCCCCTAGAAAATCCAATCTTATTGCTGTAAAAAGAATATTCAGATACATAAAAAGTGCTCCCACACTTGGTATCTGGTATCCAGCTAATGGGAATATCAAGCTTTCAGGATTTTCAGATAGTGACTTTGCTGGATGTAACACCACAATGAAGTCCACATCAGGAGGGTGCCAGTTTCTAGGTGATTGATTAGTTTCATGGCAAAGCAAAAAGCAAGCAGCTGTTTCAACATCCACTGCTGAAGCTGAATACATTGCTGCTGCAAGCTGTACAACCCAACTCCTGTGGCTTCAAAATCAGCTGCTGGATTTTGGTATCACTGCCTTAAAGACACCACTCATGTTGGATACCAGGCAGCATAAAATATCATCAAAAATCCAGTTTCCCATTCAACCACCAAACATATCGACATCAGACATCACTTTGTGAGGGATTGCTATGAAAAAGGTTTGATTTCTCTGCATCATGTTCCAACTAAAGACCAGCTGGCAGATGTGCTCACAAAAGCATTAGATACTGCCACCTTTGAAAGCTTGGTCTCTAGAATTGGCATGCTAAACATGGAATACAAGCAAAATCTTGTTTTTCTGTGAATAAAAGCATTAAAATGTTTTCAGAAAATCAAAAATCCATCCTTAAAAATAGCTAAAAATGAAATTTTCATTAAAATCCTTAAAAGTCTGGCATAACCACTGATTGTTCAAAAGTCTGCTCTACTTCAAAGTCTGTCCACTGCTGAAAGTCATCCTCTGTCCACTTATTTCCTTGATAACTCTGTTGTTCAAAAGCAGTGTCTTATCCACTGATATGCTATCCACTGATAGTGAAAATCATCCACTACTTTCATTATACCGTTGTAACCACTGTGTTCATCAGTAACTTTCATAAAAGTACTGTCCTTCATTTCTTCAGAGTTTGGCATGTGGGCAGTACATAGTGGTCAGTACTTTTGTAACCGCTGCCACGTCAGCCTTCACTTTTTCTTCTATAAAACCCCCACTTCACACCAAAACAAGGTTTTACTGTCGAATTGAATTCTCAAAAATTCTTTTCTCAAATCAGTTTTTCTTCACATTCCTTCACAAATTTCTTCGATCATCATCTCCAAAATGACAAAATCGAAGCCATCTGCAAAACCCACTTCCAAATCATCGTCGAAAGCGGCCTCTCAAAAGGTCAATACCACTGAAATCCCACACAAACCATCTCACAATCTTCTGGGTCTTCTCACAAAACCCGGCACCACAGATGCTTTCGACTCCATCATCGCCAAAATGGCTAAATCAAAGTACAAAACTTTGTTAATAGCCGATGCACCAATTTACTTAGCAACCCAACGAGAGTTTTGGAAAAACGCAACCCTTGACAAACAAGGTGAAACTGTGGTAGCCATTAACTCATCTTTAAAGGGTAAAGCTATTCAAATCACGCCACAATCTATATCAGAAGACTTTAAACACGAGGATCAGCAAGGTAAGACTTCTTTCCCTAAAAATGAGTTAAAAATTGACTTCATTGAGAGAGGGTATGCAGACACAATGATGAAGAAAGCTACCTTACAAAAAGGTTTCTTTCCTTCTGCAACAAGGTTTTTATTCCATACCCTCCTAATGTGTGTTTCAAACAAAACCACTTCTTTTAATGAAATACCATTAAAGATTCAAAATCTGGGATATGCTATTCTTCAAGAAGAAAATTTTAACTTTTCTCGGGAAATCTTTAATGATTTGGTTAACAATGTTGAAACAAAATCATTCTTACTGTTTCCAAGGTTTTTAAGTTATTATTTTGAAAAGAAATTCAGTAAGGATGATATTGCTGCAATAAACCAAGGTGAATATTTTCAAATGCACAGCTTAACTGCTGAAACTTTTACAAGAATGTTAACACCTTGCAAAACACAAGCAGAGGTGCCTGAGCAGATTTTAGCAGTTGCCACTGCTCCTCAGGTATCTGCTGCTGAGCCCACTGCTCAAGGTGATCAAAGTGGCACAACAACTGCTTTGAAACCCACACCTAAAATCACCAAAAAGCCAACAAAAAGAAAAACTCAAAAACCCCCTAAACCCATCAAAAAGGCAACTCTGGAGGATGAGATACCAGAGCTACTGCCTGTGACAGCACAAATGTCACAAGAAACCACTGCTGCTTCTTCCTCACAGCAGTTGGTACAAATATCTCAACCCATAACCAATACTCCTCCTGCTTTTTCTAAAAAAGAACAGGTTGTACAAATAGGGACTCCACATTATGATGCTCTGGAAACACTCGTTTCCATCATCCACAGCCCAATTCCCAGGGCAAATCCTCTTCCTACACCAAACATCACATCCACAATTCCCCCACCAACTAAACTTCTGTTGGATGCAATAGACTTGAACCAGGCACTAACCAGTCCTTCTCAATCACCTATTACTGAGAATATACCTCAACAAATGACTGGGTCTGATGTATCAGTCCTTGCTAACCCACCAACACAACCTGAGGAGGTTACACCCCTTGAGTTACAAGTAACTCTTGGTGGTATTCCAAGTGAAGCAGCCACTACAAATGTTGAACCCATTGGTTTACATTTGGACAGTGGTTACATCAATAAGACTTCCTTGGAGGCAATTCCTTACATAGCACCTCTGCCAACCACCAGTGGATTTATTTTTACCACTGGCAACATCAAAAGTATGTCAAGTGTTGAAGGAAGAAGACCCTAGTACCAAGAAAAAGGGGCATCAGTGGTTAATGTTTGGAGTACACTCCCTGCCTCAACCACTGATAAAACCACTGCTAGTGGGAAATCAGATGATCCCATTAAATTGGGTGATGGTTTAAAATATTTGGAATTGACGAAACGTGTTGATAAACTGGATACTTCAGTTGCAGATATCAAAGAGATGCTGCAACAGTTGTTGACGGTACAAAAGATGCAATCCACTGTTGTTCCACCTCAAGCACCTGCTCTACCACAAGCATCTGCTACGAATGAGCTCTGGAACCTCTTCCAACCTTTTCTCCAACAGCAAAAAGAAATGGCTGATCAGCAACATGAACTACATGTCAAAAAGCTGAGAAACATAATGGAGTCTAGGTACAAGAACACTCAAGCAGATATTAAGGCAATCAAGGCCCATTTATTGGAAACCACTGGCACTGCTCCTCCAACAGTACTTTTCATTGATCAACTTCCCCTAGATAATGCCAAAAAGGGGGAGAAAATTCAGGAGTGGAAGAAGAAGGGAATAGATGATGGTCTTTACATTGAACCAGAAAGGGATGCTATGACCAGAAAAATTCCTTTGCCAGATGGTAGTAAAAAGGTTGATGCTACCCAAGAAGCACTTGATGAAGGAGTAGCAAGTGTAAAAAGGGATCGAGTGGCAAAGGATATTTCAAGGTGGAATGGGGAGAAAAGAGCTTGCATGGAGCTGTATGTGCAGGGTTGTTCTGGGTCAAAGGATACTAAAAATCCTAAGCCAAAAAGGAAACCTAAGTCCATCCCATCCTGAATTCCAAAGCATATTCCAAAACCACCATCCAAAAGCCAACAGCATCAAACCTCCACCCAAACAGCTGTTGTAACTCCTGCTGTACCAACTACTGCTGGTACTTCAGAGGTTTCAACATCTGTTATCACTTCAACACATACCACAACCACTGCTTTACCACCACCATCATCACCACCAAAAATAAACTCACCACCATCAACTCCTGCCAAAAAGCAGAAGACAACAGATGTTACAACGTCTGCTGTAATGACAACAGTGGTTGAAACACCAGTTGTTTCAACAGCTGTTAGTCAATCACAAACCACTGCCACTAAATCTACCACCACTGTTCCACCCAAAACATCATCAGTCCCTCCTCAAACAAAAAGGAGAAGGCTAATTCTAAAAGATGATGACACATCTCCACCACCAACATCTTCAAAATCTCTGTCACTTGTCACAATTCCAAAACCCATGCCTCTCTCTTCAGCTCAAATTCTAAAGCCATTACCTCCTGCTGGTGTCTCATTTCCTCTGGAACTCATTGCAGTTAGGGAAGAAATCAAATCCTTTTAATATGAGGATGACCCAGCTAAAAGGAGTTTGCCATCAGTTGAAGGATATCCCAGGCCTAACAATATTGAAGAATATTTGAAACTCAAGGCCAAGCAAGCAGAGGATATCGCAATCAAAAATAAACAAGGGAAATCTGATAGGGAATTTCAGCAAAACTATCAGTTTCTACTCACTCAGGTCAGAGCTATGGAGCAATTTGCCAAAAATGTATGTCAGCAAATCTCAGAAAGGGCAGATGAGTCCTTGAGAAAAGACTACATTGAGAACATCATGACCTACAAGAAATACAAGGGGGAGAAACACATGTACAAAAGCTGGACCATTCCTGAGCTTGAAAAAGAGGCAGCCAGGATTCAAGAAATGATCAAAAATAAGGTCAAGCAGACTCCTCCTGAAAAATTCAAACAATTTGAAGCTGATAAGATTTTAGAGTTAAAGAGAATGAAAGAGGAGCTGATAGCAGCTGATTATGGGTCAAAGAATTCAGTGACAAAGTGGGGAGAAGATAGGGTCAGGGCTACCTACAAAAGGTTAGAGGAACTTAGAAAGAAAGATCCAACAGTTCCACAAAAGCCTGACTACTCCAAAGCAGAGGTCTCTAAAAGACCACCAAAGCTGCAAGTCAAAAGAACCACTGCTCCAGCTGGTGCTGCCATCTACAAAAGAAGGAGTCAAAACCAGTCAGGTGCTGAAACAATTCAAGATCTAAAAGCTGGAAATACTGTTGTAAAAGAGGGCACTAAATTAATGATAAAGGAAGATCTTGAATTGGAACAATCTGCAAGTACTGCTCAGCCAGTTATGAATAGGCCAGCCTCACCAAACACCTCTGCAAATAAAAATCTCCCAAGAAACCCACCAGGCTCAAAAATACAAAAGTGGGAAACTGACAAACAGACCTACGTATTGACTTTGCTCAGATCTGGTAGAGAAGTGAAGAAAATATCAAGGGAACAAGCTCTTAGCCTGAGTCTTGAAGATTTGCAGGATCTCCTTGATCTTCCACTTAGCAGGGATGATGATGACACAGATGCCCTAGATTTTGAACTACAATTTAAAGGTCAGATAAGGGAACTGCTCAAAAAGATCACAGCTCAAAAAGAAGCCAAGCAAGAAAACCGCGAAAGGCAATGGACGCCTCTTACCAAGACACCGGCGGAGGTACTTAGCACCGAAGATTACCAGTTCAAGACACCACTGCCGATGAAAAACGAAAGAGCGCAAGATCCAAACCTCTACTGGGAGTACCACAAAGATAACGGCCACACCACGAACAACTGCGTCAGTCTCTGCATGGAAATAGAGAAAGCGCTTAAGAGTGGGGAACTTACCCATCTAGTTCAGAACGTGCGCAAAGAAATCAAGCAGATAACGCGCGGAGATGAGGGGCCAAGTAACAAAAAAGCTAAACAAGCTTAAAAGCCCAAGGCAGATCAACGCGCATACAATCATAGTTTCCTTCATATTTGGCAAGTTCTTCAACTTACCAACTTATGGCATAAGGACTATTTGCATGTGCAGTAAATTAAGTTTGATTATTTATCCTAACAGCTTTGTAATACATGGCCTCTGCACCCTATTCGAATCCATGCAAAGTTCGTTACATTACCTCTGTGTTTATTACAAATGCATGCAATTTCTTTTGGTAAGCACACAAACATTATGGTAACTCAACACAAGCCTCATGAACGGTCTGCGGTCACAGGCACCGCAAGGTCCAGCCCTGCGTTCACACATGAGCTTTATACCATCTTTATTCGCCTTACCTAAACAAAGTAATTGTACTCATGCAAAACATTGTAATTCAAACATACCATACATTGAAAAAGTTACTTGTGTAGCAGCGCATTAACAAAAAATTACATGCACAATAGTGCATCAGCAAAGTTACTTGCGCAACAGCAATACAAACTGGACTTACATCCCAAACCTATTCAGCTAAAAAGTGTTCAACAACCACAAAAGTACAAAGAAAACCTATTCTAGGTCTTCATCATTATCTGCTTCCTCTGGAAACACCTCCGTCAGTCCCGCTACAAAGTTGTCAGACTGGAGAGCAGCGGTTACTAGATCCATCATGGGGTGGCGCAGATTGTTGTATTCTTTTTTCGTCACCGCATGCTCCGCACTAGTATTGTTGGGATTGAACCCTACCAGAGGAACAGATAATTAAAGCCAAAACTGGATCAGAGCAGTGGATCCAGAATAAGCAGATGTTACATACAAGTCTCTCCCCTTGAAAGTGGTTTCAACATCTGCTGACCTCCTATCTACTGATCGTACAAGCTACTGACCGTCAAACTGCTGCTCAAGTGAAGACCTGATGAAAGACTCAAGCTCTGCTGTTCAATCTACTGCATTGAGTCAAGCACTGCTGATCCGGACAAGTACTGCTGGGTTCACAGCAGTGGAGGGATGCAGCAGTTGTTTATTCTGTCTTTATGTAATGTAATGTAATAAGCAGTTGTTAGTATAGCAGTGTTTATATAGATCAGGGGTTAGAGTTTGTTAGGAGGTTAGATGTCACTTTCATGGTGATGTCAGCTTAGATGCTCAGTGGTTTGCTAGTGCCTATAAATAGAACAGTGCTCTGTACTGTTCTATTAGCTCTTTGCAACATCGTCTTCTCTGCACGAACAAACACTGAGCTCTGGCTGAGGGGGAGTTTGTATTCAATCATTGCAATTGTAATCGTAATTGAAATACATTCAATCTTTCGATTTATTGTGAAAAATGTTTGATCAAAGCATTACTCTCGTTTGATTGTATGCAAAGTTTGTTTCCATCTTAATTCCGCTGCACAACTCATTCATTTCCATCTTAATTTCAAACGTAAAATACAATCAAAACCAAACTCAGATTCAACAAGTATCAACCCCACAAGTAGCAGACTTACTGGTGTCCCAATCAACCTTCAATGCATTAGTAACATGAGGAGCACATTCAGCATAACCCTGTGCATAACCGTCATTCCGCGCAGTAACCATTAAATGGGTAACTGTTTGATCCAGATCTAGAGAATTCAACACAGAATTTGCAACCAGCGCAATGCACCAAATCACAATAAAAAGATATGCAAACTTGTTAGAAAGATTTAAAGAGTTGATACACTTACATTTATAATCCCATGATGCTTCATCCAGAGCATATCATCCTTCAGCGGTTCAACCAGACTCTCCGCCGTCACCCGAGCAGTTTCAGAATTTTCCAACTTCTCCTCGGTTTCTGCCAGACGGCGGGAGGTTCCAGCTTTTTCAACCCTCGCAAGCTGCAAGTCTTTTTTTAGCAGATTCAAGCTCCGCCTTAACTTGTTCCTGATCAGATAACAAAGAAGTAAGTTCTTCTATCTCCTTATCTTTAAGGGCAAGGGTAGCGCAGGTTTGTACCTCTCTTTGCTCACTTCTCTCCCTGTGCGAGCAAGCCACGTCACGGGCTGCTTCAGCCTCCGTCTTCTCCTTCTTTAACGTCTCAATCTCCGCCTTGAGATTGTTGATACCATTCCGAAGAGCCATTTTTTCATTATTAACTTTTTCGCAAATCTCTCTCCAAAGTTTTCGCTCTTCTGAAAGAAGAGCGGCTTCAGCTTCAGCTTTCCTTTTCCACCCCGCAGCAGACCACTCTTTAGTCTTCTGCTCGCTCTCAAACTTGGCTTGATCAACCTCCAACTTAGCCCTCCGCAGGGCAACCTTTGCCTTCTCTTCACTAGATTCCTTATTAGACGCCTCAAAAGTAGCCCACTCTTTGTGCATACTACGCCATTCGCGCATTATACGGTGGGTGGTGGAAGTTGAGCTGGCAGTTTCTTCAAGATAAGCATGATAAGTTTGATCATGAGAGCGCTCCTCTTGAAATTTAACCTCAGCGGGAGAAAAAACACCTTGCAACCAATCACGACAAATCTGCCAATCAGAAAAGGTATCGCCTTGCTTGAGCTTCTACACAGGCGCATGAATCTCGGAAGCTCTTTTTTCCGAATATGATCGATAATAATAATCCCCCAGAGTTTCCTCTGGGCGGATGGGAGAGTCTTCCTCATCGTGAGTAAAAAATCCCCGATCAACACCAGCTGGGCTCTTCTCAACATTTACAGGAGTAGTGGCGGAAAAAGGGATGGTTATTACTGGGTCCTCCTGAATAGATTTCCCTTTCTCTGGTTCTTGTGCCACCACCTCAGGAGACTTGGGCTTGGCAGTATCAACATCAACAGTCTCCGCCTCCACAACCTTCTCCGCCTCAACTTCAACAGGTTTCTCAACTTCAACAGCCCTCTCTGTTTTCGCTTATGCTGCCTTGGTACCTTCCAACTGTTCTTTAATGGACGCGCGAGGTGGAGATGGCGGATGATCATCATTAAAAACAGACGATGATTCCGTGAGGATAGAAGGAATAGGCTTCTCTGCAAAATGAAAGTTCATGTTAACTTAGCAAGCATGAGGGAACAGAAGTCAAAAAGACACTCACCTGGGGAAAACTTGCCAACGAAAGCATCCAGATTGCCTTTCTTGACAATTTTCCTTCTTGGCACCTTCTTGGCGGGCTGTAGCGCAGCTTCGACCTCTGCTTGTTTCCTTTTTACTGCTTTAGTCCTCACCAGCGGCTCCGGACTCAAATCCAAGTCTATGGGTTCATCTGGGTTGGAAGGAGGGATATCCGCGGTATCTTGGGGCTCTGGCTTGGGTTTCCTAACAACTACGGAAGACCCTCTAATGTGTCAGACACCACTATGCAATCACACCAGGGTTTTGAGAAAATGCGCGTACCTTTCTTCTCTTCTTTAACAACTTTAGCCTTTAATACATCAGCTTTCTTAGGTGTAGTAGTAACAATTGGCGCGCGTTTCTTCTTCTTCTTAGGGCCTATGCCCAAATTAATTAACTCGCCTATTCAAGAGAAATATTGCAATATTACCCAATG
Organism: Helianthus tuberosus; assembly: GCA_030545235.1. Taxonomy (NCBI): domain Eukaryota; kingdom Viridiplantae; phylum Streptophyta; class Magnoliopsida; order Asterales; family Asteraceae; genus Helianthus; species Helianthus tuberosus. The sequence goes on from JARYGA010022949.1 coordinate 105,766, forward strand.
CGCCAAAACAACAAAGAGTAATGTTGCAATATTGTTTGAAAATCTAAAACAAGCTTACCAGCACCAGCAGAAGGTTGCGCCACAAGATCCTCATCCTTCGGAAGCGCAAAATTCATTATTATCTGATGATACCAATGTTCTTCATCACCACCCTTCGGGATGGTTGTCATTCTTCCTTTCTCCCTCTTGTATGCAACAACATACGCAGAAACAACTGCAAAAGCAAAAGCAAAAACAATGACAAGTTTGCATTATTTACAAGAGAAGAAAAGAAAAGGAAAGAAGGAAATTCTCAAGTCTTACTTGTGTTCTCCTCCATGTACACCGACTTATCCTCGCGATCCATCTTCCAGTGAAGACTCATACCAGCAGCAACCAGGGCCCTCTGAGGAAGTTCAATAGAAGGAATATCCTTCATATCCTAGTACCAAATCTCCGACTCCGGAGTCTTCAGATTCTCCACTTCAATATCTTCTGCACCCCTAAAGGTCATCTTCATTGGGATCACTCCAGCTTTGATAAAGAAAAATTTGGGTTTCCAGTCATGAAAAGATTTTTTTTTAGGGGGGGGGGGTCAGCAAGATCTTCTTGGCCGATGAACTTTGGGAAAAAGAATAGAAACCTTGGGCACAATGAAGTTGATAAAACACCCAGAAAGGATTGATTGTCGGCTCAATGTGTATGGATCCGGCAAAGGAAATCGAAGTGTCGAATCCGCACCATTCCCATGGGGTTTAGTTGAGAAATATGGAACTTGTAGAAGACAAGAACGTCAAGAACAAACCTTGTAGTTGGTAATCAGAAGTTACCATCAGTGAAGTAGTCCCAAAAAAGGGTAATATAACCGGCCGGAGCCTGGGCCGCCGTCTGTCCTTCCTCGGGATATATCACACCCCAGCTGTCAAGAAATTTGAAGTTCTGAACCAGACCGTCGAAGATTTCCCTTGACCACTTCAACGGTGGTAACAAGGCAGACATATCTTCAGAAGAATCTTCAGGATGTTCTCCGACAGACATAAAGAAGAAAACAAAGTTGCAGGTCTCTCTTTAAAGAAAAAAATGGAGAAGATGAAAGGATGCAAGAACTAATGAAAAACAGAAGTCACCCAAAGGGTTTATATACCCATCGCCATAAATGCTCTCGAAAACCGCAGCCCCATTTTTTCAGAAAAACACAGTTACCGAGGCAACAAGGGCGAGTGGGGAACAAAAATTAGCCTCACGCGCGCGTGTGAACCACGTTTGACGACTCACATTTAATGAACGACTGACAAGTGACAGCCTGTCACCAAACCGTCAGGTGTCAACGATCAACACATTACCTTTTACCTGCCATGGGTCAAATTTTTCAAAATTTGAAATCATGAAAGCCTCAACTTGAAGAAACAGAAATATCTCCTACAAGAAGATTCTTCATACTTTGCGCTGAACAAACATGCTACTTCTCGAAGAAAAAAGCACACACCTCATTCTATATAGTCCAGTGCTCCATCTACTTGCATAGAAGCACCACTGGACTGGGGGGACTTGAAGGGGTATGGTCCCATAAACCTTGTGCAAGCGTAAAGGACCATACCACAGCCTTATTCCAAAAATGTCCTGAATAAGACCCTGCACGGCCGCACAACGGCCCTAAATAGGATTTGGAGAGAAACAACAATAATGGAGTATGATCCCGGTAACCTTGCGCAGGTGCATAGGACCATACCTTAGTCTTATTCCAAGAACATCTTTAAACAAGATCCCGCGCGGCTGCACAGTGGTCCTAAACAAAGATGTGGAAGAAAACAGTCTTCAATAACCATGCACCGGAGAAAAGGAGAAATAAACATTCAACTAACACCCTTGCGCGGGCTCGCGCAAGGGAATAGTTAGACTTCAAAATGAAGCCTCCACACCTTCGCGTGCCCGAAATCGAGACTTGAACAAAAGGAATCTTTTCTTTTACAACAGAATAGACACGTGGCAAGGCTATAAAGGGTTTACAGCTGTAGATCTTCTAGAAGACTTCCTAATGCTCATCATTCATGGCCATTCAGTTACAACTAACTGTGACGCGGCATAATCTCGAACGCTCATCTAATCACGATGATGGCACTCATTTAAAGATTAATCTACACAAACCTGCTTTCCACGTGGCATCTCCCCAGCCGTCGATCACACTCACAATCCGTGTGCGTGGATGTGACGTTAGCGATTGACGGAAAACGGGAATAACCGCCGACGGAAAATACTTTCCGTTACTCCCTCGGTTACACTATTTTTTCCGCCAAAACTGGTTATAAATAAGTCATTACAGGTATGATCTCACAAGTTACTTTCACCTCATTCTCACTTTTACTACTTCTTCTTCTTCCTTGAGATCACGGTACTTATTCTCACGCCGGAGGGTGGTCACGGAGAGAACCCCCATTCTCCCCGTGACGAGTCTAACGGCTTTCTGTTTGCAGTGATCACCGGAGAAGGAATTCTGCTAAACCCCCGAATCAACGAGAGGATTAACCCCTTTTATGCAGAGACTAAACCCTAGATCTGATTGACTCTGGTCCAATCTGATCATTGTTTCTTCAAGTATAATGGCATATAGAACTTGTTTATAACTCATCTGGTTACCCTATATCGCTTATATGCGTGCGGTTGAACTTATGTAACTAGTTTACGTAAGTTTACCAAAACGGGTCAAATCTTATCATTTTTACTTCAAATTCCAAAATGTATATTGTTTACCTATATTATACAAGTCTTAGTACTTGTTGGGTTTAAACTACATTCAATTCCGGTAATTGCTTAATCAAGCGTATCGTACCGTTTTGTTAATTTAAGTTAACTGGTCCAAGTCTACGACTTAAATAGGACCTGTTGACATTCTAATTGGTTATTTATACCATTCATTCCAGACTAGGGCCTTCCGGTAAATTGCAACCAACCTTAGTTAATTGATTACGGCTGTGCTATTTATAATTCTTGCATATTAAGACGAGTTTTATCCAGGTAAATACTCTTAACCTATTTTCCCTATATGGGCTTGGGATACGGTAAATTATTACTGCTTGGTCGGGTATGGGATCATATGTCGGATTGTGACTACAAAATCTTCATAACCCGTTTTAATCTGTTTTGTCTGATAACTTAAACATTGGGGGTTAACTCGACCGTGTCCTGGATATCATCAGCTCATTTAAGTTACTAATGGCCACGACCAAGCATGGGGTGTAGGCATACACCTGACAGATGCTAATACTATTATAAAATGTTTTTCTTACCCATTAATTGGGATACCCCTTTGTTGGTTAAAGTGGCGTATCGGTTAATTATGTTATTCGGTTTTTGCACCGGACCCCATATGTATTGACAAGCATGTAAAACTGTATACAAGATCATTTTGAATTGTCTCAAGTTATTTATGAAAATCATGTGCCTTGTGCACTTAGAATGATTTTGAAATGTTTTTAAAATGAGTCGGTTATTTGTATTTACCAGTGTAAACTGACATATTTTCAAAAGACTAAGTTACAGGTTGCAAGGATACGTAAATAGGCTGGAAGTAGCCTGGTAATGCTAGAAGAGGAATTTGCAACTTCTTTGCATAAAGCCTAGTAGTCTGATTATCTCACTTTGTACATTTTCGATCTGTCTGTGGATCTTTATTACAAGCTATCTATATTATTATTTTGAGTATTTGGACATTTAAGTTTATAATAATATTTTAAATCCAAGACTTCAGTTGTGCTATCTGTGTTGTTTATATTGATACCAATCTACGTCACGATACTCCCCACCTGGGCCCACCGGGCTGATGTGGTAAATATCAGGGTGTGATAGGTTGGTACCTGAGCCAAGGTTTGAGTGAATTAAACACTAGCCTTTTTTGTTTAATCTCAAACAGCACAATAACATATTCCTTAGACTTCCTGAGTCTAGGTATTGACCTAGGATTAGCTCTTATCCTTATTAAGTTATATATATTTTTTGATTTACTTTGACAGGAATTAATTACATCGCCAAGATATCACGGAATAGTATGTGGGAAAGGTCCGATGAGGGGAGGACCAACGGGACATATACCCTCCCGTTCTCACGACTCGGATCCTTATCAAGATTGGGGAAATTCCTACTCTTCAGCGAGACATTCCGTCTCACTTGACTATTCACCATCATACCATTATTCCTTCCATTCTCATCATTCCCATCAGTCACATCATTCTCACTACCATTCATTTAATGGGTCTTTTGACCCAAACTAGTTTATAAACATACCTCCAGCTGCTCAACACCAGTTGAACTAACAGATGGAGCCAGGCGAAGATTCAGATCCAGAGATACCACCATCGGGGTCGCATATTTACCCCATTGAAATTTCTAGTGGTTCCGCTTCTTACACAGGATCACCTTATCAAGGTCCTAACGAATGGGACCAGTACTGGAACCAATTTACATTCGAGTATACACCCTCTTACCATCCTCCTACAGCGCCTCTGCAGCCTCCATAAGAGGACGTGCAAATGGAACCAGTGGAACAACCGCAACCACCTCCAGAACCACCAAGGAGAAAACGTGGAGGGTGCATGTCCGTGTGTTTGGTACCGCGATCAAGCCCACTACCACCACTACCACCAACCTACCCTCCTATCCCTGAGGACCCATAAATGGGTGGACCCTCAAACAACGCACCTGTGGTTGATCTGACTCCAGTGACGTTTGTTCAACCACCACCGCCATCGGGTTTTAATAACCCAATCCCTACGTATCCAGATACGTCCGGATACAATCCTTTTAACCCATCTACGCCGATAGATTATAACTATCAGGCGCCACCATACGACCCTTACATGCAAGCGGTCGAATAATGCTTATTACTCGTCTCCCTTTCCGCCTGCTGTGCCTCAACCACAGCCACTGCCACCGCCACAATTAGAGGCCATTAATCAGGCATTGGAAAGAGCAGAACAAGTTCACGTCAGGCTGAGAAGAATGAGAGGAAGACAAGTAAGTTCTTCAAGAAACTTACCAAGCTGGTCAGAGGAAAGAAAGACGAGTGAGGCTTTCTTTTTGTATTGTTATTTATTTAAATTCCAAAAGTCCCTGCGTGGACATGTCTTTCTTTAGTCCCTCCGTGGACATGTATTTCCTTTTTAGTCCCTGCGTGGACAAGTAGTTTAATTTAATTCAAAGTCCTGTTTAAGGCAAGTATTGTAATTTCTATCATTTAATGAAAATTTTGGAATTATTTATACTATATGTATTACTTCCTTTTCAAGCGATCGTCTCGATTTTAATTCGAACTTTATCGATCTGCTCAATGATTCCAAAAGATCTTCTTAATGGTTTTTGACCGGCCAATTGGCAAAAGCCATATTATTTGGCAAGTTTAAATGATAGTTAAGGATTAATAGCCCTTCTATCCAGATTGTTAAGGATGAATAGCCCTCTATCCAGAGGTGGTGAACTATGTTCAAGCCTCAAAGCCTTTAGGATTAAATGTGACCATGGCTTTTATTATCCAACCATTCAGACAATTATTCTAAGTTAACATTCAAGTAATATTAATACTCCTGGCAGTGTGACCTGAGGAACCACACTAGCCATCTAGGTGGTGGACTATATCCAAGCCTTACATCCTATATGATTAATTTATTTCATGGCTAATATCATCAATGCGATGATCATTTTTCTAAAAACATCCTTAGTGATGATTTGCCTACGGGCTATACTTTATTGTCAATTGAGACAATAACAGTTGTAACCTTATGGTTCCCTCTCTAAGGTGGTGGGCTACGCCCAAGCCTCATAGTCTATATGATCAAATGAGATTATGACTAGTATCATCAGTACGATGATTATTCATTCTAACATCCTATGTGATGTCAATTGATTTGCCTACGGGCCATATTATATCGTCAATTATAACAATGACAGTTGTGGTCGAATGACTTCCTGTCCAAAGGTGGTGAACTATGGTCAAGCCTTAAAGCCACTTGATCAGATGAGATCTCGGCTTATATATATGAATACTTTTATCTATTTAAACTGTCAATGTGACAATGACCGTTGTGTCTTTATGATTCACTGTCTAGTAAGTAATGGACTATGTCCTAACATTAAATGCCCTTGATGGTCCTTCGAGACTGTGGCTAAACATACTTAGTTTATTTTAATTCAACCATTCATTTGAAACGTAAAACTTGGCAGTTGTGACATTTTGCACACTGGTCCAAAAAGGCGAAGGATTTATATATCCAAACCTTATAGCCTATATGGTTTAATGAAACCATGGCCAATAAAATCTTCAAGTCATCTGAATTCGATGACCAATTATTATATTGCATCTGAGCAATTACTTATTTTGGTGTTTAGTACCAAGCTTACAAATATGGCGAATCCAAAAGCGGATGGGCCTAACGTCGGACAAAATGATGATGTTAACTATAACAACCCTAGAAAAACGCCCTAGTTATACCCCGTATGCACGAAACCGAACACGTTAACCCCAATTTGAATTAAAAAAACAAATGTAATAATGTTTTTATTATTCTCGCGGGCCGCGACAAGATCAGGGAGGTCTGTCGCGGGGAGCGACAGAGTGGTGACTTACCAGACACCCAAAGCGCCATGTGTCCAACACGTGGCAGGCCTAGGTTCGTGGCCAGGAAACCTTAGCCATAGCTAGGGTGCCCTCCCAGGACGTGAAAGGGACCAGGGAGGGGGTCGCGGGGTGCGAGAGACCCCTGAAATTCATATAAATAGGGCAGTCAGGTTTCCTTTCCACTTTGTTCATTTACTTTTCTTCTCTCAAGCCTTAAGGGCAAAATTATCAGTAATAATACCCTCTAAAACACGAAACTCTGCCCCGTTGTAAGTATTTTAACTCTCGATCACTAATTCATTACCTTACCCGATTGATCTAGGGCCGCGTACGCATGTCGAGGCTCTGCCTGACTATGTTCGTTGGGGTTCTGTCTCGTGTTGTATGGCTAATGTGATTTGGGTTATCTTACTAACACATGTGCATTGTATGTTTTTAATAGAAAATAATAAGGAAACTCAACAGGAAGCTATAAAAATACATAAGTCTGCAATGTGAGTCATTCTCTTTTTCTACCAAACTATGTTACAAAATCTCAAATATTTTCAATTATACTTACGGTGATTGAGTCTTTGTATTCTACAATTTCTGCCGGTATGTGGGGTTTTGTATACACTACTAGTCAAGCGTTACTATTGGACAAAGGGGTAGCCAATAGTAATATGACCACAGTCATGGAACTGCCAACATGACAAATACTGAATGAGTAATTGGGTAGATATAAACATTGTAATCGCTTTCAATACTGTAAAAGTTATAAAAGCTTATTTTGATTAAATTGGGATGCACTCGCCAGTATTTCATGCTGATAAAATCTTTTTAAAAAGCGTTTCAGGTAACTTGATGTGAAAGCTATTAGAAGCCAGCTATGGAGCACTGAAGGCTTAAAGAAAGTGGCTAAAAAAGTTACCTAAATAAAAAGGAGTTTATGTTTTCAATAATTAGGGTTTATCCCTATAACAATATTGTGAATGAAATATGGGCTTTGTCCCATTTGATTATTATAAAAGTTTGGTGTTTTGAAACTCTAAAATTTATTTCCTAACTACGATCCTGATGTTCTCATTTCCACTACCAAATTAATAAACACCGATACCACTTGACTGGTTCGCGGCTCCCGTTCCCGGGGTAAGGGTCGAGGGTTGCGACAGAAGGTGGTATCAGAGCCACTAGTTTAATCCATTTAGGTGTTCTCTTAATACCTAAATTTTAACCAATTGTGTTAGGAAATAACCAATGCGTTACTTTGTATAAATGTATGTATTATTATTTTATTGTTATTTTGACAATTTTCTAGTTTACAGTATGAGTGATCAGAGTACTTCTGACGCTTACCGTCAATTACCTCATTCTCCAAAGGATGAAGGAACATCCTAGCCAACCCCAGGATACACAGCCGATTCCGAGGAAGGAATCTTTGTTCTTAAAAGCCCAATCTGAAGAACCTTTTCCTCCAAAGAAATGAGGGTGGTTTAGTAGAGCAAAAATAGAAAGGAGAAAGAGAATGAGAAAAGCCCAACAGTGTACAATACAGAATAGAGAGAGAAATACCCAGAATCAGGAGGCTAGACCCTTATGGGAAGAACAGTTGGATAGTCAATTAGCTGACTTTCATATGTTTAAAATGTAGAAGGAAATTTTAACCAAGGAGAAGACTCACAACTTCTACCATTATTTCCTGACCAACCCATGGAACTAGAACAGAACCAGGAAAACCAGCTCCCAATCCCAGCATTTGATCCAAATGAGATACCTAGAATTCCCGCACCAAACCATTTAGACTATGATCCATGGTTGGATGACAACCGGTCAATTTAGGAAATATTGAATAACCCATACCCTTACGGAGAACCAATACCACGTTACCCTGAACCAGTGCCAGCCCCACTACCGCCAATGAATCAAGAAAATGTGGAAGAACTTCGTCAGTGTGGTGAAGAATTAGTTGAGGAGGGAAATCGGATTCGCCAAATAGGAGAAAAACTCATCTGGAAATATGACGAGCGTGAAATGCAGCTCTAGAAAAGCCAACACCTAATATATATACATATATGTGTGTATTTTGATACTTAGAATGTGTGTGTGTATATATATATATTATATCAACTAAAATAAATATAAATTAATATATGTCACCTATGTATATATATATATATATATCGATGCACAGTTACTAGTGTTTAAATTTCCAGCTGTAGTTTGTAATAGATGCATATATAGATATATGAAAAAGAGTAAGTCGCAATGATCAACGTTTTTGGTTCAATCTGCTTGAGTGTTTGATTGTATTAATCTTATTCTGTGATATTAATACCTGATAAATGTTTACAATTCAGATGGCAAACAAAGTAAATCAGGAAATCCAGAATAACAATAATAACGAGAACCAAGTGGATAAAAGTGCCATTGAACACATAGTAGCCCAAGGAATCATAGATGCTATGCCATATATTATTAAAACTATTGAAGAGGCAGGAAGTAATAATTCTGTAATCGGAAGTAAACGTACACCCACCTAACCAAGTCACAGTGTGAACGGAAATCACGGACCACTTATCCAAGCTCTAATTCCAAAAAAGAAGAAGGACCATCTCATATGGTTGTTCTTATAAAGAATTCTTGGCCTGTAAACCAATAGTATTCTCAGGAAATGAAGGAGCCATTTCAGCCTTGCGCTAGATAGAAAAGACATAAGCAGTCTTAAAAATAAGTAAATGTGCAGATGAAAATAAGATCATGTTTGCTTCTAATCTTTTTAAGAATGCAACCTTAGAGTGGTGGAATACCATTCTCCAGTCTATAGGAAGTGACAGAGTTTATAACATGGAATGGAACAACTTTAAGGAGATAGTTGAAAGGAGATTTTGTCCTCCTCATGAAAAAGAACAGAATGCCAATAAGTTCTTAAATCTTAAAATGACGGGGATAGATTACAGGGGTTATACTACCATATTCTTCGAATATGCAAGGATAGTACCAACCTTAGCTTCACCAGAACCAGTATTAATCTCCCGTTACATCTGGGGATTAGTCAATGAGATCAGACATGTAGTCAAGGCAGCTAGACCATAAACCATAGAAGAAGCAGTAGAACTGGCTAACACTCTGATCGATGAATTGATATGTACATAAGAGGAACACCAGAAAAAAAACATAGCTCAAAAGATTTCCCAAGAATTACGTTATGGTAATTCCTATTGTGGAAAAGGATCAGGTTCTTCCTCTTCACCTAACTGCAAGTATTGCAAAAGAAAGCACTTAGGGAAATGTCGATATACTGCAACTTTTGCAAAATCTCTGGACATAAGGAAGAAGACTGTAGGAAGAAAGCTAGCAATAGAATATGCTAAAATTGTGGAGAAGCTAGTCATAGTAAACCGAACTATCCGAAACTAGCTCTAGCAGCAACCAACAAGGCTAAGGCAACCGAAGAACCCAAGAAGAGTGCCAGAGCATTTGTTCTGACAGCCGAAGAAGCCAAGATGATTCCAGATGTGATTGCCGGTACGTTTTTAGTTAATGATGTTTATGCTAAAGTATTAAAGAGGAACATGCAGTGCATCTGCATACACTTCTGACATTATTGAGAAAAGAGAACTTTTATGCTAAATTCTCAAAATGTGAATTTTGGTTACAAGAAGTGAAATTCCTTGGACATCTGGTTAAACATGAAGGAATGTGGATCCCACAAAGTTCGAGGCGATTACTAAGTGGAAAGTCCCTGAGTCACCAATTGAAGTAAGAAGTTTTCTTGGACTGGCAGGATATTATAGACGGTTTATCCGATATTTCTCTAGAATAGCGATTCCGTTAACCAAACTAACCTGCAAAGCAGTTAAGTTTGAATGGGGACAAAAACAGGAAGAAGCTTTTAAGATTCTTAAGCAAAGGTTAACCAACGCACCCATACTCGCATTACCAGAAGGAACTGAGGACTTTATAGTCTATTGTGATGCCTCTAAGTTATGATATGGATGTGTGTTGATGCAACATCAAAAGGTTATAGCTTATGCCTCTAGACAACTTAAGAAACATGAAGAGAATTATACAACCCATGATCTAGAGTTAGGAGCCATAGTTTTTGCCCTTAAGATTTGGAGACACTATTTATATGGAAATAAATTTGTTGTCTTCACTGATCATAAGAGTTTAAGATATATTTTTTGGCAAAAAGAATTAAATATGAGACAGAGATGGATGGAAGTTCTTAGTAATTATGATTGTGATATCCAGTATCATGCTGGGAAAGCTAATATAGTAGCTGATGCTTTAAGTCGAAAGTATCATGAAAACCCGAAACGAGTACGTTCTCTCAGATTAAATCTACAAGTAGATTTAAATGGTCAAATTAGAGAGGTACAGGAAACAGCATTCAAGGACGATGCTGAAGGTTTAAAAGGAATGATTAAGGAATTAGAACAAGGAACAGATGGAATTTGGAAGTTTCATAAGAAAAGGATGTGGATACCTAAACAAGGAAACCTACGCCACAGAATTCTGGACGAAGATCATAAGTCTAAGTATACGATACACCCCGGAAGTGATAAAATGTATCAATATTTAAGAAAGAATTTCTGGTGGATAGGAATGAAAAAGGATATAGCAAACTATGTTGCTAAATGTCTAACCTGTTAACAGGTTAAAGCTGAACATCAGAAACCCTCAGGATTATTGCAACAATTAGAAATGCCAATACGGAAATGGGAATTGATAACAATGGACGTTGTTACTAAATTACCCAAGACAAGAAAAGGAAGTGATACAATCTGGGTGATTGTTGACAGATTGACTAAATCTGCTCATTACTTACCAATGAAAGAAACTTTTAGTATGGAACATTTAGCGAAGTTATATGTAAATGAAATAGTTTCATTACATGGAATTCCTTTATCTATCATATCTGATAGAGATAGCCGGTTTACTTCTCAGTTTTGGACAAATTTCCAAAAAGCAATGAGAACCAAGTTATATCTAAGCACAACTTATCATCCACAAATGGACGGACAAAGCGAAAGGACAATTGATTTCGGAGGAAATTGGGACGATCATTTACCATTAATAGAATTTTCCTACAATAACAGCTATCATACTAGCATTAATGCTGCACCATTTGAAGCACTTTATGGACGAAAGTGTCGAACTCCAGTCAGTTGGGCAGAAATTAGAGAAAAGCAATTATCTGGACTAGAGATAGTGCAAGAAACAACGGACAAGATTATTCAAGTCAAGGAAAGACTAAAAGCAGCACGAGATCGTCAAAGAGTTATGCAGATAACAGACGAAAACCTTTAGAATTTCAAGTAGGAGATAAGGTATTGTTAAAAGTTTCTCCATGGAAAGGAATAGTCAGATTCGTTAAAAGAGGAAAGCTAAGCCCCAGGTATGTTGGACCTTTTGAGATTATTAGAAGAATAGGACCTGTAGCTTATCAGCTACAACTGTCAGAGGAAATGGCAGGAATACATGATGTGTTTCATATGTGTAATCTCAAGAAATGCTTAGCCGACGAATCGTTAGTGATACCTCTTAAGGACATAGAGGTAAATGAGAAACTTAAGTTTGTAGAAAAACCCATTCAGATTGAAATTAGAAAGATAATGAATCTCAAACACAAGAGACTAGTTCTGGTCAAAGTGAAATGGGATTCCAAGAGAGGACCATAATACACTTGGGAGCTCGAGTCAGAGATGCAGAAGAAATACCCACACCTATTCCAGTAGACCTCGAGGACGAGATCTAAAACAAGGTGGGGAGGATATAACAACCCTCCTTGCATGGTTGCAGAAATCGGCCAAGGCGGCCGATTAATCGGCGCCTAGGCGCTAGGCGGTCATCTACTGCCTAATTTTGAGCTAGGCGGTCAATTAATCGGCCATGGTCAAAAATCGGTCAAAATCGGTCCTAGGCGGTCAAAATCGGTCCTAGGCGGTCAAAAATCGGATTAATCGGACAATATTAGTCGGTCAAAATCGATCAAAATCGGTCCTAGGCGGTCCTAGGCGGTCAAAATTGGTCAAAATCGGTCAAAATCGAACCATACTATCTGAAACTTGAAGTATTTATGTGAATTTTGAAGTATTATTTTTATATTATTGGGTATATATATATATAATTTTGAAAAAATACATATAAAAATCCCATTCCGGTTAATCCCGATTAATCCCTAGGCTGTACCTCATCGCCCGACTAGCGCCTAGCGCCTTCTACAACATTGCTTCCTAGAACCCATAACGTAACCATAAAAACGTTCCTTATATACCCCGTATACGAGAAACGCACCCGAAATACCCTTATATTTATAAAAATCAAATAAAACAAGTAAAATGGGCCGCTCGCGGGCCGCGACCCAGTTTGGCGTAGATCTCGCGGGGCTCGAGACCTGATTACTTACCGGACACTCGTCTTGACACGTGTCCCGAAGCGTGTCAAGCCTACCTAATGATTCGCCACAGTTACGCCCTAGTCTACCTCCCTCGCAGGCCGCGAGAGAGTTCGAGGAAGGCCGTTGCGGGGCGCGAGCCGCCTTCGGGCAGGCTATAAATAGGACGTCCAAGGCTCATTTGTCATCGTTCAATTTTCTTTTCTCTCTCAAATTCTCTGTAAGCTAAAACTCTCGGAAAATAATTCCCTTATAAAGCGAAGCTCTGCCTCGTTGTAAGTATTATAACCCTGCTGTTACCCTACATGATTGATTTAGGGCTCCGTAACGCATGTCAAGGCTCTGCTTGACTCAGTCGTTGGAGTTCTGACGTGTGCGTATATATACATAATTTTACAATGAATTTACACACGATTGGGTTTTAAATTTATAAAAGTGATTATTACTTTTACATCAAAACACACACGAAAGAGGCAAGTGTACCCCGTCACATATGTAATAAAGTATCGGTAAGAACCAAGTATCAATCCAAGGAAATGGGCGGAGAAATAATACTAGACCTTTGTCACTAAACTACCGGTAAAAACATAACTTTGGTTTGATTTTAATTAAACTAAAGTAAGCGTAAATAAATACATAATAAAAACATAATAGATAATAAATAAAAAGCCTTGCTAAATACACAACCAAAGCATGTCAACTAAGTCGGTTTTGGCACTAGAAGCATTCGGTCAATAATCCAATTTAAGACAATTAGTATCCCTTTCGGGAATCCTAACATGACAATCATTCGGAAAGCTAAAACGATACACACACTTTAACCACCTAAAATTGTTCTTTAACGTGCAATTTATAAATGTCTATGAAAATCTCTTAAAATAGGTTAGTCATCCGTTAGGAGTTTTCTAACCGCACTTAATCAAGGAAAGAGACACCGATAAACACAATGCAACCACCGAGACAAGCATAAACTAGATTAAATCACAACCGAGTTCATTTTACAAATCTTGCACAATAATTCACCAAGATAGCAATTTTGGCCTAAACTACTAACTAAGCTAATAAATCATGGCAAGAATTTATAACGACACCATCTAACCCGTTAAGGTCCTTACGTGACGGCAAGCTCTCTTTATTAACAATAATTACATTTTATTAAATCACTAACCATTTCTAGTATCATGATGCATACATTTAAACCAAGCTAAACTAGTTAACCAAGTTCAAAGTTTACTAATACAAGATTAATTAAGCTTCATTTTTCAACTATCTTAACTAACCAAGCATCAATCATCCAACATAATTACTTATAATCAAGAAATCAATATCAATAACAAGGTTGCAAACTAATCATCAAAGATAATCATAGAAAATACTTCAAAGTGTCATTACAAACAAAGTTTAACAAACTAATGGTTATAATCTAGCAAGGGATTGTTGTGTTTTTGCCCAAAGGCTACAATAATACATAAACATTAATCTAAGTACTTGAAAGATTAACAAAATCATGGAAAGATTAGAAAACCAAACCATAAACAAGTACTAGACTAAGGATCCGGGTAGTAATGGAGCTAAACGGCACAATGTGGCTTGAATCCGGGTCAAAAGCAAAGCCTCCGGAGCCTGTAAATTCGCCTGTGAAGCTCCCAAAAATCCAGAATGTCGAACAGAATGTTTCTGTTCTGTTTTTATATTTTTTCGAAGTCGCACGGTCGTTCTTCATATGGCACGACCGTGCACTTTAAGCAATTATTGGGGATGGGTCACCATACTGCATACGTCATCAAATCTTTGACCGGATACGATATCGCACGACCGTTCTTCAGATGGAACGGTCGTTCAGTTCCGGGTTCTTGTTGCACGAGCTGCTGGATCGGGCGTTCATCACCGAGATCAGGTTGGATCATCGTAGACGCACGGTCGTTCTTCAGAAGGCACGTCCGTGCATCACCGGGTTGACCTTATATGCCTTGCACGCCTAGTCGCACCCTCGTTTAATGCCGGGTTGATCAGCATTTTTCGGAGATGCACGGTCGTGCATCAGGTCGCACGACCGTTCCACAGGCCCAGGTCAGAATCCTTAACAGAATGTCCGCAGCTTTGTCGTTTTGTCCGGAAAGTCCTCGTTTTCGCTATCATCTTGTCTGGTATGCTGTTTTGGGCCTGTAAACAAAAGTGTAGATATTTAAGTATCCGAATGACGGTTTTACGGCCAAAAACGCATAAAATAGGGGTAAAACGGGGAACTAAAATATGTGTAAATTAACGAATATCAAATCTCCCCACACTTGAACCTTGCTTGTCCTCAAGCAAGCTGAACTAAAAAGCAATAAAAGACATAAACAAACAAGAACGATAATTTACACACTATTTTATTTAAAACTACTATAAACGGTTAGCCGGTTTGTCGAAAGACAACATCAAAAGACTCAAACCCAACAAGCATATGCAATTAAAAAGCGACAACCAAAAAGCCGTGACTTCACATTTAATTGACTCACATGTTAATCTTCACACGACTCACAATGTTCACACACTCGGTTTTATTTATGAAACATACATAAAATGTGTATGTGTAAACACTCAATGCCTAGTCAATGAAATGTGCAATATCATAAGCTTGTCATAAGATCTCGTCTCCACCAACTAACATGCAAACAAATGTAAATCAAGAGGTCTTTACGGGTTGTAACGTTAGGCTTGGGCGAAGGGTATGGAAGTGGACATATAAAGTGGCGAAAATGGTTAAAACTCGGTAGTAGCGTTTAACTAGCAACAAACAATACAGCTATACATACAAACGCCTTAAAAAGGCGACTAAAGCGCAATCGAGCTTATCAACGAAATTTTAACATTTAAGCATTCAAAATTGCTCGATTTCTATCAACTTCACCCTATTTTAGGGTGTTTTATTTTCTGTTTTTTTTTTTTTTTTTTCAAACTAATACAATGAAATATAAACAATAACAAGCTAGTTAAACTATTATTTTGACCGAGTTTCAACACTAAAAAGGGTTTAAAACATAAAAAGGCTAAATTTGGTTAAGTGGGCGATAATGTGGGTAAACAAAGGTGAACGGGAAGGCTCGACATGGTTAATCCTAAAGGGTAATATAAGGTGAACGGGAAGCACAACACAAAGAACAAGTACACAACAAAGGGGTAATCTAAGTGCCTCTATCACTTTTACACAAATTTACAAGTTCATGGTCTTAACAAGCATACTAGTGACAAGTTCTAAATTGCACATAACATCCGGCTCACTCCTATATCCGAAATGAACAAATATATAACAATCAAGGCTCAAATATGCTCACGTAACGGAAGGAATGGGTAAAAGTGTGAAAACTATCATGTAAGTCTTTCTTTGTTTGTCACGCTTTCCGGTTTCCTTTTTCAAAAATATTTTGCTTGTCGAGTTTTTATCAAGTCCGAAGTTTTCTAAAACACAACCAACCGGTTTATTTACCAACATATATACAAAACACATGTATTTTTGAATGATTTTTCTGATTTTCTGATTTTTTTTTTTTAATAAGAGGACAAACAAATTTAACAAAGTTAACAAAGTTAACCCCCTCCCCACACTTGAACTTCGCATTGTCCCCAATGCGAGACCCGAAATATAGAGAAAGGGATAAAAAATACTCCCCTCAAGATGATGTGGATGCCACGAGACTTCCGAAGCTGTATCTGGTACGTGCTCCGGTCCAAGATCCGATAGCTAAAACCTGTCAGTATGTCACATGTGCACCCAAAATATAACAGAAACAGAAAAATCACAAATCAACCATAATATACATAAATACTAAAATCCAAACAAAACACAAAGGAAATTGTCTGAAATACATAACCGGGGTGTTTTAAATAATAGTCAAAATAAACACCCAAAAGTAAATAAAGTACTGAAACAGAAAACACCACCAACTGCTATCACCACTGCCAACTACTCATCTCCATCATCATCATCATGTCTCGTATAGGATGGGCCGGCATCGCCATGACCAGGGGGGTTCCACGGTGGGAACTGCGGAGGGTGCTGAAAGTAGTCGGGGTATGCGTGATGCATCTCCCCGAAAAGATAAGAAAACCCCTCACTGACCCCCTGGTATAGAGTATCCTGGCGATGCTGAAATTGGTCATGTGTGGCCCGAAGCTGTGCCTGACTGGCCCGAATCTCGTCCTGGCTAGATCTGATTTGGTCAAAGTAGGTACCATGCTGCTCCTGCGTCACACGCATATCCTGGAACTGCTGGTAGAACGCGGGCCAGTCCTCATGCTGATGAAATGCATGGTGCTGCGGCGAGTGTGGTGGTGTATGTAGTGGTTGGTGCTGCTCGTGCTGCTCCCCCATCTCAACATCCTCATCTTCCTCCTCATGTTCCTCCTCAGCTGGAGGCAACGGGTCCCAGACCTCATTGTTCAATCCTCTCAACCTATCCCCCCTATCAAGCTCTACAATCACCCCCATGAACTTCAGTGACCGGATATCGACATGAACCCCCTCCGTAATCAAAGTGAGACCCTTGAGAACCTCCTCAGTCATATAGCTTTCATTGTACGCTATTTCGGTCACATACGAACCGCCATGTATCTCACTGTTCGCATGTCGCCCCGAGCTCTTGACGAAGTACTCAGCCATGCATGCACCCAGGTTGATTGGTGCTTTGTCAACCAACGCATATAAAAAGATCAAGTCAGGTGTGGGACAGTTACCGAGACTGTCCATGCGACCGCATATCGAATGGCTGAATACATGGTGCATCACTCGCACCAGAGGGTCTCGGAGTCGCGAGGCCTTTGACATCCTCGGGTTGTAGGGCTCCCCAATAGCGTTTTCTGCCCAAAATTCATCCCGGGCTGCATCAGAGGGGAAGGTGAACTGATCAGTGAAGACATCTTCATCATCCATGTCGTCCCTAGTATAAATCCCTAGCCTCCTTCCCAAACGACCAACCGACCAACTATGCCATTGCCCACATAACCTAAAAGTTACCCGCTTCTTGTAGCGAAAGTCAGGTCTTCTATAAGCAGCCGGCTTTTCATAGGAATAAGATGCAAAGAACTCTATAGTCAGCTCCCGGTAAACGGGTCGGTTGCAACCGACCAGATTTGCAAGCGGGCGACTCATCATGTCGTCCAGTCGATCATACTAGTTGAGTTCACGCATGACTTCCCAATCTAACCATCGGGGGACTCCAAACTGCCCCCGCCTTTCCCACAAGGCGTCGCGCTTCGGGATGCACAAAGCTTCTTTCTCAATGTCGGGGTCAAACTGAAGGAAAGGGTGATCCATCTGTAATGGGGAACATTGTTAGAAAGACAGAAACAGGAGAGATTTGAATTGAAAACAGCTGAGCATCAAATTATGAAGAAACTGTCTAACTGATCTGGGCATATGGCACGGTCGTGCGTCGAGATGCACGGTCGTGCGTCGAGATGCACGGTCGTGCGTCACCGATGACTAGTACCAAATGCCCAAATATACCGGAACTGCACGGCGTGCGATCTGTGGCATCACCGTGCAACACCGAACAAACAGCAGATATCGTGAACAAGCGGGGATGGCACGACCGTTCCATCTAAGGAACGTCCGTGCGACACAGTGTTTGCAGATTTCGACCCCTGTACTTAGAACAACCTGATTTTTGCAAAATATCAACAAGTATTGGGCCAACAGGGGTCTGAAAGTCAACCGGGTGTTCACGATACTTCGATTCAACAAGGGTTAGGGTTTCGATTTGTTTATGAAGAGAACCCTAATAAATCTCTTGAAGAATCGGAGGAAAACTAACCTAGAAAGCAAGGAAATAAGAAATCTACAACAAGGAACGTACCGTGCGAAGAAGGGTGTGAGATCGTGCGAAAAACCGTGCGAAGATGATGAAGAATCGCTCTGGAACGGCCTGCAGCGACTAGGGTTTCGCGAATGTGAATGGGGGCTGCAGATGAGGGTATTTATAGTGCCAAATGACAAAACTGCCCTCAGCCTGACGCACGGTCGTTCTCCGTGTGGCACGGTCGTGCGTCGCCGACAACTCCCAAACCCTAGCAACTTTGCTCAGAAATGCACCGGGGGTGCGATCTATCGTGCCGGCCCTCGGTGACGCACGGTCGTGCGACCCGAGGAACGGTCGTGCATCAGGTGCAGATCAGAATTTTTCCGCAGAAGCCATTTCCAGCAACTGTTTCGGCCGTTTTTCGCCGTTTTTTCGACACACCAACTGTTCTAACAATATTGCAATACAGAACCTTCGCCCGGTACGTACGAAAACTAAACAAACTACCTAACTAACCTAAATTACGCTAAAACTACAAAAATACAAAAAAGGACTATTTTACCCTTATAGCGTCAAAGACGCTCCTGCTACATTTTTGTCGGCGAGTCAGTAGCGTAGACTCATGCTAAATTTTTGTCGACGAGTCGATAGCAAGACTCAAAGCTAAAACTAGAAAAACTACTAAAAAGGACGATACTACCCCTAAAGCGCAAAATACGCTCTTGCTACATTTTTTATCCGCGAGTCAGTAGCGTAGACTCTCTCCTCCCCACACTTATGAAGTGTGCGGGGTTTGGAGTTCAATCACCTCCACCGCCGAATCTATCGGCCCGGCAACGTACAACTTCAACCGGTGACCATTTACCTTAAATGTAACGCCATCCGCGTTCTCTACTGCAACAGTACCGTACGGAAATACTTCCTTAACCGTGTATGGTCCTGTCCAGCGTGAATGAAGCTTCCCAGGAAATAAGCGCAGCCGTGAATTGTACAGAAGAACAAGATCACCCGCTTGGAATTCTTTATGGTCCTTCAAGCGTTTGTCGTGAAGTTTCTTCGTGCGCTCTTTGTAGAGTATGGAGCTTTCGTAGGCTTGTTGCCGCAATTCTTCCAATTCATGAATTTGGAGAAACCGGGCTTCACCTCCGGTTTTTAGGTCCAAATTCGCGGTTTTCAAAGCCCACATAGCCTTGTGCTCCAACTCCACCGGTAAATGGCATGCCTTTCCGTATACCAACCTAAAGGGGGTGGTCCCTATAGGGGTCTTATAAGCTGTACGGAATACCCACAATGCATCCTCGAGTTTGTCCGACCACTCCTTGCGGTTCGCTCCAACAGACCGCTCAAGGATGCGCTTAAGCCCACGGTTCGTGACCTCCACCTGCCCGCTTGTCTGCGGATGATAGGGCGTGGATAAACGGTGATGCACACCGTATCGGGACAAAGCCTTTTCAAGCTGTGTATTACAAAAATGAGTCCCTCGGTCACTAATGAGCGCTTTTGGAGCGCCAAATCGGGCGAACAAACTCTTAAGAAACCTCACAACTACTCTGGCGTCGTTAGTGGGTAAGGCTTGCGCCTCCGCCCACTTTGATACATAGTCAACAGCCACGAGTATGTACTTGTTTCCACGTGAGGGGGGGAATGGTCCCATGAAGTCTATCCCCCAAACATCAAAGACTTCACATACCTGTATCCAGTTCTGGGGCATTTCGTTGCGTGCCGATATGTTCGTCGCCCTCTGACAAGCATCGCACGCTTTCACCCAACTCTGCGCGTCACGGAAAATGGTCGGCCAGTAAAACCCGGAATCCAACACCTTCTTCGCGGTGAAGTTGGCTCTGTGGTGGCCTCCGGTAGGTCCCTCATGACACTGGCGCAGAATGTCGGTCGCCTCAGACCCTGATACACATCTTCTGATCACCTGATCAGCACCCACTTTGAACAAGAAAGGGTCGTCCCATATGTAGTGCTTTAGATCTGAAAAGAATTTCCTCTTTTGCTGGTGAGTCAACCCTTTTATCAGAATTCTACAAGCAAGATAGTTCGCAAAGTCAGCGAACCATGGCGACTCATCACATATCTCAACACCCATCAAAGATTCGTGTGGGAACTTGTCATTGATTGAATCCCAACGCAAATCCTCGATGTCTCCGTGCTCTAACCGAGACAGATGGTCGGCCGCTACATTCAAAGCACCCTTTTTATCTTGTATCTCAATATCAAACTCTTGCAGCAACAGGATCCATCTGATTAGATGCGGTTTAGCGTCCTGTTTGCTGAAGAGGTATCTAATGGCTGCATGATCAGTGTATACAACGGTTTTCGAAAGCACTAAATACGATCTAAATTTATCGAATGCGAAAACGACCGCCAAGAGCTCTTTTTCAGTCGTGGTGTAATGCTCTTGAGCGTCGTGAAGAGTTTTGCTCGCATAATAGATCGGATGGAAGTGTTTTTCCTTCTTTTGACCCAGAACGGCCCCTATAGCGTAATCACTCGCGTCGCACATGATTTCAAACGGCAAACTCCAGTCCGGTGCGACTAAAATAGGGGCCTCAATCAACTTTTGCTTAAGGAGGTCAAAAACCCTCAAGCAATCATCTCCAAACACGAACGGAGCATCTTTCTCTAACAAACGAGTCATGGGTCTGGCGATTTTTGAAAAATCTTTGATGAATCGCCGATAGAACCCGGCATGACCGAGAAAGCTCCGTATAGCTCTAACAGAGGTGGGAGGCGGAAGTCGTGATATAACGTCGACTTTAGCTGGGTCGACTTCCATGCCCGCGTGAGAAATTTTGTGTCCCAAAACTATGCCCTCCTTCACCATGAAGTGGCATTTCTCCCAGTTCAGGACCAGATTAGTCTCCTCACACCTCTTCAACATTCTTTTCAAATTTTCCAGACATTGATCAAAGGAATCCCCAAATACCGAGAAGTCGTCCATGAACACCTCCATGGAATCCTCAATCATGTCGTGGAAAATGGCGACCATACATCGCTGGAAAGTAGCCGGTGCATTACACAGCCCAAATGGCATACGCCGGTAGGCGAATGTACCGAAGGGACAGGTAAATGTGGTCTTCTCCTGGTCCTCAGGAGCGATAGGAATCTGAAAGTAACCTGAGAACCCATCCAGAAAACAATAATATAACTTCCCTGACAGACGCTCCAACATTTGATCAATGAATGGAAGCGGGAAGTGGTCCTTGCGAGTGGCGTCGTTGAGTTTGCGATAATCAATGCAAACCCGCCATCCAGTGACCGTCCTGGTTGGAATGAGCTCATTCCTATCGTTTGTGACCACAGTCATGCCCCCCTTTTTGGGCACTACCTGCACAGGGCTGACCCAAACAGAGTCAGAAATGGGATAGATCATACCAGCATCTAACAACTTAATCACTTCCTTTTTAACGACCTCTTGCATGTTTGGGTTCAGCCGCCTCTGGTGCTGCGCACACGGCTTGAACTGATCCTCCATTAGAATTTTATGTGTACAGAAGGAGGGATTTATTCCTTTTATGTCCATGATTTTCCAGGCGATTGCTTTCTTATGAAGTTTCAACACATTAAGCAGTCTGCTCTTCTCTTCTCCCGCCAATCCAGATGAAATAATGACAGGCAAATGACGCTCCTCATCCAGAAATGCGTACTCCAGGTGCGGTGGGAGCTCTTTAAGCTCCAAGGTAGGAGGATCTTCCACTGAAGGCGTCGACTTCACTTCACTTTCGCGATCAATTTCTGTGAATCGATCCGGACTCTGGGGACCATCATCACCAATCTGATAGACTGGCTGCTCTAAATAGTGGCCCTCCTGCGTAATGCCATCTAAGTCCCCACACAACAGATGTGTGTCCGAATCTATCTCCTCGATCGTACCCTGGAAATGCGTGCTCACATAAGTGTCGACGATGTAGACATAATAGAGCGCGTCGTCCTGACTCTGAGGATGCTGCATAGAACGTTTAATGTCAAACGTCACATGCTCATCATCTACTCGGAGTGTGATTTGGCCCGCCGCCACGTCCACAATCGTCCGGGCGGTATTCAAAAATGGGCGTCCAAGTATCAGAGGCACTCTCGAGTCCTCATCCATGTCCAGGATAACAAAATCCACGGGAAATACAAACTTGTCAATCTTAACAAGCATATTCTCTACAAACCCGCGTGGATACTTGACAGAACGATCCGCAAGTCGAATACTCATCCTCGTAGGTGACGGCTCACCTAGATCCAACTTTGTAAAAACCTTATAGGGCATAAGGTTTATACTCGCTCCTAGATCTGCTAACGCATTACTGATAGACATATTGCCAATGAGGCAAGGAAGCGTGAAACTGCCTGGATCTCCCATTTTTGTAGGCAGGCGATTCTGGAGAAAAGCAGAGCAGCTTTCATTCATAACCACACAAGACATGTCCTCGAGCTTTTGTTTATTTGAGAGGATGTCTTTCAGAAACTTGGCATACTTTGGCATCTGGGCCAAAGCTTCAACAAACGGTATGTTTATATGCAATTGCTTAAACATTTCGAGAAACTTACCGTTTTGTTCATCAATCTTCTGCTTCTTCAACCTTCCTGGATAGGGCACTGGAGGCGTGTAACCTGTGACCGGCTCCTGGACTTGTGATGTACTTGCTGGGCGTAGCCTGGCATGCACCTCGTCCGGTGTGTCAGTCGGGACCGCTTCAGTGATCGGTGGTGAGTCCGATATGACGGGTCCGGTAGGTTTTCCACTCCTGGTCATCACCGCATTCACATCTCTGTGCGGGCCCGGGTTAGGTTCGGTATTACCCGGAAGACCACCCTAGGGTCTCTTTGACATCATCTGTGCCAGCTGACCAACCTGATTCTCTATATTCTGAATCGAGGCCTTGTGGCTCCTCATTTCTCCATCATGAGAGAGAAAACGATCCTCGCTTTGCTGGTAGCGTTTTTCAGCTAACTGATTCGCGCTCGAGGAGCTAGAAAGAAGCTGGGCCATCATATCCTCCAGCTTAGAACTAGACTGAGGGGCCTGCTGCTGGGAACTACTCCCAGAGCCCTGATTCTGATACGGGTATGAACGATGCTGGTACGATTGGTTGTACTGCTGGAACTGCTGACCCTGACCCTGACCCTGCTGCGCTGGAGCGCGCAGAGTGAATCCCAAAGGATTTTGATTGCCTGTATTCGCACGCCACCCAAAATTTGGGTGATTTCTCCAACCGGGATTATAGGTGTTACTGTAAGGGTTGTTCTGCGGCCTAACTTGGTTACCCACGAAATCTACCTCTTCGTGGCCCTCGTATCCGACTCCCTGAAAACATGCCCCAGGCTCGTGTGACACTCCACACTGGTCACAACCCGAACCCGCATGCGCAATCATCTGGGACCTGTCGAATCTCGATGCGAGAGCCGAGATTTGTGCAGTAATGGCCGTATAGTCGTCTACAGCATGGACTCCTGTGCGAGATGATGATGATGATGATGCCCGGCCTCTGTCTCCTTCCCGACGCGAGCTGGATTTCAACGCGGCTTTCTCAATAATATCATACGCTTCAATAGGCGTCTTAGTTCCGAGATCGCCTCCCGCGTTCACGTCTAATCGCTCCTGTGTGTTGTAACTGAGCCCCTGATAAAACGTCAAAACCAGCTGTCTCTTGGAGTAGCCATGATGTGGCACATCAATCAACAAATCCTTGAATCTCTCCCACGCCGCATGCAACGACTCACCCTCGTCCTGGTGAAAAGATACAATTCGGTTCCGTAGCTTGTTCGTTTTCTCAGGTGGGAAATATTTCTGCATAAACTGCTCCGCTAACTGATTCCAGGTCCTGATGGACCCGGCTGGGAGTGACATAAGCCAAGCTCTAGCTTTGTCACGTAACGAAAACGGAAACAACCTCAACCGAATTGCATCCTCCGAAACACCTGTAATCTTAAACGTGGAACAAACATGGAGAAACGCAGCAATATGCCTCCCGGGATCCTCGTGCTCACGTCCGTCAAACTGTACTGAATTTTGTACCATATTTATAATACTAGATCTAATTTCAAAAGTAGGTACATCAATAGTAGGTTGAAGGATACTCGGCTCCAGGCCTGTTCTTCCAGGCTGATTCGTCTCATTCAACGGTCGCTCATCGTCTGCCATGATTACGTCTCCTCCTGAGCCCTCGGCTTCAGCAGGTACCACCGACTCCGGCCCACCACTGGCGAGCAGTAGCCCAACCGCCCGACCTTTCGCGCGTAGACGTCTCCTAAGATCACGTTCGGGCTCGTCTGACGGTTCAACAAGTTCTGGAGCGGGGGTCGAGAACATTAACCTGCAAACGAAAATTTGACACGGTGAATAATTTATTAATAAAATAATAATATTTTTTTTTCAGCTGAATAGAGCAGAATATTATTAAAAATGGGCTGAAAATTTTATAAAAATTCGAAAATGGGCCCGAAATTTTATAAAAATCAACACAATAAAAATAAATGAATCGGTTAATACAAAAATGGTTTCCCGAAGCCGAAAAATCAAAGAATAAATAAATAATAAATCCGGATTAAATAAATAAATGGACAAAAAATTTACAAGTGAACCAAAAATGACTTGGAAAACAAATAAATGAAATAAAAACAAGAAATATTAACAAATAAATAATCAAGAAATTATACACAAATATTAACAAGTATATACACCGATAACTTAATGACTCGGGTCGTTCCTAAAACTCGCCATTTCCCCGGCAACGGCGCCAAAAACTTGACGTGTGCGTATATATACATAATTTTACAATGAATTTACACACGATTGGGTTTTAAATTTATAAAAGTGATTATTACTTTTACATCAAAACACACACGAAAGAGGAAAGTGTACCCCGTCACATATGTAATAAAGTATCGGTAAGAACCAAGTATCGATCCAAGGAAATGGGCGGAGAAATAATACTAGACCTTTGTCACTAAACTACCGGTAAAAACATAACTTTGGTTTGATTTTAATTAAACTAAAGTAAGCGTAAATAAATACATAATAAAAACATAATAGATAACAAATAAAAAGCCTTGCTAAATACACAACCAAAGCATGTCAACTAAGTCGGTTTTGGCACTAGAAGCATTCGGTCAATAATCCAATTTAAGACAATTAGTATCCCTTTCGGGAATCCTAACATGACAATCATTCGGAAAGCTAAAACGATACACACACTTTAACCACCTAAAATTGTTCTTTAACGTGCAATTGATAAATGTCTATGAAAATCTCTTAAAAATAGGTTAGTCATCCGTTAGGAGTTTTCTAACCGCACTTAATCAAGGAAAGAGACACCGATAAACACAATGCAACCACCGAGACAAGCATAAACTAGATTAAATCACAACCGAGTTCATTTTACAAATCTTGCACAATAATTCACCAAGATAGCAATTTTGGCCTAAACTACTAACTAAGCTAATAAATCATGGCAAGAATTTATAACGACACCATCTAACCCGTTAAGGTCCTTACGTGACGGCAAGCTCTCTTGATTAACAATAATTACATTTTATTAAATCACTAACCATTTCTAGTATCATGATGCATACATTTAAACCAAGCTAAACTAGTTAACCAAGTTCAAAGTTTACTAATACAAGATTAATTAAGCTTCATTTTTCAACTATCTTAACTAACCAAGCATCAATCATCCAACATAATTACTTATAATCAAGAAATCAATATCAATAACAAGGTTGCAAACTAATCATCAAAGATAATCATAGAAAATACTTCAAAGTGTCATTACAAACAAAGTTTAACAAACTAATGGTTATAATCTAGCAAGGGATTGTTGTGTTTTTGCCCAAAGGCTACAATAATACATAAACATTAATCTAAGTACTTGAAAGATTAACAAAATCATGGAAAGATTAGAAAACCAAACCATAAACAAGTACTAGACTAAGGATCCGGGTAGTAATGGAGCTAAACGGCACAATGTGGCTTGAATCCGGGTCAAAAGCAAAGCCTCCGGAGCCTGTAAATTCGCCTGTGAAGCTCCCAAAAATCCAGAATGTCGAACAGAATGTTTCTGTTCTGTTTTTATATTTTTTCGAAGTCGCACGGTCGTTCTTCATATGGCACGACCGTGCACTTTAAGCAATTATTGGGGATGGGTCACCATACTGCATACGTCATCAGATCTTTGACCGGATACGATATCGCACGACCGTTCTTCAGATGGAACGGTCGTTCAGTTCCGGGTTCTTGTTGCACGAGCTGCTGGATCGGGCGTTCATCACCGAGATCAGGTTGGATCATCGTAGACGCACGGTCGTTCTTCAGAAGGCACGTCCGTGCATCACCGGGTTGACCTTATATGCCTTGCAAGCCTAGTCGCACCCACGTTCAATGCCGGGTTGATCAGCATTTGTCGGAGATGCACGGTCGTGCATCAGGTCGCACGACCGTTCCACAGGCCCAGGTCAGAATCCTTAACAGAATGTCCGCAGCTTTGTCGTTTTGTCCGGAAAGTCCTCGTTTTCGCTATCATCTTGTCTGGTATGCTGTTTTAGGCCTGTAAACAAAAGTGTAGATATTTAAGTATCCGAATGACGGTTTTACGGCCAAAAACGCATAAAATAGGGGTAAAACGGGGAACTAAAAATGTGTAAATTAACGAATATCAAGTTCTGTCTCGTGTTACACCTGATTGATCTAGGACTCCATAATGCATGTCAAGGCTCTGCCTAACTCAGTCATTGGAGCTCTGTCTCGAGTTGTACGGTTAATGTGATTTTGGTTATTTTACTAACATGTGTGCATTGTTTAATTTTTAATAGATAATCACCAGGAGATACCCCAGGAAGCCTTAGTTTTACTTGAGCAAACAAAGTGAGTTCATTCTCTTTTTCTAACCTTTTTGTGAGTCATTTTCTACCAAAATTGCTTTACCAAAATCTCAAACGTTTTCAAATACAATTACAGTGATTAAGTCTTTGTAATTCTACAATTGTTGCCGGTATGTTGGGATTTTGTATACAAAATGTGAAAGACGTTACCATTGCACAAAGAGTTAGCCAATGAGTAATATGACCCACAAGTCTGGTGTGGATAGTACTGAATGAGTAATTGTGTAGATATAAACATTGTAATCGCCCTTAATACTGTAATGTGTAACAACTGATGTTTTACAAATTCGAATGTACTTGCCAGTATTTCTTACTGATAAAATGTTTTAAAACGCGTTTCAGGTAACAAAATGTGAAAGCCAATAGAAGCCAGCTGGAGAACACTGAAGGGTTGGAAAGTGGCTATAAAAGTTACCTAAATAAAAAGGAGTTTATCCCATTTGTTTATTATACAAAGTTTGGTATTTCAAACTCTGATAAAAAATTTTCCTAACTACGGTCCTGATGTATTCCGCTGCCAAATTAATAAACACCGATACCACCAGCTCTGAGTAGCTCACGGTCGCCCGCCCCTCAGGGCAAGGGGTAGGGGGTTGCGACAATGTAAATGGTCTCCAGTGTCAGTTTTTGTTTGGGCTCCAAGAATACCACTATTGGAAACCATGAGCTCATCTGCAGTTGTAGACACGTCCTAGGACACATGTAGTGATCTCCAACTGACCCATAACACCTGTGATGATCTCCTTCAAGCTCCACAAGTATAAATAGGTGCTAAGTTGAACTTATTTCCTTGCACCTCTTCTTTAAATCATTCTATCTCCCTCATCTGGAAGTTCCTAGCTGAAAGGGGCATCCTATCAAGTTCAAATCGTTCTAAGGTTCACTTGTAAGTGTTCCTTTCCAGTGCATTTTCATTTTATAGGCTTTTATAGCCGAAAGTCAAGCAAAATCGATTTTTGCTTTGACTTTCGGTTTAGACCATTAAGGTTCAGCCATTGTTCGAGTCGAACATGGCTACGTGATCATAATTAGGTAGGTGTTAATCCCTCAAAAGGGCACCTCCTGAAAATCACGTTAACTAGGTCAAATGACGAGTCAAAGTTATCGTAATTAAAAAGTCAAAAAGTCAGTTTTTCGTAAACTTTATAATATATGAATGTTATAAAATATATTTTGACACTTAAATAAGTTGGTAATTAATATTAGAACATGTATGAGCATGTTCAGCCCGTCATTTCCAGTTTTAGTGTCGGTTCACAACCGAAAGTCAAGCAGTTTGACTTCTGCTTTGACTTTCGATTCTGACCCGATTTAGCATAGCTAGCTACTGAATTTAAGTTGTATTATGATCATATTATAATGCAGGGTAACCCTCTGAGGTTATACTACTTGATCATAATCAGATTCTGAGTTTATATGCAAGTTTCTCTAATATGCCTAACCTTGACCAAAATGCCCTTTTTTGCATAAAACATGGTTTTAATCAATGATGAACTTGAAAACAAATTATCTACTAATATATTATTATAATTAACATATTTTGGTATCATAAATCTGTTCATAACCTGAGTTTTGATACAAGTTCGTAAATTATGTCATATAATGACCAAAACGCCCTTTTGGCGCATAGTATGGTTTTAAACCATAACTATCATACAAAATCTAATATCTACTGATATTATAACATAATTAAAGTATTTTCATAGAAGGTACTTGATCATAACTTAGATTTTTATACAAGTTCTCAAACTATGTTATATAATGACCAAAATGCCCTTCTGGTGCATATTTTGATTTTAAAATCTTTATGGTCATATAAGTTGATAACCTACTGATGTTACAACTTATTTAAAGTATAATGGCATATAGAACTTGTTTATGACTCATTCGGTTACCCGATATCGCTTATATGCGTACGGTTGAACTTATGTAACTAGTTTACGTAAGTTTACTGAAACGGGTCAAATCTTATCATTTTTACTTCAAATTCCAGAATGTATATTGTTTACCCTTATTATACAAGTCTTAGTACTTGTTGGGTTTAAATTACATTCTATTCTGGTCATCGCTTAATCAAGCGTATCGTACCGTTTTGTTAATTTAAGTTAACAGGTCCAAGTCTACGACTTAAATAGGATCCGTTGACATTCTAATTGGTTATTTATACCATTCATTCTAGACTAGGGTCTTCCGGTAAATTGTAACCAACCTTCGTTAATTGATTACGGCTGTGCTATTTATAATTCTTGCATATTAAGACGAATTTTAGCCAGGTAAATACTCTTAACCTATTTTTCCTATACGGGCTTGGGATACGGTAAATTATTACCGCTTGGTCGGGTATGGGATCATATGTCGGATTGTGACTACAAAATCTTCATAACCCGTTTTAATCTGTTTTGTATGATAACTTAAACATTGGGGGTTAACTCGACCGTGTCCTGGATATTCTCGGCTCATTAAAGTTACTAATGGCCACGACCGAGCACGGGATGTAGGCATACACCTGACAAATGCTAATGATATTATAAAATGTTTTTCTTACCCATTAATTGGGGATACCCCTTTGTGGGTTAAAGTGGCGTGTCGGTTAATCATGATATTCGGTTTTTGCACCGGACCCCATATGTATTAACAGCCATGTAAAACTATATACAAGATCATTTTGAATTGTCCTAAGTTATTTATGAAATCATGTGCCTTGTGCACTTAAAATGATTTTGAAATGTTTTCAAAATGAGTCGGTTATTTGTATTTACCAGTGTAAACTGATGTATTTTCAAAAGACTAAGTTACAGGTTGCAAGGATACGTAAATAGGCTGGAAGTTGCCTGGTAATGCTAGAAGAGGAATTTGCAACTCCTTTGCATAAAGCTGGTAGTCTGATTATCTCATTTTGTACATTTTCGACCCGCTTGTGGATCTTTATTATAAGCTGTCTGTATTATTATTTTGAAGATTTGGACATTTAAGTTTGTAATAATATTTTAAATCCAAGACTTCCGTTGTGCTATCTGTGTTGCTTATATTGATACCAATCTAAGTCACGATACTCCCCACCCGGGCCCACCAGGCTGATGTGGTAAATATCGGGGTTTGATAACGCTAGTGACAAACTTTGGATTGATATTTAGTATATTGCATGCTAGTATGTTACATGATTTAGTATACTTCAAACATGTGGTTTTGAGACTCATTCTTATATATGCTATATAGACAAACTAGTATGCTTACCGACATAATTTGCGTTGTCGGATATTTTATACACGTTGCAAGAAATATTTAATGGTGCTACAACAAGAAACAACTTAGGGTGGATTTAGAAACTCACATAATTTAATTATGCATTTTGATGTTTTCTTTGTTATGAAATTCCCGTTTATTGCATTTCCTTTTTGAACAATGTGATGTACTATTCAACTTTATGGAAATGACATTTATGAATTTTAAATTATTATCGCAAATTTAGTGTTATGATATCTTTGAGTAATCTATTTACTTATCGCCTCGATGTTTCCGTCATCGGTTGGGGTGTGACAGAACTGGTGAAGCTTAATCAGCTATGTGATAAAAAATAAGAGAAAAATATGAAAAGTTGTTCAAGCAATGGGATGGCACCAATGAAGAAACACCAGTTCGATCCGCATGTGATAGAACCTAAGATGGTAGTTTCGACAAGAGGGTTAATCCATGATCACTTCTAGATTAACGGCTGAGGATGTATCCAGAGCTAATATGCAAAACAGTACCACCGTGAGCTCGTTACGAGAAAGTGAGGTGGGGATTCTTCTCATAACCACCCTCCGTCGTGAGAATACATATCGCTTAAGAAGATTAAATCAAATGCGTGCTAAGAGTGAGAGTGAGAGAATTTGGATCCTTAAACCTGTGGTTGAAGGTTGGTATTTATAACCGAAAAGTGTGGAGAAGGAATTTGGTTGATGGGCCTTAGGCCATACGTCGCCAACATGGAATATCCCTTTTGTTCCATCCGACACGACAAGTAGTGTTTGCAGAGGTGGATGGACGTTGGCGCACGATGGTTGGTGCCACGTGGCCTACCGAGGCCACTTGTTGTCGAGTCTGTCATCAGCTGTGAGTGGAGATCATGGAGTAGTGAATGACGCATGTTGATTGGCTACACGTCACTGTCTTTTTGTACTGTTTGTCTCCTGCACGATTAATTATCGTGGGAGTTGCATTGGCAGAGTCTAGCGCACGCTAATTGGCTACAGGCTCCTGCCACTTGTACTAGTTGCACTTTTATGAACTGCCATTGTTGTGTGTATGCGGGTGGTACTCACACAAGACCCTTGGAAAAAGCAGTGTTGATGTGACTAAGTGTGGGTATGGTCCCGTACGCATATGGCGCGTACGGGATTTAGGACCATACCCCTTCAACTGGTGAATCAAATTCCGACATGACGTGTTTTAACTTAATTAAAAAAATGTGACAACATATTTTTTTCCCATCAAATAGATCTGGTTGTGGTGATAGTGAGTGTTCGGTCTGCCGGTACATGTGGCAGTGGTGGTTGTTGGGGGAGGTGCTAGTGGTTGTTGATGGTTGAAGAAGAAGTGAGGGTTGGGTGAGACCCATACGGATTTCATATTTTTTTTATGATTTTTTTAATATTCTTTTGTTTTTGTCTTCAAGGGTAAATAAGTAATTTTACACATATTTAACTGAAAATTTAACGACGTTAACTACTAAATACACCCTGTTACATTTTTATAACCATCAAAACTGTCAACTCATTAAAAGTTGAGAAGGAAGTGTACAAAATTTACAAATCACAAAAACCACTCATGGAATTAACTCTAGTTTTTAAAATATGAATACAAACCATTTTTTTAACAGTAAATTTGGATCGTTAACGGATTACTGGAATATTATCGTGCCACAAACGAAACCACAAAAACTATTTGTGAGGATCAAAACCAGGACCTATTGGTGCCAAAACTTTATCCCACCAAAAAATACCACTAGGCTATAAGGGTGCACGGGGCGTTCTTCGGGGAGTGGTTCGGTGAGCCTAGTCACCGATCGGGAACACCGCCGCCATCCAAGCGGGGACCCGAATCGGTGATAGGTTTCGGTGTGGAGTTACCGCGTGGTTTGGCACGATTTTCGAAAGAGGACCGTTTGACAACGGTCATTTTTATAAAAAAAAAAAAATTCATTTTTTATACAAATATAAATAACCACACCTTCATACTCTCATCAAACCACATTTTTTATACAAATTTCATTTTTTTATACTCTCAAACCACACCCACTTCACAAATTTTTTATATTCTCAAACCACACCCACTTCTCAAACCGAGCAATGGAGAACCAACCCCGCGAAGCCAAGAAAAAAACTAAGGGACGAGGCAAGCAACCGTCTCGTGGTGGTTCGAGCGGTGCAAGTGCACAATCACAACCCCCTTTCGGATATACTCCACAACCCCCGTTTTTTTCCAACAACCTTCACACCCCTCCTTTTACAACACCCAAGCAACCAACCTTCAACCCAATTTCGGCTATGGTTTTCAAAATTTGTTATCAATGGATGCTCCTCCTCACTCCCCCGCCTTCGACCCATATGGTTTTCGTTCCCCACAAGTTCCATCGGTCCAAGAAAATGTTGAACGTCCTCTACCTATTTGGGACGACGAGGACGATGAGGTAGTGCCCGAAACTCAAAATTTGGGCGACGAGGACGATGAATATAATGTGGATGCAGATTTGGGCAACGAAGAAGATGACGCTCGGGAAAAAAAGGGAAAAATGACGAGCGAAAAATGGACAAAGGTCCAAGAAGAGGCGTTGGCGAAGGCGTATGTACATTGCTCTACCGACAAAAAGAAGGGCAATCAACAAAACCGCGATAGTTTTTGGCGTAAGATTTTAAATCATTTTAACGCCACCGTCGGTGGAAGTAACCGGACCGTGCATCAAGTACGGTCTAAATGGGGCCCGATGCAAACGAAAATAAACTTTTTCAACGGCCTATACCAACAAGCGGTAAAAATTATATTTTTTAACATTGTATATTTTTTATTTTTCTTTACTAAGTTTATATTTTTTTAACATGTAGGATCGCACACGAGGAAGCGGAGTCAAGGATCTCGACGTGATGAAAGTCGCTTTAACAGAATTTAAAGAGAGATATCCGAACGGTTTTCAACATGTCGAGGCGTGGGAGGTCCTTCGAAAACACGACAAATGGGCCCAAGTCCCATTGTTGGGTGAGGAAGGGGAAGGTTCGGGAAATAAAAGAAAGCCCGTTGAGGTGGACCCTTCCATACCCGATATGAACGAAGACCCCTCGCCACAAAGAGCACAACGGCGAGACAAGCGTCAAGCGACATCGTCCGAGGGAAGCTCGGCCGAGTTGGCGGAACAATTCAAAGAGTACACCGCCATGAAAGAAAAGAAAAACGCGATTGAATATAAGGCGGTTGAATTGAGGATGAAAAGAGAGGAGCAGGCTCTCGAGCTCATATCGGAACAACGCGAGACGATGAAAAACTACAATTACGATCGAGATATGGAAATATTCATCAAGCCGCACGACGATGCTCCGCCAAGTATGTTGCCGTTCATCCTCGCCCGAAAACGCGACATCGCTAACAAGTACGGGTGGCCGTGCGATTTCTAAAATTATTATTTTCTAGTTTTAATGTAATTTTTATTTTCTAGTTTGAATGTAATTTTAATTTTCTAGTTTGAATTTAATTTTTATTTTCTAGTTTGAATGTATTTTCTAGTTTTAATGTTATTTTTATTTTGTAGTTTTATTTTGTTAAATTTTATTTAATTTTTATTAATATTTTTTTATAAACATGCATAATTTCAACAAATAAAAAAAAAAAAAAAAACCAAGTCACCTAAAGAGGGGAGTGCCGCCATCAAAATGAGGTGTTAGGGGAGTTTAAGAGGGGAGTTTTTTTTTGAACGGCAAATTAGGATCACTGACGGACCACTGGAGTATCATCGTGCCACCAGCGGACCCACCCGATCATATCCATCTCCACTAGGCAATAATGCCCTACACCAATTCAGGAGGAAACCCAATAAATCTGGGAAAAAACCCCCCTTTTGAGAATCGAACTCATGACCTAATGGTCATAAGCCTTATCCCACCACCAAGAGGGGAGTTGACGTGGCACTGATTGATTGGTTGGGCGTAAGAGAGGGGACTCACCTCTTAGGTGAGTGCCCCTTACACCCTAAAGCAACGTGCGAATACTAGCCAATTGGTTTGAAGAAATAACTATGCAATTAAATATTACAGTTATGATCACCTAAATGGTACGGTCAGGATAAATATACTATAGTCATGGACGGTGCCTATTCAAATTAAAAATATATATTAATTTAATTTATTAATCTAATAAATGCAAGACCACACGAGCCTATTTTAATATATAGTTTAAGTTTATATGCCAATAATGTAATAAATGATGATGCAGAGATGTATCTTAAAATAATTTCTAAAGTTATCTTATAGAAAAAAAAACAGCGTTATTTAACACAAATAATAAAACATAAATGTAAACTATAGTTTAAGCTTAAGGGGAAGTTGAAATGAAAACCACTAATTATCGCGAAAATTCGAAAACTAATCAAAAAACCAAAAAAAAATATCATTTTTTTTGCATACCAATTTTCGCTATTTTTTATATATATAAAAAATTTTTCATTTTTTTTTTGTAGTGCACATGTGTAATACTCATGGTTGCAAAAATCGCTAGTCTCCCTAGTCGGATTCGGGAGTACTCGGGAAGTACTCGGCTTAGGCGGAGATTACTTGGGGAGTAATTGGCCTGGGAGACCAGTACTCGTGCCTCGGCAGCCTACCTTGTAGCGAGTACTTGGAGCTTAGGCGGGACTTTTACAACCATGGTAATACTACACGTGTATGTGTACTACACATGTGTACTACAAATTTTTTTTTTTGAAATTTTTTTATATATAAAAAATAGCGATTTTTAATAAAAAATTGTAAAAAAAAAATTGGTGTGTTTTTTAGGTATTTTTTAGTTAGTTTTCGAGTTTTCATAATAAAAGTGGTTTTTATTTGAACCTTCACCTTAAGCATATATGCCAATGATGAAATAAATGATGATGCAGAGATGTATCTTAAAATAATAAACCTTCACCTTAAGCTTATATGCCAATGATGAAATAAATGATGATGCAGAGATGTATCTTAAAATAATAAACCTTCACCTTAAGCTTATATGCCAATGATGAAATAAATGATGATGCAGAGATGTATCTTAAAATAATAATATCTAAAGTTATTTATACAAAAAAAAAAAACATGCGTTATTCATTTTCAATACATACAAACTTAACTTACAAAAGTCGATGGGAATAGTGAAAGAAAACTATTGGCCAGAAGTGGCGGCTGGCTTTAATAATCTCTCTCTTTTTTTTTTCTTTTTGCATAAAATAGTTATTTATAAGTCCTGTTAAATTACGATTTTATCCCCTGTTAAAAATTACGATATTGCCTCCGGTTCGAAATTGAATTTATGCTTTGCCCCCAGCTTAGATCTACGATTTTGCCCTCTGTTAAAAAATACGATTTTGCCCTGGTTAAAAAAATATATATACTTTTGCCTATAATTTGATTCACATTTTAAAACTACAATTTCGTCCCCAGTTCAAAATAAAAATTTTGTTTGCCCCTTTGCCCACATTAAAAAAATTACGATTTTGTCCATAATTCAAAATAAAAACATTATTTTGCCCTCAGTTCAAAATATTATTTTACCTCCAGTTTAAAATTACGATTTTACCCCAGCTAAAAATTGCAATCTTCTCAGCGTTTTTTTTTGGGCAAAACTATTATAGTCTTTTATTTTGACTTGATTGACTTAATTTAGTTTTTATTTGTGCCAAACAGCTGTCTAGCACTCGCTAATTGGTCCTGACAAATTATTGTTTTGCCCCCAACTCTAAATTACACGCTTGCCATCGTTTTAGTTATTTTTTTTTATCATAACTATGATAGTTTTTTCTTTACTTTGTTAACTTGATGTATCTTTTTTATATCGTGTTATAAGTAGCATGTATAAGTAACCGAAATAAATGCCTACATGTTATTAAAGTGAGAAATATTCAGTTTAACGCCCCACAACGCGGGCGAGGCATACTCTAGTTCAATACTTACAAAACACATGAAGGGCAATAGTGCCTGCCCCCTATTGGTTTAAACGGGCGGCGGAGTGAATAGTGCCAGGCAGCTGCCTGGCACTCCCTTATTGGTCCAACAAATTTACGATTTTATCACGCCTTAAAATTACGATTTTGCCATCCGTATAAAATTATGTTTTTGCCCCCACTTAAAAATAAATTTGCGTTTTTACTCCAAGCTAAAAATTTCGATTTTTCTCTCGGTTAAAAATTACGATTTTGCCCCGTTTAAATTTACACTTTTACCATTAGTTTTTTTTCTTAAAATTACGATTTTGCCAGCAGTTCAAAATTATGTTTTTACCCCCCCCCCACTTAAAAATAAATGTACGCTTTTGCTCCCAGCTAAAAATTTCAATTTTGCCCTCGGTTAAAAATTACAATTTTGCCCCGTTTAAATTTAGAGTTTTGCCATTAGTTTTTTTTTTCTCACGGCCAACTTACGATTTTCCCCCAACTTAAATTTACATTTTCTCCATCGTTTTTGTTTGTTTTCGTGGTTAAATTACAATTTTGCCCCCAGTGTAAATTTGCAGTCATGCCGGCAAGTTCCTGGCACTCCCCCATTGGTCCTTTTAATTTACGATTTCATCCCTAAATTAAAATTATCATCTCGCCCTCAGTTCAAAATTACGCTTTTCCCATCGTTTTATTTTTTTAGCAAAACTATAAAAGTTTTTTGTTTTAATTGGTTTACTCCATTTAATTTTTTTTCGTGTCCAAGAGCTGGCTAACCCTCGCTCATTAGTCCTGAAAAATTACAGTTTTGCCCTGAGCCGAAAATTACGGTCTTATCATCGTTTTAGTTTTTTTCTAGCAAAGTTATAGTTGTGTTTTTTTAATTGATTGAGAATTATTCGGTCATCGCCCCACAACGCAGGCGAGGCATCAATTAGTTTAACACAAATCATAAGATATAATTGTAAACTATATCAATATTGGGTTCATGTTAAAGATACCGAGACTATCTTTTAATTTTTAAATAACACAACAACTTTACCCAGTATAATCTCATATATAGCCAGGCTATTGATAGTGTCTGGAAAGAGGGGGAGTGGGATGTAGGCATGCCTTACCTCTATCCTAAGGGGTAGAGAAGCCGCTTCCAGTGAGACGGACGGCTCCACAACCATAACCAAGACATAAGATTCCAAACAACATACTCAGGCACACAACTACTATAAAAACATAAAACTAAAAATAATTAAAATACATACGTAAAAAGTATTTCTTAGTAAAACTACGACATAAAAAAATAATGAAACATTATAAAAATGTCATATAACTCCTCAAAGAGAAATTAAATAATACATTTTAATAAAATAAAAAAGTTACTTATTTGTAAACTATCTAAAGAGAAAAATGCCCGGATAGTCCCTGTGGTTTCGTCTTTTTTCACCTATAGTCCCTAACTTTTTAAAACTACCTGAATAGTCCCCAAGTTTTCAATTTTTGTTCCCGGATAGTCCCTGGGTCTAACTTCAGTTTGTTTTCCCTGTTAAGTGAGTGTGAAATGACCAATTTACCCTTAATGTAAAAACAAAACAATTAATATGTTAATTCAGGTGGGGCCCACATGGTTTATTATAAACATATCCCTTATTTCTCTCTCTCGTTCACTATACCCACCAGCACCGACCACTACCCTTCACCGGAGAACCACCACCACCACCGCCGCCGCCTACCGCCTCCAATCATTTCCTCTTCAGCCAATCAACCACCACTTAATCATTACCTCACCACCACACTTCATCTTCAACCTCCACCCACCATCACCCTCCTCCACCCTCCACCATCACCACCCACTGTGTAAAACAGTAACACACTCCAAGCAATACCCTTCCCGCCATACAAAGCAAAACCAGTTTCTTACGAAACCACCCAAACGACACCGTTTCATCTCCACTTCTTCTTCACTCTTTTCTTTTCCGTTTTGCTTTCATCATCATCCTTCATCCCCTTTCCCCTGTTTCACATCCTTTATAAATCACCACACATTTCCTCAATCTCCAAACATTCTCTCAACAATGGCCAAATCAATCTTCATTTTCCCTTTAATTCTCTTTCTTCTTGCACCGATTGGTTTAACGGAGACTGTTGGTTTCGAAAACCCTAGTTTTCCGTCAACTTTTGCGGAGAAGATGATCAGGGAGTTCAATTTGTTTCCGGAACGATCGGTTAATGTTGTGGAGGATGAATCTGATGTGGTGAGTGAGAAGAAGCTGGTTGAGAAGCGGTTTGTGTTTCCGAATTTTGTTGATTCGAGTGGTGCGTCTGTTGAAGAGTTGGGGCATCATGCTGGTTATTATAAGATTGAACACTCGTATGCTGCTCGGTATGATCTGGAAACGTTGAATTATGTGGTATTGTTTTGTTTTGTTTGTTGATTTATTATGTTTTTGTGATTATGCTTGCTTGAAGTGTTTTTGATTTTGGATTAAGAGTTTATCTGTTAGTGATTGGGATCTGATATGTATAGGATGATACAATTGTGAATAGCAGGGAAGTTGTTGGGATTTTTATGAAAAAAACAAGTAGGTTAGAGGTGCACAAATCGGGTTTAAACCCTAGATTGGCGGCGACGGCGGCGGTGGTGGTGGTGGTTCTCCGGTGGAGAGTAGTGGTGGGTGCTGGTGGGTACTGGTGGGTATAGTGAACGAGAGAGAGAAAGAAGGGATATGTTTATAATAAACCATGTGGGCCCCACCTGAATTAACATATTAATTGTTTTGTTTTTACATTAAGGGTAAAAACAAACTGAAGTTAGACCAAGGGACTATCCGGGAACAAAAATTGAAAACTTGGGGACTATTCAGGTAGTTTTAGAAAGTTGAGGACTATAGGTGAAAAAAGGCGAAACCACATGAACTATCCGGACATTTTTCTCCTATCTAAATTAAGAAATACGAAACTACATATAAAATAAGTTGAAATGAAAACAGAAAAGATAAGAAAACAAATCTACCATACACGATTGCACATATACAAATATACAAATCCAAACGTGTTCCTTCTTGTTTCACTAAATATTGTGATTTAATGAAACATAAAATTAGGCTGGAGGGTGTGGTTGGAGTCCCTTATGGGCTTTATCAGGTCACGTTAGTTTCACCTAGGATCCACCTAAGCCATGGAGCCCCATTTAATTTACATGGTGTGGATGTAGTCCCCTATTAAACAAAAAAAAAAGATTTCATTGGTTTAAATCAAGTGGGCCCCTCCTATAGCGCCCCTTCTCCATCGTTACCATGATGGAGCCCCGCCCCTCTTTAAATCCGAGGGTGTGGAGGTATAGCGCCTCGGGACGCTATAGATGATGAATTGGCAAGGGTGACGCCCCCACACCCTCTATCCTTACGAAAATAAACAAAGTTGAAATTTGCTTTTCCAAAATAAAAAA
Organism: Helianthus tuberosus; assembly: GCA_030545235.1. Classification (NCBI taxonomy): domain Eukaryota; kingdom Viridiplantae; phylum Streptophyta; class Magnoliopsida; order Asterales; family Asteraceae; genus Helianthus; species Helianthus tuberosus. The sequence continues at coordinate 145,975 of JARYGA010022949.1, forward strand.
CATTTTTGACTTTTCCAAACTAAAAACATGAATTTATGTGTCAAAAGTCTTTTTTTTTAACGGCAAGGAACGTGCCAACCATTATGACACCAGACGCTATGGTCAAAGTCGACTGGTCGACCGCCACCAGCCCCTTGGCTCTCCCAGATGCGCGGAAACCCGACCTCCACCCGCCCGAAGGCACGACAGTGGAATAATCAGTAAAAGCTCGCCTCCCATCCAAGATGAACCGACGCCACCTGTATTCGCTCTTCACCTGGATGTCGCAGAAAATAATGGAGAGAATAAGAGTCAAACCTGGGTCACAAGGAACACCAAGTCTTTCCCTAACCACTCCACCACTACCTCATTGGCGTGTTTTGTAAAAGTCTTAACTAACGTTGTCTAATTGGATAATTTTCTCTAAAAGATGTAGAAAGAAAAAAATAAAAATAAAAATGTAAAAATAAAAGGTCAAGGTCTAAGTTATCCAACTCAAAACTCAAAGGGTCAAATCTGCAACACTTTAAAAGAAAGAAAGCTGGAAATAAAAGAAGAAAAGGTTTAAGGAGATGAGAGAGAGAGAGAGAGAGAGAGAGAGAGAGAGGGGTCTGCTCTTCAAAGGTCAAGACTTCAAGACACCATCTTTCTTTCATTTGATTCATCTTTTTCAATTCAAGAATATACACACAAACTTCACTACATTAGATGAGTTGCTTTACTCTTTATTGTGTGTCTATGTATGTATTTAAAAAAGATAGAAAGAGATGGGTAGATAGAGAGAGAAGAGGATTCTATTAATATTCATCCAGCTAGAAAAAAAAAAAAAAAAAAAAAAAAAAAAACTTTATCTTATCATCAATTCTCCATACCCAAATGAATAAGCTCATTGATCCATCACCAATCAGGTAGTGTGTGTTTTGTGTGTAAGTGTGTGTTCTTGATTTCTTCCCTCTTTTAACTTGTATACAATATAAACATGGGGTTTTGTTAATCTTTTTGATTTGGGTTTTTGCTTAATAAAAGGTTAGTGAAAAGGGCATAAAGGGTATTTGGTTACTTGATCAATGTGTTGTTTTGTAAATTAAGTTGTTTTTTGATTTGGGTATTTTTATTTTTGTAGCACAAAAGGTTGAAGATGAAGATTGTGAATTTGGGTTGATCACAGTGTGTGTAATTTATGTGAAAGTGTGTGAAAAATGGATAACAACAACAATAACAAGAAAATGAATGAAGCACCACCAACTGATGAGTTATTAAAAAAGATTCATGATTTAGAACAAAGTCAATCTCATCTCAAACAAGAAATTTCAAAACTAAAGATTTCCGACGAAAAGCACAAATCCGACCGGCAAAGGTCGAGTTCTGTGTCGCCCCGCCGCCCACGCCGGAGGAACATGGGTGGTGCTGGTGGGGCGTTTGAAGGCGGTGCTGTGGCCGCCTTCAAAATGGGTTCAACGTCTTTTCGGCATTCGTCTCCGTTGAGGAGAGAAACTCGCAGCGTTGATGTTAGTTACAGCAATGATAACACTACCACCGCCACAAGTGGCGGTGCAGCCACCGCGGAGAGTGGTGGAGTTACCGGTCCTTCGGCGGTGAAGCTGACCGAAACGCAGTATTTGAATATATTGCAGTCAATGGGTCAGTCTGTGCATATATTTGATCTGCAAGGTCACATAATATACTGGTGAGTTATCATTTTTAACATGTTTGATTATCAAGAAAATAAGAAAAAGTTATCAATTATTAACGATGCAGTTAATATCGGTGTTAAATATCGGTCAGAATATCGGTACCGATATTATCGGCAATATTGACCGATATTTGACATATATTTAACCGATTTTCCGGATACCAGTACCTTTCTTCTTTGTTCTACCATTCGTCTTTCTTCTTGTTGCTGCTATTAGTATTTTAAGTCTTAATTGTTAATTGTTAGTGTTTTGAGTCTTAAACAGTTCCTACTTGCTACAATTGTTAGTGTTTGGCAAGTTGCAAAAGGTTAATTTGTTAATGGTAGAAGAGTATACTGAATTGTTAGTGTTATTTCTATATATATAAATTCTACATGATATTAAATTACCGATATCCCACCGCGATAACCTATATCTCAAATTTCGGTCCTTGACCGATATCCGATTTTTACCGCATTAACTGCTTAGATTATTAACACGTTGGATGATTATAAAAATATGTAGGAATCGAATGGCTGAAAATCTTTACGGTTACACGGCTGCTGAAGCTCTAACAAGAACGCCCATTGAGCTTCTAGTCGAACCTAACGATTACCCATTAGCCGATGAAATCCTACAACAATCATCAAAGGGAGAAAGTTGGTCGGGTCAGTTTCCCGTTAGGAACAAAAGAGGGGAAAAGTTTGTTGTTATTGCGACTCACACGCCGTTTCGTGATGAAAACGGAAAGTTAATTGGGGTTATATGTGTATCAAGTGATACGCGCCCGTTTAGGGAAATGAAGCCCGTCGGGAACATTAGTGCACCTAGAAGGATCGCTTCAGCTAAACTCGGGCTTGATCCTCAACAACCTCTACAAACCGCAATTGCTTCAAAGATTTCAGATTTGGTGAGTGTTATGTTGTTAATTTTGACCCATTTACTTATAAACGTGTTTATGCTACTGGTTATGTTTTATCTCTAACGGGTCATACGGGTAAAAGTAAAAAAAAGATGGCTAAAAGAGAAACATGTATGGATCGAAAGTTGCTGAAAGTGTATTTTATGCATAAAGTTTCATAAACCATTTTTATCAAGAAACAAGATTCTTATAGGTAATAGGCATAATATTGTTTTCATAATCATATTTGATACATTACTTGGTTATAAAAAATAGAGTAAAGTACACGGATGGTCTCTGTGGTTTACCAAAATTTTGGATTTAGTCCCTAGCTTTCCAAAAGTACACAGATGATCCCTATGTTTGCACTTTGTAACACATTTAGTCCCCAACTTTTTTCCAAAAGTACATGGATGGTCCCTGTGGTTTGCACTTTCTAACGCATTTAGTCCATAACTTAGACATGCTAAAACCTTGAGATTTGTTGGCTAGAGACTAAATGCTACAAACCACAGGGACCATCCATGTACTATTGGAAAGCTAGGGACCAAACCCAAAATATTGGTAAACCACAGGGACCATCCATGTACTTTACTCTAGAAAATGTTTTAAATTTTGGACAAGTTTCGGGTTGTGGGGCTTGCACCAAATTGCCTGTTTGAATCCGATACCCAACGCGTTCATTGTTGCAGTTCTGACAATACGCGTGTTTAAAGCCAAGAATCACTACTCAAGGGTTTCGTTATACATATATACACACACGCGCACACACACACACACACACACACACTTTTACTTGTTTACTGTGATTATTACAACAAGCCCATAGACTTTAATATTTTATCATGTATAAATGATCTTGATTATTAAAAGCATGAAAACAGGCTTCAAAAGTTAGCAACAAGGTCAAATCAAAAATGAAAACCGGAGAGAACATCAATCACGACGGCAGGAGTGAAGACGGTCATGATTCCGAAACTGACGTTAACGCCCCTTATCATAAAGAAGATGGATATTCAAGTGGAGCGAGCACCCCACGGGGCGATATTCCTCCATCACAATTTACTACAAAACCATCGACAGACTCTGGCGATGAGAGTGAAACAAAGGTCGGTATCCACAAGATTCTATCCTCAAAAGCCGAAGCGTGGATGGGTAAAAAGGGGATTACGTGGCCGTGGAAAGGAAACGAAAGAGAACGAGATTCGAAAACGGGTCGGTTTGGTCTGCATTGGTTGCATAATGATCAAGAACATGATTCGGGTCAACAAACGAGTTCGTCGAAAGTAGAAAGTCAACCATGGGAAAACATGAATAGGAATGAGGCTACGGGGTCTTGGTCTTCGTTTAATGTTAATAGTACGAGCAGTGCAAGTAGTTGCAGCAGCACGAATAGTAGCGCGATTAATAAAGTGGATATGGATACCGATAGCTTGGATTATGAAATCTTGTGGGAAGATTTAACAATTGGAGAACAAATTGGGCAAGGTACGCATTAGTTAAAAAAGATTTTTTGTGTAAAATGTTTTGGTTGTCGTATTTAACCCGTTTGATAAATGGGCCGTGTTCGGGTTGATCTGCTTAACTCGCTTAATTATACAGTTCAATCCATCTACGTGATTAACTAAACAGGTTGACCTGCTAACCCGTTTAACCCATTTATTTCAACCCAACAACTCGATTAACACGTTTACAACTTGATTACCACCCGACAACCCGTTTGACACATTTAGATAAATGGGTTAAATGGGCCGTGTTCGGATTACACTATTGTAAGTGTGCTATTTGATTTGATGTTGACACGAATAAATATATGGGTCGTAAACGGTTTAGACAGTTCAACCCGCCAACCCTACACAATTGACACCCCTAAACTATACTGAAGTTTTTTTTTTTTTTTTAATCTTTGATTACAATTAAACATGTTACAATTGTTTTACTTTCTTCTTGATGTTTTACTAGGTTCATGTGGGACGGTATACCATGCAATGTGGTATGGATCGGTATGTTCTTCATCTCTCACTTCTTAATATGCTTTCCGAAAAATTAGAAGGGTATTTTAGACATTTCACAAGTAGTTAGATGCTTGTATAGTTGTATGAAACCATATGCTCCGTCAAGTGTTGTAGTTCTCAAATGTTTTGATTGTGTACGCAGGATGTTGCTGTCAAGGTTTTCTCGAGGCAAGAATATTCAGAGGACGTGATATTATCATTCAGACAGGAGGTATTTTTCTGTCGACGATTTGCTATTTATAGCATTAAAAACCGTTCCTAAATTATAAATATTCAAAATTCATGTAGAAAATGTTGCATGTTTAATGAAAATCGAGTAATTATATATAAATTTGTTTTTACTTGAAGGTATCTCTCATGAAACGACTTCGGCATCCAAACATTCTACTCTTCATGGGTGCAGTTACTTCGCCTCAACGCCTATGCATCGTCACGGAGTTCCTTCCACGGTTATTCCCCCAATTCCTTTAACCTCTCACATAACATATATATATATATTAGTGTGTATGTGTGTGCGTGTGCGTATGCGTATGCGTGCATGTTTATATGTAAGACATAACATCAACCGATGCATGTCTTAATAAACAAGTCGTGTTTTTTTTTCTTTTCGAGAGGAGAGAAATTGATCGGGTCGGGTAAAGTGCATAATACGGATTCCAAACATTCATGATCTGGATGTGAATGAGTGCTGGTATAGACTGAAATTCCTTTATCGTTTAATTCTGCTGGTAGGTCAGCTAGTAATTGTGGAACAAGTTAAAATGGTCGGGGTGGGTTGACCCCAAACATTTCTACGACACTTTTGAAAAATGTGTTTCGCTGGTTAATGTGCTAAATGGAGTTATGTTACTTTATGCAGGGGAAGTTTGTTCCGGTTACTTCAAAGAAATACAGCTAAATTAGATTGGAGACGTCGAGTTAATATGGCCATGGATATAGTAAGTAAAATGTGGTGTACATTTGTTTGTTAATATTAACATGTTCATTTTGTGGGTCCCGTTTATATGTCCGTGCTTGCGCTAATACTCCGTGGTCGTACAGGCTCGAGGCATGAACTATCTTCATCATTGTCACCCGCCCATCATCCATCGTGATTTAAAATCTTCAAATCTTCTTGTTGACAAGAATTGGAATGTGAAGGTTTGTTTTATTTGATTATATATGAATGATGTTTTTCTTACTTTTTATCATGGTTGTAAAAATCCGACTAGCATCCGATTAGTTGCCGATTAATTGCTAGTCGGAGGTTCACCTAGTAATTTTCCTCTAATCGGCCAATTCTAGACGGTCAACGGCGGCCCTAGGCAGTCCTAATCTACCAAAAGTCGGCGGATCCGAACAAATTCCGGCCATTTTTCAGTCAAACCTTGTAAATTTCGGTGATTAATTTTGTCTGCTTAAAAAAACGAGCCGATGAGTGGTTAAAACTTGTCTTGCTAAAAAATTTACACATAAAAATGTGTGCGTATATTAATCCTGATTAATCCCTATTGATCCCGATTAATCGCTGGTCCGTACCCCACCGGCCGACCATCGCCTAGCGATTCTTACAACATTGCTTTTTATTTGTTTATTTATCGGTTTTATTTGCAATATAAATAGGTTGGAGATTTTGGTCTCTCGCGTATCAAGCATGAAACATACCTTACAACAAAGACGGGGAAGGGAACGGTATTACTCATATAACCTTCTTAATTTCCTTAAGTTGCCATCATTCATGGTAGTTTAGGAATTTTTCCAAATCTCTTTGATTAAGATTTTTTTTTTATCATTTTTGAATTTTAGCCGCAATGGATGGCTCCCGAGGTTCTTCGGAATGAACAGGCTGATGAAAAGTAAGCTCTATCCCGGGAAGCGATCATTTTCTTTTGATAAACTTTGAATGCGTGTAAAGTTATAATTTGGTAATACTATTCTTTTGAAATATGTAGGTCTGACGTGTACAGCTTCGGTGTGGTATTATGGGAACTCACCACCGAGAAGATCCCTTGGGATAATCTTAACTCGATGCAGGTACGCCTTTTCTTTCAAAGTTTAACTTTAACTTTAATGTCAAGTTTCGCGTTTTTCTATATTTGTTTGACCTCAAAAGTTAAAATGTAACCTTCTAGGGGATGATAAATGAACCCGAACCAGTTGGGAAAGGTTCAAATCTAGCTTTAGGGATGACAAATGAACCCGAACCCATCGGAAAACCCGAAACAGAAACATGTAGGATGGTTATGGGAGTAGTTTTAAAAAAAATTGCGGGTTTGGGACGAGTATTGTATTAGGTGATACCCATTTCGATTACCCTAAACATACATACCCTTTTATCCAAACCATACCCATAAATGTTCTTTTTATGTTTTTTTATTTTATGACTTTTATGTTTTTATATTATTCATTTCTTGGGTATTATATTACAAAAAATTAAAATAGTAAGAAATATACTCGAGAATTTCAACAGGTAACTTTTAACAAAGTAACCGGTATACCCGCGCCCGGGGGGGGGGGGGTGTACCCAACACGTACGGGACACAGTTATACAGTCGGGTATTAGACTAAGATTACCAATATCTGTCCCAAACTTCCATTGGTTGAGTGGTTTCCTTAACCCCTTGAAGAACACCTACCCGTCGTAAATTGTGGCTTTACTTGGTCCCACTAGTTAGCAGGGTATTGGTGGGGCCGTGTGTTTTCCCTAATGAGTTCTCATGGTATACAGAAAAAAAAAGTTAAACCGGGCTTGTTAGTACTTGCAGGTAATCGGAGCTGTAGGGTTCATGAATCAACAACTAGATATTCCAAAAGACGTTGATCCCCAATGGGCTTCACTTATCGAAAGCTGCTGCTGCAGGTTCGTGTCTCATCTTTAACTGTTTCGGTTTCACAATTTGTTCACAAAATAACGTGGAAAGTTGACGATTTGACTTTAATAAGAATGGACTATACATTCTGTTGTTTTGTTTTATATTTTGCATTATTCTTTTTCAGTGAACCACAGTCCCGACCAACGTTCCAAGAAATACTAGATAAACTTAAAGAATTGCAAAAAAAATTCACCTTACAACTTCAGGCATCACGTACAGCCACCACCGCCGCCAGCACCGCCACAACCACTGCCGTCGGAGAAAACAACAGCCCAAAGGAATAACAGGAAACACAAGTGGAAATGACTTGAGACCCTTTTTTTTCTCCTGCAAGGTATATTGCATGTGTGTGGTGGGGCCATGTATCGATCCGAGTTGGTTGGTTTTTGTATGCTGATCTGGCAGTGTTGTACACAGTCATCGTCTGATCAATCGGACACTATACGCCATTGTTTTGTGATCCAAAAGGAACACTTCGCGATTGTTTTGTATAGAGTACATGAATTACTTGGTTTTTACTTTTATAACTGTAAAAACAAGTTTATGTAGATTTGGAGTTTTAGGGTGACATGTGTTCTTGGTTTGGTTCAGTTTTGCGATTTTGTCGAGCCAAGTGACAAATGCACTTGTTTTAATCCGGACTATATTTTATGTTGTGAACTGTGAGAACTATTTAAGCAGTTGTAGGTTGTGCTACAATAGCGGTTACTTTTAAAGAAAGAAAAAGAAAAAAAATGTAAGCTTAATTTGTTTCTATCCTCTCCTCACTCTTGTTAGGGTATCCGGGGCACCAAGCGGGGAGTGGCTCGGTGACCACATTCCCCGATCGGGAACACCGCCGCCATCACCGCGGGGACCCGATTCGGGGAGTGGTTTCGGTGGTTGTTCACCGCGATGAGTTGGCACATGGATCGAGGAAAGAGACGTTGGGCAACGGTTGTTTTTAAAAAAAAAAAAAAAAATTTCAATTTTTTTAAATATAAATAACCAACTTAACTCACTCTCAAATAATTTTTTTACCACACCCACCACTCTCAAACTCACTCTAAAAAAATCTATCAAATACAACACAAAATGGATTCAAAGTTCCCGTTTTTTCCTCCCCTACCCGACTTTCCCGACGATGAAGGTTCTCCGTCAAACGATAGTAGTTTAATTTTCTTCCAAAATCTCATTCAACAAGCGGAGATACTAGACACGACATCGTCTAGTAAAAAAAAATTGTCCCTCGAGATCGTGAGGGTGGCCACGAAACACTAATGGCCGATTATTTTGTAGAAAATCCAAAATTTAATGCCGATATTTTTCGTCAGAGGTTTCGTATGTCCAAGTCTTTGTTCCTAAAAATTGTTAGTGACGTCGAAGCGAACGACGAGTGGTTTCAAGAGGGCTTGGACGGGAGAATGAAGAAAAGTTTCACGCCGTTGCAAAAGGTTACTTCTGCGATTAAACAACTTGCAACCGGTAACCCACCAGACGAAAACGACGAGTATTTAAAGATGTCTGAAAGGACCTCTCGTGAGTGCCTTGAATATTTCTGCCAGACGGTCTGTGCAATGTATGCCGGTGAATTCTTACGTAGACCAACGAGCCACGACGTTGCGCTATTGTATCAGGCTCATGAGGAGAGACATCACCTACCTGGTATGTTGGGTAGTCTGGATTGTACACACTTCGTCTGGAGAATGTGCCCCACAGAATTGCGTGGACAATATATGAGAGGCGATCATCAATACCCGACGGTTATGTTAGAGGTGGTGGCGTCTCAAGATTTGTGGATTTGGCATGCTTTTTGTGGCCCGGCGGGTTCACAAAACGACATCAACGTGCTCCAACATGATTATAAAAGACGACGGAAGGGCGATAGCACCGGTACACATTCAAGATCCTCCAGTCGAACCCGTCTTCGCTGATACAGCTTATAGCGAGCTCATTGACGAAGACACGCATTGGAGACTAAAACACGATCTCGTTGAGCATCTCGGACGTTTAGATCTACCTCACCTTGAAGTGAGTTCCGACGACGAGTAGTTTGTTTTTATATTTTTCTAGTTTGAATGTAATTTTTATTTTTCTAGTTTGAATGTAATTTTTATTTTTCTAGGTTGTTTTTTTTTAATTTAATGAAATGTCTTTTATTTAATTTTTATTAATATTTTTTTAATTTATAAACATGCATAATTTTACAAAAAAAAAAAAAAAAAAAAAAAAACCCAAGTCCCCTAAGAGGGGAGTGCCGCCATCAAAATGGGGTGTTAGGGGAGTTTAAGAGGGGAGTTGACGTGGCACTATCTGATTGGTGGTGCGTAAGAGGGGAGTGCCCCTCTCACCCTTATATATCATTTTTCTTCCCTAGACAAACAATTTGTACTTTTTAGTCAACATTTTGAAAAGACATATGAATTGACATGTAGATATTACGGGGGTGTTTGGGATTTTTTCTCAAAAACAACTTATTAACTTATATAAGTCATAAGCTATAAGTTAGAATTTCTTACTTCTCAAAAACAACTTTTTCACACACAAAAACAACTTAAACAAGTTAAACCAAACACTATAAAAACAACTTATTAACTTTTATAAGTCAATAAGTTATAAGTTGCTCCAAAATAAGCTAACCTAAACACCCACTATGTTTTGGGTTGTTTTGGCAAGAAAAACATCAAACATAACAATTTAAGACACAATGCAATGACTTCTAGGCTTAAAACTTAAAATACCATGCCAAAAATGTTGAGTAGTGTGTTTTAAGTGTTAACAGTTTTAGTTGTGTTTTAAATTTCATGTCTATAATACATTGCATTGTGTTTAAATTGTTATGTTTTGTGTTTTTCTTGATAAAACAACCTAAAACATCATGCCTAAGTCCAAAACAGGATGCGTACATATCAATTCCTATGTCTTCTCCGTCTTGATTGCGAAAGATTCGAGACGATCCACACTGCCATAGAGCACGAGGGTGGTGACCTCAGGGAGGACGGCATCATTCAGGTGGATCTCATCAACTTTAGGCACGAGCACCACCGTGAATTCAAGCTTTGCTTGGCGTGGGAAATCATTAGATTTTTTATTTAAATTATGTGTTTTTTAGTTTCGTATATTTATTTTATATGATGTTTTTAAATTTTATGTAATGTTTTTTATTTAGTGTTATGTATTTGTTTAATTACTAGTAATATTTCTATAAGTTTTTAATACATTTTATATAATTTTAATTATAAATAATAACGTATAAGAAGGACTATAAAGTGCTTGTTGAAAAGATGGAGAGTCAGAGTAGAATCACCTATTGGGGCAACAAGTTTCTATCCTTAGCGGGCATGCTACAACTAATTCGGTCCGTTCTCTCTTCTATGCATATATATTGGGCCTCTATTTTCATTCTGCCGAAACGTATTATGAAGGAGCTCGAAAAGAAAATGAGGGATTTTCTATGGAATAGTGGTACGATGGGAAAAGGTAAAGCTAAAGTTGGGTGGAAAATGGTTTGTAAACCAAGGCTTGAGGGCGGATTGGGTATCAAACGTATCGAGGATGTCAACAAAGCGCTTATGACTTTTCATGTGTGGAGTATTCTTACCAATAGAGAATCTCTATGGACTATGGGTGAAATGGATTCATACATACAAGTTGAAACAAAGAAGTTTTTGGGATGTTCCTCTAAAACAGGGGAATAGCTGGGGATGGAGAAAAATTATGAAGCTTAGATCAACATTACGAAATCATATGTGGTCGAAAATTGGGGATGGTAAACTGACTTCAGCCTGGTACGATAAATGGTCGGATGTGGAACCGATTGGAAATTTTATTACGCCTAGAATGATTCAGCAAGCAGGCTTTAGGATTCAATCAAAAATTGCGGATGTGGTTCAAGACGGTCAATGGCTTTGGCCAGTGGCGTGGATGGATATCTACCCGGTTCTTATCAATATGCAACCTCCTAATTTGAACACCAATAGACTAGACACTATTAGCTGGATTGATAATGAAGGTAAAGAGGTACAATATTCGTCGAAGGCTGTTTGGAATACTATTCGTGTTCGTGGCCCGAGAGTAGAGTGGCATAATGTGGTTTGGTTTTCTCAATGTATCCCTCGTCATGCGTTTCTTTTGTGGTTAGTCATTGGCAACAAGTTAAAGATGCAAGATAAGCTGAAGCATTGGGAAGTTGGAGGGCTTATTAATCTTAGGTTGATGTGTTGTTCCTTATGTCAGAATGGTAATGATTCCCATGCACATTTATTTTTCGAATGTGTATTTGTGGCTCAAATTTGGTCGAAGGTTAAAGCTATAGGAGACATGCAACACCTAACGGATAACTGGGAGAATGTTCTTGATCACCTACTTTCTAAAGCAAAATCTAAGTCCGCGAAAAGTGTGATCGGTAGACTTTTAGTGGCTGCTACAATGTACCACATATGGCAAGAAAGAAACTACAGGTTATTCTCGGATAGAAAGAGGACGGTCACCCAGGTTGCTGATGCGATCGTTGCTTCTGTTCGATTAAAGTTAATAACGATGAGGTTCAAGAATACGAGACAAGTGGATCAGATTCTTAGAGATTGGAAGCTGCCTAAAAGGCTCGTTATTTATGACGGGATCGGCTAAGGATGATAGCATAGCGAGTGATGCTGATGAAACACTGGTTAACACCTAGGGTGAAACTAGCCGGTTCGTCTCTTTTATGGGGTTCAATCTCCTTCGTTGCTCGCCAAACAGCAGATCCTGCAAAACAGCAACGCCGTTAGCTCGTTAAGAGGGGAATGTGGGGGTTTCCCTCTTAACCAGGCTCCGGCGTGAGAATAAGTTCCGTTCTGAGGAGAATAAACAGTGTGTGCTAAGAGTGAGAGGGTGGAGAATAGAATGAATCAATCTGGATGATGAAGGGTCCTATTTATAGCCGGAGGGTGAGAGAGGGAGGTGCATCCTCGCCAGCTGGTATAGGGCGCCAGCTGTCCGACCAAGGGGAATATCCTCTTGGTCTCCTCTGCTGTGGTCAGTGTAGTGGTACACGTGGCGCGCCTATATTTGTCCATGTTGGAAACGTCGTACTGGCATTGTCGGTCTGCTCCTTGATTTGCTGCAGGTCTACATGGCGCACGATGGGTGGTGACACATATCGTCCTTTATGTCGGAAGGAGCATCTTTGGTGCCACCTTGGCGTGTTCCAGAAGCTTCAAGAAGCTTCTGGATTCTTTTGCTGATGTGGACGCCATGTGGGATAAAAAGGTGGTGTGGCCCTTGCCATGTAGGCAAGGAATTGGGACCATACCTCTTCAAGTCCCCCCAGTCCAGTGTGCCTTCTAGTTGAGTTGATCGTCTAGGAGGGATGCTGGACTTATAGGGGAAGTGGTTGTTGGTGTTGTCGGAATAGTATCATCACGCGTCGTGCTGATAACTTTGCAAAGTTGGGCCAACTGGACGCGCGGCGCATGGTGTATTGGTGACTTTGTAAAGTTGAGCCACGTGGATGCGCGGCGCATGGTGTATTGGTGACTTTGTAAAGTTGAGCCAAGTGGACGCATGGCGCATGGCGTATTGGTAACTTGTAAAGTTGAGCCAACTGGACGCATGGCGCATGGCGTATTGGTAACTTGTAAATTTGAGCCGACTGGACGCATGGCACATTGGTAACTTTGTGAAGTTGAGCCAACTGGACGCATGGCGCATGGCGTATTGGTAGCTTGTAAAGTTGAGCCAACTGGACGCATGGCGCATGGCGTATTGGTGTTTCCTTCTGGAGGAAGTTTCTGTACTTGGGGAAAAGAGAATTGATGTGACCGTCTGACGTCTCTGTCTTGTCTGAGGTGAACAGTCGCCTTTTCAGTGGTGTCAGTTACTTTCCACGCCTTTGTCAGATGTGTGCCGCCCACGCTCCCAGAAAAAGAGGTGACAGTTTCTCTTTCTGCTGACGTGTCTTCTCCCCGTTGGGTGACCTTCTGATTTCCTGACGGCCCACTACCCATCGTATTAAATGCGATGGGTATAAATATACGGTGATTTCCTTCATTTTTCCCACTTTTCAAAATTTGAACTCCGGTTTTCTCTCTCTGTAACACCCTAAATTTTTTTTTTTTTTTTTTATACAAAATATAGTTTAAGTTCGTGACTTTCATTAACAAGTTCACAAAATACTAATACCTTAGTCAACCATGACTAAGTTACATCATATTAAAAACTGTTTAACATGTATTTACAACCCATACATCAAGACTACAAAAGATCTAAAATCATAGCGGAAGCTTCAAAAGTGGAGTGTTCGGTTCTTCGGAAGTTGCTTGATCGTCATCCATAAACTTTGGGTACCTAAAGTTTTAAACCATTAAAAACATTAGTTTTAATGATTTTGAATAATATAATCCCGAGGTTAAACATCACATTTGGAAAAATAAAAACAAAATAACTATTCTGATTTCACCGTAAATTACGGTATCACCGTAATTTACGGTGAACCCTGAAAGTTTCTGGCCACCGTAAATCAGTAGACATTCACCGTAACATGTTTGATCCTTACCGTAAATTACGGTATTACCGTAATTTACGGTAAGACCTGGAAATCCATGTCTTGTTTTGTTAGCTCGTTTCATTCAAACAAATCTCGTAATTTACCTTTCTAACAACCCAATACATTCAAATCTAGTATTTCTAACATATGATAATTATTAACCAATAGCGTAGAACAATCTATCATGTTTTCGGAATTTAAATCTTGTTTTACTTGTTTATTTGACCCGTTTGGCTCGTCTAAAGAATCCTTCTATATGACGACTACCAACGGGTACCAAGCGAATTTATTAAATCAATCACTATAACGGCTTCAATGCTTAATTCAAAACAACTCTTATTAAAAATTCAATTTCATATTTGAATCATCCAAAATAATATATTGTAACGGAACAAGTTACATACCTTCAAAGTTTGCCCTTTAAACGTGGTTCGCCACCCGCTTGTCCGCTTGACGCTCCTGCGTCCGTTCCTATAGAGTCCATTTATGACGCGTTTTAGAACTCCCTTTTATATCATAATTCGCATAATACATCAATACATCATGATTATGCGTTTAAGCTCAGAATTTCAGTTTTAAGCCTTCATAGAGGCATTTCAACAAACACTTTATGGGCAGAATTTTATATCTTTCGTATTCAAGTTTATAACTTGCTAATTAGCTAACTTAATCATCAATTAGGCCCTCATATAGTATTTAACATCATATTTTTCTGAAATTACTTTCTCTAAGATCAAATTACACTAGAATAACCCTTCTTAACCCTAGTGTTCATCATCATTATGTAAAACCCACAACCCACCTTCAAGGTGTTCATGGAAATTTCCAGAATTTGGTCATGATTTTACATGTAATCGGTTAGGTTTAACTTCTAAACGCCAAATCAACCCTAATCTAACCATACCACACACATGCAACATCAAATTTCCAGAATTCCTAAATCATGAGAAATTCAAGTTTAGAGATTTCACTAGGTTTTACATACCTTACAATCCTCTTAAGATGAGGATCATGATTCTGGGCTCAATTTTTGATTTTGACTTGGATTAATCCTTTAATTTGCAAGATTGATGAAGTTTTTAGGTTTGTGGGAGATCTCCTGGTCGCCCCCCTTTCTCTCTGTTCGATCGATGTCCACCCACATATGGGTGGACTTTGTGTTTGGTTATTATTTGTATTAAACTTTCAGATTTTAACAAGTTCAGTCCCTTAACTTCTCATTTAGCTTTAGGTTAAGGTATAATAACTTTAGAGTGAGTTATTTCAAGGCTATCAACTAACTAGGTTATAATTTCCTAGTTAGTTAACTCTTGTTTAATTAACATTACTTATTAAACGCAAAGTTTTATACTTTTGGGGTGTTACAAGTCCACCCCCCTTAAATAGGGTTTCGTCCCCGAAACCGAAGTACTAACCAAATAACGTAGGGTAGAGCCGACGCATCTCTTCCTCGGTCTCCCACGTGGTGTCCGAGCCTTTTCTATGCTCCCATTTGACTTTGACTTGATCAATTTGTCTATTTCGTAAGTGTTTGACCTTTCGATCTAAAATCTCCAACGGTCTCACAACATAATTCAGACTATTATCCACTTCAATATCATCATAATGGATATAGGTTGTTTCGTCCGCTAGACACTTTCGTAATTGTGACACATGAAACGTGCCATGGATCCCACTCAGCTCCTCCGGTAGTTCAAGACGGTAAGCTACCTTGCCAGCTCTTCCGATAATCTTAAATGGCCCGATAAACCTCGGGCTTAACTTCCCCTTCTTTCTAAATCTAATAACACCCTTCCATGGGGACACTTTTAGCATGACCATGTCACCGACTTGAAATTCAATTGGCTTTTTCCTTTTATCAACATACGCCTTTTGTCTGTCTTGGGCCGCTTTCAAGTGTGCCCGAACTTTATCGATCTTTTCGTTCATGGCTCGTACTATGTCTTGGTGGGCGAGTTCACGTGGACCCACTTCACCCCAACAAACCGGGGTTCGACACTTCCTACCGTAAAGCAGTTCGTATGGTGCCATTTTAATGCTAGAGTGGTAACTGTTGTTATACGAAAACTCGACTAACGGTAGGTGAACATCCCAACTGCCTCCAAAGTCGATTATACACGCCCGTAGCATGTCTCCCAATATTTGTATCGTTCTTTCACTTTGTCCATCCGTTTGAGGATGGTACGCAGTGCTAATGAACAATTTGGTCCCCATTTGTTCTTGGAATTCACGCCAGAATTTCGAGGTAAACCGGGTATCCCTATCGGACACGATGGACACCGGCACTCCATGACGTGCTATGATTTCATTGGTATAGACTTCTGACATCTTTTCTGACGTATAAGTCTCGCGAATCGGAATGAAGTGAGCACTTTTCGTCAATCTATCCACCACCACCCATATGGCATCATAACCACGATTTGTCCTAGGCAGTTTGGTTAACAGGTCCATTGTAATATGTTCCCACTTCCAAACCGGAATTTCCAACGGTTGGAGTTTGCCATAGGGTTTCTGATGCTCCGCCTTGACTTGTAAACATGTCAAGCATTTTTCCACATACTTCGCCACATCCCTCTTCATTCCGGGCCACCAATAGTTTTGTTTCAAATCATTGTACATCTTGGTCGCACCCGGATGAATTGAATAACGGGATTTATGAGCTTCATCAAGTAGAAGCGCCTTTACTCCACAGGTATGTGGGACCCATATCCTTCCGGATCGAGTCTTTAACCCGTGATTCCCATCCGACAAGTCTTTCAACTGACCAATTATCCTTTCCTTCTTCCAATTCTCTTCTTTTACTGCTTCTATTTGTGCCTCTCGAATACGTTCAAGTATACCCGAGGTTACCACGAGTTGCATCGATCGTACTCGTATCGGAACATAATCCGCTTTTCTGCTCAGTGCGTCCGCTACCACATTTGCCTTTCCGGGGTGATAATGTATCTCACAATCATAGTCCTTCACCGTTTCCAACCACCGCCTTTGTCGCATATTTAACTCCTTCTGATCGAAGAAGTATTTCAAGCTCTTGTGGTCGGTGAATATGGTGCATTTTACTCCATACAAGTAATGCCTCCATATTTTTAATGCAAACACTACCGCTGCCAATTCGAGATCGTGCGTGGGGTATTTCTTCTCGTGCATCTTCAATTGTCTCGAGGCATAGGCTATTACCTTGCCCCGTTGCATCAACACGCAACCGAGCCCCGATAATGAAGCATCCGAATAAACCACCATGTCTTCGACTCCGTCCGGCAATGTCAGTACCGGAGCTTGAGTTAGCCTTTCTTTTAGCGTCCGGAACGCTTTTTCTTGATCGACTCCCCAAACGAACTTTGCTTTCTTTTGGGTTAGCTTTGTTAGCGGCGATGCAATCTTGGAGAAATCTTGAATGAATCTCCTATAATATCCAGCAAGCCCCAAAAAGCTTCTAATTTCCGAAGGATTCTTCGGAGGATTCCATTTTGACACCGCCTCTATCTTTGACGGATCCACCAAAACTCCATCGGCACTTATGACATGACCGAGAAATTGTACCTCTCGTAACCAAAAGGCACATTTAGAAAATTTTGCATAAAGCTTCTCTCGTCTAAGTGTCTCTAACACTTCTTGCAAGTGGCGTGCGTGTTCGGCTTCACTTTTCGAATACACCAAGATGTCATCGATAAACACGATGACCGACTTATCCAACATTGGCTTGCAAACCCGGTTCATGAGGTCCATGAACGCCGCGGGCGCATTTGTTAGCCCAAATGACATCACGAGAAATTCGTAATGTCCGTATCTTGTGCGAAAAGCCGTCTTCGGCACATCTTCTTCTTTGACCTTTAGTTGGTGATACCCCGACCTAAGGTCAATTTTTGAGAACCAACTTGCGCCTTGTAGTTGGTCGAATAAGTCGTCTATCCTCGGGAGCGGGTATCGGTTCTTTACCGTGAGTTTGTTTAACTCCCGATAATCGATACACATGCGCATACTCCCGTCCTTCTTTCTCACAAACAACACCGGTGCGCCCCAAGGAGACACACTCGGCCTTATGAATCCTTTATCAAGCAAATCTTGAATTTGGGACATCAACTCTTGTAGTTCCGACGGTGCAAGTCGGTACGGGGCTTTTGCTACGGGTTTCGCGCCCGGAATTAATTCAATCCCGAACTCTACTTCCCGTTCAGGCGGTATCCCCGGTAATTCTTCCAGAAAAATATCTTCATAATCCCGTACTATCGGTACATCTCCAATCTTCCGTGATTCCTTCTCGGTCTCATTTGCATAAATTATGAATGCCTTGCACCCTCGCTTCATGAGCTTGTGAGCTTTCAACATCGAACATACTATGGGGTTGCCTCGTTTTTCGCCATAAATGGTGACGTGTTTTCCGCTCGGAGATGTTAGTTTTATCTCTTTGCGAAAACACACGACCTTTGCATGGTATTGAGATAGCCAATCCATTCCCACGACTACTTGAAATTCTCCCATCGACATCGGGATTAGATTTATCAAGTATTCTTCATCATCGATGCTCAGTTTACAATTTTCACATACATCACAAACAATAAAGCTTTTGTTATTACCTATCTCTACTTCTAAAGGCACAGGTAATTTTGTTAGAATAAATGAAGGATGTCGAATAAACCCATATGAAACAAAGGATTTATTCGCACCCGTATCAAATAACACGTGTGCGGGAATTGAGTTTACAGCAAATATACCTGAGACCACGTCAGGTTCAATCTTCGCTTCTGCGGCAGTTAGTTGGAAAGATCTTGCTTTTGCTTTCGGGGCTTCACCTTTTGATTCTTGCCCATCCTTCTTTCCAACCAGTTCCGGGCATTCCGACTTTTTGTGACCCGTTCGATAACAGTTGTAACAAACCGTTACTTTCTCCGGGCATGACATAGCCATATGTCCCTTTTTCTTGCATATGGGACATGGCTTATCTTTGTAACGACATTCGCCCTTATGATTCTTCCCACAAATTTTGCAACCTGATGTACTACCTCTAGCATCGGATTTCTTTGCGGATTCACCCGTTCTTGCTTTCTTGGCAGGGCTTGGATTCACATCTTGTGCCCTTCGTTCGCCCCGTTCTATACTCTTCTTCAATTCAATCTCCCTTTCCCGAGCAGCGTTAACAATCTCGGTAAGGGTCTCGTACTTTGAAGGGGTTATGAACTCTCTGTATTCCGCACTTAGCATATTATGATAATAATAGACCTTTTGCTCCTCGTTCGTTATCAAATCATCACAGAACTTCATCTTGTCCATAAACATTCCCGTGATCTTGTCTATGGATTCACCTTTGTGTCTGAGTTGCATGAACTCTTCCTTGATCTTGTTTATGACCGCTTTGGGACTATGGTGTTTAAGAAACGGTGTCTTAAACCCCTCCCAAGACATGGCCTTAGCCGCTTCACTTCCAATCTCCTTCTTTTTGTTGTCCCACCAATCCTTCGCTTGATTCCTTAGTTGACCCGTACCAAAGGCTACGTAGTCTTCTTCGTCACAATGGGTTCTCTCGAATACCCCTTCGATGTCACTTAGCCATCGTTGGCACACTATCGGGTCAACCTCCCCATTGTATACTGGTGGTTTACAAGCCATGAATTCCTTGTATGAACAAGGCTTTCGTCCTCCACGCTTTTCCTTTACTACATTTGAATCATCTTCCAGTTTCTTGATTCTATCTTCTACTATTGATAAAACCGTGTCTTGGATTTTATCAATAAAGTCCGACAAACTGTTTTCGATCGCCTTTCCAACCTCTTCGGCAATCACTTCCCTCACTTGTTCGGTGACTCTTGGCACCGCATTATCATTGCCTCCATCAGCCATCTCGATTTCTGAAATGTTTACATAGATTGTTAAACATTCTATTTATAACACATGCTTTACTTGTTTCGATTTAATCAAGTTCTTAACTTGATTTGATAATTCTTGTTTCTATCCAATCAAGTCCATAGCTTGATTTGATAATTCATGTTTCTATTTAATCAAGTCCGTAACTTGATTTGATAATTCATGTTTCTATTTAATCAAGTCCGTAACTTGATTTGATAATTCATGTTTCTATTTAATCAAGTCCGTAACTTGATTTGATAATTCATGTTTCTATTTAATCAAGTCCGTAACTTGATTTGATAATTCATGTTTCTATTTAATCAAGTCCGTAACTTGATTTGATAATTCATGTTTCTATTTAATCAAGTCCGTAACTTGATTTGATAATTCATGTTTCATGCATTTCTTGCTTTTTGAGTGAGCTTACACACTCTTTTCATGCATATTGTCCATTTCTCATTTTATACGTAGTACATAATTTATTAACAAAACAAGTTAATTCTTACCGGACGATCGATCAAGCTTGAACCGAACACTTATTGCCAACCATGAGCTCTGATTACCAACTTGTAACACCCTAAATTTTTTTTTTTTTTTTTTTTATACAAAATATAGTTTAAGTTCGTGACTTTCATTAACAAGTTCACAAAATACTAATACCTTAGTCAACCATGACTAAGTTACATCATATTAAAAACTGTTTAACATGTATTTACAACCCATACATCAAGACTACAAAAGATCTAAAATCATAGCGGAAGCTTCAAAAGTGGAGTGTTCGGTTCTTCGGAAGTTGCTTGATCGTCATCCATAAACTTTGGGTACCTAAAGTTTTAAACCATTAAAAACATTAGTTTTAATGATTTTGAATAATATAATCCCGAGGTTAAACATCACATTTGGAAAAATAAAAACAAAATAACTATTCTGATTTCACCGTAAATTACGGTATCACCGTAATTTACGGTGAACCCTGAAAGTTTCTGGCCACCGTAAATCAGTAGACATTCACCGTAACATGTTTGATCCTTACCGTAAATTACGGTATTACCGTAATTTACGGTAAGACCTGGAAATCCATGTCTTGTTTTGTTAGCTCGTTTCATTCAAACAAATCTCGTAATTTACCTTTCTAACAACCCAATACATTCAAATCTAGTATTTCTAACATATGATAATTATTAACCAATAGCGTAGAACAATCTATCATGTTTTCGGAATTTAAATCTTGTTTTACTTGTTTATTTGACCCGTTTGGCTCGTCTAAAGAATCCTTCTATATGACGACTACCAACGGGTACCAAGCGAATTTATTAAATCAATCACTATAACGGCTTCAATGCTTAATTCAAAACAACTCTTATTAAAAATTCAATTTCATATTTGAATCATCCAAAATAATATATTGTAACGGAACAAGTTACATACCTTCAAAGTTTGCCCTTTAAACGTGGTTCGCCACCCGCTTGTCCGCTTGACGCTCCTGCGTCCGTTCCTATAGAGTCCATTTATGACGCGTTTTAGAACTCCCTTTTATATCATAATTCGCATAATACATCAATACATCATGATTATGCGTTTAAGCTCAGAATTTCAGTTTTAAGCCTTCATAGAGGCATTTCAACAAACACTTTATGGGCAGAATTTTATATCTTTCGTATTCAAGTTTATAACTTGCTAATTAGCTAACTTAATCATCAATTAGGCCCTCATATAGTATTTAACATCATATTTTTCTGAAATTACTTTCTCTAAGATCAAATTACACTAGAATAACCCTTCTTAACCCTAGTGTTCATCATCATTATGTAAAACCCACAACCCACCTTCAAGGTGTTCATGGAAATTTCCAGAATTTGGTCATGATTTTACATGTAATCGGTTAGGTTTAACTTCTAAACGCCAAATCAACCCTAATCTAACCATACCACACACATGCAACATCAAATTTCCAGAATTCCTAAATCATGAGAAATTCAAGTTTAGAGATTTCACTAGGTTTTACATACCTTACAATCCTCTTAAGATGAGGATCATGATTCTGGGCTCAATTTTTGATTTTGACTTGGATTAATCCTTTAATTTGCAAGATTGATGAAGTTTTTAGGTTTGTGGGAGATCTCCTGGTCGCCCCCCTTTCTCTCTGTTCGATCGATGTCCACCCACATATGGGTGGACTTTGTGTTTGGTTATTATTTGTATTAAACTTTCAGATTTTAACAAGTTCAGTCCCTTAACTTCTCATTTAGCTTTAGGTTAAGGTATAATAACTTTAGAGTGAGTTATTTCAAGGCTATCAACTAACTAGGTTATAATTTCCTAGTTAGTTAACTCTTGTTTAATTAACATTACTTATTAAACGCAAAGTTTTATACTTTTGGGGTGTTACACTCTCGTTCCTTCATCTTGATTCTCTTTTTTCTTGAGTTCATTCATATTATCTTCCATATCTTCTTTAGATATGTCTGGAGCGAATCCTTCATCGAGGAAGAAAAGGAACAAGGGTAAGAATCCTCCGGGCCCTGACCAAGCAACTATAAATTGGAAAGAGGAGGAGTTCCAGAATTTGGTGAGGGAGATGGGTTTCCTTCCTGAATGGGGTGCTCAGTTCCCAACTCCGGGTTCTACTGCCATGGACGCGCCTCCTGGTTATATTACATTGTACGCTGCTTTTTTCCGGGGGGGTAACTTCAGACTCCCGATGACCAAGTTTACTGCGGAGGTGTTGAGGAACTATGGACTCCATATCTCGCAAATCAACGCTATAGGGCTTCCCCGTATCACCCACTTTGAGTTTATACGTAGAGCCAACCGTGTGGATCCTACTTTTGAAATGTTTAACGTGTTTTATACCGTGACTTACACCAGTGGTTTCTACTCTTTTAACTCCCGGACCAGTGGTGTCGTCCCCTGTTGTTCTACTCCTTTGAAGAGCTTGCATGATTGGAAGCAAAAGTTCTTCTACATTCGCCGTGGTGTTATCCAGGTAGACATGCATTATCGAGCAGGGAGTGAGGGGATCCCTAAGGTGAATGTGGTTGCGGATTTTGCTGAGCAGGCGTGGTACAAGAAAGTGACTCACAAGGCTACTGCTATTTCTCAGCTTGAGGATATGGCGTTGGTGGGTGCTGGTATGAGTATGTTGTGGGTCCCGAAGCGTGCTCTGGGTGTCCCAGTTTATGGTTACCAAGGCAAACGTAAGTAGTTTTGCTGTTTTGTGATCTTGTGTATACTCTTCTGATTTCGTTGTGTTCTTACTTATGTCTTTGCATTGTCACAGTTGGGTATAGTTTACTGAATGCTCTTGACCCGAAGGCCGATGGGGCGATGGTTGAGGCGGTTCAGGAGGATGGGAAGCCGACGTGGTTGGATCAGATTCGTGGCCGTTTCTTGCATCCGACCAACGAGAGTTTTACTGCTTATGCCAACACTGTTTTAGGTGAAGATAGTGAAGATGATGTTGACGATAGTATTGGTCCTACTCGAGAGGAAGTTATTGTTCTCTCAAGTGAAGGGTCAGATAGATCTCTTGAAGGGCTAACTTCTCATTCCCCGCGTGCAGGTCCGGTGCAGGGGGTTGCCCATGAGCCTGTGAATGAACCCGTTGATGATGATGTGGAGATTCCGGTTGAGACTGCGGATCAGTTGGAAACAAGAAAGAAAACAAAGGCTGACAAGCCAGAGGTGAAAGAGAAGAAGGCTGACATGCCACTGAAACTCCTCCTAAGCGACCTTCTACTCTTCCTGTCCTAGATTACGTTGTAGTTTCTGATACGTTGTCCGGTTTAGGGACCTGAGAGAAACATCGTGGGTCTGATCCTGAAGACCGCGCTACTCTGACAGAGATGATGCAAAAAAAAGGCTCTTGAAGATAAAAAACGGGAACTTGACGAGCAGAGTACTGCTATGCTTGCATCGAAGAGGGCTAAACTTCAGAAGGAGGCTCATCCTGCTCCCTCGGAGTCGGAGGTTGACATGGGTGTTTTTACTGAGAGACATGGGAATTTGTTGGAGAAAATATTTGAGGCTTCTGGTACTCGTTTTATTATTTTTCTCGTTTGTCTTTTCTGGTTTCTTGTTTTCCATTCTTTTCTCTAAATGTCTTGCTCGTTTTGGAGCAGGTGCCAAGCCAGCCAAGACTTCACACAAAATTGATATTTCGCAAATTACTCCTCCTGCCTCTCCTCTGTCGAGAACATTTGGGTTGTCCCCTCCTCATGATATTCCTGGTAAGAAGAGGAAAGAAGATGATGTACATGCTGAGCAGGTTGGGGAAGGTGGTGGTGATACAGGTGGCGCTGGTGGTGTTGATCGTGGTAAGGGTGTTGAAATCGGGGTGGAGTCAAGTGAGACCGCTCCTCACCAAACCATATATACCAAGCGTCCACCAGGTGGTGGTGGTGCGACATCCGGGGTGGTTCGGAGTCCTGAGTTTGAGCATGTTCAAGGTGGGTCTTGGGATACTCAAAACCCGGCGTGTGATGATATGCCACATGCTCCTCGTTGGAATCTGACCCAAGGTTCTCGGATGAATCAGCTTGAAAACTGCCATGAGTTCTTCTCTTTGTCTCTCCCCCCAGTTGAGAGGTTATTTCAGAAGAGGCGCCGTCGGTTGGAGCTATTAGACGATCATGTGCGTGCCGGGGTCAACTTTTTGTCTACCTCTCAGGAGATTGTGCGTGAGTGGAAACTGATGGGGGAGGACACACTTGAGTTTGAAAATGAGAAGAAAATGTTTGCTGAGGAGAGGGAGAAGTTTAATGCTGAGAAGAAAGGTTTAATGTGGAGGGTTTTGGATGCGGAGAACAAGCTTGCTGCAGAAAAACAGGCTAATTCGCAGAAACAGAAAGATTGGGAGGCTGCCTGTGAGCGTACCAACAAGGAGTTGCAGTCGCAACGTGATGCGATTGTGCGAATGTCTGCTGAGAAGCGTGAAATTGGTGAAAAAGCTGATCAAGCGCGTGTAGCGTCCGAGAAAAGGGAGGCAGAGTATGTTGAGCGTATAGCTGCGTTGGAATAGTTTGTTGAGAAGAAGATTGCTGAGTGTAAAGCCTATGAACTCCTTGCTGAAGAGATATCCGCTGATTGCAAGTGGTTGCTATCGCGTGCTGTACCTCTGGTAACTTCCTTTGTTTGTTTCTTGTGTTGTTGTTTTTTTTCTCATGTGTGTACTGCCTTGGAGATCGCCCAACACATTGCCGGTTCTGAAGAATTGGCTAAGTACATGTATGAGCTTGGGGAAGCTGCGCGCGATCTTGGTCGAAAAGAAAGGTATGCAGAAGGAAGGGCTGCAGCTGAATCGAAGGAACCATTGAAGAATTTTGAGTTGTACAAGACTGACTGTGTTGCCCGATATGCTGAAAAGCGTCAAGGATTTGAGTCCCTTGAATTTGGGGTTGTCAAAGCCGCCCAAAAAATTGGCTCGGAAGCCTGATGGTGTTGCCTTACTGAAAAAAGCTCTTGGAGATGAAGATCACGCGACTGGGGGTGCTGGTTCCAGTCATCCGGAATGAAGGGATCCGGCTTGCATGCCGTGTATGGGCCTTCATGGTCCTGTAATCAACTTGATAATTTCCTGAACAATTTACTTTATGTCTTCGTTGATACGTTGATTGTTTAATATGCACTTTTGTTTGTTGTGAATTTTGTTTATTGTTACAATATGTGCATGTGTAATTACTTTGATTCAGGTATCACGAATGAATGATGGCGCTGACAGGTTGTGTTGTGTTAGTTACAATGTTTGTTCTGTCGTTTGTGTGCGCAGGTTGGTTCGTGAATACGAAGTGACCGAGTTGCGGGTTATTGTGTGGACCCAGCTGTATTCAGCTTTGGGGGGCCTTTACAATGTTTGTTTACCCTGTATTCGATGCTTTCGTGTTTATGTGGGCACGAAGTATTTAATTGGCGTTTTTAGGCTTTAGCTGTGTTTTTGACCCGGCTGCGCACTTGTTTGTGGCCGGCCTTGGAGGTCTACAACGTTTCCTAAGGTCGAGCCATTGATGTTTTCGTGTATGCCCAAAGTAATATATGCAGTTGTAACAAAAAATTCGCATGGAATAAATAGCCAAAACACTTCTTGTATTAGTGCGGAATGTGTTGGTGCATAGCCATTACAAGTACATAAAGGAAACTTCTGCTGTTACATGTAACATCTTCTTAATTGTTGGGCGTTCCAGGTTGTATCCGCGTTGACGGTGGTCATCACCGGTCAACTGTTTGTCAGTTTGCGCAATGGTTTTTCTGCTTCAATGAAGGTTTCCCAATCCTTGGGGCCTCCATCTCTTCCCTTCACTCGCTTGATCAGGTCGTCACACTTTACTGCCCTCATAAAATGTGCGCGCATCATCTTCTCGCCCACATCGCCAATCTCCAAACATTCTTTGTTATACCTTGTAATGAAATCTTCCACGCTTTCATGGTCTTTTCTCCATATATTCAGACAGTCTGCCGGATCTCTAGTATGCCTGCGCTGTTGGGAGAAGTGCGCAAGGAACTTGTCTCGAAAATCGACCCATGACTTGATTCCTCCTGCTGGTAGGCTGTCAAACCAATCGCGCGCTGCGCCGACGAAGGTTTGAGCGAAGAGGTGACACCAAGTTGGTAAATTCCATCCGCCTGTTGCTCCAGCGCCGTTAAAAACTTGGAGATGATCGTCCGTGTCTGTCAAGCCATTGTATTTGCCCACGTTGTGTGGCAGTTTCGTTTTGTCGATAGCGGCTGTGGCGATCTCTTTGATGAATTTTGAATTTTCAGCCATGTCGTCTGGACGATAGCTCAAGGTGTAATCATGCTCTGCTTTTGGGTTATAACCTGCGCGCTTGTGAGGTTTGTAAGCTTCGTGCTCTGGTGGCAATCTGCTGAACACTGTGCTTTCTTTGTATGTTTCGTCGTCTTCCTCAAGTTCGTCGTTTATGTTGCGCGGACCTAAACAACTTTGTATTGGCTTCCTTGGTTGGTGAGAATACTGCACGTAGTTGCTTTCCGTTTCGCCATAAGTGTCGCGTGTGTCCTGCGCACTTGGTTTTCTGATGTTTGGCACAGGTCCCTTTTCTGGTCGCAAGTTCCATGCATTGGTCTGCTGAGTTGTGTGCATACTCAGAGACCTTTGCGGTGGGGTAACAAATGCAGACTGGTTGGCTTGTGCTTGGAGTAAAGCTTGTTGCACGCTGAGCTGTGTATAAACGATGTTTATTGATGCCATCTGTTCGGCATACCAGGAATCCAGAGTCTTTCCTTCCGGTAACCCCAAAAGTGCAGAGAAGTTCAGTTGTGTTTGTTCCGATGGAGCTGAGGGGCAAGCTCCATGGTTTGGTGTCTGCACTGGTGGGGGTGTTTGTTGGACTATTCCAGGCGGGGGTTGGAAAGTGGCTCCATTTGTAGTTTGGGTGATGATCCTAGGAGGGGGTTGGAAAGTGGCTCCAGTTGTGTTTTGGCTAACAACCCTGGAGGCACTTCCAAAGATGCTAGGAAAATCGTTGTTCGTTTGCCCTTCTTGGATGATTTCGTTCCTTTGGCCCCTTTGGATGTGCGCGGTGTCCGAAACGAGCTCGAAAGAAGAAACTTCTCCGTCCATCTGGTGGGAAGGGTTTGTATCAGCCATTTGAAGAGTTTTTTGAAAGAAAAGGAGATGGAAAAGGTTTGCAAAAATTGCGGTGGGCGCCAATGATGAAACACTGGTTAACACCTAGGGTGAAACTAGCCGGTTCGTCTCTTTTATGGGGTTCAATCTCCTTCGTTGCTCGCCAAACAGCAGATCCTGCAAAACAGCAACGCCGTTAGCTCGTTAAGAGGGGAATGTGGGGGTTTCCCTCTTAACCAGGCTCCGGCGTGAGAATAAGTTCCGTTCTGAGGAGAATAAACAGTGTGTGTTAAGAGTGAGAGGGTGGAGAATAGAATGAATCAACCTGGATGATGAAGGGTCCTATTTATAGCCGGAGGGTGAGAGAGGGAGGAGCATCCTCGCCAGCTGGTATAGGGCGCCAGCTGTCCGACCAAGGGGAATATCCTCTTGGCCTCCTCTGCTGTGGTCAGTGTAGTGGTACACGTGACGCGCCTATATTTGTCCATGTTGGAAACGTCGTACTGGCATTGTCGGTCTGCTCCTTGATTTGCTGCAGGTCTACATGGCGCACGATGGGTGGTGACACGTATCGTCCTCTATGTCGGAAGGAGCATCTTTGGTGCCACCTTGGCGTGTTCCAGAAGCTTCTGGATTATTTTGCTGATGTGGACGCCATGTGGGATAAAAATGTGGTGTGGCCCTTGCCATGTAGGCAAGGAATTGGGACCATACCTCTTCAGATGCAGATTAGCTTCTAGTTTGCATTTCATGTTTTAGTTTTTGTTTGTAAGCTCTGTTTAGTGGCTGAACATATGCCCGGCATGTCGAGTATATGAACCGGTTGGTATTTTCGCCATCCACTTGTTTTATTTTTGTTTGTTGTGCAATGAAATTTACCAGGGTGAAACCTTTACCCAAAAAAGACACGTGTCGAAAATGTCACGTTTTCACGCCCCGGGCCACACCGTCTATTTTTAACATCGCGCCCTGTTCTGAAGCATGGTCCATGTGTCGCATAACACCCCATCTTTAAGTCCATCCACATCGTGTAGTCTAAGAACATACAATACGATTCAGTATGGAGGAAACTTGGCATAAAGATAAATCACACTCCTTAAATTTATATCATAGATAATAGGATAAAAATTATGTTTCAATTTATAGTTTATCTTTATATCTTAAAATAGAAAATACATGTAAGAAATTGGTTTATACAGTCCATGGAAGGGTAATGTATAAGTGCTTTTGAACTTTTATACAAGTCATTTAAGCATAATAATTACATGAATATAAATTTAAAATTACAATATGCCTCTCTCAAGTTTAAATACATTTATCCTTTATACACTACACTGTTCATTCTTTTTTCTTTTTTTTTCCAGCAACCTTTTAACACATGACAACTCACAAGTCACGTTCATCAATATTTTGCTATGAACTTTCTTCAAATGATGATGTGCGTAAAATCATCAAAGAACAAACGTACAAGTCGCAAAAACTGCCTTAATGTATAGACTTTTTACAACTTTTTTCTTTCCTCAATGCAAATTACCATATTATAAATTAGCAACTTTTGGTTGCATTGTGTGTTGTACTCAAAGCTTTGGGGATTTTTCAAAAAAAAAAACTTTGAGTTTTCATTTTTAACCCAAACTTTTCATATTTTGTATTTTGACCCCTTTTATTTTTTTTACTTTTAACCCAAAGTTTTCCATCTTTTATAATTTAACACAACACTTTATTATTTACAACTTTCGTCTCCCATACTTTTTATCTTTCGCAAGTTTTTCGTTTTACGTTTCGTTCTAAATTTTGCGAGTTAACATCTCGTAGCGTGCATGTGAGGTTCAACGTTTTTTGCTCTATTTTTTCAAATTTGACAGACCCGTCGCAACGTGTCCGTTTTTTCTCTTTTGAAAAGTTCACCGCAACGGGCGGGTCCTAGATCGACTAAGTTATTATTTTCTACATTTTACGTTTCTGGTTAATTTCTTCGCATTAACACACTGTAACGGGTGTGCGTAGTTCAACGTTTTTAAGTCTGCTTTTCGTTCAGTGTAATTTTTACCATTTTATCTATTTTATTTTTACGATGTTGAGAGTCGATGCCGTTGTGGCATTGGTGCTACTTGGCACGGTTTTACGAACGTTTTTAACCTATTAAAATTTTTACTAATATTTTGTTTCGGTTTACCCCTATAGTTCCTTTACTTAAAAACTATTTTTTACGTGCCTATTTTATGTACGTGTATGTATAAATATGATTTGTTCTACATTCTGACGTAAACTTTTTTTTATAGATGAGTCAGGTCAAATATGTTACGTTTTCTTTTAAAGAAACCATTTTTACGTGTATATTTTTATGTACGTTTTGGTATAAATTCAAGTTATACATTTCGACGTAAACTTTTCTAGATAATGATTCAGGTCGAATATAATTTGTTTTCGTGTTTATTTTATGTATGTTTTGAACCGAGTTGAGTCAAATTATGGTTTCTTTTTCTCCCATTTTTCTCGAAAGCTCTAATTAATCCCTTTCGATTACATGTGCATATTTTCCTTCATACCCTTTACGTTTTCTATGTATGAGTTGGGTCACATATAATACGTTATGATTGTTCGATATGAATTTGATTTACTTTACGTTAGATCCAATCACAATGCTTATACAGGTTACATTGAGTTCAACTGGATACGTCGAAATGTGTGTTTTCATATGGTTAATGCATCATATAACGTTTGGACTAATCCATTCAATGTTTACGATATACCCGCGCCGCAAAGCGGGCGGGTCTTAACCCTAGTTTTATTCAAATTTGTATGACATGCTTATCTTTTTAACACTTCAATGTAAATTCTATTACAATTCAAATACACTGATTATTTTTATGAACATTTCCATATAAATTTCATAACCCATGCCCACCAGTATCCTCTCAACACCCAATCAGAGGTGTACACCTCATTTGGTCCGAATTAAACCCGTGAAACCAGCATCCACCGACAGTCGGGTTCCCGACCTACCCGAAGGCTCTGCCATCTTCCCTCACACACACACAAACATATACACCAGGTTTCTTCGGCGACTAGACAAGGAATTCCTAACCCGATTTTGGTATCCGATTGACTGACGACGATGTACCCGATCAGGTATAACTTCCCGGATTATGATTACCGACCACGCCCCGTCCACCATTTTAAATTTCACCCCGCATCAACATCCCACAACAACGCCACAAATCACATCCACTTGTTGTTTTACCGAAATCCTTCTATCATTCCTATCATTCTCTTTTTTCAAAACAAAGTCACAAAAAAAAAAAAAAAAAAAAAAAAAAAACCCTTACAATAAAGAGCATCTATGTCATAACTCATAACCATTTCAAGCAAGGAGGGCAGTTTGGTAAAAAGCCCTGCCGCACTGCGCTAGTCTTCACCGGTAAACGCCACCCCGGTAAACAACAGCAGACTGAACCACAACCAAAATTAGGGTTCATCAACAATGGCGTCGATTCTCATCATCTTCTTCGCTTTTTTCTCAATTCTGCTACTAAAAAGCTCACAATCAGCCCCCAATCAAGCTTACAAAAGAGATCCAGGTCATCCTCAATGGCACCACAGCGCTTTTCACGATGTTCGAGAAACTGTTCGATCGGATGTTCGTAGCATGCTCCATTCTCGCGCTGAGGTAACATGTTATTGAATATTGATTGTATGTGATCATAACCGAGATTTGTGTGAATTATCGAGATGAATAATTTGATATGTATTGGTTAACTTTTGGTTCTGGTTAGTTGCGATTACGGTACGAGTTTTGTGGATTAGTTAGATCGGATTATTATCATCTAGCGGTTGATATATTATTATAGGTTTTATGTTTGGTTGTTGAATTTAGCTGATTTTATGAAAGTATATTGTTGATTCGGTGTTAAGTAGAATGATTTTGGATACAGTTTCAGTAGATTAACTAGGTTATAGTGTTGAATTATAGGTGATTTAGGTAGAGCTGTACAGTTGATTTGCTTGATTTCAGATTTTAGACCTGATTGTTAGGGTAATTTGGTTATCTAAGTGATGCATTTGATGCAGGTTCCCTTTTAGGTTTCATGTTTTTTTTAATTAATTTCACGGAAGTACATTATTTAATCCATATTAACTAGCATGAATTGGATACACTTTCAGTAGATTAACTAGGTTAAGGTGTTAAACCATAGGTGATTTGATTTGTTTGAAATGTTAGACCTAATTGTGAGGGTATTTTGGTTACCTGTGGGATGTATTTGATGTAGGTTCTCTTTAGGTTTTCATGTTTTGTTGTTGAATTTAGTTAGTTTCACGGAAGTATATTCTTAATTCCGTATTGTAGAATGTATTTGGATACAATATTAGTAGATTAACTAGGTTAAAGTGTTAAACCGCAGGTAATTTCAATAGCTGTACAGTTGTTTTGCTTAATTTGAATGATATTAGACCTAATGGCGAGGGTATTTTGGTTACCTATGTGATGCATTTGATGCAGGTTCCCTTCCAAGTTCCACTCGAAGTAAATGTTGTTCTCGTTGGTTTCAGTGGAGACGGAGGTTACAGATACCAATTGGATTCACAGAAACTGGAAGAATTTCTTCGAGTGGGATTCCCGTCTCACAGGCCCTCCTGCCTCGAGACTGGTGAACCTCTTGATATTGAGCATCACATGGTGTTCAATGCATTTCCGGTCAGCACCTCTATCTACATTTCGCTTTTACGTATCCATCAATCCGTATCTCTTTTTAAGTATTTGTAAGCTTGTCACTTACTGCAGGCCGCACAACCCGAACTCATAGCACTTGAAAAGGCAATGAAAGCAGCCATGGTCCCAGCTGGAACCGCCAGAGAGGTGATTGCAATCTTCGGGCTTCAACTAGTAAATTTTATGGTTATTGGTTATATAACTTTGGTGATAACCTTCGTTTTATATGTGTTACGTTTAGGCTGATTTTGGACGTGAAGTTCCCGCGTTTGATGTAGATGCATCAGTTGTGGAGCCAGAATTTCAGAAGCTTTATTCCTACTTGTTTGACTATGATAATATGGGATATAATGCTGACGAGGCAGACAGACCTATGCCAACAGCAATATTTATTGTGAATTTTGATAAGGTACGATTTAACATCCCTTGTTTTCTATAAGAGTAAAATGCCATTTTCGTCCCTGAGGGTTGGCCAGTTTTGCGACTTTCATCCAAAGGTTTGTTTTTCCGCATCTGGATCCAAAATTTTCATCCGGCTCGTTAACTCCATTCAATTTTCTCCGTTAAGTAAGTCAGGGGCATTTCCGTCTTTTTTGTTAACTTAAAGGGCAATTCGGTCTTTTCTAGGGACGAAAGTCGCAAAACTGGCCAAACTTCAGGGACGAAATTGGCATTTTACTCATAATTATCCACCGTTTTCCACTGACATGTGTTTCTTTCTTGGTTATGGATTTTAAAGGTTAGAATGGATCCTAAGAATAAAGATATTGATCTTGATAGCTTAATGTATGCAAAACCGAGTCACTTAACTGAAGAAGATATTAAACAACAAGAGGGAGGCTATATCTATCGATATCATTATAACGGAGGTGGAGCATCTCAAGTATGGCTTGGATCGGGCAGGTTTGTTGTAATTGATATCTCAGCGGGCCCATGCACGTATGGAAAAATTGAAACCGAAGAAGGAAGCGTTAGTTCGAAAACCCTTCCACGCTTGCGGAATACAATGTTGCCTAAAAGCTCGATAGCTGCTAATGATCATGCTACCACTCATGACAACTTTATTGGTCAACTTGCTGCTTTGATTGGCATTACAGTTCAGCATGTTATTGCCCCAGATGTCAGGTATGCTGATTCTAAATTATATTTAGGCTTGTAAATGAACCGAACGACACGAACGGGATGTGTTCGTTCATTTAAGTTTTATCAAACAAACGATCGAACACGAACAGGTTTTTCTTGTTCGTGTTCGTTCGATAAGAAAATGAACGAGTTCGTGTTTGTTTATGTTTGTTAATTATTAGCATAAATGAACTGTTCACGAACGAACGTAACTGAACTTAGACGAACGTACATAACCGAGCTAACACCAATTAAAAGTAAACATGAATAATAATGTCTTGGGCCTAAAAACTTAATATAACTAGACTAAATGGTAATGAGTGATATTTTAATTTTTATAAACTACACTAAATTATAATGGGCCTAACAATCATAAAGGAATATTCAATGAAAACAACATAATTTAATGAACACAAACAAACGAACGTTCACGAACATAAATGAACGAACGTGACATGTGTTCATGTTCGTTCGTTTAACTAGTTGATATAAAAGTTTCGTTCATGTTCGTTCGTTTCTTAATAAACGAACTTCATGTCGAACGGTTGACGAATGGTTCACTAAACGTTCGGTTCATTTACAAGCCAAATTATATGTGGTTAAGATTTGTGCCAGCTTCTAGTTTTATAGTGATCCTTGTTTTATTCGTTAGTTCGTTACTAAAATCTTGCAATTGTATATTTGTATCCGGTGGATGCAGGTTTGAGACTGTAGATCTTGCAACACGGTTACTTATACCAATAATTGTGCTGCAAAATCATAACCGGTACAATATCATGGAAAAAGGCCAGAACTACAGTATAGATATCGAAGCCATTGAGGCCGAGGTGCATTTTTCTTCTAAAAGTTTAGAGTAAAATGTCATTTTCGTCCAATTTTGCAACTTTCGTCCAAAGGTTTGTTTTTCCGCATCTGGACCCGAAGGGTTTGAAATCTTGTCATTTTCATCCAGCTCGTTAACTCCATCAAATTTTCTTCATTAAGTCAAGGGTACTTTCGTCTTTTTTTGTTAACTAAAAGGGCAATTTGGTCTTTTGAATACTTGTACTTTATGCTAAATACTTGTACATAAAGTGAAAAAGACCGAATTGCTCTTTAAGTTAACAAAAAAGACAAAAATGCCCTTGACTTAACAGAGAAAAATGGATGGTGTTAACGAGCCGGATGAAAATGGCAAGATTTCAACTTTTTGGATCTAGATGTGGAAATACAGACATTTGGACGAAAGTCGGGACAAACCTCAGGTATGAAAATGGCATTTTACTCAAAAGTTTATTTTCATTTATTTTTCTGTTGCTTAGAAATGACAGGCGATATCAACCTTTTCCCTGTATGTAATATTTCCTCATACTATCTTCAGGTTAAAAAGATGGTACACAAAGGAGAAGATGTAGTGATTGTTGGTGGTTCACATTCGTTACACCTTCATGAGAAACTCGCGATTGCTGTTTCAAAAGCTATGCGTGGTCATTCTCTCCAAGAAACAAAAAAAGATGGACGTTTTCATGTGCATACAAAGACATATCTTGATGGTGCAATCCTTAAAGAGGTATAATAGACCTTTTATTTTTACAAATTTAATTTCTTATAATACAAATACATATTTCAATATAGGAAATGGAACGATCGGCTGATGTACTCGCTGCTGGTTTGCTTGAGGTCTCACAGCCATCCCTTTCTGATAAATATTTTCTTCGTCAGGTTGGTCTAACTCTATCCTATTATTTATTTACGAGTAAAATGCTATTTTTGTCCCTGAGATTTGGCCAGTTTTGCTACTTTTGTCCACAGGTTTGTTTTTATCGCATCTGGATCCAAAAGGTTTGAAATCTTGCCATTTTAATCCGACTCGTTAGCTCCATCCATTTTTTTTCCGTTAAGTCAGGGGTATTTTCGTATTTTTTGTTAACTTAAAGGGCAATTCGGTCCTTTACACTTTATGTAAAAAAGACAGAAATACCCCTGACTTAACGGAGAAAAATGGATGGAGTTAACGAGCCGGATGAAAATGGCAAGATTTCAAACCTTTTGGATCCAGATGCAGAAAAACAAACCTTTGGACGAAAGTTGCAAAACTGGCCAAACCTCAGGGACGAAAATGGCATTAATTTTATTCAAGTTTTAGTGCCACACTTGTAAGCTGACATTAGTTCTACTTTTTTCATAGCACTGGATGGAAGAGTCAGATGGTGTGAGTGATTCACTTATAAAGCATAAACCTGTATGGGCTACTAACTCTAAATCTCAAAGAAAGAAAACTAAAAAAGTGCAAAAGAAACACGGGGATCTGCATCGTACCTATGGAACAAGAGTGGTTCCTGTGTGAGTAATTCAATCATTTTTTGAATCTTTTACGTTTTGCTAGCAATTCTTCTTGAAAGATAAACAAGACATGTCTCTTCTTTTGCAGATTTGTACTGTCGTTAGCTGATGTGGATCCACACCTTATGATGGATGATGAAAGCCTTTTGTGGACAAGTAACGATGTTGTTATTGTACTCCAACATCAAAGTGAAAAGATACCTTTAAGGTTAGCATATACTATAACAAACACTACCTTATATCATATTTCTTTTTGAGTAAAATGCCATAATCGTCCTCAGATTTAGGCACTTTTGCCGGTTACATCCAAAATAAGAACTTTTTGTAACTGGACCCCTGACGTTTCATTTTTGTTGACATTTCCATCTAGATGACTAACTCAGTTAAAATGTATCATTAACTCAGGGACGATTTTGGCAATATCGTTAACTTAGGGACGATTTTGGCAATTTACCCTTTTCTTTTTCTGTTTTTAACTTTTCTTTTGTTACCTCTAAATAAAAAACAACATAACTAATTATAGTTATAATATACATCCCTAAAATAAGGGTAAATTGGTCTTTTAAACAATAATTATATTTTAGTCCCTCATCTTATTACACTTAAATCCCCGAGTTTTAACATAATTATGGGTAATTGGTTACACTTTTTCCTCTCCACAACAAACTTATAATTCTTTTACGTATTCTTGCCATATCTTATAAACGATAATGTTTTACAAAAATCCAAAAGTACCATGACAACCTACTCATTTTTGTCGACGTTTCGATAGTTATCTTGGTCAGTATTGACGTGTGGATTAAAAGGTACAAGTAGATGATGCCTTAGTGTACAAGTGATTAAAGCCAAACAACTTAGTCATTATTCCAGAATGCGTATAATGGCTATAGTGCCTACAGAATGTCAAGTGTTTAATCCATCAATTTAATTCTCTCATCTAGATTACACTTTAATCACTCATCATTAGCAAAGTTATAGATAATTAGTTAGTATTTACATTTAATCCCCTTATAAAAAACTAACTCCTCCCTCCCTGTGATTTTTAAACGGTCATAACCTTTTGGTACGTTAATATATATTCTTTTAAATTTCACCATATAAACAAGTATTTTATTCTCTTTAATTTGAGTTTTGTATTGCTATAGTTTTTTTAATTAAAAAGATTGATATGTTACGTGATTAAAAGTGTCTAAGGGTGAGTAATAATTGAATCGTTAACCGAAATCAACAAAAAACTGAATTAACTGAAAACTGATTAACTGAAACCCGAATTAACCAATAACGGTTATCGATTTTTTTGTACCCTCATTTAACCAAAATTAACTGAACCGAACCATTCATATTTTTATATATTTTTAGCTTTTATACCTTCGGTTCATATATTTCATATTTATACCCCCATTTTATGTATTTATACCTCCATTACATGTATCTATACATCCATTTCATGTATTTTTAATCAAACATTTTAGCTCAAGGTTGGTTGTGGTAATTAACCGAAATTAAATGAATCAAACCAAAAACCGTCAATCTTACTGAATAAACCAAACCTATTAACTGAAAACGGATTGGCTAATAACCTAGATTTCGGTTGAGGATAATAATCTAACCAACCGAACAATGCACAGTGTGGCAATGTCTGTGTTTCCCACCGCATTGCGCGTGCACCTATCGTTATTAACCAAAACCGCATATCGGTAAGCAATAACTAAATTATTAACCTAAACCAAACCGAAAACTGACGAAACCGAACCAAAATCAACCAAAAACCGAATTAACCAAAAACCAGTTATCAATTTTTTGTACTCTTGTTTAACCAAAATTAGTTGAACTGAACTGAATCATTCATATTTTCATATATGTATAGCTTTTATACCTCCAGTTCATATATTTCTTATTTTATATCTTTATTTCCTATATTTATACTTTCATTTCATGTATTTATACCTCAGTTTCATATATATCTCAGTAAAAGTTTTAACCCAAGTTTGGTTTTTGCTATTAACTGAAATTAAATGAGCCAAACCAAGAACCGTCAATCTAACCGAATACCGAAGTGATTAACCGAAAATCGATTGTTTAATAAAATAGACTAACCGATGACTTTGGTTTCGGCTTCGGTTGAGTATAATAACCGAACCGACTGAACCATGCATAGCTCAATGAAATGGATTACCTTATTACTTCGCTTTTGATGTATATCTATCACCATGATGCTACAATAAATATTATATGAATAAGAAAACTACCAAAAACGAGTATCGCAATACGATGTGTTGCTCCCGCCGCATCGCGCGGGCATCCTGCTAGTTTATATATACACAATAAAAATCGTCCCTGAGTTAACAATACATTTTAACTGAGTTGGTCATTTGGATGGAAATCGCAACAAAAATGAAACCAGTTACAAAAAAGTGCCCAAACCTCAGGGACGATTTTGGCATTTTACTCTTTTTTTTTCTTGAATGTATTTGCTGATATGCTAACTTTTTTGTTTAGTTACGTGTCGGAAACAGAGAGAAGACACGTTTTTCCCTCACAAGCGCAACGTCATATAGTGGCTGGATTGGCTTCTGTTGTGGGTGGATTAAGCGCACCATATGAAAAAGCTTCTCATATTCATGAAAGACCTGTTGTCAATTGGCTATTGGCTGCTGGCTGTCATCCGTTTGGACCATTTTCTAATGCTTCTCGGGTCAGTCAACTGCTTCAGGATGTTGCGCTGGTACGTATCTAAGTATCTTCTTTTTCTTTGTTGGTTGTTTTGCCTTTATTAAATGATTATCACTTATAATAGTAGATATCAAGGTCAACTACAAAATACACCTTCACGTATAGATGTTTTACAATGTTTTGTGTAATGTGCCCTAGTTCTTGAAGTATAATTGGTGGCATTTTCTACCTGTTTGCTTATTATTAGGTTGATTATTGTTGTATATTATCTTAAATTGGGTCAAAAGGTTAAACGCCACCCAAAGTCTATTTTTTATACATATAGCATTTTAAAAATCAATTTAATCAAAGAGTTAGATTATCTTAGTAGGATTAGGATCAAATACAAAGGATCCTAATTGTAAGAAGTGTAAGAAGGATTTATAGAGTGACAAGTGTCCAATAACCTAAAAAAACCCACTATACAAAAAAACCCACTAAAAAAAACTTAAACATCCACCACCATCAAAAACCCCCACCCCCCCCCCCCCCCCCCCGCACCCCCCACATCACCCACCCAAAAAAAAAAAAAAAAAAAAAAATTTTTTTTTTTTGCCGAGGGGGTGGGGGTTTAGGTTTTTGGGTGGTGGTGGGGGTGGGTGTTTAGTTTTTTTTATATTTTTTTTTTAGGTTTTTGGGGGGTGGGGGGGGGGGGGGTTTAGGTTTTTGGGTGGTGGTGGGGTGGGGGTTTAGGTTTTTGGTGGTGATATAGTGGGTTTAGTTTTAGGTTATTGGACACTTGTCACTCTATAAATCCTTCTTACACTTCTTACAATTAGAAGCCTTTGTAGAATAACTTGACCCATCTTAGTAATACTGATATTTTTGTAATTATAGTTAATTATTTTTGCTTTCAACAGAGAAACACAATATATGCCCGTGTAGATTCTGCTCTTCATAGGATTCGAGAGACATCAGAGGTATAACATGATGTTTATTTTCTTATTCTCATTAATGTTGTTGTTGGGCCCCATGGTTGTAAAAATCGTGCCTAGCCTCCGATTAATCGCTAGTCGGAGGTTCACCGAGTAATTTTCATCTAAACTGCCAATTAATCGCTAGGTGGTCAACAATGGTCAAATCCGGTCCTAATTGGCCAAAAATTGGTGGCAGTCTAGCGATTCCGGCCAAAAACTGTAAATTCCGGAAATTGATCCTATCTACTTCAATATATGGGATCGAAGAAGGTGTTAAAACATGGGCACTTCAAAAAATCCCAGTCCGATTAATCTCTAGTCGGTACCCCACCAGCTGACTAGCGCCTAGCGACTCTTACAACGCTTGTTGTTATTATTATTAATGTTATTTTCAGAAAATGTGTTTACTTAATCTAATAATTTGTTTTAGTCTATCCAAGCTTTTGCTGGAGAGTATCTGAGAACCCCTCTTGGTGAGCCAGTAAAGGGGAAGAAGAACAAGACAACCACCGAGTTATGGATCGAAAAGTTCTACAAAAAAGAGACAAACTTGCCCGAGCCTTTTCCTCATGAACTAGTTGATAGGCTTGAAAAGTTTTTGGATGTAAGTTTTTCCTTTAATTTTTTTGTAAAAGACTAAAAGCTGAAAAAGCATTTTCTGATGTTGAATAAATAACAGGGTCTTGAGGAACAACTTGTGGATTTATCTTCGCTTCTATACGATCATCGTCTACAAGATGCAAATGCAAACAGCACTGAAATTCTTCAAAGCTCCATTTTAATACAACAGTGAGTTTACGCTATCTGTATACACACACATGCATATATATATAACCATTGTGTGTTTATGATGGTGATGACATGTATCTTGGGAATGCAGGTATGTAGAACATGTACTCGAGTATGAGAGGGAAAAAATGAAGTGTTGTGAAATCAAGTTCAAGTCCCCGAAACAGTCATCACAAAGTCTAGTATATGCTGGGATTCTGATAGCAGGTATCTTTGTCTATTTTGTTGTCATCTTCTTTTCATCTCCTGTTAGGTAATACGATTTGTTAATGGCGGAATCAGACCATAGAATTAAGTTACTTTTGTTAATTTCCAAAATCTTAGTCTCTTTTTATATACAGTTATGTTAGGACATAAAAAAGAAAACAAAATAAATATTGAGATGGCAAATTGCAAGGCTATGGAAAATCATGAAAATAGTCACCTTCCTTAATGTGTTATATTTACAGTAACGTGAGGAAAAAAAACACTCTTGTAGTTTATGTGATTTCATCGTGTATCTACTTTTTCTCGCATTCTTTTCAAAAATAAAAAAATAAAAAAAATAAAGATAAAATAGATTATCGGTGTCTACCATAGTTAGGTTTCTCTACCACCAATGATTTAATTAAGATAATAATATCGATCAACAATTATTATGTTGGGATAATGAGATGATCTTAACATCATCTTATTTTAAGTTCAAAACATCCCCAATGTTACGAAACTAAAATTATCTAAATAAGTAGGCTTATTTTAATAATGTATCAAGGACGTTGTCATCGTACCGTGAGATTGGAAAACATAGATGTCTAGCTAATTGCAATCCGAGTTAGGTATTTAGCTATCACGCTTCTATCTTCAAGTAACTCAAAAACACTTGTAAAACATGATACATTAGGGCTTTAACTAGCTGACCCTTTAATTTATAAAAATAAGTCTACGTTAATTAACTAATAATTTATAATTTATAAAAAATAAATTAAAAAATCTGTGATTGGTTCTTACCACCTCAGCACTTTAGAACTCCCAACACCTCTCCTCGTGCTATTAAATGATGGGTGCTAAAAAGCGCTCTGGAAAAAGTGGGTTGCGTGTTTCAAAACAGCGTTATGGATTAAGATGTCTTATCAAATGTTATCTGTGTGACTAATTTTTTTTTTTTTTTGAGCAGCAACTATCATTAAAAACGGCCAATAGCAAATTGCTAGGGCCAACAAAAAACACAACTTAAAACTTAAAAGTTACACCATCTCTTCACGTAATACTCTTATACATAGATCTATTTTAATCCACAAATAATCCAAGACCTCTTCTTTTATTTTCACAACTTGATGCTTTTATTAGTGAAAATGACTTTGTTCCTAGATTTCCATAGACACCTCTTAGCCGTGAAGACAATAGCTTCTTTTTTCTTCTCATCTCTATAAGCATTCTTGTGAGCTGTGACATCTTTAACCGAAAAAGCAAAAAAATTCAACATACCACACCATCAACTAATAAACTCCCAAATAATCAAGGCTATATGGCAAGAGGAGAAAAGATGATCATTGTTCTCGTCCCCTTCGAGACACAAAGCATACACGCCACCAAGTCTATAATGATGTTCCTTCTAGCTAGGCGTACGAGGGTCGGTAATCTGGGTGATTAATTAACAACTAGCTATAGCTGCGGTGAATTGATATAACAACCCTACCACATTATTTACAATCATTTAACGGCTGCAAAAAATGACTTCTAAAACGAAACCATGAATGAAGCACAAAAGAATACTTATTTACAAAATAAAAATGTGACATTACAGATGAAATAAGGTTACAAAATTCACTAGTAAGAATCATAACACTAAAAAATACATGATCCATCTTTGATATACTTCTCCTTTTTTCCTTTATGACTTAGTAGACATATGAGAACTCAATATACGAAACCAGATTCGCTGTATAAAACCTTTTTTTCAAGAAAAAACCAATTGGTTCACGAAAAATATACTTGTTAATGAATGTAAAAAAAAAAAGTTTATTTAGACAAATTATATTTGTTTACACAAGTAGAAGTTTAAAAGAAATCTCATTAACACAAGTTCCCTCATTAATAACTGAAAACTGATTCATCAATATCAGAATTAGCATGGTCAAATTTAAAATCATTGGGAATATAATCACTAATTTGTAAATAAAAAAAATACACAAAAAAAGCTCAGATAAAACACTAAACATTGTAATTCCTAGACCTTAAACAAATCAAGGTCTCATAGAGCTGGGATTAGATAGTTTCATCATCATTGCACCAACAAAAACAAACAAAATTCACATCAACTATTTAAAACTTAAAAAACAAACAAAAACAAAAAAAAAGAATAAAAAAAACTTTAAAAGCTCAGATTAAAATGAACTATTTGAAATCAAGAACCTCAAACATATCAAGGTCTCATAGTGAGCTGGGATGCAAGTTCAATCATCATAGCAATGCCACACAATTATTATTAAAATAAAATTAATAAATAAACAAATAAATTAATTAATTAATACTTATTAAACAAGATAAATGATCAGACTAGCTTTCTAGGCTGCAATATGCATCAAATCAAGCAATTACTCTCAGAGCCCAGTGCAAACTTCATCACTTCAAAAATCAAACTAAAATTAAAAAAAAAAAACATATAAATAAAAATAGAAATTTAAAATTCAAATGATCCTCAGCTTAAAATGCTTATAGTTGTCATCAAAATGTAAATAATCAGGTCTCAAAGATATCATGCCATCACTGGATCACCAAACACAACTCAAATTCACAAAAAAAAAAAAAAAAAAAAAAAAATTAAGTTAATAAATG
Organism: Helianthus tuberosus; assembly: GCA_030545235.1. Classification (NCBI taxonomy): domain Eukaryota; kingdom Viridiplantae; phylum Streptophyta; class Magnoliopsida; order Asterales; family Asteraceae; genus Helianthus; species Helianthus tuberosus. The sequence continues at coordinate 188,710 of JARYGA010022949.1, forward strand.
TAGCGGAGTTTTATTAGCTGCGTCCGGTGATTAACAAAAACGAAGCGACTCAACGCTTCCGCAATGATTATACGCCTCAGTTGAATGTAAATTCTTAGAGAAATCACTTCGAGTGTTCAAAGGATTTCTCACACAGAGGCAATAAAATATGTAGATGAAGAGGTTAATGCTATCAATGGTGAGTAGTCTGTGATTAGATAGATTATGGAGGTAGGGATTGGATTGTTTGTAGCTGCGGTTTATATACGTGAATTTGGGGATTAGGGTTTTTTTTGCATCGATGAAAGGGGTATGTGTAGAAGGCCAAATCAAAGCCCAACATTGACGGTATTTAAGCCCAATCCGTAGGTATATTATTATTAGGGTGGGGGGTAGTGGTGCACAAATCGGTTTTTTTAAAAACCGGTTCCGGGTATGAAACCGGGTTCGGGTAGGATCGGGTTTTTTTTAAAATCGGGTCGGGTCCGGGTTTTCTACCAAAAATGTATACCCTATATACCCGGGTTCGGGTCGGGTTTTATAAAACCCGGGTATTATAATACCCTATTTCCGGGTTCGGGTCCGGTTCGGTTATTCATCGGGTAGGGTTCGGGTATGCATCGGGTTGGGAAAATACCCGCACCGGGTATTAATGCTTCTTTATATGTTTTAGTGGATGGTGCCTATTGAAATTTTAATGACATTTCTAAATTTAAATTCGATAGTGCTAGATCGAAGGAATAGTTCTGATTTGAATCCTTTTGGATTACATAACAACAATATATTTTATTTGCTATGTTATGTTTTAACCAAGTTCCATCAATTTTTTATTTTTTTGTATTAGACAAGCACCAATGGATCTTTCCAGCAAATAGAGGGGAATAATGACCAAATACCTCAAATATCATTAGAAACCTAATAATTAAACAAGATTACATCAAAGTGCATACATAATTTTGTTAAATCATAAGAACTAGAAGTCTTAATGCTTGAAAACATAGATAGGACTTGAATCGTCTTCGCTTCTTATATAACCGGGTATAAAAAACCCAGTTCCGGGTATTTATAAAAACCGGTTCCGGGTATTTATAAAAACCGGGTTTCGGGTATAAACCACGTATAAAAAACCCGGTTCCGGGTTCGGGTTTTAGATCAAATATGAATACCCGGTCCCTACCCTATGAGTAGGGTCGGGTTCGGTTTCGGGTATAGAAAACCCGGTTTTTATAATACCCGGTTCCGGGTTTTTTTTCCGGGTCCGGGTTTGGGTTTTTTGTGCACCACTAGTGGGGGGTATGATGTGCGGGGAGTTAAGCGGGGAGGGGGAGTCACCGAGCGGTGACCATACCCTCATGTTGAAGATATTCGGTGAGTGGGTGAGAGGTTACAAAAATCGGTGTGTAATCACCGAAGTGATTGAAGAGTGATGGAGGAGAGAGAGAGAGTGAGAGGAGAGAACAACCAATCAAAAGTGAGAATCACTCAAACACCCTAGAGTGATTAACCATACCTAGTGTTTGAGTGCAAAATGAGGAGTATAATGGGGAGTTGACATGGCATAATATTATTGGGTAGGATTTCACTCAATCACCCTAGAGTGATTAACCATACCCTCCACCCTTATAACCCTTTCAGCACAAATCGGTTAGTTTCAATAACCGGTTACATCGGTTAATTTGACTTTAACCGGTTATTATTGGTTAATAACCGGTTATTTTGTTTTTTTTTTTTTTGAATTTTTTCAGTTAACCGGCCTAGCGGTTAAAAGAAACTGGTTACTATACTAAATATTTATAACTGGCTACTAACCTACAATTAAATAACCACTAACTGGTTATTCCTCGAGCGGTTATTAACAGGTTATGGTTTATGTTAATAACCGGTTATTTTGTGCACCTCTACTTTCAGGTGAAAAAGAGTTGTTTGATAATCATAACCGGTTTATGATTCGGATTGAAACCGGGCATACCTGAACCGAACCGGGTTTTGGAACTGAACTCGAACCGACCGATCCCCCCCCCCCCCCTCCTTAAGAGAGCGGATAATCATAACCGGTTTATGATTTGGATTGAAACCGGGCATACTTGAACCGAACCGGTTAAAATCTGGTTTTGGAACTGAACTTGAACCGACCGACCCCCCCCCCCCTCCTTAAGAACCGGTTTCAACGAAAATCGGAATTGACCAAAGTTGAACCAAACCGAAACCAATTCCTCCCCGAAAATCGGTATTGACCAAAGTTGAACCAACCGAAGCAAATAGTTAGGTTTTGTATTTATGTTCATATTTCACATTACAATTTGAAGAACAAGGGGTTTAATGGTTTAGTTCATGATTTGAACTTGGAACCAAATGTAATAATTGAAAAGGTTGTTTACCTTTTTTTTTTTTTTGTATTTTTTAAATATGTAGTTTATGTATGGATATACCATTCATGAATTATTTTAAAATAGATAAAAACTAAAAATTTTGAAAAAAAAAAGGTTCAAACATCCCACACTTAACCGTTTTGGTCGGTTTGGCAACCCAACCCACCCCACTAATGTGGTTTTTTTAGTCTTTTCAAAAAGGAGTTAGTGGGTTCGGTCCATAATTTTTGTCAAAATTTATGTGAACCGAACCGTGAAAACCACTAAAGCTTTGTGATATATACATAATAAAAACCATATATTACAACATCATAAACACACAAATTTAATATATTACATATACACGAGTGTTTCTTTATTTATCATACAAACACACAAACCAAACGAAGAAAGAGGAAAACTTGCATTACTCCCTAAATTCGAGTTGATCCCACCCGATTGACATTATTCATAACCACATCTTAAACATATCTCATGTGATATTACATTTTGCTTAAGTAACTAATTACCAGTTTCTGGACGGTTTGAAGAATGATACGTATGATGATTATCCACTTCCGCGTCACCTTTTCCATCTCCAGTGTTTCCACTCACCGGATTCTTTGTTGGTGCAAACCCAACCTTTCGCCCAAGATCCACTTCCGCTCTAGTTGTTCCTAACACTATCACCAGAGCTACAAAGATCACGAGCCATGTCTTCTTGAGAGTCATCGCTATGAAGTTTACAGAACTAGGAAAATATAAAACTATCATAAAAATTATATTTTTGGCAAGCTACAAAACTAGGAAGAAATCAAATTATTTGTATATGAATATCATAAGTTTGTATGATTGTAAAGTTTACCTTTTATATTCTTTTTCTTGAATGAGGTAACTAGTGAAAATATCAATTAAATGGAGTGGATTAAATAGGTGGAGAATTCTACTGTTAGATGATTAAATATCTATAATTAACTCTTAATTAAAAATAATAATAATAATTTGTATTTTCAAAATATAAGATGACGTGATTGGTTGAACCCATATATTTATTGAAGGTAATAATCAAAATCTCACACTATAGATAAATTATATTATATTAAATTAAAATTAAAATTTTCAATAAAGCACACTATAGATAAATTATATTAAATTAAAATTAAATTTTTCAATAAAGCACTAATTTTATTTTATTGCCGGTTTCTCCAGTGACGTGAAAAGTGATGTAATTTCACCTTCCATTTTTTGCTTATATGTTTTTAGCTGTTTTTTATTTACATTTTGCTCTCATTTAACTTTTTTATTTTTTATTATCTTTTTAACATTTTTTTTTAAACATGGGTTAACCCAATCAAATGTGGGTGGTAATGGTGTGACGGTGGTGGTGATGGTGATAATGGTGATAGAGATAAGATGTATGCGACAATGATGATTAATTTACAAAATGGTCCCTTAAATTTGATTCATATAAAAATGTTTTTTTAATGATTAATGTTTTTGTGTCACGTCATCAGCCAAGTCAGCTAAAAAAACTAATTGGGTTAAAATCCGGTTACAAAAGGCTCGGTGGAATAAAATAGTTTGAAAGTTGGGACTGTACTGATGAATTTCTTATGTTGGGATTAATGTCGGCCAGCGGGTTGAATAAATCAATATTAGATATTTATTAATGACATTTAAAAATTCTAATTGAATATTTTTGAAATAAGATATGACTGAAATTATGTAAAAATATTAAATAGTCAATAAAGAAGAAGATTTAAGAAATATTCGCCTTACTTGTATTGATCTTTTAGTTAATTTTTTTAAATTAAAAAATATAATAAGAAGAGTTGGAATAAGAGCAGCGCATATGTGTTATACAAACGTAGGGGGTGTTTGGGATTGTTTATAAAACAACTTATTTACTTATAGCATTTTGGGAAAAAGAGTTTTTTAGAAAATGATGTCTAGGTAATGGGTTAAAAAAGAGGTTTTAAGGCTTTGAAAGGGGAGAAATGGAAAAGTTAGGAGGAAGTGATTTTTTGATAACGGAGATAAGGAGGTGAAAAAGTCAATAAGTTGTTTTTCATAAGCAATTCCAAACACCCCCTTATATTTGTGTAACGAACTTGTTATTTGAGGTTTGTATGTGTTAGCATTTAGTAAGAGTTTTCTTGTGTTATCTTGAGAACTATATTTTCTCTACAATGGCATTGAGAAATTCGATACTATTTGACACTGAAAACCATAATCACTAAATGAATTTGAGAACGTTAGTTTCGATCACTAATGTTACTTCTTTACACCAATAATCCTAAACTATTATCTCTTGTTTAGGTTTGAACATGATACCTCTTCTTTAAAAAGCGTATAATGTTAGAAATAACTTGTTACCCGTTAATGTGGCCTAACGGATCATTTGAGTAACGTTACCAATATGACACAACTACAAGTTCCTAACATTTACTTGATGGAAGTAATTGTTATAAGTTAAAGGGACTTTACGATTTCCCTTTAGATGCCTTTAATAGAGATAATACCAAGAGTTTTAACCAACCATGATTTATGATCATAATCATGATAGTTATGGTTTATAAATAGTTATATAAAGAACTCTTTTAAAACACCAATGTATATACTTTCTATAATCATCCCATCAAGATTAAGGCATCATAACGGGAATCGCTATGGCTTTATCATCGTCATCTAAGATTATAATTCCAACAAGTATCTCTAATTTTATATTCACGCTTTATGTTATTGCTTGAATAAACATGATTAGGGTACTATGATTTTAACCCATGTTTAAAGATATAATCAACATGTAAGCCTACTAAATGGGCTAGCCCCATATTAATATGTTGGAGGCTATATACGTCAGGCAAGCAATTTTTATAAGGGTGAAGTGAGTGATTAAACACTTGAAAGTGGTAAACTTCAAAATCAACCAATGAGAGTGTGTCATATCATTCAACCTTAAGAGTTTAAACTATGTTGAAAAGTGTTGGCAATGGTTAGACACTTCATGAATTGGTAAACTTTATTTTTATTTTTTTTAAACTAGCATATTTAATAATAAACATTTCACGCATCGGCAAACGTTTACCGCCTATCCATGTTTACTGATCGGCAAAACCCACTGGCGGCGGTGTTACCGCGCGGTAAACCGGTTTGCCGAGTGGGTTTGCCCCCCACTCCGGACACCCTAAACCGATGGGGTTTAATGATTTCGTTTATCTTTTGAGTTTACATTTGTTATTATTATTTTTATTTATTTTGAAGTATGCAGCTAGCAATGTATGTGTATATTTTCATGAATTATGTTTTTTAATCTCAACAGAATTATAAAAAAAAAAAACTAATGATTTTACTGAAAAAAGAAAATAGAAAAAAATAGTTTAGAGCGAACCAACTAGACCAGTTTGGTAGGTTCTTTTTCAAAACCTAAGATAATGGTTTAACATGTTTTTTTTTTTTTTTTTTTTTTTTTTTTTTTAAACCTACCCAAACGTTTTTTAACACCTCTTTAGCATTTTGTAATATATCATCATCATACTCATTAAATCCCACCGATAGCGAAGCTAAGGTAGGGTCTGAGGAGGCTAGATGTAGACAGCCTTACCTCTACCCCGTAGGAATGGAGAGACTGCTTCTAGTGAGACCCCCAGCTCGATTGTAGTTCTGTATCAAGCCTTGGACCTAAGACACATAATACTCAAACAATCGGGACAGAGACTGACTGGTGCATGTACCCCCATGTCTTTCGGCTATCAACGTCACCACATGATGCATGATTAACCATCCGCCGCTTTTAACCTTATTTCACGAAATTAGTAAAATAACGTTAAAGTTAGTACCATTTCACTTTTGCCCCCCACGCACCCACACATATATACATTATATGTGCACACCGCAAGCAGGGCAACTTTAGCATTTTGTAATACATACCTTTGAAATCAATAATATTACTACGAATTTTAATTTTTGCTTGAAACATTATCGAAACGGTTTTGTCACAACATACCCTCAAATAAAACACACATGCTTGTTTCTTGATTTATCAGACAAAACCAAACCAAACGGAAAAAAGAAGAAAACTTGCATTGGCCACTCTATTTGACTTGATCCCACTCGATTGACATTATTCATTCATGACAACATCACGAACATACCTCATGTAAGGTTACATAAGATTTTGTGGACGATTTGCAAAATGATACGAGTGATGATTATCCACTCCTGCGTCACTTTTTTCATCTTCGGTATTTCCTGGATTCTTTGTTTGTCCAAACCCGACCTTTCACCCAAGATATACATCCGCACTAGTGGTTCCTGAGACTAGCACTAGGGCTACAAAGATCACGGGCCATGTCTTCTTCAAAGTAATTGCCATGAAGTTTACAACGAACACCGAAAAGATATAAAAACTATCATAAAAATATTTTTTTAGCAAGTTACACAATTAATGTAAAAAATGAAAAAAAAAATGTAACTTTCTGTTTATGGTTTATAAGATCTGTATGATTGCAAAGTTTACCTTGTGTATTTTGTTCTTCAAGGAGGTAACTAGTTGAAATAGGAATTAAATGGAGTTGGTTAAATAGGTGAAGATTTCTACTATTTAGTGATGAAATATCTATAATATATCTTAGTTAAAAAAATTACTTTGTATTTTTTTTTAAATATATAAGATGTGCTTGATTAAACCCATAGATCGTAATATATTAATTTTTGGTAATGGTAACAATCAAAAGCCCATAATATAGATAAATAGTCTAGCTATAGTAAATTCGATTTTTCAATAAAGTAATAACTCATTATATTGCTGGTTTCTCCACTGACTTGAAAAGTGGTTATGTAATTTTACCTTCTGTATTTGCTTATTACTTTAATTCTTATTCTCATTTAACAATATTTGTTATTTGAAATCAATACGAGCGCGTTGCACACGGAACTGTTAATAATAATAAAAAGAAAATTTGAAAAAAACACTAAGGGGGTGTTTGGTTAATTTTAAGGGAATTGGAATTTGAATTCCATCTATTAAGATGTTTGGTTCACATAATTTGATGGAATTGAAATCCCAATTCCAATCTTCATGTGTTTGGTTGACAATGTAATTGGAATTGGAATTAGGCATTAATTCCTTCAAATTCCCTTAACTAAAGGAATTCAAAATCATTCCGATATTTGAAGGAATTAAATTAAATTCATTGGAATCTTCGACCGTTTCGACCCGCACCGTTTCGACCCATACTGGTTTCGATACGAACCATTTCAACGCGAACGGTTTCGACTCGTACCGTTTCGACGCGAACGGTTTCGACTCATACTGTTTTGACCAATACCGTTTCTACCTGTACCGTTTAGAATCGAACCGTTTCGACGCGAACGGTTTCGACCCGTACCGTTTCGACCTGTACCGTTTAGAATTGAACCGTTTCGACGCGAATCGTTTCGATCCGAACCGTTTTGCCGTGAACCGTTTCGACCCGTACCGTTTTGACCAGTACCTTTTCGAATCGAACCGCTTCAACCCGAACCGTTTTGACCCGGACCGTTTCGACGCGAACCGTTTCGACCCGTACCGTTTCGACCCGAACTGGTGGTTGTGGTTGCCGTGGTGATGGATTCCACTTCATTTGACAACCAAACACAACAAAATGGAACTGAGATTCGAATTCCAACAATTTCCAATTCCAATTGGAATGTTTAAATTACAAATCCAATTCCTTCAAATTCTAATTCCTATACAAATTCCAATTCCAAATCATTCCGCGAACCAAACGTCCCCTAAAAGATAACCGAAAGAAAATCAACAAAAAAAGTTGTATGGTAATGATGTTATTCGTATGAAACCCGTGGTCAGAGATGAGCAAATGGTACTTGGTACCGGTATCGAATTTCCTGGACCGAAAGATCTTAAGTACCAATTCGGTATCGACTTTTGGCGTACCTGGTACTGGTTCGTAGCCGGTTTTTACCTTCATATACCGGTGCCGTAACCAGTGATATCGGTTGGCACCGAGCTCATCCTCCCTACCCTTGAACCGAATGATTTATTTTTTTTTCTTTAGTTCTTAGATGATTATGTAACAAATTTGAATGATTTGTTTTTTTTTCTTTGGTTCATAGATGATGTGACTGAAGATGGTTTGAATGATTTAACTTTTTTTTTTGGTTCATAGACGATGTGGTTGAAGAAGGTGGTGGTTTGTTTGTGATGATAGGGGTAGAAGAATGTTGAAAAGGCACCATGGGAATTAGAACAGGGTATGGTCGGAGAAGTGGTGTTTGCCAGCGGTGAGAGAGAGAAAGGGATGAAGTAGGGGATTTGTTATAAAGTTTGTTTTTTTTCTTATCTAAGTGCAGGACAAAACGACTTCTTAATTACACAAATAGTCCTTATATAGGTTAAAAGACAAAATTACCCACATGTGCAAAACACATGTCATATTGAACTGAAAACTTTAACCATGTTAGAGCTAAAAGACGTATTGTGTTACAAATAAAGGATTATGACTATAATTATTAAAGTTAAAGGACATCCATTGCAATCAAATACAAACATAAAGGACGAAAAATGTAATTTACCCTAGATAAAAAAAATACACAGTAACAATATTTATTTTTCACACTTTAGACACAATTTAGTAATAATTTTTGTTTAGAAAGTAATAAATATTGGTGGTAGCATTCATTGATGAAACCTAAAATGGCAACACGAAATCTATATCATAATTACCTCACTCTATTCATTTTGTTAGTGCTAGACGTGCTTATCCTTCCACTAGTAAATAAAAATTCAATTTGTTAAAAGGAGAAGAGGTTATTGTCTGCGTCATCCAGGTGAAGGGCGGATACGAGTGACGTCGGTTTGTATTTGATAGGAGACGAGGTTTTACCGATTATTCCACTGTCATGCCTTCGGGCAGGTGGAGGTCGGGTTTCCACGCATCTGGGAGAGCCAAGGGGTTGGCGGCGGTCGAGTAGTCGACCTTGGCCACAACGCCCGGTGTCACAGTGGTTGGCACGTCGTTTTTTGTCGTTCAAAAATAAATTAGAAGAGGTTATATTTTGTGATTAATTATACTTTATTTATACTTTAACTGTGATTAGAAAATAAAACATATTTATTGTGTGATTTAGGACTATCCAAAAAGCTCGAGGCTCGGAGCTCGCTCGGATTTAGCTTGAAAAAAACTCGCTCGATGTGGCTCGGTTTGAAAGTGAGCCGAGTCGGCTCGGCTCGGTTTGAAAGTGATTCTAGCTCGGCTCGGCTCGTAACGAGCCGGATCGGCTCGGTTTGGCTCGCATACCGGCTCGGCTTAGCTCGGATTATTTTACTTTTAATATATTTTATTTTTATATACATTATAATATATCACAAAAGTTGATTATTATTTACATGTGATTAGGAGTATAATTTGATATTTATACCACATTTAAAGGTTGATTACCATGCTAATAAACTTATATTGTATTTCGTTGAAATTAAGAACGTATTTGTGTTGTTAAACTTGATTTTAGCTTGTAATGTATTAGGTTGAGCTTATTTTGGATATGTTCTTTTGAATTATTGCATAATATTTTAGATTACTAAATTTTGAGAGCCATGTATTAATTTTTCTTTTCAAAATCGAGCCAAATCAAGCCGAGCCGAGCTAGCTCGGTTTAAAACCAAGTCGAGCCCGAGCTTAGATTTCCAGCTCGGTTTGAAATCCGAGCCGAGTCAAGCCAGCTCGGTTTATAATCGAGCCGAGCCCGAGTTTTGCCCTAGCTCGGCTCGTGAACAACCCTAGTGTGATTGTGTCCACTCATCGTCAAACATATTTATATACTTACTAGGATATACACCCGTAAACTACACATGAGTAAGTTAAAAAAAATCTAATAAAAATAATTAATAATAAATATTTACATATTGCATTACATGTAATAATGAAAAAGTATCGAATATTTAGTCACTTAGACTTTAATGGTGATTGATTTCTCTATTTTAATTATTTGTTCAATATGATTGGTGGTGTGATTCTGGACAGTCACAGGTCTCGCGGTAATACTCTCTACATGTGGAATTTGAGGGTGTGACAACCCTTTTCTTGGATTTTTTTGAAAGCCCCTTCGGTTATTGGTAAAGGTTCCCCTTCTAAACATTTGAAAGTTTCTAAGCCATCTGCTAGCCTTGTTTTGAAAATTGCTTTTGTAAGTTGTTTTTGTATTCATGTTATATTTGTCATTTTCTGCAAGTATTCATATTGTCGTGTTTGTGTTCTCCTCCCCATTCCTCCTTTTTTATATCGGGGAAGTTTGTTTAAGACCCCTGCTGACGTTCCAGTTTCGTCTCCTTCGATGGTGTCAAAAAAAACCCACCTAAGGGTCTGGGTTTTGCCCATGTTGCTACTAGTTCTTCTCCTTTTAAGTTATCAACATGGGATGAAGCTCCCTTGGATCTCCCACCGGTTCATGCCACTACCAGTGCTTCTCCTTTAGCCCTTTTTTTTCAAGAAGGCTATACTACTCCCCTTATCCCTAACTAGAAGATCACCTCCTTAACTATCGTTAATACCAGGGAGGTAGCTCGAGACTTTATGTTGAACTCCATTCCTGTAGCCCATCGATACATCGATTCTTCCTTGGATCCTCGAATTTTCTAAGATCAATATTGTTTGGCGTTGTGTGAGGGTTTTACTAAAGGAGTAGGGATGTTTTCTCATGTGAAGGCCCTGGAGAAAGAGGACTTGGTAAAACGGTTGGCCACCTCCGAATCTCGTGTTGCCTCTCTTCAGTCTCGGACTGTGAATGCCGAGAGATCGCTTGTTGAGAAGAAAACATGTTTTCCTTGTTATTGTTTTCCTACTACTTTATCAGTATTGTTAATCTTTGTTCCCCTCTCCCTTTTCTTTATTGTTATAGGCCGAGCTGTCTCAGGTATCTGAAAACCTACATCACCTGGAGGCTTTAATGCCGAAAAAAGAGTATAGTTGGGACGAGGAGCGTAATCATTTGATGGGAGACCGGGAGCAGCTGGAGGAGGATCTTAAGTACTATCAAGTTTGTGCCACGAACGCTTCTCGTGACCTGGAAGATCTTCAATCAGAGAAAGTGATGGTCCAAGAAGATAATCAAAAGCTTGTTGCGGAGAGGCATTGGTTGGTGTCCCAAGGAGTTTGGGATGCCAAAAAGGAGTTTGGGATCACTCCAAGAAAACACTTGTAATAGCTTAGTTTGAGAAAGAGAGAGAACTCGTAATCAACAACCCTTCTTCAAGTTGTTTGATCTTATCATACTTTATCCATCATGATCCACTCTATGATCATTGTTTGTGGACAAGTTATGGTAATTATTGGCTAAACCCTTTGTGTTGCTTGGGTTGAAGATGAAGTTTGGAATGAATTAAATGTTTAATCTTTGGCAAACTGATGTGTTGTGTCTTTAATAATTCCTTATACTCTTTTTCTTTCGTAATGAGCTTGTGATTGTTTTGGTCTTTGATCTTGTGGGAGTTCTTGATAACCTTAGGATATGAAGCTTATTAGTATACTCATGGTGTGTAACAACCTGTAAACTAATAAGGGGAATCCGAACTTGGAGAAGTGGTTGACCCATTTGTGAAGGCACATCTTGTGATCAACCCTCGTTTATCAAGAATATCATTGTTAGCCTGCACGATCTATATGCTAGGCCTTAATGATTAGCCAAAACTTGGTTATGCGACTTGTCTAGCACGTTCTATATGTTAGGCTTGGCGCGAACCAAGAGTTGGTGAACCCATGTTAAAATACTATACGTCTTTATATATATTTTATTATTATAACATCACCCGTTAAAAAAAAGATTGATCACCCTAGCTAATCACAAGTGTCATTAGCACATGTGGGGAGCACTTTGATATGTCCTGGTTATATTTGAAGTGAGACGAAGATGTGCACTTTAGAGGATCGCAAGCCAAGAGACCAATGTAAAAGAAAGAAGAGTAGTTGGATGTAACTAACCCAAGATTAGGGGATTGTGTCACACCCTGACTTTTGCGGAAGCGTGATTATTGGTGTGACTTCTTAATACCATTGCATACGATCATAACAACACTATATGATAAAACTAGTAGATGTACATCCATTAATTTAAGTTTAAAAGTAGTACAACATAATTTTCCGAAATGTCGATACCAAATTCAAGTCACAAACCCTAACATATTTTAAGGAGTTCAAAAAGACTCAACAAAAGATTAAAAAAAAAAACAAACCCGAGTTTAGGACCACGTATCTCGTCCAGGATTAAGATACGTCTCCTAAGCCCTATTGACTTGGATGACATCTTTATTCACAACGCGGCTTAAAACTCCAACGCCCGCCAGATCCATTTATTAATTTCCTGAAATACATGTAGTTTGAAAAATCAACATAAAGTTGAGCGAGTTCATGTAAGAGTGAGTATGTATAAACCTTTGTAATATGTATGAAAATCCCTGGTATGTAGCAGTTAAGGAAAAAGAAATCACCATTGGGTTGCAAAGCCAATGATATGTGTGAAGTGATGCAGGAAGACTCAAACCTAGCAGATTTTTGCGTCGGGCTCAAAGTCACTCCATGGTCCGTACAGTGGGCCTGGAGTTGGGCTCGATACACCCAGATAGATCTACCGCTAATGACCCTTGGTCCTACAATGAGGATTAGTGGCCTCTAGTTCCAGCCTACCCACTCACATGATCTAAGTAGTAAACCCTCCTTAAGCTAACCATACCATGTATAAAAGTATCCGTAATTACTGTAACATGTATTCCACCCCCGAAGTATAAAAACTGAAAACAGTTAAGAGAAAAGGGGGACATGAACTCACAGTATTGCGTCTTCGTACTCGTAACCCAACTCTCTGCGGCAAACACGACTACCTACAATGGTCTAATATCTATTAGACGAACGGGTCGTGCCTTGTCTTAGTATGTATGTTTTTGAGTTACGATTCTGGTACTATTCCAAGTTATAATAATTGTATTTGGTTTTGGAATAATTGTTTATACAATATTTCTGTATTAATACTTCTCGAGCATTCGTATTCGTATTTCCTTCCCAAGGATGGGGGTCTTTATATATGTAAATTTGTAGTCTCGAAATTATATTTTAAGTCCCACTTAGCAAAATATATTTAACTTATTTATCCAAAAATAACGTATTTCCAAAATATATGTATTTTCCCCCAAAAATAATATATCTTTACTTCTTCAGTTTCCAACATAATACTTTACCAAGAAAACACGTGTGAGAGTATTTTCTGGATTTTTTTCATAAGTTACGTTTTTGCGTATGGTTTTACAATACCAAGTATGTAACTTAAGTATTTATTTCTTACAATTTTTGGTATTATTTTGGAGTTGTAATGCCATGATAATATGTAAGTTATATTATTTTACCCTAAAATAATATAACTAGTTCACCAAGTAAACAGATATTCACACAAGCGTTTTAGTATAAAATATATATTCTAAATATATATTTATCCACTTTTATTTACGAAAACCAACCTCCGACACTTTGTATTTCGTAACAAAATTTATGGCGAAGTTTATATTTGAAACACAAGTTATAAAATATACTTGTAATAATTGTTAGAAAAATATTTTCTAAGTGTTGGGTTTTTAGGAAAATTTCGCCAGAGCTTCCTTTGTAAATGGAGGCGTCCACGCTTACTAGCGTATCATTTTCTTTAACATATAATACGTTAGATCGCTTTCAGATAACCAACCCGACATTTAGGCATGCAAAATACTACTTATATCGTTTCAGTTTTAATACACAAAACTGGGCTGTTTTCGGGTATTTTAATAAAATAGTTATCTTATTCCAAAAATTCCCAAATTTTTACAGGATGTCTTATACGATCCAAATATTGTTGTATAAAAATATCGGGGTCCGGATCATCACCAATATTTTATAGAAAATCATTTTCCGGACTGAAATCAGATTTATCTTTTTCTGATTGCAGTCTACGGAATAATTTATTTAAAATTCATCGAGAGTCCGATTTACGAAATTCCAATGGGAGAATTACAAATACATCAGTGATCACCTACAGTACAAATTTCATGACCTAATCCTACACCGATTTCAAGTTATGACGAAAAATACAACACATATTTTCAGCAGAAAAATGCAGCTTTAGTTGCTGTTAGAAAACGACCCTTTAAAAATAGCAAACGAAGTCCAAAAATTATGATTCCAGTGCCATTAGAACCGTATTTCATAATAACACGTTATAGACTCAAGAAAATCAGTTTTTTGTTAAGTTATGATCTGTTTACAGCCAGTTAAAGTCGGGTGAAAATGCAAATCAGCAAGCTGTTTAAAGGTTAAATGTTACTAGAACGCACACATACGATCGCCATACTTTCTAATACGTTTAACATCAGACCATAAGTTGTTTACAACAGGTTTTTGTTCATTTAATTCAGATTTACCATGTATTATCACCCTTCATCTCATAACCTTTGTGTAAAGCTTTTATGTTCATGATCTTGTTTAAGGTTCTTTAGAGTTCTTATGTTTTTGATCTTTAAACATCATTAACCACTAAAAATAAGAACAATATGAAGATTTGAAGCACTTACTACTAGCACAAGGCTAGGGAAGATCAAGAGGAGAAAAGTGGTGGTTAATAGCGAATAGAGAAGGTCCTTGACAATCCGTGAGCTCCACACTTCGTGATTCACCTTGTAGCACCTTGTTGTTACACTTGGAAGGCTTGAACAAGAATCGAAAATGGTGGTGGTGTTGGAGCTATGTTCAGCCGAGAGCAAGCCAAAGGGGAAAGGAAAGTTGAAGTGTGTTGTGATGTGAAGAAGTAGGTTGCTTATAACCTTCCCTAAACTTACAAACCAATGGTTAATGTGTCCCATGGAGTACACTACAAGATCCACCAACTTCCAATGCTAGATTTTTGAGAAGATATGGAAAAGATTTAAAATCTTGGGGTGGGCCATGCCTTGGTCCGAAAATTCAGCCAATGGGGGGGGGGTTTAAGTGTAAATTAGATGGTAAAGTTAAGTAATAGGGTGTTAAGTGTAAGTGTCTTGTGTTTAAGTGTGTACCATGTCTTATGTAGTATGTTATAGTGCTCGGGAACCAATACTAGCTTAGAAAAAGTGAAACAATGTTTCTGATAATATTTTAATGTTCCGGGTAGTGTCTGGTTGTTCGGTTTGATACCGTTCCGTTATGGTGCTAAATTAATTCATGAAGTGTCTTTTATAATACTTTTAGTGACATATTAAATTCCCAGCACTTTGGAAAGTGTCTAGTACCATTTTGCCAAGTTTTTACACTTTACTAGCATTATTAAATGCTGAGTTTTGTTTATTTAGTGTAGAATTCTGCACTTAAAGTATGTTCTAGGCACTTCCGGGCACTATAACTATCACCTAGTTACGCAGTTTTATGGTTCTCATTTCCCTACGCTCCCTACCAGTGTAGTACTTTATTCCCAGCTCATACTGGGCCTTAACATAGTGTCTGTCTAGGTGCTGGCATTGTCAGCATGTTTACTGGGTTATCCGTTCACTGTGCTAACTGTGCTTTGTGCATCAAGTTTGTCACTATTGTTTGTGTGTAATAAATGGAGTGACAGTATGAAGGTGATGCATGTGTATGTATGTAACAGAAATCAGTAAGCAGTTAAATCAACAGTTGTAATCAGCACAAATTAAATATAAATTAATTGTACGGATACCTGTAATTTTTAGGGTTGTCACATTCTCCCCCCGTTAAGAAAATTTCGTCCTCGAAATTTGTACTACCTTAACCCCTTATGGTTTTGTCACACGTGTATGTATATGAATAATGTTGAGGTAGATAATCATCAAACCGAATCAAACCTTACTCACATTTGGTGAGTCCAAGAATATATAACAACCCGAATCCTAGGGTTAAAAGGTATGTGCTTTTAGCATTAGACGTCAAATGTACAAGACGTATTTGACGTATAGTTTAGGGTATCCTGTTAACAGGGGTTCTTCAAAAGGGGAGATTTGACTGATAAGATCCTCAGACGATCGATCGCACAATATGCATACGAGTTTCTACAAACCATAGCATCTGCTACATGAATTCAAAATCAACGACTCAACGTACTAGTAAAATGACATGTCAACTCCCGAGTAGATGAATGGTGAGATTTAGTGTGTTGAAAATTTTGAATTGCGAGAATACGCCGAGTGAATACAAGAGAATCTGGTGTATCCTTGCCTTGATTTGTAGTTGCATCAGAAATGTTTAAACGACAAGTCAAACAAAAGTATCTATAGTTTGTGTGGAACGGTTGACCATGATTAGCACAAGCTACAAGTTGGTAATGACACTACAAGGTGTCGTACCGACGTAATTCAAGTATAGTGGTGACTGAACAAGTTCACCGTGTTTGGAATCAAATGAAGGTGTACTGAGAAAATCTGAAGGTTTGATTTACGCAATGTCATAGAGTTTCCAATCAAATACGAAACATCAAAGAACCACTATTTTCGATCGAAGATGAAGGGTAATAAGTATCGCAAGGCATTCGACTGATTATGAAAGAATCGTTAGGAGGTACGTTGCGGTATGAAATAAATCTATGTACCATTGTTTTAACACACAACTGTGTAGATACTGCTTTAATTGAAGTAAACAAGACGGATTTAAAGCAAGTTAATGAATAAACAATTAAATCCGCGTAGGAGGTGCATAACCAAATTAGCGCAAGCTTCGTCTTCGTGAAGGTTCCACCGCAAGGTGTTGATTTCGACAAACGACTTAGTGGGACCGTAGACTAACTAAGTCTACTATGACTCGTAACGAAAGAACATTTGCGAAGATACTTGAATATGATGCTCTCAATACATCATATGATGTCTTAAATATGCAAATTGGATAAGTTCAAGCAATTGAACTGGGTTTTAGCGTAACTCGTCAATAAACGTATGTATCAACAAAGGAAATCTCGGTATGGTAACAAAATAAACCATGAATGTAATTTGGAATAAAAGAAGTTTCAAGAGAGTGTGTTGACTTGACAGCAAAAGAGCCAACAATTACAATAATGTTGGTCGTTCGAATCACAATTCAGTAGTCAGACTTAGCAACATAATATTTGAACTTCAATGAAGCGTTTGAAATGAAACCGCATGCGTGGTAAAAGGTGCATGTATAACATATAAGTTTTCAAGAAATGAAGCAGTGTGTATTTGCTAAAATGGAGGAATGACCAAGTATCGAATCAATGGGTGTTCGCTCTCAGCGAGGAAGAATTTACGTGATGCAACCATGGTTGCAAAAGTCGCTAGGCGCTCCCTAGTCGGATTCGGGAGTACTCGGGAAGTACTCGGCTTAGGCGGAGATTCCTCGGGGAGTAATTGGCCGGGGAGACTAGTACTCGTGCCTCGGCAGCCTACCTTGTAGCGAGTACTCAGGGAGTACTCGGAGCCTAGGCGGGACTTTTACAACCATGGATGCAACTACCATTAAGGGGAGTAGGAAATTTAAGTACGTTCTGTTTGGTCAACTGTAGTAGTATATATGTCAGAATAATAGGTTTTGCTTGCGTTGATGGGTGTGGTTCCTAAACAACAACCTTCGTGAATTTGGTCCTGGGTTCCCAATGGTCCTAAGTACATGTTTCTAAGTACATGTTTCCTAGATTCTCAGAGTTTCGTATTCGGTGGAGAATCGTTCTGTGCATCGTGTAGGAAAACACCATTCTTGTGTAGGTTAAAAACAAGTTATTGTCCCACAATTTTCCCCGGTATACTATCTTCCGGAATTTACAGCTACTTGATCATCGATCAGTCGGAGACTACTGGTTGGATCTTCGCAGTTAGTTAAGTAAGAAATTCATTAATTCGTAGCAAGAGTTGCTGGCTCTTGTTGGCTAGCTCGTTCGGCTCCTTGATGTTCATTTGAAAATCACGTCCTTCTTCTTGACGAGCAAAATTTGGAGGTACCCAAAAGGGAACCTTGGTCTGTTATCTTCCTTCTCTATCAACCACTGAGGTTGCACTGACAATCCTTGCATCTCCGAAGGTGTAAGTCGCTAAGATGCATCGACTACAGGCGCGACGCCTGGAATCAAATAGATGCGAAATTCGACTTATCGTTGAGAAGATAATTCTGGCAAGTCTTCGTGAGAGAGACTTCAGGATATTTCCCTATTACAGGAATATCTTCAAGTTTTGGTTCTTCGGCTCCTTTGTCCACAACATGAGCCAAGAAAACAACACATCCTTTACGCAACAATTTTGTGCCGTCAAGTAATTAGTAATCTGTAGAGGCGTATCCTGCTTCATGAGTCACAATTATTCCTTCGTTCGCCATCGGGATGCAGATATCGATCTCCGCTCGATTGCTTGACAGCTGGTCCACCCCAGTTACCACGTCAAGACTTCTCCTTAACTAGTTCTTATCAAGTACTGGATATCTATCTCGCTTACTACTAAAACAAGTATATCCTGAAGCTAAAATTTGACAACAATATCAATAGCACGGACGCATAACATTGACTATTATGAGGCGTACCAATGACCATGTTTGGATCCTGGCGTGCTTCCCTAGCTCCGGTGTTAGACATTCTCCTCACGATTTTGTTTAATCTCACTTGGGCAATCTTTCCTAAAGTGCCCCATATCACCGCAATTATAACATCCCTTACCTTTCTTTCCACATTTCGTCTCATGCCAACACGTTTCCCTGCTGTGCCCCACTTTGCCACAGTTGTCACATTTCCCCTTTTTACATCGCCCGGTATGATGTCGTCGACACTTGTCGCATTGAGGTAATTTACCCATGTACTCTTTTCCCTTTTTGACCTTGTTCTTGTTATTTGCCCGATCACCTCCTTGAAATTCACTGAGCTTTCTTTTGTTCTTCTCAGATGTCTCTACTGGAGTTTCCTTCTTCTCGTCCGGGATTGAAAGTCTTCCCAATCTAAGTGCTTCCTTAGTGAGCTCCAGACTTATCATATGTGCAATCATAGTTGTTGGTGGCGTTGATACTATCATCAAGCTCAAGGCTTGAGGTGCCAGTTCCCAAATGGATTGCTCCATTCTCTTCAACTCGAGTTCCACCAGGTACGGAACAACTCGCGACAAATCATAAAACCTTTGCACGTGCTCCACCACTTTTGGACCTTCCATCTTTAGTTTCCAGAATTCTAATTCTAGCTTTTGGATCTCCATCTGAGAACAATACTCCCTACGCATCATTTCCTTCAGCTCACTCCATGATATCGCATATGCTACAACCTCGCCCATTTCTCGAACCTTAAGGTCCCACCATAACAGAGCCCCATCTTGTAGTATTCCGGAAACGTATGGGACTTGTTGCTCTAGCGTACAACCACTCGTTCGCACAACGGAGTCCACATTCTCAGCCCATTTTACAAAAGCTATGGCACCTCCAGTGCCACTGAAGTTCAGGGGTTTGCATTCTAGAAAATGTTTGTAGGTACAACCTGTACTCAAGAAATCATCATTACAGTAAGTATTAGCAAGGCACTTTGGGGATTTTCCAAACGTATTGTAATGTGTCTTGGATGACTTAAACATTACCGTTAGGTAGGCCACTCCTTGAGGTGCCTTCGCTGTGTTTGTAGCGAAGAACCTCGTGCCGAGCTATGACTCGTAAGGCGTGTGCTTGCCATTCTGCCTCGGTCAATCGAGTGATCTCTTGATAAGACATCCTCTAGGAAGAAGTTCAGGTTAATTAGGTCTCTTCTATTCAGGAAATGTAAATAGTTGTTTGGAAATGATATGTATTTGCACGTATTTAAATCATCATATCACACATCACGCAACGGCACAAGCAAGTAATCGGAATCATGTTTACTGAAAGTATAACAAACAAACACGTGTATCTCAATCATAGCACATTCCTGTTATATTGGTAGCACGTATTACGATTAGGTTTTCATTAAACAGGTAAGCACATTGCATCATAATCATAGCATGAGCACGTAATTTGGGAATTATGTTTAATGAGAGCATAGCAAGTAAGCACGTAGCATTATAATCATAGCACACACATATAGATCAACAATGTGCTTAGCGAAGACATAGCGACTGAGCTTTCGTTAGGTTTTGGCCACAAAGTATCGTCGCATGAGTAATGATGATTGGCTTCTCATTATTCCCTGGCCACAACTGTATTGTCTTCCAAGATGTATCCATCAACAGGGACACAGGGTCATCCTACCCTCGTCCATTAAATATATTAGTGTATCAAAATTGCGTAGTCAGATGTGGTCTTCAAAAGTCTCCACAACCTCGGCTTATTATTAGTGTCTTTACCCAAATGTAATGCAATCCGCATAATCCAGAAACCAACTATACTGGTGACTGAGGTGGAGGAGGAAAGAAAGGTAAACTGTCAACATGCATGAATTCCTCCTCGAGTTTGTATATACGCCGAAGTAATTGACTGATTTGCCGCTCGACAGTAAGGAAATGAGCATCAGAATCCTGGGAACGGTGTAATAGCAACGGTCAAGAGCGCAAAAGGAACCTTGATGTATGTGGCGGATCAAAGTATGCTGGCAATAGACAGGGTGGAGGACGTGGTGTCTTACATAAACTTTTCAGACAATATGCCGTCTTGTGATGTAGACACTTAAATCATGCTTTCGGTTATGTAATGTTTTGCATTTGAAGTTACCAATTGTGGTGTTAGCTCAAGCTCCAACATTCTACGACTCATATCCTCAAACTGTAATTGATGTTACAGGAGCAACTCATCTCGTGTGTGGTCTCCATAGTGTGAGGGATGGTAAGAGTCTAAAATTTAGCATAGTGCATTATAGGAACCATCAAATCGGCTCGTCCAACGATGTAGAGGTGAAAGTAGTAAACGGTGCGACCTGTGAAGTCGGGAAAATGCCACTGTAGCAAACGAATCGTTATGCGGGTGCTGACCTGGAGTACCTTCCCGAGGTGCGGGTATGTTTTGAAAGAAAGCGATAGGCACGTTGGCACAATGGACGTCGGTCTTCACAAGAGCATCATCAGTGGGTGAAGATGCAGGTATAAACGTCTCAACTGATAGGAAGATCATTAGGTACAGGTACTGGGTCGGGTATAAGGGATGCATAGTTTGGTGAGTCAAAAGAAATATGGTCATGATCAAGTAAAGGTTCAGGATCAGCAGGTACAACATCAGGCTGACCCAAAAGGAACCGGAGCGGGCTCAGAAGCAGGTTCTGGGTCGTGTAACGCCTTGAGCAGGTGTTAGTGCAGCAGTCATAACGGCGTCGTTGTCTGTGTCAGTAGTAGAAAGATGTAATCCGACCGTCTGTAAGGCTGCGGATGTCACAGACTCAAAGGAGTCTGAATTCGAACGTGTGCTAGAATCAGAGGGTAGCTTGACGACAGGGGTCTCAAAAGTGAAATTTGTAACAACGTTCTTGTTAACTTTCCATCATCGTGGGCGTTATCGAAAGGACCATCAATAAATATGTCTATGTCATCATCAATTGCTCATCGAGTAGCCAACCTTCGGAAGGAGTGTCCACAGGAGGCGCATTATCGAGGATCGGAGCCATAGTGTGCTCACCATCGGGATGACCAGTGATGAAGTGGTCATGGACTGAAACAAGAGCGACAAAAGGATTCTCGTCAGAGAAACCATCGGCAAGGGCAAAGTATCACCAAAATCCGGTAGCGCGGACGGTTGGAAGTTGTCCTCGTCCTTGGTCAGCATATCAGGATCACTCTCAGTGTCTGACGTAAATGTCTCTGGTGAAGATGCAGTCTCATCGTCTGTGACAGCGGCCGTAGGGTTATCAATGCCTGATAACTCGCCTTCTAAATAGTGTGACACGTGTGCCGGTACATAATAGTCATAGCATGTATATCCATAGAAATTATTAACAATTAGTGTATGCAAATACTCACCACATATGCACGTATATCAGTAATCAGCAATTAAGCGTGTAAGTAATAACAATGTAAGCACGTAATCATCCTAGTCTTCCCAGACTATCCCACCCAGTCTCTTAAACTAAACTCCCTAGTCTCTCAGACTAACTCCCTGGTCTCTAAGACCAACTTTCCCAGCCTCTAAGACTAAATCCCTGGTCTCTAAGACCAATCCTCCTAGTCTCTAAGACTAAATCCCTGGCCTCTAAGACCAATCCTCCCAGTCTCTAAGACTAAATCCCTGGCCTCTAAGACCAATCCTCCCAGTCTCTAAGACTAAATCCTCCCTCAGCCTCTAAGGCTGATCCTCCCTCAGTCTCTAAGACTGATCCTCCCTCAGCCTCTAAGGCTGATCATCCCTCAGTCTCTAAGACTGATCCTCCCTCAGCCTCTAAGACTGATCCTCCCTCAGCCTCTAAGACTGATCCTCCCTCAGCCTCTAAGGCTGATCCTCCCTCAGCCTCTAAGGCTCATCCTCCCTCAGCCTCTAAGACTGATCCTCCCTCAGTCTCTAAGACTGAAATATAAACATAAATTCGGAAATGTGTATTTGTGCCTTTTTGTTTGTAAAAATGTTTGTTCCCTGGATCTGGACGTTTTGTGTATGCAATGAAAACATGTTGTGAAAACATTTTCGTGAGAGCCCTAATGATCGTAGTCTAGACTCAAGAAAGAATCCTAGTTCGCTAAGACCGAAGCTCTGATACCAAGCTGTCACACCCTGACTTTTGCGGATGCGTGATTATTGGTGTGACTTCTTAATACCATTGCATACGATCATAACAACACTATATGATAAAACTAGTAGATGTACATCCATTAATTTAAGTTTAAAAGTAGTACAACATAATTTTCCGAAATGTCGATACCAAATTCAAGTCACAAACCCTAACATATTTTAAGGAGTTCAAAAAGACTCAACAAAAGATTAAAAAAAAAACAAACCCGAGTTTAGGACCACGTATCTCGTCCAGGATTAAGATACGTCTCCTAAGCCCTATTGACTTGGATGACATCTTTATTCACAACGCGGCTTAAAACTCCAACGCCCGCCAGATCCATTTATTAATTTCCTGAAATACATGTAGTTTGAAAAATCAACATAAAGTTGAGCGAGTTCATGTAAGAGTGAGTATGTATAAACCTTTGTAATATGTATGAAAATCCCTGGTATGTAGCAGTTAAGGAAAAAGAAATCACCATTGGGTTGCAAAGCCAATGATATGTGTGAAGTGATGCAGGAAGACTCAAACCTAGCAGATTTTTGCGTCGGGCTCAAAGTCACTCCATGGTCCGTACAGTGGGCCTGGAGTTGGGCTCGATACACCCAGATAGATCTACCGCTAATGACCCTTGGTCCTACAATGAGGATTAGTGGCCTCTAGTTCCAGCCTACCCACTCACATGATCTAAGTAGTAAACCCTCCTTAAGCTAACCATACCATGTATAAAAGTATCCGTAATTACTGTAACATGTATTCCACCCCCGAAGTATAAAAACTGAAAACAGTTAAGAGAAAAGGGGGACATGAACTCACAGTATTGCGTCTTCGTACTCGTAACCTAACTCTCTGTGGCAAACACGACTACCTACAATGGTCTAATATCTATTAGACGAACGGGTCGTGCCTTGTCTTAGTATGTATGTTTTTGAGTTACGATTCTGGTACTATTCCAAGTTATAATAATTGTATTTGGTTTTGGAATAATTGTTTATACAATATTTCTGTATTAATACTTCTCGAGCATTCGTATTCGTATTTCCTTCCCAAGGATGTGGGTCTTTATATATGTAAATTTGTAGTCTCGAAATTATATTTTAAGTCCCACTTAGCAAAATACATTTAACTTATTTATCCAAAAATAACGTATTTCCAAAATATATGTATTTTTCCCCAAAAATAATATATCTTTACTTCTTCAGTTTCCAACATAATATTTTACCAAGAAAACACGTGTGAGAGTATTTTCTGGATTTTTTTCATAAGTTACGTTTTTGCGTATGGTTTTACAATACCAAGTGTGTAACTTAAGTATTTATTTCTTATAATTTTTGGTATTATTTTGGAGTTGTAATGCCATGATAATATGTAAGTTATATTATTTTACCCTGAAATAATATAACTAGTTCACCAAGTAAACAGATATTCACACAAGCGTTTTAGTATAAAATATATATTCTAAATATATATTTATCCACTTTTATTTACGAAAACCAACCTCCGACACTTTGTATTTCGTAACAAAATTTATGGCGAAGTTTATATTTGAAACACAAGTTATAAAACATACTTGTAATAATTGTTAGAAAAATATTTTCTAGGTGTTGGTTTTTAGGAAAATTTTGCCAGAGTTTCCTTTGTAAATGGAGGCGTCCACACTTACTAGCGTATCATTTTCTTTAACATATAATACGTTAGATCGCTTTCAGATAACCAACCCGACATTTAGGCATGCAAAATACTACTTATATCGTTTCAGTTTTAATACACAAAACTGGACTGTTTTCGGGTATTTTAATAAAATAGTTATCTTACTCCAAAAATTCCCAAATTTTTACAGAATGTCTTATACGATCCAAATATTGTTGTGCAAAAATATCGGGGTCCAGATCATCACCAATATTTTATAGAAAATCATTTTCCAGACTGAAATCCGATTTATCTTTTTCTGACTGCAGTCCGTGGAATAATTTATTTAAAATTCATCGAGAGTCCGATTTACGAAATTCTAGTGGGAGAATTACAAATACATCGGTGGTCACCTACAGTACATATTTCATGACCTAATCCCATGGTTGTAAAAATCCCGACTAGTCTCCGATTAATCGCCGATTAATCACTAATCGGTGGTTCACCGATTAATGGCCGATTAATAGCTAGGCAGTCAATGACGGTCCAATTCTAGCCAAATTTTGGCAAGATGCCAGCCAAATTTTGACCAAACCATATAAATTCCTTCCAATTACTTAAAAAATGGGTTAATAAGGGGTTAAAACATGTCTACTTTAAAAAACTACATATAAAAATGTGTGTGTGTATATGTAACTAAAAATTACATATAAAAATTTCAATCCGATTAATTCCGATTAATCCCTATTAATCCCGATTAATCCCTAGGCGGTACCCCACCGCCCGACTAGCGCCTAGCGATTCTTACAACACTGCCTAATCCTACACCGATTTCAAGTTATGACGAAAAATGCAACACATATTTTCAGCAGAAAAATGCAGCTTTAGTTGCTGTTAGAAAACGACCCTTTAAAAATAGCAAACGAAGTCCAAAAATTATGATTCCGGTGCCATTAGAACCATATTTCATAATAACACGTTATAGACTCAAGAAAATCAGTTTTTCGTTAAGTTATGATCTGTTTACAGCCAGTTAAAGTCGGCTGAAAATGCAAATCAACAAGCTGTTTATAGGTTAAATGTTACTAGAACGCACACATACGATCGCCATACTTTCTAATACGTTTAACATCAGACCATAAGTTGTTTACAACAGGTTTTCGTTCATTTAATTCAGATTTACCATGTATTATCACCCTTCATCTCATGACCTTTGTGTAAAGCTTTTATGTTCATGATCTTGTTTAAGGTTCTTTAGAGTTCTTATGTTTTTTTATCTTTAAACATCATTAACCACTAAAAATAAGAACAAGATGAAGATTTGAAGCACTTACTACTAGCACAAGGCTAGGGAAGATCAAGAGGAGAAAAGTGGTGGTTAATAGCGAATAGAGAAGGTCCTTGACAATCTGTGAGCTCCACACTTCGTGATTCACCTTGTAGCACCTTGTTGTTACACTTGGAAGGCTTGAACAAGAATCGAAAATGGTGGTGGTGTTGGAGCTATGTTCAGCCAAGAGCAAGCCAAAGGGGAAAGGAAAGTTGAAGTGTGTTGTGATGTGAAGAAGTAGGTTACTTATAACCTTCCCTAAACTTACAAACCAATGGTTAATGTGTCCCATGGAGTACACTACAAGATCCACCAACTTCCAATGCTAGATTTTTGAGAAGATATGGAAAAGATTTAAAATCTTGGGGTGGGCCATGCCTTGGTCCGAAAATTCAGCCAATTGGGGGGGGGGGGGGTTAAGTGTAAATTAGATGGTAAAGTTAAGTAATATGGTGTTAAGTGTAAGTGTCTTGTGTTTAAGTGTGTACCATGTCTTATGTAGTATGTTATAGTGCTCGGGAACCAATACTAGCTCAGAAAAAGTGAAACAATGTTTCTGATAATATTTTAGTGTTCCGGGTAGTGTCCAGTTGTTCGGTTTGATACCGTTCCGTTAAGGTGCTAAATTAATTCATGAAGTGTCTTTTATAATACTTTTAGTGACACATTAAATTCCCAGCACTTTGGAAAGTGTCTAGGACCATTTTGCCAAGTTTTTACACTTTACTAGCATTATTAAATGCTGAGTTTTGTTTATTTAGTGCAGAATTCTGCACTTAAAGTATGTTCTAGGCACTTCCGGGCACTATACCTATCACCTAGTGACGCAGTTTTATGGTCCTCATTTCCCTACGCTCCCTACCAGTGTAGTACTTTATTCCCGGCTCATACTGGGCCTTAACATAGTGTCTGTCTAGGTGCTGGCATTGTCAGCATGTTTACTGGGTTATCCGTTCACTGTGCTAACTGTGCTTTGTGCATCAAGTTTGTCACTATTGTTTGTGTGTAATAAATGGAGTGACAGTATGAAGGTGATGCATGTGTATGTATGTAACAGAAATCAGTAAGCAGTTAAATCAACAGTTGTAATCAGCACAGTCATTAAGCACAAATTAATTGTACGGATACCTGTAATTTTTAGGGTTGTCAAAGATTGTTCCTTGAAAAGAACATTCCTCTAAGATTGGGTAATGAATTATCTTTAATCGGCTCTAATTCTTTTTTAACCTTAAAGTCACATTTTGTAAATCTAATAAAAATTCATCGGTAACCTTAGCTAGGAGCCGGGTTTTTGAGTTAATTAACCTCACCACTTGCCAATAACTTAACTATGATTCATCCCAAGTGGACCTCGAATATCCAAAACAACACTCTTCGTGCTCTTGATATTCTCTAATAATTCTCTATTACTTGCTTTTATTTTCTGGTTTTAATATAAAAAAAAAACAAAAGATAATCAATCAACTAGTTGGTAATTTAAAGTTAAGTATTGAAAGTCGTATTTTCGGGTTCGATAATTGGTTCTTACATAAACTTTACTACAATCGATAGTTGCACTTTCCTATTGTATGTGTGTTTAGTCTAAGTAATAATCATTTCTTATAAATTTAAAACTGGAAAAATCATGTTTAAAAGTTATTAAGTTAACCCACATAATCATGCTAAGAGTTACTAAATTAACTAAACCAACACACTTAAACACGATACACATCATTAATGAAATAATCAAGTTTGATTTGTTAATGTGCTATATAAGTTGGAATGTGGTGGTGGCGGTAACAACGAAGGTGCGATGACCAAGACAAATCTTTCTATGATAGGGTGGTAGCAGTGCTGGTAAGAATGAGAGAGTGAGAGCTCTAATTCCTTTGGTTTAATTAGATTAAACTACAATTTAAGTCCTTGAGGTTTGGGGCGGTGTACACTTGAGTCCCTATTTTGTGAATTTCGTTTCCTGAGTCCTTGTTGTTTGAAATTTGCTACACTTTGAGTCCATGCCGTCAATTTAACGGTTTAACAATTGTGGAATGACTATTTTACCCTTGACATTTATCATCATCATCATCATTTATAAATCATATCATCATCTTCACGGACCCAGACATCTTTTCAACCATATTCAACTCAAATCCCAATTTCCATAGAAAACTCATTATCATCTTCATAACCAAACAATGGTGTTTCAACAATGAACATATCTTACGTACAAGATGATGAACAGATCCAAGAAGATTCATGTAACCCCCAATGCGCACCTCTCGTTCTTTCAAATCAGTCGCTTCCTCTTCATCTCCCCTACTTCTTCCTTTCTTTCTTGAGCAAATTGCAATGAACAGATCCAATGTTCAAGATGATGAACATATCCAAGAAGATTCATGATGATGAACATATCTTCATAATCCCATTATCCTTATTATTAACACCAGATCCAATGTAAAATACCCCCTGACCTAACGGTCAAACTAACAAAATTTTAATAGAGGGACTTAGAGTGTAGCGAATTTCAAACAACATGGACATGGAAAAAGAAATTCATAAAATAGAGATTCAAGTGTACACTGCTCCTAAACCTCATGAACTCAAATTGAAGTTTACTCTTATCTCTAACTTTAAAGGAATACTAAATTCTCTTACCACGGGGGATTCATTGCATTTCCATTTTATTCTTTTCCCACCATACATGTTATGAGTTAAATTTTTAATTCAAACAACTTATTCAAACCAGACATGTTACAAATTGAGATTCAAAGTCTTTTGAATTCGAATATTTTCTTCTATACACTTTAGAAAGGTGTATATAACTTATAAATGGTATAAATAGTTACGTATATAAATTATAAGTAATATAAATAAAAATATATAAGAAAAATCACACTTATAACTATATAATTATTTTTCGCACTTACAACACCTACAAAATATATATTGGCTAGACTTACAAGTGTAGATCAATTTAATCTATAACTAGGTAATTCTCCCGCGCGTTGCCGCGGTACGTTACCATAGGCATTAAATAGATATCGTTTCAGTTCGTTACAATACTGTTATGATAATCAGTGGCGAAGCTTGACCCAAATGACCGGGAGGTCGAAAACGTATATACCAAAAAATTTCTATAGAATGGGGGGTCGAAAATGTATATACCCAAAAATTTCTATACGAAAACTATATATATAACACTACTAAGCGAAAAGTTCGGGGGGTCAGGCGCCTCTCCCCGCCCCTTCTATACTTCGCCAATGATGATAATTCACTCGGTATAGAAATCAACACGTATTGATATCGACCGAAAACGATAAAAATGATCACAGTACCGGCACCGATATTGTTTGAACTATATCTACCAGTTAAGATTGTTACGGTATCGATACCGATATACATTATAGTCGCAGATAGATTTGTATAAACAAAAAGTTATTGAAACTGGAAACCATAAAGATGATTACAGGTACCGTTACCAATGTTGTTTGGTCGGTCTTGGTTCGGTTTGGTATGATAGTGACATAATATCTATTTTTAATAAAATTTATATCGAAATGTTGAAAAAAATAAACATAGTTGCGAAATGTTGAAAAAAAAAATAAACGTAGTTGCGGAGGTAAATTAAAAAAAAAAAAAGTTAATATACACAACTTGTTAGAAAAAATCAAATTATATGAAGAATAAAATATTATTATGGAAATCAAAACAACAACTCAAAAATATTTCAAATAATATATAAAAATCAAGTTATATATGATAAATAATACATTATTATAAATATTAAAACAAATACTCAAAAATATTAAGTTACTATTCATGGAAACTTTCAAATAATATGTATATGTATATAAATAATGAGTGAGCATCGTAAGCGTTAGTCACTCGAGAGGTCTCAAATTCGAATTCATCTTTTAGGGTCTGTTTGGTATGACGTAATGAAATAGACGGGTGAATGGAATGTACGAGGTAATGGAATGAACGATGTAATGGAATGGATCATTACCATTCCATGTCTTGTTTGGTTACCATGTGAGAATGAAATGAATCATTACCTTGTATTGTTTGGTAGGAAAGAAAAGAGGAACGAATAAAATCGGTGATGAGTGACGGTAGTCGGTGGTGGTGGGTGGTGATAGGTGGCAATGGTAGCGATGGTCGGAGGTGGTGGCAATGGGTGGCGGTGGGTGGTGGCGGGGGCAGATGTAGGTGGTGGTGACGAAAATGGTGGCGGGTGACGGGGACGGTGGTGGGTGACGGCGACGGTGGTGGAGGTGGGTGACGGCTGACGGCGGAGGCGGGGGTGGGTGGGTGGCAGTTGTGGCCCGGTGGTGTCGGGGTGGTGGGTGGTGGCGAGTGACGGCGGGAACGGAGGTGTGGATGGTGGGTGACGGTTGGTAGCGGCGGAGGTGGATGACGACTGGGGTGGAGGTGGGTGGTGGCAGGAGACAGCTGGGGTGGAGGTGGTGGTGGCAGCGGTGCGGAAGTGGGTGACGGCGGTGATGGTAGTCACGGCGGCAGCTATGGCAGTAGTGGTGTCGCTCGTGAGTTATTAAAACCAATAATAATAATAATAATAATAATAATAATAAAACTATCGATAACAATAACAATAACAATAATATATCTTTCCATTCCTTCAAGGAATGGAAAAAAACACCACCCTACCAAGGAATGAAAGTTATTATATTTGGAAGGTTTACATTCCTTGTGGAATGCTTTATTCCATTACCACTTGATAACCAAACATGTTTCTTTTCATTCCAATATAATGATTCATTCCATTCCGCATTCTATTCCTTCATACCAAACGCGACCTTAGTATTTTAGCCTTTAACCCCTTAAAGGATGCTTGCTCAACATACACTGTATTTTACATGATTCTATTGATTAACTTGGTATTGGTAGAGTTTACAATTAAAAAAATGTTCCGAAACAATTTGATGCAACTTATATTTTTATGTAAGGAATCACAAGGAAATTGATTATTACAAAAAAATCTATATCTATATCTATACTTCTATAATAAGAAAATGTTTTGAGGCAATTGTCACTATTCTAGACCATCTATTTTTTATATTCCTGTTTCTCTTCCCTACTTAATTATGCATAATTATTATTTAATATTTGATAGTTATTATATAACTATATTAATTTACAAGTGAACTTAGGGTATAAGGAGTGGTGAAACACTTTGAAATCGACCAATCAAAGAGTGTCATGTCACTTTACCTATTATGTTTACCTATTGCTAAAAAACGTTGGCGGTGGTTAGACACTTTGTAATAGGTAAACTATTTTTTTATTTTTTAAACTAGTATATTTAATATTTAAACATGTATTTTAACATAATAAATGTAGAATAAATTAATAATAACATTACATTAAATTAAAAACATTAAAATGAAATAAATTAAACTAGTCTTTGTCGGAATCGACCAAAAGGTGGGGTAAATCTTGACTTGCGAGATGATTCATGAGATCGTGTTTTGGTCTCCAATGCGTATCCTCATACATCAGCTCGTCCAACACCGTATCGTCTAGAGCGGGCTCGACCGGAGAATCCCGAATGTGTACCAGTGCTATCGCATTTCCATCGTCTTTCAAAATCATATTGTGTAAAATAATACACGTGTATATAACACTCCTAATTTTTCTAACGGTTCTTGCTTGCATCGGCCGACTCAATACACCTCATTTCGACTTCAAAACACCAAAAGCCCGTTCGACGTCTTTTCTAGCCGTCTCGTGTTGCCTCTTGAACTTCTTTTCGTCTACTTCGTGTGGGTGTGGGATCGACTTCACAAACACGGACCACGCAGGGTAGATTCCATCTACGAGCAAATAACCACGTTTGTATAAATGGTTGTTAACGTAAAATTGACATTTTGGCGCGGTTCCATTTCGTTCCGTTAAAAATAACGGAGATTGTTGTAGCACATTGATATCGTTTTTTGAACCTAGTGGATCGCAAAAAGCATGCCAAATCTATAAATCTTGAGATGCAACCGCTTCGAGCATAACAGTCGGCTATCGGTAATCTCCTCGCATATATTGGCCTCGATACTCTATGGGACAAAATCGCCAAACGAAATGGGTGCAATCAAGGCTACCGAACATACCTGGAAGGTGATGTTTTTCCTCATGAGCTTCGTATAAAAGTGCCATGTCGTGGCATGTCGGTCTACGTAAGAACTCCAGAGCGTATATTTTGCAAACCGTGTCGCAAAAATATTCTAGGTACTCGCGGGAAGTTCTTTCGGCCATATGCAAGTACTCGTCGTTCTCGTCTGGAATGCTACCATTTGCGAGCTGTTTAATAGCCGATGTAACCTTTTGCAACGGCGTAAAGCCCTTCTTACCTCGCGCATCGAGGGCATCTTGAAACCACGAGTCGTTCGCTTCCACGTCACTCACAATTTTTAGAAACAAAAGTTTCGACATACGGAACCTATGCCGAAAATATCTTCGTTGTATTTCGAGTCTTCGACAAAATAATCCGCCATGAGTGTCTCATGCCCCACCTCACCTTGATGTTCAATATATCTCCTTCGGTTAGATGTGCCCGTGTCTTGAAGTTCGGCTTCTTCGATGAGATTTTGGAAAAAAAGAATGCTACTATCCGGTGGAAAAACAACGGGAGTTTATCCGCCATTTTGTTTTGTAATGATTGGGTAAATGTTTGGTATTTTTTGGTTTGGTTGGGGTATAAATTTGAATATATTTGGGTATGAATTATGTTAGGTATTTATAGTTTAATTTTAAAAAGAAAATATAATTTTTTTAAACGGCTATATAGCCGTTGGTCATCATCCCCAACGGCCAAATTTGTGCATTTGTCGATCGGTATGAAGTCACCGATGAAGAAACATTACCGTGCGGCAAAGGGGGTTGGCGGCGGTGTTCCCGAGAGGCAAACCCAGTTTACCGCATCCCTTTGCCGTCCACACCATACACCCTAAATATGAAAATTAATTATGAGTTTTCAAAATAAACTTATTCTTTTTTACCTAAAACCTTTTGTTTAAGTCTCCGAATATCAACAAATGCAAAATTATGTTCGTTAAAGTATTATAAAAAAAATGAAGAATAATGATAATAATTATTTTTTAATGATTGATTTAAAAAAAACGGATGGTAAAAATATATCAAATAATAAAAAATAGAGATGGTATTTAAAAAGTCCAAATTTTAGTCCTTAAACTTTTATATGTAATAATTTTTTTTATATATTTACAATTATAATTTAAGTTAACTTAAATACAATAAGTTAAAATGATATTTAAAAGAGTCATTACACTTTAGTTGAATCAACATCTATCAGTTATATAAAAAAATTTAAAATACCGTTGAAAAAAATGTTTTAAAATTGAACTTAAGAGAATTTATAAATGTCACGTTTTTTAAAAGACATATATTGAGGACTGTACGTGGTAACTGATGACATTATATGTTGTTTAACCCGTATAATACGTAGTTTTTTTCAACCGTTAGATACACAGACTTTTTAATTTTTAAAGACATGATTTCTTTATGATTAGTAAGTATATAACATCATATTTATTCAACATGTTATCACGAGATTCTAACTTAGTTTATCAATATAATTAAGACTAGGTTATCACCCGTGAATACTTACGGGTTGAAAATCTTTTTATGTAACAAAAAAATATACATATACACTTATACATATATTAATAAATGAACACTGAATGATGAATAATAAAGATTAATCAATAATATAAAAAAATACTTTGAAGTTCTAAAATAATTCAAAATGTTAACCTACAAATTCCCAAATATCTCTTTGTAAACTACGTTCGTCGTTTTATTTGTCGGTCTCCCATCCTTGTCAAATATTAAAAGCTTGACGCCATCTTTAGTCTTCACTCTCGACAACGCAACATACAATTGGCCATGTGAAAATACAGAGTCTCTCAAGTAAAGACCGACTCTTGATAGAGATTGTCCTTGACTTTTGTTAATAGTCATCGCAAAGCATACGGTTATTGGAAACTGCCTCCGTTGAAACTTGAAGGGTATTTTCTTGTCAGACGGTATCATACTAATTCTTGGAATGTAAGTTCTTAAACCAACATTACTTCCCGATAATATCTCAGCCTCGATAACACGTTTACCAAGACGTGTAATTTGAAGACGCGTACCATTACATAAACCGTTTTGCTGATCAATATTCCTCAAAAGCATCACTGGAACACCCAACTTTAATACCAATCTATGATTTGGTAATCCTGAAACCTTCACACTGTTTAAAACCTCAGGATTATATAAATCTTGGTGTAATGGATCATTGATTTCCTCAGTCGGGCATATACTATCCGAGCTAAAATACTCTACTTCTTCACCGGGAAACAATGCAAGCAAACGATCATTGATACCATGAACAACTTCATTCTTAGGCGCGAGTATGGCTCTCTTAGAAAAGTAGTCTCGATCTTTAAAACGGTCAAGAACTGAAGGATATACAAAGTCGATCAAACTTTGAATTGGATCAGTTGAATCAGTTATTAAAAGATCATTTGGTATTTCTATAGTTGCCTCACCATCGTTACCATCACCAACATTGCCTTCGCCAACTTCAAGAAGCCATTTAGCAAACTCGTGTATCTCCTGTATGTTTGAGCTACTGGCTCCAACAGATAAACGCATGTTCCTTGTCAATTTTAACACCTTGCAACTCGACCAAATGTAGGATGAACATAAAGAGGCGTGTACGATGTCTTGCCTGCTTCCATTTTGAACAACCGGTAGGATTTGTCTAAAGTCACCACCAAAGACAATAGCCTTTCCACCAAATGGAATTTCAGAATTTCGTGAATCACCAACACTCAAAACATCCTTCAATGTACGGTCAAGAGCCTCGAAAGCATGTTTGTGTACCATTGGCGCTTCATCCCAAATAATCAACTTGGCTTCGTTTAGAAGATTAGCGATTTCAGTATTAGGTTTAATATGGCAAAGCGAATCTTCATTAAGATTAATTGGAATATGAAATCGTGAATGAGCCGTACTACCTAGTGACAACAACAATGATGCAATACCACTTGAAGCAACATTAATAACAATCTGTCCATTGCATCTAATGCAAGCAACTAATGTTTTCCAAAGAAAGGTCTTACCTGTACCACCGTAACCGTACACAAAAAAAACACCACCATTCCCACTTCGAACAGCATCCATAATCTCGTTAAACACTGATCTTTGATCATCATTTAAAGAGCTGTGAAGATTATTGAACTCAGCACTAAGTTGATCAGTGTCCCAAGAAAGCTCCTCGTTTATTAGACGGTTGCTCTCGTGTATTACAGACTCATCGTCAGGAACAGGCATTGGTGAGTATCTGTGCAAACTTGAACCATTACGAAGAAGATATTTTTCAATTTTAGACAACGTTATATTCTTTATACGTTCGTCCGAAACAACCAATCCTACAAACAAAATAAAATATATTTAATATAACGTAAAATTTTGTTGATGTAAGTATAAATCATTAACGATGAAATAAATTTTATGTCACAAAAAATATCAGCAGATTAAAAAGTTCCTCTAATGTTAGTATCCTTTCGCATATTGTATAAAATGTCTTCGGACAAAAACTCCCACGTCTTCTCCCAAACAACTTCAGGTCTTGATAGCGTATTAGACAATAGTAGTGTACCAAATAAACAACGCAGATAGTTACCATTTCATGTGAAACTGGCTTCTTTAATACACTCAATATATTCATTGTCATCGTCTAATAGCCCACGTGCATAACACGCATCTCTAAAGGTAGGATACACAACACCGTCATAGGTTCGGATTTCTTCAAAGGATCATGGTCCTCTAACCTTAGTTAGAAGAATTCTTAGGAAATAAGCCTCACCAAGAGAAGGAGACACAGAATAAATTCTCCCAACCGAAACATGAGTTTTACGCGGCTGCCAACACCGATCCTTTAACTTCCAGACATATTTTCCTGGAAACTCAACATAAGTAAGTTCCCTTGCTTCAGGTTCAGAATCGTTGTTGTTCATGTTCATCCATCCTAGAAAAATTGAGGAATTTACTTGAGGTTTGTTTAGGACATCTTCGATATCGTCTTCACCACTGAATACAACATTTTGTTGGTCTGGAAGATGAAAAGGTAATCTCATAACAGACGGATACCTATAATGAACCTCATTGGCAAATATTCTCCAGCTTGCTTCACATGCGGAAACATATCTAGCATCATAATATTCTTTAATTTCATCTTTGGGG
Source organism: Helianthus tuberosus (assembly GCA_030545235.1). NCBI lineage: Eukaryota > Viridiplantae > Streptophyta > Magnoliopsida > Asterales > Asteraceae > Helianthus > Helianthus tuberosus. Next base: position 224,872 of record JARYGA010022949.1, read on the forward strand.
ATCTCCTCTTCAGTTCCTTTATCTGAATCAACAACAGCAACAGTCGCTCTGTCTGGGCCTTTATTAATGTATTTAAACAAATACTTAATTGAACCAGCCTGATTGCACCACTCGACATTGATGTGCGCCTAATATCTTTTAAGAAGCTTTTTGTTGTATGGAACGACGCTCCTGTTGTCCAATGTAACACCTTTCTTCACAACTGTGTGACCCAAATCTCTGCTTCTATAAACGGGAAATCCATCTGAATCAATGGAAGTTGCTTCCATAAACCTCTTTGGAAAATTTTTTGAACAACGGTTGCCTACCATGCATGGACATTTCAAATTAGCGTGTCCACAAGGACCATGAATCATAAAGTCACTCACAAGAGAATACAATTCAGGATCTTCATTCTTATCAGGAATCTCAGCTGAGATAAAGGGATCGATGTGTTCAACAGTAGGAAGCTTATGATCAGCTTTCATAAATAAGCATATATGCGCATGTGGCAAACCACGTTTTTGAAACTCGACAGTATAAACAACTACAGAAAAAAAAAACGATTAGCACAAAGTAGTAACAAAAAATGTATGTATGACTTTAGCAGATGTATAAAGTGAAATTGGGTGTAAATAAACACTAATCACATACCTGCATTAATATCACCGAAAATCTTTTTTTCCTTCATGTCTTTTATTAATGCATCAAGTTTCATCTTAAACAATCGACAAAGAATGTCAGGTCTGTCTTCTGGCTTAATTGATGAGTCACCAATAAACCTTACCATTTCGGGCCATTTCGGATTACATGTAATTGTTATAAAGAAATCGGGATACCCATACGTCCTACATAAAGCCATAGCATCCAGGTAGTTTTGCATCATATAGCGAGATCCACCGGTAAACGATGACGGTAATATAACAGGTTTTCCTGTATGAGACAAATCACTCTGGCCACCTTCTTGAACATTTTTAAGACTGTTAAACGATTCGCATCTTAACTTTGTTTGCTGAAACCGTATGTAGTTTAGCCGCTCACTTTCGATCATTGTGTATGCGTCGACTAAAAACTGCTGAAACAACCTCCTGGCATTAAGGATTAAAGAGAACTTGTTGTCCCTATCCTGAATCCTATAAGCAAAATACTCTCTCATTGTACAATTTGGTCATGTCTTCTTTGTGTTAGGACCAAAATCCCTATGCGGAATGTTAATCCTATAGCCATCGTCACCATACGGAAAAAGAATTAGATACTGTAGAGCAAGGTAGGAAGGATGTAGCTCGCTAATACGTTTAAGAACTCCTGACTGCTCTTCAACAATAATATCACGATGATCTATCGTTTGATCCATATCGCCGACAATTAAAGCAGCAATTTCGGAAGACGTAGGTAAGTTGTAAGTCCTACCGTCGCGATCTCTCTGTGAAATTAACCGAAGCTTAAGAGAAACGTTAGGATTCTCATGAATATGGTTTCGTACCATCCTATAAGTTTTTACCAACATATTATGAGAATCTAACATGTCGGTAAGATACTTTATAAATTTAACGTCAAGTGCCCTTTCTTTTGACGATGACTGAGTTGTCGAATCCCTGGTCGAAAATTAAACGTTTTTAAATAACAATTTGATAGACTGAAATATAAAAAAAAAACTACATTATGAAGTAATATAATATTAATATATGTAATAAAAAAGAATTCATACCCAAATAACGTTGTTCTATTCGAAAGTTCATTCTCGGTATCGTAGATATAAAGCTGTGAAAATTTTGGTTTGTTTCCGGGATTAGGAAGAAGGCTACCCAGACTATGTGCATTCTGACCGCTGATTCTATAAGCAAATGGAGCATTACCTTTGTTTATTTTAGTATCTACTTTTCCTCCCATGGATGTAAAGGAAAACATAGAATTGTAACGTCTTATGTTCTTCATGAAAAATTTGCTTTCTGAATCTAAACATAGAAAAAGCATCTGATAAGCTAGATCAGAATCTTTATAATCAGGTAGGTCAACTTTACCATAACCACAACATAAACCATATGTTTGTTGTTCAAGTGTAATCCGACCCTTTCCACCTTCGGTTGGCCATAACTTTCCATAACATATTCCACAAGTGAGAGATTGATCACCATGGTCAAGGTAATCTGATCAGTTAAGCACGAAGTCAACACTTAAGTAGTTAAAATAAAATATCAAACTACAATGAGTAATATTAATAAGTTATCGATGTGCCTTTGGTAATGTCTATAACACGTTCGTGAACATGATTTACATCGTCAGAGTCAAGATCAGCCATTGGTATGGGTTCTATTTCGATTGGTTTATGAATAAGTCTACGTTTTCCAGAAGGCATCTTTTTTAATGAAGACACTTCCGTGATAAAAGAAGATGCATTGCGTTTGTTGACAATCCTTAGAGAAATAGAATAGCAATCATTCAATGGTAAAGTTGATGAGCTTGTAATATTATCTATACAACATTGAAAACAGGATTTGAAAATAAGTATATGAACATTACAATTAGAATTATAACTATATGAAAAGCGTACCAGGAGAGATACGATTCAAAGAAGACATAGCATTAGTAAACTGTGAGACATTAGGAAATTGTGAACGTATAGTTATGATACACGAAGCTGGTGTTATGTTTTCTTTGTTTGCAGTCTGGGTACGTTGTGTTGATGTAGAAGACTCTTGCAATACGTTTGTCTTCCTATTCAAATTCGAAAAGGCTCTAGATGAAGACGTTGCTTTCCCAGCGAAATTCAAAATAGTTCCTAATCCAAAAAACACAATTATCATAGTACAAATAAGTATTAAAAACGACGGTTTGTTATTTTATTTTTAAGTAAAAAAAAAGAAACTATGAAACATCTGAAAATAGTAACTGTATTTTTTGTGATACATGAACCTGGTGTTACGTTTTCTTTGTTTGCAAACGGTGTACGCTGGGGTGTTGTATAAGAGTCTTGGGTTACATTTCCATTCTTCTTCAAAGTTGAGCGTGTTATCATGGAAGATGTTAAGTTACCGGATGAATTGAAATCATTACCTAATTCAAAATAAAAAAACCTTATAGTAAAATAAATATCAAATAGAACCGGTTATTTTCTTGGTGAACATGTAAGAATAATGTACAATTAGTAAAAACATTTAATATAAATGTAGAATTACTTATCGGTATAACAGTTGAGGAATGTGTACAAAACGTTGTGATTGATGAATTCGGTGGTAAATTCTCTTTGTCGGAAAAAATGATTCGTCTTCCTGATGAAGATGATGCTTCCCCTTTGGAAGGAAACTGTTTTCGAGTAATACTTGATCTCTTACCATCAAGGTATAGTTTTCTTAACTTACGCCTGTGTTTAGCCTCGACAACTGAATGTTAAATTACATAAAGCAATTAAATATTATATAACTAACAGTAAACATTAAAAGATCATAAGATAATCAGAAAATTAGGTTTTTTAATAAAAAATGTTTCAACTGAACTTAAAATATAATTAAATACATAAAACATGTATATACAACTAATATCGTAACAAATAATAGACAATTTACCTCTAAGATAATCATTTGAAACTTGTAAGGAAGACGAAGCCGGTATGTTCATTTGTGTATTCGATGGTGTTGAAGTAGATTTTGATTTCTTATTATCAAGATATAGTTTTCTTAACTTTCGTCTACGCCTGGCCTCGTCAACTACAATGCATCAAAACATAAAAAAGTAAAAAAAATGATCAGTAACAAAAGAAATAATACAATAACTTGCAAGCAGTTTAAAAAACAAAAAATAAATTTAAATTTAAGGACAAAGTTGAATTACCATTCATAATGTTAGATAACGGAGTTCTTAAACCTGAAACATTATCGGAAAAAAATCAATTTATAAACTTTCGAATGTTTTATAAAATAATACATGTAAAACCAAACAAGTAACACGCGTACATTCATTATTGACGCCATGATTTGGCCTACCGGGCGAAGATGAAGTAACTTGTTTCAACCTATTACGCATTTGTTCACCAGCACACATACTTGACTCAGCTAAAGTAGAAACTTGTAACAAAAACGAAGCCGGTATGTTCAATTGTGTATTCGTTGGTGTTGAAGTAGATCTTGATTTCTTATTATCAAGATATATTTTTCTTAACTTTCGTCTACGCCTGGCCTCGTCAACTACAATACATCAAAACATAAAAAAGTAAAAAAAAAAAAAGAATAACAAATAAAAATACAATAACTTGCAAGCAGTTTAAAAACATAAAAATAAAATTAAAATTAAGGACAAAGTTGAATTACCATTCGTAATGTTAGATAACGGAGTACTTAAACCTGTAATATTATCAGCATAATTTTAATTTTTAAACTTTCGAATGTTTGATAAAATAATATATGTACAAACCAAAAAAGTAAGATGCGTACATTCATTATTGACGCTATGATTTGGAAGTCCCGGAGAAGATGAAAATACTTGTTTCAACCTTTTCCGCATTTTTTTAGCACCACACAGAACTACAAAGAACACACATACGACACCTTTATACTTAAATCAACAACACTTTAATCGTGCAAAAGCATTATTACAAAAAACAAAGTGATATCATCAATGGCAAACATGAAATATGTAAAAAAAAATATATAAAAGAATACTGATTGACAACTTACAAACGTAGAAGAATGTCCGAATGGAGATTAACTGAAGGTTGATGACGGAGTAGCTATGAAGAGTGTGTATTTATAGAGAAATGGTATTTATGGAATACATTATATAAATTATTACAAATCAATTGAAATCAAATTGATGCTCTGAATTATAGAAAGCTTAATATATTTAGAAACTAATTTAAAAACATTTGAAATTTGAAATAGGTCAATACTACACAATTGTTTCTATATTTAGGATAGTTGATAAAAATAGCCAAATATAAATAAATTGTATAAAAATTTTAAAATAAATAGACATCCGGAATCACACGAGTCAACAAAATGTTAGTTACCAGTAAATAAAAAATGTGTCGTTTTATGGCTGCAAAATTATTTATGGTAAAATCATGAAAAGGTAATTACGGATAAAAGTACTACATCATTTTTTTCAATAGTCATAATAAAAAGTGAAACCATAACAATGTCTTCAAACATCAAACATAAAAAACACAAAACAAATAATCCAATAACAAAGGAAATGTTTTTTTTAATGTAACCACCCCGTTATTTTCTCGTTTATCAATTCTTGCCTCCATCTTCGTCAACATCATTGTTTTCAACACTCATGCGAGGTTTACTTGCCGACGACCCTAATCCTTCTTCGATTGCATAAACATCACCAAGGTTACGCTTCAACTCAGCAGATGATTGCTTCATGTCAGTCACGTAATCCTTTGAAACCGGCGTCGAGTTATCACCAGTGTAAGATACAACATCCTTAAAAAATAAACAATTCATAAGAGAATGCGACACTTATACGTGTATTTGACTTTATTTTTAAAACTTGAACCTTTGAACATTCACCACCAGCAAATTGGAATCCAACACATCTGTTATGCTGAACCAAAACATACCCGAAATCCTGCACCAGTTTCTTCTTGATTTAGCTCTGATTTTCGCATCATAAATATATTCTTTTAAGTTGTTTTTAAAAGGTAATTCAGTAACATATATATTAGAAATACCAAACAGAGACTAAATCACAATAAACAAATTGACGATGCAGTTATCAAAGAGCAAAAGAAATGCACATAAATTGACTAAAATGTAGGTTTAAATTTTTAAATATATGAAGAAAAGAAGTTACCTAAACTTGTCGTATAAAGATTATAGCAAATCAAAAAAAGATAAACCATCAATAGCTTCGATTAAAGAAATATAGTACATAAACAACACAACTAAAAAACATACCTGCAAATTTTATGATCGGATCTACAAAAAAAATATGAACAATGATGATGTTAATAACAAAAACAAAAAAAATGAAACTTCAATAACAATATCTGAAAGAATGCAATAACATATAATAGATTAACAATAGGAAAAACAATTATCAGAAGAAGATTATGGTACTGATGGTTGAATCGTTTAGAATGGGTTTTCTTGAACCACAAAGACGGCTATGAAGGAGATGTCTAGAGTTCATAAAAGAATGTGTTATCCCCTGTTCGTAAATCGGCATCCAAAATAAACTCATCAAATGCATTTAGAATCAATGGTTAAAGTGGAGAAAAGGCAAAGCGGAGGAGCAGAGAGATGGGGATGGATTGTTAAAATTGAGTTCAGCCAATATAATATGAAAGCGACATTAAAGCGGTGGGTCTGAACTCCTAAATTTCCAAGTCTTAGTCACATCTTCGAGATTATGGAGTCTTCGTTCTTCAAGATAGTGTACGCGTCGGACTATCTAAAACTATATAAGTCTAAAGAAGAAACAAACAGACTAACCTCGTAAACAAAGTTGTTGACAATCCTAACATTAAGCAAAACACACGATACCTACAAAGGCAAGGAAGACACAACTATAAATGACATAACCAACTTTGACAATCCACAAAATCAAATTCCAAAAGCCTAAACCAAAAAGCATAACCTGAAAGACAATTTTTTTATATATCAATGATTAATAACTAATTAAATATAATTCACAGTTACTCAAACTCACTTGTTTCAGTGCTAATCCAACATGTTTAAACTGGAATATACTCCTTAGCCCCACTACTTGTTCAGCAGAGTCTTTAACAAATGTATGTAGACAATTTAAAAAATTGTCCATGATGATGTCCCTATGTACGCGGGTTTTCTTCTGAGAATATACATCCAAAACAAACAGTTCAAAGAAAGTCTATTAAGCGCATAAAAGTACACAACTTTATAACACAAATTTGAGCATTTGGTCCCAAGATGCCAGTGAGTATATGGTGTTTGACGGTCTTGTGATAATTATTATAATCACTCATAGGTCACAAGATGCCCTTCTAGATGTTACTTTAAACAGTAACCCTTTTAGAATTCAATATTGCTCAAAAGACCAAATATTTCTTTTAATAAATTAAAAAAGAATTTAAAGAGTACTCACTCACCTTGTTTGTTTATCACTTTCAGTTGCATGCCCTTGACTTACATATGCATCACATGTCACACATAACAAATAATATATAATATTTCAATAGCCAACAAATCATGCTTCATGTATATACCTGATTTATTTACCTAAAGAGCATGGCTTAGAGAAGAACCACAATGTTTACTTCCACAGCGATATGTTGGATCCACACACAATTGACATCCATAGCGATCAGCTGCATCCTTGATGTGTGTCTGATGTGCGTCTAACCTAAACATCCCAATTTTATTGTTTCCACTGTTAAGGAAGATTCAATAACATATAAATGCACAACTTCAATATATGACAAAAGTTTCTTCTAAGAAAAGACTTCCCAAACAAACCCATATACAAAATGACAAATCTGACTCTAAGCGAACTAACATGTAATCACCGACAACCAAGAGAACATTGAGTTAAAATTAGGTTAACAATATACCTTCTTCGATTTTTATGGTTGTTCTTCCGATTTTTCAACCACTTTGGTCAACGAAAAACTTAGGGTTTTGGATCTCAATGGTCGTCGATTGAGTGGCCAGAGGTACCGATTCCTTCAAAAGATATAATCAACATATATAAGATTATTACAAAGAAAACAAACAACAAAATAAGATTATAATTATATTATAATATAAAAAACAAAGAAAAGATCTATTATACATAAACAATATAAACATGATTTGGTATACGATTAACAAAGATTGATTAGATTAACAATAAACAACATATAATGAATGAACGAAACAACATAACTACGATATCACTGATGAATCGATGAAGAACGAAAGAAGCATATTTGTGATTTAGGGTTTGAGAAAAGTAAGATTCTGATCTGTGGTCGTGTGGGAAAGATAAAAAACATACCAGTCGTTGAGAATGATGCGAAGAACATAGGAAGATTATTGAAGACGATCGTATAGGAGTTTAGTTAGGGTTTCAGAGAAGATGGAGAGGTTATAGTTAGGGTTTGAGAGAGGATGGGATAACTCATGACGAAGATCTGATGAATAGAGTATATATTGGATCCGTTTAAAATGTGATCGGGTTATCCATATGATTTCGGATCCCGCGTACAAATATTAGTAGGCAATCTAAGATTGCTTCCCACCTAAAACGTCCACCATAACATGCCACGTCAGCAAATGGTTCCACCATCACATGCCACATGGCCCAAATCCTTTTCATTTATTAATATATATAGATTACAAAATTAAGAATTTGAATCTGTCACGTTCCTTTTCTCCTTTTCTTTTAGAAATTCTTTGATTGGTTCTTAGTGGCTGCTTTCATGATTGTCAAACAAAATTCAAATGAAATAATTAACAAAATAGGACCACTAATCACTACAAATATACACTTTATATATGGTTATAAAATTATTATCATCATTACAGATAGAGTTAAATGCTTGGTTGGTCCCTGTGGTTTTCCAAAATTGCAGACTTGGTCCTAATGGTTTACTAATTACACACTTGGTCCCAGTGGTTGTAATTTTTGCACTCGGGTGGTCCTTCACGCTAACCTTTGTTAGATTTCTCAGTTAAGTGTCTGTAAAATGACCAAAGTACCCTTAATATTAAAAAAAAATAGTTTAACTAAAACAATATCCCTATTTCTTTTTCACCCAAAACTACCACCATTACTACCAACCAGGCATTTAACTAGAAATCATCTACACATAAATCATAATATCATCATCAGTTCATCATCTACACAAAAACCCTAGAAATCATCTTCTCAAATCACTTCAATCGTCAATGGATTTCTTTAGATCTACACTATCAGATGATCTAGAACCTGAATTTCCACTCAATCACTCACAATTCGGTCCAAATCTGATCCAAAATCACTCACCAAATCAACCAGAAAGCGAAGCCGGTGAAGAAAACGAAGATTCCACTTCAAATATCAATTCATCCGACGACGGGGGTGTTGGTGGCGGCTTCTCGGTGGTGCTAGAACCACTTGGATATACAAATCGGAAAAAAAACACAGATCCGACCACTTTATCATGTCAAATCACAACCAAACTATATTGATATCACCAATGGAGCTAAGGGGATTTCAGGTTCAAGCTCTGCTTTTCAGATTGGTATGAGTATATGAAAAATGCTCGTCGGAGTTCGAAATCTGGTTTTGGGAGTGATCAGAATTTGATGGGTTTAATTTCAGGTGGTTGAACGAATGGGCAGAAGCTTACTAAATGATGATAAAGTTCCCGAGGGATTGTTGATTCTGTCATGCGAAGAAGATTACCGCAGTCTGTTTTCCTTTTCTTGAAAAAGGTTTGTTTCATTTTAGATGTTTCATATAATAAATACTTTTTTTGTGGTAAATAAGTTGAATCGTTATTGAACGTAAGTCAAAACTTACAAACTGGAGGTGGAGGTGGTGGTGGTGGGTTAGAGAGAGAGAGAGAGAGAGAGAGAGATGGGGATAAGAAGATGAGGGGTGGGTTATCTTTTTTTGGGTTTTTTTATTCTATAATTGCTTAGGGACAATTTAGTCATTTTACAGACACTTAACTGAGAAATCTAACAAAGGTTAGCGTGAAGGACCACCCGAGTGCAAAAATTACAACCACTGGGACCAAGTGTGTAATTAGTAAACCATTAGGACCAAGTCTGCAATTTTTGGAAACCACAGGGACCAACCAAGCATTTAACTCTTACAGATATTTACCATTTACGGAATCTCCAATGGGTCCGTGACCTCATACGTAAGGTCAACATGTCGGTATTGCGGGAGCTCGTTCGTAACTTTTTTTTTAAAGGAAAACTTTATAAACAACCGGCCGGCCTTACAAAAGCGCAGGACCGCACCAAAAACCGCTTACATCATATACAAAGGATTATTACACAAATCTCTTTAAACCAAATTACTATACTTGGACCTACTTTTAAACCAAAAATAACTGAAAGACTTCACTTCCCCAAAGATCTCGTTACAATCACCTCTACCGTCTGAGAAAATCTTCGAATTCTTAGCTTTCCAAAGACGCCAACAAGTCACTACCACAAGCCCGCGGACGATCTCCTTAGTCTTCGAGTTACCGCCGAAACTTTTATGATACTCTACCAGGTCCTTAAAATAAAAAGCAAAGACAGGCGAGCATTTAAACCAGACACTTAAGCTATTCCAAACCCGAGAAGCGATGTTGCAAGCCGTAAAAATATGATCTACGGTTTCGATCCCTTCCCCACACAGAACACAAACTTCCGAGTCTACCGCGATGTTTCTCCTAATCAGAGCTTGTTTAGTCGGGATCCTATTGAGCACCGCCCTCCAGATGAAGATGTTACACTTAGAAGGAACCCACTTACACCCTTTCACCGAAACGCCGCTCTCCGCCATCACATGATCCGAAACCAAATCTTTGAAAGAACGAATCGAGAACTGACCAGAGGAGTCAGGGAGCCATATCCACTTATCCTTATCAGCAGAACAAGCGACATCAGCCAACAAGGCCGAGTACTCGGTCATCTCCGCCAATTCAGTCGGAGAAGCAGGCTGTCTAACCCAGTTCCGCGAAATCTGACCATCCCTACCCGCACCCGGAATGCGATCCACAATTTTTATTTTTATCTAGCGCAAACAGATTCGACCATTTAGGCATTAAAGGATTGTCTCCATACCACATATCGATCTAGAAACGAATGTTATGCCTATCCCCTAAGATCCCTTTAACGAGACTATGGATTTTTTTGCCCTTCAACATGACTTTAGATTCCATTCTAGTAATATTTTTCCATACTCCCGTCATTCCAGATTTAGAAGGTAAATACGACTATTTCCTACTTTTTTTGTGAATAGTAACTTTTACGGGTTGTGTTTGTAGTGAAGAACGGGCCCAATTGTTTCAAATAGAGATGAGTTGTGTTCTTTTATTCTTTTTATATTATTTCTTCTCTTTATATATAAACTTCTACAATTTAGTCCCTGTGATTTTCCATTTTTTCACATTTAATCCTTAACTTTCTAAAATATCTTGTATGTTTCATGTGGTTTGCTCACTTGTTACTCGGATAGTCCATAGATTGGATGTTTGTTAGTTTGTTCAGTTAAGTTGGTGTAAAATTACTAAATTGCCCTTTTTATAATAATAATAATAAATAAATAAAACGTATAAAAATCTAATTAATAATTTAAATTTCAAGTGAGACCCACATTATATTTAACTATAAAAAACTACCCCACTGTAGGGACTATCCGAGTAACAAGTGAAAAAACACATAGAACATACAAGATATTTTAGAAAGTTTGGGACTAAAGGTTAAACAATTGAAAACCACAGGGACCATCTGGGCAATTAACTCTAATAAGTTTTTGTATATGTTAACCTTATTATATTATAAATAAGAAATATATAAATATATATTTTATAACTAAATTAGTGGCCTGTATAATATACGGGAAGAATAAATGATACATTGTCAAATAAAAAAATATTCTTAAAACAGTATACCAATAAATGATTATTTTAATGAGTTGGATATTGAATTGAAATTAATTCCGTTTAAAAAAATGTTTGGTTAGTCAAGGAATTGGATTTCATTCAAACAAATTCCATGATTCATAAGTTGAAATCATTCACCAACCCTAATGGAATGTTTACCCAAATACCCTTCTAATCAAGACAAAATAAGAATTGCTTCTCTTCATAGTATCAATATCAACAAAAGCAACAATGTTCGTAGATGAGTGGACCAAAAGCGAACAATCAAAATAAAAAATAGATCCAGAACTGAGTTATCAATATGTCACACCCGTGTCAAAGGCGGAAGCGCTAGTGTGACTTGATCGGTTTCCATAGCATACGATGTAAGTAAACAAACTATATGATATAAAACATACACGATGTTCATCCATTCCATAATGTAAAGATACAAGTCATGAGTTGTTTTGTAGCAAAAGACGACATAAGTTTATTAGTTTTACAAACAAGACTTGTTCAAAATAAAGTTTTTGAAATAACGAGGTTTTGCATCCTATGTCCCGTTCGAAGACGGGATATATGGATCAAACCCTCCAAAATACGGATGACATCGTCTTCGTAATAAACTTGAAACTTCATAATTTGTTGCACCAAGATCCACTTAGATACCTGAAATACATGTAAGTTTGAAAACATCAACAAAAGTTGAGCTAGTTCATGTGTTTTAAGTTCGTAAGCATCAAATGAATACGTAAAACATTTGAAAGTTTAAGTATCGAAATCCGGTATGTAAAGCGTCAATGAACATGTTGATCATTAATGTGTAGCTAGGACATTAATATGTGTGCCGACATAGGAAGCCACCAACCCATAAGCGATTTAGTACCGGTCCACCCGGCAAGGGTAACAAAGGAAACTCCATGTGGCCACACAAGGACCCATGAGTGGGGCTCGCCCTGTATCCGATAGATCTACCCCCTTTGTTCCTTGGTCTTAAACAAGATTAATGGTGCTTTAAGTATCAGCCTATTCGCACGTGATCTACTTATTCATTCTGTAACTTAACCATACCAAAGTAACATGTATTTCCCCCCCGAGAGTTGTAAAACCGAAACGTTAAAAAGAAAAGGGGGACATGAACTCACAAGTTTGCGTCCGTATGTATGCTAGCAGTTCAGGTATCCAATTCGCGCGTAATAGCCTACAAGTGTTCTAACTCATTAAACACTTAGGTTTATGTTAATTTATGTACACGTTGCTCATCTTGAACATTATTGTATTTTGAACCCTTGTGTATTTTAAATATGTTGACATTTGTTTCGTATGTTCGTTTTATTATATATATACTTCATGAGTTCATAATGTGTACGAACGGGCCTTGCCCTTCGTGAGTCTTCGTGCTTCGCACGAGTATTTGTGGGTCTAGCCCATGTAAGTCCTTGTGTCTCGCACAAGTATAAGTGGACCGAGTCCAATAGCGTCTTCGTGCCGCGCACGGCACAAGTTCGTTGTGTGAAATATATATTCCTCAAAATATATTTCTAAGTTCGGTGAATCTCGTTCACATGTACACGTATGATCGGTTTTTTTTTGTGTATATATTTGTTTCACAAATATATATGTATATGTATATCGTTTCAAGATATAGTTAAAAATATTTATTTTTAACATCGTAGTTATGTTAATGTACGTGTACGGTATCCCTTGTGAGTGTACACTTCAACACGTGTGTATGAGTACGTTGCTATATATTTGCGTATTTTATATGTATACGTATACCGTATTTATATGTGTGGTATACCGTATTAATTTTTAGTGTTTATGTATAAATGGGTCTAGCCCAAATGAATTTGTCAAAGTTATAAAATGGTTTTAGCCCATTTTACATGTTAATGGGCTTAGCCCAACTTATTAAATAAATAGGCTTTTACTAGCCCAGTATCACACCAAGTATTCTTGTATTTTTTTACAAGTGTATTTTGAGTGTATTTTATACGTTTTCGTATACGTATATACTTGTATATGATCACACTTGGTGATTTTCGTTGTATACTTTCCGAAATTTTTGGCGTCGAAATATGCATATATATATTTCATATCTAAAAATGTATTATTTTTAGAGTTAATTGTAGGAGCCGTTACCATGTATTTTATAGTCGGGAACGCCCGCGTGTCGTCCGTGATAGGTATCCATCCCGTGTCGTGCTGATATGGCGACCGTTGCCGATGGCGACGCATTTATCCGCTATGACGTTTATTTGATATTTCGTGTTGGTTTTTGGTTACATATATATATTTGGTCGATATTTCGTGTTGGTTTTTGGTTACATATATTATTTGGTCGATATATATATATATATATTTCGTGTTGGTTTTTGGGGGGTGGGGGAGGGGGGTTTAGGTTTTGGGGGGGGGGTTAGGTTTTTTTAGGTTTTTTTTAGCTATTTAAGTTGTGTTCACATTGGTTCTCGCGGTTCTCACAATAAAGGTGGTTCTCGCATGAGCTCCTCCCTATATATATATATATATATATATATATATATATATATATATATATATATATATATATATATATATATATATATATTATTTGTACGGTTCGCCCGAGGTCCGATTGTCCGTTATCCGCGCTTCGTGTCAAAGTGTAATATCTTGTATTCGTTTCCTCATGTATTTTACATTCGTTCATCGCCATGTTTTTTTTTTGGAGTTTGTTAGGTGTAGTGTATTTTGTATTTAGTTAGTAGAATCCTAACTCTAATACATACACACAATATACATGTATTTATACACATACATATATAATGGTTGTAAAATATATACATATATTTTTTTCTTTTGTTCATATATATATATATATATATATATATATATATATATATATAGGGTGGGGCTCTAGAGTGAACAAATCTTGGCCATTGATTTACACACGTGGATGGCTAGGATTTCATCATCAAATCATAAAATACACTAGTGTATTTCATCATCAAATCCTGGCCATTGATCTACACACATGTATGGTTAGGATTAGTTCGCTCAGTTCGCAAACTACACTAGTGTTCACTCTTGAACCTAATCATATATATATATATATATATATATATATATACAATAACAAATATTCCCTTTTTAACTTATAAAAAGAGTAAATTATAAGTTTTGTCCTTTATGTTACTTCAAATTGCAGGCGCTGTCCTTTTGGTCAAAAGTTTACAGGCGGTGTCCTTAACCTTTCAAAATCTTGCACGTTTTGTCCTTTAGGCCAAACCTGGTTAAAAATCTCAGTTAAAAACTGTCATGTGCAATGCATATGAGGGTAAAATGGTAATTTCCGTATTAACCATTTCTATTCCCCATTTATAACCCTCACCCCTCTTTCTTCTACATTGATGATCTCTAATTTGATCAATAATTCCCATAGTGATAGCCATGTTAATTAGGACAACAATAAGAGTAGCAACAGCAACAATAACATTATCATCAATCATCATCCAACCCTATAAAATAATATAAAAACCCTTTGACACATTTGTTACGTTATGCAAGAAAGAATATGAAGCCTCTCGCTTCACAAGTCCCATTTCTTCTCCAACTTTTAGTTTTAATTCTTCATTTTTCCGTCACAGATTCCAGTTACCTAATCTATGGCGAAGCGCTTACCAAATCGATCTTGTTTTTCGAAGACCAGCATTCCGGTTTCCTCCCTAACGACCAACGGATGAAATGGCGATGGAATTCGGGCATCGGAGACGGTTCGGCCATCAATGCCGACCTCACCGGCGGTTATTACGACGCCGGAGACAATGTTAAGTTCGGTTTTCTGATGGCATTTAGGACGACGATGTTGGCGTGGAGTGTGATTGAGTTCGGAGAGTTGATGTCGCCGGTGGAGTGGATGAATTTGCTGGTGTCGATACAGTGGTCCACGGTTGAATTATTGATCAAATTATAGATAATCAATGGTGAAGAAAAAATGAGTTTGGGTTATAAATGGGGGAATAGAAAGGGTTGATAGGGAAATTACCATTTTACCCTTATGTGCATTGCACATGATAGTTTTTAACTAAGATTTCTAACCAGGTTTGGTCTAAAGGACAAAACGTGCAAGATTTTGAAATGTTAAGGACACCGTCTGTAAACTTTTGGCCAAAAGGACAGCGCCTGCAATTTGATGTAAACATAAATGACAAAACTTGTAATTTACTCCTATAAAAATATATAAGTTGTTTATTAGAGTTTCTTGAAAGATTAGGCTTAACCCTTTTTATTAAAACTTCCTTAAAGACGATTAAGGTCACTAATCACGTTTAACCTTGGTAATCACCCCGTTAATTATACTTTAATCACGATTAGGTTTTTAGAAAACTTCGCCATAGTTTCCCCTAAACTATGGCGTTTTCCACGTTTTAAAAACGTATTAATTTCATGTTTAAGCCTATAATCACAACCAATTTCCAATCAAGTTCCAAAAACACAACTTTTCAGGTAATATTTCCCACATAATTAATTATCCATATAATCTTTGAACTTTATATATTTTTAATCACATTTTTAATAATAATGTGATTACACTTATTAAATCTTCTAACAAGTTCACTAGAAAAAAATAAATTTAACATACTTTGGAGTCTTGATCCTTCACTTAAACCACCTTGATTAACACATTTTTAACACTTTTATAGTGTAAAGCATGATGTTAATTTTTTTGTAAAAGTTATTTTGGCCATAAATCATTTTCAAGTTTAATATAAAGTTCATGTATTATATGGATGATGATCTTGTTAAGATCTAAACATAAAAATGTTTAGATCCTCCTTACTAGCCTAATTTACACAAGATCATCTTTGTAAACACCCTACTTTAGCATAAACAACTTAACCGTAAGCATCATCTAACACAAATCAACATAATATAGCACACTAGTAGACTTTTAATGTAAATATTTGTGTCTTAATCTCTGATTAATGTTTTTGTTCAAGATGATTTAACATGTACATTAGTAAATTGCATATTATAACAAGCTTGAAAACGATAAAATGAGATCTTACAACTTTGTGAAGGATTAAGATGAAGATTAAGAGTTGATAAAAGCTCTAAAGTGCTACTTAATGACCCTCCATGCTTGCAAATCCTTTGAATGATATTGTAATGGTGTTTTATACTTAAGTGGGGTGTATGAGAAATGAAAAAAAAAAGTGGATTATGGTGTCGTGAGTTTTTAGAGGAAGGAAGGGATGTTTGCAAGTTTTGAGTATAAGGAAAATTATGGAATGAGATGAAATGGTTTAATGGTTCATATCTTTCAATATTTGGTCAAAGATTTTATATATATCATGCCATTCTTCACATTCTTTGTTCCATACATTTTCATCATCAATTATGGTGATGTAGGGGGGTATGGTCGAATGCATGGTCTTGAGACATGAACATTATTGTTTTTTTTTTTTTCACATGTGACTTAAATATTAATTTGGTAGATATTTTGGTAATTAACTTAATTATGGTAATTAGGGGTTAATGGTAGTTTAGGGTTATAAATAAAGTCTAATTAGCTTACTAGTTTAGTGGGTAATAATTTTAGATGGTAAAAATACCACTAGTTCGCTCACCGGTTTGATATCGGGTGTTATACGAAAGTTATAGTTTAATACTGGGAGCTATGGTTTTAATTTACCGTCGATGTTATGGCGTCTATTCAAGGTGTTTGCTTCGTTTAGGAGTTAGGGTGATAAGAATATTGTTTACTAGTCCGTCGGGTAAAAAAAACGGACAAGTTACGTAAGTTGCGATGAAACACCGGTAACTTGTGTTTCGGATATCCCAATAATATCTCCAAGCTTATTTAAGTTGTAAATTATTATTTACAAGTTCTACGGACATCAAGATGTCGTATTTTAGTGTTGCCGACAATTTATTTTTGTTACAGTTTTGGCGCGGATCGGACACTTTAATTTTAGGTGCATTTTCCAGAAAGTATAAGTATTTTAACATTTGGTGCCCCTAATTAAGGGTTTTTATTAGTATTCCAATGATCAGAACCTTTCATGCCATTCGTTGCTCGTTCAGACAGTTTTCGAAACTTGCTGGCATGAATAGCGTGTTCAGGTGAATAGTGTTTTCAGCATTTTGCCAACATATTAGGACATAGTTTGCAGTTTTCTCGCGACGTGGCGATTGTATTATTGACATATATAACCATGCCCTATGATTGCTAGACTTTGTACGACCAAATTATGCAATAATTAAATCGTAATAAACGTAATTAAACGTTAATTCAAGTGTTTAAGTTGTAGGAAATTACCATTATTTTTTGCCAGCTGTCACACAATAATCACGATAGCAAAATCAAAAACTGCAAATATCTTCCCTTTTATTATAATCGATTTCTTGACGAATACAAACCACATTGCTTGGTGTGTATAGAAGCCATCAACCTTGAATGAAGGTAGTGGCGAAGCTTGACCAAAACTTCCATTCAAATTCCATTTTCAATTGCGTTCAAAAACATTCTAGTAAAAATTTTGGCTTCAAAATTTAAAATCAAAATTGTAAATTGGAATATTATTACAAATTCTCCTTTTAGTTATTACCTTATTTGTTAATTACAATCTAAATTTTGAAAATACCGTAAGAATTCAAATGTGTGTGAAAATTGTCTTCAACATAATACAAGAATGATTTTCCATTATTCTCAAAAAGTTGCAACTTAAGTTTTCTAAATGATTTTAATAATATTTTCAAATTTAATTATAATAACGGGCACTTACTAAAAAACGTTAACAAAAATGAAAATCAACAACCTTATTGAAAGTCAAATTGTATTAGGCAAATTTAAATAATGCGGTTAATATGGTGGCAACTTTCACCGAATCAACTAATAATACAATAAATCTTTATAATGTAAGATAATAAAATGTTAATAAAAAAGAATTTATATGCTATTGTGGTTTAGACGGAAAAACTCAATTTTAGGTGCTCTCATTGAGTTACACGTGTCTCTCAAAAATCTTCTTTTATTATATAGTACTAGCGGTAAGACTCGTGTACAAACACGGGTGGTTTTTTAGAAAACAATGCATAACACATATTAATAGAAAGTATAAACATAGATCATCAGTTAATATATCAGTTACATATGATTATTTACATTCTCTTATTCAAAAAAAGAGAGTATCCACCCATTGACAATGTAAACTGTTTACCCAAAAAGACAATATAAACTGTTTATAGACATAAGTACATATAAAAGATGTCTAACAAAACTTAATAGAATTTGAATACAACTTAAGTTTCAATAAACATTAACTACAAACACACAATCACATGCCTCAACAACTTTTAGCAAAGCTAAATCAAGGAATCAGCAGACTTTAGAAATCAGCAGATCTTTATTCTCTCATCAACCTTTCCCGGATTTGCCCTTTGAATTGGAGCTCAAAATCCAAGGAATCAGTATCATCTTCATCCCTATCAAGTTGAAGGTTAAAAAGATCTTGGAGGTCAACTGGATTCAGACCAAGTGCATTCTCCCTTGATATCTTTTCAACACTACTATCAGACTTGATCAAAGTCAATTCATGGGTCTGTTTGTCAGACTTCCACTTTAGTATTTTTGGGCCTGACAGGTTTCTTGGGAGAAGTTTTATTTGAGAGGAGTTTGGCGATTGAGGCCTGCTTGCCAACTTCTGAAGTGTTTGAGCAACTTGAGCTTGTAATTGCAATGAAGCATCATCCAATCCATATCGTAACTGATTTCTGATAGACTCTTTTCTGATTTCAGCTTCTCTCATTTCATCTTCCTCATCAATCAGTTGTTGTCTTTTTCTTTGGTTCAAGGCAGCGATGGATACATCTGCTGACGAGAACAACTTTTTAGATGTAATGGTCTGCCGACGCCTAATAGTGGTTTCATCTTTGTATACTGGCTTTTTAGGAAGGGATGGATCTGTCTTTCTTCGCTCTTCTAGCTCGTTGTAAGCTTGATCAATATACTGCCTAGACCATTTTCCAATTTGTCTAGCAGTCCCATACTTAGCTGCTACAAGTTCTGCCCTCATTCTCTTATACTTCAACACTTCATCCACTTCAACCTTTTTGTATTGTTTTCAGTTGGGAGCAGATTTTTGCATTTGAGGATCTTTATTCATATTTTCAATTCTATTAACTTCCTCTTTAAGAGGTTAAAGGGGCCAGTCTTTGAAATCAGACATGTAGGCTTCGTAGGGCTTGGTATTCATGATAATGTTCAAGAAATCATTCCTTAATGTCTTTTGTTGTCACAGCCCCCGACCCCTGCCCCGGGAGTGGGCGGGCGGCCACGAGTCAGTTTCAGTGGTATCGGTGTTTATCAGTTTGGCAGCGGAATTTTTTCATCAGGATCGTAGTTAGGAAATATTTTTATCAGAGTTAAACACCAAAAATGTTTAAAATAATTAAATTGAATAAAATCCAAGTTTTTCCGATAATACATTTAAATTCACAATTGGGACAGAACCCGATTTTTCATTTTAGTACATTCGTAGGGAATAACCCTAATTATTGAAAACAACTTCTCTTTTTCAATTTGGTAACTTTTATAGCCACTTTTCTAAGCCTTCAGTGCTCTTCAGCTGGCTTTTATAGGCTTCACACTAAGTTACCTAAAACACGTGTTTAAAATATTTTACCAGCAAGAAATACTGGTGAGTGAATCCCAGTTTAATCAAAACAAGTTTTATCATTCGCAGTATTGAGGGCGATCGCGCAATTAAATTTGTTTCCAATTCTTACTTTAATTACCACCCACGGTACTGTCGTCTCGACTTATGATCATGTTACTACTCACAGTGTAGTAACAAATTTTGTATACAAAACCCCAAATATACCGACGATAATTGTAGAATTACAAATACTCAATCACTAGCAATATAATGTAAAATATTGAGGTTTTGTAAAAACAGTTTGCAAAAAGGAGGATTACTCACTTTGCAATTTTAGGTATTTCCTTTGTGGCTTCCTGGTTATAATCTAACAAATTAAACAATGCACACGCGTTAGTATAATAACCCAATTTACATTATTTATACCCTCCCCGAGACAGAACTCCAACGACTACGTCGGGCAGAGCCTCAACAGTCGTTACGGAGAACTAGATCAATCGGGCAGCGTATCTAATACGTAACCGGGGGGTTATGATACTTACATCTAGGCAGAGCTTCGCTAATTAGGGGGTATAGTACCCGATATTATGTCTACAATTCAGAAATTTAGAGAGGGAATCGAGTTTTGAACGAATTGAAAGTGAATGCTGATCGATCTATTTATAGGGCTAGAACAGGAGTTCCTCGCGGCCCGCGAGAGAAACAACAGGGGTCGTCGCGCCCCGCCAGAGACCTAGAGGCGGCGGCGGTGTTGTTGAGTCACCGGAGATGTCGACGCGTGTCATGCCACGTGGCGGGCTGTGCTTTCGCCGTCTGTTGCTCGGTCGCGCCCCGCGACAGAATAAGAGGGGTCTGTCGCGCCCCGCGAAAACCTCTTATTTTTGTTTTTTATTTATTTTTTAATAAAATAAAGGTATTTCAGGGCCGGTTTTCGTATATGGGGTGTATTTAGGAGCTTTTAGGGTTGTTCTAAATATTTCAGGAGGGTTGTTATATCCTAGGTATAACTCCAGAACTATTTAATAAAATAAACAATGTATTCGTATTAAGTACAGTAACCCAATTAAATTTTATCCCTACGTCACGAGACAGAACCCCAACGTACTTAGTCGGGCAGAGCCTCGACATGCGTTGGTGGGTCCTAAATCAATCGGACAGGGTATTGACTCAGTGGTCAGGGGTTACAATACTTAAAACGGGGCAGGGTTTTATTATTATTATTATGGGGTGAATAAAATAAAATAAAAATATATGTATGAAAAAGAAGAGAGGGGCGACACAGTGTGAAGGGTTTGAGCAACTTCTCAAAAGGGTGAATTATCTATTTATAGGAATTTCTCAAGATGCTTGTAGTCCATATGACTTACACGTACACCTTATCAGTACTTTCAAAGACACCTACCATTATTCATTAACGTGGAATTTGTTTATTTTATTTTATTTTTTTCTTTAGAGGCCACGCAAAAAAAGATGTGAATAACTATTATTATTATAATGTACACATATTAATTCAATATTTAATTAATTTATTATTTATATATTATAATTAATTTAACTGCTTCACTTATTTGGCGCGTATAACTTCTAAAATATGACGTTTTATAAAACAATGAATATGTCATTAGAACGAGAATATTTGTACCTACAGTTTGAACCAAGTTTCATTAAAAACAGAGTAGGTTCAAATATAATGTATTTTTATTATTATAATTATTAAACAGTTTCTACGTTCGTCAAAATAATTTATATTTTTATCGGTCAACTTACCTATGACCTATTCGTATAATAACTTTATTTTAAAATTTTTGGGAATGTTACATCCTCCCCACCTTGTTTTAAATCCCGTCCTCGAGATTTGGGCTACGATATCTTCTTGGGGTTACGTCACGTCTTTAAGTTAGTAAAAACAGTATATCAAGGTGTCTGGGATAGAATCAAAAGATGAATATAAGGATATCATAGGATAATTGGAATTGAATGGTCTCAAAACTTAGTTTCAGGAACTGATGTTAACTGAATGAGAGGAAATGATACTATTATCAAGGTGACCAAGTTTCACAAATCAAAAGAGGGATTTGATAGGCATAAAAATTCGAAATGCATTGATTTGTAGAAATAATAGGATTTAATGTCAGAAAAGAACTTACTTTGATCATCAATTGAAGGAGATTCTGAATCTAAAATCTCAATTTGAGAATGGAAGTATGAAAAATGATTTGTCAATGATCAAACCATAAATCAGTGACATTTATGTAAATGGCAAGGATACACCGGACAATACAGTAGAATTTAGTGTATCATGGTCTTAATACATAATTGTATCAAGACTACTTGAATGATGAGTCAAATGAATGATGTATGATTAGGGTTGACTATTAGCACAGGCTACAAATTTATACAGACACCGCAAGGGGTTGTAATGACTGAAAGAATTCAATGATTACGGTGACCGAACAAATTCACCATTCTCGCAATTGACTGAAAGTTTCAAATGGAGTGAATCTGGATATTCAAAAGATAGGATGTTCCAAATGAAGAAAGATATGAATATTATAGGATAAACTGAAAGAAATGTTGGAGGTATATTGAAATAAGAATTTAGGTACCCTTAATCTTAACAAAAAATCGTATTAAGACTGGTTTAGGATAATGAATCAACAAATAGATAAATTCGTACCTCATGTGCGAAAATGAAATGAGTCCAAGTTTCAAAGAAATCGCCACCGCAAGATGTTGTGTTTTAACAAATGATATATTGAAATTGAAGATTTTAAATAAGTTTACTATGATTCAAACAATGAGATTACCTCGAATATGATGATCTCAATTCATCATATGGGATTTTGAATTGAATGTATATTGTGAACAAGTTCAAACAATTGAGCTTGGTTTGGACATATTCTAACAATGGATATATGTATTGACAAGAAATGGTTACAATACAAACCCGGTAAGTATCTTTTGAAAAGAAAAGGAGTTTCCAAAGAAATCTGTTGACTTGATATCAAAAGTCAGCATTTTCACAATCAGGGGATTATCAAAATGAGCATAACGAAAATATTTATTCGATCTTGTAAATAGATGATCTTTTAAAATGAATCCACATGCATGACAAGCAATGTACGTATGACATAGGAGTTTGTCAAAAGATGAGACAAAATGAGAGTTGGCTTTATATATAAAAGAAAAATAAAGACCTTTTATTGATGAAGTTTTGACCGTAATCAAAAGTCAACTAACATAAGGGTGCTTTATTAAAAGTTTGCTGTTGTCTCCGGTGTTGGTACATATTTATGCGTTCTCCATAACTTCATCTAGGTTTCTGGCCTCATTGTCGGGTGCCTTAGATAGTTTCGGGCAGTTGGGACGGATGTGACCTGGTTCTCCGCATTTGTAACACACATTAGTTTTCTTTCTACATTCTTCCTCTGCATGCCCAGCTTTCTTGCAGAAGTTACAACGAAGTGTCTTCTTAGAATGACGTTTTCTTGCGTGCCTCTTGTTATGGTCGTTGCAGGTAGGCTGTGTGATTGCTGGTTCCATTCCTTTGTCCTTACATGATGTGTCGGAGCGGAATTCCTTATAAGAGTAGCCATAGGTTGTGGTTTTCTTTCATTTGGAAGATGGAGTTTTGATATGAATACCATGACTTCCATTGATACTAAGGTTGGGTTTGAAGTGATGGGTATGCTTACAGTGTATAGTAGGATTTTCGATTATAGGCACATAAATCTTAATAGCTTCAATGATTGAAGGTATGGCATTCAATATTCCTTGAGCTATTATATTTTCTATAGTGTTTTTATCCAAAGAGTTTTCATTGCTAGCCTGAATTTCTTGATTACAAGTCGTTTCCTTTGACATCTGAATTACAACATGTTCAGATATAATTATCACAGAACTAAGCAATTATACAGGCATATTTTGTTTAGCACAATTATAGTCATAGCTATCAGTATTATGCACGGATATATATATATATATATATATATATTATATTTCAACATGTATATTTTATATGTGTTGTTTCTTCCTTTAGTGTAATAGCTTTTCTTTATATTGCCATAATTCAATTATATTTCCAGAGCTCATGCTGGATAGGTATTCAAAAATAAAGGTAAGAGCTTTATATGAAATTCTGAGATTCTCCGTCATTGACCCATTATTGTTTTTCAAGAGACGGTGCTAGTACATATATCCTTAAGGTATCTTTTGAATTAAAGCTTGGTATCAAAATAGATCTTAAGTAAACATGTAGGTTTGTTTCTTCTGTCATATAAAAGTTTGTCCTTCTACAGAAGATATTTGATTATTGTGCATACTACCAAGAAAATGGTATCTTGCATATATATACATATAAATATAGGGGAAGGTTCATTTGAGAAGAAATTTAACGTGAGAAGAAAAAGAAGAAAGGGCATACTAGTAAAATGCTATTTCATTTATAACTCATATCATTAATTTTTCTCTCTTTAATTAATTAGTCAACTAATTATTAATTATCCTACATATAATCTACAAAACCTACACATATCAAAAATTTTCTACATATACCCTACACATTATAGAACTTTATCCTACACAGTCGAAATTTATCCTACACACCTCGAAATATATCCTACACAACTCGTGATTTATCCTACACAACTAGTAATTTATTCTACACTTTAAATTGAGTTGTTGTTTTTTTTAATTTGAAAAAAGTATATATTTTGAAAAGGAGTTACAAATTTAATTTAGCTAGTTATTAAATGGGAAGAATACACATTAATGATTTAGTAAGTTTACCAATATACCCTTATATTAAAATTAAATACAAATATTAAATGATGTAAAATGAAGCATTCTTATTGGTTGAAACTTCTTCTTTTTTCTTCTTACAAAAAAATTCTTCTCATTTGAACCCTCCACTATAAATATAAGGTTTTAAAATTTCCTGTAATGTGTATATATATAATACCGATTCATAAGAATCCAATTACATAACTAATTGTATTAGTTATTCTGTTTATTCCCATAACTTTGTCTATTCCTTTATATTAACAAAATAATTTTTTATCAGATTTATTGAACATAATATTTTAGAATAAAAAGGAAATTCATCAACAGGAATAAATTAAACAAAGATATAAATCTTTTGAATTCTTTTAGAACGATTTGATCTTTAACTAACAGGTTGACTTATTTTGATTATGACATATTAGGACTTAATTCTTAATTTATCATATTTATTTATTAAAGAATCATAATAGGTAATACAAAGTCTAGTGTTTTTAAATTTGATCCTTAATATATTAGGAAATGAAGTATTATTGTCATATCAGAATATATATACATATGACTCTTATATAGTTTAAGAAATAAATTAAACTTGTAAAAATTGTTTCCTCTTGAGATCTACATATTTATTTATTATTTTTTTAAACCGTATAATTATATCGTACTTAAATGTTTTTATGCATATTTTTACTTTGTGGATGAAATATCTTTTATAACATTGATACAAATTATATATAAAATATATATACATCTGACTTACATATAATTTAAGAAATAAGTTTAAACTAATTCATGTTCATATATAGGTATTATGTATTAAAATATTTTAATTACACAGTACCAATTTGTTGTACATATTCCATTTTCGTAGATATAATTTTATAAATATTTTATATTTTTCATGGTATATGTACATGTGCTTATATGGATATAATGTAACATAATTATATAAAATAATATTTTCATAGAGTTATCATGAAATCCTGTTTTTAATTATTGTATTTAAACAAGAAACATGTTTTAAGTATGCTAAAATATTATATTTTAACAAAGTAAATATGTTTTATCAAAACTTTGACAAAAATATATATATCCTTGTGTCGAGTAAAACTTTGGGTTATATCATAAATCATAAAATATACTGCTTGCATCGAATAATATTTTATATTATGATATTTCAGTGACATCATGCCTGGGGGTGTTATTTTATACCTTTAATTAAGATATTAGTATCAATATCATAATATTATTATAATTTATATTGAATTATATTCACATAAATATGTGGGTATGATATATATGGCAAAAATCAATACATTATGAATATATCCCCTTTTTATATTTATAGTATAACATATGGTAAGATACAAATAGGGGTTACACATCCTGACATAAAATCATTTAGGTATAATACATATTATCTTAATATTTAAATTATGACATTTTCGAAGTATTATACCTGAGTTGTATTATTTTACGTTAATATTAAGATATAAATATTAATATCGTAATACTATTATAATGTTGAAAAAATTCATATCGCATTATGTTCCTACACATATAGATGGATATGATATATCACAAATTTTTCTAAGACATAATATTATTGATATATCACTTTATATATATATATATATATTTTTTTTTTTAAATATAGCATAATTGTAAGATACAGATATGGGTAATGCATATTGGGAATTACAAATTCGTTAAATGGCATAAAATCATGATAAACACATTAAGATTTTATGTTCACAGGATAACACACAAGATATTAATTTCCTAACACAACATAAATGTTTAAGGTTTAGGTATTAGAAAAACACCTAAATGGCTTAAACAAGTGGCTTAGCTCTGATACCACCTCCTGTCACAGCCCCGACCCCTGCCCCGGGAGTGGGCGGCCGCGAGCCAATTTCGGTGGTATCGGTGTTTATCAGTTTGGCAGCGAAATTTTTTCATCAGGACCGTAGTTAGGAAATATTTTTATCAGAGTTAAACACCAAAAATGTTTAAAATAATTAAACGGAATAAAATCCAAGTTTTTCCGATAATACATTTAAATTCACAATTGGGAAAAAATCGATTTTTCATTTTAGTACATTTGTAGGGAATAACCCTAATTATTGAAAACAATTTCTGTTTTTCAATTTGGTAACTTTTATAACCACTTTTCTAAGCCTTCAGTGCTCTCAAGCTGGCTTTTATAGGATTCACACTAAGTTACCTGAAACACGTGTTTAAAATATTTTATCAGCAAGAAATACTGGTGAGTGAATCCCAGTTTAATCAAAACAAGTTTTATCATTCGGAGTATTGAGGGCGATCGCGCAATTACATTTGTTTCCAATTCTTACTTTAATTACCACCCACGGTACTGTCATCCCGACTTATGGTCGTGTTACTACTCACAGTGTAGTAACAAATTTTGTATATAAAACCCCAAATATACCGACGATAATTGTAGAATTACAAATACTCAATCACTGGCAATATAATGTAAAATATTGAGGTTTTGTAAAAACAGTTTGCAAAAGGAGGATTACTCACTTCGCTATTTTAGGTATTTCCTTTGTGGCTTCCTGGTTATAATCTAATAAATTAACCAATGCATACGCGTTAGTATAATAACCCAATTTACATTATTTATACCCTCCCCGAGACAGAACTCTAATGACTACGTCGGGCAGAGCCTCAACAGCCGTTACGAACCACTAGATCAATCGGGCAGCGTATCTAATACGTAACCGGGGGGTTATGATACTTACATCGAGGCAGAGCTTCGCTAATTACGGGGGTATAATACCCGATATTATGTCTACAATTCAGAAATTTAGAGAGGGAATCGAGTTTTGAACGAATTGAAAGTTAATGCTGATCAATCTATTTATAGGGCTGGAACAGGAGTTCCTCGCAGCCCGCGAGAGAAACTACAAGGGCCGTCGCGCCCCGCCAGAGACCTAGAGGCGGCGGCGGTGTTGCTGAGTCACCGGAGATGTCGACGCGTGTCCTGCCACGTGGCGGGCTGTGCTTTCGCCGTCTGTTGCTAGGTCGCGCCCCGTGACAGCCTCTTATTTTTGTTTTTTATTTATTTTTTAATAAAACAAAGGTATTTCGGGGCCGGTTTTCGTATATGGGGTGTATTTAGGAGCGTTTAGGGCTGTTCTAAATATTTCAGGAGGGTTGTTATATCCTAGGTATAACTCCTGAACTATTTAATAAAATAAATAATGTATTCGTATTAAGTACAGTAACCCAATTAAATTTTATCCCTACGTCACGAGACAGAACCCCAACGTACTTAGTCGGGCAGAGCCTCGACATGCGTTGGTGGGTCCTAAATCAATCGGACAGGGTATTGACTCAGTGATCAGGGGTTACAATACTTAAAACGGGGCAGGGTTTTATTATTATTATTATTATAAAATAAAATAAAAATATATGTATGAAAAAGAAGAGAGGGGCGACACAGTGTGAAGGGTTTAAGCAACTTCTCAAAAGGGTGAATGATCTATTTATAGGAATTTCTCAAGATGCTTGGAGTCGATATGACTTACACGTACACTTTATCAGTACTTTCAAAGACACCTACCATTATTGATTAATATGGAATTTGTTTATTTTATTTTATTTTTTTCTTTAGAGGCCACGTAAAAAAATGTGAATGTTTAACTATTATTATTATTATAATGTACACATATGAATTCAATATTTAATTAATTTATTATTTATATATTATAATTAATTTAACTGCTTCACTTATTTGGCGCGTATAACTTCTAAAATATGACGTTTTATAAAACAATGAATATGTCATTAGAACGAGAATATTTGTACCTACAGTTTGAACCAAGTTTCATTAAAACAGAGTAGGTTCAAATATAATGTATTTTTATTATTATAATTAGGGAAATACCATAAAAAAACACTATACTTTCTAGTTTTTTTCACAAAAGTCACTCAACTTTTTTTTACACATGAAAACCACTCCACATGTAAATTTTGAACAAAAATGTGACATAACTTGTTGTAACTTGTTTCTAGCCAAAATGTCATTTGAAGAGAAAGACTTGAACGGTGATCTCACTGGTCTCGGTGTGTTTGAGCTTGAGGCATTGCAAGATTGGGAATACAAGTTCATGAACAAGTACGTCAAGGTTGGGACCATCAAGAAACCCGCACCTGTTATTTTCACTTGAAGCAAGGAACGAACACATCTGGGTAATTTGCATCAGTGATCCTATGTATTATTATTGAAATTATATGTCGTATATTATATAACTAATGGTTTATATTATTTCCCTATTTGATTTCTGCAGAAAAACATAAGACGATTAAGATTCTGGGTAATATGCCTCATTGATTCTTTGCATTATTATTTAATAAATATGATTGCATACGTGCGTACATACATTGATACATGTAGGATTCTGTACATAAATGTGTTCCATTTCCTTGTTCTAGTTATCACCGGACCAGCCTTAATCCTCATTCTGTCTCTTGTCATCTTCATAATCTCGCGACTTTGTAAGAGCAACCCTTTTTCCTATGTCTCATCAAAGAACAAATCTACAAACCTTGAAGACATAGGTCTTTCCTGCGGTGTCTCTTTTTTCTCTTATAAGGAGCTTGAAGATGCCACCCAAAATTTCAATAATAATACATAGGATCACTGATGCAAATTACCCAGATGTGTTCGTTCCTTGCTTCAAGTGAAAATAACAGGTTTCGTTACAGATGGTTCAGCAGGTTCGGCTGCAGATGGCTCGGCAGGTTCAGTTGCAGATGGTTCAGCAGGTTCGGCTGCAGATGTTTCAGCAGGTTCGGTTGCGGATGGCTCGGCTGGTTGATCATTGGTTGATGGCTCGGGTGCGGGTTTCTTGATGGTCCCAACCTTGACGTACTTGTTCATGAACTTGTATTCCCAATCTTGCAATGCCTCAAGCTCAAACACACCGAGACCAGTGAGATCACCGTTCAAGTCTTTCTCTTCAAATGACATTTTGGCTAGAAACAAGTTACAACAAGTTATGTCACATTTTTGTTCAAAATTTACATGTGGAGTGGTTTTCATGTGTAAAAAAAAGTTGAGTGACTTTTGTGAAAAAAACTAGAAAGTATAGTGTTTTTTATGGTATTTCCCCTTATAATTATTAAACGGTTTCTACGTTCGCCAAAATAATTTATATTTTTATCGGTCAACTTACCCATGACCTATTCGTTTAATAACTTTATTTTAAATTTTAAAAATTTTGGGAATGTTACATTTGTAGCTTAGCATTTGGTGACAGATTTGACATTTTCTTACTCAGGTCTCTAGCAAAATCTTCAAACTTCTTGACTTGACTAAGCCAATGTTGCATGCGACCTGATAAGTTGGTGTCTCCTAGCCATTTACTCTCTTCTTTTGCATGATATTCTGCTTGCTTGCCCTTTAGCTTCAGATATTCATTAATATTCTTTGGAGTTTCGAATCCATGAAGAGATGGGAAGGTTCTTTTGGATGGATCATCCCATGTGTAAAATTGAATCATTTCATCTTGAACTGCAAGCAGTTCCAAAGGGAAATTTACTGCCAATGGGTTGATTTTTGGTGATGGAGGTGGAATGAGTGGTTTGGGTGAAGTTTGAATGAATGGGGCAGATGATAACGGAATTGGTGTGGGTATATCTTTTTGTTCCTCCTCTTCTTCATGCACAATGAATTTTCTCTTTCTTGTATAAACAGATTTTGGAGAAGGAGGAGTTTGGGAAGAAGAACGTGCTATGAGTGTAAGGGTTGATTGTGAAGGGAATTGAAATTGGGTAGAATCAGTGGATTGACTAACAACTGTTGAAACAACTGGTGTCTCAACTACTGTTGTCTTAACATCTGTTGAAGCATTTGTTGCATCAACAATTGTTTCAGTGGAGGTTGGTAGTGGTGATGAGGATTTTGTATTCTGCTTTTTGACAGGTGATTTTTATGGTGAGAGTTTTGGTTTAGATGTATCCGAATCTGTCTTCTTAGGTTCAACAGTGGTTTTAAGTTTTGTAGCAGTGGTTGGTTTCTCTGGTGGTGATATTGGTTTAGGAAATATGACAGTAGGAGATTTGTTGTGTTTGTGTGATTTTCTTCTTGTTGAGGTTCCAATGTTGAGCACTTCGTTTTCTTTCTTCGCTTTTTTCAATAACTCCTGCCTCAACACATTTGTTTTACATTCTTTTGTATCCCTCCTCTCCTGCTTTGCTTCAATCTCCTTATTTGTCTGTTTGTTAAGGGTATCATCAATTCCCTTTTTCTTACTAGTATCAGATTTTTCAGAAGATTTTGCAGAAGTTTGCTTGGCAGGCTTTGGATTTTGTTTTGGCTGATTCCTTGGCGTTGGTTTGCCAAAGTTTTTCATGGAATCCTTCTCCCCCTTTTCAGCACCATCTTCATCGTCTTTTTTAAACACAGGTGCAGGGGTAGTACAAGTTAACTTTGCAATGGATTCTTTTATGCCCTTGATGTCAGCCTGTGTGTCTTTGTATCTTGCTTCAACCATAACTCTAATTAGCTTCATGTGGGAGTTAAGTTGAATCTCAGCCAGTTCCCTTTGAGCTGCAAGAATGGGTTGTACTGAATTCCAAAGCTCTTGGCATAACTGCTGATGAGAAGGTCGAGTTTTGAAAGCATCCACCAATTGCTTCAATTGATCTTTCATATCAGCAACAATTGTTTCCAAGTTGGATATCCTCTCCGTTAAATCATGGTATTTTAATCCATCACCTAACTTAATAGGATCATCTGAATTCCCACCAGAGGTGGTTGTATCTGCTTTTGAAAGAGGATGTATCTCCAAATTTTCATTAGCAGATGCCCCTTGTTCTTGGTTCTGGGGACTTCCCTCTGCATCAGTGGTTACCTTAGTGATCTCACCAGTGGTTAACTTGAAATCAGCAGTGGATACGTTGGTAGACACAGCAGTGGTTGCCTTCAAGGGAGTCTGACTGATGAAACAACTATCCAAATGTAAATCAGTGGATTTGACATTTGTAGTAGCTGCTCCACTTGAAATACCATCAAGAATTTCGTGAAATTCAAGAGGTGCAGCCTCCTCAACTGTTTCTGAGTTAGCTAATTGAACAGGTTCAGACACAGCTATTGTTGAAGTTAAACTCTCAGTAAAGTGTTCGTGGGAGGGACTACTATGAGTCTGAATGTCAATAGCCTAAAGTAGTGTTACAAACTTTGGTGGAATAGAAGATGAAGGGATTGCTGTCGAAAGAGACATTGCCCCGGGAGAAGGGCTTTTAAGCATACTCTTATATGAGGGTATGACATCATATTGGGGTGTCCTTGTGAATACAACATGTTCCTTTTGTGAGGAATCATGAGTAATTTGGTTTAAGGGTTGAGATCTTTCCACATGTTGTGAGGAAATAGCAACAGTGGTTTGTAGTGACATATGTGTTGTCACAGGGTTAACATCTGGGATCTCATCTTCCAGAGGACCCGTTTTTGTGGTTTCGGTGGGCTTTTTGGATTTTGTTTTGGTCTTTTTGGGTTTTGTTGGTGGCGGTTTCACAGCAGTGGTTGTAGTACTGTGATCACCAAAAACAGTGGGCTCAAGAACAGAGGTTTGAGGAGTAGTTGTGGACTCATCTAAAATTTCCTCATTCCCCTCTGTTTCAGTTTTGGAAACATCTGACACTTTAGCCATGAGGCGAGTAAAAGTTTCAGATGTTAGATTATTCATTTTAAAAGCTTTACCTTTTTCAAAAGCTTTTTGAGAAACATGTTTTTGCAGGTAGTAGCTTAATTGTCTAGGAAACATAAGAAAAGCAGCAGTTTTCCCCTTTTTAATGTTTTTTAAATCTGCAACCACATCAGCAAACAGTGCCTGGGAGTAGTTAAAATCAGTATTTGTCAAAATTGCATACCCCAATGACTGAATTTTCAAAGGTATTTCATTAAAAGAAGTAGTTTTATTTGAGAGACAAATTAAGAGAGTATGGAACATAAATTTCATTGGTGGTGGAAAATTACCATTAAACATAGTTGCCTTATTCAACTGTCCATCATATCCCCTCTCAATCAACTCTGTTTGAATCTCATTTTTCGGGAAAGATGTCTTACCTGCCAAGTCGTTTACCCCAAATGTTGTTGATATGGTAGTGGGGGTAATAGCAACCAATTCACCTACGACTTTTGAAGTTATACTGAATGCCACATGGTTTTGTTCTTCAATATTCGCATTTGCCCAGAAATCACGGAGTGTTTCTTGGTAGATGGGTGCATCGGCGGTAAGAATGGTCTTATATTTTGATGATGTAAGAACATCAATCATTGAATGATAGAGAGTATTGTTCTCGGTTTTCTCAAAAATAGCCAGGTAGTTATGCTGCTTTTTCATTATCAGAGCCATGATCAGAATTGAAACTTGGGAGAGGTTGACGAAGAAGTGTTGAAGAAGAAGGTGGAAACCGCTTTGATGAATTTTAAATTCGAGACGACAGTAAAACCTCTGTTTGGGGATGAAACAGGGTTTACAAAGTGAAAAAGTGAATGCTGATGTGTCAGAAGTTACAAAGATCTGATGGCTAACATCTGTCCACGTCAGAACCTCTGCTGTGATAATGGATGACAGTTGTTTGGAAACCACTGTTAGGCAACAACAGATGTTAGGGAACAATGGTAAGTCAGTAGTCCTTAGATTAAACAGAACCTATGAGAACAGACAATACACTTCAGCAGTGTTTGGAAACCACTGTTAGAAAACAATAGATGTTAGGCAACAATGGTAAGTCAGCAGTCCTTAGATTAAACAGAACCTATGAGAACAGACAATACCCTTCAGCAGTCTGTTGAATTTTTAGTCAAACAAAGGTTTGGAAAACAGTTGTTTTCAATAGACTTTTAATATAAACAAATGAATTCATATTAAATATCAGCAGCTATTTAATGCAAAACATTTCAAAAATAAATTTTCATGGGAAAACTATAAAATTAAATATCAAGAAACTGAAAGGACAAACTTTAAACCTCTGGCATAAAAAAAATAAAAAAAACCTCTTCATTTAAACACCAACAATACTCTACATGGCAAACACAGGCTTCTACCACTTCATCGGACATAAATGTTGTAAACAGTGGTAAATCAACAGTCGCTAGGATAAACAGAACTTATTAAAACAGACAATACCTTTCAGCAATGGATGAATTTTTATCCAAACAGAAGTTGATTCAAAACATCAACAAATACTATGAAAACACTGGCTGCCACATCAGCTTTTCTTATGTCACCGCAATTTTTAGAGAAACAGAGGTTTGCCCTACAGTTGTTTTCCATAAACTTTTAAGAGTTTTTAAAAATATTTAAAAAATAGCTATTTTTAAGAATGGAGTTTTGATATTCTGAAGACATTTTACAAAGATCTGTTGGGCAATAACAGATGTTCAGAACTTCTATTGTGTTAATGGTTGATAATTCTTTGGAAACCGCTGTTGGCAATAACAGATGTTGGCAACAGTAGCAACTCAACAATCGTTACATAAAACAGAAATTATGAGAACAGACAATACCTTTCAGCAGTGGATGAATCTTTAGCCAAACAGATCTTTTAAAAACAGTTGTTTTCAACAGACTTTTAAAGATTTTTGACAATTTTTTTAAAAATAGCTATTTTTTAAGAATGGACATTTGATGTTCTGAAAACATTATAATGCTTTAATCATCAACAGACGATGATTCCAAACAGTTCTTCTTTTTTGGCAAAAATTAATTTTAACAGACCTTTACAATAGCAAATATCTACTCTAACAACTGTTGATGCTAAAATTAGTAAAAATAAAATGCTCCACAAAGATTAATAGAATTAAAATTTTTCTATGACATATGAGAATAGATCAACAATTATATCGAGTACTGAACAACGAAATTTAATAATCTAACAGAAAAAATTAAGAAATTTTAGCTTCAACTCCATTAAGTATAACAACCCTCCTAAATTATTTCCGACACCCCTAAAATATTTGTAACATCCCTATACGTCCTAAGATACACCCCGTATACGAAAACCGGTCCCAAAATACCTTTATATAATTAAAAACAAAATAAAAACAAAACTTCAGAGGCGCTCGCGGGGCGCGATGCCCCTAGCTACCTCCGTCGCGGGCCGCGACAAGCTAGGCCACCAGGACACCTCCGGTGCCGTCACGTGTCACATGTGTCGAAGCTAGATCGGTGACCGGGCCAAGCTAGGGCATACCCGACCTACGTCGCGGGGCACGAAGGCCCCTTCTGTTACTTACGCGGGCTGCGAGAAAGCCAGAATCAGCTTCTATAAATTGGGAGCATTGGCAGTCCATTTCCGATGTTCAAAACATGAATTTCTCTCTCAAATTCTATAGTGTAGAAGCTATATTCGGGCATAATACCCCCCTAAATAACGAAGTTTTGCCTCGTTGTAACTATCATAACCCCCGGTTACGTATTAGATACGCTGCCCGATTGATCTAGTGCTCCGTAACGGCTGTCGAGGCTCTGCCCGACGTAGTCATTGGAGTTCTGTCTCGGGGAGGGTATAACTAATGTAAATATTGGGTTATTATACTAACGCGTGTTCATTGTTTAAATTATTAGATTATAACCAGGAAACCACAAGGAAAAGTCTAAAATAGCAATGTGAGTAATATACTTTTTATGTAAACCTTTTTGCAAACTGTTTTTACAAAACCTCAAATGTTTTACATTATGATTAACAGTGATTGAGTATTTGTAAATTCTACAATTATCGTCGGTATGTTGGGGGGTTTTGTATACAAAATTTGTTGCTACACTGTGAGTAGTAACATGACCATAAGTCGGGTTGACAGTACCGTGGGTGGTAATTAAAGTCGAAGAATAAACAAATGTAATTGCGAGATCGCCCTCAATACTGTAAACTGATAAAACCTGTCTTTATTAAATTGGGATTCACTCACCAGTATTTCCCACTGACAAAATATTTTTAAACGCGTTTCAGGTAACAAAATGTGAAAGCCAAATAGAAGCTAGCTGGACAGCACTAAAGGCTTGGAAAAGTGGCTATAAAAGTTACCTAAATAAAGAAGATGTTTTATTCAATAAATTAGGGTTTATCCCTATAAACATGTTTGTAATGAAAACTTGGGTTTTATCCCAATAAGTTTATAATGATAAAAATGTGGTGTTTTAATCTGATAAAATATTTCCTAACTAAGGTCCTGATGTAAATTCCGCTGCCAAATAATGATAAACACAGATACCACCATCTCTAAGTAGGCCGCGGCCGCCCGCATCCCAAGGCAGGGGTCGGGGGTTGTGACAGAAGGTGGTATCAGAGCAACAGCCACTGATTTAAGCCAAAGAAGTGTTCTGCTGACATTGAAATTGTCAATTTTGTTAGGAAATAACCAAGGAGACTATGTGCATACGTGTAGATTATTATTTTGTGTTATTTGACAATTTGTTAGTTTACAGTATGAGTGACCAAGGACCTTCGGACGCTTACCGTCACTTGTCCAGCTCTCCTAGGGACGAAGGAACTTCTTCCCAGCCTACCCCCTCGGGGTATTCGGCTGACACCGAAG
Organism: Helianthus tuberosus; assembly: GCA_030545235.1. Lineage (NCBI taxonomy): Eukaryota > Viridiplantae > Streptophyta > Magnoliopsida > Asterales > Asteraceae > Helianthus > Helianthus tuberosus. Next base: position 261,374 of record JARYGA010022949.1, read on the forward strand.
AAGGGATTTTCGTATTCAAAGCACAATTTGAAGAGCAATTCCCTCCCAAGAAGAGAGAATGGTTCAGCAGAGGAGCTCATGAACGTAGAAAAAGAATGAGAAAGTTGCAACAACAGCGGGCCTTAGTAGCGGCCAATAGAGAAATGAATGTTCAAACCCAGGATATACTTAATAGGAGATTAGCTAATTTTCATATATTAGCTACCACCGCTGCAGACCCAAATCTAGAACAACTTATAGCACCCCAGCCTTTACCACTATTTCCCACACAACCTATGAAAATTGAACAAAACCCAGTAGACCAACCTCCAGTACCTGCTTTTGACCCAACTGAAATCCCTAGAGTACCGACACCCCATCCCCTAGACTATGACCCATGGTTTGACGACAACAGGGATTACCAACCACTTTACCCAATAGAAGAACCCATGCAAAACCTAGTAGCTCCCTATCCCAACTTGGACCCTCTAGACCCATATTTTGATAATGACCAATATATCAGGGAAATTCTAGAGAACCCATACCCACACGAAGAACCGATGCCCCAGTTTCCTAATCCGATACCAGCACCAGCCCCACCCATGAGCACCGAGAATGTGCAAGAACTCCGCACCTTTGGTGAGGAGATCTTAGAAGGAAGTGAGAGAATGAGACAGATAGGGGAGAGACTCGTCTGGAAATATGACGAGCGTAATATGCAATATTGGATGAACCCCTATCAGTAGTAATAGTAATAATATATATATATATATATAATATTAACTACTGATGCATACTAGTATTGTATTTTAATTTCCAGTTGTGTTTTGTAATAGATGCATAATACATAAAATAGAGTAAATGTCGCAATGTACAACGATTTTGACCAATCTATTTGTGTTGTGAAACTGTTTGCATTTAATATTATTTGGGGATGTTAATAATTGAAAATTGTTTGTAAATCCAGATGGCTAACGACGCAAATCGGGAAAACCAGAATAATGAAAATCAGATAAATAACAGTGCCATTCGACACATAGTAACCCAAGGAATTAGAGACGCTATGCCAGCTATCATCCAAAATGTTAGGGAAGTAGAAAAAAATAACAGTAATAGTGGAAGTAAACGATCACGTACTGAACCTAGTCACAACATAAACAATAGACCATTACTTCAAATGCCCATTCCAAAAAGAAAAAGAACCATGTCTTATGGTTGTTCTTACAAAGAATTCTAGTCTTGTAAACCAATAGAATTCTCGGGCAATGAAGGAGCCATTGTAGCTCTACTCTGGATAGAAAAGACTGAGGCAGTCTTAAAAATAAGCAAGTGTGCAGAAGAAGACAAATCATGTTTGCTTCCAATTTATTTAAGAATGCAGCTCTGGAATTGTGGAACACTATTTTCCAGACTAGGGGAAGTGACAAGGTCTATAGTATGGAATGGAATGAGTTTAAGTATATGGTGGAAATAAAATTATGTCCTCCTAATGAAAAGGAGCAGATAGCTAATAAATTCTTAAACCTTAGAATGATTGGAGCAGACAGCAAGGGTTACACTACTACATTCTTTGAATATGCTAGAATAGTGCCAACCCTAGCATCACCAGAACCGGTGTTAATCTCCCGTTACATCTGGGGATTAATCAGTGAAATTAGACATGTAGTTAAGGTAGCTAGACCACAAACCATAGAAGAAGCTGTAGAACTAGCAAATACCTTGACTGATGAATTAGTACGTACCCAAGAAGAAAACCAAAGAAAGAACCTAGCTCAGAGGCTTACCCAGGAATTCCGCTACGGAAATTCCAACCGTGGGAAGAATATAGGTTCTACTTCTGCACCTTATTGTAAGGCTTGCAAGAAGAAGCATTCAGGAAGATGCTCTACATACTGCAACTTCTGCAAAATACCGGGGCATAAGGAAGAAGACTGCAGGAAGAAACCTAGTAACGGAGTATGTTTCAATTGTGGAGAAAAAGGACATATCAGGTCGAACTGTCCGAAACTAGCTCTAGCCATGAACAACAAGACTACTAAGAATGCTAGGGCTTTTGTTCTGATAGCCAAAGAAGCGAAGATGATTCCGGACGTGATTGCCGGTACGTTTTTAGTTAATGATGTTTTTGCTAAAGTATTATTTGACTCTGGTGCGAACCAAAGTTTTATTAATACTTCATTTTGCAAACTTCTCAATCAACCATTAACTAAACTCCAACAAGAATGTCTACTAGAAACAGCCAATGGAGAATCCATTAAGATTACTGAAATCTTGCAGGGAGCAAGAATAGAATTTTTAAATCAAAAGTTTATTGCAAACCTTTACCCAATGAATCTGGCAGGATTTGATATTGTATTAGGAATTGATTGGTTAATAGCCAATAAAGCCAGTATTCTATGTGATCAAAAGTCAATACAAGTGAATTCACTAAAAGGTGAAAAGATCACAATTAAAGGAGATAAGCCATCTAGACCCATAAAATTCATCTCTGTGATGAAAACAGCAAGCTGTGCAAGAAAAGGGTTACTAGTGTATATGATTTCTATAATCATTCACACTAAAGGAAAAGAATTAAAAGATATCCCCGTAGTATCTCAATTTTCAGATGTATTCCTAGAAGAATTACCAAGACTACCGCCAGACAGAGAAGTCGAATTCAGAATTCATCTGCTACCAGGAACAACACCAATTGCCAAAGCACCTTACCGTTTGGACCAGCAGAAATGCAAGAACTAAAGAAACAGCTAGACGGACTTTTGGAGAAAGGATTCGTACAGCCAAGTTCATCACCATGGGGAGCACCAATTCTGTTTGTTAAGAAGAAGGGCGGGTCAATGCGTATGTGCATTGATTACTGAGAGTTGAATAAGGTCACGATTAAAAATCGGTACCCATTACCGAGAATCGATGATCTGTTTGACCAACTGCAAGGAGCTCGATTTTTCTCAAAGATTGATTTACGCCCAGGATATCATCAATTAAAGGTACAGGAAGAGGACATTCCTAAGACCGCCTTCCGAACAAGGTATGGCCATTATGAATTTACTGTCATGCCATTTGGTCTAACCAATGCCCCAGCCGCATTTATGGACATGATGAACCGAATATGTAAGCCATATTTGGATAAATTCATAATTGTCTTTATAGATGATATTCTCATTTACTCCAAGAATAAAGAGGAACATGCAGCGCATATGCATACACTTCTAAATTTGCTAAGAAAAGAAAAGCTTTCTTGGACATATAGTTTTCGAAATGCGAATTCTGGTTAGAAGAAGTGCAATTTCTTGGACATATAGTTAATCATGAAGGGATTCATATGGATTCCACAAAGATTGAGGCAATTACTAAATGGAAAGTCCCCGAGTCACCAACGGAGGTTAGAAGTTTTCTAGGACTAGCCGGTTATTATAGAAGGTTTATCCGAGATTTTTCTAAAATAGTTATTCCCTTAACTAAGCTAACATGTAAGTCTGTTAAGTTTGAATGGGGACTAAAATAGGAAGAAGCCTTTAGAATTCTTAAGCAAAGATTAACCAACGTGTAACACCCCGAAAACGGGTTTGGTAATCAAACCTCGTTAATAATAAAAGACGAGTAAAGTACCGTTAGTGGTAAAAATTAACCCGGTAAATATTAGGATTTAAATAAATAAACCTAATATTAAATAAAACGTGAATAAAAGCTTCCAAGGAAATAAAGTTTATAAGAGGCCCGAGTTAACGGGACTTAAAATAAACTGGGTTATAACCTTCCCCGAACCCACTAAGTTAACTAGGAACAACTAACCTAGTTAATAGTGTGTAGTAAAACAGTGAAAGAACTTGCAGTAATTAACCCATTTATAAAACCTTTAAACTTTGAGGGACTAAAAGTGGGCAATTGGAAACAAGTTTATAATTAAAACTTAAAAACACCAAAAAAAAACACATATGTGTGTGTTTGGTCGAAGTATACAGGAGAAGAAAGAGGGCTTCTCTTCAAGAACCCTAAACACAAGAAATTCAACTAAATCAAAGAGAAATCGAGCTGGGAAATTGGGGCTTTTAATAAAATCATGATCACCAAGCTTAGGGGATCACAAGGTATGTTGAATTTGGATGTTTAGTGATATTTTGAATTTGTAATAAACTTGCATGAACGAAATTCTTGTATGAATATTGAATGTTATAGTGATATTGATGTGAGTATAAGTCTAGGAACAAACCCTAGATGCAAACTTGAAGAATTTTGCCATAAATTAGCGATTAGTCAACTAATCAAGTATGAGCTAAGTGGGTTTTGTTTATTTGAATAAATTGATGTTGTATTGGTGTTTATAAACATCATACTAACTCGTATGAATGAACTACTTGAACAAATTAGGGATTTTGTTAAGGGTTCATAAGTGATTAGAAATCGGTTTTGACACAAGAGTTAAAACCATGGTTATAATGGTCAAAGTGTATATGTGCATACAATGACTAAAATTACATGTTGATTTATGGTTACTTGAGTTATGAAATAGATAACATGTTAGTTATATGGCATCTCAAAAGATGGTGCTCACTAAGTGGTTGATAATGTGCCTAAACTGAGTCTTGCGAACTTGTTAGTGCATTCATATTGGTAAATTGGTGGTTTAACTTTTTTTAAAAAAAAAAGAAAAGGTCAAACCAACCTATGATAAAGTTCAATAAGAATAGTGATAAAAGATTCATAAGGTGTGAAGGTCATGATCTAGAATGACTAATCTAACCACCTTGTGAATGATAATGATAGTTGGACGCTTAACAAGCTAGGTGGAAGCTTGAGGAGGAAGCGGGTCAAACAAATCAAGAAGGAAAAGAAAAGCATAGTTTGGATGCGAGGTAAGTAAAGCTTACACATTTTTGTAGAATACGTGTTTATTCTATAAGTTATGAATACAATAAAGATAATATTCGAAATATGGTTTCCGGCGCGAAAAGATACGAGTCGGAACTAATATAAATGATAGAAACCATGTTTAATGGTAAAAGGGGTGAAACAGTAAACTAGTCATGAAAAGACTAAGATAAAATGGGTTTTCGAACGGCTACTTTATAAGTAAGTCTAAACGAGTAAAAAGGGAAACGGTGATTTAGTCACGAACAAATAGGTAAAAGTTGAAATGTAAAAACGACACCAAGCGACATAAGTCACGTCGGGCTAAACGCGTAAGAAAAAGGGTTTGACATAGCTAAAGAGGTGAGAAATCTGAATAGAGTTATTTAATGAAATGGTAAATAGATACCATTCTAATATAAGCGCAAAGTGTTTAATCGTTTAGACCAAACGGGTCAAATGGTAATGTACATACCATTTGACAAATAATGACTAATAAGTGCTTGTCGAGTCTTATGCGCACAGGATAAAACGCTTATGATTTAGCGGTGCTATGAATTAGCATATTATGGACGCAAGGTATCAAACGGGTCAATATGTTGATCCGGGCCAGGTACGCATAACTAAATTTTAGTTAAATATATGAATTCTGTCAAATGGGTAGCTAAAGTCCTTCGACATAAAATGAGGGGCTAAAGTTGACAAAAATGCCCTTGATGGGTAAATCGGGCAAACGGCCCTTAGGGATGGTTTAAGAACATATGTCATGATCATGTAAGTTATAGAGAAGTATAAAAGTTATAGGCATAAGCCTTTTTGTGTCAATTGTATCAAAATGGCCTTTGCCGTAAATTGAAAATCCGAAAGGGGTAAATTAGGGAGAAACAATAGATACACATAAAATCCACCACAATAGTAGTTGTGGTGGAAGACCCCTCGAAACGCAATGTGAAAATATGAAGTTAGAAGTGAATGAGTGTGTCTTATGCATTAAAGCGCTTACATACCCTTAACTGGTAAAAAATAAGCGCATAAGTATAAACGGGTCAACGATGTATAATAACCCGTGAATTTAACTTCGTGTCATAGAAAACATTTTTATATATGATGTCCGTAGTAATTTAGGTGTACCAAACTAGTTGGTTTGATGAAAGTATGAAACGGATCAAAAGCTTTGCTAAAGGTTCAATAGTTAAGATAAGGCCGAGGGCTTAAAATCTAGAAAATTTGTAATCCGGATGTCGGATTTCAACTCCATTGATGGAGAATTGAATTATGGACGCATAGGAAAAAGAATCACGTAAAACGGATCAATAACGAATAAGTGATGGTCGTTTCCGTAAAAACTGGCATAGCTGGCAGAGTGCAGGTTCCAGAAACGAACATGCTGAAAAAGGGTCTCCCTCGCGCCACGCGAGGGAGCAAGTTGTGTCACACCCCAACCAATGGCGGAAACATCGGGATGAGACGAAGTGTGAAGATTGCTTGAGACTTCATAACACTATTTGTGACAAGTATTTAAATAATAATATTTCATTTCATTTCTAAAGAATCAATTACATAGATTTGAACAAATACAACATGAATAATGAAATACAATTCAATAAGAATACAAAATTTAATGTGCGTATCTAGGCATCCTACTAGATTCCATGCATCATCGCTAAACCTGCAACATGTTTTAAAAGCATAGTTCAATACAAAGGTATTGGCGAGTACACAAGTTTTAGACTCGTGTCTTGTGTATAAAAGTATTTTCAATCCAACATAGCATTTGGTATACAAGGTCAAACTATCATGCATAACAATATGTCAAAACCCAAAGTGTCCACTAGTATTTAGTATTTAACATCCCTCGCCACAAAAGTGACGAGACCGTTATGTATAATAGATAACATCCCTCGATACCGAAGTAATCGAGACCGTATAGTATATTGACCTAACAAACCCCCGTCGGGTGGTGTGCTACTCCTATAGCGCAATATTTGTTAAGCGAGGGTATAACTAGTATGAATTCTAGCATGAACTTAAGCATAACAAAGCATGTATAAGGATTGATTGAATAAAGCGTGTTTGTGAATCGTGCATTTTTAACAAGTAAAACATGTTGCACCCAAAGTGTATTAAAAGGAAAATGGGTCAAGTGTACTCACATTGGTTGCGTGTGAGAATTCCTCGAATTATCGCACGAGTAAAGATTAGAGAAACCAAACGAGTGGGAAAGATTATCCTAGATATTAAAATTCAACATAAACGATTTAGTTTATTTCTACAAATTAGATAATAATCCTAGTATTTATGGGTTAAGTCATAAATAAATTATAAAGTTTTTGTGTTATCAATACATTTCACGTTTAATAAAGAAATTTTGACTAAATATGATCCTCAAATGGTGAATACACATTAGTTATGCTTATAAACTAATTTTACTGTAAGTATATCAAAATATATGTACATATATATTATTTTGAAGAGATTGTAACATGTTGAAACAAAACAATACCTAAACTATTTTTACATATCTATGTATTATAATATATTTTTAAATAGACCAGTAAATAATAATGAATATAAGAACCATCATATATATATTGATTTAAAAAAAAGAATAACATGGGTGTAGGGACCTCAACCATTGGCCCAAGATGATAGACGTGCATTACTTTCGGTTTTGATTTCTTTTTATTAGATAATAACAAAGATCACCTTCTTCCTTATTTGAACATAACAGAATGTACTGTTAATAACATTTTTCAATCACCATAACACTAATCCTATAAACTTGTTCATCATAACTTAATGACATTGTGGTTAAAAAGAATTATGGTTAGAAACGTATATGAAACGAGTTAGGAGAAACGTATACCGAACCCAGTGGTGGTTGCTTCCGACAACGTTCCGAGCTCCGGCGACTTGCGGGTTTTCTCCGGTTTCGGCGAGCTTGACAGAGATTTCTAAGGGGGGGGGGGGGGGGGGGGGAGGGGGGGTCGAGTCCTCCAAACGTGTTCAAAACGATGACGTGAACATCGACAGAAAAAAACAAATGTTTATATTTATATATATAACTAGAGCTCGATTTAAACAATTTGGCAGCTCAAGAAAAATAAGCGTAATACTTGATTAATAGGAAAGGAATATATACCGAAGCAAAAGAACCGAGTTCCTTCGTGACTCCGATTGGCTTCGGGTTATCCGGCGAAGTCCGGTGATGTTAAGGAACTCCGGCGATACTCCCGTTGCGCGTACGTATTCGTTTGAGAGTTGGGGGGGGGGGGGGGGGGGGGGGGGGGGATAGATGGTGGTTGAAGTTCGTGTGAGAGGTGTGTGAAAACAGATAGTGCAGGGGAATTTATGACCATAAATCTTGCTTTGGAACTTTAACAAAATTAAATAGGTTAGTATTATTTTTTATAAATTTGAAAGTAACAAAACTTTTAAATTGTAAATTTAATTAATTTAATTAATTAAACTAATGAATAAATAAATCCCAATAATTATAAACGAATTATATTAATAATAATAACCTTTCAAAATTATTTACTTCGCGAAAATTTCCGTTGGTTCAATGTTAGAATTCGAATTTCAAAACGGGTCGGATTTTAGAGAATCCATTTTGACGGATGTTACAGTCTCCCCTACTTTAGGAAATTTCGTCCCGAAATTTATTCAAGAGGAAGACTTGAAAAGGATTTTGGCAAAAAGATGATTATTTAAAAATTGAGACTTTGGAATTTGAGTCGTTTTGAAAAGTATGAACTTTGAAAAACGAAAAGATAGGTTTGTAAAAAAGTTTGTTTGTCTAAAATGATCGAGATATTAAAAATGCGTACGCATGTTTGTAAGACAAAGTGAGCTTAAGTAGTTTAGAGTAACTCAAACTGGAGACGAATTAAAAATGTAGTGCATTCAAGAGGGAATGTTTAGTATATAATGGCTTTGGAGGTAACGACCAACTACGGGTGTTTACACATGAATAAAGAATAGAAAGGTAGTTTTAAAAGTAAAGAGGTGGGTTAGGATTCGAACGTTTAAACAGACTAGATTGTAGACGGGGAATAATGGAGATATAGGCATGAACGATTGATCTAATGAACGAATACAAGTATAAGGGTGGCATAAGTATTGGATAAACGAAAGTAGCGTCTTAAGAATGAAGTCTCGTCGTGGATAATCGGATATAACGCGTTTGTGAGTTGTTTAAAGTTTGAATTAGGTCTAAATAGGTCTGCAAAACACTGAATTTCTCATGGCACATCTTATGAAAGTTTGGTAATGTGGTGAAAACACTTATGTATAGGAAGTACTAGCGGCGTATCCACCATGTTCTGACCACATTACGTCCGTTCCGCATTCGGTGTCATGTTGCGTTCCGTGCCTTACCATACACAGTAGTACACTCTATGGTTCTCATGAGCCAATCATTATAATCCCGTGTGCACCCGTGATTATATTGATCGTCGCATGATCCGCATAGCTTGTACTAGTTGTGTATGAATTTGGGTAGGTACACAAAGAAAATAAGAATATGTGTGTATAAGAATAATGTATGTAAGCAAGTCCATGCTTAAGTATGTATAGGACCCACGTAAGCGAATCCCTCGGATTCCGCTCGCGTATGGGCACAAATGTATGAATCATGAATGTGTATGAAAGATAAGTATGAGTATAAGTGTAAGTTATGAATACGCATGCGAATGTATTTATAAAAATATGACGTGTGAGTATGATACAAACATGAGTATAAGCATAAATGTATTGTCAGCATGAACATGAATATTAGTGTAAACGTGAGTGTAAGTGTATTTCTAAGAATATGAATATAAATTTGAATCTAAATGTAACATATGAGTACAACGTAAAATGTATAATCGCGACTATTAGTATATGAGTTAATGATTTTACACATGGTATGAATTTAAATACGTATAAGATCAAGAGGTTTGAGTAATAAAACGTTTTAAGACATGATTAAGAATCTTGTGTATATGAGTTGAGTGAAAATAGATTGTAGGATAGAAAGTACGCTTGATGAAACAATGTATTTTGTATACGTATACGTATGTATTTTGAATAATGACAATTAATTTAGTTATAAAACATGATCGAGGTTGCATAATAAGATATTTGGAAAAGACGTTTTGGTAACGATCACCTAGGTAAGGGAATCACCCCTAACTCGTTGGTGAGGTCGTTTTTAAGAAAAATGGGGGTGAAGTTAATCGTCAAGGTAAGGAAATCACTCCTACCTTAATGATATATCCCCACTCGTCATTACAAGGAATACAAATTTAAATTATATGAGACCATGCATATGTATAAATGTATGAAAGGATGTAATATGCTGTGGGTGTGTGAGGAGAAAATACCGAAAGTAGATTCGTATTTGAAAAATTGTATCGTATAAAATAAAATAATATAACGCATGTTCGATTAAAAGTTGGGATGGTTCCAAAACGGAACGTTGACTAACCAAAGTGGTCGAAAAGTCTTTCGAATTTGAGAAGCATGCTTTGGCCTAATAGGTGAAATACTCTCGCCGACAAGTCGGTTAACGGTATTTACCCTTCCAGTTACTACATGTCACAAATCGATCGAAATCTCGAGACTTGGCGGGAATTATGAAAACAAAGATCGAGGAGTGGAACTAGTCGACAAGGTGCGAGTTTCACCCCTAACTCGACGATTTCGTATCCTAAGTGTGGTTGGTACTCGTCGGGTCAAATTTAATTTCGACACGTTGACGAGGGTCCACTAGAATTTGAAATTTGAAATTTACCATTAAGATGTGGATTTCACTCCTAGCTTAATGGCGATATTTCGTGTAAAAAAATAGATAGATTGAGAGTCGTTCACCAAATGGTGGGTTTTACGCCTATTTTGGTGAATTTGTCTTGTTTGTATAATACGAGTGTTTACGGATTTAGAATAGTTGAGTAAAATGTATGAGGAAAAGCGTATGTTGAATACTAATAAACAAGTATAAACATGTCAAGAATAGCACATAATCAATGGAATAATACAACAATTATTAACAACATAAGGAGGATAAGTAGGTGACTTATAGTAAGAAGTAAGGAAGTTATTGTACATGTGCTTATATTTAACCAAAATGAAAATTTCACAAACTAGGCACCTAGCTCGGTTGGCTAGGCGCGCGAAAGGGTGCGGCCTAGACCCGGGTTCGATTCCGTGGACGACCGATTTCACCATTTTTATTACCAAACAATTTAGAAATTTTTCAATAACACGTTAAATGAATTTTTTTTATACACTTGAGGTATGTAAGGTATAATTTATATATTGTTTAATATTAATTAATTGTACGGATAATGAATAAATGACATATGTTCAAAATAATAATAACAAGTATAAGAACATAAAGCATCTCAAGAAAATAACATGTAAAGACATTTCATGAATAACATATAATGTATAGAACACTAAAACAAGCATTTAACACATGATAAAACAAGTATTGATACATAAGAATAGCATGTCAAGTATTAACACATAAGAGGCGTTTCAAAATTAGCACATAAGGATGTTCCATAAGAGTAACATGTGAAGCAAGTATGGTCGAATTTGGTGTTTAACTATAGACTAGGTCAAAAGCATGGCAATTCTACCTAATTCCCTATAGTTATGGCTCTGATACCCCAACCAATGGCGGAAACATCGGGATGAGACGAAGTGTGAAGATTGCTCGAGACTTCATAACACTATTTGTGACAAGTATTTAAATAATAATATTTCATTTCATTTCTAAAGAATCAATTACATAGATTTGAACAAATACAACATGAATAATGAAATACAATTCAATAAGAATACAAAATTTAATGTGCGTATCTAGGCATCCTACTAGATTCCATGCATCATCGCTAAACCTGCAACATGTTTTAAAAGCATAGTTCCATACAAAGGTATTGGCGAGTACACAAGTTTTAGACTCGTGTCGTGTGTATAAAAGTATTTTCAATCCAACATAGCATTTGGTATACAAGGTCAAACTATCATGCATAACAATATGTCAAAACCCAAAGTGTCCACTAGTATTTAGTATTTAGCATCCCTCGCCACAAAAGTGACGAGACCGTTATGTATAAAATATAACATCCCTCGATACCGAAGTAATCGAGACCGTATAGTATATTGACCTAACAAACCCCCGTCGGGTGGTGTGCTACTCCTATAGCGCTATATTTGTTAAGCGAGGGTATAACAAGTAGTATGAATTCTAGCATGAACTTAAGCATAACAAAGCATGTATAATGATTGATTGAATAAAGCATGTTTGTGAATCGTGCATTTTTAACAAGTAAAACATGTTGCACCCAAAGTGTATTAAAAGGAAAATGGGTCAAGTGTACTCACATTGGTTGCGTGTGAGAATTCCTCGAATTATCGCACGAGTAAAGATTAGAGAAACCAAACGAGTGGGAAAGATTATCCTAGATATTAAAATTCAACATAAACGATTTAGTTTATTTCTACAAATTAGATAATAATCCTAGTATTTATGGGTTAAGTCATAAATAAATTATAAAGTTTTTGTGTTATCAATACATTTCACGTTTAATAAAGAAATTTTGACTAAATATGAATCCTCAAATGGTGAATACACATTAGTTATGCTTATAAACTAATTTTACTGTAAGTATATCAAAATATATGTACATATATATTATTTTGAAGAGATTGTAACATGTTGAAACAAAACAATACCTAAACTATTTTTACATATCTATGTATTACAATATATTTTTAAATAGACCAGTAAATAATAATGAATATAAGAACCATCATATATATATTGATTTAAAAAAAAGAATAACATGGGTGTAGGGACCTCAACCATTGGCCCAAGATGATAGACGTGCATTACTTTCGGTTTTGATTTCTTTTTATTAGATAATAACAAAGATCACCTTCTTCCTTATTTGAACATAACAGAATGTACTGTTAATAACATTTTTCAATCACCATAACACTAATCCTATAAACTTGTTCAGCATAACTTAATGACATTGTGGTTAAAAAGAATTATGGTTAGAAACATATATGAAACGAGTTAGGAGAAACGTATACCGAACCCAGTGGTGGTTGCTTCCGACAACGTTCCGATCTCCGGCGACTTGCGGGTTTTCTCCGGTTTCGGCGAGCTTGACAGAGATTTCTAAGGGGGGGGGGGGGGGGGGGTCGAGTCCTCCAAACGTGTTCAAAACGATGACGTGAACATCGACAGAAAAAAACAAATGTTTATATTTATATATATAACTAGAGCTCGATTTAGCCAATTCGGCAGCTCAAGAAAAATAAGCGTAATACTTGATTAATAGGAAAGGAATATATACCGAAGCAAAAGAACCGAGTTCCTTCGTGACTCCGATTGGCTTCTGGTTATCCGGCGAAGTCCGGTGATGTTAAGGAACTCCGGCGATACTCCCGTTGCGCGTACGTATTCGTTTGAGAGTAGGGGGGATAGATGGTGGTTGAAGTTCGTGTGAGAGGTGTGTGAAAACAGATAGTGCCGGGGAATTTATGACCATAAATCTTGCTTTGGAACTTTAACAAAATTAAATGTTCGTGTGAGAGGTGTGTGAAAACAGATAGTGCAGGGGAATTTATGACCATAAATCTTGCTTTGGAACTTTAACAAAATTAAATAGGTCAGTATTATTTTTTATAAATTTGAAAGTAACAAAACTTTTAAATTGTAAATTTAATTAATTAAACTAATGAATAAATAAATCCCAATAATTATAAACGAATTATATTAATAATAATAACCTTTCAAAATTATTTACTTCGCGAAAATTTCCGTTGGTTCAATGTTAGAATTCGAATTTCAAAAAGGGTCGGATTTTAGAGAATCCATTTTGACGGATGTTACAAGTTGGTTCTGGCACGTGGCATGACGGAGTCAGTTTCTGAAAATTTGTTTTTTTTCAATTATTTCGCCTCGCGAACTCGTTTAAACACGTTCTAAACTACGTATGACTAATTTAATTCATGTTTTATGAATTGTAGGTATAATATACAATATCGGAGGACGATCAAGCTCAATGAAGAACCGAACACGATCAAGTTACAAGCTTCCCCACATTGTTAATCGTTATTTTAAAACGACGAATTTAGTCACATTATGTGGTGTACTTGAAAATTCTAAAAGTTTTAATTAATCCGTATTTTCAAATGTACTTGTAATTATAATTAAATGATTATGTTCATAATTTTAAACGAAATCCGCTTAAAATAGTAAGGGTGTTACACAACGTACCCATACTAGCGTTACCAGAAGGAACTGAAGACTTTGACGTCTATTGTGACGCTTCTAAGTTAGGTTATGGATGTGTGTTGATGCAACGCCAAAAGGTTATACCATATGCTTTTAGACAACTTAAGAATCATGAAGAAAACTATTCAACCCATGATTTAGAATTCGGAGCCATAATTTTTTGCCTTAAGATTTGGAGACACTATTTATATGGAAATAAATTTGTTGTCTTCACTGGTCATAAGAGTTTAAGGTACATTTTTGGGCAAAAAGAGTTGAATATGAGACAAAGACGCTGGATGGAATTTGTTAGTGATTATGATTGCAAGATCCAGTATCATGCAGGAAAGGCTAACGTAGTAGCCGATGCTTTAAGCCGAAAGTATCACGAAAAGCCAAAAAGAGTACGTTCTCTTAAATTAAATCTGCAGATAGATTTAAATGAACAAATTAGAAAAGTACAAGAATCAGTAATCAAGGATGATACTGAAAAATTAAAAGGTATGATTAAGGAATTAGAACAAGGAACAGATGGAATTTGGAGATTCCATAAGAAAAGAATGTGGATACCTAAACTAGGGAACCTACGCCACCAGATATTAGACGAAGCCCATAAGTCTAAGTATACGATACATTCTGGAAGTGATAAGATGTATCAAGATTTAAGAAAGAATTTCTGGTGGATAGGAATGAAAAAGGATATAGCAGCTTATGTTGCCAAGTGTTTAACCTGTTCACAGGTTAAAACTGAACATCAGAAACCCTCAGGTTTATTACAACCATTGGAAATGCCTATATGGAAGTGAGAATTGATAACAATGGACTTTGTTACCAAATTACCGAAGACCTGAAAAGATAATGATACAATCTGGGTGATTGTAGATAGGCTAACTAAATCTGCTTATTTCCTACCAATGAAGGAAACATTCGGTATGGAACAATTAGCCAAATTATATGTAAATGAAATAGTTACATGACATGGTATTCCTTTGTCAATTGTTTCTGATAGAGATAACCGTTTTACCTCTCATTTTTGGACAAGTTTCCAAAAAGCAATGGGAACCAAACTAAATCTAAGCACCGCTTATCATCCTCAAACGGATGGACAAAGCGAAATGACAATTCAGACAATGGAAGATATGCTTAGTATGACCTAAGGAAGTCCGGATATCGAACCACGAGACTCTATTTATCACGTAAACTAGACTCTAATAGACACTGACAGACACGACTGAAACTGTTTAATTGTTTTTTTTTTTGGGGGGGGGGGGGTTACGGAAAATCTAAGGAAATCCATTTAAACTAATAATTAAACTAAACTAGACTAATACGAAATAAGGCGTAGGCTTGTCTTATATGATGAACGAGACCACCTAGACTAGAATCCTGGATTGATTTTAAAGAATTACCGATTAAGTTAACTGCATGATTTATGGAATCGGGATCTTATAGTACTAAACCTATTAAGACACCAGCTAAGCCCCTCAACCCTTCTCGAGGTGAAACTTATGGCGCTACCTAGGCCGTTAATACTACCGGTTATTAGACGTCTTTCCAGTTGTCTAATTATTGTGTAAGTACCCTAATGTTGACCTACTCTTTTCCAATTATAGATCTAGGGTAGTTTAGGTTTCTTAACTTAACTTGATAGACTAATAAACCGACAGGGCAACTAAGGCACGACCTTTTCCAAGGACTGTCTAAAGCAATTCGCCGGGTAAGACCTATCAATAGCCTCGCACCTTCCAGCTATTGGAACTAGTAGAACACTAAAATCTAGTAAATCACTAACAATTACTTCTAGGGTTATTTGCGCAATTTCACCCTAAAGAGTTAAGATTTATTACGTGATATAGACACTCACCAAAATCTAAAACCCTAGCACGACTCTGTTATGTGATAAAGATCGTCACCAAGAATCATACGAAGCAAGTGATAATAATAAACCAAATTAAAGTACGCATGTACATCAAATCAATAGACCAAACTTTTTACTAAACACAATCAATCCATAAAATTCATGCAAATAACGAAAAAGGTAAAAACTTATATAAATCCATTCATCAAAGTCTAGGTGGCTTAAATGTTTAGCCGAGCATGTCAAATTATGAAAACAACGTAAGGATATTCAAGTAAGAATTCATGATAACAAGTTTCGTAAGAAAAATAAAAAAACAAAGAACTAGAAAACCCGTGTAGTCTTCAATCCTTTATCCCGAACTCGTACCAATGATTCCAAAGCTTCAAAATCTCCGCTGTTGCTCAATGAATGCTCCAAAGTTCGCCTATGATACTCTCAATTCGTAGTTAGGGTTGTGATAATGATTTCTTGGGATTTTATACGTAACCCTAATGCTTAACGGAGAAAACTCGATCAAACACCCCGTCGTGTAGCGCGACGGGTCAGTACTTTCACCGCCGCGTAGCGTGACGGCAACAAATATCAGAAATTGTTAAAATAATCATGGCGGGGCGTGACACTCTTGTGGTTTCCTTGTGGCGCGAAGCGACAACTCAAAATGGACAGACTTGCACGAAATTTTCCCAGCTTCAACTCTCAAAAACTCCAAAATAATTCTAACTCTTTTCCAACTTGTTCCGGGACTTGGTGTTTCAACATTATGGCTCGTTTTCACTCAATATCCAGCAAATTTAAGCATCAAGACCTGGAAAACACAATCTGATCAATAGTATGCACATTCTAACTAAAACGAAACTAAAAATAACGGAAACTATACAAACTGTACACGAATAAGAGATGTGTTTTGCAATATATCAGATATCCCCACACTTACTCTTTTTTCGTCCTTGAAAAAGAATTATGCAACAGAATCAGAGATAAATAGTCACTCGGGCCAAAAGCATATTTATATTTTATTAAAACCAAAGCTTGTGTTAGCCGTGATTGCAAATATAATTGTCCCTTTAAACCCAAATCCGGTCTTAAGCCCTTATCATGTGAATTTAATTTAAATGCGGTTAATCCACCTAGGGTCTCACGCTAGGATCTACGGTCCACCTACTCCCGCCTCAAGCTTATAGAACTAAAGGAAAGATCACTGGATCAATTCCTAACTTTCTTATATCAAAACCAAGAGAATTTAAAATCAATTTTTTTCTTTCTTTTCAATTTTTTTTCATCACTTTTTTTCTTTTAATGAGCGTAGACATTGCTTTCCCTAACCAAGAGGCATTCCGGCTGTAGAGTCGCTATCCCCAACTCGGATTACTTAGGTTTTGGTACTTTTTTCTTTTCTTTGCAAGGTCGATTTCACACACCCTAGAGGTAATCCGGTTGTAAAGTCACTATCCCCAACCCAGACTACATAGAACTGTTCTACTTTCATTCAGTTTCTAGCTCATATTTTTTTCTATTTTTTTCTCATGATAAAAAATTATAACGGTTTTAACTTATAACGGTGTCCCTTATACTCTTATTGGTGGTTTTAATTTCCCATATCTCCCAGATGAAAACCCACTAGCAGACCGACAATTAAGGTAATATTAACTAAAAGAGACCTAAAACCAAACTCGGGCCTATTCACACATCCCTAACTAGACACAAGCTCGATTTATTTTAATCTCTTATTATTATTATAAAACCCGAGCAAAAATTCATCTTTTCTATCATTTTCCGTATTATTTTGCAAACTCCTTTATTCAAAAGACATTTTTTCATATTTTTCAATTTTTTTTGGATTTTTCAAATTTTTTAATTTTTTTTATTTTTCCATAACTATTACTCGATTATTTACATGTATCCAATCCCCGCACTTGAAGATTGCATTGTCCCTAATGCAAGAACGGAAATACGACTCAACTACTACCTAAAAATAACTACTAAACTACTAAGGAACTAAATAAATAAAGAACTAAAAGAATACAAAAATACAAGGGAAATGACTTAGCTGAGTATGTGAAACTGTCAAAGTGCCAATCGTTTCCACATAAACCCTCCAATTCAAAATGCGCTCAGCAACAACTCCTAATCTCAGACACGCGAACGAAAGCGGCTACTACAAGCAACCTATCAATCATCAACACAAACTATCAAAACATATCATAATATATATCATCAAAATATCAGTTCAAACACAAACCAACCCATCCTGCCCAACCAACCTGTTTAACATGTATCAATATAAGTACAAACCAACAAATGAGGATAAAAAATAGCATAAAAGAAAAATCAAACAAAAGATATAGTCAGCTGCTGCTTCATCCTCATCATCCCCACACTAATCCTCGTCATGCTCGCTGGCAGGCTCCTTGTTGCCCTCCTGTCCACCTGCACCAGAACTGCCCTCTCCAAATACGCGAAATGAGGGAACCCGGTCAAACCTCTCTACAGCACCAGCCGAGCCACCCTGCTGTCTTGGCTGAAAGAAGTCTGGGATCCCCATGCTGTGCCTGCTCATCATGTAACGGAGGGCACCCTCCTACCTCTCCTGACCTGTAAGAATAAGATGCTCTAACCTGTCGAATCTCAGCTCCACATAGGCAGAGAATGAATCCAACATAAGAGGCACAGGTGGTGGCTGCCTGCGGGGGTACTGTCACGCTGGCCTCTCATGTCGCCGTGGTGGCAGCTGTTGGTGTGTAAGATCAATCTAAATCATGACATCCTCAGCTGGATGTCCCTCTGGCGGCTGCACCTGTGGGCCCTGCCTAATCGGCTCCCAGCCGTAGGGCTCAGTCCATGACACTATCCCTGCCTGCTGCAACTCTCTCAAACCAAACGTCATCGTCTTGGGACCCTCATGTAGAAACTGGGGAACATACTTGTTAAACACCCCCAAATTCTGTGCAATCCGAGTAATATAAGGGCCCATAGCCAACCCAGCCCGATGACCTCCTCGACGTCCCCGACTGAACGAATCTGCCAACACCGTAGCTAAATTCATCTCCCTATTCTCCACCCGACACATCAGAATAAACAAATCTATCCAATTCGCCTTATTCTCCCCAGATTTCCGACCCACCAGCATAGTAGACAAAATCTTCAAAACATACCTATAAACTGGGTTACGAATCGAAGTGATCAGATTCGTAACCATGAATGGGTGATCGGAAACCGTCTGCCAGAAATTCCGCAGCTCAGCTGAACCAACACTATGATCTCGAGTAGTAGAATAAGCACCACTCAAACTAGTCACAAACCCAGGCTGCCTCACCTCCTCCTCAGTATAAAAACCCGACACAATGGCAAACCTCGCCATATTCATTTCAAAAACCTGCCTACCCAGACTGAAAGACACAGCTGTGTCCTGATCAAACTTTCCCTCCTTATGTCTCCACGTGCTGTGAAACTCTAGCACCAACTCCTCATACTGAGGCTACGTACACTCCAATGCATCAGTCAACTTTGGACCCAAGAGGTTCTCCACTTCCTGCCTTGAACATGTTTCCCCCAACCAGGTCCAATCTATTAACCTGTGCTGAAGCAGATCAGTTTTTCTTAACTTATCATATTTCTCCCACTCAGATGTACTCGGCTCGAACTTCAGTATCGGGTGGTCGGCTCTACTACATTTCCTATCCGGAATAAACTCATACATTTGATACTGGATTTTTCTCAACTTTGGATCATTAGCAGCTATCTGAATAATCGGGGTTTCCTGTGGAACCGGGTCTTGCTGGGGTGGATCCTGTTGTGGTGCCGTCTGACCCGTAGCCCTTTTCCGGGCCCTCCCGCTTCGCGAACTGCTGGCCATGTCTGCAAAACAGATATTAACAAGACAAAACAAGCAAACAATCAGTAATAACAAAATATTTTAGGTATTTTTAATTTTTTTTATTTTTGAAAAAAAATTATATTTTTTTTGGATTTTTATAAAAAAATTTCGAAAACAATAGAATAGCCGTATAACATTTCATTCGCGGCTAATTCTAAAACAAACGGGTTACCTTTTACAAATGCTAAGTGATAGTTAAACTCGCCCGAGTGGAGATTGAGTACGGGCGAGCCTAAATCACTTGTACATGCAAGTAAACCCATGAACAACTAAATACGACTCAAACTAGACTAAAACTAACTAACAAGACCCTAACTTGGACTCAATGTACACTACCCCCCCCCCCTCGGCACTTTAATTGTCCGCAATTAAAACGAGTGCCTAAACAAGACATTGAAGCCCAACCTTGCTTAAAAATCAGTTGCTTTTTAGTTTAAAAATTAAAATTTTAGCGTTTGAAAAAGTCCGCCTAATTAAAGGAGGGTTTTCCGTCTTTTTGCAAAAATTCCGTTTTAAATGCAAGGTTCGAATTTTACGCCGACATCCCATACCAATCAATTTTCCATCAAAGTCAATTTCCAAACCAACTCAACACCATCCTCATACTAACAGTTAACGCAATAGCTTATATGAAAACGGCAATGTAAGGATAAGCATAAAAATAATACTATGTGCACAAACCCAAACCAACTAGCCGCCCCCATTTAAGGCCCATATCACAACCTCTACACAGCTTAATGACACTAAGGTGAAAACTAAAGGCGACACATCCATCATAATCAGCTCTAAGTTCACCAAACTAAACCTCCTTCAACCAAACAATGTACTCGAACAAACATCCAACAGTGACCCGAGTTGATCCGACACAGACTAAGACTACAAGACTTGTAACAAAAGCACATCTAACTCGAAAATAAAACCACAGCGGACCAAACACTAACTGAAACTCGAGTCGACATAAGCTAAACCAAACAAACTGACTCAAAGACTGACTCAAAATACCTACCTACGGACCCAACAAACAATCTAAACAACGAAAATAAGAGATAAACGCAGAAAAACATACCTGAATCTAGGGATAGGAAAATCCCGATCCCGATACTGACAAATCCCGATCCTGAATTTTGTGAAAACTAGGTACCGATACCGAAATACGTCGGTTCGGTACGGTGTCGGTATTTTGAGGGTAAAATTCGGTATTATACCGATACCATACCGTACCGATACCGAAAAAACCTAAAAGTGGATACCGAAACCACTTCGGTATGGTATTATCGGGATCTGGATCGGGATGGGATCGGTATTTGACACCACTTGTTCATCCCTACCTGAATCACTTGAATTTTGCAAGAAAACTTGAACTTTTCGTTAATGGCGGGTCCCGAACCGGAGTAAAAACAGTGGTTCAATGCGAGTTTGGTTCGGTGGGTTTTGTTCACCGTTGAAATCCGATCACAAGGGAGGTGGAATGGTGGTAAATGGTGGAGTATTGATGGAGATATGGTGGTAAAGTGGTGGTTCGGCGATGGGGGTAAAAGGGATAGGGTTTGGGTGCTTTTTGGGGAAGACAGTGAAGGGGATAGGTTTTTAACGATCCATGGTGGGGTCGCGTACCGCCACACCGAAGTATTTTAGCCATGGCGTAGCGCCACGGTGTGGATCAAAACGAATGGTTCAACTAAAGGGGTCGTGTAGCGCGACATGTGGGTTCAAAAGTGGTGGCGTAACGCCACAGGGGGGGTTCAGAGTGAATTGTTGGACCTAGGGGTGGCGTCGCGCCACAGGATGATGGATCTATGGTGGCGGCATGCGACAGCGTGTTTTGAACAGAAGATTGCGAAATTTTTCAAGTTTTATGACTTAGAAAATTTTCTAAGTGTTACCAAACCTTTCCCAAACCATCCCAAATTTTTTCTAAGTGTTGGAACTTACCTGGAATGTCGTTTTCTTCGCAAATTTAGCTCCTCGATGGTATGATTCCTGCAAAATTACTCAAACACACAAAACAAAGACACAAAAAACTACGAAAATAATACGAAAATTAACGAAATTACAAACGGAACATACTCTACACTTGGGATTTTATCCCAAAGCACTAAGTGGCGGCTTTTGATGGAATTTCGAGCGGAGTTTCCTCCATCTCGTTCTTGCCTATTGCTCCTCCAATGTAGTGCTTCAAACGGTGGCCATTCACCTTCCAACTTCGGCCATCCGTCTCATCCATGATCTCCACCGCTCCATACGGAAACACTTAATGAACCATATAAGGTCCCGACCACTTCGACTTCAACTTCCCCGCAAATAACTTCAATCTTGAGTTGTAAAGAAGCACTTTATCACCTTTACTAAAATCTTTAACCTTTCTTAACTTCTTATCATGTGAAGCTTTCGTTTTCTCTTTGACTCCCAACGATCTAGCATAAGCCGCATCCCTAAGCTCCTCAAGCTCATGAATTTGAAAGAAACGCTTCCTAGCGGCTTCGGTCATGTCAAGGTTAACGGTTTTCAATGCTCAAAGCGCTCGATGCTCTAGCTCTACGGGAAGGTGACAAGTTTTTCCATAGATGATCATAAATGGTGTGGTTCCTAAAGGCGTCTTGTAGGCGGTTCTAAATGCCCACAATGCGTCGTCTAGCTTGTCAGACCAATCCTTCCTATTCTTACCCACGGTTTTCTCTAAGATACGTTTTATACCACGATTTGCATTTTCCACTTGACCACTCGTCTGTGGATGGTATGCGGTAGACAAACGATGAGTGACACCGTAGCGTGCAAGCAATTTCTCCATCAATGCATTGCAAAAGTGAGTACCACGGTCACTAATTAAGGCTTTAGGTGTACCGAATCGGGAAAAGAGCTTCTTAAGGAATTTCAACACTACTCGGGCTTCATTTGTGGGAAGAGCTTGAGCCTCAACCCATTTAGACACATAGTCAATTGCCACGAGTATATACAGATTTCCTTTGGAAACGGGAAAGGGTCCCAAAAAATCAATGCCCCAAACATCAAAAACCGCCAATACTTGGATCGGGTTTTGAGGCATCTCATCTTTGGTTGAAATATTGCCGGTTCGTTGACAAGCATCACATGTTTTTACAAACTCAACGGCATCTCGAAGTACTCTAGGCCAATAAAAGCCAAAATCAAACACCTTTTGAGCGGTGGCATATGCACCATGATGTCCTCCCGTGAGGCCTTCATGCACATGTTTGATGATGTTCCAACCTTCCTCTCTCGATACGCAATGTCTAAGTATCCTATCTCCCCCTATTCTAAAGAGAAAGGGATCGTCCCACACATATTTTCTCGATTCACTAAGGAACTTCCTCCTTTGTTGTGTGGTCATTCCTCTCACAATATTGCCACTAGAAAGATAATTTGCAAAGTCACAAAACCAAGGCAATCCTTCCTTCTTGGCCTCTACAAACTCGATAGACTCGTGAGGGAATGTATCTCCAATCTCCTCCTCACGAATCTCTTCTCTCTTGGGGTCCACTAGACGTGATAGATGATCGGTCGCTACGTTTTCGGCCCCTCTCTTGTCTCTAATCTCAATATCAAACTCACTAAGCAATAGAATCCACCGAATGAGTCGGGGTTTGGCCTCTTTCTTTTGAAAAAGAAAACGCAACGCAGAATGATCGGTGGAAACTATAGTCTTGGATAAAACGAGGTATGAGCGGAATTTGTCGAAAGCAAATACTACAGCTAAGAGTTCTTTTTCCGTGGTGGTGTAGTTCTCTTGAGCATCATTTAACATTTTGCTCGCGTAGTATATGGGGTGGAAGTGCTTATCCTTTCTTTGTCCTAATACCCCTAACGGCATAGTCACTCGCATCGCACATGAGCTCAAACAGTAAACTCCAGTCGGGCGAGATAAGAATAGGTGCACTCACAAGCTGTTCCTTCAAAAAGTTGAAGGCCTTAAGACACTCCTCGTCAAATACGAATGGAACATCTTTCTCTAAAAGACGGGTCATGGGGCGAGTTATTTTTGAGAAATCCCCAATAAAGCGTCTATAGAACCCTGCATGCCCTAGAAAACTCCTAATCGACTTCACGCTCGTGGGTGGAGGTAACCTACTAATGGTATCTATTTTCGCGCGGTCTACCTCTATACCATCCCTAGAGATCTTGTGTCCTAACATAATACCTTCCGTTACCATGACGTGACACTTCTCCCAATTTAACATAAGCTTGGTCTCGACACATCTCTTCAACATCTTCTCTAGGTTCTTCAAACACTCATCAAAGGAGTTACCATATACTGAAAAATCGTCCATGAAGACCTCCATGGAACTCTCTATCATATCCTGAAATATGGCAACCATGCACCACTGAAAAGTAGCTGGAGCGTTACAAAGCCCAAATGGCATGCGTCGGTACGCATAGGTGCCATAGGGGCATGTGAAAGTGGTCTTATCCTGATCCTACGGTGCTATGGGGATCTGGAAGTACCCGGAAAACCCGTCGAGAAAACAATAAAATTGTTGACCCGCGAGACGCTCCAACATTTGATCGATGGTG
Organism: Helianthus tuberosus; assembly: GCA_030545235.1. Taxonomy (NCBI): domain Eukaryota; kingdom Viridiplantae; phylum Streptophyta; class Magnoliopsida; order Asterales; family Asteraceae; genus Helianthus; species Helianthus tuberosus. Next base: position 285,737 of record JARYGA010022949.1, read on the forward strand.
GGCAATGGGAAGTGGTCTTTTCGGGTGGCATCATTCAACTTGCGGTAGTCGATGCACACGCGCCACCTCGTGACCGTACGAGAAGGGATAAGCTCATTCTTTGCATTCATGACAACGGTCATCCCTCCCTTCTTAGGGACAACCTGAGTAGGACTAACCCAAGGCGAATCAGAGATGGGATATATCATCCCGGCATCTATGAGTTTAAGAACCTCCTTCTTCACAACATCTTGCATGTTGGGGTTTAGCCGCCTTTAGGGTTGCACCACCAGTTTGAAATCATCCTCCATGAGTATCCGGTGGGTGCAATAGGAAGGGCTTATGCCCTTGATGTCGGACAACCTCAACTTCTCACCTTCCTCCAACTCCGATGAGATAATAACGGGTAGCTCGGAACCCTCCCCTAGGAAAGCATACTATAAATGAGATGGAAGTATTTTAAGCTCTAAGGGTGGGGGATGGGTGGTGTCTTCACTAACGGCTAACACTTCTGGAATAAAAGGAATTCCCTCTACTTCAACTTCTTCTACCCTCTTCGACTCTTCCTCTACTCTCTCTCCTACTACTAAGTCCGCACCACTAATATACTCTAAACAATGATCAACACATGAAATGAATGAATTCAAGAAGTAGACGGAATGGCAAGGACCACTATAGTCATCCGAACCACTCGGGTGGTTCATGGAACGATCTATCTCAAAGGTGACTCTCTCCTCACCGACCCTAAGTGTAATCTTACCATCATAAACATCTACGAGTGCTTTAGCAGTACGCAAGAATAGATGACCAAGTATGATAGGGACTCTCTCATCCGCTTCCATATCAAGAATGACGAAATCGGCGGGAAACACAAATTTGTCGACCTTGACAAGCAAATTCTCTACTATACCCCTCGGGTATTTCACTGACCGATCGGCTAATGATAATGTCATTCGGGTAGGTGAAAGCTCGCCTAGGTCTAGCTTCTTATAGAGAGAAAATAGCATCAAATTGATGCTAGCACCTAAGTCGGCTAAAGCTCTAGTGTTGGTGTTACTACCGAATAGACAAGGAATAGTAAAATACTGGGATCGGTAAGCTTTTTGGGAAGCTTATTTAGAACAACGGCAGAACACCCTCCATTCAACGGGACATTCGATAACTCCCCCAACTTCTCCTTATTCCTAAGAAGGTCTTTCAAGAATTTCGCATACTTAGGCATAGATTGGAGTGCCTCGATAAAAGGAAGATTAATCTTCAATTGCTTGAAGATGTCCAAGAATTGCCCGTATTCCCTTGAGTATTTTTTGTTCCTAAGACGTGAAGGAAACGGGACTCGCGAATGGTCTACTAGGGGAGAAGGTCTAACGTCTACGGGTGTTTTCTCTACTTTCTTCTCAACTTGGGGCTCACCGGGCTGTGTGTTACTTGCTGGGCTTAGCCTCGGTTGCACTTTACTGGGAGCCTCCATCTCGATCTCTTCATCTATAATATCCCCATCCCCATCAACTACTATCTCCTCAACTCTCGGGTTCCCTACGGTTTTGCCACTACGAGTGGTAATGGCTTTGGCATGGGCATTAGGGTTTGCAAACTGACCGGGTCATCTATCCTCTAGTTTCCTAGACATGTCACCTACAACTCTTTGAAGATCTTGGAAAGAGTCTTGGTGGTTCTTAAGCATAAGGTCATGTTTGCTAAGTGTCTTTTGGGTGGTTTGGTCCCTAACAACTAACTGGCTCATCATTGCCTCCATTCTCTCAAGACTACCCCCTAGATCATAACTTGAACCCTGACCTGATTGAACCTGATTATATAAACCCCCCTCTTTGACCTGTCCATTGAACCCCTTATTGAACTGCCCATTTGAACCCCCACCAAAGAATGAACCTTGACCCCTATTTGGATTTTGAGCTAATTGAAAACCAGGGGGTTACCATTGGACCCAAAGTTATTATTGTCACGGCCCCCGGCCTGGTTTTACCCGATCCCGAAGCCGCGGGACAGAAACCCGTGGTATTGTATTTAATTTGGCAGCGGAAATATCAACAGGATCGTTTTCAACTGAAAATGCCCAATTATTTTATTTCACACTTTTGGGATAAAACCCCATAATTTACAATAAAGGAATTAAGTTCCCTGTTTTACAAAACATGTTCATTTATTTTACTGAGCCACCTCTTCCAGGGTTTGGATCATCCTTTCACTCTGTCCGTCTGTTTGGGGATGATATGCAGTACTTAGATTCAGACGGGTCCCTATTGCTTCTTGAAAACTTGTCCAGAAATGCGAAGTGAAACGACTATCTCTATCCGATACTATGGAGAGTGGAACTCCATGTAAGGTTACTACCTCGTCTACGTACAACTTTGCTAATCTTTCCATGCTAAAGGTTTCTTTCATGGGTAGAAAATGAGCTGATTTAGTTAATCGATCCACAATTACCCAAATCGCGTCATTACCTTTTCTGGTCTTGGGTAACTTAGTAACAAAGTCCATTGTAATTAGTTCCCATTTCCATACAGGCATTTCTAATTGTTGTAGTAGACCTAAGGGCTTCTGGTGTTCTGCCTTAACTTGTGAACAAGTTAGGCACTTAGAAACATATCTAGCTATATCCTTTTTCATTCCTATCCACCAGAAGTTATTCCTTAAATCTTGGTACATCTTATTATTACCAGGGTGCAAGGTATATCTAGATTTATGGGCTTCTTCTAAAATCTTATCTCTTAACTCTCCTTGCTTAGGTACCCAAATCCTTTTCTTGTGGAATCTCCAAATTCCATCAACTCCTTGCTCTAGTTCTTTTATTCTTCCTTTCATTCCTTCGGCATCATCCTTGATTGCTGTTTCTTGGACGTTCTTCAGTTGTTCCATTAAATCTAAGTGTAGATTTAATCTAAGGGCACGAACTTGCTTTTGCTTTTCATGATACTTATGACTTAGGGCGTCTGCTACTACATTTGCCTTTCCTTCATGATATTGAATATCACAGTCGTAATCACTTATAATTTCCATCCATCTTCTTTGCCTCATATTTAATTCTTTTTGCCAAAATATGTACCTTAAACTCTTATGATCTGTATAGACTGTAAACTTACTTCCATACATATAGTGTCTCCAAATCTTAAGGGCAAAAATTATTGCTCCTAATTCTAAGTCATGAGTCGTATAATTTTCTTCGTGCTTCTTCAATTGTCTTGATGCATATGCAATTACCTTTTTGCGTTGCATTAACACACATCCTAATCCTAGCTTAGAGGCATCACAATAAACTTCAAAATCTTTTATTCCTTCTGGTAAGGCTAGAATTGGAGCGTGTGTTAACCTTTGTTTTAAAATCTTAAAAGCCTCTTCTTGCCTAGGTCCCCATTCAAACTTAACTGTTTTACAAGTTAGCTTAGTTAATGGCACAACTATCTTAGAGAAATCCTTAATGAAGCGCCTATAGTACCTGGCTAATCCTAGAAAACTTCTAACTTCCGTGGCTGATTGCGGGGCCTTCCATTTAGTGATCGCTTCTATCTTGGAGGGATCTACATGAATACCTTCATGATTCACCATATGACCTAAGAATTTCACTTCCTGTAACCAAAATTCACACTTCGAGAATTTAGCGTAAAGCTTCTCTTTCCTTAATAGAGTTAAGAGTGCTCGTAGATGCTCACAATGCTTGTCCTGACTTTTAGAATAGATAAGCATATCGTCAATGAAGACAATTACAAATTTATCCAAATACGATTTACAGATTCTATTCATCATGTCCATGAATGCTGCAGGAGCATTTGTTAGTCCAAAGGGCATGACTGTAAACTCGTAATGACCATACCTAGTTCTGAAAGCAGTTTTAGGTATGTCTTCTTCTTGTACCTTCAACTGATGGTATCCGGAGCGTAAGTCTATCTTAGAAAAATATCTAGCTCCCTGGAGTTGATAAAAAAGATCGTCAATCCTAGGTAATGGGTATCGATTCTTAATTGTAACCTTATTCAATTCTCTATAATCGATACACATTCGCATCGACCCATCATTCTTTTTCACAAACAACACTGGTGCTCCCCAAGGGGATGAACTAGGTTGTATAAATCCTTTATTGAGCAATTCATCTAACTGCTTTTTCAGTTCCAACATTTCGGTGGGTGCTAACCGATAAGGTGCCTTGGCTATTGGTGTGGTTCCAGGAATTAGATGAATTCTAAATTCTACTTCCCTATCTGGTGGTAATCCTGGTAGTTCTTCCGGAATATATCCTGGTATTCTGAAACTACAGGAATTTCCTTAAGTTCCTTACTTTTAGTGTTATTGATTACCGAAATCATATACACTATTCCTTGTTTTCGCTCATAACTAGCCACTTTCATTATCGAAATGAATTTTAATGGTTTACACGGCTTATCTCCTGTAATCATAATTACTTCTCCTGTGGGTGTATAAATTTCTATGGAATTCTTATCACAGAGGATTCGAGCATGGTTGGCTACTAACCAATCCATTCCTAACACGACATCGAATCCAGCTAAATTCATAGGTAAGAGGTTTGCAGAAAATTTATGGCCTAAGAATTCTATCTTTCCTTCTTGCAAAACCTTATCTATGTTAACAGAACTCCCATCTGCTGTCTCTACCTTAAAAACTTGTCTAAGTTTAGTTAAAGGTTGCTTAAGAGCTTGGCAGAATGAAGTATTTATGAAACTTTGGTTTGCACCAGAGTCAAATAATACTTTTGCGTAAACGTCATAAACTAGGAACGTACCAGCTATCACATCAGGAATTAGATCTGCTTCTTGGGTCGTCAGCTGAAAGGCACTTGCGTTTTTCTTAGTAGCCCCTTCGGCAGGTTTGGTCTTATTGTCAGCTGGTTTGACCAGCTTTGGACATTCCGGTCTAAAATGTCCAGCTTCGCCGCAGTTGTAGCAGATCCTTGTTTTCTTTCTGCACTCATCTTCACGATGTCCTAGAGCTTTGCAGAAGTTGCAGGTTTCATTACATCTTCCAAAATGTTTCTTTTTACAATTTCTGCAGAATGGAGGGGTGGAAGATTGCCCAGTTCCCTTTCTTTTGAAATTATTACCCATACAAAATCCTTGGGTAATCTTTTGGGCTAATTCCTTTTTCATGTTTTCTTCTCTCGTACGTACCAGCCCGTCGGTTAAGGTGTTGGCTAATTCCACCGCATCGTCAATTGTACGGGGTCTCGCAGCCTTGACGAGGTCACGAATCTCGCTAATTAAACACCAAATATAGAGAGAAATAAGTACCGGTTCTGGCGAAGCCAGAGTTGGTACAATTCGAGCATACTCGAAGAACTTCAAAGTATACCCTCGACAGTCAACATCCACCATTCGGTGGCTCAGGAACTTATTGGCTATTTGCTCTTTTTCATATTCGGGGCAGAATTTCCTTTCCACCAATTGCTTAAATTCTTCCCAATTCATAGCACAAGCCATGTCACTTCCTTTGGCTTGCAATATCGTATTCCACCATTCTAATGCTTCTTCCTTGAAAAGGTGAGAAGCATACATGACCTTATCCTCCTCAGCACATTTACTTATTTTAATTACTGCCTCGGTCTTTTCCAACCAATGCAGTACAGCAGTTGTCCCTTCATTACCTGCAAATTCAACAGGTTTACAGGCAATAAATTCTTTATAAGTGCAACCAGGTGTTGCAACTTTCATTTTCTTAAGTATTGGGGCTTGAATCACGTTGTCGTTATTATTGTCGCCTCCGTTAACACTGTTACTGAAATTATCATCGTGCGTGCGTTTACTGGGGTTGTCTTGTGAAGGCTCAACAGGGCTTTTAATAGCAGCGGCGATTGCTGGGATAGCATTTGCTATTCCCTGGGCAACGATATTTTCTATATCTTGCCTATTAAGAAAGTGATCCTCATTGTTTTGCTTGGATTGGTTAACTTCGTTAACTGGTTCATTAACAGTGTATTCCATCTGATAATTAACAATATATATAAGTTATTGGCACAAATAAATAACAACCAAACACAATAAAGCAATCATACATAATCATGTCAACACGTATAGCCAAAATTGTCGACTTTGCGACTTTCATATTATATATATATATTAGTATGCATCCATACACACCAGATATATTACAAAAGTCTTATTTAAGTTATTTTACATGGTTATATTTTTATTATTATATTATTATTATTAAACACATAACCACAGATGACTGGCCTCTCAGAAACGACGCTCCCTCTCGTCGTATTTCCATTTGATTTTCTCCCCCACATCCCTAATTCTATTTCCTGCCTCCACCAGCTCCTCACCATAATGACGGAGTTCAGCCAAGTTTTCTGCACTCATAGGTGGGTTTGGTGCAGGCTCAGGGTCAAATTGGGGAAAATAGACATTGGGATTATTCATAAAATTCTGAAACTGCCAGTCGTTTGTCAACCATTCCTCCAATTGGCCGATAACAGGTTGGGGGTTGACAATAGGATCTGGGATAGCTGGTTCTAAGTTAACTGGAAGTTAGGATTCAGCGGGGTAATTGAAGAGGTTTTCATTGGTAGGTCCGATGTGGTCACAATTTTCCAGTTTGCGATCCAGCTCCTCCCATGGTGGCATTTCTTGAGCTTGCCCGGAACTTTCCCCGGTCTCTTTTCCTTTCCCTTTATCCTTCAGATCCTCAGTCTTTTTAACCTTCTGTGCAGCTGGTTTCTTCCTACACCCACGTTTCTTCCTGCGGCTGGGCCTAGAATACTACTGGTTCTTCAGTATCAGCCTGGTAGCCAGTTAAGGCGCTTGAGTCGGTGGTATCCATATTAGAAATATGGATAGTAAAGTTTTGGAATGCCTCCGACAGTTCATTCATGCTGTTAGCACATATGAAGAAACACACACAAATTTAGGTTAAAATTTTATTTATTATAAATTAAATTTTCACAGAATCACAGAATGGCAATTAGAAAAATTAAGTATTTCTAAATACTTAATTGGCTTAAATCAGTGGCTCTGATACCACCTTTTTCTGTCACGGCCCCCGGCCCGGTTTTACCCTGTCCCGAAGCCGCGGGACAGAAGCCCGTGGTATTTGTATTTAATTTGGCAGCGGAAATATCAACAGGATCGTTTTCAACTGAAAATGCCCAATTAGTTTATTTCACACTTTTGGGATAAAACCCCATAATTTACAATAAATGAATTTCACGAGGAAATTCCCTGTTTTACAAAACATGTTCATTTATTTTACTGAGCCACCTCTTCAAGTTTTAGTGCTACGTGGCACTTTTCCCTTGGTTCACAGTAAGTCACCTGAAACATGTTTTAAAAAGATTTTTATCAACGGGGAAATACTGGCGAGTCATTCAAATTGCACAAAACGACACATTGTTATAATTTGTAGCATTAAGGGTGATTACATTGTTTCTATCAACCAATTACCCCAAATCGGTATTTGTCACTTGACTGTGTCTGTGACTATGGTCAGATTACCCATTGGCTAACCCGTTGTCCAATGGTGACGGGTATCAAGTAATGTATACAAAACCCCACATACCGGCAGTAATTGAAGATTACAAAGACTTAATCCCTGTAATTATAACTTTGAGACAAATAGGGTTTTGGAAATAATTTGATAAAAAGAGAATGACTGACATTGCAAATTTAACTGGACAGAACCTTGCCTACTGATTTAGCCTTGTAACCTAGTTAAATAACAATGCGCACGAAACTAGGTCAGTAACTTAATACAACATTTACGATAAACTCACGAAATCAAAACCTTCACGACGAATGACAAAGTATAGCCCGGATTCGGGCAGCACTTAAACATCCATCGGATCGGTTTCAATCGATCGGACATTGTATCGTAGCAGTGATCGAGTTATTACCCTTTATCGTAGCAGCGTCTCGACACCTTAATACTCGTTTTTAGGCAGAAAATGGATGTGTTGAACTAAAATTTCAAACACAGAAGCAATGTCCCTTGCACAGGCAATTTATAGCAGAAAATTGGGTTTTACGCAGCCGGCGTAAACCCAAAGAAGATCTTACGCGGCCCGCGAGGACCACCTAGTCTACGATTAGGGCTAGCGTGTCACGCATAGGCCCGCTACGTGTCAGACACGTGGCCTGAATGCTTATCCGGTCAATTGTTGTTATGTCGTGGCCCGCGTAGGCCTTACCTTATGGCTTACGCGGCCCGCGTGAAGCCTAAAAATCTTGATTTCTTGGTTTTTCATAAGCACTAGGGTTTTAGGGGTCCGGGTTTTCACTTACGAGTCATTTTTGGAAATTTTTGCAGGTCCTTACAATTATTATTATTAAAATTATTATTATTATGCCAACCCGAACCAAAATTATTACCAAACCCACTAGGTTGACCTCTACCTAGACCTCCTCCTACGAAATCGACTTGTTCCTCACCAACTAGCAATGGACACGCACTCGTATCGTGACCCCCTCGGCAAAACTCACACTTGTCTACCTTAGCCTTAATCTCCTTAAGCTCCCTAATCACGTTTTCCAACACAGCGGCTAAACTAGGGTCCATGGTGACATGGTTCACCCCACGGGCGGGTGCACTAGAAGTGGTATTTGAATTACCACTTTGATACCGCTGATTAGCTCGTGACTGAGATTGAGATTGGGCAAATGCCTCGAAACGCTCTAAACACTCGGCAACAGTAAGAATACCCATCATATGACCCCCCGCATTAGTATCAAAACTATCACGAGTCTCTTGGGTGAGAACGTTATAGAATTTCTCACATAGGGCCCAATCGGAAAGACCATGCTGGGAGCAACGAGCACAAAGATTTTGGAAACGCTCCCAAGCAAGGTAATAGGGCTCGTCGGGCTCCATGCGGAAAGAGTGAATTTGATCGCGAAGATGTGAGGCCTTCGCGGGTGGAAAGTATTTGTTCAGAAAAGCTTGACGGAGGCCCGCCCATGTGGTAAAAGTACCGGTTGGCTGAGAGTCCAACCAAGTAGCCGCACGGTCGGCTAGTGAAAATGGGAAAAACTACAAGTAGGTAGCATCATTCGGGGCTCCGTGAAGGCTAAAAGTTGCAAGGATACGGGAGAAACGGTTTATGTGGGCCGGGGCATCCTCGTCCTCGCGGCCGTGGAACTGAATGGAATTGGTGATGGCTTGCATGGTATAAGATGGAATCTGCCATGAGGTTTCGCTAACGATGGGTGGAACAGTGATGGGTGAAGCAAGACCGGTGAAATTTTGGGTGGCTTGTTGATGGACGGTTTGTCTTGCGTTGGCCATTTGTTCTATGTTTTCTGGGTTGCTAGAGTTGGGACTATCGGGTGGGGAAACCTTAGGTGATGTTTTAGGTGAATGGTTTGGTGAAGGTGGTGGGGTTGGAGGTGGGATGGGTAACGGAGTGGAATCGAAATTAGGAAATTTAGAAGAGGATGAAGTACTAACCTGTGGGCCTTGGCCCAATCGAGACGATGACTCGGTGACTGGCGGCTTTGATGGTCTGTGCGAGCGTAGATGTGGCATCACTACAAGCAAAAACCTAGATATGAGAAAAGCAAACACTAGTCACTACGACTCAAACTAAAAATAAAAGACAAAGACTCAAGACAAAAGAAAACACGTAGCACGTATATGTCAATTAAGTCTATCAAAGCTAATGAACGTGATTGCCAAGAATCCCCGACAACGGCGCAAAAAACTTAATGTGTGCTAAACAGACAATAAAAATTAACTAAACTATACTCTCTAAGCTAGACACTAAAAAGCTTTAATTCTAGACTCGACCTAAACCACACAATCGGTAAGTGTACCGATCACTGTAGTATGACCTAAGGAAGTCCAGATATCGAACCACGAGACTTTATTTATCATGAAAACTAGACTCTAATAGACACTGACAGACACGACTGAAACTGTTTAATTATTTAGGGGGGGGGGTTACGGAAAATCTAAGGAAATCTATTTAAACTAATAATTAAACTAAACTAGACTAATACGAAATAAGGCGTAGGCTTGTCTTATATGATGAACGAGACCACTTAGACTAGAATCCTGGATTGATTTTAAAGAATTACCGATTAAGTTAACTGTATGATTTATGGAATATGGATCTTATAGTACTAAACCTATTAAGACACCAGCTAAGCCCCTCAACCCTTCTCGAGGTGAAACTTACGGTGCTACCTAGGCCGTTAATACTACCGGTTATTAGACGTCTTTCCAGTTGTCTAATTATTGTGTAAGTACCCTAATGTTGACCTACTCTTTTCCAATTATAGATCTAGGGTAGTTTAGGTTTCTTAACTTAACTTGATAGACTAATAAACCGACATGGCAACTAAGGCACGACCTTTTCCAAGGACTGTCTAAAGCAATTCGCCGGGTAAGACCTATCAATAGCCCCACACATTCCAGCTATTGGAACTAGTAGAACACTAAAATCTAGTAAATCACTAACAATTACTTCTAGGGTTATTAGCGTAATTTCACCCTAAAGAGTTAAGATTTATTACGTGATATAGACACTCACCAAAATCTAAAACTCTAGCACGACTCTATTATGTGATAAAGATCGTCACCAAGAATCATACGAAGCAAGTGATAATAATAAACCAAATTAAAGTACGCATGTACATCAAATCAATAGACCAAACTTTTTACTAAACACAATCAATCCATAAAATTCATGCAAATAACGAAAAAGGTAAAAACTTATATCAATCCATTCATCAAAGTCTATGTGGCTTAAATGTTTAGCCGAGCATGTCAAATAATGAAAACAACGTAAGGATATTCAAGTAAGAATTCATGATAACAAGTTTCGTAAGAAAAATAAAAAACAAAGAACTAGAAAACCCGTGTAGTCTTCAATCCTTCTTCCCAAACTCGTACCAAAGATTCCAAAGCTTCAAAATCTATGTTGTTGCTCAATGAATGCTCCAAAGTTCGCCTATGATACTCTCAATTCGTAGTTAGGGTTGTGATAATGATTTCTTGGGATTTTATACGTAACCCTAATGCTTAACGGAGAAAACTCAATCAAACACCCCGTCGCGTCGTGCGACGGGTCAGTACTTTCAGCGTCGCGTAGCGCGACGGCAACAAATATCAGAAATTATAAAAATAATCGTGGCGGGGCATGACACTTTTGTGGTTTCCTTGTGGCGCGACACGACAACTCAAAATGGACAGACTTGCACGAAATTTGCCCAGCTTCAACTCTCAAAAACTCCAAAATAATTCTAACTCTTTTCCAACTTGTTCCAGGACTTGGTGTTTCAGCATTATGGCTCGTTTTCACTCAATATCCAGCAAATTTAAGCATCAAGACCTGGAAAACACAATCTGATCATTAGTATGCACATTCTAACTAAAACGAAACTAAAAATAACGGAAACTATACAAACTGTACACGAATAAGAGATGTGTTTTGCAATATATCAGATATCCCCACACTTACTCTTTTTTCGTCCTTGAAAAAGAATTATGCAAAAGAATCAGAGATAGATAGTCACTCGGGCCAAAAGCATATTTATATTTTATTAAAACCAAAGCTTGCGTTAGCCGCGATTGCAAATATATTTGTCCCTTTAAACCCAAATCCGGTCTTAAGCCCTTATCATGTGAATTTAATTTAAGTGCGGTCAATCCACCTAGGGTCTCACGCTAGGATCTACGGTCCACCTACTCCCGCCTCAAGCTTATAGAACTAAAGGAACGATCACTGGATCAATTCCTAACCGTCTTATATCAAAACCAAGAGAATTTAAAATCAAATTTTTTTCTTTCTTTTCCATTTTTTTCATCACTTTTTTTTTCTTTTAATGAGCGTAGACATTGCTTTCCCTAACCAAGAGGCATTCCGGCTGTAGAGTCGCTATCCCCAACTCGGATTACTTAGGTTTCGGTACTTTTTTCTTTTCTTTGCAAGGTCGATTTCACACACCCTAGAGGTAAACCGGTTATAAAGTCACTATCCCCAACCCGGACTACATAGAACTGTGCTACTTTCATTCAGTTTCTAGCTCATTTTTTTCTATTTTTTTTTTCTCATGATCAAAAATTCTAACGGTTTTAACTTATAACGGTGTCCCTTATACTCTTATTGGCGGTTTCAATTTCCCATATCTCCCAGATGAAAACCCACTAGCAGACCGACAATTAAGGTAATATAAACTCAAAGGGACCTAAAACCAAACCCGGTCCTATTCACACATCTCTAACTAGACACAAGTTCGATTTATTTTAATCTCTTATTATTATTATTCGAACCCGAGCAAAAATTCATCTTTTCTATCATTTTCCGTATTATTTTGCAAACTCCTTTATTCAAAAGACATTTTTCTGATTTTTCATTTTTTTTGGATTTTTCAATTTTTTTTATTTTTTTTATTTTTCCATAACTATGACTCGATTATTTACATGTATCCCATCCCCACACTTGAAGATTGCATTGTCCCTAATGCAAGAACGGAAATATGACTCAACTACTACCTAAAAATAACTACTAAACTACTAATGAAAACAACGTAAGGATATTCAAGTAAGAATTCATGATAACAAGTTTCGTAAGAAAAATAAAAAACAAAGAACTAGAAAACCCGTGTAGTCTTCAATCCTTCGTCCCGAACTCGCACCAATGATTCCAAAGCTTCAAAATATCCGTTGTTGCTCAATGAATGCTCCAAAGTTCGCCTATGATGCTCTCAATTCGTAGTTAGGGTTGTGATAATGATTTCTTGGGATTTTATACGTAACCCTAATGCTTAACGGAGAAAACTCGATCAAACACCCCGTCGCGTCGCGCGACGGGTCAGTACTTTCAGCGTCGCGTAGCGCGACGGCAACAAATGTAAGAAATTATTAAAATAATCGTGGCGGGGCGCGACACTCTTGTGGTTTCCTTGTGGCGCGACGCAACAACTCAAAATGGACAGACTTTCACGAAATTTGCCCAGCTTCAACTCTCAAAAACTCCAAAATAATTCTAACTCTTTTCCAACTTGTTTCGAGACTTGGTGTTTCAGCATTATGGCTCGTTTTCACTCAATATCCAGCAAATTTAAGCATCAAGACCTGGAAAACACAATCTGATCAATAGTATGCACATTCTAACTAAAACGAAACTAAAAATAACGAAAACTATACAAACTGTACACGAATAAGAGATGTATTTTGCAATACATCACTAAGTCCCAGGTATATTGGACCCTTTGAGATTATTAGAAGAATAGGACCAGTAGCCTATCAGCTACAACTGCCAGAAGAAATGGCAGGAATACATGATGTATTTCATGTATGTAATCTCAAAAAGTGTTTAGCAGATGAATCATTAATGGTACCTCTTAAGGACATAGAAGTAAATGAGAAACTTAAACATAAGAGATTGAAAGACCACTACAGATTGAAGATAGGAAAGTCAAGAACCTTAAACATAAGAGATTAGTTCTGGTCAAAGTGAAATGGGATTCCAAGAGAGGACCAGAATACACATGGGAGCTTGAATCAGAAATGCAGAGGAAATACCCACACCTGTTCTAGTAGACCTCGAGGACGAGTTCTAAATTAAGGTGGGGAGGATATAACAACCCTCTTAAATTATTTCCGACACCCCTAAAATATTTGTAACATCCCTATACGTCCTAAGATGCACCCCGTATACGAAAACCATTCCAAAATACCTTTATATATTTAAAAACAAAACTTCAAAGGCGCTCGCGGGGCGCGACGCCCCTAGCTACATCCGTCGCGGGCAGCGATAAGCTAGGCCACCAGGACACCTCCGGTGCCACCACGTGTCACATGTGTCGAAGTTAGATCGGTGACCGGGCCAAGCTAGGGCCTACCCGGCCTACGTCGCGGGGCGCGAAGGCCCCTTCTGTTACTTACGCGGGCCACGAGAAAGCCAGAATCAGCTCCTATAAATTAGGAGCATCGGCAGTCCATTTCCGATGTTCAAAACACGAATTTCTCTCTCAAATTCTGTAGTGTAGAAGTTATATTCGAACATAATACCCCCTAAATAACGAAGTTCTGCCTCATTGTAAGTATCATAACCCCCAGTTACGTATTAGATACGCTGCCCGATTGATCTAGTGCTCCGTATCGGCTGTCGAGGCTCTGCCCTACGTAGTCATTGGAGTTCTGTCTAGGGGAGGGTATAACTAATGTAAATATTGGGTTATTATACTAATGCGTGTGCATTGTTTAAATTACTAGATTATAACCAGGAAACCATAAGGAAAAGTCTAAAATAGCAAAGTGAGTAATCTCCTTTTTATGTAAACCTTTTTGCAAACTGTTTTTACAGAACCTCAAATGTTTTCATTATGATTATCAGTGATTGAGTATTTGTAAATTCTACAATTATCGTCGGTATGTTGGGGGTTTTGTATACAAAATTTGTTGCTACACTGTGAGTAGTAACATGACCATAAGTCGGGTTGACAGTACCGTGGGTGGTAATTAAAGTCGAAGAATAAACAAATGTAATTGCGAGATCGCCCTCAATACTGTAAACTGATAAAACCTGTCTTGATTAAATTGGGATTCACTCGCCAGTATTTCCCACTGACAAAATATTTTTAAACGCGTTTCAGGTAACAAAATGTGAAAGCCAAATAGAAGCCAGCTGGACAACACTGAAGGCTTGGAAAAGTGGCTATAAAAGTTACCTAAATAAAGAAGATGTTTTATTCAATAAATTAGGGTTTATCCCTATAAGCATGTTTGTAATGAAAACTTGGGTTTTATCCCAATAAGTTTATAATGATAAAAATGTGGTGTTTTACTCTGATAAAATATTTCCTAACTACGGTCCTGATGTAAATTCCGCTTCCAAATAATGATAAACACATATACCACCATCTCTGAGTAGGCCGCGGCCGCCCGCCTCCCAAGGCAGTGGTCGGGGGGTTGCGACATCGAGTACTGAACTTCTCTATGAATATCTTTGAGCATCGCCATGAACTCCAAGTCTCTATCACCGCACTCTATATTACTGACAACACAAAGGTCACGTACGGCAGTTGAAGGCATCACCATCAGGTTTCTGGACACGTGATCTCTCGTAAACAGACCAAGATGAAGTCCATCAAAACACCTCTTCAGCTCTTGAAGAGTAGCCCTATCCTCATATACTTGATCCTCAACTTGCTTGATAAAGCGATACTTTAAATCATCAGAGTCTGCAGAAGGGTATGATGACATTTTAACTTGTATATTTCTTCAAGTCTGATGTAAAATAAGGATATTATGGTAGTAAAACGTGATGAAAAACAGGTGAACTGACAATCATATTATATAGTGAAACAGCTAACAACCCAAAGGTCAGACTTAATTTCACCGCACCATTAAACTAATCAAGGAGGTAAAAACGTGTACATTTAATATATAAACATATAAATTCATATATTTCAAAACAACAACCATTTAATGCAAAACCTTTAAAAAATAAGTTTTTATGCGAAAACTAAAAAGTTAAATATCAAGAAACCGAAAGAACAAAAATAAATAAAAAAAAAACAGGTTATCATAATTACCATTAACTTCTTCATTTATCATAAAGATGCATTTTAAACACTATAAAAGACTGATGATTAGGCTGATTCAAAACATCAACAATTGTGTTTTAAAAACCTGTCCTCTAAAAAAACAAAGTTGGAACACAACTGGCATAATGAAGAACTAATATATAAAATCGACATCATCAGTGATAATAAATACAAGAAAACCTGGAGCAGCATCGGATTGCTTCATGAAGTTCTCCACTCTCCTACATCAGACTTCAAGAACAGTGCAGAAGAATTTCCCACTGCTCGCTCAAAAAAAACAAAGCTGAAATATATCAACACTTTAAAATAAAAATTATGAACATATATCAACAGTTTAAAAGAATCCACAAATCTAAAATAACCCGCAATTGATTGTTTGAAATTTAAACAACTCTAATTAGGCTGAAATATAAAGCGAGAATTAGAATAGATCGGTTCAAAATTTAAGATTCAAAATTACAGAAAAAAAAACATACTCTCAACGATGTTGCAACAATGATGTTGGGAAAATTATGTGAAGTACAAAAAGCTGTAATCGAAGATGAACAGACTGAATATGGAAATTCTGCATTCTGCAACAATCTATATATACTTTCTATAAAAAGAGAAAACCAAGTGACATAAGAAAAGCTGAGGTGAAACGTTGATGTGTGGAACAGAGCTTCAATGAAACAACGATGTTGAAACAATGATATTTGAACAATAATACTGGAAGGATAATGTGTAAACAAAGTCAACAAATGTTCGAACAAAGAACAGTAATCGGATGTGTAAACATAGTCAACAAATGTTCGAACAAAGAACTGTAATCAGAGATTAACCGGCTCAATCATGAGAGCTATGCATTTGAGTGAGAGAGATAAATTGAAATTTGAATGTGGAGCCAAATTCATATATGTTACTTATAGGGAGCCAGATTCATATGTAGTTTGAATTTTGAATTTGGAGCCAGGATTTTAAATTTTGAATATGGGTAGAAGTTATGGGTAGAGGTTTGAAGATTGTATAAACAGCTATCCTTTTGTATGTGGGCAGAGGTTTAAATTTTTGATAATGAACAGACCTTTGAAAGTATAGATGTGGGCCAGACCTTTGAGAATTAAAGTGATTTTATATATTAAGGTTTATGATGCAATAATAACATAAGAAAAGCCTTGTTGGACAGCCTCTATGGCTGCCACCTCAGCTTTTCTTATGTCACTTAGTTTTATCCTTTTATAGAAAAGATAGATAGAGTAAATTACACTTTGTGTCCTTTGTTTATTACACAAATTAAGAAACATGACCTTTAAGAAAAAAATAGTTACACATTAAGTCCAAAAACACCATGTTATGTAACATTTTATGTCCTTTTAACCTAACTGAGTTAATTATCTTAGTTAGGTTAAATCAAAGTAAGGACAATAATGTATTTTCACATACCATAAAGGACATAAAATGTAATATACTTAGTTATCATTAAGGTCACAAAATATAATTTACTCTTAAAAACATTGTTATTTTCACATAATATTTAAGGGTTAGGATATAATAGAAAGTTTTTTTGGCTAGTAAGGCTAGGAAGTAATCTTGACTATCAATTGATTTAATCAATGGCTAAGATTAAATGAGTGAAATTGAAGAGAAGAAAAGAGGCGCGTGGGTTTGTTGTAAGGGTATTCTACTCAATACATGATAATAGTTTCTCTCTCCTCCAATCCCCCCATTTTTTAAACGTTAATAACTTTTTCATACGACATTATTTTTTTATAAAAATTGCACCAAAAAACGAGCGTTTTTTTATCTTTAAAACGAGTATAGTATTGCTATATTTTTGAAATTTTGTTTGAAAACACCCAGCTGCGTAAAACGCAATGGAAAAAAGCCCAGTTGCGTAAAACGCAGTGAAAAAACACACGTAAAAATGACTTTTTTTTTAAAACGCAATGCACAAAAAACACAAAGAAATGTCTTATTTGTAAAACGCAATGGACAGAAAACACAAAGAAATGTATTATTTCTAAAACGCTATAGCCTAAAAACACAAAAAAGTGTACTTTCTAAAACGCAATGGACTGAAAACACATAAAAAATGTGTTTTAACTAAAACGCAATGCACAAAAAACACAAAAAAATGTCTTATTTCAAAACGCAATGGCTAGAAAACACTTAAAAATGTATTTTTTCTAAAAACGCAATGGACTGAAAACACATAAAAATATGTTTTACCTAAAATGCAATGCACCAACAACACAAAGAAATATCTTATTTCTAAAACGCAATGGTCAGAAAACACTTAAAAATGTATTTATTTCTAAAACGCAATGGACTGAACACACATAAAAATGTGTTTTACCTAAAACGCAATGCACAAAAAAACATAAAGAAATGTCTTATTTCTAAAACGCAATGGCCAGAAAACACTTAAAAATGTATTTTTTCTAAAACGCAATGGACTGAAAACACATAAAAATGTGTTTTACCTAAAACGCAATGGACTAAAAACACTTCAAAAATGTGTTTTTTCTAAAACGCAATAGCCTAGTAACAGAAAAGAAAGTGTTCTCTCTAAAAAGCAATAGACTGAAAACACATAAAAATGTGTTTTTACCTAAAACGCAATGACTAAAAACACTTCAAAAACTGTCTGAACCAACAAGTAGGAGATCAAAAACTATCTATGAAAATGAGGCAATTGCCAGGGGCTGCCGCCCCTTGGACCCTGCTCCCAGGGGCGCTGCCCCCGGGCCCCCGCCAAAATCGTAAAATGCAATGACTTAATTTAAAAACCCAGATCGTAAAAATGCAATTCAAGAATTTCTTACATGAATCGAAGCCGATTTCTTCAACGATTGACGAAATTTGAATGATAGAAACACTTATCAGCGATCGAATCGAACGGATCGAGTGATTCGCTTCAAAATCACGGGAAAAAAATGAGTTATTGTATGAAGTTAAACTGGGTTTCTTCAAAAAAGTTGAAGAACACGTTGATTGGGTGTTTAAATCATTGATTGGGGACGAAAATCGCACTATAATGTAGTGATTATTGAGATAGAAAGTGAAGAAAATGTTGAAAATGATGGGTTTTGAAGTTACTGGGGAGAAGAAGGAAGAAGATTGGATACGATTGACTAAAATACCCTTCCTCTTTATTTTAAATTTCGTCACATGTCATAATTCTATTGCTTGCTATTCTTCCTAGCCAAAATAAACTTTCTATTTGATCCTCACCCCCAATATTTAAATGTAATTTATTAATTTTATTAGTATAACATTAAAAGTAATTTTTTTATTTAAAATAGCTAAACTATTTATAAAGAGTAGATGTAAAAGGTGATTTTGAAGTGAAAGTAGACCTGTCTTTTGCTTTAGATTCGAAGCTTATTCAACCCTCAAACAGTTTTATTCATCCTTTTTACTTATTGCCAAAAAAATTATTTTTCACTTATTGCCAAAAAAAAATAAAATAAAAAATAGAGTAAACTTCCATTTTGCTCCATGTGGTTTGGTCATTTTAACGGTTTTGCTCCAATAGTTTAAAAATAGCCATTTTCCTCCCTGATTTTTCTAACTTATCTTTATTTTGCTCCCAGCCTCTAACTCCATCGGGGAGGAAACTGGCGACAAACTAGAAAGATTAGGGAGCAGACTGGCGACAAACTCGAAAGATCAGGGAGGAAAATGATTATTTTTAAACTATTGGAGCAAAACCGTTAAAATGACCAAACCATAGGGAGCAAAACGGAAGTTTACTCTAAAAAATACTAAGTTAGATAATTGACATAATTACATGAAATTAATAATTTATATTGAATAAAATTTTTAGATAAGTGACTGAATATTTGAAAAGACATAAGGTAACAATATAGCCCATATGTGATTTGATGAAGCCGTGAAGCAACTCGCCGATTCCAGCCCAATTGAAAATACACTTAATGGGCCAACCTGACACTATCATAGTTCCATGTATAAATGAAAAGCTTTCAAAATTGGGGCGCCATATTTAACAATTTATGAGTGTTCGAGATTCATGAAAGAGGACCAAATGCAAACACCAAAGATGGACCATATACCAATTTTTTTTTCCAATTGCAAAGCTAAATCGATCAATGCTCAGTTAAAGAAGCTACTAATGTGATTTTTCCCACACAAATATAATTATATTTATATATTTTATATAGCTAGTTATTTATGGATTTGCACAGTGGCAGAGCTTGATCAAAACTTTCGAGGGGGGGTCATGGGACCCAATTTATATATTGTATAAATATTTAGACAAAATAATTGTATGGGGCATCCTTTATAATTTTAAAATTTTCAGATAAAAAATAAAAAAATTGCACTTCTAACCGAAACATTTGGGTGGAGGGGGGGGGGGGGGTTGCACCTCCCCGGTTTCCACTAAGATGCGCCTTGGATTTGCATTCTACTATTTGAGAGCTTCACAACAAACTGAACTTGACTCCAAAATGGAGTTATGAACAAGATTTCAATGTTTGAAGTTGTGTGGTTGGAACAACGAAAGCTGTGAAAATTTGGTAAAAGTAGATGACACTTGTATAAATATTTAGACAAAATAATTGAGGGGGGCATCCTTTATAATTTTAAAATTTTCAGATAAAAAATAAAAAATTTGCACTTCTAACCGAAACATTTGGGGGAGGGGGGGGGGGTGCACCTCCCCGGTTTCCACTAAGATGCGCCCTGAATTTGCATTCTACTATTTGAGAGCTTCACAACAAACCGAACTTGACTCCAAAATGGAGTTATGAACAAGATTTCAATGTTTGAAGTTGTGTGGTTGAAACAACGAAAGCTGTGAAAATTTGGTAAAAGTAGATGACACTTGTCTAGTATAGGAGGTGCGACAAACCTTGGAGTGATTTATAAGGAGGAACACTCCTAGAAAATGTTTCCTTAAAAGAAGTGAGAACCCTAGCACCCTAACTCGCCTATGTCACTTGCGAAGTGCGTGAGCGATGGACGCATTGTGGCGCTTATGACACTCTTTGCGATTCGCATCACCGCGAGAGTTGCCTTTAGGTTTTTAAAGTTTGGTATGGCCGAGTGCCCCACTCGTAGTTCCCACTGCACGAGTCAATATTGACTATAATTTCCCACACGAATAAACAAAATATCTTTATTGTAACCTTTTTATTATTTCAATAAAAATAACACATTATCCGGTAAGTCAACCCGCCAAGTACAATTTTTTGATGTTCTTTTCACTCATTGATCATCATGCTTTGTTTACATATGTGTTAAACTGTTAATAGAAAATTTTACCGATTCCAGAGGACGATGTGGAACAATAACAGATTAACAAGGGGGCGCCGTTGGGGCGTGGGGCACGGTTGTTGCTTTGGTGGCGTCTACATGACGCCACAAGGCAACACTTTGTCTTATCAACGAAGCCCAACGGAGGCCCTCCATAACACATGGTCTAATAGGTCACTTAGGGGGAGGGGGGTGCACCTCCCCGGTTTCCACTAAGATGCGCCCTGAATTTGCAATCTACTATTTGAGAGCTTCACAACAAACCGAACTTGACTCCAAAATGGAGTTATGAACAAGATTTCAATGTTTGAAGTTGTGTGGTTGAAACAACGAAAGCTGTGAAAATTTGGTAAAAGTAGATGACACTTGTCTAGTATAGGAGGTGCGACAAACCTTGGAGTGATTTATAAGGAGGAACACTCCTAGAAAATGTTTCCTTAAAAGAAGTGAGAACCCTAGCACCCTAACTCGCCTATGTCACTTGCGAAGTGCGTGAGCGATGGACGCATTGTGGCGCTTATGACACTCTTTGCGATTCGCATCACCGCGAGAGTTGCCTTTAGGTTTTTAAAGTTTGGTATGGCCGAGTGCCCCACTCGTAGTTCCCACTGCACGAGTCAATATTGACTATAATTTCCCACACGAATAAACAAAATATCTTTATTGTAACCTTTTTATTATTTCAATAAAAATAACACATTATCCGGTAAGTCAACCCGCCAAGTACAATTTTTTGATGTTCTTTTCACTCACTGATCATCATGCTTTGTTTATATATGTGTTAAACTGTTAATAGAAAATTTTACCGATTCCAGAGGACGATGTGGAACAATAACAGATTAACAAGGGGGCGTCGTTGGGGCGTGGGGCACGGTTGTTGCTTTGGTGGCGTCTACATGACGCCACAAGGCAACACTTTGTCTTATCAACGAAGCCCAACGGAGGCCCTCCATAACACATGGTCTAATAGGTCACTTAGGTGGCAAGCAGACCGGACAAAATCCCTCATATATCGTCGGGCACATAAGCTATCTATTGTAGCCGAAGATTTTGCATTCAACTGACATGCATCTTTGATTCTGGATTCAACTGTCGGCTCATCGGCTATCAACTGTCGGCTCATCGAAATTTAAATTCTTTATGACCCGAATGATAAATCTATCTACTCTGGTTGTCTGGTCTGGTAGGTGCTTTTTGTTTGAAACTAAAAAACCATAGATCATTTGTACTTGTCTAACTTGTGCTCACTAAAGTATGTGTTCATAATCATTGTGGTTGTTTAACCAATTTAGAAACTTCCAAGGTGATATTTGAATGAATGCCCAAAAGACTAGAGACCAAACAAAGTTTAGAGTCATTATCTTGATACAATGATGATCACCCATGTGATTAGTGGGATATGATGGCCAAGAGCACACTTTGCTTGCAATTAATAATTATTGATATCTTGGATTCAAGTAAATCCACTTTTTTTGGGCTGGGTTACCAATGACATAATATGATGCTAAGACTGAAGGGAGTGGGGCGTCCTCAAAAGAGGGCGTCTTACGACACGTGGCGTTTGGGGGCGGCTTGGGGCGTCCTCAAAAAAGGGGGCGTGGTGTTCATGGCAACTCAAGATGCCACCAAGACCTCTGATTGGTTGATTTGTTTGAAAAGGGGGGGAGTTCTTGGAATTTTGTGCCAAAAGTTGATAAAGTGTGAGAGGAGGGGCGACGAGAAGAGGACGGGCAAATGAAGTTGCTATGGAAGTTGCCTAAGGGGCGCGGTATACCAGGCGACTTGGGGGTGGGAGTCGCCCCACTCCCCTCAGTCTAACCTTCATTATTTTAAGTACTTTAATCTACTTTAGACCTCATGCTTAGCTGTATTTATAGATAAACACTTAGGTAATCAAATAAACCTTCAATAAACATTAGGAATTATTAGTTAATGGACAGCAATAATTGATTGACCAGAAAAGGACAAGATTCTTTAACAAATATCAATAAATGTTGTTTTTTTTAGAAGGTGACTTTCTATGTACTGGATCAGTGGTCACCGGGTTCATGTCTAAGACAATCCCCCGTCAGCCCTGCATTTACGGACGCGATGTTCGATCTGGCCCTAGCCGCCGCGTAAGCTGACTTCCGCCCGGAAACCATACTGCCCCCACACGAGAGACTCACTGGGGTAACAGCTGGGTAAAACCGGGTTGCCCTCAAGACCGTACCATGCCTCGGTAGGATACGATCTATCGTCGGGACCACCCCCCCCATAATGCCACAGCCGGGGATCGAACCGGAGACCGGCCTAACCAAACCCCATGGGATTACCCAGCTGGGCTGGGATTGGTTTAAACTTTAAAGTGATGATATATTCTTATAAAAATATCTAAAAACATGTCTATGCATAGATTAATGTTTTTTTTTTGAAAGGAGAACTTCATAAACCACGGCTCGAAGCGTCCTCAAAGCAAGGACCTACGAGCAAAAAACAAGCCAAACAACATCAGTCCAATGGACAAATACACCAGTTCTTCTAATCGACATTTTTAAATCTAGACCTATTACGAAACCAAAAAAACGACGTAGATTTAACAACTTCCACAATCTCTATAGGTCTCCGGGTTTTGTTGCTGAAAATCCGATTATTTCGCTCGTTCCATAGCACCCACATGGCAGTGTAAACGATGCCGCGCAAAAAACAAGCCAAACGATGTATAGATTAATGTTTGATATATGGTTTAGTTATTTTTCTATATCTTTACTTTTTATTTTGTCACATGTTTTTGTGTAACATTTGGCCCATAACAACCAATGTTTTCTTATTTGTTCGTGAGTAGCTTACATATTTGTTTTTAGGTATGAGAACTTCCCGCATGAAGTTCTCGGCTTCTCGCATCACAACCAGTATACAAAAGTGCATTGGTGGTATTTGAGGCGTGACGTTATTTATGACTCAATATCTCTGACTCTCTGTTGTGAACGATAGTCTCAAAACTACCAGAGAACTGCAACAACTAAAATGCCAACTCTCACCCTAATACCCAATAACATAATTAAGTTTTTAATCTACAACTATTTGATGAGATTGGAGGATAAATTATTTGAGCACACAAATTCCTTTAGTTAACTGAAGCTTATGTTTGAAGGTTTATAGAACCTAACTTGCTGCTAATCTAAGTTTCCTAGCTCCTTTGTACAGAATTATTAGTTTGCTTGTATAATAAACATGTCTTTCTAATGGTCCATTTAACTTGTGGTCATATGGAATATTAAACTTTTTTATAAAACATTTGCACTCCTTTAAACTGAAATGATTCTAGAATTGATGTTAACATATGATATACATATGCTATATATCTATTTGTACTTGTGTTTTTATAACAATCATTCTCTAAAGTAAATGTGAAATGAAGAAATATGATTTAATTTATCGGGTGGTATGTGACTTGTGAAAGATGACCTACTTTCAACTTTCAACTAATATTAAGCATCTATTGGTTAATTTGTATCTAAGTCATTTGTCACTCACTTCCTGCTTGGATATGATTATTTATAAAAGTATGTTTATATATATATATATATTAATAATCCTGTTGACAAATCATCAAAATAACTTGTTTGATTAAGTGTGTTTACCATTTTGACCAAACTATATTTATCAATTTCATTAATTAATACACTTGAATGTTTTAAACCCCACCCTTTGGTGTGGTGGTGCTAACATGGGTTTGCTAACTAGGGGTACAAGGGTTCGATCCCTTCTAACAAAGGTTTGTGGTAATATTTGGCTGTTCAAAAAAAAAAAAAAAAAAAAAAAAGATATTCTCATTTTTATACAACACGATTGTCAAAATCTCAAACAAACTATGTTGAATCGTTCATCGAGACCCACCAATTATGTCAAGACATGAATAGATGTCACTATGGCGAATAGTTTGTCAAAATCACGACATGTCCCTCCGCCACGCGATTCGTGAGAGTTTACTTTCCGTGCATTTTTTTAGTCTCCAACTCTTCTTTGCGATTTTTTTTTTCACATTTTCGGAAACTGTGTGTTGAGAATCTCACATTCACAAACAAACAATTAATATTCGAAGTTTTGTAACTCAGTTGTCACATTGATTGTTATAGATGATCCAATTGACAAGATAGAGAGATGTGAGTCTTGGCTCTAATTTTTAAGAGAACTTAAGCAATTGAATTAGTTAAAATACAAGATTTGTGATCATATCTAATAGAATAGTTAACATTGGCTGATCCTTTGCCGCTAGCCTGACACTACCTTGTCAGTGGCGGATCTAGAAAATCGTTATAGGGGCAATGTTTCAAAAAAGGGTAAAATGGGCTAAGTATTTTGTCGAGTCTCATATTGTTGTCGAATTTGATGTGTTATGTTAGTTCTGCATGCGATATGCTTTTCCGGTTTCCGGTTCTACATGTTCAAACAGTTGAATCGGTTTGCGTTATTTTAAATTTGATTTTTATAATTTTAATAAAAACACAATATTAAGGTAATACTGATCTTCCATATTTTGAATAATTAACAACGTGCATTCCATTTTAATATTTTATCGTTGTTTGGACTATTACTCACCTCATTCAATGTAATATTGTTTATAAGTAATAAAAATGCTCTTAAAATGTTTAATATTTTATAACAAAATAGTTGTTTTTTTAAGATAAAACCATGATCAGTTACACAAATCCAAATTGAGATAGATTATTTTTTAAGATGAATTTGTATTTCACAGAATTAAATGGTTAATAGTAACCCGGCTGAACCACCCAATTCAACCGATTGAACCATCTCAAAGCCCAACCCGATATGATTCAAATACCGATTTTTAATTTCAATATCGTATTTTTGTATACGTAGAAATTATAGTCGTTGAGTCGAGGCAACGGAGAAAGCCACGAGGTCTCCGAAACCTAATTACGACCGGGGCCCATACGACCGGCCCACCACTAGCAAAATAAAGAAAAGAGACAAAACAAAAAGGGGCCCATACCTAAAGCTACGAACGTGCGAGGGGTAGAAGTGAACATTTACAAACACGACTTTAAACAACCAGCTCCCATGTGCTGTGCTCTCTCCTTTACATCCCACCACCCCTTTCTCTTTCTCTCTTCCAATCATACATACACACTCCTCTATATCTATATCTATATCAATATTCATTCTTATTGCAATCACTCACCATACTTTGAAGGTAACATTTCTTTTCATTCATCTTCAATCCTCACTTTTGTTCTATATTCTCTAGAAATTGTTGTTACTTAATCGGTTTATTTTTGCCGCGTTCGTTTTGAAGGGGCATAATTTTGTGTTTAGCAGGGTAGGGTTTGCTTTTCAGAAGGATGTAACGGCGCAGCTTCTTGCCCGTCTACCTGCCAGCCATTAGTCTGTCTCTGAAAAGATTGCTATTTCCTTTTTCTAAAAAAAAAGTTATTTTTCGTTTATATTGGTTTTGATTTTGGCTTGGGTTCCGTTCTTTAAATGATTTGTGTTTAGCAGGGTAGGGTTTGCTATTCACAATTTATTTGAATGATTTGTTGGATTTTTCGTTTATATTGGTTTTGATTTGTTTTGTTTTGTTTTGAGGGGGCAGAATTTTGTGTTTTATGTTTATTTTGATAATTTGTTTTTCTGATTTTGTTGATAAAATGATAGAATATATAGAGTTTCTTTTTAGGTAAGAATTTGTTGATTCTATCTTATTATTTCTGACACGAATCACAATTTATTTGAATCTACAGGAAAGTTATTGTCGTCAACGAGGTCAAATTCTGTTAATCTCTAACTGATCCGATCCAAAATCCAACAAACAAAACGGTTTTCTGTTGATGACGACGTCACCGGCGGTACCGACCACCCCGGTAACAGACAGCACGGACAGAGCACGTGATTCGTCAAGGAGTCGAAAGAAGAAAACCTTGATTCCATCCGACGATAACGAAAATTATCATAGTATCCGAGACTGGTTAGCTGATGATAATCAGACTACAGAGTGGAAATCTGAACAACAACAACAAGTTTACCGCTCAAAACTCCTAAGAGCCCTCCGTCGGCTCCAACAGAGTCCAGGAGGGTTCGGTGCTGGCGGAGCTACTGTCCGTGAGACAGCTGACCGAGTCCTTGCTGTAACAGCAAAAGGAAGGACTCGGTGGAGCCGTGCTATTCTCATGAATACATTCAAACTAAAACTTTTGAACAATAGCCGGAGGCAGAGAGGTTTGGTTGTTACTCCAGCCGGCAATAGCCGGTTGAAGAAACCGAGAGTGCATATATTGAAGTTGAAAAAGTTGAAGATGAAGATGTGGATGGTTTTGAAAAAGAGCGACTTGCTGGATGCGCAAAGGAGAGCACGAGTTCTTGGAGGATTGGTTCCGGGTTGCGAAAAACAGTCATTCCCGGTTGTGTTGACAGAAGCTACAGATTATATACCGGCTCTTGAGATGCAGGTTAAGGCTATGGCTGCTCTTGTTGACCTTTTATCTGATATTCTGATGGTTCGGGTTTGATTGCAGGAGATGGTACTTTAGGTCCGCTCAGTTTGAGTCGACCACTAAGGCTGGCAAATCGTGTCTTAACAGGTTTAACAGGTTTCTGACGGCGCGCACAACATAAGTTTCAAACATGATTACGACTCGTTTAACTACTTTTTACCTTATGTTTATAAAACAGTTTTATGTTTTATGTACAAAGATGAATAAATGATGGATCCAAACATTGTAATTTTAATTATTTTAAAAATTAAAAAAGTCAAAGGGTGTATTTTTCAGTCAAACAGGTCTAATCGTGTCTTAACAGGTACCCAATTGCGACCACCACCGGGCTGATATTGTTGTACTCTATGTCTATTGTTTTGTGCCTTTGGTTTTATTGTCAAGTTCAACATTGTTAAAATACATTCTCTTCTATTATTTGTTATTTTGCCTTTTAATTTTCTAGTATATAATTGAACCATCCAAAACTCATTATTGTTAAGAAAATATTGGTGTGTTTACAACAATAAATAATCTGAAAAACAACTCATTGTTTTTCGTTTTTATTCTCCCTTTGATGGGTGTGGTTAGGTAGCAATTCATTATCCTAAACACGAGACGAAGATAATTAGGTTTTGGCTTGTTATATTTGTTTGATTTGATACAGAGGCCGTGCTAGGTTGACCAGTTAAATTAAATGGGTTGTGATTCCGTTGCTATTTTTAATGTGTTTAATCAAATATGTAAATTGACTCAAATGGGTCGATTCGCTAACTAGTGTAGCCCATTTTTTTTACAACCCGACCCGACGAAACAATTAATACATTTACATCTTGATTACTACATGCCAGACATCAACTCACCAACCTTTTTGATACGTTTAGATAAATGAGTTAAACATGTCATGTTTGGCGCACATGACTTTAAATGTGTGCAGGTTAGGATTGAAGTTTCGACATAAAAATAGTATGGGACATGTTTTGGTTGGACAAACGGTTCTCAAGCCGAAACATGTCAACATGACACGATTGGCAATCTTGGTCGGTTCTACAACTAACATAAGAACATTCTCAATAGGGCCCGTGTATGGTCGTTTTTGGGTTGTGGCACCAACGTAGATGAGAGAGGTAAGAGGTGGCATTAGCTGGAAATATTCTAAGCAGGGGCGGACCTACCATATACCCGGGGGCAACGCCCGCTACGGCTTGGCTCGGAAAAATTTGAAAAAATTAGTGTAAATTTTGGAAAAATTTGAGGTTTTTTCGATTTCGTTACGGCTTATTTATAAAACGTTACGGCTTGGCGGATTTTCTAGATCCGCCACTGATTCTAAGCATTGTAAATCACATGTTTAGAGACGTGTGTTTTCTTTCACCATGCACCATGGTTCGATACCACCGATGGCCGAAAACTCAACTAGCAATCGAGCATACTCCTATAGTCTTTGTTAACTAAAATGATTACAAAGTTAGCTTTGCATATGTCATTAAACAAAGTAATACATTTCTAAAACAATTCAATCAAGGCTCAACTTATCTAAAATTTAAAATATAAAGGCTTTATGTGTGCAAATTAAATTACAACATAAATATAAAAAGACTTAATTTATTTAATTTTTTTCTTATATATTGTACTACATAAATAAATTTGTATCACAACCCTAGACCTCCACCATGTCATTTGACAACTAGCATGTTATCCGACAAGTAATAAATTAAAAGCGTCAGAGCATGTTGATTGATGTCGAAAGTTCAATTTAAAATGAAATCGGAGGGTTACCTCCATGGGAACCATATGGTTATTTTAATAGTCATTGGAATGGGATTGTTGAGTGATAAAATCTAGCTTGGTAACGTACCGGTACCGAAAGTACGATTCTGAAAATCACTAAAAAATAGGCAAATGTATCGAAATTGCTTGGTACGGTAATCGAAGGTGAATCAACCCAAATAACCGGTACTGTGTCGTACTTAACCGAACCGAAAGCGCTGTTCCAAAAAACAGAAAAAATGGGTACCGAAAATGGCCCGGTACGGTACCGGTTCGGTTTCGGTACCATTTGCTCATCCCTACTAAAATCTAGACTTTCGAAGTGGAAAGCTAAAACATTATCTATTGGGGGAGGGTAACTCTATTAAAATCGGTCCTAGATAGTCTCCCTCTATATATTTTTTCTATATAAGGCCCCTAAAGGTGTTCTTAAGTCTTAACACCCCAGAGGCTTTAAGGAGAAGGTTTTTTTTGGGAGGTAATGAGGATAAAGCTAAAATGAGTTGGGTTTGTTGGGAACGGGTAATTGGTCCGGCGGATAAGGGTGGACTCGGGTTGGGCTCGCTAAGGGACATGAACATAAGTTTAGTAATAAAATGGTGGTCAAGGTATAAAACCGAAAAGGAGGGGTTATGGTGAAAGGTAATAACATCTATACATTCTCAAGAAGGGTCATGGTCTTATTTGCCGATTAAAGAAGGGATACCGGGGGTTTAGAATGGAATATATAAAACGGGGAAGGAATTGTTAGAACAAAATGTAAATTCTAACTCTTTAATTAGAAGAAAGGTTGGGGATGGGGGAGAGATAAGATTCTGGATTGATTGGTGGCAGGGAGAATGTCCGTTAATGGATTTTTTCACGGCCCTTTTCAAGCTAGAAAAGGTAAAAAAAATGCAACAGTTCGCATAAGGGTCGAAAGTTGGGATTGGAAGCGCGAGATACATGGGGCTAGGGAACAAGACGAATGGAGGAAATTGCAACAAATAGTTGACGGGTTACCTAGGCTGGAGGGACATGATAATCGGATATGGTCTCTTAATTCGGAAGGAGTTTTTTCGGTTGCATCATGTCGGGAAGCACTCGTTAAACATGCGGTTCCTTTTTCCCCTTATGAACGAGTTAAATGGGTTCCAAAGAAGATTAATATTTTTGCTTCGAGAGCTGAACAAGATCGACTTGCTCCCTTGAAAAATCTGCAAAAAAAAGAAAGAAATTTGCTACACGGTTCCGTAATGTGCCATATGTGCAGTGATCACGAGGAAGATGTGAATATTCTTTTTTAGGAATGTCATGTTGCGGCTTTGGTTTAGCAGAAGATCAGTACTTGGATGAAAATTCCACCGGTGTATGCCTTTAACTTTCGTGATCTTATACAGTTATACAAGAATGTCAAGGGATCTGATCAGAGAAATAAATTGGTACAATTAGCTGTTCTGACTACATGTTGGGTTGTATGGAAAGTTCGAAACGAGGTGATTTTTAATGGCAAAAGAATATCGGCGGATGGGATCTTGGGTGAAATACAATCTTTGGCTTTTATATGGGTGAAACACAAATCAAAAGACGTGAATCTCGACTGGGAGAAGTGGGTGAATTTCAACATATAGGCTGTAATCAAAAGATATTTTTTTTGTTAGTTTGTTTGGGGTATTTTGTAAAAGTCTGTATGGGTGAGTAATAGGTGTTGGCTGCATGTAGGGCTGTAAACGAACCGGACGAACACGAACAAGGCCTTGTTCGTGTTCGTTTGTGAAGGAAATAAATGTGTTCACGAACGGTTCATGAACACTTACCGAACGAGCTTTTATGTTCGTGTTCGTTCATTAAGGAAATGAGCGTGTTCACGAACACAAATAAATTTGGAGAACACGGCGAAGGATAAAGATAGATGGCCTAGAGAGTAGCACTCGAACTTGAATCCCTTATTGTGGAATGGAGGTCGATTGTATTCGTGGATGTAAATAATGAGAAATGAAAGGGAAATGACGCATAAACAAGGTGAAAGTGGGTTTCCTAGTTTAATTGTTAGGGAAATAAAATAAATAAAAGTTTAATAATATGAAAAGTACAAATAAAAATATAAGAAAGTACACAGATCTTCAATTAAAACACAAACATACGAACATAAACGAACGCAAATCAACGAATGTTCACGAACGCGTTCACGAACACCTTACCGAACGTTCACGAACACAATCGAACGAACGAGACCTCTGTTCATGTTCGTTCATTTAACTAATCGAATGAAATTTCTTGTTCATGTTCGTTCGTTTATTAAACGAACGAACATAAACGAACTTCCCGCCGAACGGTTCACAAACTGTTCGCTGAACGTTCGGTTCGTTTACAGCCCTAGCTGCATGCTTTTGCTAATGCCTCACTAGTAATCATTCAGTTGTAAATTTTGGTGATGTTTAATGAATTTGCCGTTCAAAAAAAAAAAACAGTCTTATTTATAAATAACTAGGGGTTGGTGTTCGCGCTTTGCAGTGAGGCAAGCGGGGGAATTTGATTGTTATTATTTTGTTTGTACGGTACCAAAACTCAGCATAGTAACCGGAAGAGGATACCTAAATACGGAACTGTTAGTAACCGAAAGAGAAAACTAAAAATATAAAGCGGTAGTACATCCAAAACAATATCAAAATTTACTTCAAACGTAAACCAACTAAAAACGTACATAAAAATAAAAACGAACACGTATTATATTTGATGTCAATCATTTCCGAAATAATTTATGTTAAAATGTAAACCCACTTGAATTTACACCATGTATGTATATAAAAATAAGCACTTAAAACTTGAGAGGGTCAAAATGGTATTTCATTAAGTTTTTAAAAAATTAAGGGAGTATAAGTGTAAAAAACTAAAAGTTAAAAGGCTAAAATACAAAATAAGAATAATAAAAAAAAGTTACTGTAAGCGCCAAATTGACAAATCCACGCTACAGTAACTTTGATTGTGTTTTAGTATTATTGTTAATGTTAATGTTAACTTTAATCAATTTTTATTTAAATAATTAATTAATTCTTTTGGTATAATCTTTGATTGAAAATTGCGACCTTCTAGAGAAAGTATCAAAATTAAGAAAGCATGCAAGAAACGCAACTAAACATCAAACATCACATGTAGGGATGGATGTGAAATCACTGCCCCTAATTAAATTAAAATATATTAATTTATTTGATTCATAATAATAGTTACATAGAGATAATTTTTACTATGTAAAATATCAGTAAGGATATGTTTTTTAGTCATTAGTCTCGGTCCCTAAACTAAATAGGTTGGAATGAACAATTGGAACACAACAAAACTGTCTTATACTAATAAAATCAAATAACCATCACTAGTGCTCTAGTGGTGGCCATGCGTTTTTAAGTTCCACCATGGTGGGCTCAGATGAGTTTTCCCCTCCAGATCTCAAGTTCGAGTCTGAGTGATAGGGGTTTCTCATTGAGGCGTTTAATTGGAGATCTATTGTACAAGGAGGATCTCTAGCGCAGACCCGATTAAGACAACGTATGCTAAACCTCCCGGCATTCGCGAATAATTCACACCTTAAAAAAACTAATAAAATCAAATAGATTCAGTGACAAATGAACATAAAACAAATAATACAAAAAAGTATTAAAATTAATCAAATGAATCGAATTAATATAATCAACAACCACTCATCCATCTGGTTGTGATCAACAAAATGTTTTCGTTATCCGCATATATTTTAAGGCAAAAGATCAAATACAAATAATCTTAACATACTAAACATACAAATTGAAGGAAAACTCAAAAAGACAAGGTGACATTTTTGTAATTACCACCAACTATCAAAGTTACTATACAAATGTGAACTCAACAAAAAATACCTAAAAAACACAATTTTTTTTAACATTTTTTATTAAAAAATCGCTACATTTTGTTAGCAAAAAAAAAAATTTATTTTTTGCTGCTACTAAAAGTAGCGATTTTTTAATAAAAAATGTTAAAAAAAAATAATAATAATAATTTGTGTGTTTTTTTTATTTTTTTAGATTTTTTAGGTTTTTTGGGGGTTTAGTTTCTAGCATTTTAGCTTGGGTGGGGGTGGGGGGGGGGGGTTAGGTTTTTTTTTTAGGTTTTTTAGGTATATTTGTAGAGTAACTTTGATAGTTATTGATAATTACAAAAATGCCACCTTGTCTTTTTGAGTTTTCCTTCAATTTGTATGTTTAGTATGTTAAGATTATTTGTACAAGAACTTTACCCTATATTTTAAATATATTGATGTGATCTTTAATGCCGGTTAATCCTTGAATTAATGATAGTTTAAACATGCAAGAACAACTCCATCGTTGTTCATCCGGAAATCCGAACGTCCTATGTAGGGGCGGATCTACCTCTATGAAAGGGGTAACCGGGGTTACCCCTTGGTCGGAAAAAATTTGGAAAAATTAGTGTAAATTTTGAAAAAATTTGACGTTTTTTCGATTTCGTTACGGCTTATTTATATAAGGTTACCCTTGGTTGGAATCCTAGATCCGAAGGTTACCCCTTGGTCGGAATCCTAGATCCGCCACTGGTCCTATGTGGACAAAATTTTTGGATAACACCGTTGTTCTTCTCAACCTTCCATTTTCGAACTAGTGTTCATCTGAAAATTCAAGCAAGTGAAACGAGTGTTTGGTGGGGCCCCCTACGAACAAACAATATGTAATATATAGAGTAAAGTATAATTTGCGTTCATGTAGTTTACATGAAATCATAGGTTGAGCCCTTAAGCCAAAATCTTACCATATGAGTCTTTGTGGTTACATTTTCTTACCATCTGAGTCCTCACTGTTTGATAGTCCTTTGAAAGTAAGTGAAAAGACCAAAATACCCATTTTTTATGTCTGCAACATGCATCCCTACCTCTTAATTTAAGTTTTTCCCTTCAAAGTCAAATTATAAACATCTCAACTAATAACTCTTTAAAAATCTTAACCAACTACTCTTAACTAACACTCTTAATCAAAGAGTATGCAAGGTGTATGCTATGCTTGTAAGAATCAAACAATCAACGTGCATGCTACAGCAATCCAACAATCAATGTGTGTATTGCATCATTCAAACAATGTGGCCGCATCAAAAAATCAAACAATTTAGTTGCATCAAACAATCACACAATGTGGCTGCATCAAACAAATGTACCTATCATTGCAGCTGCATGAAGCCGCATCAGTCAACCATGCTTGTAGTTGCATTAAACAATCAAACTGTGCTTGTAGCTGCATCAATCAAACAAATATACATAAGCTTGCAACTGCATAAAACTATCAAACAAATGTACCTTTGCTTGCACCTGCATCAATCGACCACCCTTACATCATTCAACCATGTTTGTTGATGCATCAACCAATCAACAAATGTATAATACTACTCCTGCATCATATTATAAATGCATATATACTTATACTACTCCTCCATTACACAATAGATGCATATATACTTATACTACTCCTGCATTATACTACCCCTGTCTATTTATGCATATAGACTTATACAAACTAATAACATCAACAGTAATCAGATTTTTACATGCATCACAAAGCATGTCCGATTCTTACATTCATTACAAATTATATATATATAATGGGACAATTGATAATTACAATTAGTGGCAAACATGATTAAAAAAACACATAAAAACGTTCTAGTTAGGCATCATATACATTTACAAAAGCGATATACTATACCCCTACTTAATTCTATCTTCCCTGCCCCGTTCGATGTGGATGTCAACGTTAACTTTGTTCATAAACATGAGAACCCACTTTATATGCATGAGAACATGGCGTAGGGTGGCATTGAGCCGTATTCCGGCTACAACATTTAAATATTAAGTTCAAAAAACAATAATTTTGGGAAATTTATGACTAACAATACTCAGCATTAATAATACTTACCTCAGACACATTCGATGTCCACTATCGCATCTATTATCAATCAAACCATTGTCGCCGGAGTTGATTGGAGAAGATTAATGGAGTAGTTGGGTTCAAGGGTTCGGTAATAAGGGTAATTTTCATGGGAGAATGTGAAATTAGGGTTGACAAATAGGTATTAGAGAGTGTCTTTGGGTGAAAAGACTAGAAATCCCTCACCGTCGTTACAGTGAGGGACTCAAATGGTAAGAAAATGCAACCACAGGGACTTAAATGGTTAGATTTTGGCACTTGGGACTCAAATTGTAATTTCATGTAAACCACAGGGACACAAATTCTACTTTACTCTAATATATACACACATACACGTGTGTGTGTATTACTTTACTATTTTTTTAAAAGACTAAAATGGCATTTTCGTCCCTGTGGTGTGGCCAGTTTTGCAACATTCGTTCAAAGGTTTGTTTTTCACATCTAGATCCAAAAGGTTTAAAATCTTGGCATTTTCATCTAACACGTTAACCCCATCAATTTTTCTTCGTTAAGTCAGGGGTATTTTCATCTTTTTTGTTAACTTAAAGGGTTATTTGGTCTTTTGAATACTTGTACATTATGCTAAATGCTTACATATAGTGAAAAAGATCGAATTGCTCTTTAAGTTAACAAAAAGACGAAAATTATCCCTGACTTAACAGAAAAAAATGGATGGAGTTGACGAGCCGGATGAAAATGGCAAGATTTCATATCTTTTGGATCCAGATGCGAAAAAACAAACCTTTGGATAAAAGTCGCAAAACTGACCAGACCTCAGAGACGAAAATGGCATTTTACTCTTTTAAAAAATATATTTGAAAATCTTTAGTGTTAATGGAGAAATTGGTGTTTCCGGTTGTATGAAATTAACTGGTATGGCACCTGATATGGCGTTTGAAACTATCTAACGTTGTGGATTCTCTAAGAGCATTCACAACACTCATAAATGGCACATGTCCAAATGGAGGACCAACCCACACGAACCATCTAGCGTTATTCGCCGACTACCAAGTCCGGCTTAGTGGTCCTTGTTCCTGGACTTCAAGTGGACCAAGGAGAGGGGGCCTCACACACCAAAACAATAATTTTTCATATTTTTATATAAAAATGGATTGTGATATGGAGGTTTGTACATATTTGGTATTGTGGAAAATGTGAGTCTTTTTTACGGGAGTTTGAAATCTGAGGTGACATGTTGAGGTGAATGTTTGTGAAGTTCTTGTTGTGAATGCTCTAAGGACTAAAGTGATTCTCAAGGGTTTTTTTGTGCCTTTAAAGGAAAATAATAATATAATTTAACATAATTTGAAGAGTTTAAGTAATTACAACTTGTAAAGCATATGATACAATCCTTTAAAACATATTGTTGACATTTAAACCAACTCACGCCCCCCCCCCCCCCACACACACACGATTAATGACCATAACTTATTCATTTGTTAATGTATGTATGAGAGGTTAACGTACATTATTCCTTATCGTACTATATGAAATTACGCACGTTATAAGACTCAAAACCCTAATCACACATGTTGAAAAACCATAATCACACATGTTGAAAAACATAATCATGCATGGTTATGATTTTTCAACATTCGTGAGTAGGTTTTGAGTTTTAGAACGTGTGTAACTTCATATTGTACGTTCGCACGTTAAGGAATATTGTATTTTACACTTTCACTATATATATTTAAATTACACCACAAAAATAAGCATATTATTCTCTTTAGTTTTAATATGCTATTGCTATAGTTTTTTTTATTAAAAAAACATATTACATGATTACTAGTGTCTATGTTCTCTTTTGCATTTCACGAGCATCCATCTAGCGTGTGTGTCTATATATAAAACAGGTAGAATATTGCTCTTTGGTGTAAATTGCAAAACCAATTCGAATTAGCATATTCTAATATTCTAATAATATATGAGGTGTAAATCTAATTAAATCATAGCATTCACAATGGATCCTCCATATTTATATGAGTGAAACCTCTATATTTGTGAAAGTGGTTGTAAATTATTGAGTGGAGGAGAGAGAAAAAGGAGAAAAATTACTGTTCATCAGTAAATTTGGAGAAGATACTGTTCACCTCTATACTTTTTTAATATTTTTTTTAAAAGTGGTTATGAATGAAGGAGAGAGAAAAAGTAATGATAAAAGTATAAAAAATAGAGTAAACTGCAATTTTACCCTCTGAGGTTAGGGGTCATTGGCATGTCTACCCCCCTAAGGAAATAATTGCATTTTTACCCCCCACTGTTTGGGGTTATGTCGCATGTTTACCCCCTGACCATTTCAACGTTAGAGTTTAGCGATTTCTGTTAATGGTCAAAGGGCAAATAGGTAATTTCGCGTTCTTGTTGACCTGCAACCTCATTTAATCCCCCTTTCATCACTTTGAAACCCTGAACTTAACCTACCTCGAAATTAAAGAGCTCCGCACCGGCGATCAGGCATTCTTCAACAATTACAGCTGATTAGAACACTGTTACAAGCATGGATCTTCGATTGTGGAAGGTACGAGCTGAAGATCAGTATTTCGAACCATCTGAGGAATCCACATCCTCCAACCTATTATCGGACATCAAAAGCAAGAGTTTCAAACACAGTTGATTCTCAAAAAAGCATAAAACATAACAGACTTACGCATCGAAGGTACCATCAACCAGGATTAGCTGTCGATTCTGATTGTTTCACCACTGTTTTCACACCACAAGGACATATGATGTCTGAATCTTTAGTTTTGCCCTTGAATCGAAGCACAGAGGACGAAGATGAAGACATGTTCACGGCAGTGATTTGAGGGGCAGTGAATTGAGGGTAGTGAATTGAGGGATGGGGAAGCTTGAATTGGGGGTCGATTGAAGATGAATTGCGTTTAGGGCAGGGTTCAAGCTTTTATTGGAGAAGATGAAGGGTGCTTTTGACATTTCCATACAAACTAACGATCACTCTAACGTTGAAATGGCCAGGGGGTAAACATGCGACATAACCCCAAATAGTGGGGGGGTAAAAATGCAATTATTTCCTTAGGGGGGTAGACATGCCAATGACCCCTAACCCCAGGGGGTAAAATTGCAGTTTACTCAAAAAAATATTATTTAATTGAAAATGAGAGAGAAAATGTAGTATTTTTTAGTCTAATTATAGAGATGGAGTAAGAGATTGATTGTGAATGCTCTTATATAATAAGCATCTTTCAATTAGACACTTCCATCTTATCTTTCAGTCTTCTGCTTAGGATTGAGTTTGGAAATGACTTATTCGCTTTTACATAAAACTAATGAGTCAAAAAACTAATAAGTCAATAACTCATTTTCAAAAGTCAGGATTTGGGGTTTTTCTAAATCACTTATCGACATAGGGGCTGTTTGTTTAGTTCTTAATGGTTCAGACTTCTTACCGGATCAACATTTAATGATTCAGACTATTTATTTCGCGAGTAGATATCTGAATGGTTCAAAGATTTGCCTCTGAATGGTTAAGAATTATACTAAGTCTGAATGATTAATACCTATAATCTGAATTTGACAGATATTTTCCTTTGAACGGTTAAGCATTATACCGACTCTTAATGGTTCAGACCTCTTACTGGTTCATCACTTAATGGTTCAGATCTCTTGTTGGTTCAGTACTTAACCATTCAAAAGTTGTCAAACAGGCCCTTACTAATTCCAATAAATTAATAAATGGTTTCCAAACTCAATCCCAAACACCCCCTTAATTATTTTCATTAATGTTTGTTAAAAGATTAAATCATCGGCCACGATCATTTATGTAACATTATCACATTCCCACCGCATCTTCCATCTGCTATAACTTATTCCTCTTTGTGTAGACAAACACACATTTGCCAACACATTGCAAGATGGAAGACCTGTTGATATGGTCTTCAATCCGTTAAGAGTACCTTCGCGAATGAATGTAGAACAAATATTTGAATCTTTGCGAGTTTATACATAACCATAAAGAACACCTCTCCCTCACCTCCCTTCTCCAAAGTTTCTTTTCCCAATCTTAATTACACACTTACATATATCCATATACACTCTTCAAATCCTTTTATCAAAATCCAAAACTAAACACTTATACACATAAAACACCCTACTTATAATATGATTCCACTTGTGTGCGCATAAGTAAACACCAATACCCACAAATCATAATCAAACTCCCATTAAAACCTATATAGTAAATTTATGTTTTTGCTATTTTTTTGAAAATTAAACTTCATTAAAAATGTACCTCCGATCCAAACGAGCAAAATGCCAATACAAAACAAAACCCCCCAACCTAAACGGGAGAAGGCAAAATTATAACATATACATAGAGAATTTACACCATTTCTTCCAACTAATATATTTACAAGACGATCTATTTTTAACCCACCTGAAACCCTTCGATTTAATCTCTATCCTGATTTTTTTTACGAACTTCTACTACTCTGCTTAAAGACCAACTCGTTCCTTCCTTTCCATATACACCAGCAAGAAATAATGATCAACCCATGAATAATATTCTTCATTTTTCTTCCCCCCTGAATAGAATTATGAATATTCATTAAATCTTTGAAATCAAACGCGAAGATAGGGGGAATGTTACACCAAGCACTGATAGCCACCCACACCCGAGTTGCCATCGGACAAGCTGTAAACAAGTGATCCACCGTTTCCTCATATTCATCGCAAAAAGGACACATAACCGATGAGATTTCTACTTCCTTCTTCTCAAGTTGACTCTGGAAGCAAGTCTATCCAGGTTACCCCTCCAGGCCATAATATTGCATTTTATTGGCACCCATTTGCTCCACTCGAAATTGGGAAGGTTACCACTTCCTCTATTGGAAATAAAACCCTTTTTCACAGACAAAACCGAGAAAGAATCCAATCTGTCTACTTTCCAATGCCATGAGTCCTTATCATCTGACATACTCACCCTGTTGATAACTTCTTGACAATCCTGCCATTCCCTAAGCTCCGCCACAGACTCAGGTTGTCTAACCCAACTCCAAGTATAGCCCCCGTTTCCTTGCCCTGTTCCCATCCTATCCGCAACCCTGCAAGATTTATTAGCTTCCAAAACAAAATATAAGGCCATCTTTCCACAAAAGGGATATCACCCACCCATGTGCCTAACCAAAACCGAATATCCTGTCCGCTCCCCACTTTACCCAGAATCATCCGATTTATACCATTCCCTTTTAATTTCACTTTAGAAATGTGACAACCCCCATAAATCCAGGTATCCGTACAATTAATTAATATTGACTTGTGCTTAATGACTGTGCTTAATTACAACTGATGACTTAAACTGCTTTCTGAATTACTACATCATACATACATGTGCATCACATATTACATGATGTCATCTCATTATCACATACGAACTTATTGACATACATGATGCACAAAGCACAGTAGCACAGTTAGCGGATAACTCAGAAACATGCTGACAATGTCAGTACATAGACAGACAATGTTTTGAGACCCCGTAAGGGCCAAAGACAAGGTACTACACTAGTATGGAGTGTAGGAAAGTAAGGACCATAAAACTGCATCACTAGGTGATAGTTTAAGTGCCGGAAAGTGCCTAAAACCCACAAAAAATGCAGAATTCTGCATATTTCAGCAAAATTCAGCTTTTTAATAAGCTAGTAATATGCAAAAACATGGCAAAATGGTCATGTATGCTTTCCTAAGTGTCGGGAATTAAAAGTGTCACAAAAGGTTACATAAAGGACACTATACGGTATAACTTAGCATTTTAACGAACCGGTATCTAACCGAACAACCGGACATTACCCGGAACACCAAAATATTGCTAGAAGCATTGTTTTATTATTTTTGAGCTAGTTATGGTTCCCGAACACCCTAACACACTATATAATGCATCCTACGCATAAACACTAGATATTACATTTAACCTCCAACTAAATACTTATATTACCATTCAAAGTTACATTTAACCCCCCCCCCTCACAACTTACGGCCCCAAGGGGATGACCCCACCTAGATTTTTCATAATCTTTCTAAATCTTACCATAATCTTCCTCTTGGATTTGATGAAATTGTGTATGTACTTCTAAGGACATAAGAACCATTGGACAATACTCAACCTTTGATTATAAGTAAGAATGATCATCTTCACAACACACACCACAACTCCCTCATACTCTCTCCCCCTCATCTCGGCCGAAACTCCTCCCCCCACCATCACCATTTTTCGATCATTCATCCTCCATTCCAAGGTTATCTTGAGGTGTAAGAAGGTCACTAACGAAGCTTGGAGCTTGTGGATCATCAAGGACCTCTTCCGTTTGCTTTTATCCACTCCATTTTCATCATTGTTCTTCCCTAGCTTAAAGCTAGTAGTAAGACTCTCTTGACCTTTGTTTACTTCCATTTTGATTGGTTAAAAGATGTGTTATGATGAAAATCACTAGAACAATAAAAGACATGAACAAGAACCATGAAACATAAACTTTATAAATGATGAAATAGTGATGCAATGATGTTTTTTAGTGTATGTATAATGCTTGCTTGTTGATTTCTTGAGATGATGATGTTAATCATCACATGGAACTTTCTAGATGGTGATTAAACACATAATCTAGCAAGTGGGAGGATGACTATGTAACAACATAAGATAATCATCTTCTTGTGTAGACATGAACTTGATGAATAAAATGATTTCTTGAAAAACAATAATCAAGTAATCTAGTAAGCTTATAGACCTAAGATGTATGAATGATTTTTATAAAAGAACCAAATTTAAAAAGGTGATTTTTGAAGGATCATGGTTTTTACTTAAACCTACACTATTTTTAGTGGAAAAATAAGTGTAAGAACACATAGTTTACAAGAAAAATGCAAAGGAATGATATTTGTAAAATATGTTTACAAGTTGTAAACACCTAAAACTTTCAAGAATAAAGTTTATCAAGAAATAAATACATTTTGGAGGGTAACTAAGTCTATTAAACTTATTACCAAGTCACTACAAGTTTTAATAAAAGATCAAGTTCATGTTGTTATGTAAAGTGTATTGTTTTTGCACTTGGTAAGTATAATATTGTTTAGGGTTGATTGTTGATTATTGTGTGTTGATTTTGAAAAGAAAATGATATGCTAAGTAGCATGGACACCTCCATTTTCAAAGGAAACTATGGCAAAATTTTCTAAAAATGCAAACACTTAGAAAATATTTTCTAAACAAGCATTTACAAGTGTATTTTAACTATGGTTTTCAAGATAAACATTGCCATAGATTTTGTTATAAAAATACAAATATTGGAGGTGGTTTTTGTAAATAAAAATTGATAAATATATATTTAGAATATATATCTACATTAGAGACACTTGTGTGAATATTTGTATACTTGGTGGAATAGTTATATTATTTTAGGGTAAAATAATATAACTTAACAAATACCGTTACAAATATATAGGGGTGCAAACGAGCCGAGCTACTCGAGCTCGGCTCTAAAAAAAGCTCGAATGAGCCGAGCTTAAACGAGCTCGAGCTCAAGCCCGATCCTAAAAACAAACTCGTTTAGTAAACGAGCCCGAGCCCGAGCTTCACTTATCGAGCTCGAGCCGGCTCGCGAGCCTAATCGAGCTTTCTATTTATATATATTTTATTAATATATTAAACATATATTTATATAATGATAATTACCATTTATATAAATATAAAAAATAACTAAATTATATGTATAATAATAATTATAATTAATATAAATTAATTAATAAATACTAAACAAGCCGAGCCCGAGCTTGAAAAATTAACTTCGAGCCGAACTCGAGCTTCAAAAATAAAGCTCGAATTTAGCCAAGCTCGAGCTCGAGCTTTCATATGTTAAACGAGCTCGAGCTCGAGCCTGGTCGAGCTCGGGCTCGACTCGGCTCGTTTGCACCCCTACAAATATATTTTTGGTAAACATTATTTGGATACAAGAAATAAAAATATTATTTTTGTAAATATTACAAAGTTGTATCATATTTTTGACAAAGTGAAAATATATTGTTTTTGGAGGTAAAAATATATTTTCTTGAATGTTTAGAAGATATATGATTTTTGGGGAAGAATATATATTTTCTTGGAATACATTATTTTTGAGACAAAATAAGTTATTATATATATTTTTTAAAGTGGGACTTGAAAATATATTAATTTGGGAACTACAATAATACGAAAATACATGTATGGAATACCCCCATCCTTGGGAAGGAAATACGAAAATAAAAACTTGAGAAGTATTAATACATAAATAGTGTTTAAACACTTATTCCAAAATCAATATAATTTAAAGTTAAAATAATTATTTTAACAAGTGATTATAACTTGGAATAACATAAGAAACGTAACTCAAAAACGTAAATACTAAGCAAAGGCATGACCCGTCCGTCTAATAGACGTTAGTACACTGTAGGTAATCGTGGTTGCTGACAGAGTTTGAGTTACGAGCTGAGGACGCAATACAGTGAGTTCATGTTCCCCCTTTTCTTTTAACTGTTTTCAGTTTTGTACTTCGGGGGTGGAATACATGTTACAATTATTACAAACGTTTTATACATGGTATGATTAGCCTAAGGAGGGTTTACACTAGATCATGTGAAGGGTGGGTATAACACTTAAGGCCATTAATCCTCGTCGTAGGACTGAGGGACATGAGTGATAGATCTATTTGGGTGTAGCGAGCCCACATCCATGGGGACCAGGGTGGCCCACACTGGTGACTATGTCTTCCAGCCGGAGGCCCGTTACAAATTTGCTAGGTTTGAGTTTTCCTGCACCATTTCACACATATCAATGGCCTTGCAA
Organism: Helianthus tuberosus; assembly: GCA_030545235.1. Lineage (NCBI taxonomy): Eukaryota > Viridiplantae > Streptophyta > Magnoliopsida > Asterales > Asteraceae > Helianthus > Helianthus tuberosus. The sequence goes on from JARYGA010022949.1 coordinate 329,493, forward strand.
ACCATCGGTGATCTCTTTTTCCTTATTGCTACATACCAGGGACATACATACATACAAGACATACTTTAAAGGTTTATTCATACACTCACACATGAACTCGCTCAACTTTTGTTGAGTTTTCAAATTACATGTATTTCAGGGAACTAGTGGATCTGGTAAGTATGCATGTGTCTTCAAGCTGCGTCGTGAATAAAAGATGTTATCCATGGTTGTTGAGTTTAGGGGGTGTATCCTATTCCTGGACGGGATACATGTTTCTAAACTCAGGTTTTATTTAAAGTCTTTTGTGGAGTCCTTATGAACTCAGTTGAATATGTCATGGTTTGTAACTTAAGTTGGTGTCAACTTTTCAGACAATTTATGTTTTGGTATTTTCTAAACTTAATTAATGGATGAATATCTTTTGGTTTTATCATATAGCAATGTTATGATTGAATGCTATGGTATTAAGAAGTCACACCAATTAACCACGCTTTCGCAAAAGTCAGGGTGTGACAGCTTGGTATCAGAGCTTCGATCGTAGCGAACTAGGATTCTTCTCGAGTCTAGACTACGATCATTAGGGCTCTCACGAAATATTTTCATTGCATACACAAAGTGTCCAGATCCAGGAAACAAACATTTTTACAAATAAAATACACAAAATACATTTCAAAGAATTCATTTATATTTTCAGTCTGAGAGACTGGGAGTTAGTCTGAGAGACTAGCTGGGTAGTGCAGTCTGAGAGACTGGGGAGTTAGTCTGAGAGACTAGCTGGGTAATTCAGTCTGAGAGACCGGGGAGTTGGTCTGTGTAACACCTTGAAAATTTACGTCCTATAATGTCTTGACACGTATCATAAACAGTAAACGTGTGAAAGAATATTCTTGAAGGACTAAAGTTGACAAACAATGAAACTATGTAAATATAAGGGTTCAAAGTGTCAAAAATGAGTAAATATACTTTACAATAACCCTACATGATGTTAATAACCTTAAACGAATAAATCATGGATCATACGTAGCCATTTGTGAGAGATTACAAACTACAGGGGTTAATTGTGTCAACATGTTTAAGTTATACCTCTGAGTGACCTTTTGACAAACCCGAAGCTTTGTAACGATTAATTATACTCACTAGAATGTGTGATAAAAATTTCACCAAGTTTCGTTACCGTATGAGAAAGTTATGATAAAATTCGTATGCGAGGGGTTAAAAGCGTCAACGTTGAAATTCATGACTTTTCGGGTAAACACAAAGTGACCAAGGGCTTCACAAAGTGGGTATAAGTCTTAAAGCCCCCATATGTAAATTACAAAGCCTCTAAATGCAAGAAACATTGAGAAAGCGACCTTTCGGAGGACCAGGGGCTGAAATGCAAATTTTGAAAACTTGTTGAGCTGGTCATCATCACCCTCGCGTAGCGCGAGCATGAAGGTCCCGGCAGTCGCGCTACGCGACTGCCTTGTCTGATCAGAATGTTTGTGCAGGTGTCCTGCATGTTCCTTAACCGACTCAAATGCCATTTCTTGATACCTTGGGCTGCTCTAAGGTGGTTTTTAGCTTGTTGGACACATGTGGGTGTTATTGTAACACTCCTAGACTTGGGTGTCAATCATCTATGGTGTTTGAAGTCATTTATAAGACCACATTCCTTGCATACTTGATCATTCATTCTTGCATTCATCTTCTGGTCATTTGGTGAGGCACAAGAGCTGATACAAGCATTCCAAAACATCCATTAGACAAGTGTAAGTATGCCTAACCTTCTCCATTTCAGTTTTGCTTTATATTTAGCTTAAAAGTCAAACCGACGTAACTATGGTTTGACTTATCGTTTAAACATAAATGGTCCAGTGATTAGGCAAAGTGAAAGTTGTTATAAGTTGGTATTTATGTGAGTAATAAATCCCTAAAAGGGCACTCACTGATTCCAAGCCTAGCTAGGTCGTTTGTCGAGTCAAACATGTTTAGAAAAAGTCAACAGAATCGTTAAACGCATATTTAACCATGTAAAAGGCGTGTAATCTGTTTCATCATTCGTATAACCTAAAAATAAGTATAAAAACTTGTCTAGGCTTGTTTGATTCGACAACTTGCTGTTTTGATCCGATTCGGAACCGAGAGACGCAAAAGTTTGACTTTTGCTTTGACCTCAGTTCTGACCCGGTTTAGATAGGTTTAGACATGCCTTAAAGTTCCATTAGGACCTAGTTACATGTTAGTATAATCCCCTGCGTTTATACTACCTGAATCCGTAACTAACCGATGTTTCCGTTAGATGCCTAAATAATGACCATAATGCCCTTATGACCGTAGAACGAGATTTTTGGAAATATGAAAGTAAAATAATCTTAGTTACTGATATTTGAACATGTCTGTAAAATTTCACGTCAATCGGAAGTCTAGATTAGGAGTTATGCTTAATGACGTATTTATAAACACTTTTATTAAGTTAACGGCGTCATTAGCGTAAAACCTATCTAAACTCAATTTTTGACACCAAAACTTTTACCCACTGATGTTAAATAATATTTTGGGATTTTTGAAGATTTTTAATGATTTTTGAACTGATCGTAAGCTAGGTTTATCGCCTTAATTCGGTTAATACCGAATATACCCTTTTCGGGTATAAAATGAGTTTTACAAGTCTTTTTGATACCAATCCAATTGCCACTGATTTTAAATAATAAATGTAGTGTTTTGAACCTGTTTAAATGACCAGAAAACTCAGAATCCTATTTTTAACCGTACGTCGCTTAAAACGGCTTTATACGCGTATTATACGCCTAGTTTGAGTTTAAAACTATTTTGGCATATTAGACTTATACCCAAATGTTATAACCTGTTAAAATAAACCATTTTACTTATTTAATCAGACCCGGATCATAGAAGATAAATTAATTCCTTTTATAATCTTTAAAATGACCAAAATACCCCTACGGGGCTTATTATGAAATTAAACTCGTTTTGGGCATCATGGGTGATATCCTACTGATATCACAACTTATTTAAGGCATGTTAACTTAGGAAACCTGTTTAGAACTCTTACGGATACCCGTTACGCTTCACGCGCGTTCGGTTCGGTTTATGTAACTAGTTTACATAAATTAGCCGAAACGGGTCAAACCTCATCGGTTTAATCTCAAAATCCAGAATGTGTATAATATACCCATATTAAGCAAGTCTTCAAACTTGTCGGGTCTAAATCACATTCTATCCGGTCTTCGCTTAATCGTGCGTACGAACCGTATCTTTAAAACTAACCGGTCTAAGTTTAGACTTAATCAAAGACCCGTTAGGATTCTAATAGGTTATTATAAACCTTCGTTCCAGATTAGGAGAACCAGTAAAAGATACTTGCATTTGCTGATTGTGAAATATACTTGCTCAGGTAAATACTCTTAACTTATTTTCCCTATACGGGCTTGGGGTACAGTATATAAAATACCGCTTGGTCCAGCATTGAATCTTTAATCGAATAGAGGTTAAATCATTGATATGCTTCGTTTTGAAATGTTTTGTTTGCTTAAAGCCTTTGGGGGGTTAATGACCATGTCCCGGATATCCTTGGCATCATCTTACGAGATGGCCACGACCTCAGCACCGGGCGGCGTAGGCGTACGCCCGTCGGTGTCTCATTTAAATAAAGTGGTGTGTCTATTGATCTTTAACCCTTTCTATGGATCGGGCTACTGAACGCATAACAAACATGTAATTCGTTTACAAGTATTATATTTAAATAATTATCCCAAGTTATAAAATATTATTTGTGCCTTGTGCCTTAAATGCATTTTCTTAAACTCTTTTCAAAATGAGTCGGTTGATTGTATTTACCAGTGTAAACTGACGTATTTTTCTTAAAAAAGGTTAAGTGCAGGTACTACGCGTAATAGGCTGGCTTGTCTCCTAGCATCCACACTAAGTCTCGCAAGCTTGGATGTCATAGACTGTTGAACATTGTTTTCTTTTATTTGTTCTACCTGTGGATTTATATTCAACTACTTGTGATACTTAATATTACAATATCGTTTGGTTGAAATGAATCTATACTTTGCTTCCGCTGTGCATTTAAATATTGTGTTGTTTGACTATTATGTTGCCAACCACGTCACGATACTCCCCTACCGGGCCCACCGGTAACACGTGGAAATCGGGGTGTGACAGTCTGAGAGACTAATTGGGTAGTTTAGTCAGAGAGACTGGGTAGTCTGAGAGACTAGTTGGGGCAGTCTGAGAGACTGGGAGGTTTAGCCTGAGAGGCTGGGTAGTTCAGTTTGGGAAGCTGGGAGGTTTAGCCTGAGAGGCTGGGTAGTGCAGTTTGAGAAACTGGGAGGTTTAGTCTGAGAGACTAAGTAGTTCAGTCTGAGAGGTTGGATGGGATAGTCTTGGGAAGACTAGGATGCATACATGCTTACATTGTTATTACTTACATGCTTATTTGATGATTGTTGATGTATGTGCACATGTGTGATTGTTTTGTTACAGACACCATGTCCTCTTCCGATAGCGGAGTATCTGATACCATAGACCCCATAGCCATAGTCTCGGATGATGAGATCATCCCAGAGGATGAGGTTTTTACATCTGACACCACGAGTAGCGACGAGGATGACTTCCAGCCATTTGCTTTACCAGAATTTGGAAAGGATATACCGCTAGCTGATGGTCTTCCTGGCGAGGATCTAATTCCTGTTCAGATCCCTGCTCCTTTTCCTCTTGCTGCATTTCCTCTTGAGGATGTGCCTCTTGATGATTTGCCTGTTGACGATGTTGATCTTTTCCTTGATATTCCCCCTGAGGATGCCCAGTGCGATGGGGTCCCAGTCGATGATGTCGTTGTTGCTATTCCACTTGTTGAGGTTCCTGTTGTTGAGATGTCTTCTGATCATTTAGCCCCTGATTCCTTCGATTCAATGTCTTCCAGTACCTTACATGCATTGGGATTACAACGATATCCCACCAATTCTGATTCGGACACAGCTATGTCCGCCGCACCTGTTGGTCCACACGACGATGATCAGGATTTCGAGTTTGAGGATGAGTTTGATCCTGTCTTTCCACACGATTTTGACCCTGACCATGAGATTGAGTTCGTCCCCGATGAGCAGCCTTTTGAGGCACCTGCAGATCCTGATTTCGATCCTGAGCAGGAGATTGATTTTATTCTAGCTGAGCAGCCCATTGATGCACATGTCGTTCCTGACATGATACCCGCTGATATTAAGTTAGCCCCAGTTGACCCTAAGCCTTTGATTGCACCTGAGCCCATACCTGCTCACGACCCTTTATCTGAGCATGACCCTGCACCCGCCGATGTACCAGTTGTTGCACCACCTTTGCCAGACCCGGTCCCTGCACCTCTTGATCATCCTCCTTTTGCTGACCGTGTTGACCCCAGATATGCACACACCCGCAATGGGTGGATCGAGGACGTTGACGACTTTCCTCCTTTTGTTAGACCTGATACTCCCCCTCCTGCACCTACATTTGCACCCGTTGACTTTGCCCCGTTTAACCCGCATGTGTCAGATGTTCACCGCACAGATTTACCCATCACATTTTTACAGGATATCCCTCCTCCCCGTCCCGGGGAAGGACCATCGAGTCAGTGGCCCGGTTATATACCTCCTGTGTCAGCAGCCTTTCCGTTCATACCACCATTTGCACCTGCTACACATACTGCTCCTTTTGCTACTGCACCATCGGGCGAGCCATTTACCTGGTTTTCGCCCAACACGATGCCTATTTCTGATCCATACCATCCCTTCCACATTGGTTATACGAGGGATGATTTGCTTTTGACACTACAACTCCAGCAGGATATGTTGAGTCGTCGAGTCACGGAGCTAGAGAGGATCCCGCGTCCTCCACCTGGTACTGGTCCATCACAGTTTGCTGCTCCACTATTGCCTTACCCGGATTTCGATGTTCGCTTTCTTATGATGGAGCAGCAAATCAGTTTTTTTGTTACATCTCATTCATGCTCTAGAGGAGGAGTTAGCGCGTATGCGCCGTTTGCTTTTCATTCCTCCACATCCTCCTCCTCCACCATCAGCTTAGAGGTTTTTGGTTTTATGCAGATAACATACTTTTGATGAGAGTGCAGCTATTGAGCCAGATTGCACAGCCTTTTGAAGACCACCCTATGACTTTTGACTTTTGATTATTGTAGTTGGTAGACGTTTTGGACAGGGGTGATGTGACCCTTTTGTCCCTTTTGATGTATGATATATTGTGGAACATGTAAAGCTGTATTTGTGGTCTTGATATATGAAAGCTCAATCGCAACATTCTCATTACATACATTGTTGAATTACTTGTTTGTGTTATGACATGGGATGTTATGTGTTTACTTGTGTTAAGGAATGTTATTACATACGCATACTACATACTTATATGAATAAGACCTAACCTATACAATCTTCTTATAGAAGATGCCTCTACGAATCGAAACTCGATTGCCCACTACTGAGGCTGAATTACAAGAAAGAATCTCACGAGCGATAGCAGATTACGAGGCCTCACGCGTCGAAACTAGCGGGGGTACCTCAAGGAACAACCCGCCACATGGTAATGTTTAAGTCGCTTGAGACACATTACGTTACATTTGGATATTCCATGTGCGTTAGCTAATGCTTTCTACAAATGACATTACTCGTACAGGCTGTACCTTTAAGCAGTTCTTAGACTGTAAACCGCTAAATTTCGACGGCACTGGGGGTGCTGTGGATTTTGTTCGATGGATAGAGAAGACCGATTTGGTGATAAGAATGAGCAAATGCGCACCAGAACAGCAAGTCACCTACATCTCCGGATTGTTCATAGATGGAGCGCTTTCCTGGTGGAATCTCCAAGTCCAAACTCTGGGAGAGGCAGCAGCATACGCTTTGACTTGGAATGAATTGAAGGAACTCATGCGTAAAAAGTATTGCTCCAGGGCTGAAATCCAAAAGTTGGAAACTAAATTCTGGAACCTCAAAATGGACGGCCCGAAGATCGCCGAATATGTGTAGAGATTTCACGATCTATCTCACGTGGTACCATACATGGTTACTCCGGAATTCAAGCGCGTTGAGCGTTTCATTTGGGGGTTAGCACCTCAGATTATGAGTATGGTAACAACATCAAAGCCTACAACAATTACTGAGGCTATCGATCTGAGCGTGTCACTGACTGAAGAAGCTATCAGGTTAAACAAGTTTTCCATCTCTGACCAGAAAAATAAGGAGACTCACGTGGAGTCATCGGGTGAGAACAAGAGGAAGTTCTCAAACTTTAAGAAGGGCACCAGTAGTGTCAACAAGAAGAAAGAGTCGTACTTACCGGCTGAAGCCAAGACTGGGGTTGAAAACAAAGGAAAGGGTTACATGGGGTCTCTGCCCAAATGTGGTGTATGCCAATATCATCACTCCGGCCAGTGCAGATTCAGGAAATGTGAGTCTTGTGGGAAGGTTGGCCATTCAAGGGAAACATGTTGGGCTGGTACAGGTCGTGGTAGTCAGAGAGGTTATGGAAATGGTTATGGGAACCGCCCGCAAGGAGGAAGTGGCGGGAATGGAAATCGTGGTAACCTTGGGAATCAAGCTGGAAATAGAAACCGTGGAGTGAATAACAATCAAGGTGGCAATGGGAACGGTAATGGTCGAGGACCAGGTTGTTTTAATTGTGGAGATGTGGAGCATTTCAAAAGGGAGTGCCCAAAGCTCAATCAAGCACAAGGAAGAGTGTTCAACATAGGAGCGAGAGAAGCTCGCCAAGATCCAAATGTGGTTACTGGTACGTTCCCTATCAATCAACGCTTTGCATCTGTACCGTTTGATACTGGTGCCTATTATAGTTTTGTATCGCTAGAATTTAAGAATATGCTTGGGTTGGTAGCTACTAAGTTAGACATTCCGTATTCGATAGAACTAGCAAACGGAAAGCTAGTAGAAGCAAATGAAGTCATCAGAGGGTGTGTGATAGAGCTTGGTGAGCACGAGTTTTCACTTGATCTTCTGCCCGTCGAGTTGGGAAGCTTCGACATGGTAGTAGGATGGATTGGTTGTCAAGCAACAGAGTAGAGATTGTATGTCATGAGAAGATCATTCGCATTCCAATGGCGGATGGAGAAACAATTGTGGTGCATGGAAAGAAGCGCGATACGCCCTTAAGGATCATTAGTTGCTTGAAATCTCGAAAGTGTTTGCAGAAAGGATGTGTTGCCTTCTTGGCACACATTGTGAACAAAGAAGCCGCTGAGCCAAAGTTGGAAGATATTCCAGTCGTGAAGGAATATCCTGAAGTCTTTCCCGAAGACTTGCCAGGATTGCCGCCGTAAAGGCAAGTCGAATTCCGCATTGACTTAGTTCCAGGCGTCGCGCCCGTAGCTAAGGCACCCTATCGGCTTGCACCTTCAGAAATGCAAGAGTTGTCAACGCAACTTCAGGAGCTATTGGATAAAGGATTTATCAGGCCAAGCTTCTCGCCTTGGGGAGCTCTAGTTTTGTTCGTTAAGAAGAAAGATGGTAGTTTCCGCATGTGTATCGACTACCGCGAGCTTAACAAGTTGACTATCAAGAATAGATATCCTTTGCCGAGGATTGATGACCTGTTCGATCAACTACAAGGTTCGAGCTGTTACTCCAAGATCGATCTTCGATCAGGTTATCACCAGTTGAGAATTCAAGAGGAGAGTATTCCAAAGACGGCCTTTAGGACTCGATATGGACATTACGAGTTCCTGGTAATGCCTTTTGGGTTGACGAACGCACCGGCAGTATTCATGGATTTGATGAATAGGGTTTGTAAGACGTACCTCGATAAGTTTGTGATCGTGTTCATTGACGATATTCTAATTTACTTGAAGACGAAGGAAGAGCACGAACAACATCTAAGAGCCATCTTAGAGCTGCTTAAGAAAGAAAAGTTGTACACGAAGTTCTCGAAGTGCGAATTTTGGTTGCGCGAGGTTCAGTTCCTTGGTCACGTGGTTAACGGAGATGGAATCCATGTGGATCCTACAAAGATTGAAGCAATCAAGAACTGGGAGACTCCGAAGACGCCAACCGAGATTCGACAGTTTCTAGGTTTGGCAGGATATTACCGCAGATTTATTGAGGATTTTTCGAAAATCGCTCAACCTTTGACCTCCCTTACACAGAAAGACAAGAAGTACGAATGGGGAGACAAACAAGAAGAATCATTTCAGTTGTTGAAAAACAAGCTTTGCAATGCACCCATCTTACCCCTACCCGAAGGTACTGACGACTTCGTGGTATATTGCAACGCCTCGCGTCAAGGTTTAGGCTGCGTATTGATGCAGAGACAGAAAGTTATAGCTTATGCTTCACGCCAATTGAAGGTACACGAGAAAAATTACACCACGCATGATTTAGAATTAGGCGCAGTGGTGTTTGCATTAAAGATCTGGCGACATTACTTGTATGGCACGCGATGCACAATCTTTACTGATCACAAGAGCTTACAGCATATATTCGATCAGAAAGAGCTTAACATGAGACAGAGGCGATGGGTAGAATTGTTGAATGATTATGATTGTGAAATCAAGTATCACCCAGGGAAGGCGAATGTAGTCGCAGATGCCTTGAGTCGAAAAGAAAGAATCAAGCCTATAAGGGTTCGAGCCTTGGAAATGATTGTACAGACAGATCTCTCGTTGCGCATTCGTGCTGTGCAGAGGGAAACTCTTAAAAGGGAGAATCTTGAGAATGAATATCTCCATGGGATGGAGAAGCAATTGGTACCAAAGGAGGATGGAACATTGTGTTTCTTGGGAAGAATTTGGGTTCCCCTCTTTGGTGGTTTGAGAGACGTTATCTTCAATGAAGCACACAAGTCACGGTACTCGATCCATCCAGGATCGGATAAAATGTACCAAGATTTAAAGGATTTTTATTGGTGGCCGAGATTAAAAGGCGATGTTTCAACATATGTTGGCAAATGTTTCACTTGCGCTAAGGTAAAGGCCGAATACCAGAAGCCTTCAGGTCTCTTGCAACAACCTGAAATACCCCAATGGAAGTGGGAGCAGATTTCGATGGACTTTATAACAAAGTTACCAAGGACGCCCAAAGGTCATGATACGATTTGGGTAATTGTAGACCGTTTAACGAAATCTGCACACTTTTTGCCGATCAAGGAGAAAGACAACACTAGCAAGCTTGCTGAGCTATACCTCAGAGAGATTGTTGCACGACATGGAGTGCCTCTCTCGATCATTTCTGATAGAGATGGAAGATTCGTATCAAGGATTTGGCAATCCTTTCAAGAAGCCTTTGATTCTCAGTTGAATCTGAGTACTGCATTCCATCCGCAGACAGATGGCCAGAGCGAGCGAACGATTCAAACTTTGGAAGATATGTTACGAGCTTGCGTGATGGATTTGGGTGGTAGTTGGGACACTCACTTACCCTTGGTAGAATTCTCATATAACAATAGTTACCACGCAAGCATTCAAGCCGCACCGTTCGAAGCTCTATATGGACGCAAGTGTCGATCACCGTTATGCTGGGCTGACGCGGGTGATAGACAGCTTGTCGGTCCGGAATTGGTTCAAGAGACGATTGATAAGATTACACAGATCCGAGAAATATTCAAGGCGGCTCGTGAACGTCAAAAGAGTTATGCGGACCGAAGAAGGAAACCTATGGAGTTTGAGGTAGGAGATATGGTTTTGTTAAAGGTTTCGCCCTGGAAGGGGGTAGCACGCTTTGGGAAGCGTGGGAAATTGAACCCAAGATACATTGGACCATTCAAAATCCTGGAGAGGATTGGTCTTGTAGCCTACAAGTTGGATTTACCCGCAGAACTAAATGGCGTTCATGATACATTCCATGTATCAAATCTGAAAAAGAGTCCAACTCAAGAAACAGTGGCCATTCCTGCCGACGAAGTTCATATTGACGACACACTCCACTTTACTGAAGAACCTGTTGAGGTTACGGATTGGAAGGTTAACAAGACACGCATGAGTAGTGTAAAACTCGTCAAGGTTCGTTGGAACGCGCGACACGGCCCAGAGTTTACTTGGGAGCGTGAGGATCGCATGAAAGAAAAATACCCACATTTGTTCCCCAAGACCCCTGCATCTAGTAGCAGAACTAAAATTTCGGGACGAAATTTTCTTAACAGGTGGAGAATGTGACAACCCTCATAAATCCAGGTATTCGTACAATTAATCAATATTGAGTTGTGCTTAATGACTGTGCTTAATTACAACTGATGACTTAAACTGCTTTCTGAATTACTACATCATACATACATGTGCATCACATATTACATGATGTCATCTCATTATCACATACAAACTTATTGACATACATGATGCACAAAGCACAGTAGCACAGTTAGCGGATAACTCAGAAACATGCTGACAATGTCAGTACATAGACAGACAATGTTTTGAGACCCCGTAAGGGCCAGAGACAAGGTACTACACTAGTATGGAGTGTAGGGAAGTAAGGACCATAAAACTGCGTCACTAGGTGATAGTTTAAGTGCCGAAAAGTGCCTAAAACCCACTAAAAATGCAGAATTCTGCATATTTCAGCAAAATTCAGCTTTTTAATAAGCTAGTAATGTGTAAAAACATGGCAAAATGGTCCTGTATGCTTTCCTAAGTGTCAGGAATTAAAAGTGTCACAAAAAGTTACATAAAGGACACTATACGGTATAACTTAGCATTTTAACGAACCGATATCTAACCGAACAACCAGACATTACCCGGAACACCAAAATATTGCTAGAAGCATTATTTTATTATTTTTGAGCTAGTTATGGTTCCCGAACACCCTAACACACTATATAATGCATCCTACACATAAACACTAGATATTACATTTAACCTCCAACTAAATACTTATATTACCATTCAAAGTTACATTTAACCCCCCCCCCTCACAACTTACGGCCCCAAGGGGATGACCCCACCTAGATTTTTCATAATCTTTCTAAATCTTACCATAATCTTCCTCTTGGATTGATGAAATTGTGTATGTACTTCTAAGGACATAAGAACCATTGGACAATACTCAACCTTTGATTATAAGTAAGCATGATCATCTTCAAAACACACACCACAACTCCCTCATACTCTCTCCCCCTCATCTCGGGGCCGATTTCCTCCCCCCACCATCACCATTTTTCGATCATCCATCCTCCATTCCAAGGTTATCTTGAGGTGTAAGAAGGTCACTAACGAAGCTTGTAGCTTGTGGATCATCAAGGACCTCTTCCGTTTGCTTTTATCCACTCCATTTTCATCATTGTTCTTCCCTAGCTTAAAGCTAGTAGTAAGACTCTCTTGACCTTTGTTTACTTCCATTTTGATTGGTTAAAAGATGTGTTATGATGAAAATCACTAGAACAATAAAAGACATGAACAAGAACCATGAAACATAAACTTTATAAATGATGAAATAGTGATGAAATGATGTTGTTTAGTGTATGTATAATGCTTGCTTGTTGATTTCTTGAGATGATGATGTTAATCATCACATGGAACTTGCTAGATGGTGATTAAACACATAATCTAGCAAGTGGGAGGATGATTATGTAACAACATAAGATAATCATCTTCTTGTGTAGACATGAACTTGATGAATAAAATGATTTCTTGAAAAACAATAATCAAGTAATCTAGTAAGCTTATAGACCTAAGATGTATGAATGATTTTTCTAAAAGAACCAAGTTTAAAAAGGTGATTTTTGAAGGATCATGGTTTTTACTTAAACCTACACTATTTTTAGTGGAAAAATAAGTGTAAGAACACATAGTTTACAAGAAAAATGCAAAGGAATGATATTTGTAAAATATGTTTACAAGTTGTAAACACCTAAAACTTTCAAGAATAAAGTTTATCAAGAAATAAATACATTTTGGAGGGTAACTAAGTCTATTGAACTTATTACCAAGTCACTACAAGTTTTAATAAAAGATCAAGTTCATGTTGTTATGTAAAGTGTATTGTTTTTGCACTTGGTAAGTATAATATTGTTTAGGGTTGATTGTTGATTATTGTGTGTTGATTTTGAAAAGAAAATGATATGCTAAGTAGCATGGACACCTCCATTTTCAAAGGAAACTATGGCAAAATTTTCTAAAAATACAAACACTTAGAAAATATTTTCTAAACAAGCATTTACAAGTGTATTTTAACTATGGTTTTCAAGATAAACCTTGCCATAGATTTTGTTACAAAAATACAAATATTGGAGGTGGTTTTTATAAATAAAAATGGATAAATGTATATTTAGAATATATATCTACATTAGAGACACTTGTGTGAATATTTGTATACTTGGTGGAATAGTTATATTATTTTAGGGTAAAATAATATAACTTAACAAATACCGTTACAAATATATTTTTGGTAAACATTATTTGGATACAAGAAATAAAAATATGATTTTTGTAAATATTACAAAGTTGTATCATATTTTTGACAAAGTGAAAATATATTGCTTTTGGAGGTGAAAATATATTTTCTTGAATGTTTAGAAGATATATGATTTTTGGGGAAGAATATATATTTTCTTGGAATACATTATTTTTGGGACAAAATAAGTTATTATATATATTTTCTAAAGTGGGACTTGAAAATATATTAATTTGGGAACTACAATAATACGAAAATACATGTATGGAATACCCCCATCATTGGGAAGGAAATACGAAAATAAATACTTGAGAAGTATTAATACAGAAAAAGTGTTTAAACACTTATTCCAAAATTAATATAATTTAAAGTTAAAATAATTATTTTAACAAGTGATTATAACTTGGAATAACATAAGAAACGTAACTAAAAACGTAAATACTAAGCAAAGGCACGACCCGTCCTTCTAATAGACGTTAGTACATTGTAGGTAGTCGTGGTTGCTGACAGAGTTTGAGTTACAAGCTGAGGACGCAATACAGTGAGTTCATGTTCCCCCTTTTCTTTTAACTGTTTTCAGTTTTGTACTTCGGGGGTGGAATACATGTTACAATTATCACAAACGTTTTATACATGGTATGATTAGCCTAAGGAGGGTTTACTACTAGATCATGTGAAGGGTGGGTATAACACTTAAGACCATTAATCCTCGTCGTAGGACCGAGGGACATGAGTGATAGATCTATTTGGGTGTAGCGAGCCCACACCCATGGGGACCAGGGTGGCCCATAGTGGTGACTATGTCTTCCAGCCGGAGGCCCGGTACAAATTTGCTAGGTTTGAGTTTTCCTGCACCATTTCACACATATCAATGGTCTTGCAAACCATTTGTGATCTCTTTTTCCTTATTGATACATGCCAGGAACATACATACATACAAGACATACTTTAAAGGTTTATTCATACACTCACACATGAACTCGCTCAACTTTTGTTGAGTTTTCAAATTACATGTATTTCAGGGAACTAGTGGATCTGGCAAGTATGCATGTGTCTTCAAGCTGCATCGTGAATAAAAGATGTTATCCATGGTTGTTGAGTTTAGGGGGTGTATCCTATTCCTGGACGGGATACATGTTTCTAAACTCAGGTTTTATTTAAAGTCTTTTGTGGAGTCCTTATGAATTCAGTTGAACATGTCATGGTTTGTAACTTAAGTTGGTGTCAACTTTTCAGACAATTTATGTTTTGGTATTTTCTAAACTTAATTAATGGATGAATATCTTTTGGTTTTATCATATAGCAATGTTATGATTGAATGCTATGGTATTAAGAAGTTACACCAATTAACCACGCTTCCGCAAAAGTCAGGGTGTGACAAGAAATTAATCTAACAATATTATTCCAGCAACCTGCATATTTTCCGTTTAAAGGCAGGAAGCTTCTTTGATTGTTTTTGCTATGACCCGCCTCCACCACTTTCCTCCACATATTTTGGTTTTTGACCCTATATCTTCAACCCCACTTATATAAGAGCGCCTCGTTTACTTCTTTTAGTCTGCTAATACCCAAACCCCCCTTTTTTCTTGGGCCAAGTGACCCAATCCCAGACAACCCAATTCTTTTTTTTTTTCACTCGATCCCGCCCAAAGAAACTTCCTCATCTTACCTTCGAGGATCTTAATTATACCAACCGAGGCTTTATACAGAGAAAAGGAATATATAGGAAGACTCTCAAGAACAGATTTAATCAAAGTAAGTCTCCCTCCTATAGACAAAGTTTTAGCTTTCCAAACCGATAATCTTTTGTCAAAAGTCTCAACAATTGGATCCCAATTGCTGATTTTTGTTCATATTGGTCCCCACCATGATACCCAAGTAAGAAAGCGGAATGTTATCAGTATTACACCCAATCACATTAGCCATATCCTCGATATCACGATTATCCACCCCAACCCATGCAAGTTAGATTTATGCATGTTTATTTTAAGACCCGAACACATGTAAAAAAAATTCTGAGGCATCTATCCACATTCACGATTATCCAAATTTATGTTTTTGTAACCGAAGATTTGTATTGAGACACACAAACATCTACACGTATCCAACCAATCCAATGTTGGAGAAGAGGGAGGCAAAGGGCTGGTGGTGGTGAAAGAGAGTTATTAGGCTATGGGGTGTAAGGCATTATGGGGCGCCACCCCCTTGCCACATAAGCATGTATAGCGCCGAGCACCACACCCCCGCCGCCATTGAAGGGGCGCCATTCATCGCCCGCCACCGCCATGGCGAGCTGCAACGCAGGTTCAGGTGGGGCCACGACCAATGAAAGTTTTTTTTTTTAATTTTGTTTAATAGGGGCTCCATCCACACCCTCCAAATTAAAGGGAGGCTCCATCGCTGACGGGGATCCTACGTGGCACCTATAAAGCCCCTTGAGGCTCCATCCACATCCCATAGCCTTAGAAAATGACGGGTTCATACATTGATCATAATTAAATAATCATAAAAGTGTTTATAATTTTAATATACAAATTAAGTTCAGAATAACAATGAATAGTTAATAAGACTTGATACGCTTTATTACGAATATGTTGTAAGATCTAGTATTTTGGTACTATAAGACAATGCGTAATGGGGCTTTATGTGGCGCGATAAAGCCTCTATAAAGCCCCAAACACCGCTACGAGGGGCCTTATAAGGGCTTTATGGCGAAGGTTTAGGTGGGTGGCGCTATGGATATCGCGCAAGGTGAGGGGCTTTATGTGGAAGGTTTTCAAACCTTGACCAATCACAAAAAAAGGTGGGTTTTTATAATTAATTTATAGAAACGAAAATTAATAAATAGGTAATGATGGGTAGGGGCTTTATGACTACGGGCTTAAAATGCATAACGCCTCATAACGTCCACCCGCACACGTGGCGCATAACGCCCACAACTACACATGGCCTAAGACATTTATTTAATTTAATAATATATAAAAACGAATGCTTTGATGATATGATGAAAAACAAAAAATAAAAATAGAAAGAACAATCATGTCCTCACTTTGTCGTTTTATAGGTCAAGTGTTATTTTTTTTTTGTAGAAATAAATTACTTGAACAATTGTTATTGCTCTAGGGCATCTTCAAAATTGGTTAATACAAATAGAAAAAGAACATGTTATCTAAAAAAAAGTTCATGCAAACTTACAATCTTTGAAAAAGACATGCCATAAATGATATTTAGAAAATATGTTATCCAATAAAAATATGCTATATAAATAGTAAGAAATTACCACATTTTATCCATAAATGATAACTATTTAAAATAAAAATCTTATGGCCCTAGATTTTTGGAGTAAAGGATCATGTGGGTATTGGTGAACCCCACAATGGGAATCATGTGCCCCTAAATAGTAGTTGTTCCCCTTCTATTGGCAATATTTACGGAATTGACCTTAATTACTAGGGCCACTCGCGTATAACCATCACTACCACAATACCACCTGGCTAAGTAATAGACAAAGACACACCTTGTATATGTGTGTCTTTATTCTTGTTGAATATTCCCTAAATATGCCATTAAATTCATAGTGAACATGTGTGTATGATAATAGTAATAATAACATGAGTTAGATATGATAAAAGTTGTAACATATTCATCCTATTAGGTTGGTACATAATCAATAGTTGAAATTGTTATTAGAGATATCTTTATAAACAATGTACAAGGGTGTATACAAAGACGGATATTCAAACCAGTACAGTTAGCGTTTGTAAGTTAACTGAGAAACTAGAAGTTCGAAACAAAATGCATAGCAATTTGTTATCGATTAACTTAATGTTAAAAATGGACCACTAAGTTGATACTGATTGTTCTTTACTTCTACAACACGAACAAAACAAGATAAAAGGCAAAAAAAAAAAAAAAAAAAAAAACCAAATATCCGAAAAATAGAACACCTGTCTAGGATTCACTATCTAGTCATCAACGTTTCCATACAGGAATATACAGGGGCGCAACTTTGTAGGGTCCCGGGAGAGGGGGGGGGGGGGCGAACTTTTCGCTCAGTAGTGTCCGGTATATAGTTTGGTATAGAATTTTTTTATGTATATACGTTTTCGACCCCCCGGTTTTATAATTTCTTTAGGTATATACGTTTTCGACCCCTCGGTCGGAAATCTCAAGCTTCCCCACTGGACATATATCTCCTTTTGATGTATAAGAACCAAACACCAGTCGAAAAAAAATATTTAACACAAACTCTTGGTTAGAAAAGGAACAGTTGACTTTAAATACGGATTAACAAAACTTTGAAACCAAGATGTTTCTGTTAAGAAAAATACTCAAACCTAAGAGTAGAGAGACCCGGATAGAATAAGAAATGGTTGTTGGGGACTCATAAATTAGGAGATCTAAAGTAAATGCTTTTATTACCATCAAATAATATATACAAATGAATTATATATACAAATGAATTATAGTAAGTGGTGTAAAGGGCGCAGTTTCTTACTTTCTCGTTTAGAGATCTCTTGAAACTCCATAATTTTGTCGGCTTGAAAGGGTTGGCTAGAGAGGTGTTTTATGTGACAGTGATTATTGGGTGTTGGAGTATTTGGCGGGCTAGAAATGGTTTCAAGTTTGAAAATAAGCAAGTGCGGGTCGAACTGCCGAAGACATTATTAAAGAGGTGAAAGCGATTGGATACATTTGGATTAGTAGTACGTTAAAAGCTAGGTCCGTATCGTGGATCGATTGGTGTAATTTTGTAATTATGTTTTTTTGTGTGTGTGTGTGTTTGGCTGCCCTATTTTGTTGGGTTAATGTTTTTAAATGTTTACGTTTAAAAAAAAAGTATGGATTACACCTATATAAAATGTAACCACTTTTATGATGCTTAAAAAAACTTTCTAATTGTAATAACACTATAATGTCAAAATTGTAGTCAAAACTATGATTTTTACTTAATTGTAGTCATATTGTACAACCGAAGTTGTTTATCAAACATATAAATGATTGATTATAGTATTCCTCTTGACAGGTAATTAATTTATAATACTAGGATTTTATTTGATTTTAATAGCTCAAGAAAATATTATTTATTATGGTTTTCTCTTAAGCGAAGGAATTAAGTTATGGGTCCACATGCACATCAACTCAGTACTGGGATGCATGTGCAAAAAAGACACAAAGTGATTTATACCTAAGGATGGGGCCCGGAATGCACATTTGGTTTGGACGGGTTATTACTTAGGGTGAAGGGAGTGGTTAAACAGGTGAAAGTGGTACACTTTAAAATAGACCAATTAGAGTGTGTCATGTCAGCAAGTGTGAAGAGTTTAAACTTTGGTAAAAAATGTTGACAGTGGTGTAGAGTGGCAAACTTTTTTTATTTTTTTTTATTTTTTTATCTTAAAGGACAAAGCCACCTACCATCTCCTCTGCTTTTGTCTATATTTGTCGGTTTATTCTCCCAAACACTACTTCTTTTTCAGCCTTTTACACCAACTTTTTTCTCTATTTGAAATGCAAATCGGAGAAGACAACCGAGTAGAAAAGGAGACCAGGGTCGTGTGGTTGCGATGGTAGCTGAAAGAGAGGATGTGGGAGAAAGAGATCACCGCTAACTTCACCGACATCAGCGGCTTTTCTGATCTCCGCTGATGCTTCACCAAACGAGATGGGGAAGGTGTACCGTCAATTGCAACGAGTGTAGTCGGTGGCGGCTATTATCTTCGCTTTTTTTTAGGGTATCCGGGGCACTCCCCTAAGAGGGGAGTCCCCTCTCTTACGCACACCCAATCAGGTTATGCCACGTCAACTCCCCTCTTAAACTCCCCTCACACCCCAATTTGTTGCGCCACTCCCCTCTTAGGGGAATTGCTTTTTTTATTCAAAAAAAAAAAAAAAAAAACAATTGATTGGTTGAAAATTAGATTGGCCCCACCATCTCTCTCCTTCTTCATGCGTTGAACATACACCGAGCTTGGTCCCCGATTTGCCTCACCGCACCAACGGCGGCGGTGTTCCCGCTAGGTGACTTGGGTCACCGAAAGGGGTTACCGCTGGTGCCCCGGATACCCTTATGATTAAACGGCAATAATGCCGTTACACACACCCCAAGGTTTGTCTCTTCACTTTGTCGATCGGTGACCACATACCGAATATGAAGTTTGCCGCGCGGTAAAAATGGGATGGCGGTGGTATTCCCGCTCGACATTCTCCTTTGCCGATGGGTTTGCCGCCCCACTCCCTTCACCCTTATTATTCTAGGTTCAAACTTCAAACCATAAAAGCCATCAAAATTTGAAGTCAAAAATTAAATATGCTTTTTATATCTTGTGAAAGGAACAAATATATTATAAACAATAAAGTTGTACATTATGATGTTAAGTTGATTTAATATAACTAGTCAAATTAAATAACATATTGGTTAAGTAATAAGGTATACCGTATTACTTAACCAATATTTTACTATAAGTTATAACTTCATAGTAAAATTTGACTTGGATCCCAGAATTTGTTTGACCCATGATGAAACCTTCTCATTGGGGTATGTTATAACACCTAAAATTATTTGTACACACATATACACAACATGTATATATGTGTATGTGGTCAGTTCTCAAAATCTAACATAAGAATGAAAAATCTTAAGAGGTTTGAATTTGAGCTTAGATAGGGGGAGGCTCTTTATCTTTTTCCAATTTTTTGGAGCGGGTTTTTTCTCTTCCCATCACGACAGTCAAGAGCATTCCTCCTAGTTGTCGAATGGCGTTCGCGCAAGCTTTATCATCGGCTATGCGGAAGGTGATTGCTACACCTGGGTCGGTTGAAAATTGGGTTAAGCTACTCTTGTTGCCTCGCTGTACTTTAAAAGTTGTGCGCCCTGCCAATA
Organism: Helianthus tuberosus; assembly: GCA_030545235.1. Lineage (NCBI taxonomy): Eukaryota > Viridiplantae > Streptophyta > Magnoliopsida > Asterales > Asteraceae > Helianthus > Helianthus tuberosus. The sequence continues at coordinate 349,740 of JARYGA010022949.1, forward strand.
GGCACGAACGTCGGTCCGGGAACAGGAAAACGTTACAGTGCTCTAGCATCCAACGGGCTCTTTCTGTCTGGAAAGACGGGGAAGGGATTAGCGAGCTAGTGGCTTCCCTCTTTCAGGATGTAAAGGAGAAAGGGGTGGTAAATGGGTCCGACCCGTTCCCCGAAGATCGGGAGGGCCGAACCAATGTTAAGCAGTGCCTTCGTAAAGTGGCAGATGGTCATTTCACAGCTGCGGTCAAGGTGTTGTCCTCTTCTGGCGTTGCCCCCTTTGGGCCCTCCACTATGGAGGCCCTCGCGGATAAACACCCGGTTACGCCCCCTCCGGTTGTGCCGGCAGACGCAATCCCTCAGGCACCCTTAACTGTTGATGCGGAGTGCGTTTTGGGGTGCATTAAGTCATTCCCCAAAGGAACTTCGTGTGGGAGAGATGGGCTCAGGGCGCAACACTTGCTGGATAGCTTTTGTGGAGAGGGGTCCTCAACTTCCTCAGGTTTAGTTTTAGCCATCACCGGGGTAGTCAATGTCTTCTTGGGGGGGGGGGTTATGCCCCAGGTCTCTTGCTGAGTTCGTTGCCTCCGCTCCTCTGACCCCCTTGCTGAAACCTGATGGGGGAATCCGTCCTATTGCGGTCGGGGCCATTTGGCGTAGATTGGTTTCCAAGATAGCGATGAAAAAGGTAGGGAAAGAGGTGGTTAGGTACCTGGGGGATCATCAATTCGGGGTTGGGACACCAGATGGGGCAGAAGCTATCCTCCATAGCGCGAACAGGTTCCTTAACGCCTTTCACGATGATGGGGCCTTCGCTATGCTTACCGTTGACTTCTCCAATGCCTTCAACCTAGTGGATCGCACAACTCTTCTGCGGGAGGTTTGGATTCGATGCCCATCTATTTTTCCTTGGATACATTTTCTTTATGGGCAAACCGCTAGGCTTTATATGGGTAATGACTGTATTGGGTCGTCCACGGGGGTCCAGCAGGGGGATCCTTTGGGACCTCTATTGTTCTCCCTTGTCTTGCACCCCCTCACCCAGCGTATACGAGACAGTTGCACCCTCCCCTTCCATGCGTGGTATTTGGATGATGGTACTATTATAGGGAAAACATCTGAGGTAGCAAAGGCTCAAGCTATCATTCAATCTGAGGGGCCACCTTTGGGGCTTCGTCTCAATATTAAAAAAACAGAGGTATATTGGCCGTCTTGCAATGGAGAAAAACTGGAGGCTACTTTATTCCCGAAAGAGATTGGAAGACCAACGGGGGGCGTGAGACTCCTTGGGGGAGCTGTTAGCCGGGAACCCAGTTTCATTAGTGCTTTGGCTGCGCGGCGAGCTTCCCGGGCAGTGGACCTTATAAGTAGCCTTTCGCAACTCCGAGACCCGCAAAGTGAGCTTCTCCTGCTGCGCTCTTGTATGGGTGTCGCCAAGCTCCTGTTTGGTCTGCGAACTTGTCAACCTGTGTTTGTAAAGGAGGCGGTATCCTTATTCGATAAAGGGCTACGGGGGGCTATATAGGACATTGTGGTGTGTGGGGGTCCGTTTTTTGGGGATTTTCAGTGGCGGGTTGCTTCTTTGCCCTGTAAGATGGGGGGGCTGGGGCTTCTATCGGCCACAGATGTCTCCATTTACGGTTTTGTTGCCTCGCGAGCTCAATCGCGGGGGCTGCAAGATCATATCTTGCGCGATAGTGGGGTTGTTGGGATGGATGGGGATTATGACATGGCTCTGGGGGAGTTGCATAGACACCTCCCGGATTTGGATATTGGCAGTTACGCTAACAGGGACACCGCCCCACCGAAGACCCAGAAGACTTTGGCGAGTGCTCTGTTTTGTCGTATCGCTCAGAATATTGGATCCGATTTCTGTACGACCCCTCGTCAGAACGCCGTCCTAGATTGTTTGCGGGGCCCCCACGCCCAAGATTTTCTTTCGGTCATCCCCATCGAGGGCTTAGGCCAAAAGATGTCAGCCGTTGAATACCAGGCTATCTTAAAATATCGGCTCATGATTCCTATGTTCCCTGATGATGAGCAATGCCCGATTTGCCAGAAAGCTTGCTTAGACCAATTTGGGGAGCATGCTCTGCACTGTAAAGAACTGCCAGGTTTTAAGTATAGGCACGACTGGGTGCGGGATGTCTTGGGGGACATCCTCAAACGAGCGGGGATGTCGGTGAAGAAAGAAGCCCCCGTAAACTTTTTGACAGATCCGAGGGAAGGAATATCCACATTGCGCCCCGCGGACGTTTTAGTTTTCGGGTGGGATGCAGGTAAACACGCTTGTGTCGATCTTACCGGGGTGTCCCCCCTTGTAGGCTTATGGGATACAGGTTTTGTCCCTGGTCAGGCGATTGCAAGGGCGGCAGCGAGGAAAATGGACAAACATGCAAAAGCCTGCGAGGATAATCAACATTCCTTTATCCCTTTTGCCTTTGATACTTTTGGCACGCTAGCCACAGGAGCCATCAGATTTCTTGAACGGGTCCAACGGGTTGTTCACAGCAACATTTCGTCTCCTAGAGATCGGGGTTTTGTTTTTACTAGGTTAGGTTTCGCTATTCAAAAGGGGGTAGTGGCGCAGCTTGTTGCCCGCTTACCGGCTATCTTGGTGTAGTTTGTATTAAAAACTTATAATTCAGTTTATATCTACTGAGATTTTTTTATAACAAATAAATAAGAATAGTTTAATTTTAATTTCCATAAAACAACCGTACTTAAAGATAAGCAACCAACAGGATAACCTTTTAGACATTTGATGGGAGTATTAGACTAAAGGGTATGGTGAGGCCCATCCCCATGAGGATGAGCCGCCACGTAGGCGTCACATCACCGGCTCGTGGAGGATGGGCCTCCTTCACTTTTGAGGGGTGGAGGATGGGGCTACCCCACCTCAATATTTTATAATTTTCTAAGTGTTTTTTTATTAACTTAATAAAAACTTTATAAAAGTTAAAAAATACAACATAAAACAACATAAATAACGTCATTTCATAACATAAAAAAATTACATTTCCTAAAAAAAAACATTTCCGAAAAATAAAAAAAAATTACATTTCCTAAAAATAAAAAAAAACCTACGACGTCCATTTTTTCTTCACCTCTTCCTTCATCCTCCGATACACCTCTCGTTCATCCTCCGGAACCGAGTCGAGATCCAACCTCATTATCCTAAAATCCTCCGCTCGAGCATAGTCGGCCGACACGTTTTTCTTGTGACTATATTTTTCGGCCGCAAACTCTTTAAACGAACTAAATTCGGAAATCAACTCGTCCATTTTTGAAGACGCCTTCCCGCCACCTCCACCCGAGCCGGCCCCTTTGCGCTTTCCGGCCGCCTCTTTTTTTGCTTTGTCCCTTCCGCCGGGACGTTCGATCTCGTGAGCGGGCACCGCATCCTCGTCATATTCCGGTTCGTCGTTTATATCGATTTGACAATGAGTGGTGGAGCCTCCCGCACTATAACTTCCGGACTCGGAAGTTTTAGTCCGTTTGGCAGTTGCGACCTCATTTGGAACCGACGCCCATTTAGGTTCTTTCTTTAAAATGTTCCATGCTCGGATGTGCGGGAAAGGCGGATTTTTTGCTTCCCATTTAGCCGTCGCAAGGTTAAGAACGTCCTCGTCGCTACTTCCACTAGGACGATTGATGTAAAGTGGGTTATAAATCCCGATAAAATCATTCACGCACTTGTTCATTTTCCACCACTTGGCCGATACGGAATCGAGATCACGGTAGGGGCCATCCCCCATAAGGTTATTAAATCTATCCATACATGCCTTCAAAAAACTAGAACCCGTTTGATTGTTCCCTAAAATTAAAAAAAAATTGCATTAGTAAAACTAAAAAATAAATATTTTTAAATTTAAATTAAAAAAAATTTAACTTTGGTTCATAGCGACAATCGGGCAAGTTGAGGCCTTAACATACGCAATTGCTAGCGCCTCCTCCTCTACTTTTGTCCACTGTCTCGGCTTTGCTCTCGAACCGCTTTTTTTTGCGGTGTCGGGTTCCCCGTGTTTTTTTTGCGCTTGAGTTATTTAGGTGGCGATTCGGGGACGACTTCATCATCATCGTCAAGCTCCACCGAGGGTTGCGGTTGGGAAATTGGCGGTTGCGATTGGAATTGATCAAGTTGAACCGAGTTGCGTTGCATGAATTGTTGGAGTGCTTGGTATTGTTGCATTTGTTGAATTTGGGACATTTGGGAGAAGGCGTTAGGTGATTGTTGGAAACCTGAAAACGTAAATTGTGGATTCCCCCACGAAGGATCCATAGCCGGTGTGTAAGCGGGACTCGAAAAAAGTTAGGATTGTTCGGGTTGGGATTGTTCGGGTTGGGGTTGTTTGGGTTGAAGGGATTCATGATTGTATAAAAAATGGGATTGTTTTTTTATAAAAAAAGATGAGAGAATGGGAGAAGAATGGAAGAAATGGATGAGAATGGTATAAAAAATGGTTGAAAGTGGTATATATTTAAAGTGGAAAGTATTTTTTTTTTTATTAAAACTAGCCGTTTGTAACGGCTATGAATTTGAAACAAGGCACGTCGAGATCGTCTGTGGGCTGCCGGGGACGACGGAACCGGGCGAGGGGGGCGGTGTGGGGGACCGGCGCCAGGCCTCGCCTAGCCTAAGCCGGCCCCCATACCGCTTAGTCTTAGGGACACCCTCCCCTCCTATACAGTTTTGTTTTCACAATCACACGACTGCAAAAAGGAGGAAGGAACAATCGTCAGGCTGACAAGCAGGCACACCAATGATTGACGATTTCCAGAAAGTCTGGTTTTGACAAACGAGTCATACTTGAATGCCATGTAAGCCTTGATTTTTAGGAAAAGTTTTATTGATTTTTAGGAAAAGTTTTATTGATTTTTAGGAAAAGTTTTAAGCGAGTTATTTCCTAGATTTTTAGCGAAAGTCTAGAACATGCTATGGTCTGGATGATTAAGTGAATTTGTTACTATATTTTGAAGACAAATATTGAGATGGAAATTTTATTTGGTGATAATGGGTTTTCAAAGCAAAAACGGACATCAATAGGGTTTTCGTTAACTATGACCTACTTAAGCTGATCTATTTTAACATTTATTTCAGGAAATTACATGGCCTTCAGTAGTAAGGACACAGAGAAATACTGTTAGTGAAATAATTAGGCAGTTTTGAGCAAGAAAGTTCTTGGCATAGTCAAAATTTGGTTTTGAACTTTGATATGTTTTTGTAAGATTTCGTACATGTTTTTAGTTTATCATCTACGACTTATATTCAGTCTTCAATTATCTTTATTAAAGGTTATGTTTTAATTATGAACTGTGTAAATTCAACACAAATCGTACACCAGAAAACCAAGGTGGGACATCTGTCAATTCAAGGATTCCTAAGCTTATAAGTTCAAACATGAGATCTTCTTACAAGGTCTTAAATTTAGCCCAAAGCTACTTCACAAAAGCATGCTCCATGACTATGATAAGATTTGAATTTAGTTATTAATTTTATTATAAATCTAGTTTAACTTTATCTCTCATCAGTGGCGTAGCTTTTAAGGGATCGGGGTGTGACCCCTCATCCGAATGTTTCGGTTAGGAGTGTAATATTTCCGTTTTTTCGTCCGAAAATTTTAAAATTATATAGGTCTGCCCCAACCAATTATTTTGCCTAAAATTCCTCTGTCCCTACCAAGTTTATTGTCAAAAATATTTATACATATTTTCGTATTGAGATAAAAAAAATATGAACGGGCTAAACTTTAAGTAAAGTTTGTTACTATTTTATATATAAATCAAAGTTGATGGTTCTTTTTATCTTAAAGGTACTTACCATTTATCTTAAAGATCGTTGGACTGAGTTATAATTCTTCATCCACGTACTTAACATTTATCTCGCATCATTATAAACTAGTAGTTTACCCGTCCGCTGTCCGGGTATATATGATTAACATCATCCAAACTCACTGCTGTCCGGGTATATATGATTAACATCATCCAAACTCACTGTATATTTTAATATCACGATGACTACTTATCTAACTATTAAGAACATCAATAACTATGTCTATATTTAATATAATGTTGACTTTTAATTTAATATCGATTAATAACTACAACTCTTCTTGAATTGTCATACATACTAATTTAAAATCTTACATCTAATTTGCACAATTTAAAATATTTAGTTAATTATTTGTAATTGATTAACGTAGGAATTGCTAACACCATTAAATGAAGATAAATGAGATCTATCAATGTTACATGTTTACAAAAGTATTAAAAAAAAACTATCAACACAACCAAACGTAGATTATATTTATGTCATGAGAATATTATTTAAGAACATCAATAACAGTGTCTACATTTAAGATAATAATGACTTGTAATAAATGATAAACATGCAGGATACATCTACAAACAAAAAGCAGATAATGTTATCAAGATCTCACAAGTATATTACAAAAAGCCAAAAAAAACAAAAAAACAAAATGTATACTATAATATACAATAAATCATAAACATGCAGAATACATATACAAAAAAAGCAATTGATGTTATCAGGATCTCCCAAGGATATTACACAAAAGCCAAAAAAACACAATATATACTATAAGACCATGTGTAGTGGTTAAGAAAAATAATGCCCCCACCATGGGGCATTATCCGACACGTGGCAATCCAGTCAGCATGGGGCGTTATTGCAAAAGTGGCGTAGTGGGAATAATGCCCAATAATCCCTTTTAGGCTTTAAAAAAAAATCAAGCTAGTTTCTCATTGGCCAGTCAAACCCAGTCAACCCATCACAATCTCTTTTACGCGTGGTTTTAAAAACGCTAAGCCAATTTTTTTTCAAAAAAAATGCCCCATAACGCCCTATGTAATGGGGAGGGGGGCGTTTTTTTTGGATTTTTTCAAAAATAATGTCCCACTACTGGTGGTCTAATATACAATTTCGTTGGCAAAACACAAACCATTGTAACAAACACAATGACTTGTTATCCAACTATTAAGAACATCAATAACCATGTCTATATTTAAGATAATAATGACTTTTTATTCGATTGCGATTAGTAACTACAACTGTTCTTATATTCTTATACATCGAATTGTCATACGTACTAACTTAAAATCTTACATCTAATTCACACAATTTAAAATTTTTAAGTAACTATTTTTAAATTGATTAACATAGCAATTGCTAACACCATTAAATAAAGATAGACGAGATCTATCAAAGTTAGATCAACATAAACTAAATCAATTACAATTGCTCGAAGAAAAGGGAGCATATGAAGAACTAAACAGAAAAGTCGGCATCATCAGTGATAACAATTACAAGCGAACCTGGAGCAGCATTGGATACCTTGATGAAGTCCTCCACTCTCCCCCATCAGATTTCAAGAACAACGCAGAAGAGTTTATCACACAACTGTTGAAACAGGATCAGAAAATCTGCGACATCCTGGCCGATCTGCAAAACCAAAGAAAGAATAAAATCGCGTGGAAGAAGGCGAGAGTCGTTGAAATCTTTGGAAGTGTTAATTGTAGCGTATAATATTTTATACATATTTCACTCTTTAATCTTTCTTTATATTTAATTTAATAAAATTAATATCCATTGCATACAAAGTAAACACAATGACAAGAACACATAACTTAATGTATAGAAAACCCACCTAGTTGCAAAACACAATAATCAGACGCAATAACACAATATATAGAATCAGTTGCAATACCATGGCTAATATTAACACCATCCATACCACCAATATTCAACTATTTCTTTATTTAATTAAACAAACAATAAAATATAAAAGATAATAAAAAGATATGCAATCAACATCATATCTATCACAATCAAAACAACTTCATCATCACCGGTGTTTCATATCTCCTTGAAGATCATCGCCGCCGAAGATTTGATCGACAAAAAGGTAACTTCCGATTGTAAATCTTAACGGTTTAATTTCTATTAGATTTCTAAACCTCTGTTAGATACTTAATCAGCGACATATGATGGTTACTGCAGCGAATAACTTGTTTGTAGACTTCAAATCTGATTTTAGGTTTCAATCATCTTCAACCTCTCATATGTTATGTATAGTTGATATATATCTTATGTATTGCATGTTATGGACATTGTCGAACTAATGTTTACAGTATAATGTGATAATAATATATGAAAAAGTTGCAATCAAACAATGGGGGTGTTTGGGTTAGCGTATTTTGGAGCAACTTATGACTTATTGACTTATAAAAGTTAATAAGTTTTTTTTTGAGTGTTTGGGTTAGCTTATTTTAAAGGGTTTTGTGTGTTGACAAGCCATTTTTGAGAAGTCAGAATTTCTAATTTCTCACTTGTCACTTATATAAGTTAATAAGACATTTTTAAGAAGGAATCCCAAACACACACGGATGAAAACATATGATTCTGTTATAAATTTTTTTATTTTTGGGGTTCCTTCTCTAAAAGTACTTATTAACTTATATAAGTCATAAGAGAGGAGTTACAAATACTAACTTATCAAAAACAACTTCTCAACACACAAAAATAACTTAAATAAGCTAACCCAAACACTATAAACACAACTTATTAAATTTTATAAGTCAATAAGATATAAGTTGCTCCAAAATAACCTAACCCATGTGCGATTACGCAAAAAGAGATATTTTACGAATATATATATATATATATATATATATATATTTATTGATATATTGAAACTGTATACAGAAGAGATCTATTGCACATTATGAATTAAGAATAATATTCTCATGACATAAGATTACATTTTAACACATTGTGTATTAATACTAACAGTTAATATTAAATGTTATATATCACAGGTATACAAAAAAATGATTACGTCCTGTCTGTCTCTATTACAAGACCCTAAATCATTGAAACTGGTATGCTGTAATGCCTTCAATAAGTAAGTGTAAACTTCATTACGTAAACTGAAATTAGTAAATGTAACTACAGGCATTACCAATTGAGTTTGTAAAGCTTGTGGGAGGAGATTACTGGAACAGGACAAAGGTAACGATAAATCATGAAAGCAGAATAAGCTGTACAGCATGGCTGAGAAGTGTAAGAGGTGAAAGTGTTGTCACTGACGGATGGATAAGTATTGTAAAAGGTCTTAAATTGACAAAGAACACCTTATTGGTTTTGAGGATAATCAAAGAAAAATGTCTACAAATACATTGTTTCATACAAAACGTTTGTGATGAATCGTTCTTGACAGTCAACCGTTACGAAGATTTAAAGATCATAGTAAGTATAGTTATATGTTAGTAGGAATTTGTTTTTTGTTATACTTGTCAGCAAATGGAATAAATGAATATATGTTTATAAAATATTACACAACTTTTCAGGTCATTCCAGAAGCTTATGTGAACAAATTTTACTGTTACTGGCCAGTAAAAGATTCTTATAACATATACGCAGCAGGTCAGTGTTGGAAAGTTGAGACCGAAAAAATAAATGCATGCTACGTTTTTGCTAAAGGGGGTCCGGAGATGTTTGAATATATTGACATAGAAGACGGTGATATACTGATGTTGATGAAAACAGACAGCGAATCGTTTGACTTGACACTTTATCGTAGCGGAGTTGAGGTTGTTTTTAGAAAGAAGGAGACAACTAAAGACAACTCAGTTGTTGAAATACCTTAACACACATACTATGAACACTTCAACTCTGTAAGTAATTTAAAGTAAGTTAAAATGGTTTGCTAGTCAATACGACTTATTTACAGATGTTATCGTATAACAGATCTTCACTGATCAAGAAGACTCAATTGACCAATTCATTACTGGGGTAATGAGTTTACATATTTTTACAATACAATATATTGATCCTCAGATGTTAATGAATTTTAAAAATCTTGGATGCAGATGAATGACGAGAAACATGAAGTGAATAAGAAAAGTGTTGAAAAAGAAAAGTTGAAGTCTGAAAGAAAGAGTTTTGTTAGTGAAGGAAATAACAACCAGACAAAAGAAGATGTAAGCCTTTGAAACATAATAACGGATAAGTTATTTGTTCATATTATTATACATACTTAGTTGACGATTGTAGTTTAATTTACTTTAATGTTACGGGCTGTAATAACAGGTTAAAAAGAAAGGTAAACAGATTGCATCCAATTCTACATCTGAAGAACCTAAACAACTGATATGCTGTACAACTTATGATCATTCTACCGTGTCAGCAACTGGACGACAAACACAAGATCGTTTGGTAAGTTAAGCATAAGTTAAGAAAATATTCCAATAAATATTTCTTGTACATTAACATATATACTATATATATATATATATATATATATATATAGATAGAAAGTATATCGTATATTACGGCTTAACGTACTTCACGTACAACAACGTGCGTTATTTGTTATATAACATGCGTGATTAATGTTTTCAATATGCGTGATTATTGTGTTTCAACATGCGTGATTTTGGATTTTTGAGTTATAACGTGCGTGATTTTAAAATGAACGTGCGTAATTACCTGTCGTATGTGATGTACGTTAAGCCGTAATGTACGTTAACCTTCCTCTATATATATATATTGAAAGGAAATGCATGTTTGAAATGATAAGGTTAACAAAAACGGGAAAAGAAGTCAGATGGCGTTGAAGGTAAGCAATAAAGACGAAAAACGTGTTGCACATCAAAATTATGATCAAGAAAGTGGTGCATATCAATTCAACAGGAAAGCAAATTATCGAATGGTATGTCATTTCTGTTATTTAATGAGAACAATTTACAACACCATTCATGAGGCTATTTATACGTATAGAATTACCAGTTAAACACATAACAATAGAACTTGGTTTGCAACAAAAAACCTTAAAACAATTGTTTTTTTTTTCTAAACAATAAAGTATAACTTCACTTATAACCTTCATAGAATAACTATAATAGATAATAGATACTAAATTATGTTTATTCAAAAATTAACAATTGATATTTGTTGCTGCTGACAATTATATCCAACACGGCTAATATACTTGTTAACTCTAACATCAATGCAGTGATTACCTGTAGAAGTTGTAAACAGAGCAAGGCTAACAAAGAAGGTGCATCGAATGAATGTCAGAAACATGGATGGGAAAACAGTTGTGAAGATAGTTAAGCGACAGAAGGATGGAAATGGATTTAGGTATGCGATTGAAGGGTGGCCAAGTTTCATAAAGGAAAATGATATTAGCACGGGTGACAATATGCATTTAACTTATGTAAAATCAGGAAACCTCCTCATGTTGACGCATGTGGATGCAGTCAGCCAAGCTTAGCAGTTAACGTTATCTGCTAATGATGCAGATGTCTGCGTATATAAACTAATGCCTTTTGTCGTCATCGTTTGATGGTTTTTGGTGGGACATGTTGGAACAGCTTATTGTGTTTTTTTCGTTGATTTGTAGCCTAACCTTGATGACAATTATTACTATATTAGGGCATGGATGACATATTTTGTTTAGAATTATAATTTGTAAACAGTAGTCGAAGTTCATATTTAGTTATAAATTTAGTTGTGATTTCCTGTATATAACATTAGAAGTCTTATTGGTAATATTTCCATCATCCAAATGCACTGCATATTTTAATATCATAATGACTTCTTATACAACTATCTAGAACATCAATAAGTGACTCCATAAAAAAAGTGTCTCCATATTTAAGATAATAATGACTTTTTTATGCGATTGCAATTAGAAACTACAACTATTCTTGTATTGTCATACATCGAATTGTCAAACATAGTAAATTAAAATCTTACATCTAATTGGCACAATTTAAAATGAATTAGTTATTTGTAAATTGATAAACGTAGAAATTAATAACACCATTAGATGAACTTAGATAAGATATATGAAAGTTAGATGTTTTCAAAGTGTGGAAAGAACTACCGATGACAAACAAAGGTTGATTATATTTACTGGCATAAAATATTACACACCAAACATATTATAAACATAATAGAACAATTAAAATAACACATTAATTTCGAATATTGATTCTCCATATACAAAAAAATACCAACCACAAAAACAACCACAAACATAATACTATGTATATAACACAATGATAACAACAAACAACTAAATACAAAACCATAACTAAACATGTGGTGAAACTACAGTTTCAATATAGCTTGCACCTACAATGCCTTGTGTAAAGATGATAGGAAAATAACCATGCACCTTCTTTGCCCTTACGTTTATCTGAGCAACATCACCCCATTCGTGTACTATAATTAATTTGTTATTACCATCAATGTAGTGCACAGATGACCCTATCATCAACGGCATAAACACACGGGGTACAAAAGACACCACTTTCGACCAAGTATTATTTTGTAGACGCCACAATTGAACATCTACACTACACATTCCAATACTAACCAACATATGAAGTTCATCTCGTATAGTCACCAACTGACCTATAGATTCCACACTCAATGTATCTGGGTAACCTACATTTTCTATTACCTTCAACTCAACATCCAAACGAAGAACCGCTGTGTTACCCATACACCAGAATTTGGTCAGTACAAAATACAAACTTTTCCTACAAAACGTCCCAACGGACCAACTATAAACAGCAATATCATATGGACTATCAATTAAGAACCTTGGAGTTGACCATGAACCTTCACTAAACGAATAAATATTAATAGTCAACCTGAAATGAGTGCGTTTAATGTGCACAATTTTGTAATCACCAGCAGAGTCAACACAAAACCCAAGACTATCATCATCCATATTGTAAAATCCCTGATAATTAGAATTTCTCAACATCTTGAACACACGAGTTAGTGGATTCCAAACAACCAAATCACCAGTATTACATAAGCAAACACATACCATACCATCCAAACTTGCTAAAAAGATCACATTACATGGATGACAATCGAAGGGAATGTGAATATTATTGCCTAAAACACATCTAGGAGATGCAACATCAACATAACGAATCGCACACGATGATTTGTTAAGAGCAATTATTTTCTGGTCACCTAATACTCGCAAGAAACGACAATTATTCTTAGCAAACTCAGGAGTTGAAAGATAGGCTAACCACTCTTTAGACACAGCCTTGTACCGTATAACCTCCTTTGCCGGAAGTCTTGGAATAATCTTCATCAATATTAACAGAGATGGAAGATCCTTCATATTCACTTATGATTATACTTTAATTAAAAATACTGACGTTGATAGAGAGAGGAAGAAAACAAATACGAAAAGCGATTCCTTTGAAAAATGAATACCTACATAGAAACTACCCCAATTAACAGTTGACACAGGTGAGTAAAACCTCCTAAAACTCCGAGTAGTGGTGGTAAACGGTTTTCACACACTATGGGTGATAGGGGGTAAATAAAATTAAATAACAATATATATTAGAAACCGTTTCTAATTTACAGGTAAACATATACACATACATGGAGATACTTTTTAATCAATCACATACACAAATATACTTTTTATTAATTAATCTTATTTTTATAAATTACTTTGTTAGTTGTCAAACATTGTGCTATTACAATTGTGAAAATAATTACATCGTAGATTTTTTTTGGCATTGGGTTTTATATATTATTTTGTTCTTTTTATAAAAATATTGTTTTTTATGATAATAGGATTATTGAAAAATAATGAGAACCACAACTAAAAAATAGGAAGTTAGTTACACAATACAATATATAAAAATAGACACCTACAAAAAAAATCAAATATATGGAAAACAGAAAACCAATAACACATTAATAAACAAAACATAAAATGACAATATTCTAGCAAAAAAAAAAAAAAAAAAAAAACCAAAAAAATCCAGTAAGAACTATTCCTTAACTGGACATATTACAAAGTGGGAAGTTTCTAATTGTCCTTAACTGCACAATATGTAACCACTATTAAAAAAGAATGAGAAAGATAGCAAAAAGTAAGATTTAATTACACAATGTTATATTTAAATATAGTCAACTACAAAAGAAATCAAATATATAAAAAATAGAAAAACAATGACACAATGATACTAAAAAAACACAATGACTATACTAAAAGAAATCATTCAACTAAAAACTAATCATTAACTGCACCTATTACAACGTGGGATTTTTCTAATTCTATGTAACTACACAATGGTAAGGGCTTCCAAGCTGCTCTAAGGGCTTGGTCTCCAAGGGCCCATTGTGTTTTTTTTGTAGACCTTTTTTGTTTTTAAACCACAATCACATGTAATCATAATTAAATACGCACAAAGCAAATATTAAAATCATACACTCTCAATGAATATTTAACATGATAATATAAGCACATTAATTCATAAAGATTCAATCTCATTGTGACAAACTATACCACACATAAAAACAACCACAAACATCAATTACTAACTGATCAAAACAACGAAGAACCAAAAAAGAACTACATAAAATAACATAACTAAACATTTGGTGAAATTGTAGTTTCAAAATAAACAGATCCATTCACACCTTGAGTAAAGATGATAGGGAAAAAAACATGCATTTCCTCTGCCTCTACAGTTACATCAGTAATATCACCCCATTCTTGAACTATAATGAACTTCTTATTTCTGTTGATATAGTGCACAGACGACCCAATCATCAATGGCATAGAAATAGCAGGTGGACAAAAAAAAAAAAAAAAAAATACTTTTGACCACTTTTCATTTTCAAGTTTCCACAATTCCATATTCACACTATAGAATCCGATACTAACCAACATATAGAGTTGATCTCGAATACTAACCAAGTGACCTGTAGCTTCCACATCCATTGTATCTGGGAATCCAACATCAGAAATTACCCTGCTATCAACATCTAAACGAAGTACACATGCGTTACCCACACACCACAACCTGGTCAATACAAAATACAAACAATTTGCACAAAACGTGCCTATAGACCAACTATAGACGTCAACATTAAACAGACTATAGTTTGAGAACATTGGAGTTGACCATGACCCTTCACTGAGAGAATAAATGTTAACAGCCAACATCATATGTGTCCGTTTAATATGCACAATATTGTAATCACCAGAAGACCTGACGCAAAACCCAAGACTATCCTGATTCGGATTAAAAAAACCATGTGAATTAGAATTTGATAGCATCTTGAACACACGAGTTAATGGATTCCAAACTACCAATTCACCAGTATTGATTAGGCAAACACATACCATCCCATCCAAACTTGCTAGAAATAAAATATTGCACGGATGAGCGGTGAAGGGAATGTGAACTTTATCACCTAAGAAACATTTAGGGGATTCATTATCCACATAACGAATATCACACAATAATTGGTTAACGGCAATTATCTTATGATCACCTAATCTGCGCATGAAACGACAATGATTCATAGCAAACTCAGGTGTTGAAAGATAGACTAACCAATCTTTACACACAACCTTGCACTGTGTAACAACTTTTGACGGAAGTCTTGGGATTATATTCATCAGTATCAGCAGAGACGGAAGAAACTTCACAATCATTGTCAATGTAGGTTAAATAACAAACACTTTGACGATCAATACAACAAATATGAAAAGAGATTCATAAGAAGATGAAAGTCCAACAAATATTATCACAAGCAGTAGTTAACACATGTATATTAGAGCTCCTACAATTACGAGTAGTAGGTAGTTATTAAATAGATAACTATCGAGATTTTTTAAATCGGTTAAATTTTTAGTACACATTTACATTAATTTTATTTTTTGGCCAATATTCAGTTGAATAATAATTTACATAAATAGTTATAACAACTTTTGATTCAATCGTATTTTTAAGTATAATATGGCAACTTTCTCTTATAAATACATACTCGAAATATTTTGTTTCATTGTATGTGTTGCAAGTACTATTTGATTGTTAGTCTTCTTTCTGATTTTTCGTGTTTGGGTTAACATGTATCGTCATGGTCCGAATTTTATCATAACTATACTTGATCCGCTATCCCTTCAACAGGTACATACCTTTCCGAATTATTTGTTTAAAGTAACGATTCCTATTGTTTCATCCTTTATTCAAAAGAAATTTGCCTTTTGTTTTTTGGTTTTCAGGCTATACCTATATGTATGAGTAGATTTATATGGATGAATAAGTTAGAATCTTCAACTGTTAGTCTTAAATTTGATGAAACACATTCATGGTCTGTTGTTATCAAATTAATAAAAGATGTATTCTACTTTACGGATGGATGGTGTGAGGTTTTAAACTACTTCGGCCATGAATCCTTCTTCATGATTTTCAACTATCTTGGTGATCATACTTTCAAGTTCAACCTCTTCTCTCATGATCCAAATAAAGAGTTTGGAAAATCGTTTTGTAAAATTATTCAAAATCCTATACAAAGTCCAACGGTATGTAATTTTCTTATACATTTTATTTTTTATTTTTTGTTATTACGATTTATTAAAAAAACATAATACACATAAAATTGTAATAATTATTTTTTTACAGGTTCTACCAGATACTTTTATTTCAAAACATTATGATTATCGTTTACCGGATAACATGGTTATACTTAATGTCACACCCTCAAATTACCACCTAGGGAGTGTCCCTGTTAGGCGTGTGACTACTAGCAATGAGCCACTAATTACATTGAACCACAAGTTGTAATAAAGTTCCTTCAATTAAGTAATAACAATTCCAATCATAAGTTATTCAAAATCAGAAGTTCAGCGGAAGCATTAAAGTATCATAAGGTAAATACGAATCAATCATAATAAATAAGTATTTGACAAATAATCCCGTCGGTATGACCATGACCACTCTTGCTCTCTAGCCAGCAAGCTCCTGTTTCAATCACCTAACGACCTGCGAGCATGTAACAAGTGTATCAGACAAAGCTGGCGAGTCCACAGTTTAAGAAAACGTTTGTTACCAGTTGAATGTAAAACAGTTCAATAACCAATGCAAGTAATATTGTTAATATCTCAATTCCGAACAAGACGGCTCCTGAAATACATGACTGCCCTTCCCACGTACTCCTATCTAGTACTGGGCCCCGACTGGGTCATTAGTTCACATCCGTCCTATCTAGGAGCGGTGTGAGGGTGCCAAACCTAAGTAGCGCTACCAACTAATACCCGTTACCCTCCAGGTAACATAATAAGGGACTTACAAAAATGATAGGTGAGAATATTAACCAATATACCCGTTATTACCCAGACCACTGACTGTCCCCAACCATTGGGACGCATGCTCGAATGTAGTGAACTCACCTTAGATTGCTCGGTATGTTACGTTACATTACCCGTTCCAAGTTGGTCAACCAAACCCTACCGTGGTTACAAAAAACAATCAGTTTCGTATGCACATTGATCACATATTTTTCATACACATTACACAAGTAGCGTACACATAAACACACGTCATATGCAAGTTATAACAAGAGGTCACGTAACACAACAATTCATAATAGCCTGTAATCAAGTATTCGGGTCTCATGCAAAGTTCACATCACCTGTTCATGTTTCACAAAACAATTAATAGTCATTTCGTTGTTCAAAAGAGTATGCGATCAATTCTGATTTGTACGGTGCACTAGTTAATTCGGCCCAAGCTCAGTGCATGGCCCAACATCATGTGCGATTCCATGTTGACCAAGTGGCACATGAGCGTATTTCAGCCCAATGAGGTGTGCGGCTGGGTTTCAATTGTGCGACCAGGTCTCAAGCGTGCGACCAGATCCCCGGTGTGCGATCAGATGTGCGATTCATTTAATGTTTGTGGCCCTCTGACCAGTGTGCGACCCACGATGTATAAAGCCCGTTCGAAAGTGTGTGTGCAGCCCATTAAACCCGTAACAACAGTTAGCAGTTTTTAGCATGTTCCAAATGGATCAAACAATTATATTTTGCAATTATCATACGTGTTCCTACAACTCTACTAACCGTCCAATTAATAACCAATTCTTCCTTATGATCGACCACATCCAGTTTGATTCAGACATCACATAACATCTTCTCGCATAATTTCAATCATCACATAAGTCAAAATCATGGACCAAATATGCTAACAATTTCTAGCTTACATTAACAGTCATCATCGTTGGCATACATCATTAAGATTTGTTAATACTAACAAACCTAACTCTAGTGCGTCATGCAACTTAACTACAAAAGTCAAAACTGTTTCCTCCACTCACATAATCCTAACCGTGTGCAATCATATTCTTTAATACTAATCATATATGATCTCCAATCAATACCAATTCATGAATTTCAAGAGCACTAATCCTCTGTTTATTTACAATTAATCAAGGATTAATTCATGTAATTATATTCACACAGAACCACACACACATACGTCAATGGATTCACACAACATCATCGGTACAACTTCTCCTAATCGACCGGTTGTTAACAAGTTCTCATATTCTCTCCTATGTGATCGGTACAACCTTTAGCATGCCTTCTATTGTTCTTGATTCGTTACTATAGCACTACCAATTCATATAGATCATCAAACAATCAAACATTCTGTCACGTATAATATCAAATAGTGGTAATGTACTTACCAGAATATGAATTGCACAAGAGTGTGCCTATGGCCGAGAAGGGAAGGGCTTTGCTGGAAAGGGGGAGGGGGGGGGGGGGTCTCCACTGCCGTCGCCATCTAGAGAGGTGTAGGGTTTTCCATGTTTTCATAACTATGATACGTATTCTAACGTACACGCACATAAATAATTCTTGGGCACAACAGATGCGGACCAAATGAAAGGGTGGGCCGAAGCCCAAACCTAAGCCGGCTACTTATCGTGTGCGTGAACAATAATCCTAACCCACCGATCCACTTCCAACCTTCTATTGGACTTTACATGGCCGACAATTAAAAATCACATGGGCCGACATGAACACGTGAGTTACTGCCAAAGTTAGTGTTTTAGTGATCCTTTTGTATTGGGCCGAGAGAGTTGTCAGGTCATCATGATTCCCACTAAATGAAGTTTGCCAACATTATCAATTCACCTCTAATTACTATTGGGCCGATCAAATGCTAGGTTTGATATGATTGCAAATCACATGGATTACTAATTGTATTGAGATAAGTTCTTACATCACTCATTAAGAACTCTACATCATAATAGATGAACTATTCATCAAATATGTAGGTTACACATCAAGTATGCAAGTTACAACACTAACCATTATGAAAGAATTAGTGTGAAACAAGTAACGTGTTAAGGAAAGATCTTGAAAACTCTGGTTGTCACATCATCCCCAACTTGAAAGAAATTTCGTCCCGAAATTTGACAAGTAATCCAAAACGACAAGATGTTAACTCAGGATGACTGTGGATTTTCCGCGGGTACCACATCATCCCCAACTTTAAAGGGAATTTCGTCCCGAAATTTGACAAGTAATCCAAAACGACAAGATGTTAACTCAGGATGACTGTGGATTTTCCGCGGGTACCACATCATCCCCAACTTGAAAGGGAATTTCGTCCCGAAATTTACTGGTTGCCTCTGATTTAGATTGGTCAGTTGGGAATAAGTGATGGCACTTGACCCTTATCAGATTCTCACGTTCCCACGTGAACTCCGGTCCACGTCTTGAGTTCCAACGAACTCTCACAATTGGGATCCGGCTATGCCTACAAACTTTAACTTTTCGATCCATGATTTCGATGGGTTCATTCGACAACTGCACCCGTCTAATAAAGGTATCACAAGTGTTTCATCGAATAAGTACTGCCTTAGACTCGAGACATAAATGTCATTGCTAACGTTACTCAATTCACCAAGTAACTCCAGCCTGTACGCCACTTGCCAACGCGTTCCTGAATTTTGAATGGCCCAGACAACGCAAGTTAAGTTTGCCGCGTTTCCCAAAGCGTATTGCACCCTCCCAGGGTGAGACTTTCAACATGATACGACTATCTACAGCGAACTCTCAGTGTTTCCTAAGCTTACCGTCTTTCCTGACAGTCACTCGATGCCGCCAAACAATTTCCGATCCAAGCAATCTTCCCAAGAGTTTCGAGTACAAGTCCTGGACCCGTGTTTAGGTTGTCATCCACCTTAGTCCACGAGGAGATTGGCATTATCATCCATGCAATATCTCAAACAGTGCTGCCTGAATACTAGAAGGGTAACAGCTACGGTAGAATTCAGCCAAAAGTATACGTCCTTCCAATTTACCCTAAGTTAATCCCACACATGCTCGCAGCATGTCTTCAAGTGTTAGGGGGGTTCGTTTACTCAAACCGTTCGTCCTGATGATAAGTAATGCTCATGCCTAGACGTGAGCCAAGGGTGTTGTGTATCGCCTGCCATAAATCAGGTATAGCTCAAAATCGAAGGTAATAGGAGTTGACACCTCGTGCCTAAAACCGCCTCTCTCAGAGGAATATTCACAAGCTGTGAAGACGCGTAAGTTTCCTGGAGTGCAAGAGAGTGTACCGGTTGCATGAGAAAATCAACGATCATCCATGTGATACTGTTTCCGTTCTGAGTTTTTAGGTAGACCAGCGACAAAATTTGTGGCAGTCTGTTCTCATTTCCATATGGGTGTTTCTGGTTGTTGGCACCAAGCAGTAGGTTTCTGATATTCCACCTTGACTCTCGCACAAGTCAAACATCGTTCCTATACTCGGTTACGTGGGCCTTCATGTCCGGTTGCCAGTACATGATTTATAAATCCTAGTATCCCCTATCGAGACCCAGACGACTAGAATAACAATGCTGGTGTGCTTTGCTCAATACAAGTCCCATACAGTTGCCGTATAATGAGATCCACACTCGTTCCTGGAGGTAGCGAATATCATCCGACCTGCCAAAGGTTGCTTCTCCACGCCCCGCATAGGTTCAACTTGAAAATTTTCTTCCCTCAGTTCTCCAGTTTGGGCAGTGTGAGTCTGATCAGGTAAGTTAGAGTCGATAGTGAGCTGCAAAGCTCGTGCACGTTCCAGTTTCATTGTTGTAATCATCTAAAAGTTCCCTCCAGCGATGCCATTAACTGATTTAGCTCTTTCGAAGCCAAGGTATGCGGGAGGCCCTTGTGATCTGTCTAAATAACGCATCTGGTATTGTCCAAGTAATGCCTCCATCTAAAATCCCAAGACCACGGTTTTCACCGCCGGTTGTGTGTCGTGCAGTTCCTCTTTGTACCTCCACCACGTAAGTCATCACTCTCTCGTGTTGCGTCGGTGTGTAACTGGGACTCTGATTCGGACCATCATGGTATACCACTAAATTACCCACACCCTCGGGTAAAGATGATGCTCAGTGCATTGCAGAGTTGGAATTCGAAAGCTGAAAAGACATCCTCCTGTTTCGTCTTTCATGAACACAGCACCCTGCTGTGCTAAAGAGATTTAAGCTATGCGACCTTCGAAAATCTTGTGAGTGAGCTGTGATAGTATCTAGCGAAACCAAGAAATTGCTGCATCCTCGAAGGGATCTTTGGTGCCGAACAATATCTAACGAAATAGGTTTTAGCGAGATCCACGTGTATTCCCACTTCGTTGATCATATGACCCAAAAGGTATCTCTCGAATCCAGAAGTTACCTTTAACAAGACTTCGCGCGGAGTGGCCCCTCCCTCAGGGGCCCTAAAATAAGATACAAATGCCGCCCATGATGTTCCTTCCTCTTGGAAATGATCTAGAACGTCATACATAAATACGGTCGATTCATGTGGTCCATAGAGCTGCTGGTGTGTTGAATAACTCAATGGTCATGGTGTACAAAGTCGCAATGGCCGTATTGCGTTCGATATGCCGTTTCAGAAACATTTTCCTCTTGGTCTTCCGTCAATATATGGTCGAGGCAAACAGTTCTTGATTGTCACCTTACTGAGTTCTGGATAATCAGTACACATACGAAAAGGCTTTATCTTCCCGAATATAGCTGGGGCTCCCCAAAGCGAACAAAAACTATGTCCAATAAAATTCCTGTCCAACAGTTCCTGTAGATAGTCCTTGCAACCCTCCTGGTGCAAGACGGTATGTAGCACGAGTAATCAGGGCTGCCCCTGTCGTGAGATCAAACTGAGATTCTACCAAACAGTGGGGGAAGTAAATCTGGAAGCTCCTCGGGTAGTACACTGAGAGGAATCACGAACAATTGGTGGATCCTCGATCCTCTTTTCCTTAGCCTCAACATCAGTAACGGTTGCTAACGTAGCGGGGTGATCCCTCCGTAGACACTTCTGGACCTTCATAGCTTATATGGCGCTAACCTTTGCACCACTCTGTTGCTTTAGAACAAAAACAATTCTCCACACAAAATTTTCTCCTCATAAGGTATGTCTGCGCGATTTCTGAATAACCAATCCACACTAACTACTGCATTGAAACCATCAGGGGTAGTAGAAGGAAGGTCGATGTCGAACACCTGTCTCCCAAGGCCGAGTTTACATCCTAGCGAACATATAATGCTTCAATTGACTTGCATCAGCCGACTCCACAACAGGTTCGGTTTCAAAAAGCATCAGGGTTAAACAGAACAGAGACGAAGAGAATAGCTACCCATCCAAGCTATCATGTTGCTATTACGCCTGGTATAGCCTATGCCAATACTGAATGTCCTTCCATGAGCTTCATTTCCAGTGTTGTTTTTGTCACGAGAATCTCCAGTACTGCCGTCGTTCCCTTGGTTGTCGTCACCTTGACTTAACACAATCATTCCTTGTCGAGGTTACCTTCGTTTCCATACTGTAAGCTACGATCACGAGTACCTTGATGTTGCCGCGACTGTTGCGTCTAATATTGTTGCCTGTAACGGTGTCCTGCGTTCTTTCACCAACAAGGTCCATCTTTTCACATTCCGTGCCACGTCCTAAGGCACTACTCCTGGTGCGGGCGGTTACACAGTCCGCTCTACAGTCAATCGTCATCGATTTTGTCCTGATTGGTTCGTAAGAGTCGACTCCCATAAGTCGCTGGCTGGGGTTAAGGATTCGATTAGAGTCAAATCACGGTTGTTCGTTACCGGTAACTAGGGTCGTTCAAATGCTGAAGTCGGTAAGGTACTACGTTTACCCTCTTGTCCATTGTTCTTGCAAGTTGAATGAGTAATACACGGTATGTCGCGAGAGTGTTGCAGAAGTGATCGCACTTCGGGATCTAAGGCGTCAACATGCTAAGTTCCAGCAAACAAAGATAAGTGAGAAAAGTATAGTCCAATCATTTGACGCTGAGCCATCCAACTTAGGGACATTCGTACTAGCACCTAACATTCTACACAGTTCGCTAGGCGTTCAGATGTGTGATCAGGTGATACTCGATAGCATCGAGATTCATAAGGATTCAGAAAGGGGTGAAAAGATCATGTTCGAGTAAGAGACAATCACTGCTATGACTCCTATAGACTGCTGAGTTCTAACATAACATCAATTAACAGAGCGGAACCCCTCTCACACTCGTTAAGCCTCACTGGGACTCACATGCACCCCACATTATTATTATGTGTGCACCCATAATAATAAGGCAATTTGCATGCTTATCTCAGTGCCACTTAACTCGCGTTAAAAAGGTTCCCCGAATTCGAGCAATAAGACAGATGACGACACAACATAGATCATGAAAGTTCAAGAAGAGTCGCACTCTTAAAACACGTAACATGGGTTGGTAACATAGAAGTTAACACTAGATATACTATGCAATAGTAAACGAGAAACGAACCTTGCAGTCTGGAGCTGAGTGTCATGGTCGATTTCGGATCTGTTCGGTTATAGTCTGGTTTTATAAAAACGTTTTAAAACCAAGTTCACTATAACCAGTGGCTCTGATACCAAACTGTCACACCCTCAAATTACCACCTAGGGAGTGTCCCTGTTAGGCGTGTGACTACTAGCAATGAGCCACTAATTACATTGAACCACAAGTTGTAATAAAGTTCCATCAATTAAGTAATAACAATTCCAATCATAAGTTATTCAAAATCAAAAGTTCAGCGGAAGCATTAAAGTATCATAAGGTAAATACGAATCAATCATAATAAATAAGTATTTGACAAATAATCCCATCGGTATGACCATGACCACTCTTGCTCTCCAGCCAGCAAGCTCCTGTTTCAATCACCTAACGACCTGCGAGCATGTAACAAGTGTATCAGACAAAGCTGGCGAGTCCACAGTTTAAGAAAACGTTTGTTACCAGTTGAATGTAAAACAGTTCAACAACCAATGCAAGTAATATTGTTAATATCTCAATTCCGAACAAGACGGCTCCTGAAATACATGACTGCCCTTCCCACGTACTCCTATCTAATACTGGGCCCTGACTGGGTCATTAGTTCACATCCGTCCTATCTAGGAGCGGTGTGAGGGTGCCAAACCTAAGTAGCGCTACCAACTAATACCCGTTACCCTCCAGGTAACATAATAAGGGACTTACAAAAATGAAAGGTGAGAATATTAACCAATATACCCGTTATTACCCAGACCACTGACTGTCCCCAACCACTAGGACGCATGCTCGAATGTAGTGAACTCACCTTAGATTGCTCGGTATGTTACGTTACATTACCCGTTCCAAGTTGGTCAACCAAACCCTACCGTGGTTACCAAAAACAATCAGTTTCGTATGCACATTGATCACATATTTTTCATACACATTACACAAGTAGCGTACACATAAACACACGTCATATGCAAGTTATAACAAGAGGTCACGTATCACAACAATTCATAATAGCCTGTAATCAAGTATTCGGGTCTCATGCAAAGTTCACATCACCTGTTCATGTTTCACAAAACAATTAATAGTCATTTCGTTGTTCAAAAGAGTATGCGATCAATTCTGATTTGTACGGTGCACTAGTTAATTCGGCCCAAGCTCAGTGCATGGCCCAACATCATGTGCGATTCCATGTTGACCAAGCGGCACATGAGCGTATTTCAGCCCAATGAGGTGTGCGGCTGGGTTTCAATTGTGCGACCAGGTCTCAAGCGTGCGACCAGATCCCCGGTGTGCGATCAGATGTGCGATTCATTTAATGTTTGTGGCCCTCTGACCAGTGTGCGACCCACGATGTATAAAGCCCGTTCGAAAGTGTGTGTGCAGCCCATTAAACCCGTAACAACAGTTAGCAGTTTTTAGCATGTTCCAAATGGATCAAACAATTATATTTTGCAATTATCATACGTGTTCCTACAACTCTACTAACCGTCCAATTAATAACCAATTCTTCCTTATGATCGACCACATCCAGTTTGATTCAGACATCACATAACATCTTCTCGCATAATTTCAATCATCACATAAGTCAAAATCATGGACCAAATATGCTAACAATTTCTAGCTTACATTAACAGTCATCATCGTTGGCATACATCATTAAGATTTGTTAATACTAACAAACCTAACTCTAGTGCGTCATGCAACTTAACTACAAAAGTCAAAACTGTTTCCTCCACTCACATAATCCTAACCGTGTGCAATCATATTCTTTAATACTAATCATATATGATCTCCAATCAATACCAATTCATGAATTTCAAGAGCACTAATCCTCTGTTTATTTACAATTAATCAAGGATTAATTCATGTAATTATATTCACACAGAACCACACACACATACGTCAATGGATTCACACAACATCATCGGTACAACTTCTCCTAATCGGCCGGTTGTTAACAAGTTCTCATATTCTCTCCTATGTGATCGGTACAACCTTTAGCATGCCTTCTATTGTTCTTGATTCGTTACTATAGCACTACCAATTCATATAGATCATCAAACAATCAAACATTCTGTCACGTATAATATCAAATAGTGGTAATGTACTTACCAGAATATGAATTGCACAAGAGTGTGCCTATGGCCGAGAAGGGAAGGGCTTCGCTGGAAAGGGGGGGGGGGGTCTCCACTGCCGTCGCCATCTAGAGAGGTGTAGGGTTTTCCATGTTTTCATAACTACGATACGTATTCTAACATACACGCACATAAAGAATTCTTGGGCATAACAGATGCGGACCAAATGAAAGGGTGGGCCGAAGCCCAAACCTAAGCCGGCTACTTATCGTGTGCGTGAACAATAATCCCAACCCACCGATCCACTTCCAACCTTCTATTGGACTTTACATGGCCGACAATTAAAAATCACATGGGCCGACATGAACACGTGAGTTACTGCCAAAGTTAGTCTTTTAGTGATCCTTTTGTATTTGGCCGAGAGAGTTGTCAGGTCATCATGATTCCCACTAAATGAAGTTTGCCAACATTATCAATTCACCTCTAATTACTATTGGGCCGATCAAATGCTAGGTTTGATATGATTGCAAATCACATGGATTACTAATTGTATTGAGATAAGTTCTTACATCACTCATTAAGAACTCTACATCATAATAGATGAACTATTCATCAAATATGTAGGTTACACATCAAGTATGCAAGTTACAACACTAACCATTATGAAAGAATTAGTGTGAAACAAGTAACGTGTTAAGGAAAGATCTTGAAAACTCTGGTTGTCACACTTAATGTATCCGAGTATCAACAATGGGAAGTCCGTATTAGAAAGATTGGGCCAAATTATTGTATTGCTGATGGTTGGTTTAAATTTATTGAAGATCTAAGGTTAAATCCTGGGGATATTCTGTGTTTTCAAAAAAAGGACGTGAATCATATTAATATTATCATATTCAATAAAGATGGTCGTCAAGTTTTGTTAAACAACACTCCTTTGATTGAGCCAGAATATGAACATATTAGCAATGTGGAAGGTTATCGACAAGTTAGTGACGATCCTAGCTATCCTTTTTTTGCAATGACAGTAACTCATCAATTGGTATTATACTATACTGTTTTATGTTAATTTTTTTTTGTTTTTTTAGTGTTTTTCATTTAATAACATTTACATATTTTTAACATTTTTACAAAATGTAGATCCTTCCCAAGTTAATTACTGACTTAACTGGTTTAAATGAGTTTTCTGAAGTAAAGATCAAAGTTGTTAAAGGAAATATTTGGGTTACGAATCTTCGTACACACAACATTGATGGTCAAATAAGGTTTGTCAATCAATTTATTATCTTAGTTATTATTTCTCTTTTACCCAATGTGTATAGATCACTAACAAAATTTTTCATATTTTTTCTACCATAGGTACGGTGTTGTTGGATGGAAACATATACTTCAAGCTGAACATATTTCCTTAGGTGACGATTGCTTTTTCAACTGGTCTAAAACGAATTCGAGGCTATTGGTTACGAAACTCCAGCAAGCAGAAGTGTTACAGCAATAGAGTTTCAGTTTATATTGAAAACCCGAAAAAATATATCTTACATTTACTTTTCGATCCCCCTTTTTTATGTTTGTAGTACAATGCGTTGGTTTTTTTTAATATTTAAATTCAGATTGCCATGATAATTTCATCCGTACAGTCCGTTTATGATAAGTAACACAAATCTACTTAAAAAGAATGGTATACATAACATACAAACTACTTAAAAAGTACCAAAATAAAAAACACAATGACAAAAAAACACAATTGTATAACATATATGATTACACACAACACAGAGACTTCATGTTTACTTTTATTTTTGTTAGGATCTGAGTTTCTTATGATTGAGTTTGTTTGTCATAATTGAACAAATGAACGAAAGTAAAATGAGATTAAATGCAGCGGAAGTGGAATCAAACTTTGTAAACACAATCTAAGGGAAAATAGTTTTCATAAACACATGTTTCTCATTAAAAACCCTGTTTGGGGGGGTTTTGATCAAGGTTTTATAAAGGGAAAAAGTGAATGCTGATGTGGCAACGATTACAAAAGTCCCCGTGCCAACCCTTGGTGAAGGAATTAATAATGGAAGACAGTTGATTTATGAAACCACTGATGAAGCAAGATCAGTGGTTGCAAACGGTTATACTGGAAACAATGGGTGATTCTAAGCTATCAGTGGACATCCATCAGTGGGTTAAAACACTGATTTTGAACAACAGTGATTACCAAGGAAATGAGAGGAGAAGGGTTGACTTTCAGCAGTGGACAGTATTAACAGAACAGATGTTTGAACAAAAACAGTGATGTCTGCTGGTGAATCAATGAGATATTGAATCTTTGATGATATATTTCAGCTACTTGTCTATCAGTTGGACTTTACAGCAACAGCAGCAACATCATAATATTCTTCAATCAGTGGTTGAGAAAACATCTGCTGCATGTGTACGGTCAAAACACTAAGCTTATTTCCTAGGAATTGATATCCCCCTGATGTAAGCTTTTCACACTCTTGGTATCTGTACTTGTTTGTGTATGATAAATCTTGACAACCATGCTCCTAGCATATGCTATGTTCTTTGAGTGTGGCAAAGGTTTTTCAAACTTGTTGTCACTGAACTGCAGAAGCCCCTCTTACAAGACATCTACCCAACTTTATGTCTTTTTAGTACCCCAAGGTGCATGACTTGTTGATGAGATGGCAAATGTTTCAGGATTGACCTTTTCAAAGAATCCTTTTTCATTGAAGATGTCAAGTGTTTGGTGAAATGAATGACTTGTAAAGGATTGATGTTTTTAAAAGGTGAAGCTGCACATGTAATATATGACACACACACACATGCACAAAAATAATGACATAAAAACACAATGACAAAAACACAATTGTATAACATATTTGTACACAACCAATGTCACACCCCGACCACGTAAAACAACAAAACGTGGCGGAAACGTCGGGGAGTGTTGTAACAGAATTATTGTTTCATAACCTTGGCATAAATAAATTCTGTTTTATTGAATAAATGAACTCATTGTTTTAATACAATCAAATAAGTACAACTATGATCTTCCAAGTTTTAAAGTTGCTAAGGCACGAGTCCATCCTAAATGTAGCATGTATCAACAATCATTTCAAAGCAGTACCTGAAACATGTGTAAAAATAGGTACGTCAGCATAAAAATGCCTGTGAGATACATAGGTTTTGTGAAAAAAAGATTCATGACTTATGTTTAAGAAAATGTTTAGTCATGATCCTTGTAGTTTGTTTTGTTTTGTAAATCATTTGAAAAACAATAGGTTAAGATGATATGTATAATTAAGAGATTAACGTATGGTTAATGAATAACCATATAAAATGAGTTTGTATAAGTTATGTTGTTTGAAAAACAATGTTTTGATAAAAGGTTTATGGTATATATAAAAATATACTTTGGTTTTAAGAAAGTTGAATAAGTAATATATTAAAATATATTTCAGTTCTAATATTGTTAACCCAAGTGTACTAAATAATGCCACGGTATGTAATGCAATGAAAACACTTATATATAAGAAGTACCAGCGGCGTATCTACCATGCGTTCATCACATTACACCCGTCCCGTTATCTAAACACTAACCAAAACCCAATCGTTTGATAGATAGTACATAAAATATACTTTAGTTGTTCAAAATAATAGTTTTCAGTAGTATATTACAAGTATACTTTGGATTTATAAATAACATATTAAACTATGTTTTTGGTTTGTAAATAACATATTAAACTATGTTTTGGTTTTGTAAATAACATATCAAAATATGCTTTGGATGCGATAAATATATGTTGGTTTTGTACAATACCACACATGAGAGTATATCAGACTATACATTTAGGAGTATATCAAAATATACAAATAAAAGTGTGACTTATGAATTCATTCAGACCTAGTGCATCAAAATACACCTTTGAGACTATAGGGATACCACAAAGGCAATCACTATTTGGATGGAGAAACAAATTGGTTTCAGACATTCCATGACAACAGGAATGGGGTGTCAAATCCTATAGCGCTATATCATACTAACAATCGGTCTGGTGAACAAAATAAGTACAATTCAACAATTTATGTTATAGTCTTTGAAAAATCAGTGTTTAAACCATAGATAGTAATTCAGTTTGGCAACAGATAAGTACTAACATGTATAATCAATTATACTTTTGGAAAACATGAAAATAACATATAGGTACACATGCTTCACCCCAAAACGTTTGGAAAACAGTAAAATAGGGGAACTATGTACTCACTTGAGATTGCTCAGAAGTCCTAAGATAATCACCAAGCAATGCTAGAGATCACGGAATCAAACGGCACCTAATATAGGTAACTATGTTAATAAACCGGACCTATATCGGAGGATCGGATAAAATGAGGGTTCGTAAACCAAACGAGTGTGGAGACTCGTGTAATATGGTTTAACAAAGCCTACATACTAAATGAAACCTAACATAATTGCTTTCGACCCATCGCGACCCATTAAGGTAGCTTATGCCACTTTAACGTGTCGTGCGCGCAAAAGCGCACTCGAGATGTCTAACTAGCCCTATGACAAGTGTTATATGCCTAAACATGTTACATAATCAGTTATGTGACAAAAGTTTAGGTTACATATACTTAATTACCAATTATACATGAAAAGGGTATTCTGGTAATTTACCTAAGGCATATAAACTACCTATCGTACAACTACTTAAACGATGTGACCATAAGGTATAACCTCGGAAGGTTATTCCCTATATGCTATGGTCACCTAAAGTATTTGGTCAGATCCTAATGATCGACCAAATGGGTCGGGTTCGAAGGTATAAGCGATTTATTAGATCGCTTACCCTTACGACCCTAGACAACGTGGTAATCAGTAGGCATAGTCCCAAGGGACTATAACCATCGTGATTACAATCACGTTGCGAAGTTCAAACGAACTTCGCATTGACCATAAACTGGTCAACTCAGAAAGTCAAACAAAGTTTGACTTTCAGACTCGAAAAGCAATAAAAGAACGAAGGAATACTTACCCAGGGTCCCCGAATGCTAATCTAGATCAAAATAACTCAGGTATGAAACAATGGTTCCAACTTAGAGTCTTTAAGATCAGATTCTTGTGGGTTTTGCAATGGGTGGGGTTGGGTATTTATAGTTTTTGGGTAACCGTTGAGATCGTTTCTTGGAAAAGAGGGCACGATCAAGGCCGTACACTTGTTGGAAAGTTGTGGTGCCTCAATTTGCTCACCACCATAAGGAATTGACACTTGGAAAGGAGATTGGAAGTGCAAAACAGCTGCAAACAGCTGTTAAATGCAGTTAATCTGGTCTGGAATACTGACGCGGGCCGCCTGGCCATGTCTGATCAGAAATAAGTTTCAGAAATGTCAGTTTTGGTCCCTGTTGTGTTTTAAGCTTATTTCTGACATGTTTAAGGCCCGTTAAGCCATCTTTAAGGCCCTAAAATGATGCCTAAACATTGTGGACATGAAACATGCTCAAAAATATGCCGGATGTTGGTTTGTTTGGTCGTACGAACGCGATGTTCTCTTAATTACGACGGAATGCGCACAAGCGCGAAAAACGATCCAAATGACGCAACGAATGGATTTTTCTTATGCCGAACACTAAAATAAAATATTTTAGTGCTTACATAAATTTTTGGATGTCCGGATGTATTCAGAACGTAAGTTATGCGCGAAAATGCAAACTTGTGCACTTTTTGACACTTTTAGTCCCTGAATGACCCAAAAGTTTATTTTAGCACACCGAACCCCTCAAAGACTATTTCTAAGCTATGTAAAGGATATTTATGGTATGTTTAACTTATGGTTATGTTCCAGAATGTTCGTTACAGTTCAAATTGGCATACTTTCACAGTTTGTCAAGTTTAGTCCCTGTAAGCGAATTAACTTGTTTTTGGCATACCAAAGCCTTCAAAACTTATTTCTAAGTTATGTAAAGTTTATTTAAGGTAGGTTAAGCCTATTTCACTATTCCAGAGTGTTCGTTGGATTAAACTGGTTATATTTACGCTTCAGAGCGCGTATAACCCTTCAGAAAGCGATTTAAAGCTTAAAATCGAACAAGAGTTGATATGTGCAAACGATACACATATTTTTACAAATCCCAAGTATGAAATACAATATTTCATTGGTTTGGCATTTGTTTGATGGTTGAAGTGACATAGGTGTCACAGTCTCCCCTACTTTAGGAAATTTCGTCCCGAAATTTAATTCTAGAGGAAACTTGTGAAGACAGCTGTGACGGTTTCGCCTTCTAATAGATCCATTAAACATTAAGTAAAACTCTGGGCCATGTTAGGACTCTTAGCGAATTTGTTAACCCTCAAAGTGAATTCCTTGTAGTAGTAAAACATGGAATTTTTTTGAACTACGGACAGAAGAACGTTTCTTCGAAGACTTATCATAGGAAACTTGTGCGTGCTTGAAATCAGAATTGGGGAGTGTAAGATAAAATGACATCGGTCAAGGTTCAAGACTTCTCCCGTATCATTATTCTCGTCCCTATAGGTCTTAATACATGACAAAACTTCTTGTGGTTTCTGTGCACTGAATTCCATAATTATGTAATTCCTTGCCCAGTCCGCACAGTTCATTTCATAATGCGTAGAGGAAAAATCAATTGAATAAACATGAAGCGACCTGACTAGACCAGACCACCAAAGGGTCCTTTCAATTAGATCAACGAACGATCTTTTTAACTAGATCAACACATGATCTTCTTAACTAGACCGTCGTACGATCTCCTTAAATAGACCACTTAAGGGATCTTTGTAATTATATCATCACATGATATTTTTAATCAGATTTTCAAAAATCAATCTGTTTAACCAGACCATTCAAGAGGTCAAATTTTAGAATAGTACTTTAAAATCCAAGGGACTTGACTACAACGTAGAATTCCATTAAGGATTTAAGATAGTAACTTTGGATATCCTATTATGAATCTCTCGCATGAGATATGGAAGATTCTATGAGGATTTGGATGGATTACATATAACCACAAAACATGTAAGAAAAACACATAAGCACATAATTAGTTGACCTGATTCTTTAATTTGTTGTATTTGAACATGGATAATTAAAGCACATCAGGAATCCAATCCATGGATTTCATTTGGCACTTTAAGCATTTTCAAGGATCCATCTATAAAGATAGAAGGATTTTCAAAAAGAGTTTGGCTTTGTTTCTTAAAAGAAACGAGTGTTAAAGGTTCTTGGGGAGATCACAAGTGATCATAAAAATGACAGAACCAACGAGTGGTTTGTCTTTGGGTTGGCATCATAAGGTTGTATCAAACATTCACACAATCGTATCAGTTTTGCAAAAATAAAAACGATGAATTTTTATTTATATAACAGCTGACTTGTCTTTAAACATCAAAAGATAACAACCAAAGGAAATAACAAACACTAATTGTTCACTGCTGCATCATTGTTCATGTTTGCCTCATTGATGTTAAACACTCGTCCACGCGCTGGAGGTGCGTTAACAAGTCTTGGGCAATTGTTCCTGTAATGGGTAAGGTCACCACAGTTATAACATGACCCTGGTGGGAACCGTGCTTGAACAGCAGCAGGGTTTGCAGCAGCTTGATTTGCATAACGACAAACATTGATCAAATGTCCCAACCGCCCACAGTGGGTACATTTGTGACACTGCTCTTGCTCTGGATGATGACGGTTGCACTTGTTGCACAAAGGTGCGGTACCAACATAGTTTTTCCTTTTGCGAGGTTGTGCTGGCTGGTTTGGTGCAACCTGTTTGTCTTGAGTAGTTACAGCGAAATTTTGAGAGGCTTTGCGCTTCTTCTTCTTGGATACCTCAGCATGTTCTTCCTTTGGTTCAAATTGAGCAGTCTTGTCAGATGGTCTTGAGTCGCCCTTCCGAAACAGCTTACGCTTCCTGATGTGGGATTCAGTTAGGGTGGCAGATAGTTCAATGGCTTGTCTGACAGTAGTAGGGTTACTGCCAGTAACAATATCCTGAACTAGGTCCGGAAGACCATCAGTATATTTCTCGATTGCTTTATCCACAGGAGTAACCATAGCAGGGCACAAAAGGCTCAATTCTTCATAACGGTCAGTATAGGCTCGATGCTTGCCACTGTCTTGCTTCAAATCATCAAACTCCCTCTCCAAAGCTCACAGTTCATGACGAGGGCAAAACTCCTTCATCATAAGAGCCCTAAGTTCAGCCCAAGTTTAGGCTAAAGCAACCTCAGCACCACGGTCTCTCATCACCCTGTTCCACCATGTAAGAGCCCTCTTCTGAAATACACTCGAAGAAAACTCGACCTTGCGATTTTCAGGACACTGAACGTGACGGAAAGTATTCTCAATGCTCTCGAACCATTGAAGAAGCCCAGTTGCTCCCTCAGAACCATTAAACTTGAGTGGCTTAGCCGAATTGAAACCCTTGAAATTGCATGGAGCATTATTGTTGTTATTGGCTTGATTCCATTGAGCAATGAGATTTGGGAACGCAGCAGCCATTTGCTGTGCAATGATTTCTGCCAGTTCGGCATTTGCTATCTGATTTTCGCGTCGAGGAGGCATTCTAAAAGAGGAAACATGAAAGGAAACGAGTGAGAGAATTAGACGAAAAGAATGAGATGAAACAAATCTGATGAAAGCAAGGATAATGGTCATTTGTTTGTTACTACAAAGCAACAAACGACCCCGGTGATTAATCAAAGTAAATAGGTCAAAAATAATGTATCGCGAAGACATGCTCGCCTATAAGTGAACACTCATCCCAAGAATTCCCAGGTAAGCACAACTGGTCTCGCGTCTGATGAGATATATACGAAGTGCTTGCCTAGACAGAAAACCCAGAATACAGGCATTCACCCTTCCAGTTTGCACGTGTTCACATTATTTAAAACCCAAAACCTTGACAATATTTTGAAAACTTAAAGGGGTTCAAAACCTTATAACAGAGGGTTCAAAACCTAGTAATCAATCATCCTAGAACAGATGATTAGTTTTCAAAGCGGCTTTGAAATTTATGTTCTTGTTGTGGTTGTCACCTAAGAATAAGTGACGGTATTGTTTTTAAATTAAACACAAGAAAACTTGTGTTAGGGTCCTAGAAAGGTTATAGTCTAGGTCAAAGCATTACTAATAACCTAATTCCCTATAACCATTGGCTCTGATACCAACTTTTCTGTCACACCCCGACCACGTAAAACAACAAAACGTGGCGAAAACGTCGGGGAGTGTTGTAACAGA
Source organism: Helianthus tuberosus (assembly GCA_030545235.1). Lineage (NCBI taxonomy): Eukaryota > Viridiplantae > Streptophyta > Magnoliopsida > Asterales > Asteraceae > Helianthus > Helianthus tuberosus. Next base: position 384,720 of record JARYGA010022949.1, read on the forward strand.
ATTATTGTTTCATAACCATGGCATATATAAATTTTGTTTTATTGAATAAATGAACTCATTGTTTTAATACAATCAAATAAGTACAACTATGATCTTCCAAGTTTTAAAGTTGCTAAGGCACGAGTCCATCCTAAATGTAGCATGTATCAACAATCATTTCAAAGCAGTACCTGAAACATGTGTAAAATAGGTACGCCAGCATAAAAATGCCTGTGAGATACATAGGTTTTGTGAAAATAAGATTCATGACTTATGTTTAAGAAAATGTTTAGTCATGATCCTTGTAGTTTGTTTTGTTTTGTAAATCATTTGAAAAACAATAGGTTAAGATGATATGTATAATTAAGAGAATAATGTATGGTTAATGAATAACCATATAAAATGAGTTTGTATAAGTTATGTTGTTTGAAAAACAATGTTTTGATAAAAGGTTTATGGTATATATAAAAATATACTTTGGTTTTAAGAAAGTTGAATAAGTAATATATTAAAATATATTTCAGTTCTAATATTGTTAACCCAAGTGTACTAAATAACGCCACGGCATGTAATGCAATGAAAACACTTATATATAAGAAGTACCAGCGGCGTATCTACCATGTGTTCATCACATTACACCCGTCCCGTTATCTAAACACTAACCAAAACCCAATCATTTGATAGATAGTACATAAAATATACTTTAGTTGTTCAAAATAATAGTTTTCAGTAGTATATTACAAGTATACTTTGGATTTATAAATAACATATTAAACTATGTTTTGGTTTTGTAAATAACATATCAAAATATGCTTTGGATGCGATAAATATATGTTGGTTTTGTACAATACCACACATGAGAGTATATCAGACTATACATTTGGGAGTATATCAAAATATACAAATAAAAGTGTGACTTATGAATTCATTCAGACCTAGTGCATCAAAATACACCTTTGAGGCTATAGGGATACCACAAAGGCAATCACTATTTGGATGGAGAAACAAATTGGTTTCAGACATTCCATGACAACAGGAATGGGGTGTCAAATCCTATAGCGCTATATCATACTAACAATCGGTCTGGTGAACAAAATAAGTACAATTCAACAATTTATGTTATAGTCTTTGAAAAATCAGTGCTTAAACCATAGATAGTAATTCAGTTTGGCAACAGATAAGTACTAACATGTATAATCAATTATACTTTTGGAAAACATGAAAATAACATATAGGTACACATGCTTCACCCCAAAACGCTTGGAAAACAGTAAAATAGGGGAACTATGTACTCACTTGAGATTGCTCAGAAGTCCTAAGATAACCACCAAGCAATGCTAGAGATCACGGAATCAAACGGCACCTAATATAGGTAACTATGTTAATAAACCGGACCTATATCGGAGGATCGGATAGAATGAGGGTTCGTAAACCAAACGAGTGTGGAGACTCGTGTAATATTGTTTAACAAAGCCTACATACTAAATGAAACCTAACATAATTGCTTTCGACCCATCGCGACCCATTAAGGTAGCTTATGCCACTTTAACGTGTCGTGCGCGCAAAAGCGCACTCGAGATGTCTAACTAGCCCTATGACAAGTGTTATATGCCTAAACATGTTACATAATCAGTTATGTGACAAAAGTTTAGGTTACATATACTTAATTACCAATTATACATGAAAAGGGTATTCTGGTAATTTACCTAAGGCATATAAACTACCTATCATACAACTACTTAAACGATGTGACCATAAGGTATAACCTCGGAAGGTTATTCCCTATATGCTATGGTCACCTAAAGTATTTGGTCGGATCCTAATGATCGACCAAATGGGTCGGGTTCGAAGGTATAAGCGATTTATTAGATCGCTTACCCTTACGACCCTAGACAACGTGGTAATCAGTAGGCATAGTCCCAAGGGACTATAACCATCGTGATTACAATCACGTTGCGAAGTTCAAACGAACTTCGCATTGACCATAAACTGGTCAACACAGAATGTCAAACAAAGTTCAACTTTCAGACTCGAAAAGCAATAAAAGAACGAAGGAATACTTACCCAGGGTCCCCGAATGCTAATCTAGATCAAAATAACTCAGGTATGAAGCAATGGTTCCAACTTAGAGTCTTTAAGATCAGATTCTTGTGGGTTTTGCAATGGGTGGGGTTGGGTATTTATAGTTTTTGGGTAACCGTTGAGATCGTTTCTTGGAAAAGAGGGCACGATCAAGGCCGTACACTTGTTGGAAAGTTGTGGTGCCTCAATTTGCTCACCACCATAAGGAATTGACACTTGGAAAGGAGATTGGAAGTGCAAAACAGCTGCAAACAGCTGTTAAATGCAGTTAATCTGGTCTGGAACACTGACGCGGGCCGCGTAAGGATACACACAAACCTTACGCGGGCCGCCTGGCCATGTCTGATCAGAAATAAGTTTCAGAAATGTCAGTTTTGGTCCCTGTTGTGTTTTAAGCTTATTTCTGACATGTTTAAGGCCCGTTAAGCCATCGTTAAGGCCCTAAAATGATGCCTAAACATTGTGGACATGAAACATGCTCAAAAATATGCCGGATGTTGGTTCGTTTGGTCGTACGAACGCGATGTTCGCTTAATTACGACGGAATGCGCACAAGCGCGAAAAACGATACAAATGACGCAACAAATGGATTTTTCTTATGCCGAACACTAAAATAAAATATTTTAGTGCTTACATAAATTTTTGGATGTCCGGATGTATTCAGAACGTAAGTTATGCGCGAAAATGCAAACTTGTGCACTTTTTGACACTTTTAGTCCCTGAATGACCCAAAAGTTTATTTTAGCATACCGAACCCCTCAAAGCCTATTTCTAAGCTATGTAAAGGATATTTATAGTATGTTTAACTTATGGTTATGTTCCGGAATGTTCGTTACAGTTCAAATTGGCATACTTTCGCAGTTTGTCAAGTTTAGTCCCTGTAAGCGAATTAACTTGTTTTTGGCATACCAAAGCCTTCAAAACTTATTTCTAAGTTATGTAAAGGTTATTTAAGGTAGGTTAAGCCTATTTCACTATTCTAGATTGTTTGTTGGATTAAACTGGTTATATTTACGCTTCAGAGCGCGTATAACCCTTCAGAAAGCGATTTAAAGCTTAAAATCGAACAAGAGTTGATATGTGCAAACTATACACATATTTTTACAAATCCCAATTATGAAATACAATATTTCATTGGTTTGGAATTTGTTTGACGGTTGAAGTGACACAGGTGTCACAACCAACACACGTTTGGTTTTTTTTTTTTTTTTTTTTTTTATAAATTATGAAACAATTTAAAAGTTAGTAAACTTAGATAAACCTGGATCTGGGTACACTAAACGGTTAATGGCAGGAACGGTTACATAATGTAGAAACTGCTTGGGGTAACGATGCGAATAACTGAAGAGACACACGTTTACACACAGTTATTACTACACACACAAACCCATTCAGTTAACACAGGAAACTTAAAATGATACACGCTTTATTACGCATGAATCAATGAAAAATATTAATAACCTTTGTAATTATAACATAATAATCCAATCGCTTTTTTTTTAAACGGAATAATCCAATCTCTTTACCGCCTATTCAATTCCCTATCCCTGACCACCTATAAAATAAACTAACCCATAAGTCCATAACACATCACCTATCTTTTAACACTAACTCGAAACATCTCTACATTCAACACAACTACAATCATGCCTGGATCACACTACCATTTCGGAGACACAACAGAGGCCAAGAAAATTATAACCACTACACACTTTGTAGAGGATCAAAAGGATTCAGAAATCTTACGAACACTACAGAGATTGCATAACACCGCCACTGCAGATGTAGAGAGAAACAATACTGACATGAACTACAACGTTCTGCAGTATATTTCGAATGGGCTACAGAACGAAGATCAAATAAAGATTATACAATATCTGGATAAACAGTTACAGATAAAGAAAAACATAGCAATTTCGTTAGAAGAACTCAAGGATACCTTGTCGGAGTACATGAAGACGAAGAACGAAAGGGTTACTATAATGAAGAACTATTAGAAATGTTTAATGATTACTTTTATTTTTTTTGATCGCTCATGTATTTGACCTTCTACAAGTGTATCCTATCTACTTAATGTAATAACATATTTAAATATTGACAATGTCTTATAACAAATTTACCTAATGACTCTATTTTACCATTTTACCAAAAATTTGATTTGTTTTGCTTAGAATTTAGATGTATTACATAAAGTAACATATTACAAAACACATGATCAAGTAACATATAGAAGTATGTATACTAACTGATTGTAAAGTATTAACTAGGGCTGTCCAAACTGCTCGACGATCGAAGATCGCTCGAAAAATGATCGTTCGATTCACGCTCAGTTTGTTAATGAGCCGCTCGGATCGGTTCGATTTGAAAATGATCCAAACATGAGCAAGGGTCCGCTCGCTCGTCGATCGATCGGTTTCGCTCGAATTATTTTTTATTAAATAATTAATATATATTTAATTAATATAAGCATAAAATAGCCCAACAAAATACAAGGCCCTTTCATATACTTAGCCCTCGCTCGGTTCGGATCGGTTCGTGAACACCCCTAATCACAAAGTCCAACTTAGAATATTAAAATAGAGCTCAAACTTTAATTTACAACTTTGACATTTTCAAAGTCCTCAATAGTTTTGAAAAATTAAAATCCGGACGTCAAGAGTTTTATTAAATTGATTTATGACTTTTTAACCACCAACCCTTAAAATGCTTGTACTCAGCCGTCGCCCCTTGTTCACTCCAAAATCAAACAACAGATCTTTCTTTCTCTATTCGATTTCTTCTCCACAAACCCACACAAACCCTAATCTCATAAACAAAAAGCCGATTTCTTTCTCTCACTAATTTGTGAATCGGTGGTGGGGTTGGTCGAAGGGGTGAGCGGTGATGGTGATTCGAGTGGTCGTGTAATGGGGGCAGATGGTTGTTCGCGGCGGAGGTAGTGGTTAGGAGACGGTGATGGATGGTGCAAACGCGGGTGGTGTTGAGTTGCGGCGGTGTGTGGTGGTTTCAGCGGTGGTTGGCGATGAAGATGAACGACGGTGGGAGTATGGTGGCCGGAGTGTGTTGGTGACGAATGGAATAGATGATGTTTCGGATCAGATTGTGAAGGTGTGTTTCGGAGCTGAAGTGTGTTTCTTTGTCAAATAACCAACCGTCATGTATTGCCTCACAGAACCGTAAACCTGGATCTGTATTTACTGTATCATTCTCTGAAGATTCCCCCTTTTTGCACATTTGTTAATTTAGGTGTTGAGAAAAACTGAGCGAAACCGATCGAAATCGATCCGATCGATTAAATTCGAACCGATCCTGAGCACCACTTTTATGCTCGGTTTTATAAATTCGAACCGAACCGATCCGATCGGTTGAAATTCGATTCGATCTCGAGCAGACCCTCGCTCGGTTCGGATCGGTTCGTGAACACCCCTAGTATTAACACAACTATAGTTAATAAACATTTATTTTCTTACATAACTTGTGTAAGATTGCTCTACAATATTTAGGTTGATTATTTTACGTGTAAAATATCAATAAATATAAGACAGTAGATGAAACGTATTTGTTAATTTACAAATGCCTGTTGATATTACAAAAGAATTGTATTTAACGTATACCATTGTGTTATTGCCATTGTGTTAATAATAACAATGTGGTTTTGGGAAACATTACCATAAATACTGCATTTTTGTTATATGTTAAATTTGTTAAATATTAATCTAATATAAATTTCTCTATTACAAAAGTAATTAACTATTATCTACACACAAATTGACATCTATGAACATTAATAACAGCCTAATACAAATAATAGTCACACAAAATACACCAGTCAAAAGCTTTGAAAGTAAATACAAAAAAAAAAAAAACAAAGAAAACAAAACATTTCGCAATCACGAAAACGGCATTACAAGGTACAAACATAAAGTTAACAAATTACTTGAACACACAAACATACTAACTGCATTAAAATAAAAAAAAACATAAGCATAAACCGTTTATGGAATGTGAACAGACAACGCCGGAAACGAGCTACTTCTTAACGCGTTTCACCTTCTCCGAATTATTCCTAAGTCTCTTCTTGTAGTTCCCTCCAATTTGTTTAGCAACCATAGTGTAGGAACCGTTCGCATAAATAAATAAAATAAACAAATTTTATTCAAAGATTACAATACAGAAATAAAAGAAAGCTGAAAAGCTAATACAAATTACAACTGAAATAAAGAAAATACAAGAAAGAAGATGAAGTAGATTGGCTGAGTCACGTGTATACACGCTCCCCTTAAAACAAATTCCGAGTCTCCCAAGAGTACTCGTTTTGTTTCCCAGGGTACAACAGCCGGAGCAGTAGTACTGCCGGAGTAGACCTACAACCCGAAGGTTACCTTGAAACTGCAAGAAAAAGATCAGAAAAACAGTTGAGAGAAAGTGAGTATTGCTGTTGTGTAGCTGGTATCCTTCTGCAGTGGGTATGGAGCTGTATTTATACATCTCCTAAGTCGAAACCGTCAAAACGAATTAAAGAGAGGTTTAAATTGCATTAAACGTCTTCAATGCAATTTAATACATCATTTAATTCTCAGTCAAAGCCCGTTAACTCGTTAGTTACGAAGCTGAACTGAAACTGCTCATTCATTCAATACTGGAAGCTTCTGCACGCGCGCGCAAGACACACTGGCGCGCGCACCAAGGACGGTCATGCGCGGTGCGTCCACTTGGCTCAGGTCCATGCGCGCATGCGCCACATCACCTGTGAGCCTCTACGAGCACGCCACACAATCGCGCTGTTTTGGCTCACTCTGGTGCGCCGCGCACGTCACCTCAGGACCTATGCACCATGCGCAGCCGCGCGCCTTCGTGCCACGTATACCCGCGCGCGGACTGCCATGTCACGCGCTTTGTACTTGCACTCCACTTGGTCCCTGCAGCCTATGAGATCCACCACGCGCACGTGGTCAAAAATACAAAGGCGCCTCTCAAGCGGCTCGCGGCGATGCGAGCGTGCGAAGTGCAAAGTGCAAAGTGCGCCATCAAAGCGCCACATCGCGCCTCATCGCCCACGCCACGTGCGCGTGCGCGCGCGAGCGTGTGCGAGTGCGAGTGCGAGTTAGGGTGCTCCGCACCCTTCGCGAGGACACTTAGTGTGTGCTTCCATGAAACAATAAGGATGGAGAGTTCCACCTTAAATACCCATTTAAGTTCCATCTCTCATCCGATGTGGGACAAGGTGCTACTTTCCCTTTTGTTTCAGCATTGAATGTTCCCAACACCCAACTTTGAGCATCGATATCTCATTCATCTTAGCTCCGTTTTGGACGTGGTTTAGTTCGTTGCGAAGCTTTTCCAACATAGAACACAAACCCACAAATAAATATATAAAACCCGCTCATTTTATTATATTTATTTCTAGTCCAAAATAGGAAAAATCATTTTCCTATATTTGTGAAAAATGCTATTTTCACCTATTTTTCCAACAATCCCCCACATGAAAAATGCTATTTTCATCAAATTTCCAACAATCCCCCACATGTATGGAAATGGATCTTTTCCTTACACTTTTCAACGATAAACTTCGACAGTTGAGTATTGCAAGATAGGTAGGTTGTCACCTTTGAACCTTCTTTTGTGAAGCGCACTTAGCTTACTAGCGGTGTGTAGACGCGATGTCCTTGAACATACCCCCATTTGTGTAAACGACAATACACTTCACACAATACTCTCCCTGGTTTGGCCAACCCCTCATTGTCGTGTCCTATTATGGTCCTGGAACACTAGCCTGGTTCTGCGAGAGCTTTAGGATTTGCGCACCCCACAAATCCATTTGAAGCGACCCTACTTCTCTCTAACATAGGTGATTCCTCTGAATCATTAAAAGCATCATGGTTATTTGATTTCCCGAAATCATTAACCTTAATATGCTTAACCTCACTTCATGTCACTGATTGGAATGGACTAGGAAGTATATATAACTCCCTTTTTATTTAGTTTGGGGGTACTCCCCCACAGTGACTCCGTTTTGGTAATATAATTAAGTTGTCCTATTGAACTTAGATCTTGGGATCTCCAGTCAACTAAGTTAGGTTTCCCTCATATTCCCATTTACCACGGGCTTTAGTCCCATTCCTCTTGACGACGTTTCTACTAACTCTCTGCTTAAGCCTTTTGTTAACGGGTCCGCAATGTTATCCGTTGATCTCACATAATCAATTGTGATAACACCCGTTGAGAGTAGTTGTCGTATCGTGTTATGTCTACGTCGCATGTGCCTTGATCTGCCATTGTACATCAAGCTTTGAGCTCTACCAATCGCTGATTGGCTATCACAATGTACACATATGGCTGGCAAAGGCTTTGGCCATCTTGGAATATATTCCACAAATTGACGTAGCCATTCCGCCTCCTCGCCTGACTTATCCAAGGCAATAAATTCAGATTCCATTGTGGATCTTGCTATGACCGTTTGCTTAGAAGACTTCCAAGCGATAGCAGCTCCTCCAAGTGTAAACACGTAACCACTTGTTGATTTGGAATCTTTATTATCCGATATCCAGTTTGCATCAGTGTATCCTTCGATCACTGCTGGTTGTCGGGTATAATGCAGTCCATAATCTCTTGTGTATCTTATGTATCTAAGCACCCTCGTGATAGCTTTCCAATGATCCGCGCACGGATTGCTTGTGTATCTACTTAGCCTACTCACCGCGTAAGCCAAGTCGGGTCTAGTACATGTCATTAGATACATTAGACTGCCAATAATTCTTGAATACTCTAACTGAGCAACTCCATCTCCTTTATTTTTCTTGAGATGTTGGGAGGTATCAACTGGAGTTCGAGCTACACTCGTGTCTCCCGAGTTGAATTTTTCAAGAATTTTATACACATAGTGAGAATGACTTAACACAAGACCATTTTGAGTTCTTAGGATCTTTACTCCAAGAATCACATCCGCTAAACCCATGTCTTTCATGTCAAATCTCGCTTTCAACATGCTTTTAGTAGCTTTGATAATTTTATCATTACTCCCAATGATAAGCATATCATCTACATAAAGGCATAAAATCACATAACCTTCATTTGTGTCTTTGAAATAAACACATTTGTCGCACTCATTTATTTTGAAACCATTGTCAATCATGACATGATCAAACTTTTGGTGCCATTGTTTTGGTGCTTGCTTCAAGCCATACAAAGACTTGACGAGTTTACATACTTTACCCTCTTGACCTGGGGTGGAGAAACCTTCAGGTTGCTCCATGTAAATCTCTTCTTCTAAATCGCCATTTAGAAATGCGGTTTTAACGTCCATTTGGTGAACTTCCAAATTTCTTAAAGCCGCTATAGCAAGAACCAATCTAATCGAGGTTATGCGCATCACAGGCGAGTAGGTATCAAAGTAATCTAGACCTTCCTTTTGTCTAAATCCTTTAATCACCAACCTAGCCTTGTATTTATCAATACTTCCATTAGTTTTCATCTTCCTTTTGAATATCCAACGATATCCAAGTGGTTTGCAACCAGGCGGAAGATCTACTAACTCCCAAGTATGATTTTGCAATATAGAATCAATTTCATTCCTTATTGCTTCTTTCCATTGAGGTCCTTCTGAAGAGGAAACCGCTTCGCGATATGTATTGGGCTCGCCCTCAACCATATTGCTAACGAAGTCTGTACCGAAGGATTTTTCAACCCTTGGCCTTTTACTTCGCCTACGATCACTTTCTTCAACCTCAGGTCGTTCATGTGTCTTATCATGAACTATCTTATTAACTGGCGTAGATGAGCTTTCACCTACTTCAAAATTAGGTGTTGATGACGTTGCATGTGTTTGTCTTCTCAAAGGAAACACATTTTCAAAGTAAGACACAACGTTAGGATTCACCTCCATGATAGTGTTTACGTGTACATCAGGATTCTTGGACTCATGTACAAGAAAGCGATGTGCACTACTTTGATGCGCATACCCAATAAATATGCAATCAACAGTTTTGGGTCCTATCCTAAGAGCCTTAGGAGGTGGTACAATCACCTTTGCTAGGCACCCCTACACTTTCAAGTATTTATATGAAGGCTTCTTCCTTTTCCATAACTCATATGGAGTTTCGTCTCTCTTTTTGAGTGGTATCTTGTTCAAAAGATAATTAGCCGAGAGAATGGCTTCCCCCCACATTTCCTGGCTCACCCCAGAACTTATCAACATGGCGTTCATCATTTCTTTCAATGTACGGTTCTTTTATTCCGCCACGCCATTTGATTGTGGAGAATAAGGAGGTGTACACTCATGTACAATGCCACTTTTTGCGCATAAATCGGCAAAAGGTGCAACATATTCGCCTCCTCGGTCGCTTCACAAAGCTTTTATCTTCTTTTGAAGTTGATTCTCAACTTCATTTTTATACAAGATAAATTTACTTATTGCTTCATCTTTACTTTTTAGTAAATATACATAGCAATATTTAGTACTATCATCAATAAACGTGATGAAATACTTATTTCCACCTCTTGTGTGTACCGCTTTTAAATCACAAATATCAGTGTGAATTAAATCAAGGGGTTCGGTTATTCGTTCAACCGATTTTGATGATGTTCTTGTAAGTTTGGATTCTACACATGTTTTCACATTTATAATGTGAGTCAATATGGAATGTTGGTATACAATTCAAATTGATTAAACGGCGTATTGAATTAAAATTTACGTGACCTAATCTACCATGCCATTTATTCGAATCAGAAAACTCAAGCATATAAGTAGAAGTAGTAGCTATTTTATTCATGTCCTTATTGACAGCCATTACATTCAGTTTGAACATACCATTTTGGGCATAGCCCTTGCCTACATACATTCCTCGTTTAGTTAACACAAATTGATCGCTCTCAAATACTAAACGAAATCCAAACTTGTTAAGCAACCAACCCGAGACTAGATTCTTGCGCAAGTCCGGGACATACAACACGTTGCTTAGAGTGAGCTCCTTCCCCGAAGTCCACTTCAAGATCACCGTTCCTTCACCCATGATGTCGGCGGTGGCTGCATTTCCCATATACAGCTTCTCTTCTCCAGAAAGCGCCTTGAAGGTGGTAAAGAGGCTTCTGTCTGCGCAAACATGACAGGTCGCGCCCGGATCAACCCACCATCCTTTTGGAGTGTTGGTCACAGTGTTGACCTCATCCAACATTGCGCTTTTGTCGGAAATCATCGCCACCAAAGGCATTCCGTCTTCATCCACCATGTGCGCACGCTCACGCTTTGGTTTCTTGCATTGGTTAGCCCGATGCCCCAGCTCGTCACAGTTGTAACAAGTCCCTTGGAAAGCTTGAGGTTTCTTTTCCACAACCCCTTTCTTCGGTCCAAGTTTGCTAGCCTTTGCTTTCTCTTTGTCCTTTTTCCCCTTACCCTTCGCGCCCTTAGAGGATTGCCCATGCTCAACTATATTTGCGCTAGCACTAGACTACACAAGGCTGCCTTTTTGAGCAATTCTATTGTCCTCTTCAATCCGAAGACGAACAACAAGATCCTCTATAGTCATCTCCTTTCGTTTGTGTTTAAGATAATTGTTAAAATCAACCCAACTAGGAGGTAACTTTTCAATCATCGCTGCCACTTGGAATGTCTCGCTAAGTGTCATGCCTTCCGCAGAGATGTCATGTAGTATAATTTGGAATTCTTGGACTTGATTCATAACTGTTTTAGAATCAACCATTTTGAAATCCAAGAAACAGGCTACCACAAATTTCTTTGTGCCAGCATCCTCCGTTTTGTACTTCTTGTCCAAGGCATCCCAAAGGTCTTTGGAAGTCTTGACGTTGTAGTACACATTATACAACGCATCTGACAGGCCGTTCAACACATAGCCTCGACATATGAAATCCGAGTGCTTCCAAGGCTCTACCGCGCTCAGAGCCTGAGCGGCGGTCTCCCCTTCCGCTAGTTGGTTCAGTCAAGAACCTCGCAAGGTTCATGGTGGTCAAGTAGAAGAACATCTTCTGCTGCCACCGCTTGAAGTGTAGACCCGAGAACTTCTCGGATCGTTCAGCGTGATTGGCCACTGTGGACGCTCCCACAGTGGTGGCGTTAAGAGGGGTTCCCGTCACAACATTCGCAGTGTTGTTAACGTTGACGTTATCAGTCGACATTCTTAAAAAATTAAAAATTACACTTTTAGTCCAAAAAATTCTGTTTTACGCAAAAAACAGAAGTAAACTAATAAATTTTAATTTTACCACAATTCATTGTTTCGGCTTCTAAGTCCAACTTTGAAGACCAAAAACAGAAAATTTATAAAATTAGAACTTACTGATTGGTTTCTAAGTCCAACTTTGAAGACCAAATCAGAAAGTTTTAGCAATTTTAGGACAAGCTCAGAAGTAATCAAAAAATGTTTTCAACCAAAGTCGCTCCTTTGAAGATGAAAACACAAAAAAAAATCTGTTTTTAAAACGCAACCTGAGTGAAAACAAAACTGGTTTGAATCACAAACAGAATGGTTTTGATTACACGAACGGTTTTAAAAATTTGTTTTAAGATTGTAGGAACCGTTCGCATAAATAAATAAAATAAACAAATTTTATTCAAAGATTACAATACAGAAATAAAAGAAAGCTGAAAAGCTATTACAATTACAACTGAAATGAAGAAAATACAAGAAAGAATATGAAGTAGATTGGCTGAGTCACGTGTATACACGCTCCCCTTAAAACAAATTCCGAGTCTCCCAAGAGTACCCGTTTTGTTTCCCAGGGTACAACAGCCGGAGCAGTAGTACTGCCGGAGTAGACCTACAACCCGAAGGTTACCTTGAAACTGCAAGAAAAAGATCAGAAAAACAGTTGAGAGAAAGTGAGTATTGCTGTTGTGTAGCTGGTATCCTTCTGTAGTGGGTATGGAGCTGTATTTATACATCTCCTAAGTCGAAACAGTCAAAACAAATTAAAGAGAGGTTTAAATTGCATTAAACGTCTTCAATGCAATTTAATACGTCATTTAATTCTCAGTCAAAGCCCGTTAACTCGTCAGTTACGAAGCTGAACTGAAACTGCTCATTCATTCAATGCTGGAAGCTTCTGCGCGCGCGCGCAAGACACACTGGCGCGCGCGCGCCAAGGACGCTCATGCTCGGTGCGTCCACTTGGCTCAGGTCCATGCGCGCGTGCGCCACATCACCTGTGAGCCTCTACGAGCACGCCACACAGTCGCGCTATTTTGGCTCACTCTGGTGCGCCGCGCACGTCACCTCAGGCCCTATGCACCATGCGCAGCCGCGCGCCTTCGTGCCACGTATACCCGCGCGCGTACTGCCACGTCACGCGCTTCGTACTTGCACTCCACTTGGTCCCTGCAGCCTATGAGATCCACCACGAGCACGTGGTCAAAAATACAAAGGCGGCTCTCAAGCGGCTCACGGCGATGCGAGCGTGCGAAGTGCAAAGTGCGCCATCAAAGCGCCACATTGCGCCTCATCGCCCATGCCACGCGCGCGCGCGCGAGCGAGTGCGATTTAGGGTGCTCCGCACCCTTCGCGAGGACACCTAGTGTGTGCTTCCATGAAACAATAAGGATGGAGAGTTCCACCTTAAATACCCATTTAAGTTCCATCTCTCATCCGATGTGGGACAAGGTGCTACTTTCCCTTTTGTTTCAGCATTGAATGTTCCCAACACCCAACTTTGAGCATCGATATCTCATTCATCTTAGCTCCGTTTTGGACGTGGTTTAGTTCGTTGCGAAGCTTTTCCAACATAGAACACAAACCCACATATAAATATATAAAACCCGCTCATTTTATTATATTTATTTCTAGTCCAAAATAGGAAAAAATCATTTTCCTATATTTGTGAAAAATGCTATTTTCACCTATTTTTCCAACACATAGAACCACCAACTGTTGAATTAGACATATTGTTGACAGCATCTTGCACTCCTATATGACTTTTGTTAGAATCAGTCATTTGATCATATTGAAAAGCACCCTACATGAAACATAGACAACATGAAACACTTCTATAATTTCTAAATTATTAAAATGATATACAAAAAGCCAATTACATCTTTATTGATTTGTCTGGCAGAGCCCTCATATTGCTCAGTACCAACAATACCCTAAATGCAACAAACCAACATGTTACAATAAAAAAATAACCAACGAATAAGATAAAAATAAAACAATTTATTCACCATCATCACAGATTGACCAACACTGACATCATGCTTCTTATCATTACCAATATCCTGCCATAACAAAACTACCAATATTACATTCAAAGTAAATAAAAAAAATAACCAACATATTAACATAAAAATAAATCGATTTATTCACCTCCGTCGCAGATTGACCAAAACTGTCATCATGCTTCTTATCATTACCAATATCCTGCCATAACAAAACAACCAATATTACATTCAAAGTACATAATAATACACATCCAAATAAAAGAATCATTTACCTGAAGTCTCGCTTTAGTAAGGCAATCATTTACCTCCGTATCAATAATAACCTATGTATAACATCAAAATCAATTTCCAGCTAACTAATACTATAAAGTTTAAAGAAAAATACACTTAACCTCTACTTCAGATTGCAAATGGTTGCCAGCTGTCTTGTTATCTCCAATAATCTAAACGTAACATACGAACCATTAATCAAATAACAGTAACAGTAACTTATATTACAAAGTTAATAAAGTCATGAAAATAATTAAAAGTTTGAAACTCACAAAAAACCAAACCACAAACACATATTGAGAATAGAAAACAAAATACATAAAGAGTTACCGATGACTGCGTTGACGGTGTAACATAATTATCAACTACTGAGCTAAACACTTCATCAGCCATCTCCCATTCAACATCTTTGATCTTTGCACACATTTCAGTTTCTTCATCAATTTGAAGAACACCAGCTGATGGAAGAGTGGCAGCGTCAACAGATGTAGATATAGACCTAGGCTGTATAAGCACATTGATATCATCTACGAAGTAATGTTACTATTATCAAACAAACCAACTTACTAAGGTAAAGTCACTTAAACCCAAATAAAACAAATCATTTACCTGTACAACACTTTGGGTAAGGCTAGCATCTCGCCCATTACCAACAATAACCTAAGAAAACAAACCAATAATTAAACTAACTCTAATTAACCATATTAAGTAATATTAAAATAATAGTAACAGTAACCTATATTACAAAGTTAATACAGTCATGAAAACAATTAAAAGTTTGAAACTCACAAAAAACCAAACCACAAATACATATTGAAAATAAAAAAACAAAAAACATAAAGAGTTACCGATGATTGCTTTGACGGTGTAACAACATTATCAACTAATGAGCTAAATACTTCATCAGCCATCTCCCATTCAACATCTTTGATATTTGCACACATTTCGGTTTCCTCATCAATTTGAAGAACACCAGCTGATGGAGGATTGGCAGTGTAAGCAGTTGTAGATATAGACCTAGGCTGTATAAGCGCATTGATATCATCTCCGAGGTATTTAGAAACAGTAAAACGGTTGGAAAATTTAGGCGCTAAATTATAGGGATCGATCTTAATAACAAAAATAACCCTTCGAGAACATAAATTTTCATTCAAATACGATTCTATCCAATTTGGATCATCAACACCCTATAAAAAACATAATAAGCTATCAACACAACTGAACAAACTAATATATACTAATCAAGCAAAAAATTCAACAACTAATAATTGTAAAGGAAATGTAAAATAAACCTCTGACAAAGACTTATTAACTAACTCATCAGCAGATATTTTAAGTAGTGATACTGCAGCTTCATTAAAAACAACACATGTCATCTCATCATTGGTACCATTAGTAACACAAAGTTCCAATTTGTATCTGCAAAACATAAACGATTAATAAAACGAAAAACAAACAACAAATAAAATATTAAAAAAACTTACACATAATGTGGATTGACAACATCTTCTTCACAGTTCCAACACAAATAGTAACCGTCAACCATTGACGCCTTCTTACGACATTTGTTACACTTAACATATTTCCAATCACTATGCATTTCCACACCACTTATGTTTGCATCAATGTTAATTATTGTTCCCTGTACATGATTTAAAGTCAAAAACTAATGATTAAAAGTAAAAAACTAACAAAAAATAATTTATTTGGGTGTATTAGCAATACAATACCTCAGCCACATCTCCTGCTGTAAGAAGGCTGTATATGTTTGCAATACTCGTAATTTGAAAGGTGGCTGCATTGTCTTCAATGATAGTAATTTGAGGAGACTCACTGAAAACAAAAAATACAACGTATATAAAACATAAAATAATAATGCATCTAATAAAACATGCCAAATCACATAATTACATAATCCCGTAGGCATCAATTTCAGGTATAGAAAGATTCAAGTAAATTTGAGTCGCCACAGTTGTCATTAAACTTGTAGAACCTAATTCAATACAAACATTTAAACATAAGTTATAAATAATCAAAATTAACAATGCAACATATCCTATACATAACACCCTACCCTTGTAAGATCGAACTTTGCAAGATGACAAAATAATAACAACTGTATTTTTTGCAATTCTTCGAATATAACCATCGCTAAACTGATTCACCAAGTGTCTCCATAATGAAACATTCACCTTCATATCACTGAATTATATATATTTAAGAATGCGATAGTAAAAATAAACAATATAGACGAAATAATTAATATAGACAACACTAACATACTTGGTGTCAGAGATAACAATGTTTCGTACACCAGGATTGCAAGATGAAACAGATTCCAATTGATACTGAACAGAGCCCCATTCCCTAAGAACACCAATAACATCTACACACACACACACACACACACACACACATATATATATATATATAACATTAGAAAACTTGAAGAATAAAAAACTAACAGAATAAAATGCATACATACCTGTAAGATATTTGTCATCATTAACACGATCGGCTAACAGATTGAATGGAAGAAAATCAAACACATATCGTCTGAAGACAGACGGATGCGTCGGACAAGTAGTAATACTTGTTGAATACAAGAACTGAATGAAAATATCGCACCGCAATGGACGATACATGGTACTATACTTATGAACAACAAACTTACGAATCCTGTAAACACATCCCTCTTTAAACGCATTCTGAAATAACCTCAGCAAGTTAGATGGAATCTTTGCATGAATAGATGAACCCTGAAAAAACATATACATTTTAAGATTAGATAATTACCAATGTAAAATAAAAAACTAAACAATATTGCATTACAAAGAAATACTTACTTGTGCATCAGATAGAATCATGTCAAACGAAAGGATACGATTTGTTTTAGGGTTGAACGATGTCCAAGCACGAGAGACCAACACATCAACTTGCCAGTTGTTGGTAAAATAAGCACGTAAATCCGAAATACTTGCACGATTCATTTTATAAAGTAATAAGCTGCAAATATATATAAGACTGCAATCAACATCACACATATAATCCATAACACTATAAATAAAGACTACACATATAGACCCATATATATACACACAAGGCTAATAATACTCAACAAAGAAAACATGTTACCTTTGAACAACCTAGTTTGACAACACCGATTACACAATACTATCAGCTGGCGATAATGGCAAATTATAAAAAACTTCCTTGTACACAACATTTTTAGTCATATTGTTAGGACATTTTTCTTTATTATCCACATAGAACTTTAGTCCAGCACGAGATGTTACACGAGATGCAGCAACATATAACTGTCCATGGGAGAACACGGGCTTTACTAAGTAAACACAAACATTATTAAAAGTTTGGCCTTGACTTTTGTTAATAGTCATAGCAAAACAAACTTTTATAGGAAAATGTAGTCGCTTAAATTCAAAAGGCCAAGACGAATTACTTGGAGTCATATCAATTCTACCAATGAATACTTTCTCTCCAACATGTGGGCCTGTAATAATCGTACATTCAAGAACACGACGACTCAAGATGTTTATCAGTTAGGTTACGCAACAAAATAACAGGTGCACCAACCTTGAGATGTAGTACATGATTCGGAAGTCCAGAAAATTTCAAACTGTTAAGAAACTCAGGAGCATACATAGCACGCAATTCTTCAACATTTTGTGTACTCGCACATATCATATCAGCACTAAACAATGTATACATTTCACCTGGTATCTTCTCAAGAACATGTTGGTTAATCGTATCAACTTCATCATTAGTCGGACAAAGAATGCAACGTTCCTTCAAGTAATTGACATAATTAAATATGTTCATAATATTAGGGAACATATTTAACACAACGGACTCAAGATGTTTATCAGTTACAGAAATTAACATATCTCTTGGTATACAAATCCATGTAGCATCATATGATCCATCCACAGAAACTGAAGGAAGACAACCAGTCCCCATGTCTAAAAGCCATTTACTAAATTCATGCATTTGAATAAGATCCCTACCAAAAATACTTGGATCACGTAAACACATGTTAGTTGCCAAAGAAAACACTTTACATGACCTCCATATATTCAGCGACTTGTTAACCGCTGAAGCAACAATTTCACTTCATGAACCAAACTGAACAACAGGAAGTATCTGCCGAAAGTCACCACCAAATGCGACAACCTTTCCACCAAATACTTTATGCTCAGCACCAGCCATGCTGCTCGACACACATCCCTCAATGTTCGATCAACAGCTTCAAATACATGGCGATGTTGTAGAGGTGCTTCATCCAAAATAATAAGTGAAGCATAATTGATTAACTTAGCCAAATCTGAACCAACATCAATGGCACAACAAGAGTCCTTATCAACTTCAATAGGGATGCGAAACAGAGAATGTGCTGTACGCCCACCTGGTAGTAATAAGGAAGCAATACCAGATGACGCAACAGTCAAAACTATCTCATTATTTGATCGAATACGAGCTATAAGGGTCGTCCATAAGAACGTTTTCCCAGTTCCTCCACTACCTAACACAAAAAATACGCCTCCTTTTCTAGCCTGAACAGCAGAATATATACTATCAAACACTTCCTTTTTTTGACTATTCAACCCAGCGTATTGCTTAATAAAACGTGTCCTTTCCTCATTAGCATCATACATTCTCTCAAATTGAACCAACCTGTTGATAAATCTATCTTCCGAAGTATGGTCAATCTGCGGTAAGGTTGGAAAGGAAGTCAACGACCGGCCACTCTGAATCAACACTTGTTCAATCTCTTTCATAGTATAATTCAATATTTCAGCATCTGAGAAATTCAATGAAAATTTTTTCAAAATTGTTCGATATTTATGAAGAATGTCCTCTGATAGGTATTCATAACAATCAAAAAATAATTGCCGAGGATCACTAACAGTACAAAATAACAAAATTGTAACAAACAATTCACGAAGGCGATCCCCAAATTGCCAATGATAAGCCGGGCGTACAGCATCAACCCATTCAACATCATCACCCAAAAGACTTAATGCTTTACAAGCGGACATATACGTTGGATGTTCCACCCCGTCAACAGTTCGAATCTCTTTAAAACTTCTCGGACCACGCACAACATTTAATAGCATTCTAAGATAATACTTTTCACCCATCGTAGGACTTACATAATATATACGTCCAATAGTTTGAAATGAACCGTTACGGGGCTCCCACACTCTTTCCTTCTCATGCCGTGTAAACAAAGTTGGGTATTCGACATACGTCAATTTCCGGCCAAACTCATACCTTTCATTTGCAGCCATCCATTCAGTAAACTTTGACATTGCAGCTGTTGTTCGTTGTAAAACATCAGAAATTTGCTCATGATCCTTAAAATATACTATATTACACCCTTCTTCATGAAATGGGAGTCTTTCAACAACCACTGAACGATAATGCATGTCAAACTCAAATATCTTCCAACACGCCTCTGATACTGAAATATACCTACAGTTCATGTACTGCTCAATCTCATTTTCATGATTTAAAAGTGATGTAAATGTTGTTCTCCCACCTTGACCTTCCAATACTGCGGTAGCACGATCTTGACCTTTGTTAATATAGCTGAAAAGATATTTAACCAACATTCCTTGGTTACACCATTCAACATTGATATGGCAACCATACTATATAAGCAACGCACGATTATAAGGAACAACATATCCATTATCTAGCATAATATCTTGCCGACCAACACGAACTTTACGTGAGTTATTACGTCGTCGATACGACGGCCACCCATCATTTCTAATAAAAGTTTCGTCACAATAACTCTTTGGAAATCCTTTAGTACATTTGCCATCATTCATACAAGGACTCGAAGGTCTAAGGTTACCACATGGACCATGCATCATATGAGTACCAACATTTAAAAAACCGATTGTGTCACCCGATTCAGAAGGCAGCTCAGCAGATATAAATCTATCAATTTCATCCAGTGAAGAAATTTTATCAGCTTGACTAAGAAACACAAGAATGTGGCAGACCACGTTTTTGAAACTCTATTGTGTAAAGAACTGCAAAGAGAAAAAAAAAACACAATGTTTTAACACACATCATAATAACACATTAATCACATGTTAACATACAACCATTGAGAATAAAATTCATTTAACTTACCCGCTTTAGGAACACCAAAATGATGCTTTTTCCTTATGTCTTTCATGAGCTCATCAAGTTTGATGTTAAATACCCGTGCAACAATATCAGGTCTTTCAGATACTAAGTGAACCACTGTGTTTTCCTGCAAATGCCGTTGAATTTCATGCCATTTTGGGTTACAGGTCATGGTAATAAAAAGATCCGGAATACTAGCCCAACGACAAATTGCCATCGCATCTTGATATTGTTGTATCATATGCCTAGGCCCCCCCGGTGAAGGACGCTGGCAACACAACACGTCGACCTATAGAATCATAGTTTGTCTCACCTTCTAATATACGATCATGCAACCCATTATACAACTCCGAACGAATTGTTTTCTGATGAGTCTTGTACCATTGTAAGTCATGTTCAAGCACTTGCGTATATGCATCAACAACAAATGTAAGAAATAACAGGCCAGAACTATGCAATGTTCTACCTTCTTCCATTCTATCCATCAACCGAAAACAATAGTATTCTCTTAATGAAACATTTTTTCTTTTACTTTCAGCACTAATATTACTTAGAGGAATTCCCACATTAAAACCATCTTCTCCATACGGGAAAAGTAATGGATATTGCAACGACATGTAACTGGGATGAAGTTCAGAAATACGTTTCGCATTTGTACTACCACGGTCTTCAACAATAATATCACGGCAATCTGTGGGATTACCATCACCCGGAATCAATGCAGCAACTTCATTGACCGTAGGCAAATTAAACTGTCTCGCATCCCTTCTTCATGTACCAAGCAGTCTAAGTCTAACAGGTTGCTGCGAAAAGTGAGTAAATCTTTCTTTGGCCATCCTAAAGCTCTGAACTAATGGATTGTGCCGATTAAGCATTTTAATTAAATCATTAACTAAACTTCGAATACATGCATCATCATTCCCAGACTGAATACACTTCTCAACTGCTTTTAATCGATTGTCAACCTCATTTTCTGTGTCATAAATATATAGTTGTGCAAATCTTGGCCGTCCATCAATATGCTGAGGTAACAAAGTTCCAATCCTATGATGATTATGTCCATTCAACACATATGTATAGGGACCACCTCCATCATTAACATCCGAACAGACTTTACCGCCAGTAGAAGTAAACAAAAACATTGAATATAGAAGCTTGATATTCTCTTTAAACACCTTAGATCGCGGTTCACCATTCGGCTGTAAAAGCCGTCGCAATGGTTGCGGAGCATGCCGAAGTAAAGGTAAAACAACATTGCCTTTACCACAAAAAATAGAGAAAGTTGGATTAGACGGGGCAAGATATTTAGTACTTCTCTCACCATACCACAAGATCGCTTTGCAATAAGGACATACATATTCTGTAATTCCACAATCCCAATATGATACATCTCCTATACAAAATAAAACAATCATATAAGAGAAAGTTATATTTATCATTTTAATGAGGCATTCAAACAACTAACAGTCATCAATGAACAATCCGTACTTGATGAGTTTTCATCTTGGTAAACACCAGCACAAGATGACCTCCGGTTGTGCATAGATGGCGACAATGCTGAAACAAACTCCGAAGTTAAAGAATGTGATACAAAAGGAGCATCACTATTCATTGAATTAGTTCCATGGAATTGATTTGAATTTGGGCCAACTGCAATACACGTAGATACAATCAGATGTGTCCTAAAAACATGAACACGTTTACATTACTTGGCATAAAAAAAATTAACAATACGTACCATAACAACGTCGTTGAACTGGCATATTTTCAATGTTTGAACCAGCAGGGCGATCTCGTAATCGAGGACGACCACGATGTCTAATATTATGGGATGTTTCATCAGATCGAAATGTCGACATAGATGAAGAAGACAGTGTTGATAATATTTTAGAATCACTTGCAATACAATGGTTAATATTAACACTATCCATACCACCAAGATCTGTATACAAACAACATTCATTTGATACCACTTGATGAATAATGTCAATGTTTTATTCTCCATCTTCTTCCTCTTCATATGTAGTCCTTAAATACCTCAACTACTCATAGTGATAGGTATTACATACTGGAAGCTCTACACAATACTTACCAATCCATACGTACATAATATCATGGATTATACCAAACAACCAATGCGCACCAGCCTTACACACTATATGCAAGCTCTGACATTTGTTAGAAGAATCAGCAGATAAACCAACAACATGTGAAAATATTTTGTAGTAAACTTCCTGTTATCACTTTATAAACTTCTTTTGCGTATAATGCACTCCAAAATACCATCTCACAACCCATCATTACATAAGCACAAAACACCGTATCCATACTTGATATCACTCCAAGAAAATAGACGACTATTATATAGAAACACCATCGGATCTATATACATACTTAGAACATAACACTGTTTCATGCAGGTAAAGCAAACATCTCGATCATAAATACGCCATTGTCAAGCTATACCCTAATCTATTATTTATACTACATAATTTAAATTAACAAAACACAATAGCAACAAACATAGCTATAAGAAGACATGCAACCAACTATTAAATACAAGTAACAACAAAAGAAAGCAATGAAATTAAATATGAATATGAAACACCTATACACACTATGAAAAACAAAATCACACATACATTGCTAAATAGATAGTAGCTCATTTGATACTTCGTTTCCAACTACAACTTTTCAAAACCTATTGATAAGGGAAACTAAAGAACTGTAGTAAAAAATATTAAGACAATAGTTGGGTTATTAAATACAGTTATCAAAGTTCAAATAATAATCGGGCAACATAGTGGGTAGTTTTTGAACATGCACCATAATTGTAGGAATTATAATTGTCTTTAATTAGATAATATTATATATTTTATACAACAACAAAGTAAACACGAAACTACCACAAATGAATGCATAACTTAAAATGCTAATTATAATTATAAACATTAGGTGTGTTAACCTAATTTAAGTTTTTTTAAACAAAACGTGTTTTTATAGAAATGTAATAATATATACTAATATTGTCCTATACCATTTATGTTGTTGATTACATTGTGTTTTATTATGGAAAAGATTGTGCTTATACAAAATCACTATGTTTAGGAATAGTACGTTACCTTATTGCAATAGTCCTTATATACTATTTGTAGTTGTATGTATATTTTATACAATATTAAGCTCTAATAAAGGCATTGTGTTTTTATTAAACCTTACTTTTTTACTGAATTCTGATTATCAATGTAAACTTGTTTAAGTGGAAAAAAAGCACAAACACAACCCAAACTATATAAATCAAACACCCTTTTCTGTAAAGATGGCCTAACTTTAATTGTAAGAAATACAATAACTGAAACAAAAGCTGCTTTTATACAAACTAAAATACTATCCTACAAAAAAAAAAAAAAGAAAAAAAAACCAGAAATAAGCGACATAGAAAAATAAAAAACAAACATGAGTACTAAAATCGCACTAGATAATTAATCTTAACTTCCATGCAACACTTCACACTTTCAAGAGTGGACACAATACGATCCAAATGATTAATTGCCTTCCTAATCACATCGATAGAAGCACGAACACCAATGTCACGAACATCGCAAGCAGGTAATTCCAACAAATCACCTACTATTTTACGCATATCTTCTATAAAGTTAGCCACACGTTTGAAACCGAACTTCAAAACAGTCATATTCAAGACATCCCTCTGTAACTGCCAAACTACTTCATCGACCATCTTTTATTTAAAAGTTAAAACGACGGAAACCAGATATAATTATACAAACGAATGATATAATCAGAGGTTAAAGAATTCAAATATTCCTTTATGATTATATTTATACATACATACAAACATACATACATACATACATACATACATACATACATACATACATACATACATACATACATACATACATACATACATACATACATACATACATACATACATACATACATACATACATACATACATACATACATACATACATACATACATACATACATACATACATACATATAATCATATATATATGCACCGCTAACAAACTTGAGCATAAAACATGGATACCCTGCTAACTGAAAATACATGGAAGATTCATAAATTATGTCACCACACCATTTATTTCGTCAAAAAAGATGACAACTAACCAACCACGTTTTGTTTTTTTTTTTTAATAAATTGAATAAATGAGACACTACATGAGCTATAATCAATAGTTTAAAATAACACATCAAAATTTTAAGCTATGTTCAAACGACGTATAGTGATAAAAATATTTATATCTGCATACATTTTAATGTAATAGTTAAGTTAATCTCATCTTGACTCAAGTAACTGGAGGTCTGTTGCAAAAAACACAATTAACATTATCCATAAGACAATTCAAGATGTTGTTTTGTCTTTTATTAATCAACTAAATAACCGAAATATTATTTTTAGAATATTTTAAATGTAGTATCATTTTTATGTATTATATGTGTTTTTAAAAACAATGACATGAATTCTAAATTTAGATTGACTTTTTTTCAATAACATGGAACCAAAAATAAAAAACATTGCAAGACTTCTGGTGACAAACACAAAAATGGACCCATGCTGTTTGAAATGTTTCAATGAATTTAATAAAATATGATAAATTTTAAGCTTGGGTTACAATTGTATAATTAATCATAACTTTGAGTTTATGTTTCTAATTTGAACTTATAATAAAATATGATAAACTTTAAGCTTGGGTTACAATTGGATAATTAATCATAACTTTGAGTTTATGTTTCTAATTTGAACTTAAAACTTTTGGTTATTTAAAAATTGAATATGAAATCACTATAACTTTTAGGATTTTCAATTAATGTTGTTAGTGATACGATCATTTTGGATGTAGCTTTCTTAATGGTTTAACTTGCAAACCACAATAGAGTTGACTTGATCATTTAACAATCTGTATATATAATGCCAAATCAAAAACACAAAACCTGTATACAATTTGTTACACTACCCGAACCAGAAACTACATTAAACATCATTCATATATTAAATAATACTACATTAAACATCATCCATATATCAAATAATAAAACATAATATCGAACATTAGAAGATCCTTACACAATAAACCACTATATTAACATTAAATTACTAAAAATACTAAAGACATTAACATAAACTATACATAAACATGATACATCAAAACATAAAGAAGAACAGAAGCTTGATACCTTTAGTAATTTGGAGACACAAGGCTCTCAAAATAGACAGACCCTTATAAGGCAGTCATGTACTTCCAAGGAAAGTAGTACCCAACTTGCATAGTTTTCATATCTAACATATAAATATCCCCCCAAGTAGTCATCAACAGCATTTCATCAGTAGACTCTACATACTCTACAAACCCGAGGAAACTCGATGGAACAACACCAATACAAGGCAGAACCCATAAGTTAATCCATTCTTCATATCCCAACTTACACAAACAAACTAAATACATATCATATTTATAACGCATAAAAATGTGAAGTTGCCCAGCAATACTAACCAAAGATCCATCAAAACCTCCTCCATAAAAATCACATGGTAATGGAACACTTGAAAATTGCTCTAGGATAACATCAAAACGTACAATTGACTGCACACAATCACCAGAACAAGAATCAATAATGAAATATACACCATCTCCACACAATGTCCTTAATGACCATTTTCCACCATGCTTAGCAGACATAATGTCCGTAATTTTCCTCCAGGAATGTAGTCGGGTAGATTAAATATAAACTGCCGCTGTGCCACGTCTTCTTATAACATGTAAAACCTTGTGCTCATTTGCAGAATCCACATAGAAAGCAGCAAAATCAGAATCTTTTTTGAAGAAACCATGTGATTCACATGATGACAAAGTTGTACTTGCCTGTGTAAGAGGATTCCAAATTAAAATTTGAGAAGTCTCTTCCAGGCACACACATAACATTCCATCCAAACTCCCTAATATCATCAATTCATCTGGTCGGGTTTTGAATGGTTTAACAGACATCATTTTAGGACCACAAAAGCCCGTGCATGCATAAAACAATTTTTCAAGAGAACCACAACGATCTAATTTTGCAAGCACCCACTTGGTAGCTGACGGTGACGTACTACAACAATGAATTAATGGAAACTCTGGTGTGGATATGATAGACAACCATTTTTTGCACACCAACTTGCAACGACCTATATCTCTTGCAAAAAGTTTTGTAAAAATACCATACATTAATATCTCTACAAGCAACTCCGACATAACAAATGTTCATTAACTGCTCACATTAGATCAACACATGTTAGTTAGTCCAATTCACTTTAACATCAAAGTGTAAATCATAGTTATGAAGAATAGAAGGCAAAGTAACAAATTGAAGAAAAGATACTTACAAACAGCAACTTTTATTTGCTCAAAGATATGGAACAATTATGACTGAAATGTTACCCTATAATCATATAAATAGGAAGATGTGAGAGAGAAACGTCAACCCATAAAAGACTGGAGATAATGGGAGAGAAATGCTTAATAACTAATCATGTAATAAAAGGATTAGTAACCACTAACATAGCAGTTGATTTTTTTTTGAACGACAAAACTTCTATATAAATATATAGAAAAGGCAACATAGCAGATGATATCTCCAACTTTCTAATACACTTTATCCGGTAAAATAACACAAAAAAAAATTATATCATGTCACATAAAAACGCAATATTATATGTAACCACATAAACAACTCAAAATATCAGGTATTAGTCATACCGCCTTTACATACAACACTATCAAACTTACAAAAACCCATATATTCCACTAAGTTAACTGCAAATACATACCATAAATAATACATAGCACTTTTGAATAATGGTGAGAGTGCGAACAAAGATGTTCAGTTAATGGCAGAGATGTTAGAGATATTTAGACAAGTTAATGAATCAATGGAGTTGAAGCGTCGGTTTTTACTTTCCTTATAAGTAGTTTTGCTAAGTTTAGTGATAGTTGTTGTTATGATAAAGTGGTTTGTATTCAATTATTAAGAGTTATTGGTGGTATTTTTATTTTAATGGAATGTTTTGTTTTGTTTCTTGAAAGTTAGTCTGGATGAATTGTGTTTTTTATTATGGTTGTTTTTTATTGTGGTTATTTAATCATATATTATTTCAAACATTTAATAAATTCAGTTTAATTTCTTCGAGCGACCATCCGGAGATTTGTAATTGATTTGGTTTATTTTGATGTTAAATTGTGCCTGAATATAGAGTTGCACTTGCACACATGAAAAAAACACTATCTCAAACAGCTGCTCTGTGAAAAGCTGTCCACTACTGAAAGTCAACCCCTGTTCTCTCATTTCCTTGGATATCACTGTTGTTCAAAATCAGTGTTTTCATCCACTGATATGCTATCCACTGATAGATAAAATCACCCACTGTTTTCATTATAACCATTGCAACCACTGATATTGTTGAATCATGTTTGTTCATTTGAATAATTATGCTTTGTTTTTCAGTTTGCTGGGTTGGACAGTGTTGCTCTAATGAGAATGTACATTTAGAAGCAAGTTTATGATGAAGTTTCTGTTATTATTTATGATATTGTGTGTTACTTAAAATCATTGTGTTATTTACAGCTATTGTGTTTTTTGTGATGGTTTTTTTGTTTTTTTTTTTGAAATATACTATGACAACAGTGGTTGACAGTTGTTTTTTTTTCCAGGTGGTGGCTGATTTTAACATAGTACACCAAGAATAACTAAACCCTAGGCTTACTTTCAACATCCTGTTCCTCTTACCCATTTTTTTTTACTTGTTCTTCAAGAATCCTGTTCCTGTTTCCCAATGTGATTGCATTATCTTCATGCCTGTTAATGGTGTCCAATATCCCTGGAATCCAAGCAACAAATGAGATATATTTTTTTTTTTACCAAGGGGTGGCTCAGCCCAACTATTTATTGTTTATTTTGATACTGGTATGGTTTATCAAGGGGTAAAATGAGATATATTATTCAACAAAAATGATTTCAGTCATTAAAGTTAAAACAATTAATGATTTCTAGGATTCCATTTCTAAAGTTAAACAACTTTAATAAATTTCAGTCATTAAAGATAAACAACTACTATTGAGTGAAATGTCCTTTATACCCTTAACCCTTAATGATAAACACATATAATCCCTAACACCGATCACACTTCTCAATAAGATCAGAAGATCTAATAATTCCCTAACACCGATCGCACTTCTCAATAACATCTGAAAATCTCTTCTCCCAACTCCCAATACCGATCATCATCTTCATCTTCATCTTCATTGAATCTCCACCGATCATCATCTTCATCTTCATCTTCATCATCTTCATCTTCATCTTCATTGAATCTCCACACCAACCATTTGTTGTTATAACAATCCAAGGTAAAATCACATACCTAAAACATGATCGACACTATGGTTTACCCTCTGTTCTTGTTAGATGCTTGTATAACCCTCTGTAACTTGATGTTTAATGATGTTTGATGATATCTCATTTTCACCACTCATGTTTTTACACTTCTTATCTGTATATGTTTTTGATATGCTAGAATGTAACAGGTTTTGTGTGAAAATATTGTTTGATTCTTGTGGGTTTTTGTCTCGGGAATCAAAACAGAGGTTTGGGTTTTGGTTATTATAAAGGTTTGTTTCAGGTTTTGTGTGAAATATTGCTTGATTCTTGAGGGTTTTTG
Organism: Helianthus tuberosus; assembly: GCA_030545235.1. Taxonomy (NCBI): domain Eukaryota; kingdom Viridiplantae; phylum Streptophyta; class Magnoliopsida; order Asterales; family Asteraceae; genus Helianthus; species Helianthus tuberosus. Next base: position 414,113 of record JARYGA010022949.1, read on the forward strand.
TCTCGCGTATCAAAACAGAGGTTTTGTTTGATTCTTGTGGGTTTTTGTCTCGGGTATCAACACAGAGGTTTGGGTTTTGGTTATTATGAAGGTTTATTTGTGATAGTTTTGCTTTTCTCTGTTTATTAAGACTGGGTTTTTGATTTTTGGCGTTAATCTAAGATTGTTTGAAATGTTTAAAACATACAATCGATTAAAACAGGGCTTGGTTTCTTAAGTCTCTGCTGTTCATGTTGAAATCTGGGTATGGTTGTTGTTTTGTTTCTCATATAAAGTTGGTTAAAGACTCTGTGTTTTGGGTTCCTCATATTGGTCATTTGAATGTGTTTTGTTGATATAAGACCAACTGTGTTTTGCGTTCCTCATATTGGGTTCCTCATATATGCATTATGAAAGTACTGTATCAGCCGTCTTACTATGGATGTTTTTATTGTAGAGAATGACTGCGGATGTAAAGATACGCAAAAGACCACCTACCAAAGCGAGAATACTTGACAACCTCCTAGAAGATGGTGCGGTGCACATAAGGAAGTGATTGATCAGAATGATCAATTGCATATGAATGAATATAACCCCAGTGGCAGATATGTAATTAGCGATCTATGGAATTTCAAGGAAAATTGAAGAGCTTCACTAAAGGGGGTTATCAGCTACATTCCGAAGTGCACCAGTCAGTAAAGATCCACAATTTCTTTCTTGGTATTACGTTTTGTCTCTGTATTGTATGATACGGTCTTTTGTTATCGAGTCTGTAAGTTCCATCAAGTCTACCAAGTTGGATATCCTTCTATCTTTCTTGGTATGACGTTTTGTCTCTGTATTGTATGTTTAACATAATCCAAGTGTGCATTTATGTTGTGTTTAATTGTAATCATGCTTAACTGTTTAACTTAGTGATATGTTCTGTCCATGTATGATGCTTAACTGTTTAACTTAGGGCTTAATACAGAATTTTGGGGTTTTTACAATTTACTATTTTTGGATAATTGAATAAACAATATTTTAAGACAAATTCTAAACATTTAAAAAACATTACATTAATAATTCTCCCCCACAGAACAAAAAAGGCGCTGAAGGGAAAGAAATCCAAAAAGACGGTCTTACCCCTGGCTCAACCAGTCAAACAGACGAAATTGTGACGGAGGAACTCAAAGTGTAATGAATTTATAAGCTCAGGTGCTCAAAAAACCAAAAAATGAATTTAGGCACTCAGGTTGATGTTTCACACATACCACAGGGACGGAAATTGCATTTTTTTCTTAATATAAATTATTGAAAACATATATAAGTTAAAAACTGGAAAAGGCCCCACATTTAGAGTTCATTTTAGCCCTCCAATAATAAAAAAACACAAAAAAACAAAAACACAATAAATAAAAACCAATAAATAAATAAAACACAATAAAATAAAAAAACACAATAATAACCACTCCTTAACATTAGTGGTTATACCTGCTAAAATTTATTCAAATAATTAACTGCCAAGTTTACACATCACATATTATCATACTACTTATGTAATTACAAGAAATCAACAATTTTTAATACACAACATACAACTTACTCTAAGAAGTTGATAACCATATATATAACAAAGAACATAAGCAAATAAAATTCCATACAAAAATAAAATATATTCTAACATTACCAAAGTATATTACAATACAAATGAAAAACATAACAAACATACAAAAATAAAACAAAGTAAATTACCTAGCATCGTAGATTTAAACATTTGGAGACATAAGGCTCTCAGAGTACACTGCTCCTTTTAATGCATAAAAGTTGATAACAGGATATAAATTATCAACTTTCCTCACATCCAAATCAAACTCATACATATCCCCATAATCAGTCATCAACAACCACTTCTTACTTGAACCAATGTACCTCACAAAGCATTTTATAGGCAATGGAATACAATCAAAATCAGGTACAGAAAAAATCCTTATCCATTCTTCACCTTTCAACTTCCACAAATCAACAGAAACATCAAATGCACCATGAAGAACAAAAAAATGAAGTTCATCAGAAACATTAACCAAAGACCCTCTAAAATTTACCTCATACGCATCAAAGGGAAAGGAAACTTTAGTAAATGTCTCTAAATTCACATCAAAGCGAACAATTAACGGCACATTATAATCCCAACACGAACCTACAGTGAAGTATAATCCATTACAACACAAAGTCCCACATGACCATTGAACGGTCTGATCATCTAAAATAAAGTCTTTAACAAACTTTATTTGCCTCCAACATTGGCTTTCCATGGAGTAAATGTAAATCGACTGATTGTTACGCCTAAATACAACATGTAAAAGTTTGTGATCCTTCAAGTAACCCACATAAAAGCCAACAACATCAAAATTTACTTTGAAAAACCCATATTTCTTAGGAATGGACAAGTTCCTATAGGCATTGGTGAGAGGATTCTATATTAACAACTGACAAGTGTTACTTAGACAGACACATAGCATTCCATGCAAACTACCTAAGATCATCATATATTCAGCACGAGTTTTGAAAGGCACTTTCACAATTTCAGTTAAAGAAATATTGGCTGAACCATAACTAAGTGTACGAAGTGGACGATGTATGCCTCCTGTTATTAAAACAAATTGCATCTTGGTTAACGATGGCATCTTACGACAATGAAGCCTAGCAAAGAATACCGTTGACAGGAAAGAACACCACTCTTTACACACCAACTTATAACAGCCTACGTCTCTTGCAGTAAGATTTGGCAATATCTCAAACATAAATAAGTCAATCGGAATCTCCGGCATGGTAACACTTTCCTACAATGTACATTTAAATTTAAATACGATAAATTAACATTTATGAACATAAACATGTGAAATTACTAAACAACATAACAATACATGAAAAAAGGAAAAACCCAAATTTAAAAAAGTGAAACTCGATTGAGAACTCGCTAGCAATTGCAAAGGAAAAGCACGAAAAGACAATGCTTACACACCTTAAAACAGCAACTGGAATTTGAAATCAACTATTTTTTCTTTGCTATATTTGGGGATCTTTCTGATAAATCGAATTCAACTATATGGTAAAAAATAAACATACAAATGAATATAACTGAGAAAGTATTTCTTAGATATGGTTACCGAAAAATCACGTAAATATAGGTTAGTGGGAAGTTCCAAAATAGAATATAACTGTGCCTTGAATATAACATTGCGTCCCTATGGTATGAGTGCAATATCAACCTGAGCCCCTGAATTCTTTTCTTGCTTTTTTGTTAAGAAATCTAATAATTCAAATTAACTCTTTTTAAATAAAGGCAATCTAATAATTAAATGCAATCTAATAATTAACTATCTAATAATTAAATGCAATCCAATAATTAAATGTATACTATATATAACAAATTATTAAAGCCTAAATTGTAAATTAAATGTAAACTTTGAATACATACAATATAGAGACAAAACGTCATACCAACTTCGTAGACATGACGGAACTTACAGACTCGATAACAAAAGACCGTAACATACAATACAGAGACAAAACGTCACCACAAGCAATTGTGGTTCTTTACTGACGGGTGCACTTCAGAATGTAGCAGATATGAATGAATATAACCCAAGTGTAGCTAAACATCATATCTCATATCTGCCACTGGGGTTATATTCATTCGTATGAATGAATATAACCCCAGTGTAGCTCTTCGATTTTCCTTGAAATTCCAGAGCTCGCTACTTACATATCTGCCACTGGGGTTGTATTCATTCATATGCAATTGATCGTTCTGATCAATCACTTCCTTATGTGCACCGCACCATCTTCTAGGAGGTTGTCAAGTGTTCTCGCCTTCGTAGTTGGTGTTTTGCGTATCTTTACATCCGCAGCCATTCTATACAATATAAACACATTCAAATGAGGAACACATTCAAATGAGGAACACATCAATCCGAAACTGATCCAATATAAGCACATTCAAATGAGGAACAATGTATTCACAATCTGATCCAGTATAAACACATTCAAATGAGGAACACATCAATCCGAAATTCACAATCTGATCCAATATAAACACATTCAAATGAGGAACACATCAATCCGAAACTGTTCTTTTTAAACAGTTCTCAAACAACTACACAAGAATCAACACCAAAACACATTTCAAGTATCAATATTGATGTGTTCAAATAACTACACAAGAATCAACACCAAAACACATTCAAAAACCTCTGTTTTGAATTCAGTACCGTATTCATAACCAAAACACATTCAAACAAAAATCAAACAAAACCACAAGAATCAAACAAGAATCAAACAAAACCACAAGAATCAAAAACCTCTTTACATCCGCAGCCATTTAGTACCCTCTGTTTTGATACCCGAGACAAAAACCCACAAGAATCAAACAAAACCAAACCTTTGTTTTGATATCCTAGACAAAAACCCACAAGAATCATGTTATCTATGTGATTTAGGTTTGTGATTTTACCGTATAGAAGATAACTCTCTGTTTCGATACCCGAGACAAAAACCCACAATAATCAAACAAAACCAAACCTCTGTTTTGATATCCGAGACAAAAACCCACAAGAATCATGTTATCGATGCGATTTAGGTAAGTGATTTTACCTTGGATTGTTATCGATGAAGATGAAGATGATGAAGCTGATGAAGATGATGAAGATGAAGATGATGAAGATGTATTGTTCGAAAGATGAAGATGATGATGATGATAATCGGAGTTGGGAGATGGGAGAGATTTTCTTGACAGATTTGGTTGAGAAGTGTGATGAAACTGTTCGAATCATGATGAACTGAGATTTTATAATATAACAATTCTTGAAGTCTCTTATGAACAGTATATTGATTGCACATGAATTGAATGTTTATTACGATTGTGCCATCTCTTTTATTTAATTTATAATCTTATTCTCATTTTGTGTTCACAGCTAAATTTTCCAAAGTGAACTGATATACTATATTTTAAATCGAATTTTATGTAATAGATCTGTAATATTTATATACTATACAAAATAATGTGATATAAAAAACCTAACAAAAAAACACAATAAAAGCAAAGAAATATAACACTATACAAAAGAAACTGCTATTTAATACAAGTCTCCAAATATGAATTAAAAAGAATATCAAACCCTCCCAGTTTTTGAAAAAAAAAAGTAAAAAGCTAATATGTTTTAAACACTATTGTGTTTTTACTCGTTGTGTCTTCAAATAGATGACACAATCAAAAAAGATTTGTACCACTCAAATGCCGACTATAACATACCATTACCACACGCAATCAAATAACTTACATTTTACTAACAACGGTGGACTTATAATACAAAGGGATTGAAAAAAACTGTAAGAAACTATTACAAAGAGACAAGTGACAAGTTTTGATAACAATATAATGTATATCTGTAACATCCCAGGCTAACCACACCATGATACTATCCGCTTTAGCCAAGACGTTCCAACATCTCCTCATTGATTTAAAAGGCGTCATGATGTTGAAGGTATCAAGACCCTTACAACGAAGCCTTCATTCCTCTTCACAACCAATGTGGGATGTTACAAATCACACTCCTTACAGGTCCCAACATCCTCGATGGCACACCAGACCAATCCCTAGCACTAATACCATCTGTAACAGCCCAACATAACCACACCATCATAATGTCCACTTTGGCTAGGTCGAAACAAATCAATGCCAAATCAAGGTTGGTTTAAAGAAACAAAACATTTATATATTATTAATTTAAAACAATGTTATGCATCATTGTTTGTACTTTATGCTTATAGGGTGACTTTTTGAGATGGTTGGTTGCACCTATAGTTTAGGATTGCATATATGTATTGTACCTTATGTTTTATGAGTTTAAAAAATGCTTGGTTGTAGGATCATACGACATTATATTTTATTATTATCTTTATCTTTATTATTATTATTTATTTCATCTTTTATGAGTTTAAAAAATGTTTGGTTGTAGATTCATAGGACATATATGTATTGTACCCTATGTTTTATGAGTTTAAGAAATGTTTGGTTGTAGGTTCATATGACATTATATTTAATTATAATGCTTCGTAGCTTGATTCAAAAAACATGTAATATATATGATTTTGGGTAATGCCAACATTGTTGTGCAAACTTTTACTACACAGATTATGTGGTACTTTATATATTAAATCTAGACAATAAATAGATTGTGCTGGTTTTTTTAAGGCACCAAAGCAATCGATTGAAACATGACGAAACAAATAAGAACAAACATTATGAAAGTTGAAATATAACAAAACGGCAAAACAATACATCATTTAAACTAATCATGTAGGATCGTTTTGACGATCAAATGAGTCAATTCAAGTCAATACACGACTGTTTGAGTGGCGGAAACAAACAAACAGCTTTGAATCAGTAAAGAAATGAGTAGAAAACAGAGAATATCACTTTAATACTTGTTTCTCATTTTTATATCACTTGAAAATCCGGCAGCAGTTCAGCAGTTCGGTACACAACTGATGACCCCGTTACAAATGAGAAACACACTACACCTATATATAGGGACTTGATTTTGCTTGAACATGACACTGATCATTTCAAGCGGAATCTCTTCACTTGATTTCAGTTGAAATGACACAGGTCACTTTCAAGCGAAATTACATCACAAAATACATAATTACACTTTTAACCCTTCTAGACCCTATACAAACACGACCTAGACTTAAGACAAAGGCTGTAGACATTGTGCACCAACAAACTCCCCCTTGGATATAGCCGGAGTCTTTTGTCTAGTCTTCGGGTCTTCACACCGACTTGAATTTTTCCTCTCTAGGCTTAGGCTTTTTCCTTAGCACATTTCTCAGCTTCTCATTATCTTTCTTTGCTTTCATTTCTTCTTCAGCTTGCATCCTCATCCACTTCCCTTTGTTTTCTTCCAGCTTCTTTCGTTCTCTTTCAACTTTTAACTTTTCTTTTTCTTCAAGCGACCACCATTTAGACGACCACTTGTTCTCAGAATTAATACCCTTCTGGAAGCAGACAGATACGACTTTCTGAAATTGCATGGCTTGTTCTTTATCTTCAGCTTGGAAGCGGATCTTGTTGACAAATAAACATTCAATATCTTTTGCAGAGCAATTTACCAACCACATAGGGTCATAAACAAAGATCTCTCTGATTTCAGTCCCTGCTCTGTATGTTATCACAGCCTCAGTAGATATACAACTATACACCCAGCCCATAAAACCTTTGTAGAACTCTTGTTCCATCTTTGGAACTGGTATATTCTTCATCATTTTCGGTTTTTTCACATTCAAGATCATTTCTTCATTTCCGGTTTCAGGATTGATTCTTCTAACTTTCTTTGGATAATGAGGCTTCCAATGCTTGAAATCTTTCAGAGCTTCAAACTTGATTAAACCCCACATTGCAATATCATTCTTTCTTACTGGATACCCCAAGGTTCTCACTTTTGATAACTCCTCTATATCCCACCAAGGTAGGGACATAACATCGCATAAATGTTCAAAGTACTGAACTCCACATTCTCTTCTGATAGCATATGCATTAACTTGAGGTAGAAAACCCCAGCTAATGATATCTCCCATCGAAATACTTCTATCTCTTTGATAATACTTCAGAGGACGTTTAAACTTTCTTTCATTACTTTTCTTGAACCACTTCTTGCGTTCTTCCTTTTCTGGATCTTTTGTCGTTCCATCAAAGTTATTATCTTTTAGAATCTCAACAACTTTCCTTCTCAGCTCATCTCTATTTTCTTGACTGAAAAACTCCATCAAAGTTGGAAATTCAGAAGTGTCTTCATTCATACTATCTTCATCAGTGCAATCCTCAACCTCAACCCTATCATAGACATCCGCATCTTCAACATACTTATATTCATACTCAGGTTTATGATTGATATCGAAAGCATTCAGTTCATCTTCAAAATCAAACTTGAACTCATCTTCTTTCACATTAAACATCTTTAGAACTTCGTCCAAAGTATATGTATGCCTGATTTCTCCCTCTTCTACATCAGGCTCTATACATAGAATCAACTTTTCAACTTCATCCACATTTTGATCACCTACTTGCTCCCCCTCTCTATCAGCTCCCTCTGATACTTCATTTACATCATCATTCATGTTGTCATCAACATTCTTTTCATTTGATGCTTCAGTAACAGTAACACCCGTACCATCCTGATTGTCATCATCATCATTATCATCATCAGAACTATGACTACTTGCAGAGAATACTTTTTCTTCATCATCATCCTCTTCATCATCATCCTCTTCATCATCATCATTAACCACATTAAGTAACACATCTTTATCCAATATAGCAGGAACAGAAGAGATAGGAACAGGCTGCTCATAATATGATTCAGAAGCAGTTGATAAAACAATTGCCCTTTCTTCAGAAACACCTTCTATGCCTTTGCCTTTATCCTTCATTCTAGCATCAATCTCTGCTTGTTTTTTAGCTCTAATTTCTTCAATCTTTATCTCATCAAATTGTTGCTCAACAGATTTACCAAGCATCTTCTCTAGCACCTTGTTTATCATAAACATCTCATGCTCTTTCTTTGCTTTCAGGGCCTCAAGCTCTTTGTTTTTCAACTTGAAATATTCATTTTGTTCATCTTTGCGTGTCTTTTCCTCAAGCAACGCAGCAATTTGAACTCTCATGATATCAATCTCAGCTTCATCAGCTTCAATCTTTTTCAGCAAAGCAGAATTTTGAGCTTCCACAGACTTAACATGCTTTACCAATCTCTTGTTCTCAGCTACAACTTCTTCAATTCTCTTTTCCAAATACTTAACTTGATTATCAGTTGCAAAATTGAAATCACCGATGTCTTCAAGAGGAATATTTTGAGGAATATTCAGAAAATCTTTGTAACCAGAAGATCCAGGTGTGGTTTGAATACGTGGTTGTGAAGATGGCGGTGTTTGAAAAATTTGTTCAGATGTAACAACAGGTTGTTCATATGGTGGTGAAAGATGTGGTGGAGGTGATGATGGTGGTGTGGATTGTTTTGGTGGTGATTTATGTGGAGATTTTGGTGGTGGTGAAGAAGGTTTACTGGATTCCTGGATTGGTTTCTTTTTTAACAAAATCTTCAATGGCTTTGCCTTCTTTGGAGTAACTATAAGTTTCCTTGCAACTGTTTTCTTTTTACCTCCAGAAGTAGATGGCGTTTGAACATCTTCTTGTGAAGGAATGTACACATCATCATCATCTTTAGCACTCCTTCTTCTCTTTTTCTGTTTCTCTTTTTCTGTTGCAGACATGACTATTTTAAAACGTTCAGTTTCATCAATTTCATCTTCAGAAGAACTTGTTGTGCTTTTATCAACATCATCACTCTGAACATCCTCAACAACTTTCTCTTGTTCAGCATTGAATTTAGTAAGAGATCTTAAAAGTCTTGCAGATTCAGGAGAACACTGAACATTTCCTTCAATATTAGCTTCAGCTTCAGTCTTAGCTTCAGCTTCAATTTCAACTTCTGCTTCTTTATCAGATTCATCAATGAGCAAAGTTTTAGGAGTTTTCTTTTGGCGTTTCTTGGGTTGTGAAGACGAACCCTCTCCTACTTGCACTTTAGGAGTTACTTTCCTACTCCTCTTTTTCTTCTCCTTCAAGAACCATTCATTACGAGTTTCTTTGAAGTCTTTAAGAGCTTTCAACTCATCTGCATATCCAGCTTCTTTCATCTCTTCTTCATTCCTCCAGTTCTGGTGATTTACTGGATCTGGATCCTGATAATTACTATCTTTGATAGCACCGAAGAACTCAGCTTGCTTAGTTGGCTCATGATGATTCGGATGATATCTTGCCAGCTGCCTCACAGAATCATTATCCATATGAGATAGAATCAGCAAATCATTATTCTCATCTCATACAATGTTAGGATAGGCATGATCAATCATCATCTGAATAAATCTTGGATACAACGAAGTCTTCCTCTTCGAAGTCACTTCATCTACTAAGTAATGAAATACAACATGCGAAAAGTTGTACTTTTTGTTTAATACCAGAGCAACCACCATGTTCATGTTATAATCACGAATAGCATCGTATCTACCCTTTTGATGACTCAAAGCTTGTAACACTGAATAAATCAAGAACTTGTAAGGCTTTGTAAACTTTGACTTCAGATAGTTTGCACTGTTCAGAGCTCCACTGTAACCCATTCTCAGCAAACATCCTTTCACCATTCTCTCTGGAAATTTAGTTGGAGAATCTGCATCATCTGGAAAATCTATCACTTCTCGAACAAGAGCCTCAGAAATAATGATTGGCTTTTCTTTTCCATTCACCTCTACCACTGAATTGATCACTTTGCTTGTTTCGTTGTAAGTGGCATTCTCCCAAAAACGCTTAATATGAGATCTGAAAACCAAGCGTTTGTCTGTCAAAGCCTTCTGTATTGGCACTCTCCTCATGAACTCCAAAATGCTTCTGAACTCCGACAACTTTGGACTCCTTGCCTCATCAAGATCACAGCAACTGTTGTGTAGAGCGTTAAACAACACATTCGACGGCTGGAAAACAACATCACGCAAACAAATTCAATTATTTTGAAAATTTTCAAATTAAACATCACTCAATCGAAATCAGTTATATAATGTTGTACACTCAAGCGAAAACTTCCTAATACATGTAAAAGCATTTCAAGCGGGATCACTTCAAGCTAAAACAGCTATTCTGCTTGAATGATACTTGATCAACAGAAAGCCTTTTCAAGTGGAATCAAGCCATAACATACCGCTTGAAACTGTCAACATTATACCCAAAAATTTTCAAGTCTAGATGTTCAAATTGGTCACTTGGGTTTGTTCTATGTTAGATTCTGAGCAAGATGGTATAATTTTTACCCAATAACCATCCCTAAACAGTCCTAGATCTAAGTCCAAAACTCTGTTCAAACGTCGTTCAAATGAAATCTTAGATCTGCAACAATCAAACAACATAAATCTGTTCTACACTCAATTCCGACAACACCCAATTGTTTTACTTTCATTAATCATCAATATTAAACCCTAAATCTAGGTTTTCTAACTTATTCAACGCCGACACACACAAACAGACGAGATCTGGTCCAAATCAGTACAATCACTTAAATTCACCATGTTAATAGTTGAACCGGCCAACTAAAAACACAAGATCTAACAAAAAATGGGCAGAATAATGGATGTAAAATGATGATTTGGAGGTCTCGCTTGAGATCGCCTCGAACACTCTTTGAAGCGGGATAGGAACTATGAGCTATTCAAGCGGAACCCTCCCACTATTTATAGACGGCGTGATTTCGCTTGAAATTGTCACAAGACTTTCAAGCGGAATCTCTACTCAAGCGAAATGCCAAGTTGAAGTGAGAACAACGTGATTCAAGCGAAATTACCTTTTTCAAATTTTAACTTTTTGATTTTTTTAGTTTTTACCGACACACCCAGTTAACCAAGTCTAAGTTAATGACCCTGGTCAACTGTTTAGCCTGCAAAGTTCAAATTAATTACCCTGGCTGACCAAATTATGAAGATGCTGACTTTCAAAAATGATTTAAGTTCAAATTAATGAACTTTTGAACTTTCAAGCAATTACCGATCACTTTTTCACAAATCTTCTGCTTACCCAACCCTCAAGATCCAAACATGTTCAGCACACAAGACTTTGATCATCTGATCCCCAACGTCTGTTGTCGAAAATAAGATGAAAAATAAAATCTTTTTGGATTTATATGATGATAAGCAATAAACTGTACACACAATCTTTTTGTGAGCATGTTAGGGGATCATATCAGCTGCCAACAAGATACAAGTACCGTTAAGCTTTAATTACATTTTAAGCATTAAACAACTTGCAATGATTGTCGATATACTGGTCCACTTTAAATTTTCACACAAAGTTCAATCTGTTCAGGATATGATTTAGATGTTTTAAGGCTTAACTTTTATATGTGTACCACCTCAGAATATACTCCCGTATCCAGATCCCAATATTCAGTCTTACAGGTGAGTATACCACAGATGATATCTGTAAGGGGAATAAATTATGAAACCATGATAGCTCAAGTCAGAACTTCCGTTCAGCAGAGAGCTTGGTTTGACTTTAGGTGTGTCCCCTTAAGAGGATCTTTTTTTCAAAAGCATTGATTAGCAATTTTATTGTCTCATCAATTTATGCTGAGGGCGGCGCTATATTTCAAGCAAGCAGAAAGTATTCTCCTGGGACTAGGCCATTGGTTCCGCAAAATCAGAAGTCCCGGGATAATACCCCAGATATCACTGAGTATGAAGACCTAGTATCTCAGAAAGAGGGACCTTTCAAACAAGATTTCGGGGGTTACCCATATATCCGAGAGATGTTCCCCACATAAAAGCAAGAAATTTTATGTTTATATCCCGAACAAACCTACTAAATGTGTAAAAACCTATCGGCATATCATCTACAAGACTGCTTAACACATTTTTACTTTACATATCTTTAGCGTACTGCACTGTCTAGCTGATGTACTATCATTTTCCCTTTTTACACAAACTCATTTTTACTTTTTCAAATGTTTTTGGTTTTTGTAATTTTATCATGTTTTTGTATTTTTCTGCAACTTTCTCCCCCTAAAAACAAAAACATATTTTTGTGTTTTTGGTTTTTATCAAAAGCAGAAAATAAACTGTACAAAAAAAAACTTGACAACTTTGACGTGGATCACATCAGATCGCCGTCCTCCTCGGCTTCACACTTGATTACCCTCTCAGAAAACAGATTTTTCACCCCGTTCAATTTCAAAAGATAATTAAATATTTTTCTATCAAAAGGTTTAGTGTAGAAATCAGCCTTCTGTTCATCGGTGTGTATATGTTCTATTCGGATTAACTTGTTTTCGTAGCAATCGCGGATGAAGTGATGCCGAATTTCAATATGTTTAGTTTTAGAGTGGTGAACCGGGTTTTTCGTTATGTTGATAGCCGCTTAATTGTCCACATAAATCGGTGTATTCAAGAACTGCAAACCAAAGTCTCGCATCTGCTGTTGGATCCAAAGGATCTGAGAGCAACAGCTTGTGGCCGAAACGTATTCAGCCTCGCAAGTAGAGAGCGCTACTGAGGTTTGTTTCTTGCACTGCCAGGTGACCAGTCGAGTTCCAAAGAACTGACACCCAGCAGTGGTGGACTTAGCATTCTGCTTGCAACTACCATAATCTGAATCAGCAAAACCTGTGAGAGAAAAATCGTCCGACTTAGGATACCACAATCCGGTGCTTGGGCAGCCTTTCAAATACCGTAAAATACGTTTCACGATCGTCAGATGAGATTAGCGTGGGCTTGACTGATATCGTGCACATAAACACGTCGGATACATGATATCCGGGCGGGAAGCAGTAAGATACATCAAGGATCCGATCATTGACCGATACAGAGTCTCTTCCACTTTCTCTCCACTCTCGTCTTGGAAAATCCTGTGATTCTGAGCTAGGGGGTTGATGCTGGACAGGATTGAGCCATGTTGAACTTTTCCAGAATATCGTCCACATATTAGTTTGATGAATGAAGATTCCTTCAGGCATCTGCTCAACTTGTAACCCGAGAAAGAACTTCATCTCCCCCATCGAACTCATTTCGAATTTCTTCTTCATGACCTTCTCAAAATCCTTACATAACTCATCTTTCATCGACCCAAAGATGATATCGTCAACATAAATTTGCACGATCAGAAGATGTCCTCCAACCTCTTTGATGAACAACGTACTATCAACTGTCCCTCTGCTAAACCCGTTGGCCAGCAAATGTTGGGAAAGCGTCTCATACCAGGCTCTCGGGGCCTGGTGTAATCCGTAGAGTGCTTTGTCCAGAAGATAGACTTTTTTCTTGTGTACTGATCAGTGAAACCTGGCGGTTGACCCACATACACTTCTTCTTTGATTTTGCCGTATAGAAATGCAGACTTGACATCCACCTGGTATACTTTGAATCCTTTCCACGATGCAAATGCTAGGAAGATTCTTATCGCCTCGAGCCTAGCTACAGGGGCATATACCTCCGTGAAATCAATCCCCTCCTGCTGGCTGAAACATTGTACTACCAGTCGTGCTTTATTCCTTACAATCACCCCTCTATCATCTCTTTTGCATTTAAAGACCCATTTTGTTTTTATCAGCTTCTGGTTTTCAGGAAGGTCTACTAATCTCCAAACACCCAACTTCTCAAACTGTTGCAATTCTTCTTGCATAGCGTTCACCCAACTGTCTTCCGTTAAAGCTTCTTTATACGTTATGGGTTCAATCTGCGAAATAAAACATTTAAGTGAGAATTCTTCTTGTAACGGGGCAACAGATGTATAAAAACAAGTAAGTGCTCTGTTGATCTGATCTCTCGTCTTAACACCACTCTGAAGATCTCTGATAATCTGCTCTGAAGGATGGTAAGAAAGAGTTCGTGGCATGAGAGTGTCAGGCACATTAACTTCCGATTGCAGATTTGTGATATCTAGATCACCCGTGTGATCCTCAGCTTCTGTCGTAACAACATTTGGATCCTCATCAAATATCGGACCATTCTCCGAATCTGAGTCATCGGATTGATAAAATGAAGGAGCTGGTTCCTCTGGTGGTTCGTGAGCTGTTCCACTGGGACCTGCCTCGTGATCGTTTGCACCAGTTGTAGGAATGTTTATATCCACATCTGGTTGAGAAACCACCAACGGTCTAGGTATCTGATCTTGTACCATGGATTGTTGCTGTTGGTATAAGTAAGCAAGTTCCTCTTCACTCGGCTCTGTCGGTAGTTGGAACAACTCCCAGAGTCTGTCGTAATCGAACAACAATCTTTGTCTGGGAAGTTGCGGTGGTGCCGTATGTTTTTGACAGTCTACATGCTGAACTTCAATTACCTTCTTCAGACATGGAACGAACACTCTTTTTAGCAGACTCGCATATCCACCAAAGAAACCCTCATTGCTTTTTGTGCCAAACTTGCTATCAGGATCAATGAAAGTACATGGTGATCCGAACGGTTCAAGAAACTTCAGATTTGGCTTATATCTATGCAGAAGTTCAAAGCAGGCCTTTTTGTATTTCTTCACAGTAAGCACTCGATTCAAGGTATAGCATGCCGCTGCCACAGCTTCACTCCAGAAATAGATCGGTAGTTTGGAATCGGCCAGCATCGTTCGAGCAGTTTCGATTAGAGTACGGTTCTTTCGTTCAGCTACACCATTTTGCTGTGGAGTGTATGGTGCACTGAATTCATGAAGAATTCCCTTCTCGTTACAGAACTCCAGCATGTGATTGTTCTTACACTCCGTTCCATTGTCACTTCTAATTCTCCGGATTGGCACTTTGTAGAGCGTTTCCATTTTCTTGAAAAGAATCATCAAAGACTCAAACGTTTGATCTTTCCTCTCTAAGCACACCACCCAAGAAAATCTAGTAAAGTCATCAGTGACCACCAGACAGTATAAATCTCCACTAATACTCTGCACATTGACCGGCCTAAAAAGGTCCATGTGGAGCCTTTCAAGCGGTACTCTGATTGAATTCAACAACTTCTGCGGGTGTGATTTCTTTGTCTGCTTTCCTTTCTTGCAAGCTACACAATCATCATTCAAGTGAAAGTTTTTTAAATTTACACCTTTAACCAAATCATTAGATACAAGAAAGTTTATTTTACGCACATGAATGTGGCCCATCTTTCGATGCCACATAATCGACTCTTTTTCAGTTGCTTTGGTTTTAGACACAAAACATTGTTTTTGATAATCAGTTGTTGTTGCGATACCCATGTCTAAAAGACATTTACTAAATTCCTGCATTTAAATAAGATCCCTACCAAAAATACTTGGATCACGTAAACGCATGTTAGTAGTCAAAGAAAACACTTTACATGACCTCCATATATTCGGCGACTTGTTAACCGCTGAAGCAACAATTTCACTTCGTGAACCAAACTGAACAACAGGAAGTATCTGCCGAAAGTCACCACCAAATGCGACAACCTTTCCACCAAATACTTTATGCTCAGCACCAGCCATGCTGTCTCGACACACATCCCTCAATGTTCGATCAACAGCTTCAAATACATGGCGATGTTGTAGAGGTGCTTCATCCCAAATAATAAGTGAAGCATAATTGAATAACTTAGCCAAATCTGAACCAACATCAATGGCACAACAAGAGTCCTTATCAACTTCAATAGGGATGCGAAACCGAGAATGTGCTGTACGCCCACCAGGTAGTAATAAGGAAGCAATACCAGATGACACAACAGTCAAAACTATCTCATTATTTGATCGAATACGAGCTATAAGGGTCGTCCATAAGAACGTTTTCCCAGTTCCTCCACTACCTAACACAAAAAATACGCCTCCTTTTCTAGCCTGAACAGCAGAATATATACTATCAAACACTTCCTTTTGTTGACTATTCAACCCAGCGTATTGCTTAATAAAACGTGTCCTTTCCACATTAGCATCATACATTCTCTCAAATTGAACCAACCTATTGATAAATCTATCTTCCGAAGTATGGTCAATCTGCGGTAAGGTTGGAAAGGAAGTCAACGACCGGCCACTCTGAATCAACACTTGTTCAATCTCTTTCATAGTATAATTCAATATTTCAGCATCTGAGAAATTCAATGAAAAATTTTTCAAAATTGTTTGATATTTATGAAGAATGTCCTCTGATAGGTATTCATAACAATCAAAAAATAATTGCCGAGGATCACTAAGAGTACAAAATAACAAAATTGTAACAAACAATTCACGAAGGCGATCCCCAAATTGCCAATGATAAGCCTGGCGTACAGCATCAACCCATTCAACATCATCACCCAAAAGACTTAATGCTTTACAAGCGGACATATACGTTGGATGTTCCACCCCGCCAACAGTTCGAATCTCTTTAAAACTTCTCGGACCATGCACAACATTTAATAGCATTCTAAGATAATACTTTTCACCCATCGTAGGACTTACATAATATATACGTCCAATAGTTTGAAATGAACCTTTACGGGGCTCCCACACTCTTTCCTTCTCATGCCATGTAAACAAAGTTGGGTATTCGACATACGTCAATTTCCGGCCAAACTCATACCTTTCATTTGCAGCCATCCATTCAGTAAACTTTGACATTGCAGCTGTTGTTCGTTGTAAAACATCAGAAATTTGCTCATGATCCTTAAAATATACTCTATTACACCCTTCTTCATGAAATGGGAGTCTTTCAACAGCCACTGAACGATAATGCATGTCAAACTCAAATATCTTCCAACACGCCTCTGATGCTGAAATATACCTACAGTTCATGTACTGCTCAATCTCATTTTCATGATTTAAAAGTGATGTAAATGTTGTTCTCCCACCTTGACCTTCCAATACTGCGGTAGCACGATCTTGACCTTTGTTAATATAGCTGAAAAGATATTTAACCAACATTCCTTGGTTACACCATTCAACATTGATATGGCAACCATACTTTATAAGCAACGCACGATTATAAGGAACAACATATCCATTATCTAGCATAATATCTTGCCGACCAACACGAACTTTACGTGAGTTATTACGTCGTCGATACGACGGCCACCCATCATTTCTAGTAAAAGTTTCGTCACAATAACTCTTCGGAAATCCTTTAGTACATTTGCCATCATTCATACAAGGACTCGAAGGTCTAAGGTTACCACATGGACCATGCATCATATGAGTACCAACATTTAAAAAACCGATTGGGTCACCCGATTCAGAAGGCAGCTCAGTAGATATAAATCTATCAATTTCATCCGGTGAAGAAATTTTATCAGCTTAACTAAGAAACACAAGAATGTGGCAATGTGGCAGACCACGTTTTTGAAACTCTATTGTGTAAAGAACTGCAAAGACAAAAAAAAAACACAATGTTTTAACACACATCATAATAACACATTAATCACATGTTAACATACAACCATTGAGAATAAAATTCATTTAACTTACCCGCTTTAGGAACACCAAAATGATGCTTTTTCCTTATGTCTTTCATGAGCTCATCAAGTTTGATCTTAAATACCCGTGCAACAATATCAGGTCTTTCAGATACTAAGTGAACCACTGTGTTTTCCTGCAAATGCCATTGAATTTCATGCCATTTTGGGTTACACGTCACGGTAATAAAAAGATCCGGAATACTAGCCCAACGACAAATTGCCATCGCATCTTGATATTGTTGTATCATATGCCTAGGCCCCCCGGTGAAGGACGCTGGCAACACAACACGTCGACCTATAGAATCACAGTTTGTCTCACCTTCTAATATACGATCATGCAACCCATTATACAAATCCGAACGAATTGTTGTCTGATGAGTCTTGTACCCTTGTAAGTCATGTTCAAGCACTTGCGTATATGCATCAACAACAAATGTAAGAAATAACAGGCCAGAACTATGCAATGTTCTACCTTCTTCCATTCTAACCATCAACCGAAAACAATAGTATTCTCTCAATGAAACATTTTTTCTTTTGCTTTCAGCACTAATATTACTTAGAGGAATTCCCACATTAAAACCATCTTCTCCATACGGGAAAAGTAATGGATATTGCAACGACATGTAACTGGGATGAAGTTCAGAAATACGTTTCGCATTTGTACTACCACGGTCTTCAACAATAATATCACGGAAATCTGTAGGATTACCATCACCCGGAATCAATGCAGCAACTTCATTGACCGTAGGCAAATTAAACTGTCTCGCATCCCTTCTTCGTGTACCAAGCAGTCTAAGTCTAACAGGTTGCTGCAAAAGTGAGTAAATCTTTCTTTGGCCATCCTAAAGCTCTGAACTAATGGATTGTGCCGATTAAGCATTTTAATTAAATCATTAACTAAACTTCGAATACATGCATCATCATTCCCAGACTAAATACACTTCTCAACTGCTTTTAATCGATTGTCAACCTCATTTTCTGTGTCATAAATATATAGTTGTGCAAATCTTGGCCATCCATCAATATGCTGAGGTAACAAAGTACCAATCCTATGATGATTATGTCCATTCAACACATATGTATAGGGACCACCTCCATCATTAACATCCGAACAGACTTTACCGCCAGTAGAAGTAAACGAAAACATTGAATATAGAAGCTTGATATTCTCTTTAAACACCTTAGATCGCGGTTAACCATTCGGCTGTAAAAGCCGTCGCAATGGTTGCGGAGCATGCCGAAGTAAAGGTAAAACAACCTTGCCTTTACCACAACAAATAGAGAAAGTTGGATTAGACGGGGCAAGATATTTAGTACTTCTCTCACCATACCACAAGATCGCTTTGCAATAAGGACATACATATTCTGTAATTCCACAATCCCAATATGATACATCTCCTATACAAAATAAAACAATCATATAAGAGAAAGTTATATTTATCATTTTAATGAGGCATTCAAACAACTAACAGTCATCAATGAACAATCCATACTTGATGAGTTTTCATCTTGGTAAACACCAGCACAAGATGACCTCCGGTTGTGCATAGATGGCGACAATGCTGAAACAAACTCCGAAGTTAAAGAATGTGATACAAAAGGTGCATCACTATTCATTGAATTAGTTCCATGGAATTGATTTAAATTTGGGCCAACTGCAATACACGTAGATACAATCAGATGTGTCCTAAAAACATTAACACGTTTACATTACTTGGCATAAAAAAAATTAACAATACGTACCATAACAACGTCATTGAACTGGCATATTTTCAATGTTTGAACCAGCAGGGCGATCTCGTAATCGAGGACGACCACGACGTCTAATATTACGGGATGTTTCATCAGATCGAAATGTCGACATAGATGAAGAAGACAGTGTTGATAATATTTCAGAATCACTTGCAATACCATGGTTAATATTAACACTATCCATACCACCAAGATCTGTATACAAACAACATTCATTTGATACCACTTGATGAATAATGTCAATGTTTTATTCTCCATCTTCTTCCTCTTCATATCTAGTCCTTAAATACCTTAACTACTCATAGTGATAGCTATTACATACTGGAAGCTCTACACAATACTTACCAATCCATACGTACATAATATCATGGATTATACCAAACAACCAATGCGCACCAGCCTTACACACTATATGCAAGCTCTGACATTTGTTAGAAGAATCAGCAGATAAACCAACAACATGTGAAAATATTTTGTAGTAAACTTCCTGTTATTACTTTATAAACTTCTTTTGCGTATAATGCACTCCGAAATACCATCTCACAACCCATCATTACATAAGCACAAAACACCGTATCCATACTTGATATCACTCCAAGAAAATAGACGACTATTATATAGAAACACCATCGGATCTATATACATACTTAGAACATAACACTGTTTCATGCAGGTAAAGCAAACATCTCGATCATAAATACGCCATTGTCAAGCTATACCCTAATATATTATTTATACTACATAATTTAAATTAACAAAACACAATAGCAACAAACATAGCTATAAGAAGACATGCAACCGACTATTAAATACAAGTAACAACAAAAGAAAGCAATGAAATTAAATATGAATATGAAACACCTATACACACTATGAAAAACAAAATCACACATACATTGCAAAATAGATAGTAGCTCCATTGATACTTCGTTTCCAACTACAACTTTTCAAAACCTATTGATAAGGGAAACTAAAGAACTGTAGTAAAAAATATTAAGACAATAGTTGGGTTATTAAATACAGTTATCAAAGTTCAAATAATAATGGGGCAACATAGTGGGTAGTTTTTGAACATGCACCATAATTGTAGGAATTATAATTGTCTTTAATTAGATAATATTATATATTTTATACAAAAACAAAGTAAACACGAAACTACCACAAATGAATGCATAACTTAAAATGCTAATTATAATTACAAACATTAGGTGTGTTAACCTAATTTAAGTTTTTTTAAACAAAACGTGTTTTTATAGAAATGTAATAATATATACTAATATTGTCCTATACCATTTATGTTGTTGATTACATTGTGTTTTATTATGGAAAAGATTGTGCTTATACGAAATCACTATGTTTAGGAATAGTACCTTACCCTATTGCAATAGTCCTTATATACTATTTGTAGTTGTATGTATATTTTATACAATATTAAGCTCTAATAAAGGCATTGTGTTTTTTTATTAAACCTTACTTTTTTACTGAATTCTGATTATCAATGTAAACTTGTTTAAGTGGAAAAAAAGCACAAACACAACCCAAACTATATAAATCAAACACTCTTTTCTGTAAAGATGGCCTAACTTTAATTGTAAGAAATACAATAACTGAAACAAAAGCCGCTTTTATACAAACTAAAATACTATCCTACAAAAAAAAAAAGAAAAAAAAAAACAGAAATAAGAGACATAGAAAAATAAAAAACAAACATGAGTACTAAAATCGCTCTAGATAATTAATCTTAACTTCCATGCAACACTTCACACTTTCAAGAGTGGACACAATACGATCCAAATGATTAATTGCCTTCCTAATCACATCGATAGAAGCACGACGGAAACCAGATATAATTATACAAACGAATGATATAATCAGAGGTTAAAGAATTCAAATATTCCTTTACAAATATATTTATACATACATACATATAATCATATATATATATGCACCGCTAACAAACTTGAGCATAAAACATGGATACCCTGCTAACTGAAAATACGTGGAAGATTCATAAATTATGTCACCACACCATTTATTTCGTCAAAAAAGATGACAACTAACCAACCACGTTTTGTTTTTCTTTTTTTTTTAATAAATTGAATAAATGAGACACTACATGAGCTATAATCAATAGTTTAAAATAACACATCAAAATTTTAAGCTATGTTCAAACGACGTATAGTGATAAAAATATTTATATCTGCATACATTTTAATGTAATAGTTAAGTTAATCTCATCTTGACTCAAGTCACTGGATGTCTGTTGCAAAAAACACAATTAACATTATCCATAAGACAATTCAAGATGTTGTTTTGTCTTTTATTAATCAACTAAATAACTGAAATATTATTTTTAGAATATTTTAAATGTAGTATCTTTTTTATGTATTATATGTGTTTTCAAAAACAATGACATGAATTCTAAATTCAGATTGACTTTTTTTCAATAACATGGAACCAAAAATAAAAAACATTGCAAGACTTCTGGTGACAAACACAAAAATGGACCCATGCTGTTTGAAATGTTTCAATGAATTTAATAAAATATGATAAATTTTAAGCTTGGGTTACAATTGTATAATTAATCATAACTTTGAGTTTATGTTTCTAATTTAAACTTATAATAAAATATGATAAACTTTAAGCTTGGGTTACAATTGGATAATTAATCATAACTTTGAGTTTATGTTTCTAATTTGAACTTAAAAAACTTTTGGTTATTTAAAAATTGAATATGAAATCACTATTAATGTTGTTAGTGATACGATTATTTTGGATGTAGCTTTCTTAATGGTTTAACTTGCAAACCACAATAGAGTTGACTTGATCATTTAACAATCTGTATATATAATGCCAAATAAAAAACACAAAACCTGTATACAATTTGTTACACTACCCGAACCAGAAACTACATTAAACATCATTCATAAATTAAACAATACTACATTAAACTTCATCCATATATCAAATAATAAAACATAATATCGAACATTAGAAGATCCTTACACAATAAACCACTATATTAACATTAAATTACTAAAATACTAAAGACATTAACATAAACTATAAACAAACATGATACATCAAAACATAAAGAAGAACAGAAGCTTGATACCTTTAGTAATTTGGAGACACAAGGCTCTCAAAATAGACAGACCCTTATAAGGCAGTCATGTACTTCCAAGGAAAGTAGTACCCAACTTGCATAGTTTTCATATCTAACATATAAATATCCCCCCAAGTAGTCATCAACAGCATTTCATCAGTAGACTCTACATACTCTACAAACCAGAGGAAACTCGATGGAACAACACCAATACAAGGCAGAACCCATAAGTTAATCCATTCTTCATATCCCAACTTACACAAACCAACTAAATACATATCATATTTATAACGCATAAAAATGTGAAGTTGCCCAGCAATACTGACCAAAGATCCATCAAAACCTCCTCCATAAAAATCACATGGTAATGGAACACTTGAAAATTGCTCTAGGTTAACATCAAAACGTACAATTGACTGCACACAATCACCAGAACATGAGTCAACAATGAAATATACACCATCTCCACACAATGTACCTAATGACCATTTTCCACCATGCTTAACTGACAGAATGTCCGTAATTTTCCTCCAGGAATGTAGTCGGGTAGAATAAATATAAACTGCCTCTGTGCCACGTCTTCTTATAACATGTAAAACCTTGTACTCATTTGCAGAATCCACATAGAAAGCAGCAGAATCAGAATCTTTTTGAAGAAACCATGTGATTCACATGATGACAAAGTTGTACTTGCCTGTGTAAGAGGATTCCAAATTAAAATTTGAGAAGTCTCTTCCAGACACACACATAACATTCCATCCAAACTCCCTAATATCATCAATTCATCTGGTCGGGTTTTGAATGGTTTAACAGACATCATTTTAGGACCACAAAAGACCGTGCATGCATAAAACAATTTTTCAAGAGAACCACAACGATCTAATTTCGCAAGCACCCACTTGGTAGCTGACGGTGACGTACTACGACAATGAATTAATGGAAACTCTGGTGTGGACAGGATAGACAACCATTTTTTGCACACCAACTTGCAACGACCTATATCTCTTGCAGAAAGTTTTGTAAAAATACCATACATTAATATCTCTACAAGCAACTCCGACATAACAAATATTGATTAACTGCTCACATTAGATCAACACATGTTAGTTAGTCCAATTCACTTTAACATCAAAGTGTAAATCATAGTTATGAAGAAGAGAAGGCAAAGTAACAAATTGAAGAAAAGATACTTACAAACAGCAACTTTTATTTGCTCAAAGATCTGGAACAATTCTGACTGAAATGTTACCCTATAATCATATAAATAGGAAGATGTGAGAGAGAAACGTCAACCCATAAAAGACTGGAGATAATGGGAGAGAAATGCTTAATAACTAATCACGTAATAAAAGGATTAGTAACCACTAACATAGCAGTTGATTTTTTTTTGAACGACAAAACTTCTATATAAATATATAGAAAAGGCAACATAGCAGATGATATCTCCAACTTTCTAATACACTTTATCCGGTAAAATAACACAAAACAAAATTTATATCATGTCATATAAAAACGCAATATTATATGTAACCACACAAACAACTCAAAATATCAGGTATTAGTCATACTGCCTTTACATACAACACTATCAAACTTACAAAAACCCATATATTCCACTAAGTTAACTGCAAATACATACCATAAACAATACATAACACTTTTAAATAATGGTGAGAGTGCGAACAAAGATGTTCAGTTAATGGCACAGATGTTAGAGATATTTAGACAAGTTAATGAATCAATGGAGTTGAAGCGTCGGTTTTTACTTTCCTTTAAGTAGTTTTGTTAAGTTTAGTGATAGTTGTTGTTATGGTAAAGTGGTTTGTATTCAATTATTAAGAGTTATTGGTGGTATTTTTATTTTAATGGAATGTTTTGTTTTGTTTCTTGAAAGTTAGTCTGGATGAATTGTGTTTTTTATTATGGTCGTTTTTTATTGTGGTTATTTAATCATATATTATTTCAAACATTTAATATATTCAGTTTAATTTCTTCGAGCGACCATCCGGAGAATTGTAATTGATTTGGTTTATTTTGATGTTAAATTGTGCCTGAATATAGAGTTGCACTTGCACACATGAAAAAAACACTATCTCAAACAGCTGCTCTGTGAAAAGTTGTCCACTGCTGAAAGTCAACCCCTGTTCTCTCATTTCCTTGGATATCACTGTTGTTCAAAATCAGTGTTTTCATCCACTGATATGCTATCCACTGATAGATAAAATCACCCACTGTTTTCATTATAACCGTTGCAACCACTGATATTGTTGAATCATGTTTGTTCATTTGAATAATTATGCTTTGTTTTTCAGTTTGCTGGGTTGGATAGTGTTGCTCTAATGAGAATGTACATTTAGAAGCAAGTTTATGATGAAGTTTGTGTTATTATTTATGATATTGTGTGTTACTTAAAATCATTATGTTATTTACAGCTATTGTGTTTTTTGTGATGGTTTTTTTTTTTTGAAATATACTATGACAACAGTGGTTGACAGTTGTTTTTTTTTTCTTTTCCAGGTGGTGGCTGATTTTAACATAGTACACCAAGAATAACTAAACGCTAGGCTTACTTTCAACATCCTGTTCCCCTTACCCATTTTTTTTACTTGTTCTTCAAGAATCCTGTTCCTTTTTCCCAATGTGATTGCATTATCTTCATGCCTGTTAATGGTGTCCAATATCCCTGGAATCCAAGCAACAAATGAGATATATTATTTTTTACCAAGGGGTGGCTCAGCCCAACTATTTATTGTTTATTTTGATACTGGTATGGTTTATCAAGGGGTAAAATGAGATATATTATTCAACAAAAATGATTTCAGTCATTAAAGTTAAAACAATTAATGATTTCTAGGATTCCATTTCTAAAGTTAA
This sequence comes from Helianthus tuberosus, assembly GCA_030545235.1. Classification (NCBI taxonomy): domain Eukaryota; kingdom Viridiplantae; phylum Streptophyta; class Magnoliopsida; order Asterales; family Asteraceae; genus Helianthus; species Helianthus tuberosus. The sequence continues at coordinate 439,815 of JARYGA010022949.1, forward strand.
ACAACTTTAATAAATTTCAGTCATTAAAGATAAACAACTACTATTGAGTGAAATGTCCTTTATACACTTAACCCTTAATGATAAACACATATAATCCCTAACACCGATCACACTTCTCAATAAGATCAGAAAATCTAATAATTCCCTAACACCGATCACACTTCTCAATAACATCTGAAAATCTCTTCTCCCAACTCCCAATACCGATCATCATCTTCATCTTCATCTTCATTGAATCTCCACCGATCATCATCTTCATCTTCATCTTCATCATCTTCATCTTCATCTTCATTGAATCTCCACACCAACCATTTGTTGTTATAACAATCCAAGGTAAAATCACATACCTAAAACATGATCGACACTATGGTTTACCCTCTGTTCTTGTTAGATGCTTGTATAACCCTCTGTAACTTGATGTTTAATGATGTTTGATGATATTTCATTTTCACCACTCATGTTTTTACACTTCTTATCTGTATATGTTTTTGATATGCTAGAATGTAATAGGTTTTGTGTGAAAATATTGTTTGATTCTTGTGGGTTTTTGTCTCGGGAATCAAAACAGAGGTTTGGGTTTTGGTTATTATAAAGGTTTGTTTCAGGTTTTGTGTGAAAATATTGTTTGATTCTTGAGGGTTTTTGTCTCGCGTATCAAAACAGAGGTTTTGTTTGATTCTTGTGGGTTTTTGTCTCGGGTATCAACACAGAGGTTTGGGTTTTGGTTATTATGAAGGTTTGTTTGTGATGGTTTTGCTTTTCTCTATTTATTAAGACTGGGTTTTTGGTTTTTGGCGTTAATCTAAGATTGTTTTTGTTTTATAGTTTGTTTGAAATGTTTAAAATATACAATCGATTAAAACAGGGCTTGGTTTCTTAAGTCTCTGCTGTTCATGTTGAAATCTGGATTTCTTAAGTCTCTGCTGTTCATGTTGAAATCTGGGTATGGTTGTTGTTTTGTTTCTCATATAAAGTTGGTTAAAGACTCTGTGTTTTGGGTTCCTCATATTGGTCATTTGAATGTGTTTTCTTGATATAAGACCAACTGTGTTTTGCGTTCCTCATATTGGGTTCCTCATATATGCATTATGAAAGTACTGTATCAGCCGTCTTACTATGGATGTTTTTATTGTAGAGAATGACTGCGGATGTAAAGATACGCAAAAGACCACCTACCAAAGCGAGAATACTTGACAACCTCCTAGAAGATGGTGCGGTGCACATAAGGAAGTGATTGATCAGAACGATCAATTGCATATGAATGAATATAACCCCAGTGGCAGATATGTAATTAGCGATCTCTGGAATTTCAAGGAAAATCGAAGAGCTTCACTAAAGGGGGTTATCAGCTACATTCTGAAGTGCACTAGTCAGTAAAGATCCACAATTTCTTTCTTGGTATGACGTTTTGTCTCTGTATTGTATGATACGGTCTTTTGTTATCGAGTCTGTAAGTTCCATCAAGTCTACCAAGTTGGATATCCTTCTATCTTTCTTGGTATGACATTTTGTCTCTGTATTGTATGTTTAACATAATCCAAGTGTGCATTTATGTTATGTTTAATTGTAATCATGCTTAACTGTTTAACTTAGTGATATGTTCTGTCCATGTATGATGCTTAACTGTTTAACTTAGGGCTTAATACATAATTTTGGGGTTTTTACAATTTACTATTTTTGGATAATTGAATAAACATTATTTTAAGACAAATTCTAAACATTTAATAAACATTACATTAATAATTCTCCCCCACAGAACAAAAAAGGCATTGAAGGGAAAGAAATCCAAAAAGACGGTCTTACCCCTGGCTCAACCAGTCAAACAGACGGAATTGTGACGGAGGAACTCAAAGTGTAATGAATTTATAAGCTCAGGTGCTCAAAAAACCAAAAAATGAAATTAGGCACTCAGGTTGATGTTTCACACATACCACAGGGACGGAAATTGCATTTTTTTCTTAATATAAAGTATTGAAAACATATATTAGTTAAAAACTGGAAAAGGCCCCACATTTAGAGTTCATTTTAGCCATCCAATAATAAAAAAACACAAAAAAACAAAAACACAACAAATAAAAACCAATAAATAAATAAAACACAATAAAATAAAAAAACACAATAATAACCACTCCTTAACATTAGGGGTTATACCTGCTAAAATTTATTCAAATAATTAACTGCCAAGTTTACACATCACATATTATCATACTACTTATGTAATTACAAGAAATCAACAATTTTTAATACACAACATACAACTTACTCTAAGAAGTTGATAACCATATATATAACAAAGAACATAAGCAAATAAAATACCATACAAAAATAAAATATCTTCTAACATTACCAAAGTATATTACAATACAAATGAAAAACATAACAAACATACAAAAATAAAACAAAGTAAATTACCTAGCATCGTAGATTTAAACATTTGGAGACATAAGGCTCTCAGAGTACACTGCTCCTTTTAATGCATAAAAGTTGATAACAGTAAATGTCTCTAAATTCACATCAAAGCGAACAATTAACGGCACATTATAATCCCAACACGAACCTACAGTGAAGTATAATCCATTACAACACAAAGTCCCACATGACCATTGAACGGTCTGATCATCTAAAATAAAGTCTTTAACAAACTTTATTTGCCTCCAACATTGGCTTTCCATGGAGTAAATGTAAATCAACTGATTGTTACGCCTAAATACAACATGTAAAAGTTTGTGATCCTTCAAGTAACCCACATAAAAGCCAACAACATCAAAATTTACTTTGAAAAACCCATATTTCTTAGGAATGGACAAGTTCCTATAGGCATTGGTGAGAGGATTCTATATTAACAACTGACAAGTGTTACTTAGACAGACACATAGCATTCCATGCAAACTACCTAAGATCATCATATATTCTGCACGAGTTTTGAAAGGCACTTTCACAATTTCAGTTAAAGAAATATTGGTTGAACCATAACTAAGTGTACGAAGTGGACGATGTATGCCTCCTGTTATTAAAACAAATTGCATCTTGGTTAACGATGGCATCTTACGACAATGAAGCCTAGCAAAGAATACCGTTGACAGGAAAGAGCACCACTCTTTACACACCAACTTATAACAACCTACGTCTCTTGCAGTAAGATTTGGCAATATCTCAAACATAAATAAGTCAATCGGAATCTCCGGCATGGTAACACTTTCCTACAATGTACATTTAAATTTAAATACGATAAATTAACATTTATGAACATAAACATGTGAAATTACTAAACAACATAACAATACATGAAAAAAGGAAAAACCCCAATTTAAAAAAGTAAAACTCGATTGAGAACTCGCTAACAATTGCAAAGGAAAAGCTCGAAAAGACAATGCTTACACACCTTAAAACAGCAACTGGAATATGAAATCAACTATTTTTTCTTTGCTATATTGGGGGATATTTCTGATAAATCGAATTCAACTATATGGTAAAAAATAAACATACAAATGAATATAACTGAGAAAGTATTTCTTAGATATGGTTACCGAAAAATCACGTAAATATAGGTTAGTGGGAAGTTCCAAAATAGAATGTAACTGTGCCTTGAATATAACATTGCGTCCCTATGGTATGAGTGCAATATCAACCTGAGCCCCTGAATTCTTTTCTTGCTTTTTTGTTAAGAAATCTAATAATTCAAATTAACTCTTTTTAAATAAAGGCAATCTAATAATTAAATGCAATCTAATAATTAACTATCTAATAATTAAATGCAATCCAATAATTTAATGTATACTATATATAACAAATTATTAAAGCCTAAATTGTAAATTAAATGTAAACTTTGAATACATACAATACAGAGACAAAACGTCATACCAACTTCGTAGACATGACGGAACTTACAGACTCGATAACAAAAGACCGTAACATACAATACAGAGACAAAACGTCACCACAAGCAATTGTGGATCTTTACTGACGGGTGCACTTCAGAATGTAGCAGATATGAATGAATATAACCCAAGTGTAGCTAAACATCATATCTCATATCTGCCACTGGGGTTATATTCATTCGTATGAATGAATATAACCCCAGTGTAGCTCTTCGATTTTCCTTGAAATTCCAGAGCTCGCTACTTACATATCTGCCACTGGGGTTGTATTCATTCATATGCAATTGATCGTTCTGATCAATCACTTCCTTATGTGCACCGCACCATCTTCTAGGAGGTTGTCAAGTGTTCTCGCCTTCGTAGTTGGTGTTTTGCGTATCTTTACATCCGCAGCCATTCTGTACAATATAAACACATTCAAATGAGGAACACATCAATCCGAAACTGATCCAATATAAGCACATTCAAATGAGGAACAATGTATTCACAATCTGATCCAATATAAACAAATTCAAATGAGGAACACATCAATCCGAAACTGTTCTTTTTAAACAGTTCTCAAACAACTACACAAGAATCAACACCAAAACACATTTCAAGTATCAATATTGATGTGTTCAAATAACTACACAAGAATCAACACCAAAACACATTCAAAAACCTCTGTTTTGAATTCAGTACCGTATTCATAACCAAAACACATTCAGACAAAAATCAAACAAAACCACAAGAATCAAACAAAACCACAAGAATCAAAAACCTCTTTACATCCGCAGCCATTTAGTACCCTCTGTTTTGATACCCGAGACAAAAACCCACAAGAATCAAACAAAACCAAACCTTTGTTTTGATATCCGATACAAAAACCCACAAGAATCATGTTATCTATGTGATTTAGGTTTGTGATTTTACCGTATAGAAGATAACCCTCTGTTTCGATACCCGAGACAAAAACCCACAATAATCAAACAAAACCAAACCTCTGTTTTGATATCCGAGACAAAAACCCACAAGAATCATGTTATCGATGCGATTTAGGTAAGTGATTTTACCTTGGATTGTTATCGATGAAGATGAAGATGATGAAGCTGATAAAGCTGATGAAGATGAAGATGATGAAGATGTATTGTTCGAAAGATGAAGATGATGATGATGATAATCGGCGTTGGGAGATGGGAGAGATTTTCTTGACAGATTTGGTTGAGAAGTGTGATGAAACTGTTCGAATCATGATGAACTGAGATTTTATAATATAACAATTCTTGAAGTCTCTTATGAACAGTATATTGATTGCACATGAATTGAATGTTTATTACGATTGTGCCATCTCTTTTATTTAATTTATAATCTTATTCTCATTTTGTGTTCACAGCTAAATTTTCCAAAGTGAATTGATATACTATATTTTAAATCAAATTTTATGTAATAGATCTGTAATATTTATATACTATACAAAATAATGTGATATAAAAAACCTAATAAAAAAACACAATAAAAGCAAAGAAATATAATACTATACAAAAGAAACTGCTATTTAATACAAGTCTCCAAATATGAATTAAAAAGAATATCAAACCCTCCCAGTTTCTGAAAAAAAAAAAAAGTAAAAAGCTAATATGTTTTAAACACTATTGTGTTTTTACTCGTTGTGTCTTCAAATAGATGACACAATCAAAAAAGATTTGTACCACTCAAATGCCGACTATAACATACCATTACCACACGCAATCAAATAACTTACATTTTACTAACAACGGTGGACTTATAATACAAAGGGATTGAAAAAAACTGTAAGAAACTATTACAAAGAGACAAGTGACAAGTTTTGATAACAATATAATGTATATCTGTAACATCCCAGGCTAACCACACCATGATACTATCCGCTTTAGCCAAGACGTTCCAACATCTCCTCATTGATTTAAAACGCGTCATGATGTTGAAGGTATCAAGACCCTTACAACGAAGCCTTCATTCCTCTTCACAACCAATGTGGGATGTTACAAATCACACTCCTTACAGGTCCCAACATCCTCGATGGCACACCAGACCAATCCCTAGCACTAATACCATCTGTAACAGCCCAACATAACCACACCATCATAATGTCCACTTTGGCTAGGTCGAAACAAATCAATGCCAAATCAAGGTTGGTTTAAAGAAACAAAACATTTATATATTATTAATTTAAAACAATGTTATGCATCATTGTTTGTACTTTATGCTTATAGGGTGACTTTTTGAGATGGTTGGTTGCACCTATAGTTTAGGATTGCATATATGTATTGTACCTTATGTTTTATGAGTTTAAAAAATGCTTGGTTGTAGGATCATACGACATTATATTTTATTATTATCTTTATTTTTATTATTATTTATTTCATCTTTTATGAGTTTAAAAAATGTTTGGTTGTAGATTCATAGGACATATATGTATTGTACCCTATGTTTTATGAGTTTAAGAAATGTTTGGTTGTAGGTTCATATGACATTATATTTAATTATAATGCTTCGTAGCTTGATTTAAAAAACATGTAATATATATGATTTTGGGTAATGCCAACATTGTTGTGCAAACTTTTACTACACAGATTATGTGGTACTTTATATATTAAATCTAGACAATAAATAGATTGTGCTGGTTTTTTTAAGGCACCAAAGCAATCGATTGAAACATGACGAAACAAATAAGAACAAACATTATGAAAGTTGAAATATAACAAAACGGCAAAACAATACATCATTTAAACTAATCATGTAGGATCGTTTTGACGATCAAATGAGTCAATTCAAGTCAATACACGACTGTTTGAGTGGCGGAAACAAACAAACAGCTTTGAATCAGTAAAGAAATGAGTAGAAAACAGAGAATATCACTTTAATACTTGTTTCTCATTTATATATCACTTGAAAATCAGGCAGCAGTTCGGTACACAACTGATGACCCCGTTACAAATGAGAAACACACTACACCTATATATAGGGACTTGATTTTGCTTGAACATGACACTGATCATTTCAAGCGTAATCTCTTCACTTGATTTCGGTTGAAATGACACAGGTCACTTTCAAGCAAAATTACATCACAAAATACATAATTACACTTTTAACCCTTCTAGACCCTATACAAACATGACCTAGACTTAAGACAAAGGCTGTAGACATTGTGCACCAACAAACTCCCCCTTGGATATAGCCGGAGTCTTTTGTCTAGTCTTCGGGTCTTCACACCGACTTGAATTTTTCCTCTCTAGGCTTAGGCTTTTTCCTTAGCACATTTCTCAGCTTCTCATTATCTTTCTTTGCTTTCATTTCTTCTTCAGCTTGCATCCTCGTCCACTTCTCTTTGTTTTCTTCCAGCTTCTTTCGTTCTCTTTCAACTTTCAACTTTTCTTTTTCTTCAAGCGACCACCATTTAGACGACCACTTGTTTTCAGAATTAATACCCTTCTGGAAGCAGACAGATACGACTTTCTGAAATTGCATGGCTTATTCTTTATCTTCAGCTTGGAAGCGGATCTTGTTGACAAATAAACATTCAATATCTTTTGCAGAACAATTTACCAACCACATAGGGTCATAAACAAAGATCTCTCTGATTTCAGTCCCTGCTCTGTATGTTATCACAGCCTCAGTAGATATACAACTATACACCCAGCCCATAAAACCTTTGTAGAACTCTTGTTCCATCTTTGGCACTGGTATATTCTTCATCATTTTCGGTTTTTTCACATTCAAGATCATTTCTTCATTTCCAGTTTCAGGATTGATTCTTCTAACTTTCTTTGGATAATGAGGCTTCCAATGCTTGAAATCTTTCAGAGCTTCAAACTTGATTAAACCCCACATTGCAATATCATTCTTTCTTACTGGATACCCCATGGTTCTCACTTTTGATAACTCCTCTACATCCCACCAAGGTAGGGACATAACACCGCATAAACGTTCAAAGTACTGAACTCCACATTCTCTTCTGATAGCATATGCATTAACTTGAGGTAGAAAACCCCAGCTAATGATATCTCCCATCTAAATACTTCTATCTCTTTGATAATACTTCAGAGGACGTTTAAACTTTCTTTCATTACTTTTCTTGAACCACTTCTTGCGTTCTTCCTTTTCTGGATCTTTTGTCGTTCCATCAAAGTTATTATCTTTTAGAATCTCAGCAACTTTCCTTCTCAGCTCATCTCTATTTTCTTGACTGAAAAACTCCATCAAAGTTGGAAATTCAGAAGTGTCTTCATTCATACTATCTTCATCAGTGCAATCCTCAACCTCAACCCTATCATAGACATCCGCATCTTCAACATACTTATATTCATACTCAGGTTTATGATTGATATCGAAAGCATTCAGTTCATCTTCAAAATCAAACTTGAACTCATCTTCTTTCACATTAAACATCTTCAGAACTTCGTCCAAAGTATATGTATGCCTGATTTCTCCCTCTTCTACATCAGGCTCTATACATAGAATCAACTTTTCAACTTCATCCACATTTTGATCACCTACTTGCTCCCCCTCTCTATCAGCTCCCTCTGATACTTCATTTACATCATCATTCATGTAGTCATCAACATTCTTTTCATTTGATGCTTCAGTAACAGTAACACCCGTACCACCCTGATTGTCATCATCATCATTATCATCATCAGAACTATGACTACTTGCAGAGAATACTTTTTCTTCATCATCATCCTCTTCATCATCATCCTCTTCATCATCATCATTAACCACATTAAGTAACACATCTTTATCCAATATAGCAGGAACAGAAGAGATAGGAACAGGCTGCTCATAATATGATTCAGAAGCAGTTGATAAAACAATTGCCCTTTCTTCAGAAACACCTTCTATGCCTTTGCCTTTATCCTTCATTCTAGCATCAATCTCTGCTTGTTTTTTAGCTCTAATTTCTTCAATCTTTATCTCATCAAATTGTTGCTCAACAGATTTACCAAGCATCTTCTCTAGCACCTTGTTTATCATAAACATCTCATGCTCTTTCTTTGCTTTCAGGGCCTCAAGCTCTTTGTTTTTCAACTTGAAATATTCATTTTGTTCATCTTTGCGTGTCTTTTCCTCAAGCAACGCAGCAATTTGAACTCTCATGATATCAATCTCAGCTTCATCAGCTTCAATCTTTTTCAGCAAAGCAGAATTTTGAGCTTCCACAGACTTAACATGCTTTACCAATCTCTTGTTCTTAGCTACAACTTCTTCAATTCTCTTTTCCAAATACTTAACTTGATTATCAGTTGCAAAATTGAAATCACCGATGTCTTCAAGAGGAATATTTTGAGGAATATTCAGAAAATCTTTGTAACCAGAAGATCCAGGTGTGGTTTGAATACGTGGTTGTGAAGATGGCGGTGTTTGAAAAATTTGTTCAGATGTAACAACAGGTTGTTCATATGGTGGTGAAAGATGTGGTGGAGGTGATGATGGTGGTGTGGATTGTTTTGGTGGTGATTTATGTGGAGATTTTGGTGGTGATGGTTCAGGTGGTGGTGAAGAAGGTTTATTGGATTCCTGGATTGGTTTCTTTTTTAACAAAATCTTCAATGGCGTTGCCTTCTTTGGAGTAACTATAAGTTTCCTTGCAACTGTTTTCTTTTTACCTCCAGAAGTAGATGGCGTTTGAACATCTTCTTGTGAAGGAATGTACACATCATCATCATCTTTAGCACTCCTTCTTCTCTTTTTCTATTTCTCTTTTTCTACTGCAGACATGACTATTTTAAAACGTTCAGTTTCATCAATTTCATCTTCAGAAGAACTTGTTGTGCTTTTATCAACATCATCACTCTGAACATCCTCAACAACTTTCTCTTGTTCAGCATTGAATTTAGTAAGAGATCTTAAATGTCTTGTAGATTCAGGAGAATACTGAACATTTCCTTCAATATTAGCTTCAGCTTCAATTTCAACTTCTGCTTCTTTATCAGATTCATCAATGAGCAAAGTTTTAGGAGCTTTCTTTTGGCGTTTCTTGGGTTGTGAAGACGAACCCTCTCCTACTTGCACTTTAGGAGTTACTTTCCTACTCCTCTTTTTCTTCACCTTCAAGAACCATTCATTACGAGTTTCTTTGAAGTCTTTAAGAGCTTTCAACTCATCTGCATATCCAGCTTCTTTCATCTCTTCTTCATTCCTCCAGTTCTGGTGATTCACTGGATCTGGATCCTGATAATTACTATCTTTGATAGCACCGAAGAACTCAGCTTGCTTAGTTGGCTCAGGATGATATCTTGCCAGCTGCTTCACAGAATCATTATCCATATGAGATAGAATCAGCAAATCATTATTCTCATCTCGTACAATGTTAGGATAGGCATGATCAATCATCATCTGAATAAATCTTGGATACAACCAAGTCTTCCTCTTCGAAGTCACTTCATCTACTAAGTAATGAAATACAACATGCGAAAAGTTGTACTTTTTGTTTAATACCAGAGCAACCACCATTTTCATGTTATAATCACGCATAGCATCGTATCTACCCTTTTGATGACTCAAAGCTTGTAACACTGAATAAATCAAGAACTTGTAAGGCTTTGTAAACTTTGACTTCAGATAGTTTGCACTGTTCAGAGCTCCACTGTAACCCATTCTCAGCAAACATCCTTTCACCATTCTCTCTGGAAATTTAGTTGGAGAATCTGCATCATCTGGAAAATCTATCACTTCTCGAACAAGAGCCTCAGAAATAATGATTGGCATTTCTTTTCCATTCACCTCTACCACTGAATTGATCACTTTGCTTGTTTCGTTGTAAGTGGCATTCTCCCAAAAACGCTTAATATGAGATCTGAAAACCAAGCGTTTGTCTGTCAAAGCCTTCTGTATTGGCACTCTCCTCATGAACTCCAAAATGCTTCTGAACTCCGACAACTTTGGACTCCTTGCCTCATCAAGATCACAGCAACTGTTGTGTAGAGCATTAAACAACACATTTGACGGCTGGAAAACAACATCACGCAAACAAATTCAATTATTTTGAAAATTTTCAAATTAAACATCACTCAATCGAAATCAGTTATATAATGTTGTACACTCAAGCGAAAACTTCCTAATACATGTAAAAGCATTTCAAGCGGGATCACTTCAAGCTAAAACAGCTATTCTGCTTGAATGATACTTGATCAACAGAAAGCCTTTTCAAGCGGAATCAAGCCATAACATACCGCTTGAAACTGTCAACATTATACCCAAAAATTTTCAAGTCCAGATGTTCAAATTGGTCACTTGGGTTTGTTCTATGTTAGATTCTGAGCAAGATGGTATAATTTTTACCCAATAACCATCCCTAAACAGTCCTAGATCTAAGTCCAAAACTCTGTTCAAACGTCGTTCAAATGAAATCTTAGATCTGCAACAATCAAACAACATAAATCTGTTCTACACTCAATTCCGACAACACCCAATTGTTTTACTTTCATTAATCATCAATATTAAACCCTAAATCTAGGTTTTCTAACTTATTCAACACCGACACACACAAACAGACGAGATCTGGTCCAAATCAGTACAATCACTTACATTCACCATGTTAATAGTTGAACCGGCCAACTAAAAACACAAGATCTAACAAAAAATGGGCAGAATAACGGCTGTAAAATGATGATTTGGAGGTCTCGCTTGAGATCGCCTCGAACACTCTTTGAAGCGGGATAGGAACTATGAGCTATTCAAACGGAACCCTCCCACTATTTATAGACGGCGTGATTTCGCTTGAAATTGTCACAAGACTTTCAAGCGGAATCTCCACTCAAGCGAAATGCCAAGTTGAAGTGAGAACAATGTGATTCAAGCGAAATTACCTTTTTTAAATTTTAACTTTTTTATTTTTTTTAGTTTTTACCGACACACCCAATTAACCAAGTCTAAGTTAATGACCCTGGTCAACTGTTTAGCCTGCCAAGTTCAAATTAATGACCCTGGCTGACCAAATTATGAAGATGCTGACTTTCAAAAATGATTTAAGTTCAAATTAATGAACTTTTGAACTTTCAAGCAATTACCAATCACTTTTTCACAAATCTTCTGCTTACCCAACCCTCAAGATCCAAACATGTTCAGCACACAAGACTTTGATCATCTGATCCCCAACGTCTGTTGTCGAAAATAAGATGAAAAATAAAATCTTTTTGGATTTATATGATGATAAGCAATAAACTATTTTTGTGAGCATGTTAGGGGATCATATCAGCTGCCAACAAGATACAAGTACCGTTAAGCTTTAATTACATTTTAAGCATTAAACAATTTGCAATGATTGTCGATATACTGGTCCACTTTAAATTTTCACACAAAGTTCAATCTGTTCAGGATATGATTTAGATGTTTTAAGGCTTAACTTTTATATGTGTACCACCTCAGAATATACTCCCGTATCCAGATCCCAATATTCAGTCTTACAGGTGAGTATACCACAGATGATATCTGTAAGGGGAATAAATTATGAAACCATGATAGCTCAGGTCAGAACTTCCGTTCAGCAGAGAGCTTGGTTTGACTTTAGGTGTGTCCCCTTTAGAGGATCTTTTTTACAACAACATTGATTAGCAATTTTATTGTCTCATCAATTTATGCTGAGGGCGGCGCTATATTTCAAGCAAGCAGAAAGTATTCTCCGGGGACTAGGCCATTGCTTCAACAAAATCAGAAGTCCCGGGATAATACCCCAGATATCACTGAGTATAAAGACCTAGTATCTCAGAAAGAGGGACCTTTCAAACAAGATTTCGGGGGTTACCCATATATCCGAGAGATGTTCCCCACATAAAAGCAAGAAATTTTATGTTTATATCCCGAACAAACCTACTAAATGTGTAAAAACCTATCGGCATATCATCTACAAGACTGCTTAACACATTTTTACTTTACATATCTTTAGCGTACTGCACTGTCTAGCTGATGTACTATCATTTCCCCTTTTTACACAAACTCATTTTTACTTTTTCAAATGTTTTTGGTTTTTGTAATTTTATCATGTTTTTGTATTTTTCTGCAACTTTCTCCCCCTAAAAACAAAAACATATTTTTGTGTTTTTGGTTTTTATCAAAAGCAGAAAATAAACTGTACAAAAAAAAAAAAAAAACTTGACAACTTTGACGTGGATCACATCAGATCGCCGTCCTCCTCGGCTTCACACTCGATTACCCTCTCAGAAAATAGATTTTTCATCCCGTTCAATTTCAAAAGATAATTAAATCTTTTTCTATCAAAAGGTTTAGTGTAGAAATCAGCCTTCTGTTCATCGGTGTGTATATGTTCTATTCGGATTAACTTCTTTTCGTAGCAATCGCGGATGAAGTGATGCCGAATTTCAATATGTTTAGTTTTCGAGTGGTGAACCGGGTTTTTCGTTATGTTGATAGCCGCTTCATTGTCCACATAAATCGGTGTATTCAAGAACTGCAAACCAAAGTCTCGCATCTGCTGTTGGATCCAAAGGATCTGAGAGCAACAGTTTGAGGCCGAAACGTATTCAGCCTCGCAAGTAGAGAGCGCTACTGAGGTTTGTTTCTTGCACTGCCAGGTGACCAGTCAAGTTCCAAAGAACTGACACCCAGCAGTGGTGGACTTAGCATTCTGCTTGCAACTACCATAATCTGAATCAGCAAAACCTGTGAGAGAAAAATCGTCCGAGTTAGGATACCACAATCCGGTGCTTGGGCAGCCTTTCAAATACCGTAAAATACGTTTCACGATCATCAGATGAGATTAGCGTGGGCTTGACTGATATCGTGCACATAAACACGTCGGATACATGATATCCGGGCGGGAAACAGTAAGATACATCAAGGATCCGATCATTGACCGATACAGAGTCTCTTCCACTTTCTCTCCACTCTCGTCTGGGCAAATCCCGTGATTCTGAGCTAGGGGGGTTGATGCTGGACTGGATTGAGCCATGTTGAACTTTTCCAGAATATCGTCCACATATTTAGTTTGATGAATGAAGATTCCTTCAGGCATCTGCTCAACTTGTAACCCGAGAAAGAACTTCATCTCCCCCATCGAACTCATTTCGAATTTCTTCTTCATGACCTTCTCAAAATCCTTACATAACTCATCATTCATCGACCCAAAGATGATATCGTCAACATAAATTTGCACGATCAGAAGATGTCCTCCAACCTCTTTGATGAACAACGTACTATCAACTGTCCCTCTGCTAAACCCGTTGGCCAGCAAATGTTGGGAAAGCGTCTCATACCAGGCTCTCGGGGCCTGGTGTAATCCGTAGAGTGCTTTGTCCAGAAGATAGACTTTTTTCTTGTGTACTGATCAGTGAAACCTGGCGGTTGACCCACATACACTTCTTCTTTGATTTTGCCGTATAGAAATGCAGACTTGACATCCAGCTGGTATACTTTGAATCCTTTCCACGATGCAAATGCTAGGAAGATTCTTATCGCCTCGAGCCTAGCTACAGGGGCATATACCTCCATGAAATCAATCCCCTCCTGCTGGCTGAAACATTGTACTACCAGTCGTGCTTTATTCCTTACAATCACCCCTCTATCATCAATTTTGCATTTAAAGACCCATTTTGTTTTTATCAGCTTCTGGTTTTCAGGACGGTCTACTAATCTCCAAACACCCAACTTCTCAAACTGTTGCAATTCTTCTTGCATAGCGTTCACCCAGCTGTCTTCCGTCAAAGCTTCTTTATACGTTCTGGGTTCAATCTGCGAAATAAAACATTTAAGTGAGAATTCTTCTTGTAACGGGGCAACAGATGTATAAAAACAAGTAAGTGCTCTGTTGATCTGATCTCTCATCTTAACACCACTCTGAAGATCTCCGATAATCTGCTCTGAAGGGTGGTAAGAAAGAGTTCGTGGCATGAGAGTGTCAGGCACATTAACTTCCGATTGCAGATTTGTGATATCTAGATCACCGGTGTGATCCTCAGCTTCTGTCGTAACAACATTTGGATCCTCATCAAATATCGGACCATTCTCCGAATCTGAGTCATCGGATTGATAAAATGAAGGAGCTGGTTCCTCCGGTGGTTCGTGAGCTGTTCCACTGGGACCTGCCTCGTGATCGTTTGCACCAGTTGTAGGAATGTTTGTATCCACATCTGGTTGAGAAACCACCAACGGTCTAGGTATCTGATCTTGTACCGTGGATTGTTGCTGTTGGTATAAGTTAGCATGTTCCTCTTCACTCGGCTCTGTCGGTAGTTGGAACAACTCCCAGAGTCTGTCGTAATCGAACAACAATCTTTGTCTGGGAAGTTGCGGTGGTGCCGTATGTTTTTGACAGTCTACATGCTGAACTTCAATTACCTTCTTCAGACATGGAACGAACACTCTTTTTAGCAGACTCGCATATCCACCAAAGAAACCCTCATTGCTTTTTGTGCCAAACTTGCTATCAGGATCAATGAAAGTACATGGTGATCCGAATGGTTCAAGAAACTTCAGATTTGGCTTATATCTATGCAGAAGTTCAAAGCAGGTCTTTTTGTATTTCTTCACAGTAAGCACTCGATTCAAGGTATAGCATGCCGCTGCCACAACTTCACTCCAGAAATAGATCGGTAGTTTGGAATCGGCCAGCATCGTTCGAGCAGTTTCGATTAGAGTACGGTTCTTTCGTTCAGCTACACCATTTTGCTGTGGAGTGTATGGTGCACTGAATTCATGAAGAATTCCCTTCTCGTTACAGAACTCCAGCATGCGATTGTTCTTAAACTCCGTTCCATTGTCACTTCTAATTCTCCGGATTGGCACTTTGTAGAGCGTTTCCATTTTCTTGAAAAGAATCATCAAAGACTCAAACGTTTGATCTTTCCTCTCTAAGCACACCACCCAAGAAAATCTAGTAAAGTCATCAGTGACCACCAGACAGTATAAATCTCCACTAATACTCTGCACATTGACCGGCCCAAAAAGGTCCATGTGGAGCCTTTCAAGCGGTACTCTGATTGAATTCAACAACTTCTGCGGGTGTGATTTCTTTGTCTGCTTTCCTTTCTTGCAAGCTACACAATCATCATTCAAGTGAAAGTTTTTTAAATTTACACCTTCAACCAAATCATTAGATACAAGTAAGTTCATTTTACGCACATGAATGTGGCCCATCTTTCGATGCCACATAATCGACTCTTTTTCAGTTGCTTTGGTTTTAGACACAAAACATTGTTTTTAATAATCAGTTGTTGTTGCGATACCCATGTCTAAAAGCCATTTACTAAATTCCTGCATTTGAATAAGATCCCTACCAAAAATACTTGGATCACGTAAACGCATGTTAGTTGTCAAAGAAAACACTTTACATGACCTCCATATATTCGGCGACTTGTTAACCGCTGAAGCAACAATTTCACTTCGTGAACCAAACTGAACAACAGGAAGTATCTGCCGAAAGTCACCACCAAATGCGACAACCTTTCCACCAAATACTTTGTGCTCAGCACCAGCCATGCTGTCTCGACACACATCCCTCAATGTTCGATCAACAGCTTCAAATACATGGCGATGTTGTAGAGGTGCTTCATCCCAAATAATAAGTGAAGCATAATTGATTAACTTAGCCAAATCTGAACCAACATCAATGGCACAACAAGAGTCCTTATCAACTTCAATAGGGATGCGAAACCGAGAATGTGCTGTACGCCCACCAGGTAGTAATAAGGAAGCAATACCAGATGACACAACAGTTAAAACTATCTCATTATTTGATCGAATACGAGCTATAAGGGTCGTCCATAAGAACATTTTCCCAGTTCCTCCACTACCTAACACAAAAAATACGCCTCCTTTTCTAGCCTGAACAGCAGAATATATACTATCAAACACTTCCTTTTGTTGACTATTCAACCCAGCGTATTGCTTAATAAAATGTGTCCTTTCCTCATTAGCATCATACATTCTCTCAAATTGAACCAACCTATTGATAAATCTATCTTCCGAAGTATGGTCAATCTGCGGTAAGGTTGGAAAGGAAGTCAACGACCGGCCACTCTGAATCAACACTTGTTCAATCTCTTTCATAGTATAATTCAATATTTCAGCATCTGAGAAATTCAATGAAAAATTTTTCAAAATTGTTTGATATTTATGAAGAATGTCCTCTGATAGGTATTCATAACAATCAAAAAATAATTGCCGAGGATCACTAACAGTACAAAATAACAAAATTGTAACAAACAATTCACGAAGGCGATCCCCAAATTGCCAATGATAAGCCTGGCGTACAGCATCAACCCATTCAACATCATCACCCAAAAGACTTAATGCTTTACAAGCGGACATATACGTTGGATGTTCCACCTCGTCAACAGTTCGAATCTCTTTAAAACTTCTCGGACCACGCACAACATTTAATAGCATTCTAAGATAATACTTTTCACCCATCGTAGGACTTACATGATACAAAAGGTGCATCACTATTCATTGAATTAGTTCCATGGAATTGATTTGAATTTGGGCCAACTGCAATACACGTAGATACAATCAGATGTGTCCTAAAAACATGAACACGTTTACATTACTTGGCATAAAAAAAATTAACAATACGTACCATAACAACGTCATTGAACTGGCATATTTTCAATGTTCGAACCAGCAGGGCGATCTCATAATCGAGGACGACCACGACGTCTAATATTATGGGATGTTTCATCAGATCGAAATGTCGACATAGATGAAGAAGACAGTGTTGATAATATTTCAGAATCTCTTGCAATACCATGGTTAATATTAACACTATCCATACCACCAAGATCTGTATACAAACAACATTCATTTGATACCACTTGATGAATAATGTCAATGTTTTATTCTCCATCTTCTTCCCCTTCATATCTAGTCCTTAAATACCTCAACTACTCATAGTGATAGCTATTACATACTGGAAGCTCTACACAATACTTACCAATCCATACGTACATAATATCATGGATTATACCAAACAACCAATTCGCACCAGCCTTACACACTATATGCAAGCTCTGACATTTGTTAGAAGAATCAGCAGATAAACCAACAACATGTGAAAATATTTTGTAGTAAACTTCCTGTTATCACTTTATAAACTTCTTTTGCGTATAATGCACTCCAAAATACCATCTCACAACCCATCATTACATAAGCACAAAACACCGTATCCATACTTGATATCACTCCAAGAAAATAGACGACTATTATATAGAAACACCATCGGATCTATATACATACTTAGAACATAACACTGTTTCATGCAGGTAAAGCAAACATCTCGATCATAAATACGCCATTGTCAAGCTATACCCTAATCTATTATTTATACTACATAATTTAAATTAACAAAACACAATAGCAACAAACATAGCTATAAGAAGACATGCAACCAACTATTAAATACAAGTAACAACAAAAGAAAGCAATGAAATTAAATATGAATATGAAACACCTATACACACTATGAAAAACAAAATCACACATACATTGCTAAATAGATAGTAGCTCATTTGATACTTCGTTTCCAACTACAACTTTTCAAAACCTATTGATAAGGGAAACTAAAGAACTGTAGTAAAAAATATTAAGACAACAGTTGGGTTATTAAATACAGTTATCAAAGTTCAAATAATAATGGGGCAACATAGTGGGTAGTTTTTGAACATGCACCATAATTGTAGGAATTATAATTGTCTTTAATTGGATAATATTATATATTTTATACAAAAACAAAGTAAACACGAAACTACCACAAATGAATGCATAACTTAAAATGCTAATTATAATTACAAACATTAGGTGTGTTAACCTAATTTAAGTTTTTTTAAACAAAACGTGTTTTTATAGAAATGTAATAATATATACTAATATTGTCCTATACCATTTATGTTGTTGATTACATTGTGTTTTATTATGGAAAAGATTGTGCTTATACGAAATCACTATGTTTAGGAATAGTACGTTACCCTATTGCAATAGTCCTTTTATACTATTTGTAGTTGTATGTATATGTCATACAATATTAAGCTCTAATAAAGGCATTGTGTTTTTTATTAAACCTTACTTTTTTACTGAATTCTGATTATCAGTGTAAACTTGTTTAAGTGGAAAAAAAAAGCACAAACACAACCCAAACTATATAAATCAAACACTCTTTTCTGTAAAGATGGCCTAACTTTAATTGTAAGAAATACAATAACTGAAACAAAAGCCGCTTTTATACAAACTAAAATACTATCCTACAAAAAAAAAAGAAAAAAAAAACCAGAAATAAGAGACATAGAAAAATAAAAAACAAACATGAGTACTAAAATCGCTCTAGATAATTAATCTTAACTTCCATGCAACACTTCACACTTTCAAGAGTGGACACAATACGATCCAAATGATTAATTGCCTTCCTAATCACATTGATAGAAGCACGATGGAAACCAGATATAATTATACAAACGAATGATATAATCAGAGGTTAAAGAATTCAAATATTCCTTTACAATTATATTTATACATACATACATATAATCATATATATATGCACCGCTAACAAACTTGAGCATAAAACATGGATACCCTGCTAACTGAAAATACGTGGAAGATTCATAAATTATCTCACCACACCATTTATTTCGTCAAAAAAGATGACAACTAACCAACCACGTTTTGTTTTTCTTTTTTTTAATAAATTGAATAAATGAGACACTACATGAGCTATAATCAATAGTTTAAAATAACACATCAAAATTTTAAGCTATGTTCAAACGACGTATAGTGATAAAAATATTTATATCTGCATACATTTTAATGTAATAGTTAAGTTAATCTCATCTTGACTCAAGTCACTGGATGTCTGTTGCAAAAAACACAATTAACATTATCCATAAGACAATTCAAGATGTTGTTTTGTCTTTTATTAATCAACTAAATAACCGAAATATTATTTTTAGAATATTTTAAATGTAGTATCTTTTTTATGTATTATATGTGTTTTCAAAAACAATGACATGAATTCTAAATTCAGATTGACTTTTTTTCAATAACATGGAACCAAAAATAAAAAAACATTGCAAGACTTCTGGTGACAAACACAAAAATGGACCCATGCTGTTTGAAATGTTTCAATGAATTTAATAAAATATGATAAATTTTAAGCTTGGGTTACAATTGTACAATTAATCATAACTTTGAGTTTATGTTTCTAATTTAAACTTATAATAAAATATGATAAACTTTAAGCTTGGGTTACAATTGGATAATTAATCATAACTTTGAGTTTATGTTTCTAATTTGAACTTAAAAAACTTTTGGTTATTTAAAAATTGAATATGAAATCACTATAACTTTTAGGATTTTCAATTAATGTTGTTAGTGATACGATCATTTTGGATGTAGCTTTCTTAATGGTTTAACTTGCAAACCACAATAGAGTTGACTTGATCATTTAACAATCTGTATATATAATGCCAAATCAAAAACACAAAACCTGTATACAATTTGTTACACTACCCGAACCAGAAACTACATTAAACATCATTCATATATTAAACAATACTACATTAAACATCATCCATATATCAAATAATAAAACATAATATCGAACATTAGAAGATCCTTACACAATAAACCACTATATTAACATTAAATTACTAAAATACTAAAGACATTAACATAAACTATAAACAAACATGATACATCAAAACATAAAGAAGAACAGAAGCTTGATACCTTTAGTAATTTGGAGACACAAGGCTCTCAAAATAGACAGACCCTTATAAGGCAGTCATGTACTTCCAAGGAAAGTAGTACCCAACTTGCATAGTTTTCATATCTAACATATAAATATCCCCCCAAGTAGTCATCAACAGCATTTCATCAGTAGACTCTACATACTCTACAAACCCGAGGAAACTCGATGGAACAACACCAATACAAGGCAGAACCCATAAGTTAATCCATTCTTCATATCCCAACTTACACAAACCAACTAAATACATATCATATTTATAACGCATAAAAATGTGAAGTTGCCCAGCAATACTGACCAAAGATCCATCAAAACCTCCTCCATAAAAATCACATGGTAATGGAACACTTGAAAATTGCTCTAGGTTAACATCAAAACGTACAATTGACTACACACAATCACCAGAACATGAATCAACAATGAAATATACACCATCTCCACACAATGTACCTAATGACCATTTTCCACCATGCTTAACAGACATAATGTCCGTAATTTTCCTCCAGGAATGTATTCGGGTAGAATAAATATAAACTGCCTCTGTGCCACGTCTTCTTATAACATGTAAAACCTTGTACTCATTTGCAGAATCCACATAGAAAGCAGCAGAATCAGAATCTTTTTTGAAGAAACCATGTGATTCACATGATGACAAAGTTGTACTTGCCTGTGTAAGAGGATTCCAAATTAAAATTTGAGAAGTCTCTTCCAGACACACACACATAACATTCCATCCAAACTCCCTAATATCATCAATTCATCTGGTCGGGTTTTGAATGGTTTAACAGACATCATTTTAGGACCACAAAAGACCGTGCATGCATAAAACAATTTTTCAAGAGAACCACAACGATCTAATTTAGCAAGCGCCCACTTGGTAGCTGACGGTGACGTACTACGACAATGAATTAATGGAAACTCTGGTGTGGACAGGATAGACAACCATTTTTTGCACACCAACTTGCAACGACCTATATCTCTTGCAGAAAGTTTTGTAAAAATACCATACATTAATATCTCTACAAGCAAGTCCGACATAACAAATATTGATTAACGGCTCACATTAGATCAACACATGTTAGTTAGTCCAATTCACTTTAACATCAAAGTGTAAATCATAGTTATGAAGAAGAGAAGGCAAAGTAACAAATTGAAGAAAAGATACTTACAAACAGCAACTTTTATTTGCTCAAAGATCTGGAACAATTCTGACTGAAATGTTACCCTATAATCATATAAATAGGAAGATGTGAGAGAGAAACGTCAACCCATAAAATACTGGAGATAATGGGAGAGAAATGCTTAATAACTAATCACGTAATAAAAGGATTAGTAACCACTAACATAGCAGTTGATTTTTTTTTGAACGACAAAACTTCTATATAAATATATAGAAAAGGCAACATAGCAGATGATATCACCAACTTTCTAATACACTTTATCCGGTAAAATAACACAAAACAAAATTTATATCATGTCATATAAAAACGCAATATTATATGTAACCACACAAACAACTCAAAATATCAGGTATTAGTCATACTGCCTTTACATACAACACTATCAAACTTACAAAAACCCATATATTCCACTAAGTTAACTGCAAATACATACCATAAACAATACATAACACTTTTGAATAATGGTGAGAGTGCGAACAAAGATGTTCAGTTAATGGTACAGATGTTAGAGATATTTAGACAAGTTAATGAATCAATGGAGTTGAAGCGTCGGTTTTTACTTTCCTTATAAGTAGTTTTGTTAAGTTTAGTGATAGTTGTTGTTATGGTAAAGTGGTTTGTATTCAATTATTAAGAGTTATTGGTGGTATTTTTATTTTAATGGAATGTTTTGTTTTGTTTCTTGAAAGTTAGTCTGGATGAATTGTGTTTTTTATTATGGTCGTTTTTTATTGTGGTTATTTAATCATATATTATTTCAAACATTTAATATATTTAGTTTAATTTCTTCGAGCGACCATCCGGAGAATTGTAATTGATTTGGTTTATTTTGATGTTAAATTGTGCCTGAATATAGAGTTGCACTTGCACACATGAAAAAAAACACTATCTCAAACAGCTGCTCTGTGAAAAGCTGTCCACTGCTGAAAGTCAACCCCTGTTCTCTCATTTCCTTGGATATCACTGTTGTTCAAAATCAGTGTTTTCATCCACTGATATGCTATCCACTGATAGATAAAATCACCCACTGTTTTCATTATAACCGTTGCAACCACTGATATTGTTGAATCATGTTTGTTCATTTGAATAATTATGCTTTGTTTTTCAGTTTGCTGGGTTGGACAGTGTTGCTCTAATGAGAATGTACATTTAGAAGCAAGTTTATGATGAAGTTTCTGTTATTATTTATGATATTGTGTGTTACTTAAAATCATTATGTTATTTACAACTATTGTGTTTTTTGTGATGGTTTTTTTTTTTTTTTTTTTTGAAATATACTATGACAACAGTGGTTGACATTTGTTTTTTTTTCTTTTCCAGGTGGTGGCCGATTTTAACATAGTACACCAAGAATAACTAAACCCTAGGCTTACTTTCAACATCCTGTTCCCCTTACCCATTTTTTTTTACTTGTTCTTCAAGAATCCTGTTCATGTTTCCCAATGTGATTGCATTATCTTCATGCCTGTTAATGGTGTCCAATATCCCTGGAATCCAAGCAACAAATGAGATATATTATTTTTTATCAAGGGGTGGCTCAACCAACTATTTATTGTTTATTTTGATACTGGTATGGTTTATCAAGGGGTAAAATGAGATATATTATTCAACAAAAATGATGTCAGTCATTAAAGTTAAAACAATTAATGATTTCTAGGATTCCATTTCTAAAGTTAAACAACTTTAATAAATTTCAGTCATTAAAGATAAACAACTACTATTGAGTGAAATGTCCTTTATACACTTAACCCTTAATGATAAACACATATAATCCCTAACACCGATCACACTTCTCAATAAGATCAGAAAATCTAATAATTCCCTAACACCGATTACACTTCTCAATAACATCTGAAAATCTCTTCTCCCAACTCCCAATACCGATCATCATCTTCATCTTCATCTTCATCTTCATTGAATCTCCACCGATCATCATCTTCATCTTCATCTTCATCATCTTCATCTTCATCTTCATTGAATCTCCACACCAACCATTTGTTGTTATAACAATCCAAGGTAAAATCACATACCTAAAACATGATCGACACTATGGTTTACCCTCTGTTCTTGTTAGATGCTTGTATAACCCTCTGTAACTTGATGTTTGATGATATTTCATTTTCACCACTCATGTTTTTACACTTCTTATCTGTATATGTTTTTGATATGCTAGAATGTAATAGGTTTTGTGTGAAAATATTGTTTGATTCTTGTGGGTTTTTGTCTCGGGAATCAAAACAGAGGTTTGGGTTTTGGTTATTATAAAGGTTTGTTTCAGGTTTTGTGTGAAAATATTGTTTGATTCTTGAGGGTTTTTGTCTCGCGTATCAAAACAGTGGTTTTGTTTGATTCTTGTGGGTTTTTGTCTCGGGTATCAACACAGAGGTTTGGGTTTTGGTTATTATGAAGGTTTGTTTGTGATGGTTTTGCTTTTCTCTGTTTATTAAGACTGGTTTTTGGTTTTTGGCGTTAATCTAAGATTGTTTTTGTTTTATAGTTTGTTTGAAATGTTTAAAATATACAATCGATTAAAACAGGGCTTGGTTTCTTAAGTCTCTGCTGTTCATGTTGAAATCTGGATTTCTTAAGTCTCTGCTGTTCATGTTGAAATCTGGGTATGGTTGTTGTTTTGTTTCTCATATAAAGTTGGTCAAAGACTCTGTGTTTTGGGTTCCTCATATTGGTCATTTGAATGTGTTTTCTTGATATAAGACCAACTGTGTTTTGCGTTCCTCATATTGGGTTCCTCATATATGTATACATATATGCATTATGAAAGTACTGTATCAGCCGTCTTACTATGGATGTTTTTTTTGTAGAGAATGGCTGCAGATGTAAAGAAACGCAAAAGACCACCTACCAAAGCGAGAATACATGACAACCTCCTAGAAGATGGTGCGGTGCACATAAGGAAGTGATTTATCAGAACGATCAATTGCATATGAATGAATATAACCCCAGTGGCAGATATGTAATTAGCGAGCTCTGGAATTTCAAGGAAAATCGAAGAGCTTCACTAAAGGGGGTTATCAGCTACATTCCGAAGTGCACCAGTCAGTAAAGATCCACAATTTCTTTCTTGGTATGACGTTTTGTCTCTGTATTGTATGATACGGTCTTTTGTTATTGAGTCTGTAAGTTCCATCAAGTCTACCAAGTTGGATATCCTTCTATCTTTCTTGGTATGACGTTTTGTCTCTGTATTGTATGTTTAACATAATCCAAGTGTGCATTTATGTTGTGTTTAATTGTAATCATGCTTAACTGTTTAACTTAGTGATATGTTCTGTCCATGTATGATGCTTAACTTTTTAACTTAGGGCTTAATACAGAATTTTGGGGTTTTTACAATTTACTATTTTTGGATAATTGAATAAACAATATTTTAAGACAAATTCTAAACATTTAATAAACATTACATTAATAATTCTCCCCCACAGAACAAAAAAGGCACTGAAGGGAAAGAAATCCAAAAAGACGGTCTTACCCCTGGCTCAACCAGTCAAACAGATGGAATTGTGACGGAGGAACTCAAAGTGTAATGAATTTATAAGCTCAGGTGCTCAAAAAACCAAAAAATGAATTTAGGCGCTCAGGTTGATGTTTCACACATACCACAGGGATGGAAATTGCATTTTTCTCTTAATATAAAGTATTGAAAACATATATAAGTTAAAAACTGGAAAATGCCCCACATTTAGAGTTCATTTTAGCCCTCCAATAATAAAAAAACACAAAAAAACAAAAAACACAATAAACAAATAAAACACAATAAAATAAAAAAACACAATAATAACCACTCCTTAACATTAGGGTTATACCTGCTAAAATTTATTCAAATAATTAACTGCCAAGTTTACACATCAAATATTATCATACTACTTATGTAATTACAAGAAATCAACAATTTTTAATACACAACATACAACTTACTCTAAGAAGTTGATAACCATATATATAACAAAGAACATAAGCAAATAAAATACAATACAAAAATAAAATATCTTCTAACATTACCAAAGTATATTACAATACAAATGAAAAACATAACAAACATACAAAAATAAAACAAAGTAAATTACCTAACATCGTAGATTTAAACATTTGGAGACATAAGGCTCTCAGAGTACACTGCTCCTTTTAATGCATAAAAGTTGATAACAGGATAGAAATTATCAACTTTCCTCACATCCAAATCAAACTCATACATATCCCCATAATCAGTCATCAACAACCACTTCTTACTTGAACCAATGTACCTCACAAAGCATTTTATAGGCAATGGAATACAATCAATATCAGGTACAGACAAAATCCTTATCCATTCTTCACCTTTCAACTTCCACAAATCAACAGAAACATCAAATGCACCATGAAGAACAAAAAAATGAAGTTCATCAGAAACATTAACCAAAGACCCTCTAAAATTTACTTCATACTCATCAAAGGGAAAGGAAACTTTAGTAAATGTCTCTAAATTCACATCAAAGCGAACAATTAACGCCACATTATAATCCCAACACGAACCTACAGTGAAGTATAATCCATTACAACACAAAGTCCCACATGACCATTGAACGGTCTGATCATCTAAAATAAAGTCTTTAACAAACTTTATTTGCCTCCAACATTGGCTTTCCATGGAGTAAATGTAAATCGACTGATTGTTACGCCTAAATACAACATGTAAAAGTTTGTGATCCTTCAAGTAATCCACATAAAAGCCAACATCATCAAAATTTACTTTGAAAAACCCATATTTCTTAGGAATGGACAAGTTCCTATAGGCATTGGTGAGAGGATTCCATATTAACAACTGACAAGTGTTACTTAGACAGACACGTATGTCACACCCCCAAAATCCACCAGCGGAGTATCACCGCTTGGGAGCGTGACTGACCAGGATCAAGCCATCAATCATATCAAACATAGTATTTAAGTGTAAAAGTAGGAAAAGGTAATTCATCTTGACATGACTGATGTTCATAACCAAACATTGTTTAAGTAGCGGAAGCATAATAATGAAAACCCAAAGTAAGTTATAAGTTCAAATATCGTCTACGATCCGTATCCCACAACGACCTGCTCCTCCCTGTGCAAGCTCCATATGTACCTAAGGTCCTGCAAGGCACGTAAGAGAGAGTCAACAACTAGTTGAGCGAGTTCACAGTTAATAGTTCAGTAATAGTATAGCGTGAGTAGTAGTATGTTCGTTCGTTACAATGTATCGTATTCGTTTCCATCGCGGCCAATGTCCTTGGCAGGTGTGCGAAGATGTTGGGGAAGGTCCTTCCCCAAGTTTTTCTAGACTAGGTTTGTTTGTATCGCGGCCAATGTCCTTGGCAGGTGTGCGAAGATGTTGCAAGTTTAGTTCGCGGCCAATGTCCTTGGCAGGTGTGCGAAGACAGTCATAATATCGCGGCCAATGTCCTTGGCAGGTGTGCGAAGATCGTTCAATAAGTGTTACTAGTCTAGCAGTAGGTTCTGTCATCTATGTATGTGCAGTCATTATCAAATCCCCATTCCCCCCTGGGAACCCCATGCCTTGGCTTGTGTGAACTCACCTTGGTTTGCTCGGTATGCTAGGTATGTAAGTGCTCGCAAATAATCAATCACGTCCTAAGGTATGCACGTATACATAATCAGTTTGTGTTTCAGTTGTTCATGTATAAGCATGTAACACGTAATCACAATCATACAAGTCATGTTAATCATATAACAGCAGTTAAATATTCCAGTTAACACTTAACAGAATTAACTCAGGTTACTGCACAGATCAGCTAGTTGGCGAAACACAATATTGGCGAAACACAGTTGTTGGCGAAACACAATATTGGCGAAACACAGTTGTTTCGTCGAGGTGTCCATTGGCGAAACAGAACTTCTGATTCGTCGACTACCCTTGGCGAAACACATTCTGTTTCGCCGAGGGTTCGGTTTCGTCGGACAGTTCAGTTACATCAGTACAATTACATGCAGAAACCCTAATCATCACTAACAGCCGACATCAATATTATCAATCATGCAGAAATCATACAACACAGAATCATTGTAACATCACCATAGCATAATCATCGGACCACTTTAACGTCTAGCACAAACCCTAGCTTACGTATACAACATATCGATTACAACATCACATCATCAAACCCTATCAAGATGCTAACTTGCAATCAGAATCAGATCATAATAACAACATCCAGAACCGAGTATTCAATCATATTAAGTTTCGCATAAAACCATTTATATCCGACTACAATATTCATATCGAAATCCATATCACCATCATCATAACAAGAACCCTAATATTTAACATGTATCGATTTCAATATACAACATCAAAGCAGAATCACATGACACATAGACACATACATGGATAAAAGATCAATCAAGACACATAGATTTACTAACCGAGATGATGTTAAAGATGGTTTTGATCGTTCGGGAGTATTCAGAGCTGCCGACACACACACAGAGGAGGTTCTAGGGTTTCAACTTTTGCCAAAGATGTGAAACTAAGGTCGTTGCACACTAATAAACACGATTTAACGTTCTGGGCCCGTAATGGGCTTCGGCGAATCTGGGCCGGCGAAACAGCTTGTTTCGTCGAGTCGTATTGGGCGAAACATAATCTGTTTCGTCGAGATTAGTTATGGCGAATCACACTTGTGTTTCGTCGGACTCTTCCTATGTTAAGCAGTTTATGTTTCACGACATGTTATACAATCAAACACATAATCAAGCAAACACACTAGGTTTTATCATAACACAACCATATAGTCCAAGTCAACGTGCATTAAATGCGAATAAAGAACGTCAGAAATTCGAGTTGTCACAACATAGCATTCCATGCAAACTACCTAAGATCATCATATATTCTGCACGAGTTTTGAAAGGCACTTTCACAATTTCAGTTAAAGAAATATTGGCTGAACCATAACTAAGTGTACGAAGTGGACGATGTATGCCTCCTGTTATTAAAACAAATTGCATCTTGGTTAACGATGGCATCTTACGACAATGAAGCCTAGCAAAGAATACCGTTGACAGGAAAGAGCACCACTCTTTACACACCAACTTATAACGGCCTACGTCTCTTGCAGTAAGATTTGGCAATATCTCAAACATAAATAAGTCAATCGGAATCTCCGGCATGGTAACACTTTCCT
Source organism: Helianthus tuberosus (assembly GCA_030545235.1). NCBI lineage: Eukaryota > Viridiplantae > Streptophyta > Magnoliopsida > Asterales > Asteraceae > Helianthus > Helianthus tuberosus. The sequence continues at coordinate 468,751 of JARYGA010022949.1, forward strand.
ACAATGTACATTTAAATTTAAATACGATAAATTAACATTTATGAACATAAACATGTGAAATTACTAAACAACATAACAATACATGAAAAAAGGAAAAACCCCAATTTAAAAAAGTAAAACTCGATTGAGAACTCGCTAACAATTGCAAAGGAAAAGCACGAAAAGACAATGCTTACACACCTTAAAACAGCAATTGGAATATGAAATCAACTATTTTTTCTTTGCTATATTGGGGGATCTTTCTGATAAATCGAATTCAACTATATGGTAAAAAATAAACATACAAATGATTATAACTGAGAAAGTATTTCTTAGATATGGTTACCGAAAAATCACATAAATATAGGTTAGTGGGAAGTTCCAAAATAGAATATAACTGTGCCTTGAATATAACATTGCGTCCCTATGGTATGAGTGCAATATCAACCTGAGCCCCTGAATTCTTTTCTTGCTTTTTTGTTAAGAAATCTAATAATTCAAATTAACTCTTTTTAAATAAAGGCAATCTAATAATTAAATGCAATCTAATAATTAAATGCAATCCAATAATTAAATATATACTATATATAACAAATTATTAAAGCCTAAATTGTAAATTAAATGTAAACTTTGAATACATACAATACAGAGACAAAACGTCATACCAACTTCGTGGACATGACGAAACTTACAGACTCGATAACAAAAGACCGTAACATACAACACAGAGACAAAACGTCACCACAAGCAATTGTGGTTCTTTACTGACGGGTGCACTTCAGAATGTAGCAGATATGAATGAACATAACCCCAGTGTAGCTAAACATCATATCTCATATCTGCCACTGGGGTTATATTCATTCGTATGAATGAATATAACCCCAGTGTAGCTCTTCGATTTTCCTTGAAATTCCAGAGCTCGCTACTTACATATCTGCCACTGGGGTTGTATTCATTCATATGCAATTGATCGTTCTGATCAATCACTTCCTTATGTGCACCGCACCATCTTCTAGGAGGTTGTCAAGTGTTCTCGCCTTCGTAGTTGGTGTTTTGCGTATCTTTACATCCGCATCCATTCTGTACAATATAAACACATTCAAATGAGGAACACATTCAAATGAGGAACACATCAATCCGAAACTGATCCAATATAAACACATTCAAATGAGGAACAATGTATTCACAATCTGATCCAATATAAACACATTCAAATGAGGAACACATCAATCCGAAATTCACAATCTGATCCAATATAAACACATTCAAATGAGGAACACATCAATCCGAAACTGTTCTTTTTAAACAGTTCTCAAACAACTACACAAGAATCAACACCAAAACACATTTCAAGTATCAATATTGATGTGTTCAAATAACTACACAAGAATCAACACCAAAACACATTCAAAAACCTCTGTTATGAATTTAGTACCGTATTCATAACCAAAAAACATTCAAACAAAAATCAAACAAAACCACAAGAATCAAACAAGAATCAAACAAAACCACAAGAATCAAAAACCTCTTTACATCCGCAACCATTTAGTACCCTCTGTTTTGATACCCGAGACAAAAACCCACAAGAATCAAACAAAACCAAACCTTTGTTTTGATATCTGTGACAACCCTCACCAAATCAGGTATCCGTATGAATTAATTAATATTTAATTAATGCTTAATTACTGTGCTTGCTTACAGTTGTGAATAAACTGCTACTTGATTCCTGATGCATACATACTCATGCATCACATTTTATACTGTCACTCTATTATTTACACACAAACATCAGTGACAACCTTGATGCACAAAAGCACGGTGAGCACACTATACGAATAACCCAGTAAACATGCTGACATAGCCAGCATCAGACAGACACTGTCTCTGAGGCCAGTATGAGCGGGGAATAGATTACTACACCAGTAGGGAGTGTAAGGAGGTGAGGATTGTTAAATTGTGTCACTAGGTGATAGTTATAGTGACCGGATGTGCCTAAAACATGCTTTAACTACAAAAATCATGCACTTTAATACAAAATTCAGCATTTAAGCTAAATAGTAAAGTGCAAAAACATGGGAAAATAATACTAGACACTTTCCAAAGTGTCGGGAATTCATTGTGTCACTAAAACTAATATTAACGACACTTTAAATGCTTATTAAGCACTTTAACGGATTAATATCCAACCGAACAACCAGACTTTACCCGGAATATAAAAATACTGTTAATAACACTGTTTTTCCTTTTCTGAGCTAGTTAGGGTCCCCGAATACCCTAACACCCTTTATAATTCACAATACATTAGTAACTAATTTAATTACTTAACTAAACAAACTAGATCACTTAACTTTGGTTGAAATCCGAGTGGATACCCCCCCTTGAACGATCGGTTTCCCCATGTGGGGACACCCTCCACTAACCTTGATTATTTTATTCTTGATGCATAATATCTTGTTGACATAATATCCAATAGGTCTTACTAAATGATGGTTTATAAGAAGGCTTATAGGATAAACATCACATTCACAAACCACACTTCAAAATTTTTGCCTTCTCTTTCCCTCTTGGCTACTCTCGGCCGAACCCACACACAACCATCCACCCATCATTCAATTTCAATCTTGCAATTCCACTCACACACAAAGGTGAAAGGTCACATACGAGGAGGCTTGGTGCTTACGGAATCACAAGGACCTCTCTACGACGCTATTATCCACCTTGTTTTCGCTTTGAATCTTCCCTAGCCTTGAGCTAGTTGTAAGTGATTCTAAACATCTTCTTGTTCATGTTTAAAGTGGTTAATAAGAGATTTAATGGGTAAAAATCATAAACACTAGAGATCAAAGTTTAAAGTCTTGTAAAGAAGATGAACTTGGTGGATAAAAAGAAACTAATAGTGTAAAACTTATGAAACTTGTTTTGTTATGATTATTTTATGTTGTTGATTGCTAGTAGTGGAACGGATCGTCATCTAACCACGCTAGGTCATGTTTATGGAACATGAACTAGCATTATGTTTAGTGTAAATGTTACAAGATGACGAACCCTTTCATACATGAACATGAACTTGTGTAAAAATAGTTTTCTCGTAAAATGGAGTTCTAAACTAGTAGATCTAAAGATCTACAAGTGGCATTTTCGAAGAACCAAGTGTAAGATGTAAACCATTTTTAAAAGCCAGATCTTTCTTGAAACAAAAGCATTTTTGTGAACAAACACGTGTGTAGACACTTGTGTAACGAAAGGAGTTAACAAAGGAATATTTTCGTAATCCTTGGACTAGAAGTTGTAAACTTGCATTTTCTTTAAAAATAAGAGTTTCAAGAAATCGATTTCATTTTTAAGGATAGAAAGGTCTACTAAAAATAATGGAGAATTACTACGTATTCTTACACAACTTACAAGTTCATGTGTTTGCAATTTATGTATATTTTTTACTCGTTCGATATTTGAATATTGTATATTGATGACTGAAAAATTGTTGATTGAATTTTTAAAAGAAAATGATACGCTAGTAAGCGTGGCCACCTCCAGTTACAGAGGAAACTCTGGCGAAATTTTTCAAGAAATATAACACTTAGAAATATTTTCGTGACAAGTGTTATAAATATATTTTTAACTTGTTTTTCCAAACAAAGTTCGCCAAGATTTATATTACAAAATAACCAAGTGTCGGAGGTGGATTTTCGTAAATGAAACCTGTTAAATATATATTTAGAATATATATTTCATAGTAAAACACTTGTGTGAATTTATGATTATTATGTGAACTATATGTATATTATTTTTAGGGTAAAAATAATATAACTGGAATACATTGTGAAAGCATGACTCCAAAATAATAACAACGCGAACTCTAAAACGTAACTTATGTATATTTCGGAAAATATTCCTACGCGTATATTTTGATAAGTATTATTTTGGAAAATGTATGAAATAAAATATAATATTTTTGGGAAAAATATGTATATTTTGGACAAGTGATTTAAAATATATTTTTTTTCAAGTGAGACTTAAAAATATATTTTTCGGAATTATAATGTATACGTATGTTTTGGTAAAATATTATTTTGGAAACTAAGAGGTGAAAATATATATATTTTGGGAATACGTTATTTTCAGACAAATGAGTTAAATGTATTTTATTAAGTGAGACTTAATAATATACTCTTGGAATTATATAAACACACATGTATTAAAACCCCCATCCTTGGGAAGGAAATACGCATATACAATACTTGAGAAGTATAACTCTAAAATCGTTGTCTAACTATTATTCCAGAACTAAATACAATTATGATAACTTGGAATAATACCAGAATCGTAACTCGAAATCATACATACTAAGACAAGGCACTACCCGTTCGTCTAATAGGCATTAGACCATTGTAGGTAGTCGTGTTGACTAAGGAGACTGGGGTTACGCATACTGAAGACGCAATACAGTGAGTTCATGTCCCCTTTTTCTCTTAACTGTTTTCCAGTTTTAAACTGCGGGGGTGAAATACATGTTACTGTGTTTACGAATACTTTTATACATGGTATGGTTAGCTTAAGGAGGGTTTACTACTTAGATCATGTGAGTGAGTAGGCGCAACTAGAGGCCATTAATCCTCATTGTAGGACCGAGGGTCGTAAGCGGTAGATCTATCTAGGTGTAGCGAGCCCAACCCCTGAGCCCGCTTAGTGGACCAGGTGGTGACTTTGAGCCCAACGCAAAATCTGCTAGGTTTGAGTCTTCCTACGGCACTTCACACATATCATTGGCTTTGCAACCCAATGGTGATCTCTTTTTTCTTAATTGCTACATACCAGGGACTTTTATACATACTTACAACATTTTCAAATGTTTGTACATACTCACTTACACATGAACTCGCTCAACATTATGTTGACTTTTTCAAACTACATGTATTTCAGGAAACTAACGGATCTGGCACGGTATGCACGTATTTTCAAGCTGCGTTGAATAAAGAAGTCATCCAGGGTTTAGAAGGTGTAACCTCTTCCTGGACGGGTTACATATCTCTAAACCTAGTATTGTTTAAAGTCTTTTAAGTCTTTATAAACTCAATTAAATCAAGTTAAGGTTTGTAACTTATTTTGTGATTGTTGAAAATGGGATTTTTCTAAACATTATTAATGGATGAATATCTCATGTTTTTATCATATATCATTGTTATGATTGTTGCTATGGTATTAAGAAGTCACACCAAATAAACCCACGCTTCCACAAAGCCAGGGTGTGACAGCTTGGTATCAGAGCCTCGATCATAGCAAACTAGGATTCTTTCTCGAGTCTAGACTATGATCATCAGGGCTCTCACGAAAATGTTTTCAAAACATTTTTAAACATTTTTACATTGCATACACTATACGTCCAGATCCAGGGAACAAACCTTTTTACAAACAAAAAGGCACAAATACACATTCCCAAATTTAAATTTATAGTCCAGTCGGGGAGGCTGGGAGATTTTAGTCTAGTGGGACTAGGAGGCTCAGTCTGAGAGGCTGAGGGAGAAGTCTAGTAGGACTAGGAGGCTCAGTCTGAGAGGCTGAGAGAGAAGTCTAGTGGGACTAGGAGGCTCAGTCTGAGAGGCTGAGGGAGTAGTCTAGTGGGACTAGGAAGTTCAGTCTGAGAGGCTGAGAGATTAGTCTAGTGGGACTAGAAAGTTCAGTCTGAGAGGCTGAGAGAGTAGTCTAGTGGGACTAGGAGGCTCAGTCTGAGAGGCTGAGGGAGTAGTCTAGTGGGACTAGGAGGATCAGTCTGAGAGACTGAGGGAGTTCATAATTTATGATTATAGTTTAGTCGGGGAGACTGAGGAAGTTTAGTCGGGGAGACTAAGAGAGTTCAGTCGGGGAGACTGAGGAAGTTTAGTCGGGGAGACTGAGAGAGTTTAGTCGGGGAGACTAAGAGAGTTCAGTCGGGGAGACTAAGGGAGTTTTGTCGGGGAGACTAAGAGAATAGCCTAGGGAAGACTAGGATGAATATATGCTTACATTGTTAGTACTTACACGTTTAATTGCTGATTATTGATATACGTGCATATGTGATGAATATCTGCATACACTAATTGTCAATAATTACTATGGGTATACATGCTATGATTATTATGAACCGGCGCACACGTCACACTATTTAGAAGGCGAGTTATCAGGCATTGATAACCCCATGGCCGCTGTCACAAATGATGAGACTGCATCTGCGCCAGAGGCATTTACGTCAGACCATGAGAGTGACCCAGATATGCTGACCAAGGACGAGGACGACTTCCTACAGTCCGCGCTACTAGATTTTGATGATACTTCATCTTTGCTGATGGTTTCTCTGACAATAATCATTCTGTCACTCTTGTTTCAATCCATGACCACTCTATCACTGGTCATCCCGATGATGGACACACCATGGCTCCGACCCTCGATGATGCGCCTCCTGCGGACATTTCTACTGAAGGTTGGCTACTCGACAAACAATTTATAACGAAGTTGACATACTTATCGATGGACCTCCTGCCGACGCCTATGACGATAGAAAATTAGACGAGAACACTGTTACTAACTTCATTTCTTAAGACCCCTGTTAACAAGCCATCCTATGATTCTAGCATGCATTCAGACTCCTTTGAGTCAGTGATACCTGCAACCTTACAAACAGCTGGATTACAGCATTCTACTACTGACACAAGACGACGATGACATGGCTACTGCTCTATCACCTGCCCGAGACACCATATCGTTACACGACCCAGAGCCTGCTCTTGAGCTAGCTTCTGCACCTTTTGGGTCAGCTTGATGTTGCGCCTGCTGAACCTACACCTTTACGTGATCACGATCCTGTTTCTTTTTGGTCTACATTGCACCCCTTATATCTGACCCAGTACCCGCACAGATGATACCCTTATTGGTTGAGACGTGTGTTCCTGCACCTCCAACCGCTAATGTTTCCCTTATAAAGACCGACGTCTATTGCGCCAACATGCCTATCGCTTACTTTCAACACATACCTACGCCCCGGAAAGGTACTCCAGGTCAGTACCCTCGTAACGATCCTTTTGCTACAGCAGCATTTTCTACAACCTTACAGACCGCACCGTTTACACCTTTCACCTTTACATCGCTGTACGAGCCGATTTGATGGATCCTATAATACACTATGCATATTTTAGACCCTTACCATCCCTCACGTAGTGGAGGCCACATACGAGATGAGTTACTCCTGTAACACCAACTACAGTTTGAGGATATGAGTCGTGGAATGTTGGAGCTTGAGCTGACGCCTCAATTGGCAACTTCAGATACAAAACATTACATAACCGAAAACATGATTTAAGTGTCTACATCACAAGAAAACATTTTGTCAGAGAAGTTTATGTAAGACACCACGTCCTCCACCCTGTCTATTGTCAGCATACTTTGATTCGCCACATACATCAAGGTTCCTTTTGCGCTCTCGACCGTTGCTATTACACCGTTCCCAGGATTCTGATACTCATTTCTTTACTATCGAGCGGCAGAGCAGATAATTACTCCGACATATATACAGGCTCGAGGAGGGACTCACGCATGTTAGCAGTCACTTTTCTTTCCTCCTCCACCTCAGTCACCAGTATAGTTGGTTTCTGGATTATGCGGATTGCATTACACTTGGGTAAAGACACTAATGATAAGCCGGGGTTGCGGAGACTTTTGAGGACCACTTCTGATTATGAAATTTTGATGCACTAATATACTTGTTGGACAAGGGTAGGGTGACCCTGTGTCCCTTTTGATGTGATACATTTTGTTAGACACAGTGATTGTGGCAGGAGGATAATGAAAGCCCAATCATCTTTAAACATGCGACAATACTTATGACTAATAACTAATGAAAAACTCAGTCGCTATGTTCTTACTAAGCACGTTATTGATCTATGTGTGTGTGCTATAATTATAATACTACGTGCTTACTTGCTATGCTCTCATTAAACATAATCACCAAATTACTTGGTCATACTATGATTATACTATTGCTTGATTCGTTGGTATGATAACGTAATATGTGTGTGTGCACATGATCTTTAAACAACTATATGCACTCCCCGAACAAATAAGACCTGACCAATCTTCTTCTCAGAAGATGTCAATACGAGGGAACGTCGATACCCACAACCCTCTACCGACAACAGAGGCAGAAATGCAAGAGCGCCTCTAACAGGTCATCGCACGGTACGAGGCCCGTCGCTCTGATTGCAGCGGAGGTACCTCGGGAAATAACCCCCCCAACGGTAATGTCTAGTCCTTTAAGACACATTACAAAACGTTTGGACATTTCCACGAGTGCCTTGCTAAGGCCTTACACGAATAATGTTGCTTACATTGCAGGCTGCACCTACAAGCAGTTCTTGGACCACAAATCTCGAGAGTTCGACGGCACTGGGGGTGCCTTAGCCTTCGTGCGTTGGGTTGAAAAGACAAATTCTGTTTTACGATTGAGCAAATGTGACCCCGAACATCAAGTCAAGTATATAACTGGACTATTGGTGGATGAGGCTCTGTCATGGTGGAACCATCAAGTACGGACAATGGGCGAGACCGCTGCGTATACTATGACGTGGGACGAACTGAAAGATCTGATGCGTAAGAGACATTGCTCGAGGGCAGAAGTCCAGAAGCTAGAAACAGAACTGTGGAACTTAAAAATGGAAGGACCAAAGATAGCGGAGTATGTGCGGAGATTTAACGAATTATCACAAGTTGCCTTACTCCTGGGGGCACCAGAGTTTAAGAGAATTGAACAGTTCATAAGGGGATTGGCACCTCAGATTCTAAGCCTGGTAACCGCATCTAAACCTTCAACGATCACCGAGGCTATCAACATAAGCGTGGCACTCACGGAAGAAGCAGTTAGACGAGGAGAATTTACCACTGCGGAGGAGAAAAAGGAGACTGCTATAGAGGCATCTGGGGATAACAAGAGAAAACTCGTAAATTTCAAGATGGTTACTCGGGTAAGTAACAAGAAGAAGGCCAAGAAGGGAAAAGATTACAAGGGTATCCTACCTAAGTGTAACAATTGTTTACGTTATCATGTCGGGCGATGCAAATATGGAAATTGTGGTAACTGTGGCAAGGTGGGACATGTCAAGGAAACTTGTTGGCAAAATACTGAACATAGTAATGGGGGCCAAGACGGTAGTGAGAATCACAAAGGGGACAACGACAATGATAATTGTCGAGGCAGAATGAGTGATAAACAGAAACGTGCTCGAGGATGTTTAAACTGTGGAAGCAAAAAGCATTTCAGAAGATATTGCCCTAAAAATAATCAGGCGCAAGGATGAAAGCTCCCCACCGGAGCTAGGGAGACACGCCAGGGATCCAAGCATGGATATCGGTACGTCCCATATTACGCAATATTATGCATCTGTATTGCCAAATACTGTTGCAAATTTTACGATTCGCACTTCTAGAGTTCTAGAGCATAATTGGTTTAAGTAGCGAGTAAGTAGATATTCCAGTACCCATTAGAACTAGCTTAGGGGAAGCTAGTGGAAGCCAACACAGTAACTGGAATCGGCAAGATAGAACCCAGAGAGCGTAAGTTTATGCTAGATCTATTGCCAGTTGAGTTGGGAAGCTTCAACGTGGTAATTGGATGTATTAGTTGGCAAGCGATCGAGCGGAGGTTGATATCCGCACCTCGATGACAAATGAAGGAACAATCGTGACTCACGAAGCAGGATACGCCACCACCGATCACGAATTACTTAAGGCACGGAAGTTGTTGTGGGAAGGATGTGTTGTTTCCTGGCTCATGTCGAGGACAAGGGAGCCGAAGAACTAAAACTTAATGATACCCCCGTGATCGGAGTATACCCTGAAGTCTTCCTCGAAGACTTGCCAGAATTATCTCTGTGACAACCCTCACCAAACCAGGTATCCGTACGAGTTAATTAATATTTAATTACTGCTTAATTACTGTGCTTGCTTACAGCTGTGGTTAAACTGCTACTTGAATTCTGATATATACATGTTCATGCATCATACTTTATTACTGTCACTATATTATTTACACACAAACCTTAGTGACAACCTTGATGCACAAAAGCACAGTGAGCACATTATACGGGATACCCAGTAAGCATGCTGACATAGACAGCATCAGGCAGACACTGCCTCTAAGGCCTGTATGAGCCAGAGATAGTTTACTACACCTGTAGAGAGTGTAGGGAAATGAGGGTTGTAGAACTGCGTCACTAGGTGTTAATTATAGTGACCGGATGTGCCTAAAACGTATTTTTAGTACAAAATTCTGCACTTTAAATAAAAATTCAGCATTTATTTAACTAATAAAGTGCCAAAACATGAGAAAAATATTACTAGACACTCTCCAAAGTGTCGGGAATAAATTGTGTCACTAAAAAATATTAACGACACTTTAATTATTTATTAAACACTTTAACGGAGTAATAATCAACCGTACAACCGGACTTAACCCGGGACATAAAAATATTGTCATTGACATTGTTTTTCTTTTTTTGAGCCAGTTAGGGTCCCCGAATACCCTAACACCCGTTATAATTCACCACACACTAATATCTAGTCTTAACCTCCTAACTTAACAACTAATACTAATCATCTAGTTGAAGTTGAACCATGGAAACCCCCCCCCCCCCAAACGATTTTAGTCCCATGAGGGGACAACCACTTACAAATTTAGAATATAATAATCCCTCATGTCTTATATCTTCCTAGCATAATATCCTATGGTTAAATTTTGAGATTGGTTTATAAATATATCTCATGGTTTCCTAAACACTTCACACGCCACACTTAGAAAAATCACTTCTATCTCTCCTTCTCTTGAACTTACGGCCGAAACCATAGCACCACCCACCATCCATTTTTCAAGTTTGCTCAAGCTATTCTATTTATCTACAAGTGTGAAGGATCTCATACGAGGAAGCCCGGTGCTTACGGAATCGCGGGGACCTCACCACAACGCTTTTAACCACCCGTTTTTCGACTAGTTTCTTCCCTAGCCTCGAGCTAGTAGTAAGTGACTCTAAACGCCTTCTTGATCTATTCTAAAGTGGTTAATAAGAGTTTTGTCGGCTAAAAATTATGAAATATATAAGATCAAGACTAAAAGTCTACTAAAATGATGAACAAAGTGGATAATGGATGAACATAGGTGTAAAACTCATAAAACTAGTTTTGTTATGATTATCTTGTGTTGTTTTATGCTAGTGTTGGTTCGGATCGTCATCTAACCCGACTAAATCATGTTCATGGAACATGACCTAGTGTATGTTAAAGTGTGAAAAGTGGTTAGATGAAGAACACTACTACTTATAACCATGAACTTGTGTAAAAACAATTTTTCTTATGAAATGGAGTTCTAAACTAGTAGATCTAAAGATCTACAAGTGGTATTTTCAAAGGATCAAGTGTCAAGTGAAATCATATTTTTAAAGCCGGATCTTTCCCTAAACAAAAGTGATTTTTGTGAACACACAAGTGTGTAGACACTTGTGTAACAAAAAGTTTTAACAAAGAATTATTTTTATAATTTTTGGACAAGAAGTTGTAAATATGTATCTTCTTTAAAAACAAGTTTCTCAAGAAACCGATTTTATTTATAGAAAGATCTACTAAAAATAATGAAAAGTACTACGCACCTTTACATAAACCACAAGTTCATGTGTTTTGCGATTTATATCTATTTTGACTAGTTTGACGTTGAAATATTGTTTGTTAATGTTGGGAACATTGTTGATTTGAATCTTTAAAAGAAAATGATACGCTTGATAGCGTGGCCACCTCCAGTTACAGGGGAAACTCTGGCGAAATTTTTACAAAAATATAAACACTTGGAAATATTTTTGGTGACAAGTGTCTATAACTATATTTCTAACTTGTTTTCAAAATATAACTTTCGCCATGAATTTTTATTACAAAATAACCAAGTGTCGGAGGTTGGATTTTCGTAAATAAAACTTGTTAAAATATATATTTAGTATATATTTTTCATAATAGCACTTGTGTGAATCTTTATGATTATTTGTGAACTATACAAATATTATTTTTAGGGTAAAAATAATATTACTGAATATTAACGGCTCCAAAATAATACTAACGCCTTCACAATAAATATTTAAGTTACACCGGTATTATTAATACCACCAGAACCTTACAACGTAACTTACGCATTTTTAGAAAATACTCATAAGTGTGTATTTTGACAAGTATTATTTTGGGTAAAATTATATGGAATAAAATATAATATTTTTGGGAAAAATATTTATATTTTGGAGATAGATTTAAATTTATTTTAAGTGAAACTTAATAATATATTTCGAAGTTATACGAACGCACATGTATTAAAACCCCCATCCTTGAGAAGGAATATATTTATCAAATAATTACGAAGTGTAATTACGAAATAGTTGCCTAACTATTTCCCAAAGACATTTAACCTTAAACCAAGGCACGGCCGTCCATCTAATAGAAGTTAGTACGTGTAGGTCGTCGCACAGCAGGTTGACAGGGAGTTACTTTTTAGAGATGCACTTCGGTGAGTTCATGTCCCCCTTTTCTCTTAACTGTTTTTAGTTTTCTAAACTGCGGTGGGTGAAATACATGTTACTATGATTACGAGTACTTTTTACATGGTATGGTTAGCGTAAGGAGGGTTACTACTTAGATCATGTGAGTGGGTAGGCGCAACTTGAGGCCATTAATCCTCATTGTAGGACCGAGAGACAGTAGCGGTAGATCTATCTGGGTGTAGCGAGCCCAGCCCCAGGCCCAACAGAACGGACCTCGGGGTGACTTTGTGCCCAACGCAAAATCCGCTAGGTTTGAGTCTTCCTACTTGCACTTCACACATATCAATGGCCTTGCAAACCATTGGTGATCTCTTTTTCCTTATTTGCTACATACCAGGGATTTTTATACTTACAAAGGTTTTACATACTCACTTACACATGAACTCGCTCAACATTATTGTTGATTTTTCCAACTTACATGTATTTCAGGGAACTAAGGATCTGGCACGGTATGCTACGTTTTCACGCTGCATAGAGTTATGGGATCATCCGAGTTTAGGGGTTGTGGCTTTTACCTGGACGAGTCACAGTTCTTAAACTACGTCTATCTTAAGCTTGTGGTTGTGTCTTTCAAACAATATTTTTATATTATTAGGTTGTAATTTCCGTTGCATGTGTCAATGCATTAAGACAATGTTGTGGTATTTTACTTTTCAAACTTAAATCAATGGATGATCTGCATGGTTTTATTTTCATATAGCTTTGTTGTGATTAAGCTATGGTATTAAGAAGTCACACCAAATAAACCCACGCTTACGCAAAATCCAGGGTGTGACAATCTCCTCAACGACAAGTCGAATTTTTGCATCAATTCGATTCCAGGCGTCGCGCCTGTAGTCAATGCACCCTAAGCGGCTTACACCTTCGGAAATGCAAGGATTGACAGTGAAGTTTTAGTAGTGGATAGAGAAGGAAGATAACAGACCAAAATTCCCTTTTGGGTAACCTCAATTCCACTCGTCAAGAAGAAGGACGATGATTTTCAGGGAGCATCAACTTCCAGGAGCCGAACGAGCTAGCACACGAGAGTCGGTGACTCTTACTAAGGGTTAACGAACTTCTTACATAACTAACTATGAGGACCCAACTACTACTACACGACTGGTCGACGATCGAGCATCGTTAGCAGTGAATTTGAGAAGAAAAGTATTCCGGGGAAAATTGTGGGACAATGACTTGTTCTTAGACGTACACAAAAATGGTGCTTCCTACACAATGTACAAATCGGATCCACACGGGACACGAAATCTGGAGGATTTAGAAAACATATATTTAGAACCTTTGGGAACCCAGGTTCAAAACTCGTAAGGGTTTTACTTAGGAACCATATCTGTCAACTCAATCAACCATCATTAACCTAACAAACTTGTCATTTTCTTTCATGGAAATCTTCACTTTTACTTCTAGCAAGTAGATGTTTGCATCTCTACTTCCCTTAATGGTAGTTGCATCACAATAATTTTCTCGCTGAGAGCGAACCCACATTTGCTTCGATATCTGGTCATTTCTTCACTTTAGCAGATACTCGTTGTTCCTTTTCTTGGAAACTTACCTGACATACATGCATCATTTGCTACACATGTGATTTTGTTTTGAACAAACACTTCATTGGAATTTACATATTATTTTGCTAAACAAATTACTGATTCCTGATTCGAGTGACCTACATTATTGTTATTGTTGGCTCTTTTGTTACCAAGCCAACACACTTTCTTGAAACCGCTTTCTTTCAAGTTACATTCATGGTTTATTTTTGCTACCATGCCGAGAATACCTTTGTTGATACATACGTTTATTGTCGAGTTATGTTGAAACCAAGTTCAATTGCTTGAACTTATCCAGTTCACATGTTTAATTTGAAACGCTATATGATGTATTGAGAGCATCATATTCAACTATTTTTGCAAAGATTCTTTCAATTCGAATCGTAGTAGATTCGGTTGGTCTACGAATCCACTAAATCGTTTGATTTGTTTCGATACCTTGTGGTGATATTTTTCATAAAATTGAAGCTTGCGCTAATTTGGTTACTCACTTCGTACATGGATTCAATTCCCTATTTAGTTGTTAATAATCCATTTTGGATCTTCACGATCAAAGCGGTCTCAACACAATTGTGTGTTAAGGCAATGGTACATATATTCATTTCATAAGCACAATGTACCTCCTAACGATTCTTTCGTTGTCAATCAAATGCCTTGCGATACTTATTACTTTAATTGGAAACTCTATAACATGATATATATTCTTGGACTCACCAAATGTGAGCAATGTTTGTTTCGATTTGATGATTACCTACTTCGATATTATTCATATACATACGTGTGTGACTTAACCATAAGGAGTAGGGTAGTACAAATTTCGAGGACGAAATTTCTTTAACGGGGGGAGAATGTGACAACCCTCACCAAATCAGGTATCCTTACGAATTAATTAATATTTAATTAATGCTTAATTATTGTGCTTGCTTACAGTTGTGAATAAACTGCTACTTGATTCCTGATACATACACACTCATGCATCACATTTTATACAGTCACTCTATTATTTACACACAAACATCAGTGACAACCTTGATGCACAAAAGCACGGTGAGCACACTATACGGATAACCCAGTAAACATGCTGACATAGCCAGCATCAGACAGACACTGTCTCTGAGGCCAGTATGAATGGGGAATAGATTACTACACCAGTAGGGAGTGTAAGGAGGTGAGGATTGTTAAATTGTGTCACTAGGTGATAGTTATAGTGACCGGATGTGCCTAAAATATGCTTTAACAACAAAAATCCTGCACTTTAATACAAAATTCAGCATTTAAGCTAAATAGTAAAGTGCAAAAACATGGGAAAATAATACTAGACACTTTCCAAAGTGTCGGGAATTCATTGTGTCACTAAAACTAATATTAACGACACTTTAAATGCTTATTAAGCACTTTAACGGATTAATATCCAACCGAACAACCGGACTTTACCCGGAATATAAAAATATTGTTAATAACACTGTTTTTCCTTTTCTGAGCTAGTTAGGGTCCCCGAATACCCTAACACCCTTTATAATTCACAATACATTAGTAACTAATTTAATTACTTAACTAAACAAACTAGATCACTTAACTTTGGTTGAAATCCGATTGGATACCCCCTCCCCTTGAACGATTGGTTTCCCCATGTGGGGACACCCTCCACTAACCTTGATTATTTTATTCTTGATGCATAATATCTTGTTGACATAATATCCAATGGGTCTTACTAAATGATGGTTTATAAGAAGGCTTATAGGATAAACATCACATTCACAAACCACACTTCAAAATTTTTGCCTTCTCTTTCCCTCTTGGCTACTCTCGGCCGAACCCACACACAACCATCCACCCATCATTCAATTTCAATCTTGTAATTCTACTCACACACAAAGGTGAAAGGTCACACACGAGGATGCTCGGTGCTTACGGAATCACAAGGACCTCTCTACGACGCTATTATCCACCTTGTTTTCGCTTTGAATCTTCCCTAGCCTTGAGCTAGTTGTAAGTGATTCTAAACATCTTCTTGTTCATGTTTAAAGTGGTTAATAAGAGATTTAACGGGTAAAAATCATAAACACTAGAGATCAAAGTTTAAAGTCTTGTAAAGAAGATGAACTTGGTGGATAAAAAGAAACTAATAGTGTAAAACTTATGAAACTTGTTTTGTTATGATTATTTTATGTTGTTGATTGCTAGTAGTGGAACGGATCATCATCTAACCACGCTAGGTCATGTTTATGGAACATGAACTAGCATTATGTTTAGTGTAAATGTTACAAGATGGCGAACCCTTTCATACATGAACTTGTGTAAAAATAGTTTTCTCGTAAAATGGAGTTCTAAACTAGTAGATCTAAAGATCTACAAGTGGCATTTTCAAAGAACCAAGTGTAAGATGTAAACCATGTTTAAAAGCCGGATCTGTCTTGAAACAAAAGCATTTTTGTGAACAAACAAGTGTGTAGACACTTGTGTAACGAAAGGAGTTAACAAAGGAATATTTTCGTAATCCTTGGACTAGAAGTTGTAAACTTGCATTTTCTTTAAAAATAAGAGTTTCAAGAAACCGATTTCATTTTTAAGGATAGAAAGGTCTACTAAAAATAATGGAGAATTACTACGTATTCTTACACAACTTACAAGTTCATGTGTTTGCAATTTATGTATATTTTTGACTGGTTCGATATTTGAATATTGTATATTGATGACTGAAAAATTGTTGATTGAATTTTTAAAAGAAAATGATACGCTAGTAAGCGTGGCCACCTCCAGTTACAGAGGAAACTCTGGCGAAATTTTTTCAGAAATATAACACTTAGAAATATTTTCGTGACAAGTGTTATAAATATATTTTTAACTTGTTTTTCCAAACAAAGTTCGCCAAGATTTATATTACAAAATAACCAAGTGTCGGAGGTGGATTTTCGTAAATGAAACCTGTTAAATATATATTTAGAATATATATTTCATAGTAAAACACTTGTGTGAATTTATGATTATTATGTGAACTATATGTATATTATTTTTAGGGTAAAAATAATATAACTGGAATACATTGTGAAAGCACGACTCCAAAATAATAACAACGCGAACTCTAAAACGTAACTTATGTATATTTCGGAAAATATTCCTACGCGTATATTTTGATAAGTATTATTTTGGAAAAGGTATGAAATAAAATATAATATTTTTGGGAAAAATATGTATATTTTGGACAAGTGATTTAAAATATATTTTTTTTCAAGTGAGACTTAAAAATATATTTTTCGGAATTATAATGTATACGTATGTTTTGGTAAAATATTATTTTGGAAACTAAGAGGTGAAAATATATATATTTTGGGAATACGTTATTTTCGGACAAATGAGTTAAATGTATTTTATTAAGTGAGACTTAATAATATATTCTTGGTATTATATAAACGCACATGTATTAAAACTGTTGGACCGGTTTGTGACTCTGAAAAGTCAGTCAAGGACGTTCATCTTCACGTATAAAGGCGGAATCAATACACGCAAAGTAACAACAGCTTTTCTCTTTAATTCCTTCTTTATTTATGCTTTCTAAATGTAATTTGACAGAGTTTCGTTACAGCATGCATGACAAGGTCTCGCTCATAGTTACAAATGAAGTCACACATGGAGGTATATATAGACTAGCTGATTTCGCTTATATGGACTGCCATATAAGTGAAACCCCATGTGACTAAAGAGCGAAATCACCAGGTGACCTAATGAGCGAAATCCCTATGTACATAAAAGCGAAACCTCTCACTAATTATGACATAAAAGCGAAATTAACAACATTAAACCCTAATTTGACTTTTAAGCTCTAATCTTGACTATCTTGACCTAAGACTTGATTCAAACGTAGTCAACAGACATTCCGTGCACCAACAGACTCCCCCTTAGATGTTGACGAAGTCTTCAGCTCCGAGTCTTCAGTCTTGGTCTTTTCTCCAACTCTGTCTTTACATCATAAACAACTCTATCTTCACAGGTTCAGGTTCACTTCCTAGCTGCATCTTCAAACTTCCCTTTGACCGTTGATCCAGACTCCCCCTCTCAATATGCTAGAATCTGAGGTCTTTATCTGGTTCAAGCTTTGACATTTAGCTTCCATGGGAATGATGAAGTCCAAAACCTGTGTCTCAAACATCAAACATTACAAACTTATCTATTCACAAAAACACATTCTATCAGTTTTAGAAATCCACTCAAGTATTCAGGTCCAAATTAATGACCCTGATTACTCAATTAATCTACCAATTCTAATTTAATGACCTTGGTTGATCTTTTGACAATACAGACTGATTTTGTGAAACATTTTCAAAACTTTTCTAAAAAATGTAACAAACATCAAATTAATGAACTTGTTTTTGACTTTTTAATAACTCAAACTTCAACAAGATAAGCTCTCCTCATTCTCCAGTCCAGAACCTCCTGCATCTGCTTCAACATCTGAGAATCCAACAATCAACTCTCCACTTTGGTTTGTCTAAAATAAAGCAGAAATAAAATCTTTTTGGATTTTGAAATTGTTCTAAACTAAGAAATGAAATACAGAAAACTTAAATTGTAGAAAGTGAACAAAGTAAACTATATACAAACTTATTTTGGCAAGCGTGTCAGGGAATCATATCAGCTATCAGACAAATTACAAGTACCGTTAAGCTTCATTTCATACTCAGACTTAAACAATTCACCTCGATTGTCGATATACTGATCCATCTTAATTTCTCACACAAATTTCAATTTACTCAGGATACGATTTAGATGTCTTATGAACTTAGCTCATTCATGTGTCCCACCTCTTGAATATACTCCCGTATCCAGAATCCCAATATTCTGTCTTACAGGTGAGTATACTACAATGATATCTGTACATAAATTAGGTAATGCGAGGGCCGAGGGATCTCAGGTCGATACTTCTGTATGCGCAGAGAGATATCAGCTTCGACTTTACGGTATGTCCCCTTTAGAGTATCTTTTAGCTACAACAGCAGCGACTATCAATTTTATTGTTTCATCAGCATGCTGAGGGTTTATGCTATGTTTCTTGCATTTGTGGAAAGTATTATCCAAGGACTAGGTCAGAACTTCCATTCAGCAGAAGTCCCGGAATAATACCCCAGACATCATTGAGTATAAAAACCTAGTATATCAGAATACGAGACCTTTCAAACGAGATTTCAGGGGTTACCTATATATCCAAGTAGTGTTCCCCACGAATTTCACAAGTTTGAAATTTTAGGTTTATATCCCGAATAAATCTACTAAATGTGAGAAAACCTATCGACACATCATTAGTGAGACTGTTTAACTCATTTAAACTTTATAAATCTTTAGCATACTGTAATTGTCTAGCCGATGTACTATCATTTTCCCTATATACACAAGCTCTTTTTCAGTTTTTATATTGTTTTTGTATTTTGAAATTTTATCATGTTTTTGTATTTTTGCATTTTTTACTGTTTTTGTATTTTCTGAAAATATATCTATATACATCTATCTACTCCCCCTAAATACCAAAACAAGTAAAAAATCGACAAACCATTGCAGATTGTTTTTCGTCTTCTTCCGCAACAGTACTCTCATCAACGCCAA
Organism: Helianthus tuberosus; assembly: GCA_030545235.1. Lineage (NCBI taxonomy): Eukaryota > Viridiplantae > Streptophyta > Magnoliopsida > Asterales > Asteraceae > Helianthus > Helianthus tuberosus. Next base: position 488,459 of record JARYGA010022949.1, read on the forward strand.
TAATTCCATCCGACACCGAAAGAAGCTTCATACCATTCAGTTTTAACAAATATTTAAACCGATTTTTATCAAAATCTTTGGTATGTAAATCAGCTTTCTGTTCGTCAGTGTGGATTTTCTCAATTCGTATCAACTTTTTCTCGAAACAATCGCGAATAAAGTGATGACGAATTTCTATGTGTTTAGTTTTAGCGTGATGTACTGGATTCTTTGTTATATTTATAGCTGCCTCATTATCAACAAAAAGAGGTGTGTTAAGAAACTGCAAACCGTAGTCGCGCATCTGTTGCTGTATCGACAGGATCTGAGAGCAGCAACTGCTAGCAGAAACATACTCCGCTTCACATGTAGATAGCGCTACAGACGTTTGTTTCTTACACTGCCAGGTAACCAATCTAGGTCCAAAGAACTGGCATCCTGCAGTTGTTGATTTGGAATTGACTTTGCAGCATCCGAAATCTGAATCGGAATACCCTTCGAGCGTAAAATCGCCTTTCCTAGGATACCACAACCCCAATGAAGGAGTTCCTTTCAGGTAGCACAATATCCTCTTCACAATAATCATATGCAAAGCTCTCGGGTTAGATTGATATCTTGCTGCGAGGCACATTGGGTACATGATATCAGGACGTGAAGCAGTTAAGTACATCAATGAACCTATCATGGATCGATAGAACGTTTCACCAGCCCTGTCTCCGGTGAGATCTGGGTGAATCCCATGATTTGTTGCAAGTGGGGTAGCAGCTGGAGTAGAACTTGACATCCCAAATTTCTCTAGAATATCATGAACGTACTTCGTCTGGTGAATGAAAATTCCCTCAGGAAGTTGTTCAACTTGTAGACCCAAAAAGAATTTCATCTCCCCCATTGATGACATTTCAAACTTTTGCTTCATCACTGATTCAAAATCTTTGCACAGATTTTCATTTGTCGACCCAAAGATTATATCGTCCACATAAATCTGAACTATCAGAAGATGACCGTCGACTTCTTTAGTGAAGAGAGTGGCATCCACTTTTCCATGAATGAACTTGTTGGCTAGTAGGTGTTGAGACAAAGTCTCGTACCAAGCTCTCGGGGCCTGGTGTAAACCATACAACGCTTTGTCCAATAAGTAGACCTTGTTTTTGTGGATTGGATCGGTGAAGCCCGGTGGCTGTCCGACATAAACCTCCTCTTTGACCTTCCCATAAAGAAACGCCGATTTTACATCTAACTGATATACTTAGAAGTTCTTCCAAGACGCAAAAGCAAAGGAAAATTCTGATTGCCTCTAGTCGTGCTACAGGAGCATAGACTTCTGTAAAATCAATTCCCTCCTGTTGACTAAAGCCCTGAACAACGAGTCGAGCTTTGTTGCGAACCACAACTCCTCTATCGTCTCTCTTACACTTTAATACCCATTTAGTATTGATTTTCCTGTGACCATCCGGCAAATCAACTAACTTCCACACTCCTAATTTTTCAAATTGGATCAGTTCCTCCTGCATCGCATTGACCCAAGAGTCTTCTGTAAGCGCCTCTTTGTAAGTTCTTGGTTCAACCTGCGAGATAAAACAACTCAATGAGAATTCAGTTTGCAAAGGAGCAACTGTTGTATAAAAACATGTAAGCCCTTTATCAATCTGTCTTCGAGTGCGAACTCCTGCTTGCAATTCTCCTATGATCAACTCCTCTGGATGATATGAAAGAGTTCGCGGCATTTCTTCGCTTGGAACATCTACATTACCCTCCAGATTAGTAACATTCTGATCCGCATCTTATTCACCAACTTGGTTTGTTTGACTTGAAATCTGGATCTGCTCCCCCTCAGAATCTAAATCACCATGACCAAAGATCGGCATGTTTTCAGCTTCTTGATTATCATTCTCAACCGACTGATTATCTTGAGCAACTTCATTCTGTTGGACATCATCGTGTTCACCAGCATTACTCGGACCTGCTTCATCATCATTTGAAGTTTCCCGTGGTCGCCTCGAATACTCAGCTGGGAACCTTTGCTGTGACTCGTATTCGCGCAAAATATCCAACTCATCAAAGAAATCTTCATCTTCCTCTGATTCTTCTCTCATGTCAAATGAATCCCACAGTTTGTCATAATGATAACGCCATGAATCTCCAGGATTCTGCGGCGGCATAGTATAACCTTGACATTCAACATTTCCAGCTTCAATAATCCTCTTCTCACTTGGAACGAAGACACGTCGCATCGGATTTGCATAACCAACAAATATTCCCTCAATGCACTTCGGACCAAACTTTCCATGAGGCTCTATAACAGTACAGGGTGACCCGAACGGTTCTAGATACTTCAAATTCGGTTTACGGTTATTGATTAGCTCAAAGCATGTTTTGTTGAACTTCTTGACAGTGAGAACCCTGTTGAGCGTATAGCATGCGGCGGAAACAGCTTCAGCCCAAAAATTTATCGGTAACTTTGAATCTGCGAGCATAGTTCTAGCCGTCTCGATTAGTGTCCGGTTTTTGCGTTCTGCGACTCCATTCTGCTGCGGAGTGTACGAAGCACTAAATTCATGCAAAATACCTCTTTCATCACAAAATTCTTCCATCATGCTGTTCTAGAATTCAGTACCATTATCACTTCAAATTCTTTTGATACGCCTTTGGTACAGATTCTCAATCTTCTTAAATAACGCCATCAAACTGTCAAACGTTTCGTCTTTCGTTTTCAAGAAAGAAACCCACGAAAATCTGGAATAATCATCAGTAACGACCAAACAATAGTAATCTCCTGTAATACTTTTGACATTCACAGGACCAAACAAATCCATGTGAAGTCTTTCCAGAGGTCTCGAAACTGAATTGACTTGCTTTGTAGGGTGTGACTTTTTCTTCTGCTTGCCTTTAACACAACTAATGCAATCCCCTTCCAGATGAAAACCTTTGACATGAACTCCAAGAACCAAATCATTGTGCACCAAGTGATTCATCTTCCTTAAGTGAATATGCCCCATCTTGCGGTGCCACAATCTCGATTCTTTCTCAGTTGCTCTGGACACAAAACAATGAGCCTGACCCGTGGTTGTAGTAGCTACGCTCATGTCCAACACGTACAGATCATTAACTCTCGGTGCCCTCATGATAATCCATTCCTCAGGTATTACAAATCCTGGTTTCAAGATCAAACATTCTTTATCAGTGAAGTGAGTAGTATACATCCTGTCACAGATCTGGGAGATACTCAGCAGATTGTTCTCTAGCTCAGCAATGTAGTTAACTCTTTCAAACGTCACAATCCCGTTGGATAACGTTCCTTCACCTATAATCCTTCCTCCTTGATTACCCGCAAAACCTACGTAACCACCATTTATATTTCTCACATCATACAGCAACGCAGTCTTCCCTGTCATATGTCTTGAAGCTCCACTATCCATGATCCATCTGGATACAAGTTTTGGAAGTTCCTGCACATAACAAACATTGACTTAAACTTTATTAAAGATGCCGATTCATGCTTCGCAATCGAGGAAGCTCCGGCAATTCAAACTGTTTAGTCAAACATGGAATCCACCCTAGCCTCATCAGCCTTAGGTGTAACCTTGACTCTCGCAATTTGAATTTTGAAGTTTTCAGCCTTCATAGGTGGAAAATTTTCATCATAATCAATTGGAATTGATTCCTCAGAAGATGAAATCTTTTTCTCACTTTTTGGTTTCCAAACTTGTTGAGATAATGCAATCCGCTTGTAAAATTTGTCATTTTTAGTTACCACTTTCTTTACGGGTTCATTTTTCACTTTGATATTGTCATTTTTCACACTCTTTTTCTCAACAACTATTTGTGCTTTACCCTTCTCATCAACTTTCTTCTGTTGAATCTTCACAGTTTCAGTCTTAGGCTTCACATTGGTACACTTTCGTGCAATGTGACCAACTTGATTACATCTGAAACATGTTCGAGTATCAACACCTCGACTTGTGCCTTCAGACTGAGACTGTGAAGCTCTTTTCTCAAAGAACTCTTCATTTGATTTTGAAAAAATCTCTTTCTCTTCATCAGCAAGTGAACTCGAACTGTTCACAAACTTTTTCTTTTCAGCAAACCTCTTGTTTGTAACATTTCTTTTCTGATAATTCCTACCACCCTGATAACCACCCGACCAGTTATTTCGATTATTATTATAAAAACGTGATGGATTAACAAATTTCTTGTAGTATGATTTATCTTTCTCAAAACTCATTTTTCTCTTTGTTTGACTCAGATTGTTCACTTCTGACAACTCAACTTCGATCAACTTGAAAACATTTGTCAATTTGTTCATATTAACATTCTCAATCGGAAACTCAGAATCTGAAAACAACTTATCTGAACCCAACATCTTGTACATGACAAGATTTGATTCTTCATTTAAGTTGTTCTTGGACTTTTGTTTCGGAATGTAGTTGTCCAAGAAACACCCATCTTCCTTAGTAGTGTCACTATCCGTTTTTAGCACATTTTCAATAACGCCTTTTACAATATTATTTTGGACACTATCATCATTGGAAGATGTGAACGTGACATCAATTGAATCCAGAAGATTCATTTCACTTTCTTCTTCAATTTCAACCAACCCTGATTGCTTTTTCGTGTAGTTATCAAGAACAGGTGGTGGAACTTGATGAAAACCCACCCCGGTTCCATCAGAATAAACATCTTCGCCTGCTTTGTCTTTCCCGATGGGTTTGGGAATAATGTGTTGCAACACAAAGCTTGCGGAGTTATAACTTTTAAGTTTCAACTGGATTCGCTCGTTTTCAATTTCAGCCTCTTGAAATTGAAGTTTCAGTTTAGCGATTTCATCCAGTTGTTGGTTGATTGATTCTTCTTTTACTCTAAGCACTGCTTTTAGTTGAACATTTTCTTTATAAGTTTTACCATTTCGATCATCATTATCTTTCATTGTGCTTTTGAGTTTTTCAAACTTCTTAGAAATCTGACGGTTTTCAAGAATTAACTTTTCATTTTCTTGTTTAATTTTGTCATGATCAATTTTATCATTTTCAATTTTGTTAGTTAACTCTTTTATCCGTTCAGTTGAAGCTTTAACTCTTCTGTCACGGTCAAGAATTTGATTCTCAACACTTCTGACTTTTGCTGTCAGATCTTCAACTTTCTTACCGTTGAGATATGTGACTGTATTACAAAATTTGCACTCTTTGATGAAATTTTTGCAATCAACATTTCCATCAATTTTCTTACCTGACGCATTTGTTGACAAATTTGAACTGACCTAGCTTTTAGACTCAGACACGGAGTTAGAGTCTACCTCAAGTGCCTTAGCAGCCAGCACTTTGTCAGCCATTTTTCCTAGGTTTTCAGCAGTTAACTCCTGCGTTGTGTCAATAACCCCAGTATCAATTTTCTTTGACTTCTCGTTCTCTTCTTTCTCCTTTTTCTCTTTCTCTTCTTTCTCTTTCTCGTCTCCAGTTCCCCACCATTTATTCTGCCAATACTCATCCTCATCTTTAAACTCCTTGATTATGGCTTCCAGATCAAGAGTTTTGTCATCAACTGCAATATTTCCATATTCATCAAGATAACACTCTCTGTCCGGATCCCATCTATTTGCTCTCCTTGCTTCCAAATAGATACCGGATATTCTAATTATCCTGTTTTCAGCCAGCATTTTTCTGTATCTATACTTCTGCTCTTCAGTTCTGTTGTATTTCCATGGAATAGGTTCATTCTTTGCCATGAAAGCGTAACCAACCGCATCTTCCTCCGGTAGAACCTCTTGACTCCAATCATACCCCTCATCATTGTAAATCACCGCAAGAGCTCTAGATTTCTCTTTGTTGTCTTCAACCTGCTTCAATCTAGGCGGCTCGGATTTATTCTGATGATATATTGCCTTCTTGTAGTAATCCTCTCTGAAAGGGTTCTCTGACTCATCAGCATATGCGTTTCTGCATTCTCGTTTGAAGTGACCTTTCTGCTTACACTTGATGCACGTCACCTTGGACTTATCGAACCCCAGCTTAGTAGATGGACCACCAATTGTCTTCCTGCCGGTAATTTCCATGAAACGCTGTGCTCGACGAACAGCACTGGCCATACACCAACGAATGTCGATCAGCTCCATTTACTCAGGATCTATCTGATCATAATCTTCCTTCGTCAGGTTGGTGTTGCCTATCTTCCCTGCTACTAACCCTTCATATGATTCCAACACAGATGCTAGAAAAATCATCTGCTGTTTAGCAGACTCCTCGTCAAAATTCTGAGCATTCTTTAAGTCTATTGCAATGTTGCATTGAAACTTTGCATCAGAATGACTTGCAGATGATGAAGATCCACTGTGATAACCACTGTGATTTCCACTGCTTTGACTGCTTTGACTTTCTTTGCTAGTTGTGGACATATTCTCAGCAGAAAACGCAGTCTTGGGAGAAGTTGCTTTTGGCATCATGCTTTTTGGATAATACAAATCCAAATTCTGCTGGTAGGATGAGTGATTGACTTTGTATGTCTTCTTTAGTTCCAGCTCGTGACTTTCGAGTTTCTCAATCAGCAAATCCACAGTCAACACTTCTGGCGCTTTGATTGTATTCTCCAGCATCAGCGCATAATACCTCCAATCCATTTCGTCTAGCAATGAATCAAACAACTTGTCTACTAGCTCATCTTCAGAATATGTAATTTCATGTCTAGCTAGTTCCAGCTTCAGATGACCAAACCTTTCTATCATTTTACAAACTGACTCGTTCTTTAAACATCCAAAAAGATCAAACTCTTTTCTAAGAAGTTTTCTTTTGTTTTTCACGATTTCAGTACTTCCTAAACATTTCTTTTCTAATTTTTCCCAGAGATCTTTTGCATTTGAATAATCGATCAACGAGATTATGTCCTCCCGGACGGACTGAAACAACAAAGCCACACACTTTTGTTCAGCTACAAACGACTTGATCTCCTCAGCTGATGTTAGAGTTTCACCATTTTTGTTTCCATTGACATAACCGTTTATCAGACTCTTCCAGCTGGGAAATGCAAATGCCATCAACCAATCTTCAAACTTTCTTGACCACCGACTGTATTCCTCGATAGCCATTAGCTTTGGTGTAACACCTGTGCCTCCACGTCCATCAAACAAATACCAAACCAATGAAATATTATATTTCATACTTGGGATTTGTAAAAATATGTGTATCATTTGCACATATCAATTCTCGTTCAATTTCAAACTCTAAATCGCTTTCTGGAGGGTTATACGCGCACTGATGCGTAAATATAACCAGTTTAATGCAACAAACACTCCGGAGTAGTGACATAGGATTAACATACCTTAAATAACCTTTACATAACTTAGAAATAAGTTTTGGAAGGTTTGGTATGCCGAAATCAAGTTTAATCGCTTACAGGGACTAAAGTTGACAAACTGCGAAAGTATGCCAATTTGAACTGTAACAGACATTCCGGAACATGACCATAAGTTAAACATACCATATATATCCTTTACATAGCTTAGAAATAGGCTTTGAGGGGTTCGGTGTGCTAAAATAAACTTTTGGGTCATTCAGGGACTAAAAGTGTCAAAAAGTGCACAAGTTTGCATTTTCGCGCATAACTTACGTTCTGAATACATCCGGACATCCAAAAATTTATGTAAGCACTAAAATATTTTATTTTAGTGTTCGCCATAAGAAAAATCCATTCGTCACGTCATTTGGATCGTTTTTCGCATTCGGGACCAGATTCGATGTATTAGCCGTTGTTTAATTCACAACCACACATTCTAACAATGCTTAGTCAGCGGATAAGGATGGAATTTAGGCACCATGACATTTCAACACATGTATGGATGGAATTTAAACACCTAAACACCATGACATTTCAACACATGTATGGATGGAATTTAAACACCTAAACACCATGACATTTCAACACATGTATGGATGGAATTTAAACACCTAAACACCATGACATTTCAACACATGTATGGATGGAATTTAAACACCTAAACACCATGACATTTCAACACATGTACGGATGGGATTAAGGCACGTTTTCCATGAAGCGATCTTAACGGTTCGGGTATTCCTATAAATACCCAACCACCCCCATTGCTAAAAATCACTAGAAACTTGATTTGAGAAACTCTAAGTTGAAACATTTGTTTCATACCTGAGATTTTTGAATCGAGTTTAGCATTCGGGGACCCTTCGTAAGTATTCTTTCGTTCTTTTCCTTATTTTACTGCTTTTCGAGTCAGAAAGTCAAACTTTGTTTGACTTTCAGCGTTGACCAGTAATGGTCAATGCGAAGTTCGTTTGAACTTCGCAACGTGATTGTAATCACGTTGGTTATAGTCCCTTGGGACTATGCCTACTGATTACCACGTTGTCTAGGGTCGTAGGGTAAGCGATCTGATAAATCGCTTATACCTTCGAACCCGACCCAGTTTGGTCGATCATTAGGATCCGACCAAATACATTAGGTGACCATAGTAGGTAGGGAATAACCTTCCGAGGTTATACCCTATGGTCACATCGTTTGAGTAGTTGTATGATAGGTGGTTTATATGCCTTAGGTAAATTACCAGAATACCCTTTTCATGTATAATTGGTAATTAAGCATATGTAACCTAAACCTTTGTCACATAACTGATTATGTAACATGTTTAGGCATATAACACTTGTCATAGGGCTAGTTAGACGGTCCGAACGCGTTTCACGCGCACGACGCGTTAAAGTAGCATAAGTTACCTTAATGGGTCGCGATGGGTCGATAATACTTAGGTTAAGTTTCATTTAGTATGTAGGCTTTGTTAAACCATATCATATGAGTTCCTACACTCATTTGGTTTACAAACCCTCATGCTACCCAGTCTTCCGATTTAGGTCCGGGTTAATTATGTAGTTACCTATATTAGGTACCGTTTGATTTCCGGGACTCCTCTAGCTTACTTGGTAGTTGTTCAAGACTCCTAAGCACTCCCAGGCGAGTACTTTGTTCCCCTCTTTTACTGTTTTCAACTGTTTTGGGGTGACTCATATGTGCTAAATGTTTTACAATAATTTCAATAACAATTGCAATGTGGTTTCAAGAACGCTAACAATTATTTCAAGAACGCTAACAATGATTTCAAGAACGAATACAATGATTTCAAAAACTAATAACAAATTTCAAAAAGTGAACAAAACTTGTTGGTTGTAGTTTACATGACCGATGACATTCATTAGCAATGATCAAGCCGACCAGTATTAGGTTATGGTACCATAGGATCTGACAAATCCCGTTATTTACTGCACCCATTGTTATGTGTGGGGGTTGTGGGTAGCGACTGAATCTGTAATTATTAACTTATCCTTTGGTAAGGGTTTGTTAAGAACGAGAGCGAGAGCGAGATGGAGCGAGGAACGCGTCAAGAAGGTTTGAATGTTATTAGAGAATCGACCATAAAGTAGTTTCACAATTAAAACAAGAACGACTAGAACGATTTTACAAAATGGGTTAACGATTGGGTAAACATTTTAACATGATTGACATTTGATCATGCATTTCTCACAAAACATAACTTTGATTTAAACCAAGTTTTACTTCAATACTTTGTTTTTGTGCATATGGTTTAGTTGAGACATTTCACTTGCCATACATGGATATTTGACATAGACATTTGACATGGATATTTGACATAGACATTTGACATGGATATTTGACATAGACATTTGACAATTTATTTAAACATAGACATTTTACATTGTTTAGTTTGGTTTGATTAAGTGATTAAGTAACGATGTGTGTGTAATATGATACAAGCATGGTGGATACGCCGCTGGTACTTCCTATATATAAGTGTTTGTATGGTATTACATATCATAGCGTTATTTGAATCATTTCAGTTTGAGACATAGAACATTTTATACAAGTAACATACTTTTCACAAGACATTTATTTACAAACAACTTATCTTATACAAACTCATTTTACATGGTTATTCATTTAATCATGCATTATTCTCTTATTATACATATCACCTGAACTTATTATTTTTCAAATGATTTACAAAGACAAAGCAAATTACAAGGTTCATGACTAAACATTTTCTTCAACAGAAGTCATGAATCTTATTTTCACAAAACCTATGTACTCGCCAGCATTTCTTTGCTGACCTCGTTTTCACATATGTTTCAGGTATTGTTGGATGATATCGATTGATAAGATGCATGCTCACATAGGACTGGACAAGGCCTTAGTGACTCAATAACAATGATAGACTATGTTTAAATAGTGTATTTAGATTTCCAGACGATGTAATTATTCAATGTTTAATAAAACGAAACACTCTTTGGTATCCATGGTTATGAAACATTAATTCTGTTGCAACACGCCCCGATGTTTCCGTCGCGATTTGTTGTTTTACGCGGTCGGGGTGTGACAGAAAAGATGGTATCAGAGCCAATGGTTATAGGGAATTAGGTTATTAGTAATGCTTTGACCTAGTCTATAACCTTCTTAGGACCCTAACGCGAGTTTACTTGCGTTTAGTCATAAAACAATACCGTCACCTATCCTTAGGTGACGACCACAACAAGAACATAAATTTCAAAACCGCTTTGAAAACTAATCATCTGTTCTAGGATGATTGATTACTAGGTTTTGAACCCTCTATTGTAAGGTTTTGAACTCTCTATTATATGGTTTTGAACCCCTTTGAGTTTTCAAAACTTCGTCAAGGTTTTGGGTTTTAAATGATGTGAACACGTGCAAACTGGAAGGGTGAATGCCTGTATTCTGGGTTTTCTGTCTAGGCAAGCACTTCGTATACATCTCATCAGACGCGAGACCAGTTGTGCTTACCTGGGAATTCTTGGGATGAGTGTTCACTTATAGGCGAGCATGTCTTCGCGATACATTATTTTTGACCCATTTACTTTGATTAGTCACCGTCTCATTTGTTTGCCTTAGGTAACAAACAAATGATCGAAATTTTCATGCGTTATCATTCTGTTTTGATTGTCCAATAATCTTTCACCTGTTTCTCCCTATGCCTTTCTTTTTCTTCAAGAATGTCTCTTCATCACGATGACGCTCAGATATCTGAGCAAGCAGCCAAATTCGCTCAGCGAATAGGCGAAGTAGTCCTGAAGACTGTTGAATTAGCTACTGCCATATATCATCTCCAGGATGAAGCCACTCAAGAGTCACCAAGACAGGCAGGACCTAGTCAGGCGACAACACCATCAGCCAATAAACCAATCGAGGAATCAAAGACCATGGATGAACGATCCCTTAAGAAGTCAAAGAAGCGAAAGGCTTCTCAGAACTTCGCCATGGTCGCTCACAATGGTAAAGCAGTCCCCAACCAACCAGCTTAACCCCTGCTAGGTGTGTATGGCTTTTCCTATGATACCTACATCAAGGAACTATGTACCTTACAAACTACTCTTGCGATTCCTCTCTTTCAAATGATTGCTCATGATTCCCTCAAAAATTTTAAGTACTCGTTTCACTCTAAGAAACAAAGTACAGAAAATTAAGTGACATTATGAGTAATCGTGCTTTTCGCACATCTGTGCCTTTAAATCCTTGGTTATATAACTAAAGGTATTTTCAAATCTCATATCCATTACGTTTTGATTTTTCAACATACACAGTACCAGTATTTCAAAACAATCTCCATGATCTCAAAACATTTCATATAGTTTGAAAACAATTTTTCTAGATGCATTGTCTATGTTATTTCAAAAACATTGGCCATGTTATCAAAACCAACCTTCCTAATTTCAAAATATTTCATATAGTCTGAAGACAATATTAACACAATACATTTTCTTATCAAGTGCATGATTTCGAAAAACATCATTCATGTCTTTCAAAAACCTTATACATAATTTCAAACTTTCATCTCGCATGATTTTAAAACATTTTTGTAAATATATCTACTTAATACACCTACTTTATGATTTCAAAAGTATTATATATAAGGTTTCAAAAACGTTAAACACATTTTTCTTAAAAGAACCCCATGCATAGTTTTCAAAAATATTTTCCTCATACATTGACTTAACCTTCAAAATTCTGCTTCATATGTCGCCTTGACATATCAAGCATCTCAAACTTCATAAGCATTTTACATCATGTTTTGACCTAAGCACATCCCGTGCAAGATTTCAAAACATCTCCAACTTCTAAAATCCACATGGGATCTTTTTATCTCCACAATTAGACCCTTGTGGATAATCATCATTCAAATCAGAGTCCTTAATTGGATTCCTTATGTACCTTAATTCGAACACTTCGGTTCCTAATAATCGAAATCGAATTTTCTTTTTGAATCTTTCTATCTTTATAGTCGGATTCTTGATAACGTTTAAAGTACCAAATGAAATCCACGGGATGGATTCCTAGTGTGCTTTAAATGCATGTACGCAATTTACAAGACAAATTAACGAACAATTTTGTGGTTATGTGATATGTGTTTATGTGTTCTCCTCTATGATTTTTGTGTGATCCGATTTTCAAATCCTCATAGAATCTTTCATATCTTCATATGAGGGATTCATAATAGGATATTCAAAAGGTACTACCTTAAATCCTTATGGGCTTCTACCTAGTAGTTAAGACCCTTGGATTGTATAGTACCACTCCATGATTCTTAAGAGACCTTAAGTGGTCTAGTCAAAAAGATTGATTCACAATTTGGTTAGAAAACGACATCTAGTGATGTAGCTGAACAGACTCCTTGATAGTCTATTTAGATCATTTATTGATTTAATATAAAGGACTCTATGGCGGTCTAGTCACACTCATCACAGATTCATTCATTTGGTTTTTTCCCCTACATATTATAAAATAGACTGTGTAAACTGTGCAAGGAATTGTCTGATTATGGACATGTACATAATTATGAAATTTATGGCACAGAAACCCAGTAAGGTTTATTATGTGTAAGAACCGATAGTGACAAATAACGAAATGAGAACGATGTAATGGAGGTACGGTGGACGCACCAATGACGCTTCATATACTTGTATATAAGTATCCCTCTTACATTGCAAACATAATGTTATTAAGGTTACTAGAAGTTCAGAACCCTAACCAATGTTGTTTGATCTTTTCAACTTCATATTTTCAAGCTCTCACAAGTTTCCTATAAATAAATTTCGGGACGAAATTTCCTAAAGTAGGGGAGACTGTAACACCTGTGCCTCCACGTCCATCAAACAAATACCAAACCAATGAAATATTATATTTCATACTTGGGATTTGTAAAAATATGTGTATCATTTGCACATATCAATTCTCGTTCAATTTCAAACTCTAAATCGCTTTCTGGAGGGTTATACGCGCACTGATGCGTAAATATAACCAGTTTAATGCAACAAACACTCCGGAGTAGTGACATAGGATTAACATACCTTAAATAACCTTTACATAACTTAGAAATAAGTTTTGGAAGGTTTGGTATGCCGAAATCAAGTTTAATCGCTTACAGGGACTAAAGTTGACAAACTGCGAAAGTATGCCAATTTGAACTGTAACAGACATTCCGGAACATGACCATAAGTTAAACATACCATATATATCCTTTACATAGCTTAGAAATAGGCTTTGAGGGGTTCGGTGTGCTAAAATAAACTTTTGGGTCATTCAGGGACTAAAAGTGTCAAAAAGTGCACAAGTTTGCATTTTCGCGCATAACTTACGTTCTGAATACATCCGGACATCCAAAAATTTATGTAAGCACTAAAATATTTTATTTTAGTGTTCGCCATAAGAAAAATCCATTCGTCACGTCATTTGGATCGTTTTTCGCATTCGGGACCAGATTCGATGTATTAGCCGTTGTTTAATTCACAACCACACATTCTAACAATGCTTAGTCAGCGGATAAGGATGGAATTTAGGCACCATGACATTTCAACACATGTATGGATGGAATTTAAACACCTAAACACCATGACATTTCAACACATGTATGGATGGAATTTAAACACCTAAACACCATGACATTTCAACACATGTATGGATGGAATTTAAACACCTAAACACCATGACATTTCAACACATGTATGGATGGAATTTAAACACCTAAACACCATGACATTTCAACACATGTATGGATGGAATTTAAACACCTAAACACCATGACATTTCAACACATGTACGGATGGGATTAAGGCACGTTTTCCATGAAGCGATCTTAACGGTTCGGGTATTCCTATAAATACCCAACCACCCCCATTGCTAAAAATCACTAGAAACTTGATTTGAGAAACTCTAAGTTGAAACATTTGTTTCATACCTGAGATTTTTGAATCGAGTTTAGCATTCGGGGACCCTTCGTAAGTATTCTTTCGTTCTTTTCCTTATTTTACTGCTTTTCGAGTCAGAAAGTCAAACTTTGTTTGACTTTCAGCGTTGACCAGTAATGGTCAATGCGAAGTTCGTTTGAACTTCGCAACGTGATTGTAATCACGTTGGTTATAGTCCCTTGGGACTATGCCTACTGATTACCACGTTGTCTAGGGTCGTAGGGTAAGCGATCTGATAAATCGCTTATACCTTCGAACCCGACCCAGTTTGGTCGATCATTAGGATCCGACCAAATACATTAGGTGACCATAGTAGGTAGGGAATAACCTTCCGAGGTTATACCCTATGGTCACATCGTTTGAGTAGTTGTATGATAGGTGGTTTATATGCCTTAGGTAAATTACCAGAATACCCTTTTCATGTATAATTGGTAATTAAGCATATGTAACCTAAACCTTTGTCACATAACTGATTATGTAACATGTTTAGGCATATAACACTTGTCATAGGGCTAGTTAGACGGTCCGAACGCGTTTCACGCGCACGACGCGTTAAAGTAGCATAAGTTACCTTAATGGGTCGCGATGGGTCGATAATACTTAGGTTAAGTTTCATTTAGTATGTAGGCTTTGTTAAACCATATCATATGAGTTCCTACACTCATTTGGTTTACAAACCCTCATGCTACCCAGTCTTCCGATTTAGGTCCGGGTTAATTATGTAGTTACCTATATTAGGTACCGTTTGATTTCCGGGACTCCTCTAGCTTACTTGGTAGTTGTTCAAGACTCCTAAGCACTCCCAGGCGAGTACTTTGTTCCCCTCTTTTACTGTTTTCAACTGTTTTGGGGTGACTCATATGTGCTAAATGTTTTACAATAATTTCAATAACAATTGCAATGTGGTTTCAAGAACGCTAACAATTATTTCAAGAACGCTAACAATGATTTCAAGAACGAATACAATGATTTCAAAAACTAATAACAAATTTCAAAAAGTGAACAAAACTTGTTGGTTGTAGTTTACATGACCGATGACATTCATTAGCAATGATCAAGCCGACCAGTATTAGGTTATGGTACCATAGGATCTGACAAATCCCGTTATTTACTGCACCCATTGTTATGTGTGGGGGTTGTGGGTAGCGACTGAATCTGTAATTATTAACTTATCCTTTGGTAAGGGTTTGTTAAGAACGAGAGCGAGAGCGAGATGGAGCGAGGAACGCGTCAAGAAGGTTTGAATGTTATTAGAGAATCGACCATAAAGTAGTTTCACAATTAAAACAAGAACGACTAGAACGATTTTACAAAATGGGTTAACGATTGGGTAAACATTTTAACATGATTGACATTTGATCATGCATTTCTCACAAAACATAACTTTGATTTAAACCAAGTTTTACTTCAATACTTTGTTTTTGTGCATATGGTTTAGTTGAGACATTTCACTTGCCATACATGGATATTTGACATAGACATTTGACATGGATATTTGACATAGACATTTGACATGGATATTTGACATAGACATTTGACAATTTATTTAAACATAGACATTTTACATTGTTTAGTTTGGTTTGATTAAGTGATTAAGTAACGATGTGTGTGTAATATGATACAAGCATGGTGGATACGCCGCTGGTACTTCCTATATATAAGTGTTTGTATGGTATTACATATCATAGCGTTATTTGAATCATTTCAGTTTGAGACATAGAACATTTTATACAAGTAACATACTTTTCACAAGACATTTATTTACAAACAACTTATCTTATACAAACTCATTTTACATGGTTATTCATTTAATCATGCATTATTCTCTTATTATACATATCACCTGAACTTATTATTTTTCAAATGATTTACAAAGACAAAGCAAATTACAAGGT
This sequence comes from Helianthus tuberosus, assembly GCA_030545235.1. Lineage (NCBI taxonomy): Eukaryota > Viridiplantae > Streptophyta > Magnoliopsida > Asterales > Asteraceae > Helianthus > Helianthus tuberosus. The sequence continues at coordinate 504,612 of JARYGA010022949.1, forward strand.
TCATGACTAAACATTTTCTTCAACAGAAGTCATGAATCTTATTTTCACAAAACCTATGTACTCGCCAGCATTTCTTTGCTGACCTCGTTTTCACATATGTTTCAGGTATTGTTGGATGATATCGATTGATAAGATGCATGCTCACATAGGACTGGACAAGGCCTTAGTGACTCAATAACAATGATAGACTATGTTTAAATAGTGTATTTAGATTTCCAGACGATGTAATTATTCAATGTTTAATAAAACGAAACACTCTTTGGTATCCATGGTTATGAAACATTAATTCTGTTGCAACACGCCCCGATGTTTCCGTCGCGATTTGTTGTTTTACGCGGTCGGGGTGTGACATTTGGAGGTTTATTGAATGTTCCGAAAGCACTTTCCGATTCCCAAGCTTCCGTTAACTTTTTCTTCGTATTCGATGGATTCTCATTCGTATTGCTTGACGAAGAATCATCATTTCCAGAATTTCCAGCGAATGCGTACATGTCGCTAAATGGATTCAAGAATATGTCATCCATCTTGATTTTACCTGCAAAAATCAGCCAACACTTAAACAAATTTTCGAATTTTTTAAAAACAGTGACACAAAAGCGAAATCATCTTTAATGACACAAAAACGAAATCAGTAGTGTGACTTATAAGCGAAATCAGTAGTGTGTGACAGATAAGCGAAACCACTCTTGACAGAAAAGCGAAATCAGGCTATGTCTGTATAAGCAAAATCAGGGATGTGTGTCCCTATGAGCGAAATCAGGCAACTGTCCGTATAAGCGAAACTAGTGTGATGTCCGTATGAGCGAAATTAACCAATTACACGTCCTTAAAAGTGAAATCCCTTCGATTGTCCGTAAAAGCGAAATCACGTTTTTAACTGATTTTTACCATTTTTAAGCCGTGTTTTAACCTGGATCTTTCTAGGGTTTGTTAATTGTATATTTTACACGTTATACTAACAAATCAGACAATTTCAACCGTAGGAACCAGTTTAAATCAAAAAAGTATAAGAGAAAGTGAGTAGAAATGAGAGAATTTTGTTGAATCAGCTGTAGTAGTATGAACTCCTCGTCCTGAAGCACTGATACCACTTGTTGGACCGGTTTGTGACCCTGAAAAGTCAGTCAAGGACGTTCATCTTCACGTATAAAGGCGGAATCAATACACGCAAAGTAACAACAGCTTTTCTCTTTAATTCCTTCTTTATTTATGCTTTCTGAATGTAATTTGACAGAGTTTCGTTACAGCATGCATGACAAGGTCTTGCTCATAGTTACAAATGAAGTCACACATGGAGGTATATATAGACTAGCTGATTTCGCTTATATGGACTGCCATATAAGCGAAACCCCATGTGACTAAAGAGCGAAATCACCAGGTGACCTAATGAGCGAAATCCCTATGTACATAAAAGCGAAACCTCTCACTAATTATGACATAAAAGCGAAATTAACAACATTAAACCCTAATTTGACTTTTAAGCTCTAATCTTGACTATATTGACCTAAGACTTGATTCAAACGTAGTCAACAGACATTCCGTGCACCAACAAAAACCCCCATCCTTGGGAAGGAAATACGCATATACAATACTTGAGAAGTATAACTCTAAAATAGTTGTCTAACTATTATTCCAGAACTAAATACAATTATGATAACTTGGAATAATACTAGAATCGTAACTCGAAATCATACATACTAAGACAAGGCACTACCCGTTCGTCTAATAGGCATTAGACCATTATAGGTAGTCGTGTTGACTAAGGAGACTTGGGTTACGCATACTGAAGACGCAATACAGTGAGTTCATGTCCCCCTTTTCTCTTAACTGTTTTCCAGTTTTAAACTGCGGGGGTGAAATACATGTTACTGTGTTTACGAATACTTTTATACATGGTATGGTTAGCTTAAGGAGGGTTTACTACTTAGATCATGTGAGTGAGTAGGCACAACTAGAGGCCATTAATCCTCATTGTAGGACCGAGGGTCGTAAGTGGTAGATCTATCTGGGTGTAGCGAGCCCAACCGCTAAGCCCGCTTAGTGGACCAGGTGGTGACTTTGAGCCCGACGCAAAATCTGCTAGGTTTGAGTCTTCCTACGGCACTTCACACATATCATTGGCTTTGCAACCCAATGGTGATCTCTTTTTCCTTAATTGCTACATACCAGGGACTTTTATACATACTTACAACATTTTCAAATGTTTGTACATACACACTTACACATGAACTCGCTCAACTTTATGTTGACTTTTTCAAACTACATGTATTTCAGGAAACTAACGGATCTGGCACGGTATGCACGTATTTTCAAGCTGTGTTGAATAAAGAAGTCATCCAGGGTTTAGAAGGTGTAACCTCTTCCTGGACGGGTTACATATCTCTAAACCTAGTATTGTTTAAAGTCTTTTAAGTCTTTATAAACTCAATTAAATCAAGTTAAGGTTTGTAACTTATTTTGTGATTGTTGAAAATGGGATTTTTCTAAACTTTATTAATGGATGAATATCTCATGTTTTTATCATATAGCATTGTTATGATTGTTGCTATGGTATTAAGAAATCACACCAAATAAACCCACGCTTCCGCAAAGCCAGGGTGTGACAATATCCGAGACAAAAACCCACAAGAATCATGTTATCTATGTGATTTAGGTTTGTGATTTTACCGTATAGAAGATAACCCTATGTTTTGATACCCGAGACAAAAACCCACAATAATCAAACAAAACCAAACCTCTGTTTTGATATCTGAGACAAAAACCCACAAGAATCATGTTATCGATGCGATTTAGGTAAGTGATTTTACCTTGGATTGTTATCGATGAAGATGAAGATGATGAAGATGATGAAGATGAAGATGATGAAGATGTATTGTTCGAAAGATGAAGATGATGAAGATGAAGATGATGATGATAATCGGCGTTGGGAGATGGGAGAGATTTTCTTGACAGATTTGGTTGAGAAGTGTGATGAAACTGTTCGAATCATGATGAACCGAGATTTTATAATATAACAATTCTTGAAGTCTCTTATGAACAGTATATTGATTGCACATGAATTGAATGTTTATTACGATTGTGCCATCTCTTTTATTTAATTTATAATCTTATTATCATTTTGTGTTCACAGCTAAATTTTCCAAAGTGAATTGATATACTATATTTTAAATCGAATTTTATGTAATAGATCTGTAATATTTATATACTATACAAAATAATGTGATATAAAAAACCTAACAAAAAAACACAATAAAAGCAAAGAAATATAACACTATACAAAAGAAACTGCTATTTAATACAAGTCTCCAAATATGAATTAAAAAGAATATCAAACCCTCCCAGTTTCTGAAAAAAAAAAAAGTAAAAAGCTAATAAGTTTTAAACACTATTGTGTTTTTACTCGTTGTGTCTTCAAATAGATGACACAATCAAAAAAGATTTGTACCACTCAAATGCCGACTATAACATACCATTACCACACGCAATCAAATAACTTACATTTTACTAACAACGGTGGACTTATAATACAAAGGGATTGAAAAAAACTGTAAGAAACTATTACAAAGAGACAAGTGACAAGTTTTGATAACAATATAATGTATATCTGTAACATCCCAGGCTAACCACACCATGATACTATCCGCTTTAGCCAAGACGTTCCAACATCTCCTCATTGATTTAAAACGGGTCATGATGTTGAAGGTATCAAGACCCTTACAACGAAGCCTTCATTCCCCTTCACAACCAATGTGGGATGTTACAAATCACACTCCTTATAGGTCCCAACATCCTCGATGGCACACCAGACCAATCCCTAGCACTAATACCATCTGTAACAGCCCAACATAACCACACCATCATAATGTCCACTTTGGCTAGGTCGAAAAAAATCAATACCAAATCAAGGTTGGTTTAAAGAAACAAAACATTTATATATTATTAATTTAAAACAATGTTATGCATCATTTTTTGTACTTTATGCTTATAGGGTGACTTTTTGCGATGGTTGGTTGCACCTATAGTTTAGGATTGCATATATGTATTGTACCTTATGTTTTATGAGTTTAAAAAATGCTTGGTTGTAGGATCATACGACATTATATTTTATTATTATCTTTGTTTTTATTATTATTTATTTCATCTTTTATGAGTTTAAAAAACGTTTGGTTGTAGATTCATAGGACATATATGTATTGTACCCTATGTTTTATGAGTTTAAGAAATGTTTGGTTGTAGGTTCATATGACATTATATTTAATTATGATGCTTCGTAGCTTGATTTAAAAAACATGTAATATATATGATTTTGGGTAATGCCAACATTGTTGTGCAAACTTTTACTACACAGATTATGTGGTACTTTATATATTAAATCTGGACAATAAATAGATTGTGCTGGTTTTTTTAAGGCACCAAAGCAATCGATTGAAACATGACGAAACAAATAAGAACAAACATTATTAAAGTTGAAATATAACAAAACGGCAAAACAATACATCATTTAAACTAATCATGTAGCATCGTTTTGACGATCAAATGAGTCAATTCAAGTCAATACACGACTGTTTGAGTGGCGGAAACAAACAAACAGCTTTGAATCAGTAAAGAAATGAGTAGAAAACAGAGAATATCACTTTAATACTTGTTTCTCATTTATATATCACTTGAAAATCCGGCAGCAGTTCGGTACACAACTGATGACCCCGTTACAAATGAGAAACACACTACACCTATATATAGGGACTTGATTTCTCTTGAACATGACACTGATCATTTCAAGCGGAATCTCTTCACTTGATTTCGCTTGAAATGACACAGGTCACTTTCAAGCGAAATTACATCACAAAATACATAATTACACTTTTAACCCTTCTAGACCCTATACAAACACGACCTAGACTTAAGACAAAGGTTGTAGACATTGTGCACCAACAAACTCCCCCTTGGATATAGCCGGAGTCTTTTGTCTAGTCTTCGGGTCTTCACATCGACTTTAATTTTTCCTCTCTAGGCTTAGGCTTTTTCGTTAGCACATTTCTCAGCTTCTCATTATCTTTCTTTGCTTTCATTTCTTCTTCAGCTTGCATCCTCATCCACTTCCCTTTGTTTTCTTCCAGCTTCTTTCGTTCTCTTTCAACTTTCAACTTTTCTTTTTCTTCAAGCGACCACCATTTAGACGACCACTTGTTCTCAGAATTAATACCCTTCTGGAAGCAGACAGATACAACTTTCTGAAATTGCATGGCTTGTTCTTTATCTTCAGCTTGGAAACGGATCTTGTTGACAGATAAACATTCAATATCTTTTGCAGAGCAATTTACCAATCACATAGGGTCATAAACAAAGATCTCTCTGATTTCATTCCCTGCTCTGTATGTTATCACAGCCTCAGTAGATATACAACTATACACCCAGCCCATAAAACCTTTGTAGAACTCTTATTCCATCTTTGGAACTGGTATATTCTTCATCACTTTTGGTTTTTTCACATTCAAGATCATTTCTTCATTTCCGGTTTCAGGATTGTTTCTTCTAACTTTCTTTGGATAATGAGGCTTCCAATGCTTGAAATCTTTCAGAGCTTCAAACTTGATTAAACCCCACATTGCAATATCATTCTTTCTTACTGGATACCCCAAGGTTCTCACTTTTGATAACTCCTCTACATCCCACCAAGGTAGGGACATAACATCGCATAAACGTTCAAAGTACTGAACTCCACATTCTCTTCTGATAGCATATGCATTAACTTGAGGTAGAAAACCCCAGCTAATGATATCTCCCATCGAAATACTTCTATCTCTTTGATAATACTTCAGAGGACGTTTAAACTTTCTTTCATTACTTTTCTTGAACCACTTCTTGCGTTCTTCCTTTTCTGGATCTTTTGTCATTCCATCAAAGTTCTTATCTTTTAGAATCTCAGCAACTTTCCTTCTCAGCTCATCTCTATTTTCTTGACTGAAAAACTCCATCAAAGTAGGAAATTCAGAAGTGTCTTCATTCGTACTATCTTCATCAGTGCAATCCTCAACCTCAACCCTATCATAGACATCCGCATCTTCAACATACTTATATTCATACTCAGGTTTATGATTGATATCGAAAGCATTCAGTTCATCTTCAAAATCAAACTTGAACTCATTTTCTTTCACATTAAACATCTTCAGAACTTCGTCCAAAGTATATGTATGCCTGATTTCTCCCTCTTCTACATCAGGCTCTATACATAGAATCAACTTTTCAACTTCATCCACATTTTGATCACCTACTTGCTCCCCCTCTCTATCAGCTCCCTCTGATACTTCATTTACATCGTCATTCATGTAGTCATCAACATTCTTTTCATTTGATGCTTCAGTAACAGTAACACCCGTACCACCCTGATTGTTATCATCATCATTATCATCATCAGAACTATGACTACTTGCAGAGAATACTTTTTCTTCATCATCATCCTCTTCATCATCATCATTAACCACATTAAGTAACACATCTTTATCCAATATAGCAGGAACAGAAGAGATAGGAACAGGCTGCTCATAATATGATTCAGAAGCAGTTGATAAAACAATTGCCCTTTCTTCAGAAACACCTTCTATGCCTTTGCCTTTATCCTTCATTCTAGCATCAATCTCTGCTTGTTTTTTAGCTCTAATTTCTTCAATCTTTATCTCATCAAATTGTTGCTCAACAAATTTACCAAGCATCTTCTCTAGCACCTTGTTTATCATAAACATCTCATGCTCTTTCTGTGCTTTCAGGGCCTCAAGCTCTTTGTTTTTCAACTTGAAATATTCATTTTGTTCATCTTTGCGTGTCTTTTCCACAAGCAACTCAGCAATTTGAACTCTCATGATATCAATCTCAGCTTCATCAGCTTCAATCTTTTTCAGCAAAGCAGAATTTTGAGCTTCCACAGACTTAACATGCTTTACCAATCTCTTATTCTCAGCTACAACTTCTTCAATTCTCTTTTCCAAATACTTAACTTGATTATCAGTTGCAAAATTGAAATCACCGATGTCTTCAAGAGGAATATTTTGAGGAATATTCAGAAAATCTTTGTAACCAGAAGATCCAGGTGTGGTTTGAATACGTGGTTGTGAAGATGGTGGTGTTTGAAAAATTTGTTCAGATGTAACAACAGGTTGTTCATATGGTGGTGAAAGATGTGGTGGAGGTGATGGTGGTGTTGTGGATTGTTTTGGTGGTGATTTATGTGGAGATTTTGGTGGTGATGGTTCAGGTGGTGGTGAAGAAGGTTTACTGGATTCCTGGATTGGTTTCTTTTTTAAAAAAATCTTCAATGGCTTTGCCTTCTTTGGAGTAACTATAAGTTTCCTTGCAACTGTTTTCTTTTTACCTCCAGAAGTAGATGGCGTTTGAACATCTTCTTGTGAAGGAATGTACACATCATCATCATCTTTAGCACTCCTTCTTCTCTTTTTCTGTTTCTCTTTTTCTACTGCAGACATGACTATTTTAAAACGTTCAGTTTCATCAATTTCATCTTCAGAAGAACTTGTTGTGCTTTTATCAACATCATCACTCTGAACATCCTCAACAACTTTCTCTTGTTCAGCATTGAATTTAGTAAGAGATCTTAAAAGTCTTGCAGATTCAGGAGAATACTGAACATTTCCTTCAATATTAGCTTCAGCTTCAGTCTCAGCTTCAGCTTCAATTTCAACTTCTGCTTCTTTATCAGATTCATCAATGAGCAAAGTTTTAGGTGCTTTCTTTTGCCGTTTCTTGGGTTGTGAAGACGAACCCTCTCCTACTTGCACTTTAGGAGTTACTTTCCTACTCCTCTTTTTCTTCTCCTTCAAGAACCATTCATTACGTGTTTCTTTGAAGTCTTTAAGAGCTTTCAACTCATCTGCATATCCAGCTTCTTTCATCTCTTCTTCATTCCTCCAGTTCTGGTGATTCACTGGATCTGGATCCTGATAATTACTATCTTTGATAGCACCGAAGAACTCAGCTTGCTTAGTTAGCTCAGGATGATATCTTGCCAGCTGCTTCACAGAATCATTATCCATATGAGATAGAATCAGCAAATCATTATTCTCATCTCGTACAATGTTAGGATAGGCATGATCGATCATCATCTGAATAAATCTTGGATACAACCAAGTCTTCCTCTTCGAAGTCACTTCATCTACTAAGTAATGAAATACAACATACAAAAAGTTGTACTTTTTGTTTAACACCAGAGCAACCACCATTTTCATGTTATAATCACGCATAGCATCGTATCTACCCTTTTGATGACTCAAAGCTTGTAACACTGAATGAATCAAGAACTTGTAAGGCTTTGTAAACTTTGACTTCAGATAGTTTGCACTATTCATAGCTCCACTGTAACCCATTCTCAGCAAACATCCTTTCACCATTCTCTCTAGAAATTTAGTTGGAGAATCTACATCATCTGGAAAATCTATAACTTCTCGAACAAGAGCCTCAGAAATAATGATTGGCTTTTCTTTTCCATTCACCTCTACCACTGAATTGATCACTTTGCTTGTTTCGTTGTAAGTGGCATTCTCCTAAAAACGCTTAATATGAGATCTGAAAACCAAGTGTTTGTCTGTCAAAGCCTTCTGTATTGGCACTCTCCTCATGAACTCCAAAATGCTTCTGAACTCCGACAACTTTGGACTCCTTGCCTCATCAAGATCACAGCAACTGTTGTGTAGAGCGTTAAACAATACATTCGACGGCTGGAAAACAACATCACGCAAACAAATTCAATTATTTTGAAAATTTTCAAATTAAACATCACTCAATCGAAATCAGTTATATAATGTTGTACACTCAAGCGAAAACTTCCTAATACATGTAAAAGCATTTCAAGCGGAATCACTTCAAGCTAAAACAGCTATTCTGCTTGAATGATACTTGATCAACAGAAAGCCTTTTCAAGCGAAATCAAGCCATAACATACCGCTTGAAACTGTCAACATTATACCCAAAAATTTTCAAGTCCAGATGTTCAAATTGGTCACTTGGGTTTGTTCTATGTTAGATTCTGAGCAAGATGGTATAATTTTTACCCAATAACCATCCCTAAACAGTCCTAGATCTAAGTCCAAAACTCTGTTCAAACGTCGTTCAAATGAAATCTTAGATCTGCAACAATCAAACAACATAAATCTGTTCTACACTCAATTCTGACAACACCCAATTGTTTTACTTTCATTAATCATCAATATTAAACCCTAAATCTAGGTTTTCTAACTTATTCAACACTGACACACACAAACAGACGAGATCTGGTCCAAATCAGTACAATCACTTACATTCACCATGTTAATAGTTGAACCGGCCAACTAAAAACACAAGATCTAACAAAAAATGGGCAGAATAACGGCTGTAAAATGATGATTTGGAGGTCTTGCTGGAGATCGCCTCGAACACTCTTTGAAGCGGGATAGGAACTATGAGCTATTCAAGCGGAACCCTCCCACTATTTATAGACGGCGTGATTTCGCTTGAAATTGTCACAATGTCACACCCTGGCTTTTGCGGAAGCGTGGGTTTATTTGGTGTGACTTCTTAATACCATAGCAACAATCACAACAATGCTATATGATTAAAAATACAAGATGTTCATCCGTTAATAAAAGTGAGAAAATACTTCCATAACATTGTTTAGAAACATCGACATTTGAAATAAGTTACATCCATAAATTATTTAAAACGTGTTCATAAGACACACAAAAGACTTTGGATAAGACGAGGTTTAGAGACATGTAACCCGTCCAAGAGTAGATTACATCTCTCAAACTTCACAACTCTGGATGACATCTATTTATCCAACGCAGCTAGACACATGCATACCCTGCCAGATCCTGCTAGTTCCCTGAAATACATGTAGTTTGAAAAATCAACAAAAAAAGTTGAGCGAGTTCATGTGTATGTCTGTGAGTATAAACCTTTGTAATATGTCTTGTATGTATAAAAGTCCCTGGTATGTAGCAATAAGGAAAAAAAATATACCACCAATGGGTTGCAAAGCCACTGGTAAGTGTGACAAGGTGCAGGAAAACTCAAACCTAGCAAATTTGTACCGGGCTTCCGGCTGGAAGACATAGTCACCTCTATGGGTCACCCTGACCTCATGGGTGTGGGCTCGCTACACCCAAATAGATCTACTCTATCACTCATGTCCCTCGGTCCTACGATGAGGATTAATGGCCTTAAGTGTTGTGCATAAAAAAAATGTTTGTAATAGTCGTAATATACTTGGTACTCGTTCTCACCAAGAATGCTTCTTGTATTTTTTGTATTCTCAAATTGCATCATACTTGGTACTCGTTCTCACCAAGAGTGCTTTTTGTTATTATACCATTTGTAAACATTGTAATATTTGTAACATGTATTCCACCCCGAAGTATAAAACTAAAAACAGTAAAGAGAAAAGGGGGACATGAACTCACACCATGTATAAAAATGTCTGTAATAGTTGTAACATGTATTCCACCCCCGAAGTATAAAACTGAAAACAGTAAAAGAAAAGGGGGACATGAACTCACAAATGTCTGTACTAGTTGTAACATACTTGGTACTCATTCTCACCAAGAGTGTTTCTTGTTATTATATCATTTGTAAACATTGTAATATTTGTAACATGTATTCCACCCCCGAAGTATAAAACTGAAAACAATTAAGAGAAAAGGGTGACATGAACTCACACCATGTATACAAGCGTCTGAAAGTGTCTGTAATAATTGTAACATGTATTCCACCCCCGAATTATAAAACTAAAAACAGTTAAGAGAAAAGGGGGACATGAACTCACACCATGTATAAAAAATGTCTGTAATAGTTGTAACATGTATTCCACCCCCGAAGTGTAAAACTGAAAACAATTAAAAGAAAAGGGGGACATGAACTCACACCATGTATAAAAAAAATGTCTGAAAGTGTCTGTAATAATTGTAACATGTATTTCACCCCCGAAGTATAAAACTGAAAACAGTTAAGAGAAAAGGGGGACATGAACTCACACCATGTATAAAAATGTCTGTAAAAATTGTAACATGTATTCCACCCCCGAAGTATAAAACTGAAAACAATTAAGAGAAAAGGGGGACATGAACTCACACCATGTATAAAAATGTCTGTAAAAATTGTAACATGTATTCCACCCCCGAAGAATAAAACTGAAAACAATTAAGAAAAAAGGGGGACATGAACTCACCTTGATTACGAGTAAGTCCTAACGAGTATGCAAATGTGAGAGTTCTTGGAAATAAGATTCCACGTCACTCTAATTGATTGAACACGCAACAATATGGAATATGTATTAATAATAATGTGTAATTGAATGAGCGGAGATCCTAAATCTCTAGGATTCGATAGTGTTTTGTCTAAAAGAAATAATGTGATAATTATATAACTAATTATCAAAAATAATTAATTTAAATCAGAATAATACTGATTTAAAATAATTATTACGTAAGTATATATTATGTATGGGAATATATATATAGTTTGTAAATTAAATCCTTGTAAGTTAAGTCCAAGAGTTAGATTGTTATGTTAATGTCCAAAATCACATATCAATAAAAAGATGATCGGACGGTATGATTTACCATCACCTATCATCATGAGTATGACCGGATTGTATCACATATCAATACAAGTATGATAGGACGGTATAAATTACTCATCTCTTATCAATACAAGCATGATCGGATTGAAAGGAAAATAACATTATAATAATTGCTTAACCCAAAACACAAATCTTATCACAAGAATTATGGTAGACTCGGTTGGAAAACCAAAACACTTGCCACCACAAGACTATGATAGTAGTTGAGTTAGCTTAGCCCAAAACACAAATCTTATCACAAGAATTATGGTAGACTCGGTTGGAAAACCAAAACACTTGCCACCACAAGAACTATGATAGATTTGGATGGTTTTAATTTTTGTTGTTATGTTAGTCATTAATATCAGAAAGTTAAGAGGGTTTTCACACCTCTAAACTCATGAGAATTAATCATACATAAGTGTCTTGAACATGGTTTTGATTAGAAGTATGGTAGATATAATCTTCATGCATGTTAGTATGAATATGGATAAAATATAAGATTATTCATCAAAAACAGGAAATATGGATCATGAAATGGTGTTGTTATACCTTTGTTTGATAAGCTAAACTGAGGGAAACAATCATAGGGATGATCCAAGCTTGATAGAAGAAGATTTGATGAAGAAAAGATGAAGAAATATGAGTTTGAACTCACTTGTATACTAAGAAAAATTCTGCACTTGTTCTAAAAAATGCAGAATTTGAAAGAGGATTTTGATGATTTAGAAGTGTTTGGCAAGTGTAATTGAGGCCTAAGGTGGTGTATTTATAGATGGAAAGGGGTAGGTGGTGATCTAAATGGGTCAAATGGCTGCAAAATTAGGCAAGAAATGAGAAAAAATGCTGCATTTTCGTCAAGTTAAGTTGCTGGCGGAATAGTACCCTGCAGGGTACTATTCACGCTAGCAGTTTTTTTTTTAAATACTATGGATTAAAACAAACACTTTTTATAAAAGGGACCTATACTAAAACCATTTCTAAAAATTATTAAAAATTCTTTTGTATAAAAATTTATTAGAAAAATAATTTTTCTAATAATTTTTCTTTGTATAGTTTTTCGGTTTCTTATAAAAATCTTGTGTTTATCCATTAACAATGTGATAAAAAAATGTATTACCATTATGATTAACGCCTTGAAAAGTAAAATACAAATATGAAAATACGAGGCGTTACAGTCTCCCCTACTTTAGGAAATTTCGTCCCGAAATTTATTCAGAAGGAAGGCTTGAAAGGGTTTTAGCAAACAGAAGAGGATTGTTTAAAATTGAGGCATTGGAGTTTGAGACAACAGAGTATAATTGAGGTATAAGGGTAAACGATTTATCTAATAACGATCATGAGTATAAGAATAGCATAAGTGTTGGATAGATGAACGCAGTGTATTTAGAATGAAGTCTCGTCGTGGACAATCGGATATAATGCGTTGTGAGTTGTCTAAAGTTGTATTCGGTGTCATGTTACGTTCTGTGTTTTATCATACTTAGTAGTACACTCTATGGTTCTCATGAGCCAATCACTATAATCCCGTGTGCACCCGTGATTATATTGATCGTCGCATGATCTTCACAGCTTGTACTAGTTATGTATGAATTAGGGTATACATAAAAAAATTATGAATGTGTATGTGTAAGAATGTAGTATGTAAGCAAGTCCATGCTTAAGTATGTATAGGACCCACGTAAGCGAATCACTCGGATTACGCTCGCGTATTGGTACAAATGTATGAATCCTGAGTATGAATGAAAGTATGATCATAAGTATAAGTTTAAGTATGAGTATGCACTTAAGTATGAGTATAAGCATAAAACGTACGAGTAGTACGAGTATAAGTATAAGCATGAAACGTATGAATATAAATATAAATACGAGCATAAGTATAAAATGTATTGTTATGAGTATGAGCATGAGCGTGAGTACGAATACTAATGAGTGCGTGTATAGTATAAATTGAAACATGGCAAATTTTAACATGTAAAACAATCATGAAAATTTATGATGTGAACAAATTACATTTGAAACATGTCATGTAATGGATCAATTTCAGGTTCAAAACTATCAGGTAGTGGAGGTAGTGGATCTAGTTGCATACGGGCATCTAGCATGCTTTCCAACCATTGATTCCGTTCTGTCAGCCTTTGTACTTGTCGTAACAAATCTTGGTTCTGATTGTTTTACCTAGCCATTTCAACTACCATTGGATCTGGAGGTAGATCCATTTGAGGCACCATACTTGGGCCTGCTATATCAGTTGGTGGTAGTTGTTCCCCTACGTTCAATAGCGATAGATAAGACTGTGGCGGAAATGGCTCCGATGCTAACTGTTCTTGGAGCATTAAGTTTTCATCAAACCATTCATCTTGCGTCATTGGAGCCTCCTTGAAGACTATCGGTGAGAAGCCTTGCGAGACGTTTGGTGTTAATGGTTGGGATGGGTTAACTGTAATGTATTCTTGTACGTATGGCGGCGGTGGTAGCATATCATATCGATAAAAAGACTGTTGAGGAAGCTGAAATAATGATTGTTGTAGATTTTGTGTAGGGGTACTTTCTAAGACAATTTGAACTTGAAAAGAGTCTTGGTAAAACAATCTTATATTATTTATAAGTCCTTATAGACATACGAGAAAAGTTGGTTTGGTTTCCGCTTGAGGGCGGATATCTTTAGTAAAATGATGGAGTGTGATCGTGTTTTAATAACTAGGAATTTCATGGGCAAGAGAGTCATTAGACTGATTAAGTATCTATAAGCGGTAGGGGAAAACATAAGGTCATAGGAATCAAACGAAACGTTTCTGGTGGAATAGTTTCATAAAATCAATGATGGGGATAGAAAACGCATAATAAGATGGATATCATTTATTCCACGAATAAACGACATCAATGACAAGTCAAAGTAGTTGGGTTCTTATAACTTAGTGAAGTCATGCTTTAGCCTATAAGTGAACACTCATTCCACGAATTCCCAGGTAAGCACAACTGGTTCCTCGAGTCGGAATTTGTACGAAGTGCTTGCCTAGACAGAAAATTGGTCCGGTCATAGTAAGTATAGTAAGTAAGCAATATAATACAATAACCCATAACATCCTATGTCATAACGCAAAATAAAGAATTCAATAACGCATGTAAGTCACAATCAATGTGAGCAAGTAATTATCCTAGTCTTCCCCAGACTATCCCACCCAGTCTCCTAGACTGAACTCCCTAGTTTCTCAAACTAACTCCCTGGCCTCTAAGACCAAACCTTCCCAGTCTCAAAGACTAACTTTTCCCCAGCCTCTAAGGCTGAACCTTCCCAATCTCTAAGATTGAACCCCTCAGTCTCTAAGACTGAACAAATCTGAAATGTATTTGTGCCTTTTGTTTGTAAAAAGTTCATACCCTGGATCTGGACGCTTTGTATATGCAATGTAAAAATGTTTTCGTGAGAGCCCTGATGATCATAGTCTAGACTCGAGAAAGAATCCTAGTTCGCTATGATCGAGGCTCTGATACCAAGCTGTCACACCCTAGCTTTTGCGGAAGCGTGGGTTTATTTGGTGTGACTTCTTAATACCATAGCAACAATCACAACAATGCTATATGATTAAAAATACGAGATGTTCATCCGTTAATAAAAGTGAGAAAATACTTCCATAACATTGTTTAGAAACATCGACATTTGAAATAAGTTACATCCATAAATTATTTAAAACGTGTTCATAAGACACACAAAAGACTTTGGATAAGACGAGGTTTAGAGACATGTAACCCGTCCAGGAGTAGATTACATCTCTCAAACTTCACAACTCTGGATGACATCTATTTATCCAACGCAGCTAGACACATGCATACCCTGCCAGATCCTGCTAGTTCCCTGAAATACATGTAGTTTGAAAAATCAACAAAAAAAGTTGAGCGAGTTCATGTGTATGTCTGTGAGTATAAACCTTTGTAATATGTCTTGTATGTATAAAAGTCCCTGATATGTAGCAATAAGGAAAAAAAATATACCACCAATGGGTTGCAAAGCCACTGGTAAGTGTGACAAGGTGCAGGAAAACTCAAACCTAGCAAATTTGTACCGGGCTTCCGGCTGGAAGACATAGTCACCTCTATGGGTCACCCTGACCTCATGGGTGTGGGCTCGCTACACCCAAATAGATCTAATCTATCACTCATGTCCCTCGGTCCTACGATGAGGATTAATGGCCTTAAGTGTTGTGCATAAAAAAAATGTTTGTAATAGTCGTAACATACTTGGTACTCGTTCTCACCAAGAATGCTTCTTGTATTTTTTGTATTCTCAAATTGCATCATACTTGGTACTCGTTCTCACCAAGAGTGCTTTTTGTTATTATACCATTTGTAAACATTGTAATATTTGTAACATGTATTCCACCCCGAAGTATAAAACTAAAAACAGTAAAGAGAAAAGGGGGACATGAACTCACACCATGTATAAAAATGTCTGTAATAGTTGTAACATGTATTCCACCCCCGAAGTATAAAACTGAAAACAGTAAAAGAAAAGGGGGACATGAACTCACAAATGTCTGTACTAGTTGTAACATACTTGGTACTCGTTCTCACCAAGAGTGTTTCTTGTTATTATATCATTTGTAAACATTGTAATATTTGTAACATGTATTCCACCCCCAAAGTATAAAACTGAAAACAATTAAGAGAAAAGGGGGACATGAACTCACACCATGTATACAAGCGTCTGAAAGTGTCTGTAATAATTGTAACATGTATTCCACCCCCGAAGTATAAAACTAAAAACAGTTAAGAGAAAAGGGGGACATGAACTCACACCATGTATAAAAAATGTCTGTAATAGTTGTAACATGTATTCCACCCCCGAAGTGTAAAACTGAAAACAATTAAAAGAAAAGGGGGACATGAACTCACACCATGTATAAAAAAAATGTCTGAAAGTGTCTGTAATAATTGTAACATGTATTTCACCCCCGAAGTATAAAACTGAAAACAGTTAAGAGAAAAGGGGGACATGAACTCACACCATGTATAAAAAATGTCTGTAAAAATTGTAACATGTATTCCACCCCCGAAGTATAAAACTGAAAACAATTAAGAGAAAAGGGGGACATGAACTCACACCATGTATAAAAATGTCTGTAAAAATTGTAACATGTATTCCATCCCCGAAGAATAAAACTGAAAACAATTAAGAAAAAAGGGGGACATGAACTCACCTTGATTACGAGTAAGTCCTAACGAGTATGCAAATGTGAGAGTTCTTGGAAATAAGATTCCACGTCACTCTAATTGATTGAACATGCAACAATATGGAATATGTATTAATAATAATGTCTAATTAAATGAGCGGAGATCCTAAATCTCTAGGATTCGATAGTGTTTTGACTAAAAGAAATAATGTGATAATTATATAACTAATTATCAAAAATAATTAATTTAAATCAGAATAATTAAAATAACATTTTTAATTATTTGAACCTGAATAATACTGATTTAAAATAATTATTACGTAAGTATATATTATGTATGGGAATATATATATAGTTTGTAAATTAAATCCTTGTAAGTTAAGTCCAAGAGTTAGATTGTTATGTTAATGTCCAAAATCACATATCAATAAAAAGATGATCGGACGGTATGATTTACCATCACCTATCATCATGAGTATAACCAGATTGTATCACATATCAATACAAGTATGATAGGACTGTATAAATTACTCATCTCTTATCAATACAAGCATGATCGGATTGAAAGGAAAATAACATTATAATAATTGCTTAACCCAAAACACAAATCTTATCACAAGAATTATGGTAGACTCGGTTGGAAAACCAAAACACTTGCCACCACAAGACTATGATAGTAGTTGAGTTAGCTTAGCCCAAAACACAAATCTAATCACAAGAATTATGGTAGACTCGGTTGGAAAACCAAAACACTTGCCACCACAAGAACTATGATGGATTTGGATGGTTTTAATTTTTGTTGTTATGTTAGTCATTAATATCAGAAAGTTAAGAGGGTTTTCACACCTCTAAACTCATGAGAATTAATCATACATAAGTGTCTTGAACATGGTTTTGATTAGAAGTATGGTAGATATAAGCTTCATGCATGTTAGTATGAATATGGATAAAATATAAGATTATTCATCAAAAACAGGAAATATGGATCATGAAATGGTGTTGTTATACCTTTGTTTGATAAGCTAAACTGAGGGAAACAATCATAGGGATGATCCAAGCTTGATAGAAGAAGATTTGATGAAGAAAAGATGAAGAAATATGAGTTTGAACTCACTTGTATACTAAGAAAAATTCTGCACTTGTTCTAAAAAATGCAGAATTTGAGAGAGGATTTTGAAGATTTAGAAGTGTTTGGCAAGTGTAATTGAGGCCTAAGGTGGTGTATTTATAGATGGAAGGGGGTAGGTGGTGATCTAAATGGGTCAAATGGCTGCAAAATTAGGCAAGAAATGAGAAAAAATGCTGCATTTTCGTCAAGTTAAGTTGCTGGCGGAATAGTACCCTGCAGGGTACTATTCACGCTAGCAGTTTTTTTTTAAATACTATGGATTAAAACAAACACTTTTTATAAAAGGGACCTATACTAAAACCATTTCTAAAAATTATTAAAAATTCTTTTGTATAAAAATTTATTAGAAAAATAATTTTTCTAATAATTTTTCTTTGTATAGTTTTTCGGTTTCTTATAAAAATCTTGTGTTTATCCATTAACAATGTGATAAAAAAATGTATTACCATTATGATTAACGCCTCGAAAAGTAAAATACAAATATGAAAATACGAGGCGTTACACACAAGACTTTCAAGCGGAATCTCCACTCAAGCGAAATGCCAAGTTGAAGTGAGAACAGTGTGATTCAAGTGAAATTACCTTTTTCAAATTTTAACTTTTTGATTTTTTTAGTTTTTACCGACACACCCAGATAACCAAGTCTAAGTTAATGACCCTGGTCAACTGTTTAGCCTGCCAAGTTTAAATTAATGACCCTGGCTGACTAAATTATAAAGATGCTGACTTTCAAAAATGATTTAAGTTCAAATTAATGAACTTTTGAACTTTCAAGCAATTACCGATCACTTTTTCACAAATCTTCTGCTTACCCAACCCTCAAGATCCAAACATGTTCAGCACACAAGACTTTGATCATCTGATCCCCAACGTCTATTTTCGAAAATAAGATGAAAAATAAAATCTTTTTGGATTTATATGATGATAAGCAATAAACTGTACACACAATCTTTTTGTGAGCATGTTAGGGGATCATATCAGCTGCCAACAAGATACAAGTACCGTTAAGCTTTAATTACATTTTAAGCATTAAACAATTTGCAATGATTGTCGATATACTGGTCCACTTTAAATTTTCACACAAAGTTCAATCTGTTCAGGATATGATTTAGATGTTTTAAGGCTTAACTTTTATATGTGTACCACCTCAGAATATACTCCCGTATCCAGATCCCAATATTCAGTCTTACAGGTGAGTATACCATAGATGATATCTGTAAGGGGAATAAATTATGAAACCATGATAGCTCAGGTCAGAACTTCCATTCAGCAGAGAGCTTGGTTTGACTTTAGGTGTGTCCCCTTTAGAGGATCTTTTTTACAACAGCATTGATTAGCAATTTTATTGTCTCATCAATTTATGCTGAGGGCGGCGCTATATTTCAAGCAAGCAGAAAGTATTCTCCGGGGACTAGGCCATTGCTTCCGCAAAATCAGAAGTCCCGGGATAATACCCCAGATATCACTGAGTATAAAGACCTAGTATCTCAGAAAGAGGGACCTTTCAAACAAGATTTCGGGGGTTACCCATATATCCGAGAGATGTTCCCCACATAAAAGCAAGAAATTTTATGTTTATATCCCGAACAAACCTACTAAATGTGTAAAAACCTACCGGCATATCATCTACAAGACTGCTTAACACATTTTTACTTTACATATCTTTAGCGTACTACACTGTCTAGCTGATGTACTATCATTTCCCCTTTCTACACAAACTCATTTTTACTTTTTCAAATGTTTTTGGATTTTGTAATTTTATCATGTTTTTGTATTTTTCTGCAACTTTCTCCCACTAAAAACAAAAACATATTTTTGTGTTTTTGGTTTTTATCAAAAGCAGAAAATAAACTGTACAAAAAAAACTTGACAACTTTGACGTGGATCACATCAGATCGCCGTCCTCCTCGGCTTCACACTCGATTACCCTCTCAGAAAACAGATTTTTCATCCCGTTCAATTTCAAAAGATAATTAAATCTTTTTCTATCAAAAGGTTTAGTGTAGAAATCAGCCTTCTGTTCATCGGTGTGTATATGTTCTATTCGGATTAACTTCTTTTCGTAGCAATCACGGATGAAGTGATGCCGAATTTCAATATGTTTAGTTTTCGAGTGGTGAACCGGGTTTTTCGTTATGTTGATAGCCGCTTCATTGTCCACATAAATCGGTGTATTCAAGAACTGTAAACCAAAGTCTCGCATCTGCTGTTGGATCCAAAGGATCTGAGAGCAACAGCTTGAGGCCGAAACGTATTCAGCCACGCAAGTAGAGAGCGCTACTAAGGTTTGTTTCTTGCACTGCCAGGTGACCAGTCGAGTTCCAAAGAACTGACACCCAGCAGTGGTGGACTTAGCATTCTGCTTGCAACTACCATAATCTGAATCAACAAAACCTGTGAGAGAAAAATCGTCCGACTTAGGATACCACAAGCCGGTGCTTGGGCAGCCTTTCAAATACCGTAAAATGCGTTTCACGATCGTCAGATGAGATTAGCGTGGGCTTTACTGATATCGTGCGCATAAACACGTCGGATACATGATATCCGGGCGGGAAGCAGTAAGATACATCAAGGATCCGATCATTGACCGATACAGAGTCTCTTCCACTTTCTCTCCACTCTCGTCTGGGCAAATCCCGTGATTCTGAGCTAGGGGGGTTGATGCTGGACTGGATTGAGCCATGTTGAACTTTTCCAGAATATCGTCCACATATTTAGTTTGATGAATGAAGATTCCTTCAGGCATCTGCTCAACTTGTAACCCGAGAAAGAACTTCATCTCCCCCATCAAACTCATTTCAAATTTCTTCTTCATGACCTTCTCAAAATCCTTACATAACTCATCATTCATCGACCCAAAGATGATATCGTCAACATAAATTTGCACAATCAGAAGATGTCCTCCAACCTCTTTGATGAACAACGTACTATCAACTGTCCCTCTGCTAAACCCGTTGGCCAGCAAATGTTGGGAAAGCGTCTCATACCAGGCTCTCGGGGCCTGGTGTAATCCGTAGAGTGCTTTGTCCAGAAGATAGATTTTGTTCTTGTGCACTGATCAGTGAAACCTGGCGGTTGACCCACATAAACTTCTTCTTTGATTTTTCCGTATAGAAATGCAGACTTGACATCCAGCTGGTATACTTTGAATCCTTTCCACGATGCAAATGCTAGGAAGATTCTTATCGCCTCGAGCCTAGCTACAGGGGCATATACCTCCGTGAAATCAATCCCCTCCTGCTGGCTGAAACCTTGTACTACCAGTCGTGCTTTATTCCTTACAATCACCCCTCTATCATCTCTTTTGCAATTAAAGACCCATTTTGTTTTTATCAGCTTCTGGTTTTCAGGAAGGTCTACTAATCTCCAAACACCCAACTTCTCAAACTGTTGCAATTCTTCTTGCATAGCGTTCACCCAGCTGTCTTCCGTCAAAGCTTCTTTATACGTTCTGGGTTCAATCTGCGAAATAAAACATTTAAGTGAGAATTCTTCTTGTAACGGGGCAACAGATGTATAAAAACAAGTAAGTGCTCTGTTGATCTGATCTCTCGTCTTAACACCACTCTGAAGATCTCCGATAATCTGCTCTGAAGGATGGTAAGAAAGAGTTCGTGGCATGAGAGTGTCAGGCACATTAACTTCCGATTGCAGATTTGTGATATCTAGATCACCGGTGTGATCCTCAGCTTCTGTCGTAACAACATTTAGATCCTCATCAAATATCGGACCATTCTCAGAATCTGAGTCATTGGATTGATCAAATGAAGGAGCTGGTTCCTCTGGTGGTTCGTGAGCTGTTCCCCTGGGACCTGCCTCGTGATCGTTTGCACCAGTTGTAGGAATGTTTGTAACCACATCTGGTTGAGAAACCACCAACGTCTAGGTATCTGATCTTGTACCATGGATTGTTGTTGTTGGTATAAGTAAGCAAGTTCCTCTTCACTCGGCTCTATCGGTAGTTGGAACAACTCCCAGAGTCTGTCGTAATCGAATAGCAATCTTTGTCTGGGAAGTTACGGTGGTGCCGTATGTTTTTGACAGTCTACATGCTGAACTTCAATTACCTTCTTCAGACATGGAACGAACACTCTTTTTAGCGGACTCGCATATCCACCAAAGAAACCCTCATTGCTTTTTACGCCAAACTTGCCATCAGGATCAATGAAAGTACATGGTGATCCGAACGGTTCAAGAAACTTTAGATTTGGCTTATATCTATGCAGAAGTTCAAAGCAGGTCTTTTTATATTTCTTCACAGTAAGCACTCGATTCAAGGTATAGCATGCCGCTGCCACAGTTTCACTCCAGAAATAGATCGGTAGTTTGGAATCGGCCAGCATCATTCAAGCAGTTTCGATTAGAGTACGGTTCTTTCGTTCAGCTACACCATTTTGCTGTGGAGTGTATGGTGTACTGAATTCATGAAGAATTCCATTCTCGTTACAAAACTCCAGCATGCGATTGTTCTTAAACTCCGTTCCATTGTCACTTCTAATTCTCCGGATTGGCACTTTGTAGAGCGTTTCCATTTTCTTGAAAAGAATCATCAAAGACTCAAACGTTTGATCTTTCCTCTCTAAGCACACCACCCAAGAAAATCTAGTAAAGTCATCAGTGACCACCAGACAGTATAAATCTCCACTAATACTCTGCACGTTGACTGGCCCAAAAAGGTCCATGTGGAGCCTTTCAAGCGGTACTCTGATTGAATTCAACAACTTCTGCGGGTGTGATTTCTTTGTCTACTTTCCTTTCTTGCAAGCTACACAATCATCATTCAAGTGAAAGTTTTTTAAATTTACACCTTCAACCAAATCATTAGATACAAGAAAGTTCATTTTACGCACATGAATGTGGCCCATCTTTCGATGCCACATAATCGACTCTTTTTCAGTTGCTTTGGTTTTAGACACAAAACATTGTTTTTGATAATCAGTTGTTGTAAGAATATACAAATCATTTTCACGTGGAGCTCGTATCAACACCATTTCTTCTGGAATTTTGAAACCAGGTTTTAAAACACAACATTCGTTTTTAGTAAAGTGGACAGTAAATGATTTGTCACAGATCTGCGAAATACTCAGCAGATTGTTTTCCAGTTCAATTATATAGTTCACTTTATCAAACGAAATGACTCCATTCGTTAGAGTCCCTTGACCAACAATCCTTCCTCCCTGATTCCCAGCAAATCCCACGTATCCTCCGTTTAAAGATTTAACGTCATAAAGCAATGCTAGCATTCCGATCATGTGTCTTGACGCTCCGCTGTCCATTATCTACTTTGAGATATACGACCTCGGCAGCCCCTGCATACATCATAGAAAATCATTCAAACAATGAAGCCCATGACTTCTTTTCCTGTGGAACACTACCAAACACTAAATCACATTTCACATCAACTTTTGGAATACTAAAGATAACATTTGGGACACCAGGTTCAACTTTTGGTTTTAAAATTTTCTCTTTGATTGGTGGAAATTCATCAAGGAGCTTGTCTAGTTCAAATTCATACTTCTTAACATCATTTGCAAAAACTTTTGTTTTAGATTTTAACTCATTCTCCATTTTCTTCACCTCAACTGATTGCTTTGATTTAGCCACCCATGATTGAGTTTCAAAAACTTTTGTCTTTGGATAAATCTTTGAAGACTTTTGGGTTTTTGAAGATTCACCAATCTCAAAAATTGATTTCAGTTTTTCTTTGGACTTCAACGATTCACCTCTTTTCAGAATTCGAACAGACGAAAACATTGGTTTTTTACCCTTATCATCAGTTGAAGTTTTTGGTTTTGGTTTTTGCAAAACAGGTTTCTTGAAAATGGGGTTTTCAATCTTTTTGGTACATTGCTTTGCCATATGACCAATCTCATTGCAACGGTAACAAACTCTTTTGTCATACTCAACAAAAGTAGATTTGTAGGTCTCTTCTTTCAACTTTTTCGCTGCATTGAAATCGTCAATGGCTTTTTGACTGAAAATATATGCCTTTTCATCAACAAAATTCCTTCCCGTGACAAAAACATCACACATCTTATCCTTTGGCTTTACCACTTGTTTAGCCATCTTCTTTTCAAACCCAATACCTTTGTTTTTAAAATTGTTTCCATTTTTCTTGTTAGACCCATTGTTACCTACCCAATCTTTCTTCCCAGGGTTGTTCTGTTTCACAAAAGACTTTTTAGGTTTTGAAAAGAACTCATTGTTATTAACTTCAGAAATATCAATCTCGACAAGCTTAAACACCTTCTCAACATTTTTCATGTTTGCGTTCTGAATCGGATACTCAAAATCAGAATAGAGTTTGTCAGTTCCAATCATTGTGTAAACCACCATGATCGGATCTTCATTCGCAACCTTTTCTGATTTTGGTATAAACATATCCAAAAAGTTACCATCATCTTCACATTCAGAACTGGAATTTTCCAAATGTGTTTTCACAGTTTCAAAGTCTGAGTTATCACTCTCTTCATCTAACACTTGGTCAACAACGGTCTTGATCACCTGTGACTCATTGTCAGTGTCGGACGGAGAGAATGTAACATCAATGCTCTCAGGTAACTCATCCTCAATGGTTCTCAACTTGAGGTTCAAAGCAGCTTCCACCCGATCTGGATACTTCTGAGTGTAATGACTCCACATTGGGGGTGGAACACTGTTAAAGACAAGTGTTGCATCTGGTTGTTTAGGGACAATCTGCTCAATCACATATGAAGATGCAACATAACTCATCAATTTTTTATCAATTCTTTCATTCTCAATTTTTGTTAATTCCAATTCCCTTTTTTAATGAAGCAATCGTGTCTAAATGAAAGTTGATTTCCTTTTGTTTATCAAGAACTGTTGATTTTAACAATTTTGTGGCTTTATCGTTTTCAAGACTCTCATTTTGAATCATTTTGATAGATTTAGCCAACTTGTCATACGCTTCTTTTACTTCACTCAGATCAAATTTAAGTTCATCAGTGTATCATTTCAATTCCTGAAACTTTGTGTCCTTTTCAAGACACTCTATGCAAGATTTGAACAGTTTTTGCATGAAGTTTCAGAGATTGAATCAATCTTTTCAGCAATCTTTTCCTCTTGCTCAAAATCAACATCCTATTTACCGACATTATTAGACTCTGACTCAGACACTCCTTCGGTTTTGACCTCCTGACTTTCAGATTTCTCAGATTTCCCATCAGACTCCTTTTGACCTAACTCTGTTTTGACTGACTCGGTATCAACAGACTCTGGTTTTACAGATTCTGTGTCTACCTCTTTCAGTCTTGCCATCAAGGCTTTGTCAGTAATCTCTTTCAATATCTCTTCACTCATTTCTTTTGAGATATCAATTATCTCTTCAACCGGAGCTTTCTCCTCCTCGTACTGTGGGTAAAATCCGGTTGTTGGCTCACTGAAAATACCAGCAAAAAATCAACCACATTAGGAGGCATAATTGATTTCAAAGAACTAGCTAAAACCTCTTGTTCAGATTGATAGGAGTAGATTTCTGTAGCAACTTCTTCGATATCAACCGCACTTTCTTCAGTCACATCTTCATTAACAACCTCTGTTTCACCAACACTTTCTGGTTCTTCCACAATCTCAGCTATCAATCCTCTACCCTCACTGCCAGGGATATATTTATCCCAACTGAATCCTTCAGCTACCTTTTCATCATCTTGGTTGACTATGAGAGCTTTTTCCGGCTTGTTCTCAATCTGAGGTCTTTGAATTACAGGTTGTTGATTTGTCTTGTGATAGATCGCCTGTTTGTAGTAATCATTGGTAAACGGATTTTGGTGATTGTTGACCTCTCTATTCGGACACTCCCTCTTAAAATGCCCTTTTTCTTTACACTTAAAACACGTCACTTTAGACTTATCAAATCCAAGCTTTTGATCCGGTCCTAACAAATTTTTTCGGCCCGTAATTTCCATCAATCTCTGGGCTCTTCTAACCAAGATAGCCATACCCCACTTGATGTCTATCAACTCGAGTTCCTCCGGATCTATTTGATCATAGTCCTCTTTCGTCATATCGAGGTTTCCTATTCTCCCAGCCACCAAACTCTCGTACGATTCTAGTACTGATGCGAGTAATGCAATGTGTTGTTTAGCAGCAGATTCTGTAAAATCTTGAGCGTTCTTAATATTTACTACAATATTGCACATTATTCCCGGACCTTGACCCTGATTATTCGAGCTTGAAAAGCTTTGTGGAGTAGCTTGTTCAAAAGCTTTGTAGTTTGGCTCATAACTCGCAAATGGTGAGGATTTGTTGTTGCTTGAAGTACTAGACGAAGCACCGGAAGTTACATCTGCACTAAATCCTGTTTGAATCTTCGGGCTCAGATTCGTTGTTGCTGAAGAACTGCCTTTGTAATATAGTGAAACATCTTGTTGAATATTTGCAGAATTCATCTGTTTAATCTTTGTTAGCTCTAACTCATGTGCTTCGATCTTCTCTATGAACCCACTAAGATTCATATTTTCAAAACTTGTATTGTTCTTTAACACCATCAGATAAGTTCCCCACTCATCATATGGCAATGCGTCTGCCAATTTATCAATCCACTCCTCATTAGTCTTAGTTATCTTCAATCTTCCCATCTCCAAAACTAGATGACAGTATCTTTCAATCAATTGTTTTGTAGTTTCACCTTTCATACCCGTGAAGATGTCAAATTGTTTATTTATCAAAGCCTTCTTGCTTTTCATCATCTCTCCACTCCCTTCAAACTTTAATTTCAGTTTCTCCCAAATAGATTTTGAATTATCCACATGCTGTAACAACACCAAGATATCCTCTTTAATCGCCTGTTGAAGAATACTCATCATCTTCTTTTCAGCTTTGAAATCTGCTTGTTCAGTTTGTGTCAAACTCCCAATCACTTTCACATGACCCATACCATCTAATGGAGGTTCATATTTCGTTTCAATCTTCAACCCGCACTCGAAGTGGTTTGCTTGAACCCATGTCTTAAATCTTCCAGACCAGCCCGAATATTCATCGATATTCATCAATTTAGGTGGTTTCTGCATCGTCCCTAACTCATTCTCCATATTCACGTTTTGTACAATACTACCCGATGTTTGCCCTGCTGTCATACCACTGTCGGCGAAGAAGTTATAAAAATCTTGATTTTCCATTTTATGAAAACAGTTTACGAACAAATTTTCAAGTTGTGAAAACAGGTTTTACAAAAAAATCAGACTTTCGAACGAAATTACTAACAATATGGATTTTCAAGCGAAATCTCACTTTCAAGCGAGATCTCACTTTCAAGCGAGATCACTTTCAAGCGAAATCAATGAACTTCTTGTAACATTCCGTATTTTCATACTTAGCATTCATACGTACAATACACGAACCCATACATTCCCGACACTTGGTATACTCATTCATACATATTCTAGATTCAATTCCACGATTTCAAACACTTAATTTCGTTACGAAACCGAAAAACTATACAAAGATATTTTTCTAATAAATTTTAGCGTAAAACTTTACAAAATGATTTTTAATAATTTTTAGAAATTTTTTTTAGCATAGGTTCCTTTTATAAAAAGTGTTTGTTTTAATCCATAGTATTCACAAAAAAAAAGGGTGAATAGTGTGAACAGTGCCCTGCAGGCACTATTCATTTCAGCAACTTTCAAATGACGAAAATGTGCAGCAATTTCTCATTTCTTGACCATTTTGCAGCCATTTTTGATCATTTCAAGCTTTCACCTACCACCTACACTATATATACAACCTCTCTAGCCCTCATTTCACTTGCCAAACACTTCTAAATCATCAAAATCCTCTCTCAAATTCTGTATTTTTAAGAACAAGTGCAGAATTTTTCTTAATATACAAGTGAGTTCAAACTCACTTTTTTTCATCATTTCTTCATCAAATCTTCTGCTACAAAGCTTGGATCTTCCCTAGGATTGTTTCCAACAGATTATCTTGTTAATCTAAGGTACAAAAACACCATTTCATGAACCAAACTTACTATTTTTGATGATTAATATTATACCTTATCTATGTTCATAGTAACATGCATGAAACTTATATCCTACATACTTCTAATCAAAACCATGTTCAAGACACTTATGTATGATTAATTCTCATGAGTTTAGAGGTGTGAAAACCCTCTTAACTTTCAGAAATTAATGACTAACATAACAACAAAAATTAAAACCATCCAAATCTATCATAGTCTTGTGGTGGCAAGTGTTTTGGTTTTCCAACCGAGTCTACCATAATTCTTGTGATAAGATTTGTGTTTTGGGCTAAGCTAACTCAACTACTATCATAGTCTTGTGGTGGCAAGTGTTTTGGTTTTCCAACCGAGTCTACCATAATTCTTGTGATAAGATTTGTGTTTTGGGTTAAGCAATTATTATAATGTTATTTTCCTTTCAATCCGATCATGCTTGTATTGATAAGAGATGAGTAATTTATACCGTCCTATCATACTTGTATTGATATGTGATACAATCCGATCATACTCATGATGATAGGTGATGGTAAAGCATACCGTCCGATCATCTTTGTATTGATATGTGATTTTGGACATTAACATAACAATCTAACTCTTGGACTTAACTTACAAGGATTTAATTTACAAACTATATATATATTCCCATACATAATATATACTTACGTAATAATTATTTTAAATCAGTATTATTCAGGTTCAAATAATTAAAAATGTTATTTTAATTATTCTGATTTAAATTAATTATTTTTGATAATTAGTTATATAATTATCACATTATTTCTTTTAGACAAAACACTATCGAATCCTAGAGATTTAGGATCTCCGCTCATTCAATTAGACATTATTATTAATACATATTCCATATTGTTGCATGTTCAATCAATTAGAGTGACGTGGAATCTTATTTCCAAGAACTCTCACATTTGCATACTCGTTAGGACTTACTCGTAATCAAGGTGAGTTCATGTCCCCCTTTTCTCTTAATTGTTTTCAGTTTTATACTTCGGGGGTGGAATACATGTTACAAATATTACAATGTTTACAAATGATATAATAACAAGAAACACTCTTGGTGAGAACGAGTACCAAGTATGTTACAACTAGTACACACATTTGTGAGTTCATGTCCCCCTTTTCTTTTACTGTTTTCAGTTTTATACTTCGGGGGTGGAATACATGTTACAAATATTACAATGTTTACAAATGGTATAATAACAAGAAGCACTCTTGGTGAGAACGAGTACCAAGTATGATGAAATTTGAGAATACAAAAATACAAGAAGCACTCTTGGTGAGAACGAGTACCAAGTATGTTACAACTATTACAGACATTTTTATACATGGTATGGTTAGCTTAAGGAGGGTTTACTACTAGACTGTGAAAGGTGGGCACAACACTTAAGGCCATTAATCCTCGTCGTAGGACCGAGGGACATGAGTGATAGATCTATTTGGGTGTAGCGAGCCCACACCCGTGAGGTCAGGGTGACCCATAGAGGTGACTATGTCTTACAGCCGGAAGCCCGGTACAAATTTGCTAGGTTTGAGTTTTCCTGCACCTTTGCACACTTACCAGTGGCTTTGCAACCCATTGGTGACTTCTTTTTTTCTTAATTGCTACATACCAGGGACTTTTATACATACAAGACATATTTCAAAGGTTTATACTCACAGACATACACATGAACTCGCTCAACTTTTTTGTTGATTTTTCAAACTACATGTATTTCAGGGAACTAGCAGGATCTGGCAGGGTATGCATGTGTCTAGCTGCGTTGGATAATAGATGTCATCCAGAGTTGTGAAGTTTGAGAGGTGTAACCTATTCCTGGACGGGTTACATGTCTCTAAACCTCGTCCTATCTAAAGTCTTTTGGTGTCCTATGAAAACATTTTAAATAATTTGTGGTTTGTAACTTATTTCAAATATCGATATTTCTAAACAATGTTATGGTGGTATTTTCTCACTTTTATTAATGGATGAACATCTCGTATTTTTATCATATAGCATTGTTGTGATTGTTGCTATGGTATTAAGAAGTCACACCAAATAAACCCACGCTTCCGCAAAAGCCAGGGTGTGACAGCTTGGTATCAGAGCCTCGATCATAGCGAACTAGGATTCTTTCTTGAGTCTAGACTATGATCATCAGGGCTCTCACGAAAACATTTTTACATTGCATACACAAAGCGTCCAGATCCAGGGTACGAACTTTTTACAAACAAAAGGCACAAATATATTTCAGATTTGTTCAGTCTTAGAGACTGAGGGGTTCAATCTTAGAGATTGGGAAGGTTCAGGAAAAGTTAGTCTTTGAGACTAGGAAGGTTTGGTCTTAGAGGCCAGGGAGTTAGTTTGAGAAACTAGGGAGTTCAGTCTTAGAGACTGAGGGAGTTCGGTCTGAGAGACTAGGATGCATACATGATCACATTGCTATTTGTTTACATGCTTACCTGATTTATGTACATATGTTGTGGTAGTGTTACAGACACCATGGCATCTTCTGGTAGTGGAGTATCCAACACGAGCGACCCAATGGCCATTACCTCAGACGACGAGTTCGCCACAGACTCGGAAGTTTACACTTCAGACTACACGAGCACCGATGAAGATGATTTTCAGCCTCTTGCCCTACCGAACTTCGGAGACGACATGCCCTTAGTTGATGGCCCGCCAGAAGAGGATCTACCCCTTGTTCTGATCCATGCCCCTCTCCCATTGGCTGCAGTTCCCTTTGAGGAACAACCTCTCGACGCATTACCCGATGGTGACGTCGATCCACTCATCGAGGGTCCCCCAGAGGGAGACCAGGATGGTGGGGCCCCGATGGAGGACGATGTTCCGCTTGCTGATATCCCAGTTGTTGACCCCATTGTTCCTATGGTTGAGCTTCCTGACATGGAGGTTCATTCCGATTCTTCCGCCTCAGATTCCGTTGAGTCAGTAGCTTCCTCTTACCCACCGTTGGGATTCGGTAACTTCCCTCGTAATAACTATGATGAGGAGACAGCTATGGAGGATGAGTTGGTTCCCGAGGAGCAGCCTGCTGAGGCTCCTGTTCTACCGGATGATCAGGATCCTGCTATGCCTGCTGATCGTCAGCCTGCTCCCGTCGTTCCAGAGCCCGTTTTTGCTCTTAACTCTATTCCTGAGGATGCACCAGTTATTGCGCCACCTGTCACTGATGCACCTGTCATTGCACCACCAGCTGCTGAGACCCCAGATGTAGCACACATACCTGATCCTATTTTTGATGACCTAGCACCATTTGCTACCCATGTTGACCCGAGATACGCCGACACCCAGAATGGGTGGATCGAGGAGGATGACTACCCTCCGTATGTGGCCCCAGTCACTCCCCCTACCGCACCTATTTCTGCATCGCTTGATATTCCATCCTTTCGCCCGCACACCACAGATATCCAGCATACCGATCTCCAGATTACCTTCCTACAGGACATTCCTCCGCCACGACATGGGGAGGGATCGTCGAGACAGCCCCCTGGTCACACACCATTTATGACCGGAGATGACCAGCTTTTACCACAGATTCCTTCTCCTGGTTTTGTTCCACCCATGTCATCTACTGCACCCTGCATGTCTCCATTTCCCCATACTACCTTACCGTTTGCATCTGCCCCACACACTACTCATCCAGTTTCAGCTCAGATGGGCGAGCCATTTCTATGGTCGTCACCCCATGTTATGCCAGTATCCGACCCTTACCACCCGTTTCACGTCGGATACTCTGTAGAGGACACACTCACGTCACTGCAGTTACAGCAGGACGCCCTGAGGCGACATGTCCAGGAGCTGGGGAGAGCTCTGCATTCTCCATGCCCCTGCCAGACCCCGTTTACAGCACCTCACGCTCATTTTTCATCATCCCACGATTTAGACATTCGCTTCCTTCCTCTCGATCAATAGGTTGCTTACGTGTTGCGTTTCGCCTATGCTCTTGAGGAGGACTTGGTGCATTTACGCCGGTTACTCTTCTCTCGCCTTCCACCTCCTCCTCCACTATCAGCTTAGGGATATTCGGGGCAATAGGGATTCCAGATCTTCTACAGACAGGCTACTCCTAGTGAGAAGACAGCGCTCGAGCCATGATTATGAAGACCTTTTGAGACCACGTTTTCGGTTTTTGATTTATTTGTTATTGTACTTAGACAAGGGTGATGTAGCCCTTAGTATATTTTGACATATGATGCAATTGTGAAACTGTATTGGTGGTTTAAGTCACAAGTCTTCCAATTTCATGCATTGTTGATTATTTGTTATGATTATGACACGAGGTGTTATGTGAAAAATGAATGTTGCTACGTATACGTACGATTATATACTTACTATGACCGGACCAATTTTCTGTCTAGGCAAACACTTCGTATAAATTCCAACTCGAGGAACCAGTTGTGCTTACCTGGGAATTCTTGGAATGAGTGGCCACTTATAGGCTAAAGCATGACTTCACTAAGTTATAAAAACCCAACTACTTTGACTTGTCATTGATACCGTTTAGTCGTGGAATAAATGATATCCATCTTATTATGCGTTTTCTATCCCCATCATTGATTTTATGAAACTATTCCACCAGAAACGTTTCGTTTTGATTCCTATGACCTTATGTTTTCCCCTACCGCTTATAGATACTTAATCAGTCTAATGACTCTCTTGCCCATGAAATTCCTAGTTATTAAAACACGATCACACTCCATCATTTTACTAAAGATATCCGCCCTCAAGCGGAAACCAAACCAACTTTTCTCGTATGTCTATAAGGACTTATAAATAATATAAGATTGTTTTACCAAGACTCTTTTCAAGTTCAAACTGTTTTCAAGATCATACATTTTCAAATTCAAATTTTCAAACTAGCTACAGTAAACTGTTTTGAAACGTATCATGAAAAAAAAAAGAAAAAAGGACAACGCCCAGAATCGAACTCAGATCACTACTCTCACAAACACACACATTAACCACTCAGCCAAGCCTTCTGATCATTCAAACAACCTAACCTTCAAATTTTTAATTAAACGGCAATTTCGTTAATTCTTTCAAAATTGCCTCCAAAACCTGACAGCAACTGCTGCCTTCTTTTTCAAACTTATCGTCGCCGAATTCTCGATAGTTGACTTGAACACGCGTTTCCATTTGTCGATCAGTGTGAACCTAGACTTTTGATAACACAATTGCGGCTCATCATGAATCTTCTCCGGACTTTACGTGATTGTTAGAGCTATAAAAACCAGACCATTCTACCTTCTCACATCACCACAACACACTCTTAAACTCCATATCACACACACACACTCACCGGAGATACTCACCACTTAAACCCAACATTCAAATGGCATACTCCCCAGTAGCTCATACTGAATCCTCAAGTGCAGCAGGAATTCATCCATTCCTCCGATTTTCTGAGTTACCCACTCGTGAGAAGTATCAGAAACTCAAGGGCCTTGAAGTTTTTTTCCATTGGTGGTATTGATTGGCCTCGGATAGAAATGGTTGACCCTAGTAATTCACTTGCAGGATTACTACCACCCAATACACCATGGCGCCGTTTCTTCGACATCTTAGAGCCATCATATGATGAACTGGTATACGAATTCTTGTCCACTTTCTATTACCAACCTAATAAAAACCTTACCGAAGAATCCATTCATTTTCGGCTTTGTGGACAACCTCATAACATGTCATTATCAGAATTCGCAGTTCGTCTGGGTATTTATACCAATGAGGAAGTTAATCAGCCCATTTTTACAAGGGCATTAACCTCCTTCTCCTATGTGGGAATGAGAGAATATTGGCAACACCATACATCAAAAACATGGTGCAGCTACAATCATTCTATGAACTTCAAAGACCCTCGTTATCGGTATATGCACCACGTTTTAGCCAACACTATCACGGGGCGCCAGATTGATCAACAAAGGGTTCGTTCAACCGAAGTCTTCTATCTGTACAGCATTTTTGAGCAAGTTCCTTGCAATATTGCCCACGGACTTGCTGCTTATTTTTCTAGACAACAAACCGGTTCCCTGAGAAGTCTCATGGGAGGATCCTATGTTACGAAAATAGCAAAATCCTTAGGTGCCTTAAGTGACCAGGTTATCCAAAGATTATCTCCGCCAAAGGTACCTGGGATTGTGAATTGTAACAATATTAAGCTAACCCCTGCTCTTGGCCATGCACCGACTCAACCATCTCAGTCGGAGGGAGCTCCATTTATCTTAAACAGTACCCCCACACAAAATCTACAACAATCATTGTTGCAATTTCCTCCACCATCTTTTTACCGTTATGACATGCTACCACGGCTGTCATACACACAAGAAAATCTTACGATTAATCTATCCCAACCATTAACACTAAACGACTCACCGTTAATTTTAGAGGAGGATCCAATGATGCAAGAAATTTATGAAAACATGATGCTCCAAGAACAGTTAACCTCGGAACCATACCCGCCACATTTTTTCCAGTCACTACTAAACGAAGAAGAACAGCAACTGCCACCAACTGACATAGCAGGCCCAAGTACGATGCCCCAAATGAATCTACCTCCAGATTCAATGGCAGTAGAAGTGACTAGGTTAAACGATCAGGTTCAAAATTTGTCTCAACAAGTGCAACGGCTGACAGAAAGAAATCAATGGTTGGAAAGCATGCTGAGACAATTAGCTGATCTTATGCAACTGCCTCTACCACCTCCACCTTAGTTCTGAGCCTGAATTTGATCCATTTCATGACTTATTTCAAATGTAAATTGTTCACATCATAATAGACTATCAAATTCCTTTATGATTAAATTGTTCAACACATACATTCTATTGTATTTTGTGTTTTACCTACAAGTAATACATATTAACATTGTACTTGAACAAAATACCTGCTTTTGTTGTATGCAAAACAAACAATGCTATCATTGCTAGTGTGAGACACGTTTTGATTTAATTAATGCTGTGACGATACTTATTTGATTTAGATGTTACTTCAACCTTATTTGTTCCCACACTTAATTAGAGGAACTATGTGGACCATGCGACGAAAAGCATAATTATGGGTGCACACTTAATTATGAGGTTCGACGCATGAGAATCATAGTAAGCCTTGTTAAGTACGGTGACATATAAAAACATTAAGTGGTTATGTGATTATCCATTATTTGCTTATTTGTACACACATTTGTTTGCATAGTGTTTACATTACAAGTCCAGCATAACATAGTGCCATGCAAGACAATTTCTATACAATGATCCTCGTAGATTCCTCAAAATTATCGACACCAAACAATGCTCTAGAAACTAACGCATTGCTTATCTTTCTAATCATTACAATTACATTCTACGATCTCGTTCGAATAAATTTCGGGACGAAATTTCCTAAAGTAGGGGAGACTGTAACATTCCGTATTTTCATACTTAGCATTCATACGTACAATACACGAACCCATACATTCCCGACACTTGGTATACTCATTCATACATATTCTAGATTCAATTCCACGATTTCAAACACTTAATTTCGTTACGAAACCGAAAAACTATACAAAGATATTTTTCTAATAAATTTTAGCGTAAAACCTTACAAAATGATTTTTAATAATTTTTAGAAATTTTTTTTAGCATAGGTTCCTTTTATAAAAAGTGTTTGTTTTAATCCATAGTATTCACAAAAAAAAAGGGTGAATAGTGTGAACAGTGCCCTGCAGGCACTATTCATTTCAGCAACTTTCAAATGACGAAAATGTGCAGCAATTTCTCATTTCTTGACCATTTTGCAGCCATTTTTGATCATTTCAAGCTTTCACCTACCACCTACACTATATATACAACCTCTCTAGCCCTCATTTCACTTGCCAAACACTTCTAAATCATCAAAATCCTCTCTCAAATTCTGTATTTTTAAGAACAAGTGCAGAATTTTTCTTAATATACAAGTGAGTTCAAACTCACTTTTTTTCATCATTTCTTCATCAAATCTTCTGCTACAAAGCTTGGATCTTCCCTAGGATTGTTTCCAACAGATTATCTTGTTAATCTAAGGTACAAAAACACCATTTCATGAACCAAACTTACTATTTTTGATGATTAATATTATACCTTATCTATGTTCATAGTAACATGCATGAAACTTATATCCTACATACTTCTAATCAAAACCATGTTCAAGACACTTATGTATGATTAATTCTCATGAGTTTAGAGGTGTGAAAACCCTCTTAACTTTCAGAAATTAATGACTAACATAACAACAAAAATTAAAACCATCCAAATCTATCATAGTCTTGTGGTGGCAAGTGTTTTGGTTTTCCAACCGAGTCTACCATAATTCTTGTGATAAGATTTGTGTTTTGGGCTAAGCTAACTCAACTACTATCATAGTCTTGTGGTGGCAAGTGTTTTGGTTTTCCAACCGAGTCTACCATAATTCTTGTGATAAGATTTGTGTTTTGGGTTAAGCAATTATTATAATGTTATTTTCCTTTCAATCCGATCATGCTTGTATTGATAAGAGATGAGTAATTTATACAGTCCTATCATACTTGTATTGATATGTGATACAATCCGATCATACTCATGATGATAGGTGATGGTAAAGCATACCGTCCGATCATCTTTGTATTGATATGTGATTTTGGACATTAACATAACAATCTAACTCTTGGACTTAACTTACAAGGATTTAATTTACAAACTATATATATATTCCCATACATAATATATACTTACGTAATAATTATTTTAAATCAGTATTATTCAGGTTCAAATAATTAAAAATGTTATTTTAATTATTCTGATTTAAATTAATTATTTTTGATAATTAGTTATATAATTATCACATTATTTCTTTTAGACAAAACACTATCGAATCCTAGAGATTTAGGATCTCCGCTCATTCAATTAGACATTATTATTAATACATATTCCATATTGTTGCATGTTCAATCAATTAGAGTGACGTGGAATCTTATTTCCAAGAACTCTCACATTTGCATACTCGTTAGGACTTACTCGTAATCAAGGTGAGTTCATGTCCCCCTTTTCTCTTAATTGTTTTCAGTTTTATACTTCGGGGGTGGAATACATGTTACAAATATTACAATGTTTACAAATGATATAATAACAAGAAACACTCTTGGTGAGAACGAGTACCAAGTATGTTACAACTAGTACAGACATTTGTGAGTTCATGTCCCCCTTTTCTTTTACTGTTTTCAGTTTTATACTTCGGGGGTGGAATACATGTTACAAATATTACAATGTTTACAAATGGTATAATAACAAGAAGCACTCTTGGTGAGAACGAGTACCAAGTATGATGAAATTTGAGAATACAAAAATACAAGAAGCACTCTTGGTGAGAACGAGTACCAAGTATGTTACAACTATTACAGACATTTTTATACATGGTATGGTTAGCTTAAGGAGGGTTTACTACTAGACTGTGAAAGGTGGGCACAACACTTAAGGCCATTAATCCTCGTCGTAGGACCGAGGGACATGAGTGATAGATCTATTTGGGTGTAGCGAGCCCACACCCGTGAGGTCAGGGTGACCCATAGAGGTGACTATGTCTTACAGCCGGAAGCCCGGTACAAATTTGCTAGGTTTGAGTTTTCCTGCACCTTTGCACACTTACCAGTGGCTTTGCAACCCATTGGTGACTTCTTTTTTTCTTAATTGCTACATACCAGGGACTTTTATACATACAAGACATATTTCAAAGGTTTATACTCACAGACATACACATGAACTCGCTCAACTTTTTTGTTTATTTTTCAAACTACATGTATTTCAGGGAACTAGCAGGATCTGGCAGGGTATGCATGTGTCTAGCTGCGTTGGATAATAGATGTCATCCAGAGTTGTGAAGTTTGAGAGGTGTAACCTATTCCTGGACGGGTTACATGTCTCTAAACCTCGTCCTATCTAAAGTCTTTTGGTGTCCTATGAAAACATTTTAAATAATTTGTGGTTTGTAACTTATTTCAAATATCGATATTTCTAAACAATGTTATGGTGGTATTTTCTCACTTTTATTAATGGATGAACATCTCGTATTTTTATCATATAGCATTGTTGTGATTGTTGCTATGGTATTAAGAAGTCACACCAAATAAACCCACGCTTCCGCAAAAGCCAGGGTGTGACACTTCTCAAGCGAAAACACTTTCTTCATGCGGAATCAGGTGTTTTCAAGCAGAATCACCTATTTCGCTTGAAACTACTACAACTTCTCAAGCGGAATCAGACCTTTTCAAGCGAAATCTACTAGTTCGTTCAAGCGAAATCAGGTTTTCAGGTCATTTTTATCAGTTTTACTTCGAATTTTGATCTGATTCTCTCAAGGGTTTGTTAAAACACACTTTTACACACACTGTCCAAAACTCAGTCCATTTTGTCCGTTCAAATGTCCAGAAATCAAATTTTGAGTAGAAAAAGCTACTGATTCAAGTGTATTGGCTCAAAACTGGCTCTGATACCAATTGTAGGATTGTTTTGACGATCAAATGAGTCAATTCAAGTCAATACACGACTGTTTGAGTGGCGGAAACAAACAAACAGCTTTAAATCAGTAAAGAAATGAGTAGAAAACAGAGAATATCACTTTAATACTTGTTTCTCATTTATATATCACTTGAAAATCCGGCAGCAGTTCGGTACACAACTGATGACCGTTACAAATGAGAAACACACTACACCTATATATAGGGACTTGATTTCACTTGAACATGACACTGATCATTTCAAGCGGAATCTCTTCACTTGATTTCGCTTGAAATGACACAGGTCACTTTCAAGCGAAATTACATCACAAAATACATAATTACACTTTCAACCCTTCTAGACCCTATACAAACACGACCTAGACTTAAGACAAAGGTTGTAGACATTGTGCACCAACAAATCACCTCCTCAACGTGTTTATTTATATATATTTATAACATTCAACACAAAACAGCACCTTAATGGGTGAAGAACAATATATGTCACACGCATAACACACATGACCGGGACAAACAGAAAAACCGCCATCAACATCACAGCCATCAGTGACCTCTACATCACAAACATTATCTACATCTCCAGTTTCGATATCACTATTGACTACACTGACTTGATTATCATCTGCAGACATCAGTTGTTGATCACCCTCGTCACGATCTCCTTCGTAACCCAAAACATGATTACCACCAGAAGCATCAAACGCAGAATGAGATTCAACTTGCATATCCCCTACAGTAAGCCGGAACATCTTTGCATGTTTCTTTCCTTTACAATAAGCATAAAGCTGATTTACACTTGTACAATATATGTCACATAGAGCACAATGAAAATCCGCACAACAATACGATAAATCTTGTAACTGTTGGATTAACACTCGAATGAGTAAACAACAAAATTACCAAGTAAAAACACAAAATGATTAATATTTCAAACACTTATACCTTTGTAGTATGCTTCCTTGAAATTACATGATGCCTATATTGTTGTTCGTTAAGGCATATGACATTGCAGACAGGGCAGCCAATAATTTCTTCCGGTTTGGCACCATTTGCCACTAACTTATAAACATCAACGTTCATGTTCTTCAAACAACTACAACGAAAATGTAATAGAACACACCTCTATATAGGTAAATATTTACACGGTTTTAAACTCAATTGGACAGGTAAGTTATATAAAAACTGTAAACTGGGTAAGGTCATAAAATTTTCAAAAATCATGAAATTAGTGGATCGAGGTTATACATCACTAAATACAACTCTCATAAACCGATGTTTTAATGAAACAAACTGAAATATTCAAAAAATTCAACCTCAAAGAGAGACTTTTCTCTTCTAATGTGTGAATTTGAAACAACTTTGAATATGTATTTATAATAAAGTTTTAATTTAAACTCAATTGGACGGGTAAGATATATTTACTTGAATAAAAAACTGTAAACTAGCTGAGGTCACAAAATTTTCGGAAATCATGAAATTAGTGGATGGAGGTAATACACGACTAAATACATCCCTCATAAACCGATGTTTTATACACAATGAATATGTAAAATCACATCGTTGTTTATCAAATATTTATTTACTCTAACTAAAGTTGTTTAAGTTGAATAACACTATAGCGATGTTTATACATATACCTGAATTACATTAACGTTGTTTAAATTGAATTACACATCAGAAATATTGATTGTGTAACGTTATTTAATCCTACTACTGACATTATCTAATGACTACAACATACAATTCATCACTGACTTTTTAATATATCATAGTCTTTCTAATTAAACATTGAGTTATATTTATTAACCTGATCTTTATTATACACTTTAGCCAAGACGTTCCAACATCTCCTCACTGATCTATTCATCAGAATCAGAAACCACAACTACACTCGATTCCATCATATAAAAAAAAAACACAATTCATATAAAAAACATACTGCATATAACTAAATTTTAATCAAACAAACTGAAATATCCAAAATACCCATTGGAAAAAAACCTAAAAATCATAACAACTTATTTAAATTAATAGAGATATGAGATAAGATTATTTCTTGCTAACTTTCTCCAAATCCTTGAAATTACTTGGAGTTGAAGACTTATAGACGTCAACCAATTTACGTTTGTTGATTTCATTGGTATCACAACTGGTATTAGCATCATCAATCTTAACACTTGAAATGTGACTTTTTTTTTTTTTGATAAATTCTTTATCGTTTCTGTTGGTGCAGTTATCTGTCGACTTCATCTTCGTTCGAGTCTTAGATTAGAACTGATAGATCAAGGCTTAGAGTATGAGATTATTAGGGTTTTGAATGTTGTTTTAAGAGGATTTCGCTTGAAAGTGACAAACATCATTTCAAGCGAAATCAACATAAGACATTTCACTTGAAATGACAAGTGTCACTCTCAAGCGAAACCCTAAGCTCTATATATAGTCTTGAAGCGATATCAGTTAGAGGGTTCTGGTTTCCGACGCCGAGGTGCTGTCGAGGTGTCTCCGAGTCTGTAAATGAGTTTTGAGCAATGCAAGAGACATTTAATAGTGATTCTAGTGTTATACAAGCTAAACAAAGACAAAATCAATGAATTCCGCTTCTGATTCTGTCCGAGCACTCTTCTGATCGACTCGTTAGGTCGTTTCACGATCCTACATGTGGTATCAGAGCTCAGGAGGAAGAGTTCTTATTGTTTAGTTCGTTTTCGCTGAAAATTCTGACTTCTACACCTTCTTTTCTGAATTGAACAAGTTTTTACGGTTAAAATCGGATAATTTTCTAACATATTGTGCAAAACTGCTTTTTAACAAACCCTTGAAAGTTTCAGCTTAAAATTCAGCTTAAAAAGTGGTAAAATGGACCTTAGACTAGATTTCGCTTGAACGAACACAACCTATTTCGCTTCAAGATCCTCATTCCGCTTGAACGATTCAAGCGAAATCAGGTATTTCGCTTGAAAGGAGTGTTTCAGCTTGAAATTTGTGTTTTCGTTTCAACAGTGCTGATTCCACTTCAAAAGGATTATTTCGCTTGAAACTGCAAGCAAGTGATTTCGCTTCTAGTAGTGTTTTCGCTTGAACAGGGTTTAAGTTTGAAAATTTTGATTTCGCTTGAAGTGTATGTGCAGGTAATTTCGCTTGAAGATATAATTTCACTTGAAAGTGTGTTTTGTGTGAGATTTGTCGGGACAGTTTGAAACATGACGAAAATGTTTGACGAAACAGAAAATGATTATTTTGAAAGATTAAATGATTGGTATCAAGGGTATTTGGACGATAGCTATAGAAATGTGAAAAGGGATAGTTGGGTGAAAAGGTTTAATTACTTTGTATGTTTGAAAAATGAAAATTTGGATGATCTGGAAAATCGATATGTGGTCTTACTTGAGCATTTAAAAAGTCATGAGATATATTTGACAGATGCTGAAAAGGTAGCAAAGTTTGCTGATGCATTATCTACTGAATGGGATGATATTCTGAAAAGGATAAAACAGGATTCTGGTTTTTCAAAACTACATCTAAAAGAATTCATCAGCAAACTTAAAACTCATAAATATGAAAATTACAAGAAAAAGAGAGATTTAATAGATAAACTAGAAGGAAATTTTGAGAGAATGAATTTGGATGTAATTGTTGAAATAGATAAAAAAAGTATGTGTATGTCTTGCTGCAAAAAATGTTATGAAATATGATAACAAGAGGGGTTGTTATATTGATAAGAATGCGAATCCTCTTGATTTCGTTAAATTTTTTTGTGCAGGAACATTCTGGAAAGAGACAAAAGAAATTCCAAAAATTGAAGAATCTGTGAAGATTGGATCTTCGAATTCCGAATCAGTACGCACTAAATGCGAAAAATTTGAAGCTGACAATGCCAAACTCTTGAAGGATGCGGAAAGTTTGACATTGGAAGTCAAAAAGATGAAGGATGAGAAGCAATCTGATGATAAACAGATTCTTATTTTGCAAGAAAATTTGGAGATATTGAAATCTGAAAATGTCAAACTGTTAAGTGGTTTGAACAGTTTGACATTAGAAAACAACAATTTGAAAGAAATGTAAAAAGATTTTGAAAAGAAAGTAAAAGGTTTTGAAAATGAAAAAATTAAAATTGAAAAAGAATTTCAAAGTCAAATAAAGATTCTTGAAGATGGAAGATCTGTTTTTAGCAAGAATAACATTGAAAAACAAAAAGTGATAAATTCTCATCTACAGACAATTATTCGACTTGAAAAAGAAGCTGAAAAAGCTCAGATTAAAATCAAAGAGCTTGAAGATAAATTGAAAGGTTTTGTGACTTCGTCATCAACACCAGATTATCCATGTCCAAAACCGATCAATTCAGTTCCAATAAGTGACAATGTCACAAACTTTGACAAAGTCAAAGTTGAAG
Source organism: Helianthus tuberosus (assembly GCA_030545235.1). Classification (NCBI taxonomy): domain Eukaryota; kingdom Viridiplantae; phylum Streptophyta; class Magnoliopsida; order Asterales; family Asteraceae; genus Helianthus; species Helianthus tuberosus. The sequence goes on from JARYGA010022949.1 coordinate 547,400, forward strand.
ATTGTGATGAGAAAACTGATGATGAAATTGAGAAAAGAAAAATATTTTTGAAATTAAATGAAATGTTTAAAGAAACTGTTTTACATTCTACTGAGAAAGGTGAATGCTCAACGCAAAAACCTGTAAAGAAGAATGTGGAACAAAAACAAAAAGTTAAAAAACCGAAAAATCTTCAAAAGGAAAATAAAAACTCATCAGTTCAATCATCCAATCAAGATAAAAAATCACAAAAAATTGAAAAACAAAACTCAAAAATTGTTGGTAATAAGTGGTGCAGGTTTGACCACAGTGCTCAAAAGCCAAATCCAGCAAACAAGAGGAGAAATGATTATTACCAAGCCAAACAGTGCTATAATCTGAATGTTTGGACTGAAGGTGGTGATTGGTACGATAACAGAGTGTGTTACACTTGTGGTGTTCGAGGACACATTGTTGTTAACTGCCAGAATTGGAGTTATGAGACGAGAAGATACTTTGAACGCAATATCAAAGGTCACATTGTCAGAGATTGCCCAATGAGATCAATGAGAAGATCGAGGGTTGAATCTCAAAAAATGACAAAGAAGAAACCAGTCAAAGTCGAAGCAAAGCCCAAAGAACAGAAAGTTCTAGAATCAAAAGTGAAGCTTTCGCAGGGGCAAAAAGACAGACTGAGGAAGAAGAGGAAGAAGGCGAGAGAGTATCTTGAAAGGATTTTGTCCTCGGATACAACTGGTAAAACAGATAAAAGTTCTGATAAATCGTCTTGCTCGCCAAAGAATGACAATTCAAGCAAAACGAATTCATCAGATACAAATCTGAGGACAGAAAAGAAGAGAGTAAAGAAAGAGAAAGTTGGTGGTGATGAATTTGTTTCTTTGGAAACAGAAGAGCCACGTGTTGGCGATGAATCTGGCTCATCAAAGTCAGAAAAGCCACATTCAGGCAATGATTCTGGTTCGTTAAAACCAGAGGAGCCATTTGTTGAGGTAAAAGTTGAGAATTCTGGTCTAACAATGGATGATGCAAATTTTCCACCATTGTTGAACAAGAATTCAAGATCACCCAAGGACCGTCAGGCTTGGGTGGATCTGTTTAAATGAAAAACCTGACTTGCCGGAGTTCCCAGGTTGGTAAGCGTGGAACATGAATCGGCACATTTCTTGAGAAATTCACTAAAGTGATTTCGATTTAAAAGTGGTAAATCAGGGACATTAAATTGTACTTGATTTTCTACAAGTGATGTTTGTGGATTGATCTTAAAAATGTTAGTTTTTACAAGTGGTTAAAGAAAACAAGGTGATGAATGATCCCCATGTTTGAGAAATGATTCACAAAACTTATTTTCCGGAAAAACCATTTTGATTATAACAAACTTAAGTGTTTTGAAATCACTATGGGAAAATGTTTTGGTGTCAGGGGGAGTTCTGATTGTTTATGCCAAGTGAATGGAGAATTGAAGTAATTCTCATCATGTTGTCACTTTTCTTTGTACAGTTTGTTTTCAAATTTTCCCAGAAAATCAAAATTGAGATATATTTTGATTTTAGGGGGAGTAAAATTTAAAAAAAAAATTAGAAAATTTGAAAATTACAAAAACATTGAAAAATGCAAAAATGAGTTTTGTTGTCAAAAATAGGAAATGATAGTAGTTCAGTTGGACTGTCACAACATGCTAAAGAAATGGAGAGATAAAATGTGATAAGCGATCTCACTAAAGATGTGACGATAGGCTCAGCTAGACTAGTAGATTTGCGATAACGATACAAACCTAAAATGAAAAAGCCTAGTTCTAGTGGGAAACATGATTGAAAGCATAGTATTTAGTTTTGTCCTTCTTGATTGTGTGCCTACTCGGTAATCGCTGATTGTCGAAAGACATAAAACTGGTTAAGTTTGTGAACTTTCACAACTTTGCTAAAAAGTCGCTGTGATTGTGCATTTCATTTTGCAAAGATTTAAACTTGTTTTATTTCTTTATTTTGTTTTAAGCATTAGGCATCCTCTGCGTATACGTGAGTATCAACCTGGATGTTATTGCCTAAACGTTCTGCTTTATTTTCTTTGGTGTTTCGTTTAAGCTTTGGACCTCCTCTGCGTATACGGAAGTATCGACCTGGTGGTTAAAGCCTAAACAACTTCAACTTGTTTTATTTTTCTTATTTTGTTTAAACATTGGACTTTCTCTGCGTATACGGAAGTATCGACCTGATTGTTAATGTTTAAACATTCTGAGTTATTTTTGCACATATCATAGTTGATAAAAGTTTAAAGGCATTACTTGAGTCAGTGTATTGCATGATGAGGGGATATGCTGAGATCATGGGGTCCATAAGAACTTAGTGCAAAATTAATATACCTTAACGTATCAGTAAACATTTCGAAAGTTTTTAGATTGAGTTTATGTGGACAACAATATCGTCAATCTATGTGAATCGTTTAGAACTTAAAATGTTTAAAGCTTAACGGTGCTTGTGGATTGGTCACATAAACTGATATGATCCTCTTACACAAACTCACAAAAATATTGTTTGTAAATATTTCATTTTTGCATTTAAATTCTGTTCTTGCATTTATGTTTCATATCTTGAAAAATACAAAAAGATTTTCGACAACTGATGTTGAAGAACTGATATTCAAAATTTCAAGTGCTGAACATAATGAACAGGTTTGGGAGTGTGTGTGCTAAATTGAAAAATTTTGATTTAAGAAACAAGTTGAGATTAGTTAATCAAGGTCATTAATTTGAACTTGATGTAACTATTACTAGTAAGTTTTTATTATTGATTTAAGTAAAAACTTATGTTTTAGTGAGAAGTGTGTAGATGCTGAGCTTAAACAGAGTTAAAGCCAGGATTTGTTTTCAAAGGCGATAGCTAATTCCAGACTGAAAATCCCAGCTTGATGAAAGGGGGAGTCTGACAAGGTTAGAGCTAGAGAAAAGATCCGGGTACATGATTCCAGGAGAAATTCCTGAAGAAGACCGATCAAGATTGAAGAGTTGTCATGTTGAAGACTCTCATTGAAGATTCCGTCAACATTCAAGGGGGAGTCTGTTGGTGCAGTTATCTGTCGACTTCATCTTCGTTCGAGTCTTAGATTAGAACTGATAGATCAAGGCTTGTAGTATGAGATTATTAGGGTTTTGAGTGTTGTTTTAAGAGGATTTCGTTTGAACATGCTATTTCGCTTGAAAGTGACAAACATCATTTCAAGCGAAATCAACATAAGACATTTCGCTTGAAATGACAAGTGTCACTCTCAAGCGAAACCCTAAGCTCTATATATAGTCTTGAAGCGATATCAGTTAGAGGGTTCTGGTTTCCGACGCCGAGGTGTGCTGTCGAGGTGTCTCCGAGTCTGTAAACGAGTTTTGAGCAATACAAGAGACAGTTAATAGTGATTCTAGTGTTATACAAGCTAAACAAAGACAGAATCAATGAATTCCGCCTCTGATTCTGTCTGAGCACTCTTCTGATCGACTCGTTAGGTCGTTTCACGATCCTACAGTTTCCCTGAAACAAAAGACAAAATTAAGAAAATAATAATAGAATTAAATATAATGTAAATATAAATGTATAAATACGAATCATGTATTGAAATAAAAAATACCTCAGTAATCTTAATCTTTTCTTTGAGCTCATTAATAATTGACTCATCATCAGTCATGTTTGTGACAAGATACATTTCATCAAAATTAGTTAGATTATAACTTGTTATCTCAATTTTAAAAGCAAACATCTTTCCAATCAACTTGTCTAAATCAACAGAAAACATTACTTCTTCAACATCCCGTGAATCAGAATATTTTATGATAAAATTAATATAAAAAAATATATAAATACATTGAAAAAAAATATAGGAGAAGTAAAGATTATTTATACATACAGATGATGAGTTTTCTTTAAGCAATTGAACAGCCGACTTGAGAACAACTTTTTCAATGATTTCATCAGCCAGAGGATGAAATAATATTAGTGGAACATCATCAGTATTATCTTCCACTTGAACTTTTATTTTGAATCTAGTTAAGTTAAATATAAAAACACATATACACAAATCAATTATTTTATAAAACATACAAATATTAAAATAAATAGAAAAAGCTCATATTACCTTGGAACTGGATATATAACACTTTCATCACAATAACAGTTGAAGCACACATGAAAATAATGTGACTCCAAACCCACGCAGTCTACAAGATCTGTACCCGCCTCCGTTAAACATTTAGGACACTCCACATAGTGCCAACCAAAATCCTTATCTATAGCCTTAATAGTACCAACTATGATAACAAATTGAGGCTGTATAAATTGAAAAATACGAAAATAATTGAGTTCAACAAAAAAAAATTTGTACTTTTTGAATTATAAAAATTTAAACAAACCTTCATGATTTGCCAAATGTCATACACGTTTTTCAACGGAGACTTTATGATAAATTCATCACTTGACATCTACAAAATGCAATACAAAAGTTTTTTATATACGAATAACACAAAATAAAAAATGGAAGTAATAAAATAACAAAGCACATGAAGATTAAAGAAAAAAAATATAAACTCATACCTTCTCAGATTCAACCTCAAAGACAGACTTTTCTCTTCTAATGTGTAAATTTGAAACAACTTTGAACATGTATTTATAATACAAATTTAATTTAAACTCAATTGGACAGGTAAGTTATATTTACTTGAATAAAAACCTGAAAACTGCCTAAGGTCACAAAATTTTCGAAAATCATGAAATTAGTGGATGGAGGTTATACATGACTAAATACATCTCTCATAAACCGATGTTTTATACACTAAGAATATGTAAAATCACAACGATGTTTATCAAATATTTAATAATTCTAACTATAGCTGTTTAAATTGAATTACACTATAGCGATGTTTAAACATATACCTGAATTACAATAAACCTGCTTAAATTGAATTACACATCAAAAAAATTGATTCTATGACGTTATTTAATCCTACTATTGACATTATCTAATGACTACAACATACAATACCTCACTGACTTTATAATATAACATAGCCTTTCTATTTAAACATTGAGGTATATATATCAACCTGTTCTTTATTATTATCTATTCATCAGAATTAGAAACCACAACTACACTTGATTCCATTATATAAAAAAAAACACAATTAATATAAAAAACATACTGGATATAACTAAATTTTAATCAACAAAAATGGATATTAACACAAATTTATACAACAAAAACAGATGTCTGCATACACATCATATTTATACAAAAACTAACCGGCTTGTAGAAACATTATTCCAAACAAAATCACAAATCTAAAAACACAATATATTTGCACAACTTCTTTTTAACACTATAAATGATAAATAAATCATACCAAAAATATATCAAACACAATTACCTCCTCTTCCTACGAATCTTTTAACTTTGCTTGAACAAAATGATTTCTTTCTATTTCCACTAATATGTTCCTTTGCAGATTCCACGTCAACCTCTTGTCTTTTACTTGCTCTAATAGTATCACCTACTTCATCTTCAATTTAATTTCTTGAGTTTTCTTACCTAATTAACCAATAGACTTATAGAAATCAAAACACAATGAAAATAGCAGTCAACACCACCATGAGAACAACTTACTTTGTAAAACGCAAGTCAATGTTTGGAGTGGACGCCATTGCAAAAGTATTTCCAAATGATTAAGATTGGTACATAAAGCAACAAACACAATCGCAAATTCTATAACTTCAGCCCTAACTTTCAGCTAAAACTGAATGTCATCCTTTACCCTTTTCTTGATTATTATACAGATAATTTAAAAACACTAATATCAAATTACCTTTTCACCCCCATACTGAATACCACTCAAACGAATGTTTAGTTTTATTACAAAAAAAACCACCTAATAAACCGAACCCATATATAAGAAGCATAAAAAAACATAATCATTTATATATAAAGTTATTTCTTTATATATAGAAAATACAATTTCCTGAAACTTTATACTTATTCTCATTCATCACTCTATATATAACATACTAAGAACTCCCAAAAAAAAAGCAACAACTAACAATATCACCAAAACATGAAAAAATAATTAGAACAAAAACCAACACATAAATTGTCATTCGTCATACTATATATTACTAACTACATACGAAAAAGAAAAAAAAAACATACAAAAAACACCAAAACATAGTTCAATACTTGCAACAAAAAACAACACAGAGAAATTTACACCAACATTTTATACATAAAATAAAACGATAAATTCAAAGTTTCACAACACGAGAACGACGGTGAATTGAAACTTTTGGAACTTTAAGTTTCCGATTGTAACTTTCTAGTGAATCAGCGGTATCATCAACTTCATCTTCAGAATCAGAAAATTGGTCAAAACCAGACTGACCGATAACCTCATCTACATCAGCATCAACAGTCATATCAATAAACTCAATTTCTTCGTTAGAACTGCTGATCGAAACAACATCATCCCAATTCCAATATAGCAAGTCTCTAGATCGTTTGCGCTGCCTCTCAATCCTTCGTATCTGGGTAAGAGAAATAACTTGTTTCATTACGAGCTAGAAACTATCACATAACAAATTTTACTAAGATTTAAAAAATTACAACTTCAATATATATCACCTCCTCACTGAACTCACGAGAAAGGTGGGATTTATAAGGACTAAATGGCCCAACAGAAATTATCTCTACACTACCATTGTCGGCCTGTAATCAAACAAAATAAAAATAACAAAACAACAAAACAACAAAACAATAATATTAAAATATTACAAATAAACTTTATTTATTGATGATATTACTAAATTACCTGTTCTTGACGATTTAAAGGATTGATAAACGTCTGCAGCCGGTCATCACCTAAATGAACAGGATTATTACTTCTTGTAGATGCATTTTTCTCCATCACTTGCTCAATATTTGAAGGATAAATCTATAAATTCTGCTACAAATTCACAAACCTAAATAGATTTATACTAACATGTTCCTATTATATAAGCTATTCTACAATGGTTTTTAACACACGTTCAAGAATTGTAGCAACTACTATATACACACGACACATATCAAGATAATGGAACAGTTGATATTTCCAGTTTTATAGGAGAACATAATTAAAAAGGAAATAAAAAAACAGTTTAATTTAACTTACATAATAAACCGCCAATTGATATCCTAATCAAAATTATAAGGCTACATCCCAAATAGGTACAAATAATATGCGAGAATGGGAAGTGGGTAGTTACTTCCCATAAAGAATTGCTCTTCTCAACAACTGCTGATCTTGTAAACAACTGTTAAGTCAAAGCACTGCTGATCCTGTAAACAACTGTTAAGTCAAAGCACTGATAAAGCATAAAGAATTTATCTAAAAATTATAGATAAATTATCATTTGTTTTAAGTTGTGGACCACAAGTTAGCTTCATAGGAAAAAAAATCACACCTACTCATGTGCCTAGTTCAATTAGCTTTAGTCGGCACTCTACACAATACTTGTGTTACAACCCCAAGGCATGTTACAGGAATCATAGGAGTTAAATAGATCAGGGGTATACCTCTTGTCAACATATAATACTTCTCTTCATTTACAAAAGTTTTCCCGCCAAAGGCTCATTTACCCATAACTACTACACTCCCGTGTCACATATAAAAAAAATACAACAGTTGATATAATAAGTTTGAGTAAACTTCCTATTTGCTCCCTGTGGTTTGGCCACTTTAATGATTTTGCCCGAAACCTTCTGAAATAGCCATTTCCAACCAATAGTTTGCTATGGTTTTTCCATTTTGCTCCCTACAGGAAGTAAAATGGAAAAATAGACAAATTGGATGGAGTTAGAGGCGGGGAGCAAAACGAAAATTTACTCAATAAGTTTTGATTCGTTTGAATATAAAAACACAAGTATATTAACAAAAAAACACAAAAGAAAAAACACAATGGTATACCATAAAATAAATAGCTTTCGTTAAAACACAATCCATTATATCTAAAACAAAATACTTTAGTTGATTTACAACTAAAGATTAACTTATTAATTGAAATACAACCATATTATAGCATTGTAATTTGTATGAATGAAAATTCAAATCTTATCAGATGTTGTGCTTTGAATAAAAAAATGTTTTTATTGTTTTTATAAATATACTGTTTTTGTTTACAGACATTACACTTTTCACAACAACATAGAGCTTATAACATTCATACATAAGCATTAAACCTAAACATTCATTTGACCAGACCACATTCAAACAACAACAGCTACATATAAACAATCAACCTAATATCCAAATGTTTTAAGCAACAGGAATACATCACACAGGACAATACAGTTTCATTCGCTCCACACGACTTCCTCGTGCTTGCTCTTTCAACCTTTCCCTTTCAATTGCGTCCAGCACAACGTAAGTTTCACTATCATTATACACAAACTGCCTTCGAGCATTAAGATAATGCAACAATATTTTGGTTGCATATTTGCATCTTAATTCATCTAATTGTTCTTTCTGCCCACAATCTACTTCTTTCACAAACCCACATCGCCAACATCGTAAAGAACTCCCTTCGAATGTCTCCATATGCCTCATTAAAAATATACCACAATCAACTTTGTTGTCTACGGTTCTCCACGACATTTTTAGTCGACTTATCTGAGCTTTGTGCATCTTACTTCCACCCACAACACCGTGAATTAACATAAAATCTGCTACTAAATGCCTCTGCAATATAACGATAATAAATATAAACAAATTATCTTTTCCATATGATTGTGTTTTTTAAATGTCAAGGAATGTACCAATTTTTCTGGCCAGCCTCGGTATTTTAAGTCAAAACTATCATCATCTAGACTGCTGTTATCAATCACAGCTATTTGGCACTTTTTCATATGAAAGCATACCAAGTAGAAGTGATCAGATTGCAAAACATGTATGAATAAAAGATCAACTTCTTTCAACGATGCTACTTGTTCTTCTTTTAGAACTTTAATCATATTTCCAAAAAATTCAGCTTGCATCATCTCATAGTTTGAACCATATGTGCCACCATCCTGTGTATCAGTTATAATAACGTTACTAAAATAAATAAATAAATAAATAAATAAATAAACAATTCATTTATGTTATTTACTTACCAGCATCTGATATGTTCAAAACAATCGCTTAATTTTGTCATCAGCCTTAAACTTCTCCTCGTGATTTAAGATTCTGGCCCACACATTAACAACAGCAAAATGGACATACTCATCATGACTCAATGTTTCTAGCACTATCCTTATTAGACCTGAATCTGGCTGATCTTCAATTTGAAAAACAACGTCCCTACAATGAATACGAGTTAAAACATCGATTAACTTATAATCATAGCACATTATAAGAAAAGAAGTTAAAACACATACATTTCAAATCCTCTGGCAGAGAAAATCCAATCAGAATAAATTTTCTCTACAAATGTCAATTTTCACTCAATTCCACCACTCGGTTAATGTAAGGTGATGCTGGCACCAAAGTCTCATCCGTAGAATCAACTACATTTTCTTCATCCTTTTCATCAGATATGATGTGTGAGATATTTTGACCACATGATCGTTGACTTGATGCAGATTGATACATTGTTTCATCTGAAACACACGCAGATACCAACGGGACAGCATGCACACTTTCCATGTTTTCAACTGAATTTACATTTACACCCATATTACAATCAGTTTTCGTCTCTTGACTTTGAGTCTTCTTTTCTCCCTTACTCTGTATTTCATTATCATCTTTTGGAGATGAATCTGGATCTCTGCTCATAAAACCTGCATTTTTTGCAAATGAAATCAACGGATCCAAATGAGCGTTAGCTTCTTTAATCACCTGATTATCTGCATAGACCGTAAACCCCTCATTCAGCATTGTCTCTACATTCTTCAAAGACTCTTTTGCCTTTTCAATTTCTACAGTCAAATTTCTGACAAAAACCTGTTTCAATATGAACAATAAAAGATGATAAAAACTATATATATATATATATACAGGAAGGTTAACGTACATTACGGCTTAACGTACATCACATACGACAGGTAATTATGGACGTTCTTTTTAAAATCACACATTATAACTCAAAAATCCAAAATCACGCATGTTGAAACACAATAATCACGCATATTGAAAACATTAATCACGCATGTTATATAACAAATCACGCACGTTGTTGAACGTGAAGTACGTTAAGCCGTAATGTACGATATACTTTCTATATATATATATATATATATCATATATTCAGAGTTAAATACTATATGTTTTTGTGTCTTACCGATTCTGCTTCCTCCATTTGTTCTTCTGCCACGGGAATGTTTGATTCCCTGCCAACATCTGCATTCTCATCCCGCCTATTCAAATGTATATTTAGAGTTTAACGATCATTGTCTCTACACTGATCATCATCCACTTGCCTTTCATCCTCTCCATGTATATCTTCATGAATCAAATCCTCCTCGACACCAGCACCATCATTGTCTTTGCCCTCGTCAGCATCGACTTGCCGTTCCACATTTTCATGCATGGGTTCACCAGTTGAAGAACGTTGACGCACCTCGCTTTCATTTGATTTTTTGGTCTTTAATATTGTTTTAGACTTTGAAGTACCTTTCTTTCTTCTTTTCTAAGACTTCAGACCTTTATTCTTTATGTCCTCTAGTTTGCATAATGTACGCTCTTCAATATATTCTATAACAAACAAACCTTTACGTTTAACACGTACATCATGCAACTTGCTTGTATGATCTGCATAGATAAGCTGTAAACAAAACAAATATTTGTCACTCCGTTTTGTTTGGATAAATGCCACAAATGACAAATTAATATTTAACTTATGATCTTACCGCAAGCAAAAACAGAGGCCCATTAAAAACTTGAGCAGGGTGCCAGCCTTTTCTCGCTCTGTCTAACAAAGTTAGCATGTAATCACACCAACCCAGTTCTTTTATGTCAACATCCTTTGTTATTAATGGCAAAAATCTTTGGTTGACAGTGCCACTTTTCGTTCCTTCACCTATATGTGTAAACATCAACACCAAAAAGTTAAGAACAAACAACATTCCACAATCATTGCTTTCTCTCTTGCATCGCCTATCCAAATAAGTTTGTGTTTCTTGTATAAGAAACCTGGTGAAGCCTGTTGGGAATTAACTTCTCCACATTTTAACAACAGGACTTTTTATGCTTGGCCTATAGTTCTCTGTTATTATTCTTGATCCGTTCGGAATTCCCAATACCTTGTGAACCAATTCTGGACTTAACTTTATTGACTGAGATCCAAGATTTAATATTCTTGTTGAATCATCATAGTTCTTAGCCAACCAAAGTCCCAAGCTGGTAGGAACATGCTGAATCTTCAGATTTAGAATAGAACCAAAACCAATATCTCTTACAATGTTCTTTTGCTTGTCATTAAACTCTAGCATCCACTCATATAGAGTGTTTGGTGAGCATCTTGGTAAAATCTTCTCACCAGTATATGGGAAACATTTGACATTCATGGTGATTTGATTCCTCAGGTTGGTCCTTTCGACGTCTCTTCTTTGGTAAGGTATCATCAACTATTATATAACTTAACGAATTTTAGAAACAAACTACAACTAAGATTTTCATGTTTAAATGAATACCTGGTTTTTTTACTTTTGATGAAGCAGGATTAACAAAATCAACATCATCATTATCATCAGCATCACCACAGTCTGCCTGTAAAACTGCAGTAGCAAATCAAATAAAATAATAAACTATGAAGGGAAAAAATGTATATTATATTTAATCATTTTAAATTGATCTATAACATACCTTCACTCTTTCGTTTCACAGCAGCACCTAACAAAGTTCCTTCATGTCTCTCCACATTTTATTAGAAACAAAACACATAAAAAATATTAATTGTAACACGTTATTTAATCCTACTATTGACATTATCTAATGACTACAACATACAATACAACATTGTCTTGTTAATATATCACAGTGTTACAATTTAAACATTGTGTTATATTTATCAACCTGTTTTTTATTATTATCTAGTCATCTCAATCAGAAAGCACAACTACACTTGATTTGATGATTTTAAACTTGATAGACCCAAGTTTGATTACATTTCTCCAACTTATTCTGCCAATTTTAACAAAATACTATCAGGAACTATAACATTACAATGTTGTAAAACAACACATAATATTCAACATACAAAATCAATACAAAAACACAATCCTATAGTTTACCACATATGTAAAAAACACAACATGCACCAAGATACTGCAAATAATCAAGTAACGTATGCAAACACAATGATTTCCAAAACCACAATATTAAAAAAAAAAGCATAATTAATATAAAAAACATAGTGGATACAACTTTATACAACAAAAACAAACGTCTACATACACATTATAGTTATACCAAAACTAACCGACTTGTAGAAACAATATTCCAAACAAAATCACAAATCTAAAAACACAATATACTTGAACAACTTCTGTTTAAACATTAAAAATAAAAAATAAGAAATAAACCATACCAAAAATATATGAAACGCATTTACCTCTTCTTACGAATCTATTAGCTTTGCTTGTATAGAATGACTTCTTTCTATTTCCACTTATATGTTTCTTTGCAATTTCCACTTCAACCTCTTGGCTTTTACTTCCTCTAACAGTATCACCTACTTCATCTTCACTGTAATTTCTTGACGATTTCTTACCTATTTAACCAATAGACATAAAACAAACAAAACACAATGAAAATAGCAATCAACAACACCATGACAACTTACTTGTAAATCGCAAGTCAACGTTTGCAGTAGATGCCATTGCAAATGTAGTTCCAAATGATTAAGATTAGTACACAAAGCAACAAACACAATCGCAAATTGTATAACTTCGAGCCCTAAGTTTCCGTTAAAACCGAATGTTCATCGTTTTCCCTTTTCTTGACTATTATACAGTTAATCTCAAAACAATAATAAGAAATTACCTTTTTGCCCCCCCCCCCCTCCCACACTGAATACTAGTTAAATGAATGTTTAATCTTATTCAAATCTTATTACAAAAAATAGTACCACTTAATAAACTGAACCCAAATATAACATGCATAAAAAAAACATAATTATTTAAATATATATTCATTTTTTTTAAATATAGAAATTTTTTTTTACTGAAACTTCATTCTTATTCTCATTCATCATCCTATATACAACACACTAAGTACTCACGAAAAATAAGCAATAACTAACAATATCACCAAAACGTAATTCAATAATTAGAACAAAAAACCAAAGAATTTATAGACATCATACCTGTTATTCAAAAGAATGAGATATTGACGTCATTTAGAAGAAACACATTTATTTAAAAATGGTAAAGGAGACAAAAAAAAAACACTTAACATAAAGACCTAATAGAATGGGAGAATAGGAATTGGAAAGTTACTAAAATAAGATTGGAGGGTATGGGGAGGGTCATCCCCATGAGGGTGGGCCACCACGTAGGACGTCACATTAACAGGAGTGATGATGGACATAAAGAGGATGGACCAAGGGGGTGGAGGATGGGCTCCCACACTATTTATAGAAACACTTAAGAAAAAATAAACTGATTTGATTTTAGAGAGAGAGAGAGAGAGATAGGAGAGAAAAAGAGGCCCGTCGATGTCGTCTTCAGGCGACTGAGAAGCCGGGACAATCCTCAGGAGAAGGTGTGGGTGACCGGCGCCGGGGCTCGCCGAGGCAAGGCATGCCCCCATACCCTCCAGTATAAGTAACCATATTGATAGAAATCATACATACTGGGAAGGATATAAAGACTACTTTTAATAAGGTATACCTTGTTTTATTTAATCTTCTAAAAAATAAAAGAACACTTCATCTATTAGTTACACAAAGATTCTTACATATAGGGATTTGGACTGTCGTTTGGCATGAGCTGGCAGCCCATTTTTTCCTCTCATGTTAAACCAGATGAACCCAATGCTCACTCAATGATTGGTTTGAGATGGACCTATTCTTTTATCTTCTTTAAAACCTATGTTGCACCTAATAAGGATGACGCTTTCAAGGCCCATGTTATCCGATTTTTGAAAGCCCATGGGATTTAGATAGTTCTAGAGTATACCTCTTATTAACATGTAATATTTCTATTCATTATCAAAAGTTTTACGGGCAAAAGCTCATTTACCCGTAACTACTATATTCCCGTGTCACATAAAAAAATATACAGCTGTTGATGTAATAAGTTTTGATGCGTCTGAATATAAAAAACACAATTATATTAACAAAAACAAAAGACACAAAAGAAAAAACACAATGTTATACCATCAAAATCAAAAGCTTTCGTTAAAACACAATCCATTCTATATAAAATAAAATACTTACTATAGTTTTTTTTTTGAAAGGTGAACTTCTTAATGGTGACCATTGTCACATCCGCAAATCGCGGACCCTCGCCAAGAACGTGGGCCCAGATAGCAAGGCCAGTGATGGGTTAACCAGTCTTGGGTCGAAGGCTTTCCTCCGGAAACCGTATTACCTCTACACGAGTTGCCTCGCTAGAGTAACAGCCGGATGAAAACCGGAGTGACGCTCAGGATCAAACCCTCCTCGGTAGGTTTTTCACCATCATTGCGCACGGGTGTCCTACCCCCTTTCGCCACAAGCGGGAGTCAAACCGGTGACCTCTAGGAGGACAAACCGGCCCCCAACCACTGGGCTATGAAGGAAGGACAAAATACTTACTATAGTAGATCACTAATTGTAGGACCCATGTGAACACACGGGTAGGTTTAATAACCATCGAAATCAAATATTAAAAAATAGATTATAATACATCGTTTAAATTATTTGTGTTTAGTTGCATATATTTATAAAACAATGTTAAAAACAATATGTGTTAGTATTATAAGTATAATGATAAAAGTTTTTGTCTACATCTACATGTAAAATATGATGTTACATTTTATTATCACAACTTCCTACTTTCAAACAATTAAAAGCAACAAAATAGTAAAGCAATCAGAGCCTCATTCACTTGATCAAAACACAATATAAGAAGATCATCAACTCATATATGATCAGAAGATCAAAGGGTAAAAGGGAGGTTATTATAAAAAAACCCTCACACTCTCAACGGAGCCTCATTCACTTGATCAAAACACAATATTCCATGTAAGAGACGCGTAAGTTTGCTATCACAATATGGAACATGAGCACCTTCTTTCCGTTACTTTTTATCGCCAAGGGTGTAAACTCTCTCAAAGACCTAAGAAAAGAGCCAGGATGATTCAAAGAACCTTACTTGCAATGGAGGTATAAGACAGGTGTGTTATTACTCATGTTCAAGATAATCTCTTTCGTGTTCATATGAGCAAGAAGGGAGGAAGACACAAAGGATGTGTCAAACACAATTCAGATGATACAGGTTCAGGTAATAAGAAGAAACCCTCTGTTGAAGAAGCAACCAGTGATAGTGTTTTGGTGGAAAACGTGGAGGGGTCGGTCATATTGTCGAGCGTTGTCAGGAAATGCTATTTGATTTCTGACAACCCTCAACAATGTCACCGACCCCTCCACATTTTCCACCAAAACACTATCACTAGTTGCTTCTTAAACAGAGGGTTTCTTCTTATTACCTGAACCTATATCATTTGAACTGTGTTTGACACATCCTTTGTGTCTTCCTCTTTTCTTGCTCACATGAACACGAAAGAAGTTATCTTGAACACGAGTAATAACACACCTGTCTTCTACCTCCATTCCAAGTAAGGTTCTTTGAATCATCTTGGCTCTTTTCTTAGGTCTTTGAGGGAGTTTACACCCTTTCATTGCCATAAAGTCTTCTTCTTTCTCTTTGCTTGATAATGTAGTAAACAATCTGCGCCACAAAACCAAAATATTTCTATGTTTTTGTGGAGACAATTACTATCCAATAAGTTTCAAAACCACATTGAAAAATCATACATAACCTAATTTTCGAGATGTATTAAGGAAAACCATTACCTGATATGTAAACGGAAAGAATGTGATGGCTCAATGATGGTTGCTGTCATTAGGTGCATTGACACCTAACAAAAAGAATGTGATTGCTTAAGTATAATTATAAACTTATTAACAAATGAGACCATATTAATTTAAAATTTAACCTTATGATAACCCAGAGGCAATCTTTGTATAGTCTGAAACATAAGTTATCTTTGAACATGGGTCATTGGCCAAATGAAATACTAAAAAATAGATTAGGTCCCTGCATGAAAAACAAAATCGATAAATTTAGGGAAAATGGGTTTGAAAGATGATAACCCAACAGTAGAGGATCTCATTCTGCAACTCCAATAAATGCAAGGGTGTTCTCAAATAATGGTTTCATAGATGTTTGAAAACCAACAAAGAACGACAAGTGTCCACAGTGCTGCTTCTTTGGACATTTATCGGTCTTTAAACATCTAGGAAGCGTTATTTGAAAACACCCTTGAATTTATCGAGGCTATAGAATGAGATCCTCTACTGTTGGCTAATCATCCTTCAATCACATTTTCCCTAAATTTATCAATTCTGTTTTTCATACCTCCCAAAGCCACCTATCCGCCTGCAAAGAAATCGAAAAAGCTTGAAGTATAACCTGTACTTAATTATATGGCACCGGATTTTCACTGATTCAAGAATCTCAACATCACTTAACAACAAAGAACCAATTTACAAACATCTTAATAGCATTCCATAATTCAGATTATTATGCACTAACCGGTTTTTCCTGAAGAATTGTTGTCCACTCTGTGTAATGTGGTGTCAATTGTACTGTTATTCCGCTTCTTCGCTGTATTAACACATTAAAATCTTAAAACATAAAAACAAACAAAATGTTAAAAAAAAAATAAACAAAACACAAATTGTTAGTTATATGCTACCAACCTTGAAGTGTTGCACCGCAGCCTCCACATGTGTACACCGGTTTGTTGCTTATCAAACTAACTGTCATCGTAATCAAGAAATTGTTATTATCATGAAAACACATTTAAGAGAAAAGAAAAATGAATGAAAAACAAACAAACAACATTGAATCTATAAACATCATCCAGATTGCCTTCATTGAATCTATAAACATCATCTACAACAACCCAAAAATCATCACCACAAACAAAACCAACCAAAAAAGATACACCTAAATATGACCAATCACGATTAAGAACAAACAGACCAAGAACATCTTCAGCGATGGTAAAAGTACCTTATCTTTCAGAGTGAACAACAATAAAGACTTGAGACTAACCGCCCTGATCTGTAGGAGAATGTGACAAATTCACAGGAATCAGGTCCAAACGTCAATTTATATGACCGATCTACAAACGAAAAAATGGAAAACTTACCAGCGTCCTCAGATACAGCTAAATACTAACAAAACAACTATCAATTACTTTCATTACCTCATGGCATCAAAATTTATTATAAATAATTTCCAAATTATAAATAATCTCCAAATTGCAAAATTAGCAAGTATTCTACAATAGTAAATGATTCATCTAAATTATGCCTCATCTAATCAAATTGTAAATTCAAACATTAAACAACCATAAATTACCAATTGAAACCAGAGCCACCATCGTCAACCACCATCCAGAAACCCTAAAGGGTTCGAAGACGAACACGGAACAACAAAAAGGTGGGGGCGGCGAGTCTGTGCTACCCATCATCATCATCACCATCAGATACTGAAACAAAAAGCTTCCATCATCGCCACATCAAAATCAAAAAAGTAAAATTGAAGATATAAATCTACAAAAAACAAATTCGATTTACCTACCGAGTCACCGTCATAATCCCAATCGGAACCGCCAGATCTCGCCAACGTAGCCTCAGATGACAAAATCATCTTCATCGGTCTGAGTAACAAAGATAGTGATTCACCGAGGGATTTCTTTGCGGATGACATGGTTCGTGTGGAAGATGAGGAAAATAAACCCTAGAATCGGCTGCGATTTTGGAATGAAAAGAAAGTGTGAAGAAGAAAGAGATGGAGAGAGATGGAGATTAAAGTGTGAAGAAGAAAGAGGGAGTTGGGATATGATTACTTCTCACACAGGTGCATTATGCATTTCAAAATTCCCTCAAAAAAAAAACCAATTTATCATAATAATAAAACCAATTTATCATAATAATAAAATCCTATCATATACAAAAGGAATTATGACATCAGCATTGACATGTGGCAAATGTTAGAGATTGCCTACATCAGCTTAAAGTCTCCTATTATAAATTATATATACATAGTCTCACTATCAGAACATTGTGTTATATGAATCTAGCTATATTTAACGTAATATCATGCTCAGAATAAATACAAATAACTGTTGTTAAAATACCACTTTATTACAATTTAATTTATATAATTTTAATTAACATATATGTTTTACTTTATATATTATATATTAGTTGCAAGTATATACCAACAACCATTAACAAAAACATCGTAAGAATATATTATCAACAATTTATAAAAGCACAACAGCGTACAAAATTACCATAATTTAATATTAAATGGATAAAACAATCTAATGCAACATCATTTTTATCTAATAAATAGCGATAAAGGCTGGCGCAACAAAGTCAAACTCACCACATCTAACACACAAATTTCAAAATGATTATCTCAAATTTTCAAACCATAATGTCATCCATTTAATAATTTTTAAACAATAAAGAAAAGAAAAAAAAATTAACCTAATTTAAGATTTTTTTTTTAAAATAACCAGCACTATTTAAGATCCCTGCAACATATTCATACGACCAAGACTTTCCCCCATTTACATCGACTCTCTCTCACACCATCATTTATTTACTTCTCTTTTTAGTAGTCCCATACAGAAAACTCTACTTTTACCGCTTATTTCCTTCATTTTAACAGTTACATTTACAAACCCCCTTTTATTCATCGTCATTACACCTTGACCAATTATTACAGTTCAGGTCAAACTTGAAAATTGTATCATTTGATTCAACCTTAAATTTTTTGGACAAAGATGGCGTCTTTCAAGAATGACAGGGACAAAAATGATAAAAAAACTTGAAGTTTGGTCTGAATTGGCATAACTAAACAAACTACAAGGCCAAAAATAAAATTCAACTGAAAACAAATATAACTTTAAAAATTTATACAGGAAATTCCCAAAAGATTTCATTAAGGATTATATTATCTTATATCTTATATTTTTTATATATATATCTACCATATATTTGAAAATAAGTTGGGCTGATGTGGCACTCAATAATAAGGCATCAAATATGGTTTTTGGTTCCAAAACTCCCTTCTCAATCTTTTAACATGGAATGGAGCATCCGGCCTAAAAACCCGACCCATTTTTTCGGATCCTATAAAAGTCTTTTAAATATTTGTTCATCTCTAACAATCCTCACATCTTCTTCACGTTTCCCCACAAAACCTTTCATCATCACCAAATCTACACTTCATATCTCAAATCTTCAGTCGATCAAATCTTCATTTCCAACACAAAAGAAACATTTCTTCTCTTAAACCTGGTTATCTCCACAATCTTCATCACTTGATTCTTCTCCGAGAAGGTATGGTTACCTTATATGTTTGTCTTTCAAGATTTTTATGATTTGGATGATGTTCATGGTTTATTTCTAATTATTTTCATCGATTAAGTGAGGATTATCTTCACAATCTGCATCAGTTGATTCTTCCCCGAGAAACTATGGTTACCGTATATGTTTTTTTTTTTTTTTTGTAAGACTTGAAAGATTTTGTATCAATTGTGTGAAGTTCATGTATTTTATGTTATTATCTTTGTCGTATATGTGAAGATTCTACTCCAATTATAATTTTTTTGATATTTTGTTCCGTATTTAGGTATGCTTTTCGTTTATTTTTTTATTTTTTTTTGGATATAGGGATCTGATTTTTTTTTTGTATATTGCACTCTGACTCTCATATTTTGGATGTGTGGTTGAGTGTTTTATGATAGATTAGGTTTTCGATATTTGTTGATTTTATTGCTAGAATGGTTTATGATATGGTTTTCTATGTTTATGACAACCTTGAGTTTGCTGGTTTTTTGACCTATACATGCAATGTTTAATGTCAAAAACTATAGCCACTTTTATCCGTGATTAAAGAACATATATCTCTAATACTTCATTAACACTCTTGTAATTTTTAAAACATGTCATGCCCTTACCATTCAATCAAGTATGCCCTTATGAACCCTTAACAATACAAGCCTTAACCATGGATGTATGTTTGTACTACTTTTAGTGATAGCTGATAAGATATGTCTTAACCATGGATGTATGAATGAATTACTTTTACTGATAACTTATAACATAGGCACAAACTAAAAGGAATAAACTTTAGTTAACTATTGCATGCAGTTAGAATTTCCTAAGCTGAACATTTCGAATAATAAGGATATTCATAGACTTGAAAATGATATAAAGTTTAAAGATTTGATAAAATACGATGTGATATATGACATAGCAAGTAACAATGAATAAGGACATCCGTAGCACTTAACATAGTAGTGCAAAATACATTGACAGTAGAAACACTTGTTTAGTTGTCACAACATAATATATCAAAAAATTTAGTTTATAACATTACACTTTATTAGCTGACTATAACAACTACAACATATATCTTACAAAACGACATGACTTTGCGTGCATTTGGAATTGCAGTCTGCAAATGGCACCATCTTTCTGCGTAGTGTTAAAACGACCATCACGTTCTCGACTGATACACATCCTCTGAGAATACAATTAAATATAAATAATTGCTTACTGGTTTTGTTTATCTTTCACACACTTATATCGTAAATCTTTCAGCCACTACCTCCATCAATTGGGTTCTTTCATGACAAAGAACTACAAAACAAAAGCAAAATTTGTATACAGGCAGATAACGGGCATCATTGGGACATCAACATCAGGAAAATAAACAGAGTATACTACTTTGCAGATGGTTGGAAAAATATTGTTGATGATTTAGGGCTTTATGATGTTTGTTTGATAGTATTTGAAGCTCACAGTGAATGCAAATACAAAATCAAAGCCTTTAAAGATTCACGTCAACTGGGACCATCATTCTACGATGCAATATCCAAACGATCGGAGAAACACATTGTACACTCTCAACCATGAACTCCCAAAATAACTTAAAACCACAAATGTGTTATAATTTACATAACAAATAACTGCATCTCATCTGTCTAGTATAATTATTGCAGAGGCTCCCTAAAAACTTTCTCAAAGACAATATGAAAAATAAACCCCCAAACATGTCAATACAACTATCTGCAGGTGAAGGACATACATGGGAATTAAAGATAGAGAAAAGAGGAAGACGATACTATTTGACAGATGGATGGATGAATGTTATAAAAGACATGCAGCTAAAATTCGGCTACATTCTCGTGTTTGACATAATTCAAAATCCAAAGTTGACAATGACTGTTTTCCATCCTGATGGAAGTGAATTTATAATCCCAAAAAAGAACCTGTTGAACAAAAAGAAGCGCACACGCATAACCAAGGATCAACAAAGCACCATCATCTACTGCAGACAACAGCACATTTGAAAAGACTGCCACAGAAAAATTCGTAAGATATCCGATACAATTTTTAACTATAATCACAGTTCACTTATATGCATTGAATTCTAACCAACTATTCCATATACTAACATTGTTTATTATACTACTTGAAAAACAGTTCATCCCAAATGAAGTTGTTAAAAAGAAGAAAATTGCTCAGACACGCACTTTGATAATAAAAAATCAAGAAGGAAGTTGTTATAACCTGGGAGTCAAAATTCATTCACGTAGAGCGCGAAAGGAATATCTGGTGAATGAATGGCTGCAATTTATGGCAGAGAATGATATATCTTTTGGAGATAAGTGCACTTTCAAGATCTTAGAAGATGAAGGTATGATATTACTTTCAAACGTTTGCATGTTAAATTAATTCACACAGCCAGAAGCAGATTCAGAACCAACTTGACTTCTTTTTGCAACAACTAATATGCAGTATGGTTGGTGATAGTTTTTTTTTGTTTAAATTAACCGTCGTTAAACATGAAGGCTTATAACACTTTCCCTAAACTTCAAAAAACAATGTATTTTGTATTGGTAATACCCGTACACAATGATAATCATCGTTGCTCTACTTACATTGTTGTTTATCATATTGTTTCAAAACGAATATGTCCTTGCAAACAAATAGTAAATAATAATTTTGTATGAACTAACATGTTAACGTAACATATAGCATCTGCTATAGACCACTGTAATAATCACCACAAAATACAGACCACTCAAACATATATCAACTACTATATCCCAATAGCAGTAATAAACTGCATTTTATGCCAATGGTTGTTTAATATGTAAACATGTCTATAAGTGTGATGGATTAAAAAATATATACTGGTTTACAAATGTTTCTACTTTTACATAAATCATCAAACAAATTATAAGTAATACATATTCAAAACGAATAAAAATAGCCAACCACAATTAATACTACAATGGAGTCCCAAAAATGTTCCCAATAACAATAGAAAAATAAAACTAAATAAAATTGAAACACTTTTTAAAATAATAAACACAATAAACAAAATTGCTAACAATATAACAGCAAATAAAAATACAAGAAAATAGAACTACCCAATAGCTGAATCAACAGTCTCTAAAAATAATGCTCCTTTACGACCAAATAATGCTCCTTTAAGCCAACAAAAAGAATCAACATGTTGAAGGTATTCAAAATCTTGTACACTCATGTATACTTCAGCAATATTCCCAAATTTGGGGAGCAAAATCAATTTGCCATTTGCCACATCCGATGCTCCACACCATTCCACAAATGAGAATGTTTCAACATTTGGGAAAGACGACACCTTAGACCATAAATTATCTTGATATTTGAAAAGACTCGCATTAACATTAGGCCAGATTTCAACAACAAACATATGAAGCTTATTGTTAACAGTGAGAAAATGTCCGTCATAAACACACAGGTCATTAACTGGTGGAAAAGGAAACCTCTTAAACGATTCAGTAATTACATCAAAACCAATTATATGAATGTCACCTCGTACCCTCACTTGTTTAACAGTGAAATATAAGGTATTGTTCACAAAAGAGCCAACAGACCAAATATAACACCCCGCTGCATATTTTTTCCCAATAAAAAAATCTACATTTCTCCAAGTTCCAAGTCGTCATGAATAAACACGAGCAAGATCATAATTACGACGACGTTTAATGTGTAATATTTTAAGATCGGAGGATGTATCAAAATACATACCAGCTGAATCCGATTGCCAATCATATATACGATCAGAGTCCTCATCGAACAAAATTTTGAAACTCATAGTAGTTGGATTCCAAAGCATCATCTGATATGAAGGCCTTTCGTTGCAAACTAATAAAAGCCCACCAACAGTAGAAATAATATGTAACAACAAAGGCCGAGTTTTACCAGGGAAACAAATAGTTTTCCTTGCACCAATGTCTACTTGTCCATCCACTATGCTATCAATAAATATTGATAGTGGTTGAATGGTGATTCGTTTCCGACATTTTAAACTACCAATCCGGCTAGAATGCAAAGCAGGTAACTGACAACTTGATAACTCATCACGCCATTGTTTACAAACACATTTGAAACGACCGATTGCCTTAACTGGGAGTCTCGATAGTATTTCAGAAACTACAACTTCGATTCCAAGGTCTGCCATGCTATAACCTACATTAAAAAGATAAAATTATACATAAAGTAAATACATAAATAACCGTAAGAAACTGCCTTAACTGGGACTCTACTTAGTAAAAGACGTTCAATTATTGTAGTAACTCCTAAACTACCACGTCACATATAAAAAACACAGCACTTGACTTAATAAGTTTTGAATATAAAAACCAACAATATATTAACAAAAAAAAAACCGCCTTACATAAAGTATTATCAAACAACTAAACTGTAAATAAAAAAGACCATTCCATACTCGATAATTGCATATAACCCTTAGCCCAACGTAAATTCGATAGTAATCATTTCACCTAATCTTAAATCCTATTATATATAATACTTCTCATAACTACATCTTTTTATCATCTTTTCAACCTTTGTTTATCTTCACTCAACTCACACAATAAAACACACAATGAAGTAGAACAAAAAAAAGATTAGAAAAAAAAAACACAACATCATACCATAACAAACAATTGGCTTGCGTATAACACAATCCATAGAAAAAAAACACAACTATAATTTAGAATATATATACAACTAAAATATAACATGTAACTAATCATCAATTAAGTTATCTAGACTAAAAAAATAACTGACATTGGAAAAACACAATACACAATTTATATATTTATATCTTATATTTTTCTAAACCACTTTACATTACTTACTTGAAAAGACTCAACTGCAAATGAAAAGACCATTTCAATAAATCATCATTGCATCTAAGCTCAGATGCCAATAAGAAATCATTACTCTTCTTCCACACAAATTGTTAATCCTATTATATATAATACCTCCTAACTACATCCTTGTCTAACCTCTTCAACGACTCTCTATCTTCACTCAACTCTTCTCTATTCTAACTACAATGAATACATCAAACTCCAAAGGTTGGTCTGAACTGTCCCAAGTTAAAAGGGATATCTATGAAGAATTCAAAGGTCAACATGAAGACACAGAAAGAGAGATCAGAGACAGCTTGATTGACATAACACGACTACTTCAACGGCAACTACGGGAGAATAAGAAGATGAGAATGAAGATCATGAGTAACCCACCTTCACATGAATAGTACATTACTGGATTGCTTTTGTCTGATGAAGAAAGGGAGACAGAGGATCTACTTGATAAAGCAATCAGCTTAGCTGACCAATACACGGCAAAAACCAACCAAGGAAAGCAAGCTCTTACTAAATTTCTGGCTTCTTAGACTGAATGCAAATTAGTTTGTTTGATGTGCATGTAGCTGTTGGTATGAGGTTTCTTTCCATGATAGTAGGACATCTTCCTTATGTTTTCGCTTTTTGATCTCATACTTAACGACCAACATGATTCCACATCTAATGTATTGACAATTTTATTATTATCTATAATTTAGTCAATGATTGATGGTTATATTTATGTTCCTCTTATAAGTTTTTATATATACAACTTAACTAATGTAGCATATTATTATAAACAACCAATATCTAAACTGAACTTCAGATACTCACACATAAGAAATCTGAACAGTATCAAAACATACGAGAATAAAAAAACAGAAGAGAAAGTTTATGTCCAGAAAAAAACATTGAACAAACACAAAACATAAAAACCATCGCTCTAAAATGCAACAAACAAAAGAAACTACATCTTACTCATTAAAATGGGTAAACTTAATCTCTTTCTTACCAACATCTTTCACGCTCTCCACAATATTATTACTTGTACTTTCACAGATGCTCGAGTTCGAAATGACATCCAAATTGTAAAGATCAAGCAATTTACGCTTAGACGTCGTATCTTTACAAACCATTGAACATGTTTTTTTATCAATTGAATCACCATCGGAACTCATCACAAGCGAACTTGGAGTACCATTCTTCTTATCATCAAGCATACAGCTCTAAACCAAAATTGAAAAAGTTTATTAACTAAAGATAACTATAATACTTCAGTTAAAAATTCATAGTACCTGACTAATCCCAGACATTTGTTTAACCACATCAACAACTGATTCATCGTCAGTTATTCTTTGAATCTCGTATTCTTCATCACAATATGTCAAGTTAGTCTCACTGACTTCAATCTTGAAAGCAAACAATTTATCCACCAAAGTTTTTAATTCGTTTGGAAATCGCACAGTACCATCATCCTGAAAACATAAAAGATAGGATATATAACCAAAAAGTTAGCTTACAAAAAAATATAATTTGAGAAATAGAAACTAAATATAAATCATACACATGCATACTACCAATGTGTTATCCTGAATCAACTGTTTTGCAGACTTCTCGATAACATGGTTAGCCGTATTATGAAACAAAATAAGAGATACATCACCACTGCTATCCTCAACACGAACCTTCAATCTAATTGATAACATAACAAATAAATTTGAATTCAAACGGATTACATAAACTAAAATAAGGTAACTGATGAAGAAAGTTACAATGTCAAAATGACAACGTAAATAACAACAGAATAATAACAATACCTTAAAACCGGTTCATCAATAACATTTTTTCGACAAAATCATTAGTGCACACATACAACGTATGTTGGTTTTGATCACAACCTCCGTCAGATTTAGTTAAACCCATGTTTTTTGTACAAGCCTCGTTTAAACAATTAGGACACTTCAAAGAAAACCAACCAACCTCCTTGGATATTTCCTTTACGGTACCCAATATGATAACAGATCGTGGCTGTAAAAAATATAAATATATCCACTTACATCTAATGTAAATATTGAAATACGAAACTTGAAATGGTCTATGATTACCTCATTAATTTCCCACACATCATCGATGTTACTAAAAACAACATTCTTTAGAAAATCATCCATAACCACCTGCAACCCGATAGAATTAGAAAGCAGTAATGCATCAACTTTGCTGTCAGTAACTCAGAATGTAATACAAAAACAATGCAGACAATTATCACATAATGCAATGCACTTGTTTTCAAAACAGAAAGAATATGAACTAAACAAACCTTGCGAATAAAACTGGACATAATCGAGTGTGATATGTTTATTAAATAATCAAGTAATACGATATTTATACACCATAAAAAGCAGTTGATGACACCAGATTTGTAGGAACATGGGAGACAGCACATAAGTAGTAAACCGCTAATACATACCATGATGTAAAACAAATAATACATAAAGTATAGCATGTAAAATAAAAAAACAATAATATAGAAAAAACACAATCATAATACCATATAAAATAAAAAAACACAATACTATATAAACACACAATCATAAACACTCCGGATACTTAGCTTATAATCCAATAAGGGAATTTATTAATTTCTCTGCCACAAAATATTTATTACACATCAAACACAGCATTTAATGGTATACAATAAGATAAAATAAGACACACAACTACAAAAGAATAGTTAAACCTGAATACAAAAGTTCTAATACATACGTTGTCATATAATAAGAGAAAAAATCATTCTTCATAAAATAATACAATTTCTTAAAAAATTACACAATAATAACCATTCCAGAAAACTACCTCTACATTAAATTTGAGTTAGGATCGGTTAAGAGAGGTTTATTAACAAATGAACACAGCAGTTTACATTACCATCTTTGTAGGACAACATGCAAGAAAGACTACAACAACTTATTAACCTAAAATCCTGGATTATAAACCGCTAGTACATACCATATATTAAAATTACACATATTAAAGATTTCATTTAATATAATAACACAATATTATACAAAAGAAGGATAGAACCAAATGACAAACATACCATCTATTTTTACAACTGCCTTTTAGCACACAATCATGAGTTGTACTAAATGATAAACATACATGACACATATACAAAAAAAAAAAAAAGCAATTGATGATATCAGGTTTGTAGGACTTCTTCACCTAAATATATAGTAAAACAAATTAAACTGAAAATATTAAAAGTTCGAAATAATATATGATTAAATAACACCAATCGGAAATAAATATCCATGCAGACAATTGTTAATACACTTATACATACGGAACTACTTGAAACAATAAACAAAATTCGAAAAAAACAACCACCATTCCCTATAATATAGCATAATAATTTCTAATCAATCGGCGAAACAACGGTCTCGATAAATAATGCTTGTTCCGCACCAATGTAGGAATCAAGATGTTGAAGATAATTAAAAACTTCAATGCTCAGCTTAGCTTCAACAGGACGAATCCAAACGTTTCTAAGCAACCACTTGTTGTTTTGAAATATATTAGACCAACGAAAACTTTGTTCATAACTAATAATATGAATATTATTGATAGAAAACATCTTGATGAAGGCTTCATCTTCAACTTTGTACAAACCAACAGATAACTTGGGAGACCCTTCAACAACAATAAAATGGAGCTTCTTTGCAATGTTTAGAAATTTTCCTGGCCAAGGAGTAACTTCCAAACTTTCAGGAAAATGAATGCTTCTAAAAGTTTCGGAAATAACATTGAAAGCAACTATATACCTCTTGAAAGGGCCAGGATACCAACTTCTTGAACACACGAAATAAATGGATTTGCCAGAATAAATTCCGGAAGACATTGAATAATCCCGACCACCGAAATTACCTCCCCTCAAGAAATCTATTTCTCTCCACGTCTCACGACGTCGTGAATAAACACGAGCAGTAACGACATTATTCAACAAATAATATTTGATGTGAAGCACTTTAAGATTATTGGTTTCATCAAAATACATTCCACCTGTATCACAGTTTTGAACATTCCACTGAGAAAAGTCTGAGACGGACAACAACTTATGGCACCTGGTTGTTGGATTCCAAAGGATCAGCTCACAACATCTCGCTTTAAAAGACACTAACAACAGCCCATTAAGCGACGCTAGAATACGTAAGAATATAGGGTCAACATTGCCAGGAAAAGTGATCTGTTTGCTTGTAAACTTATCCAAATTCCCACCTATTACGTTGTCAACAACAATTGACATACCTCGCAAAGAGACATATTTCTTATGTGAATTTCCAATTCGACAAGAATGCATCATCTAAAAAAAAATGAGTTGACAGTTCCTTACGGAAATCTTTGCAAACACATTTCAAACAACCAATAGCTTTGGCAGGGAGCCTTGTGAATATTTCATCGACGATCAATGCAACCCAAGCTTTTCCATTTTATAATCTATGGGGCTACAATATAAAATATAATAAATGAAATACAATTGATACAATTTGATATGTAAATGTTTATATATAAACACAATGTATACAACCGTTTTTCATACACAACCGGGTGATAAAATAAGACTAACCAACCACGTAACTTATATAAAAAAAACTGTTAATGAAAGCAGTTTAACATTGTATTAGCACAATCTTAAACAACTGCTGATGTTAGCAAATATTGACCTTTCTACAAACATTTTGAAATCAACACAACAGTTTACCTTACCATCTTTGTAGGAGAACATGCAAGAAAGACTACAACAACTTATTAACCTAAAATCTTTTATAGACACAGCATTTAATGATATACAATATGATAAAATAAGACACACAACTACAAAAGAATAGTTAAACCTGAATACAAAAGTTCTAACACATACATTGTCGTATAATAAGAGAAAATATCACTCTTCATAAAACAACACAATTTCTAAAAAAATTACACAATAATAACCATTCCAGTTAACTACCTCTACATCAAAATTGAGTTAGAATCGGTTAAGAGAGGTTTATTAAGAAATGAACACAGCAGTTTACCTTTCCATCTTTGTAGGAGAACATGCAAGAAAGACTACAACAACTTATTAACCTAAAATCCTGGATTATAAACCGCTAGAACATACCATATATTAAAATTACACATATTAAAGATTTCATTTAATATAATAACACAATCTTATACAAAAGAAGGATAGTACCAAATGATAAACTTACCATATATTTCTACAACTGCCTTTTAGCACCCATGAATGAGTTGTACTAAATGATAAACATACATGATACATATACAAAAAAAAAGTAATTGATGTTATCAGAATCTACACAAAAGCCAAAAAATACACGATGTATACTACCAAAATAGAATTTCGTTGGCAAAACACAAACCATTGGAAAAACAAAATTCATGATATCAGGTTTGTAGGACTTCTTTACCTACATATATAGTAAAACAAATTAAAATGAAAATATTAAAAGTTCGAAATAATATATGATTACATAACACCAATCGGAATTAAATATCCATGCAGACAATTGTTAATACACTTATACATACGTAACTACTTGCAACAATAAACAAAATTCGAAAAAACGACCACCATTCCCTATAATATAGCATAATAATTTCTAATCGATTAGCGAAACAGTGGTCTCGATAAATAATGTTCGTTTCGCACCAATGTAGGAATCAACATGTTGGACGTAATTAAAAACTTCATTGCTCAGGTCAGCTTCAACAGCACCACTCCAAATGTTTTTTATCAACCACTTGTTGTTTTGAAATATATTGGACCAATGGAAACTTTCTACATAACCAATAATTTGAAGATTATTGATAGAAAACATCTTGATGAAGGCTTCATCTTCAACTTTGAACAAACCAACAGATAACTCGGGAGACCTTTCAACAACAATAAAATGGAGCTTCTTTGCAATGCTCAGAAATTCTCCTCGCCAAGCGCTAACTTCCAAACTTTCAGGAAAACGAAGGCTTCTAAAAGTTTCAGAAATAACATCAAAAGCAACAATATACCTCTCCAAAGCGGGATACCAATTTTTTGAACACACGAAATATATGGTTTTGCCAGAATAAATTCCGGAAGACCATGAATAACCCCGACCACCGAAATTAGCTCCCCTCAAGAAATCTATTTCTCTCCACCTCTCACGACGTCGTGAATAAACACGAGCAGTAACGACATTAAAAAAATATTTTATGTGAAGCACTTTAAGATCATTGGTTTCATCAAAATACATTCCACCTGCATCACAGTTTCAAACATACCACTGACAAAAGTCTGACACGGACAACAACTTATGGCACCTGGTTGTTGGATTCCAAAGGATCAGCTCACTGCAACTCGGTTCAGAGGACACTAACAACAACCCATTAAGCGACGCTAGAATACGTAAGAATCTAGGGTCAACATTGCCAGGAAATGTGATCTGTTTGTTTGTAACCACATCCAAATTCCCACCTATTACGTCGTCAACAACAATTGACATATTTGACAAGGAGAGATATTTCTTATGTAGAGAATTTCCAATTCGACAAGAATGCATCATCTCAAAAAAATGAGTTGACAGTTCCTTACGGAAATCTTTGCAAACACATTTCAAACAACCAATAGCTTTGGCAGGGAGCCTTGTGAATATTTCATCGACAATCATTGCAAACCCAAGCTTTTCCATTTTATGATCTATGGGGCTACAATATAAAATATAATAAGTGAAATACAATAGAGACAATTTGATATGTAAATGTTTATAAATAAACACAATGAATACAACCGCTTTTTATACACAACCGTGTGATAAAACAAAACTAACCAACCACGTAACTTATATAAAAAAAACTATTAATGAAAGCAATTTAACATTGAATTACCACAATCTTAAACAACTGCTGATGTTAGCAAATATCGACCTTTCTACAAACATTTTGAAATGAACACAGCAGTTTACCCTACCATCTTTGTAGGAGAACATGCAAGAAAGACTACAACTTATTAACCTAAAATCATGTATTATAAACCGCTAGTACAAACCATATATTAAAATTACACATATTAAATATTTCATTTAAAATAATAACACGATATTATACAAAAGAAGGATAGTACCAAGTCCAATATACCTTCTGAATAAACGTATATAACTGAATTTAACACACGTACAACCAATATAATAACTACTAACTACCCACGTTACATATATATAAAACAATAGTTGATGTTAGCAGTTTTCACTTTTCTACAACTGCCTTTTAGCATGAGTTGTACTAAATGATAAACATACAGGATACATATACAAAAAAAAAAGCAATTGATGTTATCAGAATCTACACAAAAGCCAAAAAATACACGATGTATACTATAAAATACAATTTTGTTGGTAAAACACAAACCATTGGAAAAAACACAATCCATGTTATCAGGTTTGTAGGACTTCACCTACATATATAGTAAAACAAATTAAACTGAAAACATTAAAAGCTCGAAATAATAAATGATTAAATAACACCAAGCGGAATTAAATATCCATGCAGACAATTGTTAATACACTTATACATACGGAACTACTTAAAACAATAAACAAAATTAGAAAAAACGACCACCATTCCCTATAATATAGCATAATAATTTCTAATCGATCGGCGAAACAGTGGTCTCGATAAATAATGCTCGTTTCGAACCGTTGTAGCAATCAACATGATGGAGGTATTTAATAAATTCATTGCTCACGTCAGCTTCAACAACACCACCCCAAACGTTTCTAAGCAACCACTTGTTGTTTTGAAATATATTTGACCATTGGAGACTTTCTTCATAATCAATTATATGAAGATTATTGATAGAAAACACCTTGATGAAGGCCTCATCTTCAACTTTGTACAAATCAGCAGATAACTCGGGAGACCTTTCAACAACAATAAAATGGATCTTCTTTGCAATGCTCAGAAATTGTCCTCGCCAAGGAGAAACTTCCAAACTTTCAAGAAAACGAAAGCTTCTAAAAGTTTCGGAAATAACATCGAAAGCAACTATATACCTCTCCAAAGGTGGATACCAATTATTTGAACACACGAAATATATGGTTTTGCCAGAATAAATTCCGCAAGACCATGAATAACCCCGACCACCGAAATTAGCTCCCCTCAAGAAATGTATTTTTCTCCACGTCTCACGACGTCGTGAATAAACACGAGCAATAACATCATCAAAAAAAAATTGACGTGAAGCACTTTAAGATCATTGGTTTCATCAAAATACATTCCACCTGTATCACAGTTTCGACTATACCACTGACGAAAGTAATCGTCGGACAACCACTTATGGCACCTGGTTGTTGGATTCCAAAGGATCAGCTCACAGTAACTCGGTTCATAGCACACTAACAACAACCCATTAAGCGACGCTAGAATACGTTAGAATCTAGGTTGAACATTGTCAGGAAAAGTGATGTGTTTGATTGTAACCACATCCAAATTCTCACCTATTACGTCGTCAACAACAATTGACATATCTTGCAAGGAGATATATTTCTTATGTAGTGAATTTCCAACTCGACAAGAATGCATCATCTCAAACAAATGAGTTGACAGTTCCTTACGAAAATCTTTGCAAACACACTTCAAACAACCAATAGCTTTGGCAGGGAGCCTTGTGAATATTTCATCAACGATCATTGCAAACCCAAGCTTTTCCATTTTATGATCTATGGGGCTACAATATAAAATATAATAAATGAAATATAATTGAGACAATTTGATATGCAAATGATTATATATAAACACAATGTATACAACCGCTTTTCATACACGACCATGTGATAAAATAAAAATAACCAACCACTAACTTATATAAAAAAAACTGATAATGAAGGCAGTTTAACATTGTATTAACACAATCTTAAACAACTGGTGATGTTAGCAAGTATACTATAATATACAATTTCATTGGTAAAACAAAAACAATTGTAAAATACACAATTCATGTTATCAGGTTTGTAGGCCAACTTCACCTACATCTATAGTAAAATAAATTAAACTGAAGATATTAAATAATATACGAATAAATAACCACAAAGTAATGTATTCAAAAATCTACACAAAAAACTAATTGAACTTCAACTATTAAGAACATCAATAACAGTGTCTACATTTAAGATAATGATGACTTTTTATTCGATTGTAAGTAGTAACTACAACTGTTCTTATATTCTCATACATCGAATTGTCATACATACTAACTTAAAATCTTACATCTAATTCACACAATTTAAAACTTTTAAGTAACTATTTTTAAATTGATTAACATAGCAATTACTAACACCATTAAATAAAGATAGATGAGATCTATCAAAGTTAGATGTTTATGGTATAGATTGTGTTTTTTTCTCATGTTTGCAACTCTATATTCAGGCACAATTCAACATCAACATAAACTAAATCAATTACAATTCTCTATATGGTCACTCGAAGGAAAGGGAGCATATGAAGAACTAAACAGAAAGGTCGGCATCATCAGTGATAACAATTACAAGCAAACCTGGAGCAGCATCAGATAGCTTGATGAAGTCCTCCACTCTCCCCCATCAGATTTCATGAACAACTCAAAAGAGTTTATCACACAACTGTTGAAACAGGATAAGAAAATCTGTGACATCCTAGCCGATCTGCAAAACAAAAGAAAGAATGAAATCGCGTGGAAGAAGACGAGAGTCTTCGAAATCTTAGGCAGTGTTAATTGAACAACATCAAAAATAGTTACTATTATAATATTCTCTAAATATATTATGAAATTTGATTTTTTGTAAATTATCAACCAAAACAGAATATGTGAATTTTAATCTTTTATATGAAAAGATAAATGTATAACAAAAAATATATATAAAAAAAACAAAACGGCAGCAGCAACAATATATCAGATTTTATGAAATCTTCACTTCAAAGTCATATTCTCTCTCATAATTAAAGCTGTATCAAAAAGTCAAAATATCCATCATAGCTGAACTTCTTTATGACTACCCTTCCAACAAAGATCCTTTCGGTTAGTGGATTTGTGATAAGGGTTTCAAAATTTCTCTCATTTGCATTGCTCATTTCTCCAACATACGGTTTCTAAGTCAACAAAAATCAGGTAAAGTAATTCCTTTTTTTCAAACTTGATGTTCATTTGCCATTTGTTGGTTGGAATAACTTAATGAAAATGGCAATCTGTATACAGAAACGTAGATGTAACTTGTTTGGTTGACATAATTATCTTGATTCAGTTACATAACATACATATGTTCTTAGTGTATTGACTGCATACATGTCTTCGGGTATGAAAAAAAAACAGATTTAGGAAGTCATCTGAACACAGGGAAATGCTAAATGACATTAAATATAAGATGCACACCAGGTGTTCGAACAAATGACTGTATCAAAAATTTTGTACTTAACAAAAGCATCATTTTGCTAAAGTAAAACTTTCAACAATAGTGAGGTGTTTTATACAATTAGGTTGAATAAAAAGGGTCAGAAATATAAGATATGGTTATGTAATAAAAGAAAGACACTAAAGTAGAATAAAGATGTAAAATGGCGAGGAATGGTATTATGCATCTTATGTATGTTTGCCATTCCTTTAAAGTACAACAAAAAGAAAAAATAAATAAATTTCACGTTACTAAAATGGGTCAACATTTTAAATGTTTCTTAGAATGGCTGGAGCTGAAAACGATGTTATCGTCATATCGGATTCTAAAGACTCTTCGGCTGAATCAGAGGAGTTTGATGATGATGAGACTGATCCGCTGATATTTTTTGTGCCATACACCAAACGGTTTGTAAGTTCCGACAAAATTATATGTTAATAGGCGTCTAATATGTTTACATAATTTGGTTAAGTTTTGTATTTTTTAATACTTCAACATCATTAATGGAAATTATTATTATGCTTGTAACTTATAGCACATACCGGTTGCAGTAGCACAAATGACAGGAATTGACGAAACCTTGAAAGTTAAGATCATCAACAGGCAACATGTGGAAACAAAACATGATGTTAGGGCAGAGCCAAATAAAAACAATATCAAATACATTGTCAAAGGCTGGGCGAAATGGCTTAAAGATAACAACATAAAAAAAGGTGATCATTGCACGTTCCAGTACTTTCCAGATATTCGTGCTTTGTTCCTTACCGATGTTTTTCGCTAGTGGTGATGTTTGAAACTTTGAAACAGGGTTGAACCATAACATATGGTAGTTTTAGCAAACGAAGAAACTTAGCATAGCTTCTGTAGTGTTAAAATAGTTGTTTGTAAGTAGGTTAACATGTTTGTTAGTTCCAAACTTTACATAGTTTGGACGGCTACTATGTAACCGTGTTTATAAATATATACGTTTTCTAGTTCTAGTTTATATGTTATATATTGAACATGTTTTTTTACCAATTGTATCTCCAACGGAACTCATCACAAGCGAAATTGGAGTACCATTCTACTTATCACCAGGCATACAGCTCTAAACCAAAATTGAAAAAGAATATTAACAAAAGACAACAAAATGGAAAAGACAACTATAACACTTCAGTTAAAAGTTCATAGTACCTGACTAATCCCAGACATTTGTTTAACCAGATCAACAACTGATTCATCGTCAGTTATTCTTTGAATCTCGTATTCTTCATCACAATATGACAAGTTAGTCTCGCTGACTTCAATCTTGAATGCAAACAATTTATCCACCAAAATTTTTAATTCGTTTGGAAATCGCACAGTACCATCATCCTTTAAACATAAAAGATAGGATATATATACAATTACGTAAGTAAAACACAAATCACTGTAAAAAACACAATTCATATTATCAGGTTTGTAGGACAACTTCACCTACATCTATAGTAAAAGTAATAAAAATAAACTGTTAATGTTAACAGTTTTCACTCTTCTACAACTGCTTTATAACACACATTCATGAGTTGTAACAAATGATAAACATGCAGGTTACATGTACAGAAAAAAAAAAACAATTGATGTTATCAATATCTCCCAACGATATTACACAAAAGCCAAAAAAACACAATATAAACTATAATATACAATTTCGTTGATAAAACACAAACCATTGTAAAAAACACAATTCATGTTATCAGGTTTGTAGGACAACTTCACTTACATCTATTACAACCACTGATTACAAATTACTAATTATAAGAAAAATACAAAACTTAAGTAAACTACTGCTTCAACTTTCCACTGTTGTAGTCTAAGCACTGATGGTGAGCATCAGTGCTTTCTTCAAAGGTGATCAGTCCTTGAATGGACAGGGCTCGTGTCTTCAGCAGTACTTAGGTGATGACTGACTGAGCAGTGCTTGCAGGTTGATTCATTCCAAGAGTTTCTGCTATCATCTTCTTAATACCCTCTTTTACAAGGTCATCTCCTGCCATTAATTCATCCACTGTTTTAGCATCCAACTGTTTTTGTTGTCTTCTTTTATAGATGGCAGCACCAGCTGGAGCAGTGGATTTCCTGATTTGCAGCTTTGGTGGTCTTATTGAAACCTCTGCTTCAGGATAGTCAGGTTTTTGTGGAACCCTTGGATCTTTCTTACTTAGTTCCTCCAACCTTTTGTAG
The DNA here is from genome assembly GCA_030545235.1 of Helianthus tuberosus. Lineage (NCBI taxonomy): Eukaryota > Viridiplantae > Streptophyta > Magnoliopsida > Asterales > Asteraceae > Helianthus > Helianthus tuberosus. The sequence goes on from JARYGA010022949.1 coordinate 584,501, forward strand.
GTGGTCCTGACTTTGTCTTCTTTCCATCTCATCACTTGATTTTTAGAACCATAATCAGCAGCAATTAGTTCCTCTTTCATTCTCTTCAGCTCCAATGTCTTTTCAGGTATATTCTTCTTATACTTTGCCCAATCAGGAGGAGTGTGTTTGACCTTGTTTTTAATCATTTCTTGAATCCTGGCTGCTTCACTTTCAAGCTCAGGAATGGTCCAATCTTTGTACATGTATTTTTCTCCCTTGTATTTCTTATGGGCCATAATGTTTTCAATATAATCTTTTCTCAAGGATTCATCTGCTCTTTCTGAAATTTGTCGACATACATTCTTTGCAAACTGCTATAAAGATGTGACTTGTGTAAGCAAAAATTGATAATACCTTTGAATTTCTTTGTCAGACTTTCCTTGTGAATCTCTTTTAGAGATATCCTCTGCTTGTAGAGCCTTAACTTCCAAATATTCTTCAATATTTTTAGGCCTAGGATATCCTTCAACTGATGGCAACATCCTTTTAGCAGGGTCATCCTCAAAGTAGAAGGATTTGATCTCTTCTCTGACTGCTATGAGTTCTAGAGGATATTGGATACCTGCAGGAGTGATGACAGTGATTGGTTGTTGAACTTGGGCTGAAGAGAGAGAAACAGGATTTGGAATATTGACAAGTGCATGAGATTGTGAAGATGTATGTGGTGATGATGGAGAATCATCATCAGGTAAAATTACCCTTCTCCTTTTTACTTTAGGAGAGGTAGGTGGTGTGTTGGATGGTTGTGAAGTATTGATTTGAGTGGTGGAAGGTGGTTGACTAACAGTTGTTGAAACAACTGGTGTTTCAACCCCTGTTCTCATTACAACAGATGTTTTAACATCTGATGTCTTCTGCTTTTTTGCAGGAGATGATGGTGGTGAAGTTGTTTTTGGTGGTGATGGTAGCCTTGGTGGTGAACTGATTTCTGGTAGTGGTGGTATGGCAGTAGTTGTGGTGTGTGTTGAAGTGGTGATTTTTGGTTTAACAACTGTTGAAACCACTGAAGTACCAACAGTTGTTGATACAGCAGGTGATTCAACAGCTTTTTGTGTGGAGGTTTGATGTTTGGAGCCTTTGGAAGGTGGTTTGGAGACATGCTTTGTGGGACTGGATGGGGTGTGTTTGGGTTGCCTCACTTGTCTAATGGGCTTCTTATTATTATCCTTAGGATTTTCATCATCCATTGGTTCAGAAGGACCTTGCACATTCAGCTCCATAAAAGCTCTTTTCTCCTGTTCCCACCTGGCTTCATCCTTAGCCTTTCTATCCCTTTTTACACTTGCTTTTGCTTCAGCAAGTGCATTTGTGGTAACACCAATATTTTTACTACCATCTGGCAAGGGAATGTCTTTAGTCATGCTTGATTTTTCTGGTTCAATATAAAGACCATCTTCAATTCCCTTCTTCTTCCACTGCTTCATTTTCTCCCCTCTTTTGGCATTATCTGGTGGTGGGTTATCAATGAAGAGAACAGTGGGAGGAGCAGTACCAGTGGTGTTTAGAATGTGGGCTTTTATAGCCTTGATGTCAGCTTGGGTATCTTTAAACCTTGACTCCAACATGTTTCTCGGCTTTTGAACATGTATCTCATGCTGCTGATCAGCCAATTGTCTTTGTTGTTGGAGCAGTGGTTGAAATAAGTTCCATTACTCATTTGCAGCAGGTGCAGGTTGTGAAGGTGCTTGAGCTGGAGTAGCAGTGGTTGGGACCTTTTGAGCTTTCAACAACTGTTGCATCATATCTTTTATTTCAGCAATAGATGTATCATGACTATCAATTCTAGCCGTCAATTCCTGATATTTTAAATCATCACCCAACTTAATGGGATCATCTGATTCCCCACCGGCAGTGGTTGTATCAATGAGTGATTTAGGGAACGAATTCTAAAAGTCACCCAATGATGCCCCTTGTTCTTGGTACTGGGGTCTTCTTCCTTCAACACTTGATAACCTTTTGATGGTACCAGTGGTCATAACAAACTCACTGGTGGATATCAGAGGCGCTATGGAAGGAATTTCCTTCAAGGGAGTCTGATTGATGAAACAACTGGTTAAATGTAGATCTGTTGATCCAACATTTGTAGTTGCTGCTCCACTTGAACTACTGACTGGAATTTCAGGCAATTCCAGCAGTGTAGCCTCCTCATTTGTTGTTGGTGGGTTAACAGAGATAAAAACACCAGACTCAGTCACTTGTTGATGTATGTTCTCATTGACAGGTGTTTGAGAAGAACTGATTTATGTCTGGGCAATATCAACTGCATCCAACAAGGGTTTTATGGATGGGGGAATTTGTGAAGTGACGATAGGAGTGGAAAGAAAATTTGCCCCGGGAAGTGGGCTGTGGATAATAGAATCAAGTGATTCTAGAGCATCATATTGTGGTGTCCCGATGTGTACAACCTGTTCTTTTTGTGAAGAAGCAGGAGGAGTTTGAGGCATGGGTTGAGAAATTTCTACTATCTGCTGTGAGGAAGTAGCAGCAGTGGTTTCTTGTGACTTTTGTGCTGTCACTAGCAGTTGTTCTGGTATCTCATCTCCCAGAGTTGCCTTTGATTTTGGTTTGGGGGGCTTTTTGGATTTCTTTTTAGGCTTTTTGGTAATGGCAGGTGTGGGTTTCATAGCAGTGGGTGTGCTACTATGATCACCTGGAGCAGTGGACTCAGCAGCAGATACCTGAGGAGAAGTGGTAACTGCTAAAATCTGCTCAGGCACCTCTGCTTGTGTTTTTGTAGGTTTTAACATTCTTGTGAATGTTTCAGTAGTTAAACAGTTTATTTGAAAAGGAGGACCCTGTATAAGTACACGGGCATTATCTTTTGAAATTTTTTATCAAAATAGTAACTCAAAAATCTTGGAAATAATAGAAACGCATTTTTGTCAACATTTTTGACCAAATTATCGAAGATTACCTGGGAATAATTAAAATTTTCATCTTGAAGTATAGCATAACCCAGATATTGTATCTTCAATGGGATTTCATTGAAGGCAGTGGTTTTGTTAGAAACACATATAAGGAGGGTATGAAATAAAAACCTTGTAGCAGATGGAAAACGGCCCTTTTGTAAAGTATCTATTTTCATCTCTTCTCCATACCCTCTTTCAAGAAAATCTCTTTGGTACTCTGTTTTCGGAAAAGAATTTTTACCTTCAAGATCGTTGAGCTCAAAAACTTCAGATATGGCTTGAGGTGTGATAGAGATTTTTACACCTTTTATTGTGGAGTTGATGGCAACAACCTTTTTGTCCACCTTCTCAAGAGTGGCATTCTTCCAAAATTCTCGTTGAGTATCGATGTAGACGGTTGCATTGCAAGTGAGCAAAGTTTTGTACTTTGTGGATGATAATGTGTCGATGATGGAATCGAAGGTTTTGGTGTCACTGGGTTTTTCAAAGATACCCAAGTAATTGTGAGACCATTTGTACAGAATCTCAACCGTGGTTGGCTTATTTGCTTTAGATTTGCTGGCCTTTTCACCATGATTGAAAAGAGTTGAAAAGATTTGCTTTAGACGATGAAGGTTGTGGGAGAATTTGTTTTGGGGGAAAACTGTTTTGAGAAAGTAATTTTGAATTCGATTCGAGTGAAAACCCTGTTTGGGGGTTTAGGGCAGGGTTTTATAATGTGAAAAAGTGAATGCTGACGTGGCAGCGGTTACAAAGATCTGATGGCGAAGAACTGACCACGTGCCAACCTCTGATGGAAGGATGAATAATGGAGGACAGCTGTTTAGGGACCCACTGATGAATCAAATATCAATGGTTACAACGGACAAAATGAAGGCAGTGGGTGATTTTAGCTATCAGTGGATAGCTATATCAGTGGATAAAACACTGATTTTGAACAACAGTGATTATCAAGAAAATGAGAGAACAGGGGTTGACTTTCAGCAGTGGACAGCATTTTATAGAACAGATGTTTGAACCAAAAACAGTGGTTAAGTCAGACTTTTAAGGTTCATGAAAAATTTTCATTTTAACTATAAGGATGGATTTTTGATTTTCTGAAAACATTTTGATGCCTAAAATGCATGTTTAAACAAGTTTTGCTTGTTTATCCATGTAAGGCATATCAGTCCTAGTAATCAACTTTTCAGGGGTAAATATGTCCAATGTTTATGTTAGCACATCTACAGTTGATTCATAGTTTGAATATGAGTCAGAAAAATCAAACTTTTTTCATAGCAAACCTTCACAGTCTGATGTCTGATTGGAAAGTAATGGTAAGGATTTTGAGGCTAATTTGGTCTGCAACTGTTGGTGTATCAGTGGGTGAGCTTTAATAGTTGTTTTGAACAATTGCTACTCAGATGAAGTAAATGATTTTGTCTTGTGAAGCCAAAATATTATGTCCAACATCTGGTGATGGTGACTATGAAATATCTGCAAAAATGACATCCTTTGCAAAACACATCTTAAATCCTCATTATCAAGATTAACACATTTGTAGATTTTTCAGTTGTTTTATGAATACCACTGATTGAACAATATCAGTGGTTGCAACTGTTATAATGAAAACAGTGGCTGAATTTAACTATCAGTGGATAGCATATCAGTGGATGAAAACACTGATTTTGAACAACAGTGATATCCAATGAAATAAAGATAGATGAGATCTATCAAAGTTAGATGTTTATGATATAGATAGTGTTTTTTTCATGTGTACAAGTGCAACTCTATATTCAGGCACAATTTAACATCAAAATAAACCAAATGTTTAAATAACCACAATAAAAAAACGATCATAATAAAAAACACAGTTCATCCAGACTAACTGTCAGAAACATGGATGGGAAAACAGTTGTGAAGATATTAAAATTACACATATTAAACATTTCATTTAATATAATAACCACTATTTAGTATATTACCAAAAAAAAACCATCACAAAAAACACAATAGCTGTAAATAACACAATGATTTTAAGTAACACACAATATCATAAATAATAACAGAAACTTCATCATAAGCTTGCTTCTAAATGTACATTCTTATTAGAGCAATAAGAAAATTTAGACTAACTTTCAAGAAACAAAACAAAACATTCCATTAAAATAAAAATACCACCAATAACTCTTAATAATTGAATACAAACCACTTCACTATAACAACTATCACTAAACTTAACAAAACTACTTATAAGGAAAGTAAAAACCTACGCTTTAACTCCATTGACTCATTAACTTGTCTAAATATCTCTAACATCTGTGCCATTAACTGAACATCTTTGTTCCCACTCTCACCATTATTCAAAAGTGCCAGGTCACGAACAACAGTTGGAGGCAATAAACGCAACGTCTCAGTTACATCATCACGAGAGCCAACTCCAGTCTTCAAAGAATGAAAGCATTTCCTCATATCTTTAGAAAACTCTAACTCAGCTTCCAAATCTTCCATCACTGCTTTATAAAACAGTTCCTTCAAATCTTCTCCTTGATTACTTGATGAAGCCATTGAAAAAAGTTAACTTTTTAATTAGAAATCGCTAAAACTTAAATAACTTGAGATACGATATACATGAAATGTCTGCACATATATATATATATATAAAAGACTTATGGACACTTATGCAGAACCATTAATGGCATCAACGGTTACATGATGTAAAAATTGGTCCGGGAAACGATACAATCATACAAAAAATGAAGAGACACACGTTTACATACAGTTATTACTATAAACACCCAAACCATTAATTAAACACGGGAAACTTAAACTGGTACACGACTAACTATGCATCAATCAACGAAAATATTAATTACCCTTTAAATTATAACGAAAATATTACAAAAAAAAAAAAAAAAAAAAAACATGCATGTTTAAGGGAAAAGAAAATACACACATAAAAAAATCCAACTCAACTGAGTATCATTACCAAAATATAATAACCATCATCATACATAAAAAAACAACATAACTAATCTTCGCCAAAACTGTTGATTTCAATCACCTCATCCCACTTCCAATTCTTCAGCGCCTTTACCCTTTGATTAATTCTTCTGAAATTACGAGGCTAGAGAATAATATGTCAGTCACTCATCTAGAATATTAACTAAACACAACTAAACATATAGATATGGAACCAACCTTGTTGATCTCATGCTTTATAGAATTGTCGGGACATCCAACCAAAGCACCAAACTCCAAGTCAAAGCCTTTAGATTTGTTCTGAAATTTACAAAACAAAATATAAGCAAACATAATAATATTCAGCATAAACATCACCATCTATCACTAACAAAATAATTTACATACTTTAACATAAACGATTTACCTTTTCAACTCCGATTGAAGACATAGTCAAGTCAGGAAGTACACCAAACAATTCTTCAAACTGAAAAACAATATACTCATTAATAAAATAAACTACCATGTTGAACTAAAACAATGTTATCTTACAGTTATAAAAGAATTATTACATACATCTCCAGTTTCATCAGATATCTTACTCAACTTTTGAAAATGATCATCCACAAAAGTGTTGTCAGCCACAACCTGGAAAAAAAACAACAACTGATAATCACTGTTGTCATAGCATATTACAAAAATAAACCAAAAAACACAGTATCTGTAAAAAAACACAATGATTTTTAAAAATAAACAACATGATAAAATATTTTACAAGAATTATTACGCACGTTTCCAACTTCATCACATGTCCTGCTCAACGTTTGAAAATGATCATCCACAAAAATGTTGTCAGCCACCACCTGGAAAAGAAAAAAAAACAACTGTCAACCACTGTTGTCATAGTATATTACAAAAAAAAAAAAAACAAAAAAACCATCACAAAAAACACAATAGTTTTAAATAACACAATGATTCTAAGTAACACACAATATCATAAATAATAACAGAAACTTCATCATAAACTTGCTTCTAAATGTACATTCTCAATAGAGCAATAAGAAAATTCATGCAAATGACCATCCACACACTCGTCAGCTACAACCTGACAAAAAAAGCATGTCATGATTTTTTACTATAATAACATAAAGGATTCCTACAAACACAAAACGATTGTAAAAAACACAATGCTATCTAAATCACAATACTTGACAAAACAAAATGATATAACATTTCCAACTATATTAGAAGACTTCATATCTGCTGGCTGCTTCATTTCCACAACGCTGTCCAACCCAGCAAACTGAAAAACAAAGCATCATTTATTCAAATGAACAAACATGGTTAAATAAACACAATACCATATAAATTAACAACTTACATTTTTCCCCGTAATTGAATCCTCATCATACACAGCATTATCCATCGATCATAACTGAAGCAAAACAAACAAACTAAATAAGAAACTATTATCGAAATATAACAAACATCATAAACACATAAAATATGTAACCACCTTACAGTGATATGCTTTATTGAAAAGGATGTAATGCAAAGCATGCACGGACATATATATACATCGTGTATTCTAACTACCACGTAGAAGTTATCCAAGATGAACCGACAAGGTTGAGGGAGTGTACCCACTAAGCGAGAAACATGCAGAAAACACAGCAAAACTTAACTGGCGTTGAAAAAACAAACTTCCAAATTTTTTAGGTTTGAACGGATGAGATTAAATCTTGAAGGTAACCACCTGAATTATTACGGTCAGGATCTACTTGAACGTGGGTTTGACTGACGGTTGTTTCGCGGCGAACAATTTATTAATAATATTTGGTCTTTATTTTTGTTAAACAATATATAACATTTTTTATGAGTAGTTTTATTTGGAGTTATTATTGTTTGACCTGACCCGACCCGAATCGAATATCCGACCCGAACATATAACCCGAAACATAGCGATACGAAATAAATTTTTGGTCCCATGACTTTTCGCCCCCCACAACTTTTGGTCAAGCTCCGCCACTGTTGTAAGGCCATATAATTGAGTAGGTTTACGCTTATCTTTATCAAACACAATTATAAGCTATTGGGCTTAGTTTTATATTGGGTTAGATAGCATTGGGATAAGCCATGTGGGCTCATTAAGGGATTTAGGCCTGTTTAGTTAATATTGTGCATATGGGCCTGGCCCAGTTTGTAATTAGGTCACCCTATGTAACTATAAATAGGGTGAACCTAAGTCATTTTAAGGTTGTTGTTTTTATTGTTCTTCTTAGTCATTCTCGAGATAGTGTAACCGTGTACCAGACGATCCTTTGAGATCGTGTGCACGTTGAGATTCAATCAATAAAATCGTTCTTGTTCATCACTTTCTTAGTTTTCTGCACTTTGATTGTGATTGTGATATCCGATTGATAGTTTTTGGGTCTTACAATTGGTATCAGAGCCTAAGAAGTCTTTCAAAGGCTCGGTTGTGTTGGATATCATTCGAAGAACAAGAAAACAAAAAAGGCAGATTCGAAGAAACTGTTTGTAGATTCGAAGAACTTGTTGAAGACGTCAAGAACAATTAAAAATTCATATGTTTGATTTGTTTTGGAGAAAATTAATTGTGTTTGCATGTTTGTAAGAATTATTGCTGGAAAGGATATCTTGGAAAATTGGTTTTCGAATTTATCCTTTATTTTCGGGATTTGATTGTTGACTTCTTCTCAAGGAAACAAGTGTACGGGACTTTTGGTTACTGTGCTACCTATTTTTGGAGTGTGCGACAATATCTAAATTTAAATTGAAGAGTGCTGGATTGTTTGCAAAGTCAAAGTGTGCGACCAATAAGATATTAAGAAAAGCATTGTAGTGTGTGGTGTACGGGTTACATAATTGTTTCCAACAAAGATTTGAGTGTGCAACTTAATTGTGAGTAAGAGTGTGCGACTTCAACAGCTAGTGTGCGACAACAACATCACCTTCTATGTTCATCATCAGCCACTGAACACCTCCATTATCATCACCTTCATCATCGATACATCACCTCTGATAACCAAAGTACACAAGTACGCGAGTCCTCTATGGTTTCGAAGTACTGCCGGTCATCTCCGATCACCTGCATCATATACTATCTTTATCAACGAACCTCTAACTACTGTACACATTCGCTGCATAACCTCCAGTCACCATTAACCACATCCCGCACACCACAACCTCGCACACCACTTCACAGTTCATCATTCCCGCACACCGATTCCGCACACCGAACTCGCACACCGAACCCGCACACCATCTCCGACGATCTTTCACCTCTGTTCGTCGTCAGTTTCGTCACTCCGGCCATTGTCATTAATCAACGTCTCCGATCAAACTCCATTCGAACCGTTCATCTCAACTCCGTTCATCATCTCCGGCAACCATCACGATAATACATCTTCTCCGACATCATCTCCGTCATCACCATCTTCACCGTCTGTTCAAAGCATTCATCCTGTTACCGTTCATCACTTTTGGCGGCTGAAATTAGGGTTTTGGTTAGTTTTCTAATTAAAAATTACTATATAGTAGTTATATATTAATTATATTAAAAAATTAATTAAAAAGAGGGGTTTGATTCTTTGGTAAAAGGATTTTTGACAGGTTTTTGAGTGTGCGATTTGAGCTAGTGTTCGGTCTAGTGTATGGTTTGATTGGGTTGTGTGTGGTCCAGCAAGGAAGTGTGTGATTCTTATACTAGTGTGCGGCCACGGTTTTAACAGTTTGGTTCGGTAAAACGCACATTTTCGGGGGATCACATTTTTGGGGATCACATCTTAAATCTTAAAAATGTTTTCTAAGAGAGAGGTGCTTAAGCAGCAACTTCAAGGATTCAGATACTCATATGGTGAATTTATAGAAGCACTTACAAGCCGGTTTGCTGAATTGCTCTCAGAAATGAAGACGACAGAGATTGAGGTGTCTACGTATTCGAGCAACAGAAAGCTTCTGGATGCTATAAAAAGGATTCCAGATCAGGAAAACTGTAGTTGGTTTAGAAATGTTAATCAGATAATTGTGACAACCAACTGCTATTGTTACATAATGAAGCTCGATGAGCTGATCTCACTCATCAAATCTTATGATACGGCTGACAAGCAGAATGCTCAATGTAACACGTCTGCTATAGTTTGCTCATCCACTCATGCTACTGTTGTTCCTGCTGCTCCATTACCTGCTGAAGTCTGCTGATCCACTCCTGCTCTTGCTGTTTCTAGTGCAGGTTTTCGGATTCATGAATTCACTCCTACTCCTACTGAGGTATGTATAGACAATATATGTTGTACTCTTGCTTGTAGGGAAAAACTTAGGGGGTTTAAAGAGCAGGCGGACTCACTTGTTACGCAACTTAGATGTTCCAAATCAAAGGATTATGAAACTAAAAAGAAATCAAATGGATACAAGGATATGGTGGAGGCGCAGAAGCGTGATATCCGTAAGTTGCATAACGATATAAGTGAGGAACGATGTAGATATCTCCACTTCAAAAAACTCTCTGAAGAATTAACTGTTGAACTTGATAATTTAAAATCAACTTTTGAAAACACAAAGTTCAATTTTAAAAAGTTTGACGTGCTAGTGAGAAAGTTAAAAAACTGATTAATCAACAGTTGAAATATAGTAAAAAGGAAGTGAGGAATAAGGGATTGGGATTTGTATGCATACCTCCACCATACAATCACAACTACACCTCAATTCCCATGACTGAAGAGGAGATAGATAATCTGCCTAAGATGGAATATGGGAAACCCGGGGATAAGAAGGTTGAGCCTGTTAAATCTAGAAAAGTTAAAATCACAAGGCCAGATAAAACCAAAATTATTCTAGAAAAACAGGCGTTTAATAAAACTTTCGTGAAATCTGCTGAAGTTTCAAAACACACTAAGACTCTAAAATTTGAGAATAATGCTAATATTGACAAACATGTTCAAGTATTAGATGATAATAAGTCAAATTGTTCTCAAATTTACCTGAATCGCAAAATCAAGAAGAAGAGTCTAAACAAAATTCAAACAACTTCGAGTTTGCTATGATGAATGAATTTGCTGAATTCATCAAAGGGTATGGATCTAGCAAACAAACTGAAACCACTGTTTCATCTGATTCGTCAGAAACTGCTAACTGTGAAAATTCAGAGTTGGTTGTTTTAGTAGAGTCTAGCAACGAATCGCCTGAAATGGTTGAATCAAATAAGATCAAAGTAGAATCAGAATCCACTTCAGAAGTTTCTGTTGAATCTAGTTGTGAGTCAACAACAGAAGCCTCTGCTCAACCATTAAATATTCATGATTCTGAAACTACTGAACAAACAGTGTCACTCGAGACTGAAAGTGCTACTACGGACTTAACTGACACTGTTTGTGAGCAAGTGAATGTTACTGATGCTTCTACTTCATGTGCAGATGAGGTAAAAGTAGAGGATTAGGTTGAGGGGGATGATATTGTTTGCCAAAAGGCTGAAGATGTTTGTTCAAAAACATCAAATTTGTCTGTTGATGCTCCTCCTTATGTGAGAAAGGCTACTTCTGAGCCAGCTTTGAGAGGCCCTTCAAATAAATATGTGCCTCCAAAGCCAACAGTTAGAAATGAAAATACTAAATCCAATGAATGTGCTAACTATTGCAAACAGGGACATAGGAAGCAAAGTACAAAGTTTGAAAAGTCTGCAAACAAATCATCCAAGAAAGTTTATAACTCAAACTCATTATCAGTTGGATCAAATGGATCGGGTTATGCTACTTACGTAAAGAAGCAAATATGCTACAACTGCGGCATACCCGGTCACATTGCAAGGAATTGCACACATTGTACCTATGTGCCATACTATACACAGCATCAGAAGGTTACATCTAGGGATAGATCTTATTCTAAGCCAATGAAGGTTGAAAAGCCTAAGGTAATGATTAATAAGAGTCCCAAGGTTAAACCATCTGATGGGGACTGGAATGCTGCGAAAACTAAACGAAAACAAGCTTCGAAACCTAAACAAGTTTTGAATAATAAAAGGGTTGAAAAGCAAACATTTTTGCAAAAGGCACCTAAGAAATTAGAAACGCCTAAACAAATTTGGAAAGCAAAACTCAAAGCAGCAACAACACCGGTTCCTGAAAGAAAAGGGGACATGTGCTTGCAGGAAGTGTCTTATGTTGATGCTTTAGGACAACCCAGGATCACGATGGCCTGGGTACCTATGTCTAACTGATCTCCTTACTTATCAGGGACAACCAAGGGGGAGCTGTTGACAACCTTTGGATGTTGATAGCGGTTGTTCCAGAGACATAACGGGTAATATTTCACTGTTGCAAAATGTATATTTCTTTACAGTTGATATGTTTCGTTTGAAGGAGATAAGAGAGGTGAGACAAGATCAGCGAAAAGGTACAATTTGAATTTCGTATTCTAATTTCAATATTGATTAGTTTTAAATCTTATGATGGAACGATTAGGAAAAAACAACAAAATATTTTCATTTTCTTGTGTGTTTCTCTTTGTACATACGTTTTCGTTGTTAGGTAAATTTGCGCATAAGATTTACGCACAAATTTAGGGGGATAGCTAGAGATATCTATCTGTGAATATTTAAAGAAAAAAAATTGAGAAAATACAAAAACAGAAAAAAAAACAGAAAAATCAAAAATATTTTGTTGCATACATGGGAAATGAAATAAATTTTCACTATGCGGACTAATGCTGACTCATGTAAGACCAATATTGAAACGGTCTGACTCTAGAGCGATATGTTGGTAGGCTTTATCCTAATGGCTGGATACCTTGACTGGTTCTGTGTAGAACATTAAATGATTCTACGACATCAGGAAAGAACGTCACTTGGAATTAGGACATGTCTATTTGAATGCGTGTGTGATGTCCCGTGACGTGTGCGGATATACACATGTTTTTACAAAGAATTTTACACACGGTTCGGTTTTAAATTTATAAAAATGATTTATACTTCAACATTAAAACATACACGAAAGGGCAAGTGTACCCCGTCATACATGTAGTAAAGTATCAGTAAGAACCAAGTGTCGATCCAAGGATGTGGGCGGAGGAATAATATTAAACATTTGTCATTAAATTACCGGTAAAAAGATAAGTAAGTGGTTTTCTAAAAACTAAAATAAGACTAAACAAATATTTTTATAACTAAATAAATTTCAAAATATAAAAATAGATAAATAGCCTTGCTTTATGCACAACCAAATTATATGAACTAAGTCGGTTTTGCAACTTAAAACACTTGGTCAATTTCCCATTTTTCAAAGACAATTAGTTTCCCTTTCGGGAATCCTAACATGACAATTCTTTGGAAAGCTAAAACGATAAACACACTTTAACCACCTAAAATTGTTCTTTAACGCTCAATTGACAAATGTCTATGAAAATCCCCTAAAGAAAAGTTAGTCATCCGTTAGGAGTTTTCTAACTTCACTTAATCAAGGAAAGTGACACCGATAAACACAATGTGACCACCGAGACAAGCATAAACTAGATTAAATCACAACCGAGTTCATTTTACAAACCTTGAACATAAATTCACCAAGAAAGCAATTTTGGCCTAAACTACTAACCAAGTTAACAACTTATGTCAAGAATTCATAACAACACCATTTAACCCGTTAAGGTCCTTCCGTGAGCGAAAGCCTTCTTGATTAACATTAATTACCCTTTATAAAACCACTAACCATTTCTAGTATCATGGTGCAAACATTTTAAACAAGTTAAACTAGTTAAACAAGTTCAAAGTCTACTAATACATGATTAATTAAGCTTCTTTTTGCAAATATCTCAACTAACCACATACTAATCATCCAAGATAATTAACTATAATCAAGAATTCAACATCAACAAACAAGATTGCAAACTAATCATCAAGGATTAACATAGAAAATACTTCAAGTGTCATTACAAACATAATTAACATACTAATGGTTGTTGTTAAGCAAGGAATACTAGTGTTTTTGCCCTTAGGCTTACAATAATACATAATCATCAACCAAAATGCTTGAATTATAACAAAACAATGGAAAGATTCAAGAATCAAACCATAAACAAGCACTAGATTGAGAATTCGGATGATAACGGAGCTAATCGGCACGATGATGGCTTGATTCTGGGTGAAAGCAAAGCCTTCGGAGCCTGATAATTCGCTAGAAAAGCTCCCAAAAGTCCAGAGTTACGAACTGATTGATGCCTTCTGTTTTTTGTAACATTTTCAGATCTCACGGTCGTACGATTAAAGTGCACGGTCGTGCACTTTAATGTACTGTTCACCATACCGTGTGACATCAGCGAATCTTGGACCGGTCTTCAGATCAGCACGGGCGTTCCATCAGTTGCACGAGCGTGCATCACCGAGATGTGGTTGGCACAACCAACTGCACAGGCAGTACATCTGAGATCACAGACCACGCACGGTCGTTCCTTCTGTCGCACGGTCGTGCGTTCCCGAAGATGCCTTGCACTCCTGATCGCACTGGCGTGCACTGCCGGGCTGAGCTTTGTTGTCGGATCCGTATGGTCGTGCCAATCGTCGCACGGTCGTGCTACTTGCCCAGACCAGTTTTCTTCACAGAATCTGTGTATCTCAGTCGTTTCGCCCAGAAAATCCTCGTTTTCTTCATCTTCTTGTTTGGCACTCTGTTTAGGCCTGTAAACAAAAATACACCCAATTAAGTATCTGGTTATCGGTTTTATGGCCAAAAACGCGTAAAATGGGGGTAAAATGGGGGAATAAAACATATGTATTTTGGTGAATATCAAAGCTCCCCACACTTGAACCTTGCTTCTCCTCAAGCAAGCTAAAATTAAAATGTACTAAAAGATAGTTTCTAGCGAGAACAAGAATTTACAAATTACCTACTAATACACATACATACGGTTTGCCGATTTTTCGAAAGAACATCAAATGACTTAAACCAAACAAGTACATGCAAATATATGTATAGATAACCAAAAAGCCATGACTTCACTTCCGATTGACTTAGCACTCTAATCTTCACACACCTCACAATGTTCACACACACTCGGTTATATTTGTGAAACATACATAAAATGTGTATGTGTAAACACTCAATGCCTAGACAATGAAACGTGTAATATCATAAGCTTGTCACAAGATCTTATCTCCTCCAACTAACATGCGAAAAAGTGTAAATCAAAGGGTCTTTACGGGTTGTAATGAAAGGCTTGGTTGAAGGGTGTGGATGGAAATTTTAAAGTGACTAAATGGTTAAAACTCGGTAATCACGTTTAACAAGCGTAATATAACTAAACTACATATACTAATGCCTTAAAAAGACAACTTTTGTGTTATCGAGCTCATAAACGAAATTTCATCACTCTAGCACTTAAAATTGCTCGAATTCTGTCGACTTTACCCTATTTTAGGGTGTTTTATTTTCTGATTTTCTAATGTTCCGGTTTTTTTTTTTTTTTTTTGCTAATGCCTTTGTATAATAAACAACTAATTACAAAGAATGCTAGTTAAACGAATTTTTTTAACCTAGTTATAACACAAAAAGAAAGAAAAACATGAAAAAAGCTCGACATGGTTAATCCTAGTGGGTAGCGTAGGGTTTAGGGAAAGATAAAACAAAGAAAAAAGCTAATAACAAAGGGTTTTCTAGGTGCCTCTATCATTTCTACACAATTTCACACGTTTATGGTCTTAAAAAGCATGCTAGTGACACGTTCTAAACTACACGTGACATCGGCTCACTCCTACTCCGAAATGAACAAACATATAACGAATTTAAGGCTCAAACATGCTCACATAACGAAAGGAATGGGTAAAAGTGTGAAAATTATCATGTAAGTATTTCTTTGTTTGTCACATTTTTTTGTTATCTTTTTTCAAAATTTATTTGGCTTGTCGGATTTTTATCATGTCTGAAGCTTTCTAAAACAACAACTAACCGGTTTATTTACCGAAAATATATACAATTAACTGAATTTTTTTTATGACAAACAAATTCAAAATGTTAAACCCCCTCCCCACACTTGAACTTCGCATTGTCCCCAATGCGAAACCCAGAATATAGAGAAAAAGGAGGATAACACTCCCCTGAAGATGATTGAAGACGAAACGAGGTTCCAAAGCTGATTCTGCCATGTCTTTTCGGTCCAAGATGTGCTTCAAAGATCTGCATGGATGTCACAAAGCAAAGCAAAGCAAAGCAAAGCAAAGCAAAGCAAAACAGCAAACGAGACAATCTAGTTGCAAGACAAACTACAACTAGATAATAATACTAATACTAAGCATCCATACATAAAACTAGAAAATAAAAGATAATGTCTGAAAAATAAAATACATATCCGAGGGTGTTTACAATAAAAACCAAAATGAACACCCCAAAAACAAACTACTAAAATACTGCCACAACCACCAGGTCAGAACTCCTCCACTACTCGTCGTTGTCGCCTCCACCTGTGCCAGATGGGCCCGCCCCGCCATAGTCACCGGAGTTCCCGAATGGGAACGGTGGGGGTTCACCAAAGTAGTTGGGGTAAGCGTTCTGAAGACCCCCAAAGATGTATGAAAACCCGGCATGCACCTCTTGGCGCATGAAATCTTGATTCGCCCGCATCTGCTCCTGATTGGCTCTCAGCTGCTCCTGGTTAACTCTCAGCTGATCTTGATTTATCTGCATTTGCTGAAATTGCCCATAAAACTCATGGTAAGACGGGATGCCGGGTGGCCAATCCTGGTGCTGGTGGTACCCCTGGTGCTGTGGTGAGTGTGGCGGCTGCTCGTGCTCCTCCTCCTCCTCGTCATGCATAACCTCATCCTCCTCCTCAGCTGGCTCTAGTGGTAACGGGTCCCAGACCTCGTTGTTTAACCCTTTTAACCTTTCACCGTTATCAGTATCCACGATTAGCCCCATAGCCTTCAATGAGCGGATGTCCACATACGTTCCCTCATTAACCAAAGTCAGACCTGCCACCACTTCATCTGTCATGATTCCCAATGCATAAGCGATCTGAGTGACATATTAACCCCCGGGGATTTGGCTGCTGGTGGTCCTGCCTGAACTGTGCATGAAATACTCTGCCATACGCGCGGCGAGGTTAAAATGAACCCCCTCCGTGAGCGCATATAAAAATATGACATCAGGTGTGGGACAGTTTCCCAAACTGTCCATGCGCCCCGTAATAGTATGGCTGAAAATATGATGCATGACCCTAAGCAGAGGTTCTCTCAGTCGTGATGCTTTCGCCACTCAAGGATCATACGGTGGGCCAACAACAATACGTGCCCAACAATCAGTCCGCTCCTGCTCACTGGGAAAAGTAAACTGCTCATTGAAAAACTCAGAATTCATCTCATTCTCCTCGTAGATTCCGAGTCTTCTTCCCAACCTCCCGACGGTCCAATTATGCCAACGACCACCCAATCTAAAATTAGCCCGTTTCTTGTGTCGGAAATCCGGGTTTCAGCTCGCTTTTGGTTTCTCGTAGGAGTACGTGGCAAAGAATTCCAAAGTGAGCTCTAAGTAAATGGGTCGGTTAATGTTGACCAATCAGGAAAACAGAAGTGATAACATTTCTTCTAGCCGGTCTGATTGGTTCGGCTCTTCCATAACATCCCAACTTAATCTCCTTGGGATACTAATTTGATCCCGCCTCTGCCAAAGTTCATTGAGTTTTGTAAGGCAAGGATGGTACTGCGGGTTGTTTTGATTAAAGTAGAGGAAAGGATGGTTCATCTGCACGAGAAATTATTGTTAAACAAAGAGGGACAGGAAAAATATCGAACGGAGCAGCCTAGCACACCATTATGAAGATACTGTGAAACTGAACTCGGCAAACCGCATGGGCGTGCGACTTGACACACGGTCGTGCGTCACCGAGATCATCAGTGGTGCTCACAATAGATCGGAACTGCACGGACGTGTGATCTGTTGCACCACCGTGCATCTCTGGCACCACAGCAAATGGTCATGAACAACCGCATATGCACGACCGTGCCACCAACAGAACCCCCGTGCGATTTGACTTTTTACAGTTTTTCAACCCCCATTTCAGAACAGTCTAATTTCTCTGAAAATCATCAAATTTTTTGTGAATGGGGGTTAGGAAAACAACTGGGTGTTCATGATTCGCATCATTCTTGCAAGGATTAGGGTTTCGTTTGTATTTATGAAGAGAACCCTAAAATCCTTGAAGAAATCTGAAATACCTAGGCCTAAAACGATATTAGAATAGAAAATCAAGAAGAATGACATTCCTTGCTCGAAGAATCTGAGAAATCTCGCAAAAATGGTGGGATTTTGGACAAGGAACTGGTCAGGAACGAGTGTGCTCTTAGGGTTCGCGATTTCTGAGAATGGGAGTGCAGAAGAGGCCTTTATATAGTGATTGGACAAAAATGCCCTGGCCATCCGCACGGTCGTGCGACCTAATGCACGGTCGTGCAACTCCAACGACAACTGATTCTGGCATGCCGATCTTGGAATGCACGGGAGTGCAGATCAGGGTGCTGGCTTGAATCGGCACGAACATGCCAATGGTGGCACGGTCGTGCGAGACCTGCAGATCAGTTTGTCTTTCACAAAACCTATTTTTAGAGGCTGTTCTGACCCGTTTCCGCCACTTTTGCAATACGTGAACTGATTTACCAATTTCTCACTTAAATTCCTCGTCCGGCATGACTGAAAACTGTACAATCCTACGAAAAGCTATCAAACACACCAAAAACATGGAAAAACGACAAAAATAGAAACTAGAACAATTTTAACCCTAAGCGTATAAGACGCTCCTGCTACATTTTTGATCCTCGAGTCAGTAGCGTAGACTCTCCTCCCCACACTTATGATGTATGCGGGGTGTGGAGTTCGATTACCTCTACCGCCGACTCGATCGGCCTGGCAACATAGAGCTTAAAGCGATGCCCATTCACCTTGAAAGTTACACCGTCCGCGTTCTCAATCGCGACGGTCCCATACAGAAATACCTCCTTTACCGTATACGGACCCATCCAACGCGAGTGAAACTTTCCTGGGAATAAACGCAACCTCAAGTTGTAGAATAGGACAAGATCTCCCACTTAGAATTGTTTATGGTCCTTCAAGCGTTTATCATGCAATATCTTGCTGCGTTCTTTGTATAGCACAGAGCTTTCATAGGCATGTTGTCGAAGCTATTCTAATTCGTGAATCTGAAGGAACCGGGCTTCACCTATGGTTTTGAGATCCAGATTTGCAGTTTTGAGAGCCCAGATCGCCTTGTGCTCCAATTCCACGGCTAAATGGCATGCTTTTCCGTAAACAAGACTAAAGGGAGTAGTCCCAATAGGCGTCTTGTACGCCGTACGGAAGGCCCAAAGTGCCTCATCCAATTTTTCTGACCAATCCTTGCGGTTTGCACCCATCAACCGCTCAAAGATTCTCTTCAACCCCCGGTTCGTGACCTCCACTTGCCCACTTGTTTGTGGATGATAGTGCGTGGATAATCTATGGTGTGCACCATAACGGGACAGAGCTCTCACAAGCTGAGTATTGCAAAAGTGGGTCCCTCGGTCACTGATCAGTGCCTTTGGTGCACCAAACCGGGCAAACAAATTCTTTAGAAACCTCACGACTACCCTGGCATCATTAGTGGGTAAGGCCTGTGACTCAGCCCACTTCGATACATAATCTACAGCAACCAGGATATATTTGTTTCCTCGTGAGGGGATGAATGGTCCCATGAAGTCTATCCCCCAGATATCAAAGACTTCACATACTTAAATCCAGTTTTGAGGCATTTCGTCGCGTGCCGATATATTTGCTGCCCTCTGGCAGGCATCGCACACACTGACCCACTTCTATGCATCATGAAATATTGTCGTCCAATAAAACCTTGAATTAAGCACCTTTCTAGCGGTGAAATTGGCTCTGTGATAACCTCCGGTAGGTCCCTCACGACAGTGGCGCAGAATGTCAGTCGCCTCCTTTCCCGACACACATCTCCTAATCACCTGATCAGCTCCAACTCTAAACAGGAAAGGGTCATCCCAAATGTAGTGCTTGAGGTCCGCAAAGAATTTTCTCTTTTGTTGGTGCGTCTATCCTTTAATGAGGATCCCACAAGCAAGGTAGTTCGCAAAGTCGGCAAACCAGGGAGACTCATCGCATACCTCGACACTCATCAAGGACTTGTGTGGGAAACTGTCATTTATTGGATCCCAACGTGTGTCCTTGATGTCTCCATGCTCCAATCGAGAAAGATGGTCAGCCGCTACATTCAACGAACCCTTTTTGTCCTGAATTTCAATATCAAACTCCTGCAGCAATAAGATCCATCTGATGAGACGCGGTTTAGCGTCCTGCTTGCTGAACAGGTATCTGATGGCTGCATGATCAGTATACATAATTGTTATTGAAAGCACTAAATACGATCTGAATTTTTCAAATGCGAAAACTGCCGCCAAGAGCTCTTTTCTGTCGTAGTGTAATTATCCTGTACGTCGTGAAGAGTCTTGCTCGCATAGTAGATCGGGTGAAAGTGCTTTTCCTTCCTTTGTTCTGGAACGGCCCCTATAGCGAAATCGCTCGCGTTGCACATAATTTCAAACGGCAGACTTCAGTCAGGTGCGACTAAAATAGGGGCCTCAATCAGTTTTTGCTTGAGAAGGTCAAAAGCCTTCAAGCAATCATTTTCAAGTTTTTGCTTTCGTGAAATCTGCTGAAGTTTCAAAACACACTAAGACTTTAAAATTTAAGAATAATGCTAATATTGACAAACATTTTCAAGTATTAGATGATAATAAGTCAAATTGTTCTCAAAATTTACCTGAATCGCAAAATCAAGAAGAATAGTCTAAACAAAATTCAAACAACTTCGAGTTTGCTATGATGAATGAATTTGCTGAATTCATAAAAGGGTATGGATCTAGCAAACAAACTGAAACGACTGTTTCATCTGATTCGTCAGAAACTGCTAACTATGAAAATTCAGAGTTGGTTGTTTTAGTAGAGTCTAGCAACGAATCGTCTGAAACGGTTGAATTAAATAAGATCAAAGTAGAATCAGAATCCACTTCAGAAGTTTCTGTTGAATCTAGTTGTGAGTCAACAACAGAAGGCTCTGCTCAACCATTAAATACTCATGATTCTGAAACTACTGAACAAACAGTGTCACTCGAGACTGAAAGTGCTACTACGGATTTAACTGACACTGTTTGTGAGCAAGTGAATGTTACTGATGTTTCTACTTCATGTGCAGATGAGGTAAAAGTAGAGGATTAGGTTGAGGGGGATGATATTGTTTGCTAAAAGGCTGAAGATGTTTGTTCAAAAACATCAAATTTGTCTGTTGATGCTCCTCCTTATGTGAGAAAGGCTACTTCTGAGCCAGCTTTGAGAGGCCCTTCAAATAAATATGTGCCTCCAAAGCCAACAGTTAGAAATGAAAATACTAAATCCAATGAATGTGTTAACTGTTGCAAACATAGACATAGGAAGCAGAGTACAAAGTTTGAAAAGTCTGCAAACAAATCATCCAAGAAAGTTTATAACTCAAACTCATTATCAGTTGGATCGAATGGATCGGGTTATGCTACTTACGTAAAGAAGCAAACATGCTACAACTGTGGCATACCCGGTCACATTGCAAGGTATTGCACACATTGTACCTATGTGCCATACTACACACAGCATCAGAAGGTTACATCTAGGGATAGACCTTATTCTAAGCCAATAAAGGTTGAAAATCCTAAGGTAATGATTAATAAGAGTCCCAAGGTTAAACCATCTGATGGGGACTGGAATGCTGCGAAAACTAAACGAAAACAAGCTTCGAAACCTAAACAAGTTTTGAATAATAAAAGGGTTGAAAAGCAAACAGTTTTGCAAAAGGCACCTAAGAAATTCGAAACGCCTAAACAAATTTGGAAAGCAAAACTCAAAGCAGCAACAACACCAGTTCCTAAAATAAAAGGGGACATGTGCTTGCAGGAAGTGTCTTATGTTGATGCTTCAGGACAACCCAGGATCGCGATGGCCTGGGTACCTATGTCTAACTGATCTCCTTACTTATCAGGGACAACCAAGGAGGAGCTGTTGACAACCTTTGGATGTCGATAGCGGTTGTTCCAGAGACATAGCGGGTAATATTTCACTGTTGCAAAATGTATATTTCTTTACAGTTGATATGTTTCGTTTGAAGGAGATAAGAGAGGTGAGACAAGATAAGCGAAAAGGTACAATTTGAATTTCGTATTCTAATTTCGATATTGATTAGTCTTAAATCTTATGATGGAACGATCAGGCGAAAACAACAAAAATATTTTCATTTTCTTGGGTGTTTCTCTTTGTACATACGTTTTCGTTGTTAGGTAAATTTGCGCATAAGATTTACGCACAAATTTAGGGGGATATCTAGAGATATCTATCTGTGAATATTTAAAGAAAAAAAAATTGAGAAAAAAAAACAGAAAAATCAAAAATATTTTGTTGCATACATGGGAAATGAAATAAAGCCTCCAGAGCCTGATAATTCGCCAGAAAAGCTCCCAAAAGTCCAGAGTTACGAACTGATTGCTGCATTCTGTTTTTTATAACATTTTCAGATCGCACGGTCGTGCGATTAAAGTGCACGGTCGTGCACTTTTATGTACTATTCACCATACCGTGTGACATCAGCGAATCTTGGACCTGTTTTCAGATCGGCACGGGCGTTCCGTCAGTTGCACAAGCGTGCATCACCGAGATGAGGTTGGCACGACCAACTGCATAGGCAGTGCATCCGAGATCACAGACCACGCATGGTTGTTCCTTCTATCACACGGTCGTGCGTTCCCGAAGATGCCTTGCACTCCTAATCGCACTGGCGTGCACTGCCGGGCTGAGCTTTGTTGTCGGATCCGCACGGTCATGCCAGTCGTCGCATGGTCGTGCCACTTACCCTGACCATTTTTCTTCACAGAATCTGTGTATCTCAGTCGTTTCGCCCAGAAAATCCTCGTTTTCTTCATCTTCTTGTTTGGCACGCTGTTTTAGGCCTGTAAACAAAAATACACCCGATTAAGTATCCGATTCTTGGTTTTACGGCCAAAAACGCTTAAAATGGGGGTAAAATGTGTCACACCCCGATATTTCCACGTATTACCGGTGGGCCCGGTGGGGAGTATCGTGACGTAGTTGATATCATAGACAATTTATATTATCACAGTTTAATACACAGCGGAATTCGAAAGATAAAATCATTACAAACCGAATAAAAAAAAGTAATATCAAGTTTATTACAAAACGGTTGTAAGGATCCACAGGCGGATCAAAGTTTAAAAGATCATTGTTCAACAGATTTATTAACATCTAAGCTTGCAAGACTCTTTATTGATGCTAGGAGTAGCCAACCTATTCCATATAGTACCTGCACTTAGCCTTTTTGGGAAAATAAGTCAGTTTACACTGGTAAATATAATTAACCGACTCATTTTGAAAAGACTTTAAAAAAATTGATTTGAATGCACAAGGCACAAAGTATCTTTATAACTTGGGACAATTATTAAAAAATAATCTTGTATACAGTTTTACTTATTTGTCGTCCGTCAGGGCCGGTTAGAAGAGCCGGACAAAGATTAACTGACACGCCACAGGTATAATTCCCACAAGGTTTATTCCTTTAAGTGGGTTACCAGTTTTTACATATGCAACTGTCAGGTGTATGCCTACACCACGTGCTTAGGTTGTGGCCAGTTCAATGAATGATGCCAAGGATATCCGGGACATGGTCATTAACCCCCCAAGGGCCATATACCAAATAAAACATATTAAAACGGGTTATGTAAATATATTAATCACAATCCGATTTAAACAACTACATACCCGACCAAGCGGTATTATTATAATACCATATCCCTAGCCCGTATAGGGAAAATAAGTTAAAAGTATTTACCTGAGCTAGTATATATCACAAACAGCGAGTGCAAGTAGCTTTTACCGGGCTCATAATCTGGAACGAAGGTTTTAATAACCTATTAGATTCCTAACGGGTCTTAAATAAGTCTAAACTTAGACCGGTTAGTTTTAAAGGAAGATATACGGTTCAAAACGCATGATTAAGCGAAGACCGGATTAGAATGTGGTTTAGACCCGACAAGTTTGTATACTTGTATAATATGGGTAAACTAAACACATTCTGGATTTTGGGATAAAAATGATAAGGTTTGACCCGTTTCGGCTAATTTATGCAAACTAGTTACATAAACCGCACCGAACGCGAAAGATGCGTAACGGGTAACCAAATGAGTCATGAACAGGTTTCCTAAGTTAATATGCCTTAAATATGCTGTGATATCAGTAAGATACCTTCCATTATGCCCAAAATGGATTTAAACTCAAATGATACCCCGTAGGGGTATTTTGGTCATTTTAAAGATTTTAAAAGAGTTTAAATACTAATCTGAGTTTCAGGTCTGATATAATCAGTAAAAATATTTATTTTTATAAGTCATAACAGTAGGGTATTGCATATATGTGAAAATTATCTATTATAACCAAACTATGCACCGTAGGGGCATTTTGGTAATTTCACATAAGCTTTAAGGGTCAAAATTAGAATTCTGATTTCAAAACTTTTGCTTACTGTTTAATTATAAAAATTTACTTAAAACATCAGTATGTATTAAGTCTTATATGTTAAAAATAGTTTTAACCCATACTATGCGCTTAAAACGCGTAAAAGTCAGTTTTAAGTGATTTTCGGGTATAAATAGGGAATCTAATTTTTTATTAATTTTATGAAGTTCAAAATATTTTATTTATCATATAGAATCAGTAGCAAAAAGTTTGATGTCAAAATATTATGTAAAACTCATTTTATAGGCCAAAAGGGCAAAACCGACAAATACCGAATCAAGGCATGAACCCTATGTTATGCTCAGCTTAAAAAAAATAAAAATCTTCAAAAATCTAAAATATTATATTACATCAGTGGGTAGAAAGTTTGGTGTCAAAATTTGGGTTTAAATAGGCTTTATGCTAATTACGTCGTTTAATTAATAAAAAACTTCTTAATTACGATATTGAGCATAACTCCTAATCTAGACCTCAAACTGATGTCAAATTTTTAGGACAAGCATAATAAATCAGTAATAAAGGTTTTTGTCCTCTCACATTTTCAAAAATCTCGTTTTAAGGTCAAAAGGGCATTATGGTTAATATTTAGGCATATAACGGAAACATGCATATGAATCAAATAACTAATGAACCAAGTTGTATAACCTCAGAGGGTTACACTAATCTATAACCTGGTCCTAAAAGAGCTCTAAGGAATTTCTAAAATATGCTACATTGGCTCAGAACTGAAAGTCAAAGCAAAAGTATACTTTTGCGACTTTCAGTTCCGAACCGAGCTTAAACTGAAAATTGTCGGGTTGAACATGTTTAGACATGTTCTTACATTAATTACCAAGTTATATAAGTGATAAAACAAGTTCCATAGCTTGTACATTGTTAATTATGTGTTTATGCGAAAATTTGCTTTCTGTTGACTTTTTATAATTAGCTTTGACCCGACAATTGACCTAGTTAGAGTGGGAATCAGAGGGTGCCCCCTTAAGGGTTTATTACCCACATAATTACCAACTCAAAGCTACTTTTAATTTGAGAATTGACTGGACCATTAGTGATTAATTACTAAGTCAAACCTTAATTACGACGGTTTAACTTTGGGCCATTTAACTACGTAAAACTAAATTACGAGAGGTTAAGGACACTTACTGAAGTCCTATGCATGACTAATGATCTCTAGGAAGTGGTCTTGAGCTCCAGGAATCTCCAGAAATGAAGTTATGAAAGTTTTCAAGTGAGTGCCCAAATGTTGCAACAAGGGACTTCTTATATAGTGAGTTTAATCACATAGGATCATGCCAAACAAGTCTAGGAGGTGATTCCAGATCAGTACAAATGCCCCCTATGCATGGCAAACCATTGGAGGAGTCCCTGGAATCGAAATCAGGCCTTGAAAGGCGGTGGAACTGGTTTTACAGCCAATTATGCTTGTTTTTGTCGCTGCAGATCCTCAGGCGGCCCGCGTAAGGATCCTTAAGGATCTTACGCGGCCGGTATGGGTGCCAGAACAGGTTAAACAAGTTTCATAAATTGCATTTTGGCCCCTGGTCCTTTTAAAAGTGATTTTAACTTCCTATTTTGCACTTTTAACCTTCCAAATTGACTTTTAAAGGCTCCATGACATAACCAAACTTTGTTAAGTCCTTGATCAACTTTGTGGTCACCCGAAAAGCCTTAAATTTCAACATTGACGCTTTTAACCCTTCATATACGAATGTTAGCATAACTTTCTCATACGTTATCGAAACCAAGTGAAATTTTTATCACGTATTCTAGTGAGCATAATTAATCATTAAAAAGCTTCGGGTTCACTAAAAGGCCACTTAGAGGTATAAATTAAACATGTTGACACATTTAACCCTTGCGGTTTGTAAACTCTCACTTTCTTCCACAAACGGCTTCATATGATCCATAATCCATTCGTTTAAGGGTATAATCATCGTGTAGGGTTGTTGAAAGGTATAATTATCTAATGTTGACACTTTGAATCCTTTTACATACATACTTTCTTTGTTTTTCAACTTTAGTCCCTCATATTCAATCCATTACATGTTTAAAGTTCACGACACGTGGCTTCATTATATTGGACATGAATTTACGAGGTGTTACATCCTCACCCCCTTAAAAGAAATCTTGACCTCAAGATTTACTGAAATAAATGAGGGTTCTTTTCTTTCATTGTGGACTCTACCTCCCACGTATACTCGGGACCTTTACGGGCATCCCATTTAACCTTTACGATTGGTACATGCTTCTTTCGAAGTTTCTTAACCTGTCGATCCTCGATCAACAAAGGTTTTTCCACAAGTTTCAAGCCCTCATCTATGTGCACATCCGTATGTGGTATGACTAGTGATTCATCAGCTAGACATTTCTTCAGATTGCAGATGTGGAATACATTATGAATACCACTGAGCTCTTCAGGAAAATTTAACTTATAAGCCACTGTTCCGACACATTCGATGATCTCAAATGGTCCTATATACCTTGGGCTTAACTTTCCTTTCTTGCCAAATCGCATTACCCCTTTCCAGGGTGATACCTTTAGTAACACTTTGTCACCAACCTCAAACTTTAGAGGTTTACGCCTTTTATCTGCGTAACTTTTCTGCCTATCCCTGGCAGCCTTGAGACGATCTCGTATCTGTACAATCTTATATGTTGTCTCCAGGACTATATCAGGTCCTGTCAGTTGGACATCTCCAACTTCTGCCCAACAAACGGGCGTTCTGCACTTTCTTCCATACAAAGCTTCAAAAGGTGCAGCTTGAATACTGGAATGATAACTATTATTGTATGAAAATTCAATCAAAGGAAGATGATCATCCCAACTTTCACCTAGATCAATAACACAAGCCCTTAACATATCTTCCAGTGTTTGAATAGTACGCTCGCTTTGACCATCCGTCTGAGGATGATATGCTGTGCTGAAATTCAATCGGGTGCCTAGGGATTGCTGAAAACTTTTCCAGAAATGCGACGTATACCTCGTATCCCTATCAGAGATGATAGACACTGGCACTCCATGGAGAGATACAATCTCATCCATAAATAGCTGAGCTAACTTATCTGAGCTGTGTGTTTCCTTAATAGGTAGGAAGTGGGCTGACTTAGTCAGTCTATCCACTATAACCCAAATAGTATCATTTCCTCGCTTTGTCTTTGGTAACTTGGTGATAAAATCCATAGTCACCATTTCCCACTTCCAGGTGGGAAGTTCAGGCTGTTGCATCAATCCTGACGGCTTCTGGTGTTATGCTTTAACTTGAGCACATGTCAGACATTTGGCTACATAAGTGGCTATAGACTTCTTTAAGCCTATCCACCAATAATTTGCCTTCAAATCCTGGTACATCTTGTCACTTCCAGGATGAACGGAATACTTAGAACTATGGGCTTCCTGAAGGATCACTTCCCTAAGTCCTCCATAGATTGGAACCCATATCCGTCCATTCAATCTTAGGATTCCATCCTTTCCATATGATAACTGTTCTACAGTGACTCCTAGTTTTTCATTTGGATAGTTAGCTTCCAACACAGCTTCCTTCTGAGCGGCTAACAACCTTTCATTCAAGCTGTTTCTCAATTCAATGCTCTTGTCATTGATCCTTATGGGCTTCACCCTTTCATTCCTACTCAAAGCATCGGCGACTACATTCGCCTTGCCTGGATGGTATCGAATTTCACAATCATAATCATTTAAAGTCTCCATCCACCGACGCTGCCTCATGTTCAGATCCTTCTGATTGAACAAATGCTAAAGGCTCTTGTGATCAGAATAGATCACACACTTGGTGCCATATAAATAATGTCTCCAAAGTTTTAGTGCAAACACAACGGCACCCAACTCCAAATCATGGGTGGTGTAATTCTTCTCGTGCACCTTCAACTGTCAAGAAGCGTAGGCAATAACCTTGCCTTTCTGCATGAGCACACATCCCATACCAGTGTGTGATGCGTCGCAGTAAACCACAAATTCTTCTATTCCATCAGGCAATGTCAACACAGGTGCATTGCTCCATTTCTGTTTAAGAATGTCAAAAGACTCTTGCTGCTTAGGACCCCAATCAAACTTGATATTCTTGCGGGTTAGTGAGGTTAGGGGTGCAGCAATCCTTGAGAAGTTTTCAATAAATTGCCTATAGTATCCTGCCAAACCCAAAAAGCTACGAATTTCTGTGGGCGTCTTTGGCTCTTGCCAATTCATGACAGCTTCAACTTTAGCGGGATCCACTTGGATACCATGCTCACTAACTACATGTCCAAAAAACTGGACTTCGCGAAGCTAAAATTCACACTTTGAAAACTTGGTGTAGAGCTTCTCACGATGTAGAAGTTTAAGAATACAACGAAGATGTTTCTCATGGTCCGCTTGGTTCTTCGAGTAAATAAGAATGTCGTCAATGAAGACGATGACAAATTTATCCAAGTAGGGCTTGCATACGCGGTTCATGAGGTCCATGAATGTCGCTGGTGCATTAGTGAGCCCGAAAGGCATCACTAGTAACTCGTAGTGACCATAGCGAGTCCTAAATGCAGTCTTGTGCACATCTTCATCTCTAACCTTCAACTGATGGTAACCTGACCTTAAATCGATTTTGGAGAAATAACTCGCCCCTTGCAATTGATCGAATAGATCGTCGATCCTGGGTAATGGATACCTATTCTTGATAGTAACCTTGTTTAGCTCATGATAATCGATGCATAGACGCATCGATCCATCCTTCTTCTTTACAAACAGTATTGGTGCTCCCCATGGAGACGAACTAGGACGTATAAAACCTTTTGCCAACAAATCATCTAGTTGAGTCCTCAACTCTTTCATCTCTGTTGGTGCTAACCTGTAAGGTGCCCTTGCAACAGGTGCTGCTCCAGGAATGATGTCAATTATGAATTCTACTTGCCTATCTGGTGGCAAACCAGGTAGTTCTTCAGGGAATACTTCAGGATATTTAGAAATGACAGGGATGTCTTCAATCTTAGGCTTCGGCTCATCAATAGATACTTGTGCCATGTAGATGATACAACCCTTCTTCATGCACCTTGATGCCTTAAGCATAGACACTTTCTTAGGCAATCCATATTGAGTATCTCCCTGTATGGTAAGTGGCTCACCATAAGGAGTCTTGATCACCACTTGTTTCTTGTTACACACAATCTGGGCTTGGTTATGAGATAACCAGTCCATGCCTATAACTATGTCGAAACCAGCTAACTTTAAAGGAAGTAAGGATAACGGAAAAGAGTGGTTCCTAATGGATATAAAACATCCATCTAACACGGTTGATGCGGTTTC
Organism: Helianthus tuberosus; assembly: GCA_030545235.1. Classification (NCBI taxonomy): domain Eukaryota; kingdom Viridiplantae; phylum Streptophyta; class Magnoliopsida; order Asterales; family Asteraceae; genus Helianthus; species Helianthus tuberosus. Next base: position 614,254 of record JARYGA010022949.1, read on the forward strand.
TATGGTACCATCGGCTAATTCAACCTCATACTTTATGCTTAGGTTTCTAACAGGCAGATTTAACAACTTACAAAACTTATCATCTACAAATGACTTATCCGCACCTGAATCAAATAACACCCTTGCATAAACATCGTTTATAAGGAAGGTACCTATTATCACATTATCATCCTGAACAGCTTCTCGTGCATCCATTCGAAAGACCCTGGCATTGGTCTTTTTGGCCTCTTCAGGCTTTTTGGCATATTTAGGGCAGTTGGTCTTGATGTGCCCTTTTTCGTTGCAGTTATAGCACGTCGCATCCTTTATTTTCTTGCAGTCTAATGTCTTGTGCTCCTTGGATTTGCATATCCCACATGCAGACGGTTTTGACTGAGACTTGGATTCAAACCTGCATTTTCCAAAGTGACGTTTCTGGCAGGTTTTGCAGTTTGGCTTTTCATCTGCTTGCTGGCTACCTTTGTTGGACCCAGACTTCTTCTTGTGGTCCGTGTTACCCCTATGCTTCTTCTCAGACCGTCGTGAGTTATCGTCCTCATGTTTCCTTTTTGCTTCTTCAGAATTCTTAAGCGATCTCAGCCTGATCGCATCTAAAGTAAGGGATAAGTACAAATCAACTGCTGACCTAAATGTGGCAGGTCGAGACGCCTTCACACTGGCTTTGATTTCTGGGGCCAAACCCCCAATAAAACGGGTGATGCATTTTGGTTCCGGTGTAACCAAGTATGGAACCAAACAAGACATGGTATTGAAACTGGTGAGGTAAGTCTGGCAGTCTAAGTTCCTCATGGCTAGGGTTAAGAAGTCAGCCTCGATCTTCACAACTTCGTGTTGAGGACAATAATTTTCTTTGATTAGAGCAACAAACTGCTCCCAAGACATGCTATACAAATGGACTTTTCCAGCAGCTTGAATCAGAGACCTCCACCATGCTAGCGCTTCTCCCTTAAACGACTGAGATACATACTTCACAACATCCCTACCAGCACAACCGCTGATATCAACCACGGTGTCCATTTCATCGAGCCAAGTCATACAATCGATGGCTCATTTCTCTCCTGTGAAGTCTCTAGGCTTGCAGGAGACAAAATACTTATATGTACAAGACTTACCACGTGGCTCTTGTTTGAGCTCAATCTTTTTCGGTGGAACACTATGCCGATTTGAGGAGTGATGATCGTCATCCCTCCTTGATCCATCATGTTTAGAAGGTGGCTTACTATGAGCCTCAGAGTGAGTCTTAGGTTTAGAATGGGGTACTGATAAGGTCCTGCTTCGAGTACTACTGGATTCATTAAACTGCCTATCCATGGCCTTGGTGACAGCATTATCAATTAATGCTTAAAGTTCTACACCAGTTACGTTGATTCTGGTGGTATCGTGATTCTCCTTTTGATGACTGTTTACTTCTTCGGACTCAGCCATGTAGCTTGATTACTACATAAAAGGATGACAATAATTTCTTAGAAGTATATAATAGATTTGCCATCTTGATAATTTATTAACCATGGTATTAAAGAACCATATTGGTTAATTTATTAAGTATTTCATTCAGGATTTTTCATCAATAGTCCTGAGTTATAATTAAATATAATAATGGCACAAAAGGCCAAGTCATATGGACATTTTCAAATTATAGGTCAAGATCCTATAGGATCGAGGTATTAAGGCTTGAATCATAGTTCATTACCTTTCTTGACAGGGAGTTATAGGCTACAACTGTCTTTTGTCTTATATGACAATGATTTATAGCCCGTAGGCATTACATCATAAATGGATGTTTAGATAATAAACAAGGATTTGGAATAATCCAATGTAAGGATGACACGTGTGATTTTACAATCACATTAGCCAGGAGTGTTAACATGTTTTCAGATGTTGACAAGGATTTGAATCTTTTTAAACAGGTTTTACCATTATGGCCAGGTCTTAGAATGACATGCAGGCTAGGTTATACCCTTTAAGATTCTTATTTAATATTTAAGGCAGATTTTTGTAAAAGGAAGGACATATTTTGAATTTATTTATTTATTTCATACATTTTATATTTTATGCATATAATGATAAAATGAAATTTAAATTAAAACATGCCATTAAAAATTAAAAAGGGTACATATTGCCCTAAACGGGACTTTTACTGAAATAACTTGCCCGCGCAGGGGCTTAAACAGAAATAACATGCCCACGCAGGGGCTTACAGGAAATACAAGTCCTCGCAGGGACTGATTACAGCAACAGATGTCTACGCAGGGACTTGATTAAACATTAAAGAAATACAAATAAACAAATAAAGGATTTAATGATCCTTTTTGCTCTTCCCTTTGATTAAACTTGACAAACCTTTGAGAAATCCTCGGTTGTGCCTACGCTCTTCTTGCACCTCCCGTTCCACCTGGCTCAACCTCTGTAGAATCTCATGTTGTTGTGGCGGCGATAACAGCGGCGACTGCGGAGGTTGAGGAGGTGGCGGGTATTGGTACCCATAGGGTGGGTACCAAGTCTGATATGGGACTCCATAGGGCCCCTCGGGATGGAGAGCATTGTTGTCCCATGCTGCCTAGTATGGGTCAACATTAGCATAGTTGTAGTTGGTATGGGCCGGCTGTTCAAATGGGTTGTACGCCACGTAACCGGCGTATCTAGGAATTGGGTTGTTATAACCCACTGGTGGCGGTGCGACCGGCGCAGACTGCACCTCAGAAACAGGGTTCAAAGGCCCACCCATCTGTGGGTCTTCGTATAGTGGCGGATAATGACTGCCACTAGATGGTTGAGGGGTGCTGATGCGGACTCCCCCTCACACGGACATCCGTGCGGTTGATCTCCTATGCCTCGGTGGCTTCGGAGGCTGTTGTTGCACTGGTGGTGGTGGCAGTGGAGTAACTGCTACAAAGTGCGAAACCTCCGAGGGATCCTGCTGCTGTTGCTGCTGCTGCTGCTCTGAGTGGTAACTGGGAGTAAACATCCACTTAATTTGGGCAAATCTTGCCTCGTAGCTGTCAGGACCACTATAAGGTGATCCAAGAAAGGGTGACCCATCCGAAATCTCGATGGGGTGAGTAGGCGTTCCGGTTGGCGGTTGGGCAGGTTCCGGATCCTCGTCCATATCCATGGAGAAATGGTCCTCCGGTCCCAATGGGTTATAACCCATTGGTTCTTCAACTAGGTTTGCCGGGTTGAACCGGCTCTGGAAATAGGGTGTTGGGTCATTAAAAGAATGGTGTGAGTTGTGGCTTTGAAGGGGTATAAAAGAATGGTGTGAGTTGTGGGGCTCGTTCTCCGAATGAGGCCCGTAAGAGTTTAGGTAAGAAGGTGAGGAGCTCAGCGAGACTGAACGCCTAGCGGGTTCTAAAGAGGTCCTCCAGTTTTCCTGAGGACTTTTGCTTAAAGAATCTGATGGAGTTCGCCGGTGCGAAGGCTCGGCCTCGTGATCGTTGGGGGCAACAAATGGCCCCTTGCCTCTACCCCTTCCTTGCATTCTAGGTGGCATCTTTTTGAACCTGTCAAAACAAACAAAAGACACAACAAAGAAAAATAAAGGACAAAATTAAAATAAAACAAATTTGGATTAGTCCTAAGTTCTTTGTCTAGACTCGAAAGTCGAGGAATGTGCAAACTGTGTCATTGAGATTAAACACAAAAGGCTAGTGTTTAATTCACTCAACGTTGGCTCTGATACCAACCTGTCACGCCCCGATATTTCCACGTATTACCGGTGGGCCCGGTGGGGAGTACCGTGACGTAGTTGATATCATAGACAATTTATATTATCACAGTTTAATACACAGCGGAATTCGAAAGATAAAATCATTTCAAACCGAATAAAAAAAGTAATATCAAGTTTATTACAAAACGGTTGTAAGGATCCACAGGAGGATCAAAGTTCAAAAGATCATTGTTCAATAGATTTATTAACATCTAAGCTTGCAAGACTCTTTATTGATGCTAGGAGTAGCCAACCTATTCCATATAGTACCTGCACTTAGTCTTTTTGGAAAAATACGTCAGTTTACACTGATAAATACAATTAACCGATTATTTTGAAAAGAGTTTAAAAAAATTCGATTTGAATGCACAAGGCACAAAGTATCTTTATAACTTGGGACAATTATTTAAAAATAATATTGTATACAGTTTTACTTATTTGTTGTCCGTCAGGGCCGGTTAGAAGAGCCGGACAAGATTAACTGACACGCCATAGGTATAATGCCCACAAGGTTTATTCCTTTAAGTGGGTTACCAGTTTTTACATATGCAACTGTCAGGTGTATGCCTACACCCCGTGCTTAGGTCGTGGCCACTCCAATGAATGATGCCAAGGATATCTGAGACATGGTCATTAACCCCCCAAGGGCCATATACCAAATAAAACATATTAAAACGGGTTATGTAAATATATTAATCACAATCCGATTTAAACAACTACATACCCGACCAAGCGGTATTATTATAATACCATATCCCTAGCCCGTATAGGGAAAATAAGTTAAAAGTATTTACCTGAGCTAGTATATATCACAAACAGCGAGTGCAAGTAGCTTTTACCGGGCTCATAATCTGGAACGAAGGTTTTAATAACCTATTAGATTCCTAACGGGTCTTAAATAAGTCTAAACTTAGACCGGTTAGTTTTAAAGGAAGATATACGGTTCAAAACGCATGATTAAGCGAAGACCGGATTAGAATGTGGTTTAGACCCGACAAGTTTGTATACTTGTATAATATGGGTAAACTAAACACATTCTGGATTTTGGGATAAAAATGATAAGGTTTGACCCGTTTCGGCTAATTTATGCAAACTAGTTACATAAACCGCACCGAACGCGAAAGATGCGTAACGGGTAACCAAATGAGTCATGAACAGGTTTCCTAAGTTAATATGCCTTAAATATGCTGTGATATCAGTAAGATACCTTCCATTATGCCCAAAATGGATTTAAACTCAAATGATACCCCGTAGGGGTATTTTGGTCATTTTAAAGATTTTAAAAGAGTTTAAATACTAATCTGAGTTTCAGGTCTGATATAATCAGTAAAAATATTTATTTTTATAAGTCATAACAGTAGGGTATTGCATATATGTGAAAATTATCTATTATAACCAAACTATGCACCGTAGGGGCATTTTGGTAATTTCACATAAGCTTTAAGGGTCAAAATTAGAATTCTGATTTCAAAACTTTTGCTTACTGTTTAATTATAAAAATTTACTTAAAACATCAGTATGTATTAAGTCTTATATGTTAAAAATAGTTTTAACCCATACTATGCGCTTAAAACGCGTAAAAGTCGGTTTTAAGCGATTTTTGGGTTTAAATAGGGAATCTGAGTTTTTGATCAGTTTATAAAGTTCAAAATATTTTATTTATCACATAGAATCAGTAGCAAAAAGTTTTATGTCAAAATATTATGTAAAACTCATTTTATAGGCCAAAAGGGCAAAACCGACAATTACCGAATAAAGGCATGAACCCTATGTTATGCTCAGCTTAAAAATAAATAAAAATCTTCAAAAATTCTAAAATATTATATTACACCAGTGGGTAGAAAGTTTGGTGTCAAAATTTGGGTTTAAAAAGGCTTTATGCTAATTACGCCGTTTAATTAATAAAAAGCTTCTTAATTACGATATTGAGCATAACTCCTAATCTAGACCTCAAACTGATGTCAAATTTTTAGGAAAAGCTTATAAATCAGTAATAAAGGTTTTGTTCCTCTCACATTTTCAAAAATCTCATTTTAAGGTCAAAAGGGCATTATGGTCAATATTTAGGCATATAACGGAAACATGCATATGAATCAAATAACTGATGAACCAAGTTGTATAACCTCAGAGGGTTACACTAATCTATAAGCTGGTCCTAAAAGAGCTCTAAGGAATTTCTAAAATATGCTACATTGGGTCAGAACTGAAAGTCAAAGCAAAAGTCTACTTTTGCGACTTTCGGTTCCGAACCGAGCTTAAACTGAAAATTGTCGGGTTGAACATGTTTAGACATGTTCTTACATTAATTACCAAGTTATATGAGTGATAAAACAGGTTCCATAGCTTCTACATTGTTAATTATGTGTTTTTCCGAAAATTTGCTTTCTGTTGACTTTTTATAATTAGCTTTGACCCGACAATTGACCTAGTTAGAGTGGGAATCAGAGGGTGCCCTCTTAAGGGTTTATTACCCACATAATTACCAACTCAACGCTACTTTTAATTCGAGAATTAACTGGACCATTAGTGATTAATTACTAAGTCAAACCTTAATTACGACGGTTTGACTTTGGGCCATTTAACTAAGTAAAACTGAATTACGAGAGGTTAAGGACACTTACTGAAGTCCTATGCACGACTAATGATCTCTAGGAAGTGGTCTTGAGCTCCAGGAATCTCTAGAAATGAAGTTATGAAAGTTTTCAAGTGGGTGCCCAAATGTTGCAACAAGGGACTTCTTATATAGTGAGTTTAATCACATAGGATCATGCCAAACAAGTCTAGGAGGTGATTCCAGATCAGTGCAAGTGCTCCCTATGCATGGCAAACCATTGGAGGAGTCCCTGGAATCGAAATCAGGCCTTGAAAGGCGATGGAACAGGTTTTACAGCCACCTGTGCTTGTTTTTTTCGCTGCAGATCCTCAGGCGGCCCGCGTAAGGATCCTTAAGGATCTTACGCGGCCGGTATGGGTGCCAGAACAGGTTAAACAAGTTTCATAAATTGCATTTTGGCCCCTGGTCCTTTTAAAAGTGGTTTTAACTTCCTATTTTGCACTTATAACCTTCCAAATTGACTTTTAAAGGCTCCATGACATAACTAAACTTTGTTAAGTCCTTGATCAACTTTGTGGTCACCCGAAAAGCCTTAAATTTCAACGTTGACGCTTTTAACCCTTCATATACGAATGTTAGCATAACTTTCTCATACGTTATCAAAACCAAGTGGAATTTTTATCACGTATTCTAGTGAGCATAATTAATCATTACAAAGCTTTGGGTTCACTAAAAGGCCACTCAGAGGTATAAATTAAACATGTTGACACATTTAACCCTTGCAGTTTGTAAACTCTCACTTTCTTCCACAAACGGCTACATATGATCCATAATTGTAGGATCGTTTACCGACCGAGTCATTCAGAGGAGTTTTACTCAATATGAAAGGCGGAAACAGACATATCGAGTTCTATTCGGCTAGATATTCACTTTAAATGTCTTTCTGATTGATTTGACAAAGCTTTACAGCGAAACGACACTTCGACGGCACTTCGGATCTCAAATCGGAAATCTAGAACTATCCCAAACAAAATCACCAGGCATCTATATATAGGGCAGCTAATTTCGCATGAACATGACTCACACGAAATTAGGTTTCACACGAAATTGTAATTTCATGCGAAATTACCCCTATTTCACATTTCTCGTTTTGCGTGCCCTGATCTATCTAATACTATACATGACTCGATACAAGATGAAGTCGACAGACGCATGCACAAACAGACTCCCCCTCGAATGTTGACGAGTCTTCAGTGTCGAGTCTTCAACGTCTTCAGTCTTTATCAGTCTTCTCGAACTCTTCCAAAGTATCTGACAATGTAAAGCATCCTCAATCTCTGTTTTCTTTTCAGCTCCAGGATCTCCACCTGGCTTTTATCTCACTCTAACTCTCTTGATCATATCTCTTGATTCCTTAAGTTCATCAGCATCAACAACTAGCATGATCTTCAGTATCTGAATTTGGCTCTACTATCTTCAGACTCCCCCTTAAGTTGTGCTAGGATCTTAGTCTGGTTTTTATATTCCAAAATCGAGACCTGGCTCTCTTCATGTTCCATTCCTGCACATTCTTAACCCAGAAATAAATTTCACAAATTTAAAATTTGACAAATTTATTCTCTGCTAACCACTTGTAGACACAACCAACATTTGCAAGTATCATACAAAATGATTTAATATTTTTAAACTCTGATGAACCACTTGTAGGCAAAACATTTATTTTTATAAACAGACTCCCCCTCACGAAATGTCCATCATGTTTAACACTTGGAATTTTGAAAATCTGCTCTTCAACATCAGTTGTCGAAAATCTTTTTGAATTTTCAAAAATTTATGCTAAAACACTCCGAAAATCTTTTTGGATTTTTGATTTTAATGAAAAACAGTAAAGAAATATATACAAACAATATTTTTGTGAGTTTGTGTAAGAGGATCATATCAGTTTCTGAGACAAATCACCAACACCGTTAAGCTTTAAACATTTTAAGTTCTAAATGATTCACTTAGATTGTCAGTATACTGATCCACTTAAATTTTCACACAAAGTTCAACTGATACAAGATACGAGATTAATGTTTTAGAGACTTAAACTTATTCGCGTGTTCCACCTCAGAATATACTCCCGTATCCAGATCCCAATATTCAGTCTTACAGGTGAGTATACCTAGATGATATCTGTAAAAGGGTTAAATGCGAGGGCCGTGAGAGCTCAGGCTATTGCTTCCGCAAAATCAGAGAGATGACGGCTTCGACTTTTGGTGTGTTCCCTTTAGAGAATCTTTTCTTCAACAGCACATGATTAGCATTTTGCAAAGTTTCATCATTTTTTGTACTGAGGGTGGTGCTATATTTCAAGCAAGCGAAAAGTATTATACGGGGACTAGGCCATTGCTTCCGCAAAATCAGAAGTCCCGGGATAATACCCCAGATATCACTGAGTATAAAGACCTAGTATCTCAGAAAGAGGGACCTTTCAAACAAGATTTTGGGGGTTACCCATATATCCGAGAGATGTTCCCCACGATATAAGCAAGTTTGAAATTTAGGTTTATATCTCGACACAATCTACTAAATGTGTAAAAACCTACTGGCACATCATCAGTGAGACCGTTTATCACATTTTTTACCTTTCAATTCTTTAGCATGCTGTGAATGTCCACTGCTGTACTATCATTTCCTCTTTTTACAACAAAACTCTTTTTCATTTTATCATGTTTTCATTTTTTTTTCAAATTTTCTAAATGTTTTTGGATTTTCAAAAATTACTTACTCCCCCTAAAATGTAAAAACATTTAAAGAAACTTGAAAACAAACTATACAAGTAACATGACAACTGATATCAAATCACTTCAAATCGCCATCCACTTGGCATAAACAATCAGAACTCCCCCTCACAACAAACTATTTTCCCATTATTATTTCAAAACACTTAAGTTTGTTTTAATCAAATGGTTTTTTTGGAAAATTAGTTTTGTTGAATTTCATAAACCACTTGTAGGTTAGGAGATCTCATCACACTGTTTTTTTTTTTTTTTTTTTCATCTTCAACCTTTTGAAAAAATGTAACAATTTTAAAATCCAAACATCAAATACCACTTGTAGAAAATCAAGTACAGCTTAATGTCCCTGATTTACCACTTGTAAGTCGAAATCACTTTCGTGAATTTCTCAAGAAAGATGCCGATACCTGCTCCACACTTACCAACCTGGAAGCTCCGGCAAGTTATACTTTTTCACATATGAAAAACAGACATCCAAGCCTGACCGAACTTGGATGTTTCCTCCTCAACTTCACTTGGGGTATATGTTGCTTTCTTTGATTCATAAAACTCTTTAGCCCCTGTCACTTTCCCATCGACCATCTTCCCAAAAATCTTTTTCACATTACCATTAAAAGTTTTGTCGACATCAAATTATTTCTTCTCAGAATAGAATTGATTCAAAATATCAACCTTTCCAACTTTTTGTTTAAAATTTTCAGCCCGCAATGGTGGAAAATTGACATCATCCATTGGCGGTACTGATGTTTTTATTTTTAGATCAACTTGTGGCTCCTCTAACTTTTTGGAATCAGATTCATTGCCAGATTTCACATCAGATTTCTTAACAACCCACTTCTGGTTGTCAGGATTTACTCTTCTCTTGTAAAATCTTTTCGAACATTCACCAACTTTATATATTGAGTTTTTGAAAACTTTGAATTTTTCAGTTGGTGGTTCGGTTTTATCAACAATCTTTCCTTTCAGTTTAGAAACAACTTCCTGTTTTGTGTTGGTTGCCTTTGGACAGTTCCAGGCAATGTGACCAACTTCTTGACAACGATAACAGGTTCTTGTATCTTTTCTCTGATAAGCTCCATTCTTCTCAAACTTTTGTTTTTCTGCAAAGAACTCTTTGTTTGTTTGCTTCCAGAATGAGCTCTTTTGTTCTTCTTCCGAACTTGTCCCTGAAATAAATACAGTTTTTGTTTTATAAATTTTCTCATTTTTATGATTTTTAGGTGGAATAAAACCTAGCCCTTTCTTTTTGTAATTACCGTTATGGTTAGGTTTCTTTTGAAAACCAGAACTGTAACCCTTTTTCTTTTTTAATCTTTGTTGAACTCTTGAGGTGTAAGATTTAGATTTTCCAGTAAGATTTACATCTTTTATTTCAGAAATATTGATTTCTGTTAGTTTGAAAACCTTTTTAATCATTTCAGTTTTAACACCTCTTATTGGAAATTCCTCATCAGAATATAATTTGTCTGAATCATTCAAAGTATATGCTACTTTGATTGGTTCGTCATTCAAATTAGATTTTGATAACAAGAATTCTTTATTGTAAACTCTTTTAACCGATGGATTTGAACTGTTGACTGCTGAACTCGAACTTTCAGACTCAGACTTTGACTCTGACTCTTCATCCTTATCCAACACCTGATCGACCACTTTTTTTATTAACTCAGACTCATGATCAGTGTCAGATGATGTAAATGTGACATCAATGTTTTCTGGTAAATCGTCGGTTGTTTCGGACTTTAACTTTATATTGACTGCCTTTTTTACTTGCTCCTCATTTGGTTTTCTGGGAGAATAACCTTCCCAGATCGGAGGCGGACACTTGTTATAATTTGCACTTTGTTTCTTCCCAGTATCCTTTTCTTCAGTCTTCTTGTCTTGAAATGCTTCCATACCTGCAACAGTTGGATAAAGTCTATCAATCAAATAATCAGAACTTGAATAACTTTGCAGTAATCGTCTGATTCTTTCATTCTCTATCTTTTCAGTTTCCAACTCTTGCTTCAAATTTGCACATTCTTCAATGTAATGATTAATGGCCTTATGTTTTGTCATCATCATAGCATTCATCATTGTTAACGCATCTTCTCTTTCAGAATTTGTCTTTTGAAGACCATTCACTGTTCTATTCAACACGTCATATGATTCTTTCACATAATTGAGATTGAACAGTAAATTTTCTTTCATCTTATCCTGTTCACTCAATTTATCATCTTTCTCTTCACACTGCTTGCATGATTCTGAACACTTTAAGCATGGTTTTGTGACTTCAACAATCTTTTCTACTTCGATAATTTTTTCAACTTCAATTATCTTTTCAACGTCAACCACTTTTTCAGCAACTTCAATCACTATCTCATCTTCAACTGCCTTTTCAGCAACTTCAATTTCCTTTACAGCAAACTCAACTTCTTCATTTTGTTCAGACTTCTCTTCCTGTGCAACAATTTCACTTTTCACCTTTTTCTTTTCTTTTGCTGCTTGTTTCTCCTTCAGCGTCTTCACTCTATCTGCAAAATAAAATTGAAAACTTTCAGGAGATAAATGAGTTTTTGCAATATTAATATGCATTTCTTCCTCATCATCACTATCATCAGTTGATGATTGATCAAACACTTGTGTCTGTTCTGAACTATCATCTGAAGAAACAAACTCTTCATCTTGACTTTTCTCATCACTAGCAAACGCTTTCATCCATTCCGTCATCAAATCTGGCTCTTGAACTATTTGTGCAATGAGAGCTGCTACTTTTGAATTAGGCGGAATATACTTGTCCCAGCTGAAGCCTTCTGCTACTTTTTCATCATCTTGATCAATTATGCCATAATAAGCTTTCTTATTTGCGCCTTCGATCATTTTAGCATGTGCAGTTTGTGGCTCTTTTTGTTGATACGGCTGATGAGCAACTTGTTGATATATGGCTTTCCGATAGTAATCATCTTTTCCAAACGGATTCTTTGCTCCACTTTCTTCTCGATTTGTACATTCCCTCTTGAAATGACCTTTCTCCCTGCATCGAAAACAAGTAACTTTAGATTTATCAAAACCCAAAGTAGAAACTTTTGCATCCAAGAAATCATCTCTTCCTATAATCATTTTAAACTTTTCAGCTCGTCTCAACACACTTGCTAAACACCACTTTATATCCATCAGCTCCATTTCCTCTGCATCGATCTGATCGTAATCCTCTTTTGTCAACATGGGATTTCCAATCCTTTCGGTAACCAACCCTTCATATGATTCCAAAACTGTAACAAGTAATGCCATATGACTTTTGACAACTTCTTCAGAAAAATTTTGACCATTCTGAAGATGCAATGCGATGTTGCAATTTAAGACATGACCATTGTTACTATTTGAGCTTTGAAATTGATGACTTGGGCATGAAGCTTTCGGATTAACACTTGGATATGATGAAAATCCACAACTGCTGCTTGGACTTTGATTGACTGATCCAGATGAGTTTTCTGCACTGAAAGCAGTTTGGATTTTCGGACTTGTTTCGACATTCTGAACACTCCCTTTGAAGTACATTTTCACATCTTGTTGTGCACTCGGATTGTTCATTCTTGCAATCTTCTGTTGCTCAAGATCTTGTCCTTCAATCTTTTCAATGAACTGGGAAATTGTCAATCCATCATATTCACCAGTATTCTTTAGTATAATAAAAAATGTACCACACTCTTTCTGAGGTAAAGCATCAGCTAATTTGTCAACCCATTCCTCACGATCTTTGTTGATGTTTAACAATGACATTGGTCGTACTAAAAAAAAGGGTAGTTGCACGGTACCCCTGACCGCGGAAGGGATCTCCCTTCCCAGTTCACCACCCGACAAGGATCCCTGGCGGCAAATACCCATAGCCATCAAAGAGGGGTAAGAAACATGTTTCAAACCCGAGACCTCGAGTGTCCTCGGTCCGGCTTTAAAGCGGGTGTCAGTGGCCACCAAAGTGGCACTAATGGGAATTGAACTAAGTGACAATATATTTCGATCAATTTCTTAGTATCTTCTCCCGGCAAACTTGAAAATAAATCAAATTCTTTCTTTAACAATGCCTTTTTACTCTTGATCATTTTCTCACTTCCCTCAAACTTAATTCGAAGTTCTTCCCAAATTGAACGTGAAGTCTTATCATGTTGAAGCAATACAAATATGTCTTCTTTAATAGCTTGCTGGAGTAAACTGATCATCATCTTTTCTGCTTTGTACATGTCTCGTTCTTTATCCGTAAATTCATAAATCTTTTTTTTAATTCCCAAGTCTGTACGTGGTAGTACATACTTTTTCTCAACACACTCCCAAGACCTTAAATGATTAGCTTGAACCCAGTTTTCAAATCGATCTTTCCAACCATAATACTCCTTAATTCCCATTAACTTCGGGGGTTTTTGAAAAGTTCCAGTTTCATTTTCCAAGTTCATATTCTGAGCAATGGTAGCTGGAGTAGTCGGGGCTGTAGCAAACGCGTTGTAGAATTCCTCTTCCATGATTCGGTAACAATTTTCAAAATCAGACACTTTCAAACGAAATAACATGCACAACAGTTTCAAGCGAAATTAGAAACTTCAAAAGAAATTAGGGATTTCGTTTGAACCGACCAAACGAAATTTAATTTCGTACGGAATTACAAACAAATTCAAACGAAATCATAACTTTGAAAAGAAATTGTAATTTTGTATGGAATATCTCAAGCGAAATACTAATTCCGTGCGAAATTAGGTGCAATTTCAAACGAAATTATGCTGATGTCATCATTTCGGTCAAACTTTTGTCAAATTGATCAGGATTTAGCTCGATTTTAGGTTCAATTCTCTCAAGGCTTTGTTAAAACACAATTTCGCACATAATGTGGAAATTCAAACCATTTTAACCGTTAAAACTTGTTCAATTTTGAAAAGAAGGTGTAGAAGTTAGAAAATTTGATGAAATCACGCTGAAATCAATAGAACTCCTCCTCCTGAGCTCTGATACCACATGTAGGATCGTTTTACCGACCAAAATGAGTCGTTCAGAGGAGTTTTACTCAATATGAAAGGCGGAAACAGACATATCGAGTTCTATTCAGCTAGATATTCACTTTAAATGTCTTTCTGATTGATTTGACAAAGCTTTACAGCGAAACGACACTTCGACAGCACTTCGGCTCTCAAACTGGAAATCTAGAACTATCCCAAATGAAATCACCAGGCATCTATATATAGGGCAGCTAATTTTGCATGAACATGACTCACACGAAATTAGGTTTCACACGAAATTGTAATTTCGTGCGAAATTACCATGTGATTTCGCATGAAATAGCAATGTGCTATTTCATGCGAAATTACCCCTATTTCACATTTCTCGTTTTGCGTGCCCTGATCTATCTAATACTATACAAGACTCGATACAAGACGAACTCGACAGACGCATGCACCAACAATAATCCGTTTGTTTAAGGGTATAATCATCATGTAGGGTTGTTGAAAGGTCTAATTATCCAATGTTGACACTTTGAATCCTTTTACACACATACTTTCTTTGTTTGTCAACTTTAGTCCCTCATATTCAATCCATTACACGTTTAAAGTTCATGACACGTGGCTTCATTATATTGGACATGAATTTACAAGGTGTTACAAAATGGGGGAATAAAACATATGTATTTTGGTGAATATCATCCCGATACACACAATTTGGTTCTATTTCTGAAATCTTTTCTGACCAACTCGTGTATCTCCTTTGTTTTACGTGAGCAAATACCTAGAGGTGCTAGGCAACGTCAGCTTCTGTTTGGGTGAGCAAAGACCTAGCTGTACGTTGTCGTTCTATAGATCAAATACACTCGAAAGAGGCCCTCTAGTTCCCAAAAGAAACCCAAAAAACCTATATCAAACTGAGAAAACTCATTTGATTTGTACATTATATCCATCTCTACTGCTCATCTATTATGTTCTCTTCTCAATCCAGTCCCAGTCCAGGTTTCAGAGACCTAGAACAGGCTTGTGAAATATGTGGTAGGGAAACTACACGTATGATAGCGTGTTCTGATCAAAATTCCAGGATTTGATTGTGATTGAATTGAGTGTTCATATAAATTAAATTGAAAAATATGATAAATCAGCTGCAGACCGTTAAATGAAAAAGGCCTAGGGAGATAAGTTTAAGTGGACAAATATACTAGCAATTAGGGCTGCAAACGAACCGAACGAACACGAACAAGACCTTGTTCATGTTCGTTTGTTATGAAATATATGTGTTCGTGAACCGTTCACGAACACTTATCGAACGAGATTTTATGTTCGTGTTCGTTTCTTAAGGAAATGAACTTGTTTGTGTTTGTTTGTTAATTTAGGCAATGAACGTTGACGAACACAAATAAGCAAAAACTAATGTTCATGAACATAAATGGAAACAAACGAACACAAATAATCGTTCATGAACAGAATATATAATACACTGACACTTATTAGATATTTAATTTGTCGGAATTTTGAAGTATTTAAATAAATATAAAATCTAAAAACACAAATGAACTATTGAACACAAACGAACGAACATAAACGAACGAACACAACCTCTGTTCATGTTTGTTCATTTAAGTAAATGAACGAAATTCTTGTTCGTGTTCGTTTGTTTAATAAACGAACGAACACAAATTAACTTCCCGCCGAATGGTTCACGAACTGTTCGCCGAACGTTTGGTTCGTTTGCAGCCCTACTAGCAATCGCTCGGATCATCCAGAGTAAATTAATGTTGATAAGTGTGGTCTAGCCTGAAACATTGTGATTTGATCCTATTGCAATTGTAATTGTATATTAGTTTCTTTGTTTATTTGTGTTTTAGTTTATATTGTTAGATTTTAAAAATAAAAATTCAAAAATAGTGTTTTAGTTTTTATAAAATCAAAATCCAAAAATAGAGTGTTTATTTGTTTTATTACAAAATTAACCGTTCTTGAAGATTTGATTGATCATCATAAGTTGAAAGAAAATTGAATTGTGAAATCTGGGTACAAATACTTGGATGTACCAAGTGTTCATGTGGTACTTTCCTCTGTTGCACAGAAATGTTTGCTTATGAATTTCTGAGCATGTGCAGACTTTGATTCAAATCAAGAAACAGGGGTTATTAAAGATTGAGATGCTGTTGGCTGCTGATAAATCATGAAGCATCACAACAACAAGATGTGCCTGAGTCAGAAGAACCAGATATGAGTCATCATCTGATAATGATAGTACATTTAAAGAAGTACCTATGAACCTGCTTGAAAGAGAAGACATTGACAAAGAAAAGATTTGCTTAGAATCCTCCTCTTGCATTCTTTTCAACAAGATTTTCAAGCAAAGTTGATCGTGATTAAGAAGAACAAAGAGCCCAAGTTTGAAGATGAAAAGATGAAGTATCTTTCCACAGAGACATGAGATAGACAATAGTTTGATAAAGACATCATAAACCTAGGGGGATATTGTAAGGCCATATAATTGAGTAGGTTTATGCTTATCTTTATCAAACATAATTATAAGCTATTGGGCTTAGTTTTCTATTGGGTTAGATAGCATTGGGATAAGCCATGTGGGCTAATTAAGGGATTTGGGCCTGTTTAGTTAATATTGTGCATATGGGACTGACATAGTTTGTAATTAGGTCACCTTATGTAACTATAAATAGGGTGAACCTAAGTCATTTTAAGGTTGTTGTTTTTATTGTTCTTCTTAGTCATTCTCAAGATAGTGTAACCGTGTACCAGACGATCCTTTAAGATCGTGTGAACGTTGAGATTCAATCAATAAAATCGTTCTTGTTCATCACTTTCTTTGTTTTCCGCACTTTGATTGTGATCGTGATATCCGATTGATAGTTTTTGGGACTTATAACTATCTCTCATACTTCCTTTATGTACACGCTACGACCACTAGTGATGTCTTTCCTGGAGGGAGGCATCACCATTCACCACTTCATTTTGATTTACACTAGCTAGATCATTCGAGAGGGCTCCCTAAGGTTCATCAAATAAGGATAACTATAAGGGCATGTTCTTGTTATGGTAGCACCGTTCCAAAGATCAATCGACACTCAACCTTGTTGATATCACAATTAAGTGTAATTGAGTATATCCAAGTTTCTAAATTTATAAAAAAAATAGAGTAAAGTACTGTTTCAGTCCTTGAGGTTAACACCCACTCGCAGATTCGGTCCCTATTTCAAAAAAATCAACACTTCAATCCCTGGCGTTGTCAATTTGATTTAATCAAACCTCTCCATCAAACTTCTGTTAGTCAACAGTTTGGATTATGGTTAAAAGACCATACTACCTTTAAGGGACTGAAACTGTGATACGAATAAGTCAAATCCCCTTTTAGTCCCCTCTCCACACAATCACCACCAGCCGCCGCCCCGCTCCACACAACCACCACCAGCCAACGAGTGCCCCGAAAAGAAGTCTGTCTTGTCGGAACCATTGCGCAAAATCTTTGTGAGGAACTTCGGTGTCGTCTTCAGCAAGAGTGGGTTTGGGTGCACGGTGGGAGCCATCGATGAACTTGAACAAGTCAAGGCTATAAAGTAGTGCTTCATGAACAATCCTAATAAATCGCTCCTTCACAAATCCTAATTTGTCAACATATCTTAAAACCACAACCATTTGTTCCTTTTTAGAAACATCCCTCGATATCAACTAATATGGAAAAGACATCATCACCAAGTTCTTCAAATATCTTCTTTAATACTTTTTCTGCAAAACAATTACAAATTTCTTTTTGTATTGACGAAGCTGTCATTTGGTTATTCCTCGGAGCATTTTTTAATATAACCTTGCCAATTACTTCATTGATTTCCCCAGACAATTTTAAAAACTTTAAGAAATGTCCTTTATAGAGTGATTCTTCAGCCTTATCATGACCCCGAAAAGGTAACCCATCATTCAACAAACCTTTGGCAAGTATAACCGTAGTACTTAATCGGATTCTATATTCTTTTTTTTTCTTATCATTATGCTTTTCAAGGCCCTCATTTACAGCTTGAGCTTCATTAAGCAAGTCTTCCCTATTTGAAATGCTTTGTTATGAAAACTATTGCATTTACCAACATGGGTATCAAATCTTGAGATCCTATACCACAACCGTACCCCCTCACTCACAAATGCATCATTTTGTCCACTTTCCTTAAATAAGTAGCAATATAAGCAATATGCGTTATCTGTTATGACACTATACTCTAACCACTCTCTATGTTTACCATCATACCATTTTGGCTTAAAACGTCTTAATACACCACCAAAATCTGTTTGTGGGAAATCATGCCCTCTTGGTTGGCATGGACCTCTAAGTAAATAAGTTCGTCTAATTTCATCTTTTTGACTTGGGTGATAAGATGAAATTGGGTTTCTTTCGGAAGGATCCCATGGAAGATCATTTAAATCAATTTTCAAAAGTTTACTACTTGAAGATGACGATTCAAGGTTTGATGGTTCTCTGGAAAAAGTTGTCAATTTTCTTCATACCTAAATATCGAATTCAAGTTTCAATAAGTTAACATCACTAATTGTCTATTTTATGTTCACATAATCATTCAAGTTCAACAAAGTAAGAAAAAACATTCAACAAATTAACAATGTAAAATCAATAATTGTCTAATTTACATTCACATTTTTCATATAATCATTCTAGCTCAACAACATATTCATTGAAAACAATGAAAGAAAGTTAAGAAAATGTATGTTCACCTTTCATTATTTCAAGAAGGTGTAGAAATTGAAGTCGAAACGGCCTGTGAACTCGTGAAGTGGAAGTGTAGAAGTCATCCGGACGTTTTTTGGGGCTCCAATTTGCTTGAGAGAATTAAAAATTTGGTACTTTGGTAGTGGTAGGGTCGAAGGTGGGGAGCTCAGACAAGGGATTTGCGAATGGGGCCATGGTGGCGTTGTTATGCATGTAAAACCCTAGGGTCTGATTAGTTTTTTTTTTTTTTTTAAGAGGAAAAACTAAAAAAAAACTGTCGCCAGTAGGAGTCAAACCAACAACCTTTAGGATGGAAGGGGACGCCTTAACCACTTAGCCATCCCTGAATCTTATGTATGGGTTCATCCTAAATTTCTTTTATGGGTAAAAAATTTGAAACCGAGTGGGTTCGGCCGAACCCGTAACCTTCAATGTGGATGTGCCCCTGTTGGGGGAGCATGCGATTCACTACAAGTTGCTACCAAGCTTTAAATACAGACATGACTTGATCAGGGATGTCCTATTTGATGTGCTTAAACGGGCAGGAGTCTCTGCCAAAAAAAGAGGCACTTGTGAATTTCCTGACAGACCCGCTTGAAGGTAGGTCTACTCTTCGGCCATCGGATGTTCTTGTGTTCGGTTGGGCATGTGGGAAACACACCTGTGTGGACCATACTGGAGTGTTCCCCCCTTGTCGGGCTCATGGAAAACCATTTTGTGGCTAGTCGGGTTGTGTTGAAGGCAAAATCAGGGAAAGTTGCTAAACATGAAAAATCTTGTTATGAGAATCAACACGTCTTCATTCCTTTTGCCTTTGATACTTTTGACTCACTTGCTCCTGACGTTGTTGGTTTCCTGGACAGAGTGCAGAAGGTAGTGCACAACAATGTCTCGACGTCGAGGAACCAGGGTTTCATTTTTGATAGAATTGGATTTGCTATTTAAAAGGGGGCTGCGGTGCAACTTGTTGCCCGTCTACTTGTCATTGTTATGTAATTTTTCTGTAATTTTAAATGAAGAATACACACATGTCCGATGTAAAAAAATATCAGATGTTTTTACAACAGCCATGTATTTTTAAGTGACTTGGCCAATGGCGTAAGAGTACACCCTTAAAATTAGTCCCTCACAATACGTTGCTTTTACAACAACCATATAGAGATGGCAATGGGTCGGGTTCGGGTCGGGTATTGGTAATCCTATACCCATACCCGCTTGTAAAATCGTGTCCCATTCCCGACCCAATACCCGTCGGGTATCGGGTATACCCGCGGGTATCGGGTATCCCCATTAATTTGTTAAAATATTTACGTTGGGGTTTCAAATACATTTTTTTACTATTAGAATTATGATATATTTAATTTATACAACAACTATTATAAATTAAAAACGTATATTACATAATATAAGTTTTATCATAAATTAATAATAACTTTATAATACTAATACACTTACATGTATGTACTTCACAACATACAAAATATAAATACTATTATCAAATACATATACTAAAACAAAATTTATTTTTTTCACATTATCTATACTATATAATAAAAAAAAACCAATGGGAGGACACATGTCATTCATTGAAGCAATATATTTTTTATAGATAATTAATATCAATTAAAAGATAATTATAAAATTGAATTTAATAAATATTTAAACAATTCGTATAGGAGATAATCTAATATTTTAAAATATTTATTAGATTTTAAAATTATTTATCCTGAAATTAACAAAAGATGTACGCTAAATATAAATTAATATAATGTAAATGATTTTTTTATTTTATTAAACTAAAGTAATTAAGGGTAGAACCTATTTCAAAAATGTTTATAAGGGGTAAACAAAAATATTAATATTGGTTCTATACCTTTATTTTCGTGTTCAACTCTCAACTCAAATAAGGTAATCACTATGTTTACGTGAGATGGTGACATAGATAGTGATCAATTGGTCCCGCAGGTAACTAGATTTAAGTATCTGGGGTCGTTTGTACAAAGAGATGGTGACATAGATAGTGATGTAATCCATCGCATACAGGCTGGCTGGTGTAGATGGAGGGCAGCCAGTGGGGTTTTATGTGATAGGAGGTTTCCAACTAAACTAAAAGGGAAATTTTACAGGGTAGCAGTTAGGCCAGCTATGCTTTATGGAACAGACTGCTGGGCTATCAAGAAGACACAAGCGCGCAAGATGGAGGTAGCAGAGATGAGGATGCTGAGGTGGATGTGTGGACACACGAGGTTAGATCGGATAAGAAATGTGGTTTTTAGGGAAAGACTAGGAGTAGCTAGTATATCGGAGAAGATTAAGGAGGGGAGATTGAGATGGTTTGGGCATGTGAAGCGGAGGGAAACGACGGCACCAGTTAGAGTAGTGGAAACTCTTACTGTGGAGGGGAGGAGAGGAAGAGGAAGACCCAAACTGACATGGGATGAGCAGATCAGGCATGATTTACTAGAGTTGCATCTTTCTGAGGACATGGTCCAAGATAGGACTTCTTGGAGGCGTAGGATTAGGGTTAAGGACCTCTAGAGGATATGCCAGTAAGCACTTAGGTGTATTTTAGGGTCGTAGGTTTTTCTTATTCTTTAAGTGACTTTTTAGGTGATTGCCTTCTTATGTTTATGCACAAATGATGTTGTATGCTATTTTACACGATTTACAAATATATTATGTCACTCTGTTCACTTTCTTGGTATGGGCGACTTCTTATTTCTATATTTCTATATTCTTTGACTTGGTGCGTTGGTTTGCTATTCGTTTTCGAGTCGAGGGTCTCTCTGGAAGCAGCCTCTCTATCCCCAGGGATAGAGGCAAGGTCTGTCTACATCCCACCCTCCCCAGACCCTATAAGTAGCTTGCTATTTGTGGGATTTACTGGGTATGGTTGTTGTTGTTGTTGTACTATGTTTACGTGACATTTATAAGAGCCATCACCGCAATCACCCCATCCATCGTATATCGAGTATATCCGTTAGTTTTTTTTTTAAGATTTAAATTTTTATTAGATTCATTCAACCCGTATAATAAACGATATTTTTTAAAGATATAGCATTTTTATTTTTTACTATACAAAATTACATTTATACAACTCGTGTAATACACGGGGTTTTTAAAAATATAACTTTTTTTATTATGTAGTATATAAAATTAGATTTATTCAATCCATATAATACATAGGGTTTATAAAGATATAATTTTTTATTGTTTGGTATATAAAATTACATGTGCTCAACCCGTATAACACATGAGTTTCTTAAAAATGTAAGTTTTTTTCATTATTTAATATATAAAATTTAAATTTACTTAATCTGGACAATACACGGGGTTCTTAAAAATACAACATTTTTTTATTATTTAATATATAACATTACATTTATTCAACCCATATGATAAACGAGATTTTTAAACATATATTGTTTTATTATTTGATATATAAAATTGCATTTATTTAACTTGTGTAATAAACGAGATTATATATACATATATATATATATATATATATATATAATTTTTTATGTTTTTTGGTATATATAATTACATTTATTCAACCCGTGTAATACACGGGGTTCTAACCTAGTGAACATACTAAAATAAATCACTAATAGACAAGGGTTAATGGAAAATCAAAACGTAAATTAAAAAATTCGGGTATATGATCGGGTAAACGGGTATGTAGTTTCGGGTAATCGGGTCGGGTATCACCTAATCCCATACCCGACCCATACCCGTGAAAATTTTTAAAACTAATCCCATACCCGGCCCATTACCAGTCGGGTATCGGGTTTACCCGTCCCATTTGTGTCGGGTTTCGGGTATACCCGTCGGGCTCGGGTAGTTTTGCCATCCCTACAACCATATATTATTTTTTAGGCGACTGGGCCTTCGACAATCGACATACACGCACTAGCGTAGGCATACATCATATAGTGTTTTCACAGGTGTTGTGATTTTAGTTCACATATTTTCAAGTGTTTGCAATTGGTGACTTATACTAAACATTTATTTAATAAACATCAATTTTCATTAGGGTTCATCTTATCAGTAAAGTATTAAATGGTTACGCCATAATCAAATTGATGTTGATCAGTTTTGTTTAAACATAAGGGAAAACATGTAAATAATACCTTATTACATCAGTACAGGCCAGCAGAGAATCCAGTCAGAGACGCAGCCACGGAGTTCGACATAGTTGTCAGCTTTAAATATTACAAAGTTAGAGTAATAAACCGGTTTTAATTCTTACTTCTTCTTCAAATCGTAGCCTCTCGTTTCTTTTAAAGATATTGTAATACTCTATTAAATGCTTCACATTAATCTAGACATATCTAGTGTGTTGCAATGTGAGTAATATCTAAACGATTATAGACTTAAACTTACATAAGGCTTCTAATTAATGAAGCATAAGAAATAATCTCATTTATCCTATTATCCTCTAAAGGAGAGCAGTATTTTGTTACATATGCAACGACCAATTTAATGTTAAACTTATGGAACGGAAGTAATGTCCCATTTGGTCTATCTCAACATGTTATGATATCTATTATGTAAGAGATATCTCTGAGATCTATTATATCAAAGTTTGTATTAACAATGCTTTGACTTATGTAACATATACTTGTCAAAAGAATATCATCTATATAGACAAGTTTATCTTAGTTGCTCTCACTCATCTTGAGGTAGGTACATTAATCCACTAGGTTCTTGATGAAAATAGTTGCGTTAAGATTTCATCACATTATGGTGTTTGCATTAACCCATACATGGATTTTATTGGCTTATAGACAAACTGTTCTTTAACCTTAAGTTTAGAACTTTCATGTTGTTTTATGAACATGTAAATATGTCAGCCAGTTGTTAGGGAAAGTTGTTTTAATGTTCATCTAATGTAGCTCAAAACTATTATAAGCTACTAGAACAGTGATGATCCTCAAAGAAATCTTTTGTTAGATATGTAATAAAGATTCTTTAATAATTTATATCTTCCTGAGTACAACCTTTGACAATCAATCATGCTTCTTCGTGTCTTACCGCTTATATTAGGATTTGGTTTAGTTATGAACACTCTTAGGTAATTCAATCAAATCTCAAACGTTATACGAACACATAAAATCAGTTTTACTAGAAAACTGTTTTATTCCATTTAGAAGATTGATTGACACTAATGGCTTAATTTGAAGAGATAGGATCGGTAAACTTTTCCAAAATCCATTTCAACTTCAATTAGGGAGGTTATGTAATCATCAAAGTTAGTAGGTTTTTAAACCTAGATGACCTCCTGAGTTGATTATTGGGTTTGTTAGAAGTTTCATTTTTATGGATTAGTTCTTGGTTAGGTTGCTATCATTTTAAGGATTCTAAGTTTGTAAGAGTTGGTGCAGTATGGTGTACAAGAGGTGTAATCGGAGTTAAATTCAGAGTAAAATTTAATGATAATCTTCCCCCCGCCTCTTGTATTCCTTGCAACTCATGATAAGGACTTTGACTGCTCCCACTGACCTTAGAAATCTTTAGGAACTCAGCATGCTTAGGGTCAATATTTAATGACCAATAAATTCTAATAGAGAAACACAAATTAATGACGTTAATCGTTGTAGTTTCTCTTGTTGAGGATTATGTTAGTTTAGGTAAGAAATCTAAGTATGCCCACAATCAAGCAACAATGAAACTTTTATGAGTGTAGCATTAGATTGTAAGGAGACAAGTTTTGATGAAAACAGTGTTAAGATGGAGCAGTGTCTTGTACAAGAGGTGTAAATTTAGGTAATGTAAAATTTTCACTCCCCCACCTCTTGCAATTATTGCAAGTTATTATTAAGACACTTAATGCTCTCACTGATCTTTAATATCTCTAGAATGCTACAAGAGAAGTTTCAATGAGCTACGTGACGTGGGAACCTATCATATATACGTTAGACTTTAATTGATTTCTTTAATGTCCAGATATCATAAGAAACTTTAGGGACATATTTAATAGAAATCTTATTAAGTACATATATGAATAGATTTCTTCTAAGACCGTGGGCCATATGCTACAAAATTTAGATACAAGTTGATAGTCTTTTAAATGATAAATGAATTATGTCTGAATATTCCATTTGGAATAAGTTCCACGAAAATCAATGAATGACTTATGATGAACCCATACTTATTCCTTAAGCCAAGTAATATTTAGGGCTGTAACGTCATGATTTAAAAACACTTAGAATGAGATTAGTTGAATAATCATCCCCATTAACCATGTCATGATTTCTCATGAATTTTGGTTATGATGGATGAAATTTGTAAGTCTCATTTTCCTTTTGTCAAATTCTCATTTTCATGATGACAAAAGTTGTGAAAGTGTAAGGTATCATCTAGTTTTATCTTAGTAATGTTTCAATCCAGATATTTAGAACAAATAAGATGAAAGTTTAAAGTAAGTGTGACTTTTTGTTGACTATGCAAACCTCACAACCTTCATAACATTGCTTAATTATGATACTATATTCTGATTAAACTTCAGAATATATAAGGTGTCGAAAGGCGTTGTTAGAAGACTGCTTATTATGGTTCTTATAGCCTTAACATTTAATTTTGTCACTAACTCTCATGTTAGTTATTTGTTGACTTCTGGTAAGGAAACGTTTAGAACTAGAATCAACTTATCACGTGTTAATAGGAATATTAAAATTATCAGACTTAAATACCATTAGTAAGTGACTACCTAATTAACTTATCCAACCGTTCCTTTGAATAATGGATAGTCTCGTTGCTTATGCCTAGTCTAATGGCATGATCATGTAGTGAGATTTTCCCTTGAAGAACCTTAGAGTTGGGATTTTGTACTTGACTATGGACCTTAGAACAATCCTATTTTAAGGTTTTAGTGGTTGTAAGGTGAATAACATCTTATTTTCCAGTTTCAAACATTTATTTCTTTGTACATATGTTGCTTATCAACACACTAATTATACTTTGGTATTTTTTGAGTGTTATAGTTGATTTATAAGGCATCAAATTGTACAAGTGAAAATCTTAGTATGTAATGTACGGAAAATTGTACTTATTTCCATGTGTAAGCCCTTAACTTTATGGGTCATGGCATTGTACATTATAATGTATTCACATATACCACTTAACTTTATAGTTTAGAATTTTAAATAAAGGCATGCATCTTAGGAGTTCTTATGATTATTCCACAATTATAGATTAGTCTTAGGAAAGACTAAATCTGGAATAATCTTTTAGTGACAACACTTATGTTAGATAGTTCTCGATTATCATAAGAGACATCATGTTCGATTTATCCTAATCATCATGCTCTACTTTTCTTCTGTAGTGCTTTATCAGAAGAGAGCAATAGGATTATCATGTCTTAAGAGATAATCAAGGATTTAATTTAAGAGCTAATTCTTATAGAAAATTTAAATAAAGCAAAAACATATTAGGTTTAGAAATTAGAGTGGATGAGATATTGATTTATAGAAGAAAGTTATAGTGAGTAAAATTATGGGTGCTAAAAAAAAGGCAGACGAAATGATTATAAAATTAATGAAGGATCATTGATATAAGGATCATTATGTGAAGATGTTGTGATATGTCTATTACTAACATCAAAATAATAGACTTATTTAAAGTTCTACTTAAACGAAGACAAATCAGCTTTGGCCAGAAGTGTAATCATTTAAGCATGTGTGCAAAGTAATCGTGACAAATCAGCTTTGGCCAGAAATGAGACAATCACTTTAGTTATGCACTTGTTAAGTATGCTAGACATAAATGAATTAAATCAGCTTTGGCCAGAAGTAAGACATTCACGTTTATAATGCATAATTAACATAGCTTCTATAATACTTGAACAATAAATAGATGCATCAAATCAGCTTTGGCCAGAAGTGATACATCAGAAGCTCATTCAAGTTAAGTCATTTTGGTTTCGTAAAACATTATTTGATCCTTATTAATTAACTAAGTATTTACAAAACCAATCCTTATTAATTAACAAAGTAATAAACTAAATTTTAGTTCACATGAAACAGCCTAAAATAATGAGGTTACGAGTCAGGTCTCGACTGAGTTATGAGATCTCGAGTCAGTTATGAGGTCTCGAGTCGCAACCTTGTTGTTTCGAGTCTAAACCATGGTCTCGAGTATTGTATTTTATGAGATCTCGACTGATAATGAGGTCTCGAGTCGCAACCACGGTCTCGAGTTGTGAAGATTGAAGCCTTTAATCGAAACCTCAGTGGTCTTGAGTTGAAACTTTATGGTCTCGAGTCGAGACCTTTGTCTCGAGTTGTAAAGATTTGAGGACCCTTATGATTTCGAGTCGAGACCTTGTGGTCTCGAGTCGATATCTGATGGTCTCGAGTCGTAATCTGATGGTCTCGAGTCCACTGTTAACAGCTGTTATTGTGATAAGTTTGAAATTCGATTTTTAAGGGATTATGGGATTTAGTTTCCTATTTTAATGTTGATCTAAATTTATCAAAATATTTCAAAATAATATCCATTTAATTTTTATAACAGATTTCGAAATTCTAAGAGATGAATTTTAGATCAAAACTAGGAAAAACACCCAATAATCTAAATTTAATTCCAAAACTTAGGGAATTTTCGAATTTCTGATAAGAACATAAGATGAACCCTAAAATTAAAACATAATTTTGGAACCTGAAACCTGATTATTAAGGTTTCATAAACAGATTTCGGACATAAAATTTAACTATATTGGTTTCGAGTTAATGATCAACCAATAAAAAACATAAGATCTGAAAAAATTAACTTATGATTAGAAACAGAAAATTTCGAAACAGGCTGTGAGGGTTTATTAGGTTTTCAAAAAAATTTGTTTTCCAGATTTCAATCCCAGAATAATGGATACGAAAACAGAAGTGATTTATGAACATATGCTCTGATACCACATGTTGATCAGTTCTGTTTAAACATAAGGGAAAACATGTAAATAATACCTGATTACATCAGTACAGGCCAGCAGAGAATCCAGTCAGAGACACAGCCACGGAGTTCGACATAGTTGTCAGCTTGATCTGGTTCCCCTTTAGGATGTATCTTCTTGATGGTAGTATCGAGTTCTTTAGGGTTGAAGAACTCGTAGTAATGGAGAGAGAGGAGGGGCGATTTTGAGTGTGATGTTATGAATGTCTAACCCTAATCCCTCTCTAGTAATCTCCTTATATACACCCAAGAGGAAACCCAATTAGTTAATTAGGGTAATATGGCCCATCAACAATTACCAACTAATTATATTATAGGTTTTAATATATTTTGATCCATACTATATAAATGATAATGATGGCTACTAGATTAAATATAAATAAATAAATATTTAATCTTACAATTGAAAGACAAAGAATTTAAGTAGAAAGAAAACACTTGGAAAATAAAATACTAAACTAAATTAACCTAATTAAATGAAACTGGTATGAAACTTTAAACTAAAAACTAAAAACCTTGGATTTTGAACTCGAACATCCAATTAAATCTTTTGAAAGCCTTGTTCTTTCTTCTTCTACTAGGATTTTGAGCCGCCGTGCGTTAGCGGCGGCGTCGAAAGTTAAAGTAACTCGTATTTATACTGTATATTTAACCCGACTCTTTACTTAAAAAAATTACATCGCCATGAAAACGTAGTATACTTGACCGACTTGCTTTCAAATACAGTTTACGAACGTACACAAAATAAGTAGAAAACGTATTACTTTTTACCAGGCTCGCTTGAGAAAAAAGTTTATGTCAAACGTGAGTCATTTACGTTGAAACATGAATTTTAAAACGACATGTACGTTAAAACTGCGATACACAGCACGTTACGTTGGCGGCACCTTAGTTGTTTATAGTTGACAACACGTTATGTGATGCGTTAACCACATAAAACACGTGTTTGACGTATCCGATCAAACTCAGTGTAACCTATATAAGCATTGTGGTTACAATGTACAATGATGAAATTAACATGTGATGCCTGCACAAGACATTACACGTTTTTGACTTTGTTACACACGGTACGTTTGTGAAATTAACGTCATTGCAGTGTAAAATATTTTAGACAATCGTATAAAATCGTAAAAGTAATTTAGACATTAATATGGTTAGAAATAGATAAGAAAAAAGTATATTAATGTGTGACGCTATGGTCTAAAGTCGTAAAAGCAATTCAAAATGAGATGTTAAGTTATTAAGTAGAAAAAGTTGGGAGATCAAAGTTGTCAATTACCAAAAGTTAAAAGTGAATGCTTAAATTACCTAGTTTGAGAGTGTGAATTGAAAGAACTAAAAGTATAGGGGCTAAAAAGTAAAAGTACAGGGATTAGAATTGTAACATATGCAAATTGAAAGGAGATAAATGTATGGGAGCTAAGTGTGATTTTTTTGTAAAAGTTGAGGCCTTAAAGACAAAGGTCCTCCACCGACCTTTGTATTTAATATTATATAAATACTTTCGAAAAAATTGATCTTTTTGCCCGTCATGAATCTAATTTTTTTTTTTTTTTGAACGGCCAACAGAAATTTTATTAATACTAGCAAGGCGCTAGCCACAAAAATTACATCAAACCAAAGGAAAACGTTACACCAAGATTAAAATACTAGCAAAGTAATTAGAATATCGAAAAACTACTCCAATCTTCCCATGACATGGACGTCTCTTTCGACCTATTCTTTATCCATAAGTAGCCAAGCGATTTCACTTCCTCCAATACTTTATAAACATTCGGCCTTTTGTCGTTGAAGACTGCATCATTTTGGGTTTTCCATATACACCAAACAGTGGTCAATACTATGGCATGCATCGCTTTCTTTCGTTTCCTCGTACCCGGGCTAAACCCGTGTAATTCCAACAGATCATTTATCTCGAAGGCCCATATAGGAGGAATTCTACACTAAGTCGCTATATTTTGCCACACAACCTGTGCAAATGGGAATACAACAAACATGTTTTCACAAGACTCCTCATACTCATTGCATAGTGTACATGTTAGATCTGGTACATTTATATGTCTTCTTACTAGAGCCGATCTCGTTGGAAGCCTACTGATTGCCGCTCTCCAAGCCACGATTCCGACCTTTTTGGGAACCCAATTTTTCCAACTAAATAAGTGGTCTGGCCTAGTTCTGTTAAGTGAGCTGAGCATACCTTTAATACTTGAGACCAAGAAAACACCAGACGATTCCAACTCCCAAGCACAGTTATCTTTTCCAGCCGCTAACTGAACCATACCTAACAAGCTTGTTAGGTCCGAAAGCTCCTGTTCTTCTTCTGTAGTGCTTATCGGCCAGCCCCAATTCCAAATAAAAGCTGGTCCGGGATTGTCGTTATTCAGCCGATCCGCAATCGTGCATAGTTTAGACCTTTCTCGAACAAATAACCGGGGAAATAACCGTTGGAAGGGCTGTTCGCCCAGCCAACAGTCCAGCCAAAATAATGTTGTCGAGCCGTCAACCACAGCTGATTTAATAACCTTATTTAAGTCTACACCACATCTATTTAATAAGATCTGAACGCTTACAATTTGTTTCCAAGGACCTGGCATTGAATTCTTGGCCGGGATAGCAGTCCATGATCTCGAATTGTGATGAATAGCCCATATCATTCTCCTCCAAAGACCATCCTTTTCTATTTTGAAACGCCACCACCACTTCGCAAGCATAGCAAGATTTGCGTCTTTAAGGGATCTGAAACCAAGACCCCCATATTCGACCGGAGCAATGGTCTTGTCCCAAGCGATCCAATTCATCTTAGCCAATTCTTCCGAGCCGCCCCAAAAGAACACCCTTCTAAGTTTCTCAAGATAATCTACAACTTGTATTGGTGCCTTAAAAAGTGAAAAATAATAGGTTGGTAAGGAGTTTAATACCGACTTAAGTAGAGTGATTCTCCCGCCATATGATAAAGTTTTTGCTTTCCATAATGATAAACGATTTTTAAATACTTCCACCACCGGTTTCCAATTGCGAATTAGATTCATATTAGCACCTACAAGTTACCCCAAGTGCTTGAATGGGAATGAACCTTGTTTACAATTAAGAAAATTCGCCATGCTTTGTACCTCACTTATACTAACCCCAATGCCATAAATGCTGCACTTGGATAAATTCACTTTAAGGTCGGATGCTAGTTGAAAACATCTAAGAATTATTCGGAGATTCGAGACATTGGAATACGACCATTCCCCGACAAACATGACGTCATCCGCATAGGTGAAGTGAGAAACATATGGGCCGTCACTGGTGCACCGAAGCCCATTGTATAACCCTATAGAGGATGCCTTTTTCATAATACCGGACAAAGCTTCCATAGCGATAACAAAAAGGAACGGAGACAGCGGGTCTCCTTGCCGAAGTCCACGAGAGCACTCGAATTCCATAGTAGGCGAGCTATTAACTAAAACCGAGGCCCTAGCCGAGTATAGAGTGGCCATTATCCACTTACACCAACGTTCTGGAAAATTCATTTGATGCATTATCAAATTAAGGAAAACCCAATTCACTGAATCATAGGCTTTATTTATATCCACCTTAAAAAACATGCCACTTTTCTTTGACCGTTTCAACCATCCCATCAGTTCATTTAGCATGAGTGGTCCATCCATAATACACCTCCCAGCCAAGAAAGCCGTTTGCTCTTCAGAAATTAAGTTTCCAATGACCCCTTTCAACCGGTTCACCAATACTTTAGAAATCACCTTGTTTATCACCCCAATTAAACTAATCTGCCGGAAGTCAGCTGGACTAACCGGATCTTTTAGTTTAGGTATAAGGGCAATGAAAGATGAGGTACAACAACTATTCAACGACCCCTACAAATAAAATCTATCAAATAGCTTCCTGAAATCGCTTTGTAATCCTGCCCAACATTTTTTTATGAATTTAAAATTGAAGCCATCAGGCCCTGGAGCACGATCCCCAGCACACTCCCAAATCGCATTTTTTAATCTCCACAATGGAAAATGGGCCTACTAAAAGGTCGGCGGCCTCCGAATATGTAATAGACGATAAGTTCGGGCACACAATACCAGGCCGTTGTGACATCCGCTCAGTAAATTGTTTGGAAAAAAATATATAGAATGTTTCTTTGATAACCAAAGGATTTGTCTCCCAGATCCCATCCAACATGAGACCATTAACTCGATTACTGCTGATATTCGAGTTGACAATCTGATGGAAGAATGCTGAATTTTCATCACCATCAATGGCCCATCTCGCTCTCGATTTCTGCCGAGTATCCATATGCTTCAACCTGTCCCGATCCGTCACATAAGTTTTGCACTCAGCCCGTTCCCGTAGTTCACTTTC
Organism: Helianthus tuberosus; assembly: GCA_030545235.1. Classification (NCBI taxonomy): domain Eukaryota; kingdom Viridiplantae; phylum Streptophyta; class Magnoliopsida; order Asterales; family Asteraceae; genus Helianthus; species Helianthus tuberosus. The sequence goes on from JARYGA010022949.1 coordinate 646,295, forward strand.
TTCCAATAGCCTGTTCTCAACGAGATTATCAAGTTCCATCATCCGCCTTTTCCTATCCCCATATACCCCCTCAGTTTTGAACTTTTCCTCAGCTTCCCAAGTCTTTATTTTATTTTTTAACCATCTCAGTTTTATAGCCAAAGAAAGATCCTCGGGACCCGAAAACGAAAAAACTACCGCAAGCCTCAAGTATAAATTCCATGAAGCCCAGGTACTCAAACCAAGAATTATAAAATCTGAATGGGATGTGTCCATAGTCCGATTGGATAGTGGACAATATAAGAGGCCGATGATCCGAAGCATCTCTATCCAGACCCATAAGCGAGGCGGTCGGCCATTTTTCCAGAAAACCAAGACAGACAAGAAATCGGTCCAATTTACTTAACTTATCTCCTCTATCAGAAATATATGTGAATTTACCCCCACCCATGTTGTATTCATGAAGACACGCTGATAAGATGAAAATGATTAAAATGGTCTGCATTAACCGCATTAAATTCAGAATTGTACCTTTCTGTAGCTTCCCTCACCTCGTTAAAATCTCCCATAAAGATCCAAAGACCTTGTGTCGAATTTTTGATAGATAATAGATCATACCATAATGACCTCCTCATCCCAACATTGTTCGGCCATAAACATTTACTAGATTAATCCGGCATCCCGAGTTCACCAAAACCCCTGAGACTACAAGGAAAAAACGACTCTTTATTACATTCTCACATGTAAACATTGTTGGGCACCAAAGACACGCCAAACCTCCAGACCTTCCTTATGAATCCACTGTAGCCAAATCAAAGATTGATCGCCCCCAGAAATTACAAAACTTAAAATTCTCTGAATTCCCCAGTTTGGTTTCCTGAATCGATATAAAATGAATACCATAGCTTGTTTTAATACCCCTCACCCAGTCAGCCTTGCGGGAATCCCGCGCCCCCTAAGATTAATAGACAAATAATTCATGATAAACCATTATTGACACCTTCAGCAACAATCTGGTTCTTGGTTTCAACAGTGAACCTTTCTAAGTTAATACCACTAGCGAACCGACCTTCAGCATAGCTTCAACTTCCTTATCAATATTAACTGGACTAACCGGTCGATGATAAGAATCCTGAACCAAAGAAGGGGACGAACCTGGGTCAACAAACGGCGGAGGACTTGGCGGAGATACTGGGAAATCCTGCTGACCCACTTGAGATTCCGTAATTGGTTCGACACCAGCATCAGCAGCAGCACTATTGTGGATACAGGGGGAATTTAGGTCAATTGGTTGGCCTTCCTCATCTATACGGTGGCAAAAAGGACGAGCGGGAGGGCCTTTAGTTGAATCAGAAGAAGCTGGGCTACGAGTATCTTTGGTCCTTTTTCTCAAAGTTGCTGGAGTTGGGCCAGTAAATGGGCCAGAAGACATGGGCTCCTGTCTAACACCAGAGGCTTTTGGATCATTAATATTATCAATATCATTAATAATATTATTGGCTTGGTCAACTATAGTGGCGGGACCCACATCTACATTAAATGTCTTGGGGATACCATCAGCCGATTGTTGCTTCCCATGCACCTCATGCATGCTACGTTCAAGAGACCGAGGAGACCTCTGTTCAACTCCCGGCGACTTCTCATTACCCGCCTGACCGGAATTCAAATTACCATCGGAATCTGGTCTGATCTCCCCTTCCTCGGTGTCATCCTCCATATTTTCATCATCCGTATCAGATACACCATCTGATTCGTCGACCGATTTAGCGTAATCAATATCCGGTGACCATATATCCGGTATTTCGGACACCCAAGTAACACAACTCTTATTGTTCCAATTCACCATGACCGCTTCATCAATACGTGACCCTTTGGAAGTTAGAATTCTGATCGAGCCGAAAGAATTATTCACATCCTGCCATGAAAATGACGAAGGTTGGAAAACTTTCCCAAATAAGCTACCAATCCGATCGAATAGAGTATTATCTCGTAGTTTGATTGGCACACCTGAAATTTTAACTAGGGCTATCCGTTCTAAATTAGTATCTTCCCCATTCCATATATTAAACGTAGAAAATACATCAGATAACACCGATGAGAACGAAGTCATATACGTCCTACCAATCTCTTTGTTGCACAGTGTGATAAGGATACTCAGACCCCCTACGTAAGACAGTCCAAAGTCCTTCATACCACTCTCTTCAAGAGTTTGATTCAGGCTACATAGAGACCTTAAATCCTTGGCCTTGCCAATAATCGATCGGCCAATGCAATGTAACGGATAAAGCGACCCATTTCCTTTTAGGTAGATTGATTTCGAACCTTGTTTATTTCCTGTCTGGCTATCTTTGAACAAGTCAGCATAAGTTTCCCCTTCCCGGACGAAAGCCGATCCCGACGGGCCCGAGTTAAAACGCCTGTCCTTCATCTGATCATATCTATTTTCTATCGGAGGATCATTATTATTACCAGCTGAATCCGATGCTTTTGGCCTCCAAACTTTTCCCCCATGACCTCCTCCGATGAGTAGATGAATTTCTTGTAATTTTTATCATACTTCACTAAAGATACCACTAGTTCCGCGTGAAAGATCTTTACAGTGTTCATAATCGCTAATGTTTCTTTCATATTAACCACTCCTATGTACCGGACAAAACCAAAGCAATTACCTTTAGCATCTCTTTTCCGGGCCACATAAGCATCCGAGATAAAACCGTGCGGTTGAAAAGCCCTCCACAATATGTTCCTGGTTACACGTTCGGGCATGTTCTGTACCAGGAAGGTCCACTCTACACCATCCCCTCTGCTTTTTTTGTTCTTCCGATAGTTTACATCTGACCACGGGCCACCATAGTCTTCTTCCCGATTGTTCTCATTCATTTTCTCCTTAGAGAGATCCACCCAGGAAATCCAAGAGGCGAATGGATTATCCACAAAACCAGTTAGAATAAAAGGTCAGATCAAGATCTGCTACCAATAAGCTTATCGATTAGTGTGCAGTCCAGTTGGTTTACTTGTCATGAATCTAATTATATGTTCTTCTTTTAGGTTTGACCTAAGCTATGTATTTATATTTTCCCGTCATGAATCTAATTAAGTTCTTCTTTTAAGTTTGACCTAAACTATGTATTTATATTTTGGCGGCATTCGCATGCCTTGGTAAAAAATCTTTTACCTAGTTTTGCACTTCAAATTTGGGCACGGGCTCTTTAGCGCAATTTCTTGTCACATGGCTATGTGGTTAGTTATGACTTAGCCGTGTGCTTTAGTATTTTGATATCCTTAATCACATAAAGTTACAAAGATTGGTTAAAGTGAGAACCACATTAAGTTGTGAGAACCGTGAACTAGGTCATCCAAAAGTTTTTTCCGAATTTTTTTTCTCAAAAGTTATAAAAAATCACTTGTTTCAGCAAAAAAAATTGTCCCATACCCACATTTACATGAGGCGTAAAAAATATTTATCTTCGTACAAAATTTACACCAACGTGTAAAAAGAAATTGCATCAGTCAAAACTACCGCCTCGACAATTTTTTTTTACTTTTTTTTACAGATGTGTTTATAATATTTTCATCTACTTTTGTGCAAAAAAAAAATTAACCCAACTCGTGCGGGAAGAAAAAGTCCTCAAGGTTTTCACAACTCGTAGTGGTTCTCATTTGAACTAAGCTCTAAAGTTACACAACTATGTATTGAGGATAACAAGGAAATGATATATAGAAAACCCTTAGTAATTAAGAAAACCCAAAAAACTCTAAGCTTTTAACATTTTTTTTTTTTTTTTTTTGATAAAAATCACACATGTAATATACATGTTTTTAAGGGTTTTGAGCAAAAAAAATCAAAAAAAGCGCCGACTAGATTTAAAAAAAAAATAAAATAAACAAGTTTTTCTGTAACATATGTTACAGTCATGTATAACATACGTTGCAGTCACGTGGTGCAAAACTTGTTTATTATTATTTTTTAAATATCTTTTCGGCACTTTTTTGTTTTTCTCAAAACTCTTAAAAACATATATATTACATTTGTGATTTTTTTTCAAAAGCAAAAAAAAATATCTAAAGATTAGAATTTTTTAGGTTCTCTCAATGGGTTTTCTCTAAATATTTCCATGAGGATAACATATTCATATAAATCTCTTCTTTAGGATTCTTTATGGGGATTATCATATATTCTTAAACTTGTAAAAGAGCTAACTAATTTTTTATACACCATAAACAAACGACCAAAATATGATTTCTTTACAATGGAAAAAGGGGGGAATATCCGATCGTATGCATGTATGCATACACACGTTTTTATATGGGGTCAATGACTTGTCATGTATTTCTTTATTTTAACTTTTTGTGGTGGTTTTGTGGTTCTTACAAATTCTTGTCCTTTAGATATTGTAGGATAAGATATGTAATGTCTCAAATATACAGTCTTAGATTTATAGTAGTTTAGCAAATGTGATAGTAAATTGTTTTCAAGAAACTTTAAAACTTATTAGCTTACAAGCTTTTTTGTTTATACTAAAAGTTATTGTAAATTTTTATTCAATAATAAAATATTTTTATTAAATTTGTATATTAAATAGGATGTTATTTTTATACCAAGAAAAGCAGTGTTATATAAAGAGTTTATCATATTATTTTGCCTTGTCCAAATAGATGTCTTTTTAATTTTGTTTTTTGTGCATCACAATTTTAATGTATTTTGTTTTAATATAAAACTCCAAGATGTGAAAGCCAATAAAGGGCATGGAAAATGAAGATTCCAATAAAAAATTGTATGTGATTTAGTTTAAAGTTGTAAATCACATGGAGGGGTCCTGGGTTCGTTTGTCGTAACACTCATCCTACCCAATAATAATAATAATAATAATAATAATAATAATAATAATAATAATAATAATAATAATAATAATAATAATAATAATAATAATAATAGTAGTAGTAGTAGTAGTAATAATAGTAATAATAATAATAGTAATAATAATTATTATTATTATTATTATTATTATTATTATTATTGGTGGTGGTAGCGGTGGTAGGTGGTAGTAGTAGTTTCTCCACGTTGAACTAGAAGCCCATGCACGTAAACAGATGTTTCCCGTAAAATCTTGATTAAAGTAAGTGCAGCATGGGGCCGTGTAAGGTAAGCACACCCTCGTGCCTCAAGTCTCCATAAAATAATTTCCATTCTGGAACTATCACACTGGGCCGTGTCACTTAGACACGCCCCCGTCCCTGCCTTCTGAAAAATTTTCATTACTGGCACTTTTTACACGGGGTCATGCCTACCTGGCATGCCCCCGTGTCTGCCTTCTGGAAATTTTCACAGAAGTCATGATACTGACACTTTTTACACGGGGCCGTGTCTCCTAAGCACGCCCCCATGCCCAATGTCTAATTTTCAAAAAAAAATTGTTGTTTTTTAACCTATATTTGCATATTTAATCAATCTAACATATTTTAGGACACATTGAGGACAATGTGTAATTTAAATTGTGGGGGGGGGGGGGGGGGCTTGAAATTTGTTTGTCCTAAAACAAGCCTTACACAAAACTCTACTTGGAACCGCTAAATCACCACAAATCTTTTTCAAAATTTTAGTTTGTTTTGTCTTATTTTTAGTTTAAGTTAGAAAACCAAGTTCTAAAAATTTTGTTTTTACGAGTTTACAACCGATAGTGCCGTGATAAAAGGAACTGTATAAGAAAAATTTATTAAAAGGCATGCCAATCTTTTTAAAAATTTGATTGTATATATATTTTCACACTTTTTACCCTTTTCCCACAAATTGTGAGTTTTGAGATTTTACCGAGCATTCAATATCATATTTTTACTAAATGCTCACTTTTTATTTCTTGTGTGAATAGCCCGTACGATTCGTACAAATCTAGAACTTGACAAAACAATACATTTCCGGTCCATATAGACTAATCCAAGTTAGAAAATGATTGAGGTATTAGGACTATATGTAAACCCTTTTTAATTTTCAACCTTATTTTCTTTTTATCTTCCCACCAAAAAAAAATTCTCTTAGTTAACCCATTTGAGCCTAAAACCTTTCTTTTCAAAACCCGCAAGATTTTGCATAGATCACCAATCACCCGAAACCTTTTTATTTTTACACCCTTCGTTTTAGTAAAAGTCGGTTCTTTTGAAAAATTTAAAACATGTGACTTACTCTCTCTTGTGACTATTTTATTCATTAAAAAAAATCAATGGTTGCTTGAAATAAAATAAGCAACTTGTTGCTTATAAACCTTTTGTTTGTACCTAAGCCACAAATAAATAAATTTTCAAAAGAAAACCGACATTTTATGCCTTTAGTCACTTTTTAAATAAAACTACCCTACCGCTAGTCAAAACCTACCCTTTTAAAGTCTTTTTGATCTTTACAAAAATTATGATAAAAAGGAGGAGGTTTGATTACTTGTCAAGCATATGATAGGAAGTAAGTTCCATACCGGGACCGAGCGTTTCACATATACATCTTAGGCCGAGTGTTGAGTGATCACTTGAGATGTGTGTGATTTTGTATATAACTTAATGAAATTTTAAAAAGCATGTTATACCCAAAAATATTTATTTTTCGTAAAACAAGCCTTACACAAAACAAGCCTTACACAAAATTCTACTTGGAACCGCTAAATCACCCCAAATCTTTTTCAAAATTTTAGTTTGTTTTGTCTTGTTTTTAGTTTAAGTTAGAAAACCAAGTTCTAAAAACTTTGTTTTTACGAGTTTACAACCGATAGCGCCGTGATAAAAGGAACTGTATAAGAAAAAATTATAAAAAGGCATGCCAATCTTTTTAAAAATTTGATTGTATATATATTTTCACACTTTTACCCTTTCCCACAAATTGTGAGTTTTGAGATTTTACCGAGCATTCAATATCATAGTTTTATTAAATGCTCACTTTTTATTTCTTGTGTGAATAGCCCGTACGATTCTTACAAATCTAGAACTTGACAAAACAATACATTTCCGGTCCTTATAGACTAATCCAAGTAAGAAAATGATTGAGGTATTAGGACTATATATAAACCCTTTTTAATTTTCAACCTTATTTTCTTTTTATCTTCCCACCAAAATTTTTTTCCCTTAGTTAACCCATTTGAGCCTAAAACCTTTCTTTTCAAAACCCGCAAGATACAATTTTGCATAGATCACCAATCACCCGAAACCTTTTTATTTTTACACCCTTCGTTTTAGTAAAAGTCGGTTCTTTTGAAAAAATTAAAACATGTGACTTACTCTCTCTTGTGACTATTATATTCATTCAAAAAAAATCAATAGTTGCTTGAAATAAAATAAGCAAACTTGTTGCTTATAAACCTTTTGTTTGTACCTAAGCCACAAATAAATAAATTTTCAAAAGAAAACCGACATTTTATGCCTTTAGTCACTTTTTAAATAAAACTACCCGACCCCTAGTCAAAACCTACCTTTTAAAGTCTTCTTGATATTTACAAAAATTATGTTAAAAGGGAGGAGGTTTGATTACTTGTCAAGCATATGGTAGGAAGTAAGTTCCATACTGGAACAGTGCGTTTCACTTATACATCTTAGGCCGAGTGTTGAGTGATCACTTGAGATGTGTGTGAATTTGTATATAACTTCATGAAATTTTAAAAAGCATGTTATACCCAAAAATATTTATTTTTCGTAAAAAAAGTCTAAATAAATAATGTCGAATAGAATTGTAAATAAAATAAAAACAAGAATAAAGAGCACTTGGATTCCCGACACTCTAAAGCAAGACCCAAAACATCTTCTCTACCTATTCCATTTGGGTGTGTAAGCAATATTAAAGAGTTTTGCTTGAGAACAAGCAAAGATTCAAGTGTGGGGGTATTTGATATGCACCAAATGCAACATATAAATTATATCAAATAAGGTATAAAACCAACCCTTTTTAGTACTAATTTTGGAAAAAGTGCCATTCTTTGTGTATTTTTTATTTTCAGGATTAAAAGAGCTTAAATGCACAAAAGGAACAAATTAACGGCAAAAACCAACATACATACAGAATAAGAGAAGTTAATACATCATACCGACCCTCCGAGCTTCACCCCAAGACCAAAAACAACAAATCAGAAGACAAGCACGGGGCCATGCCACCAAGGCATGGGGCAGTGCCTCACTCCATATTCCATGCAGAAAAAGACAAACAAAAGCAGACAAGAGACACGGGGTTGTATCCCATGGACACGGGCCGCCGTCAACTCCCAGATTTGCAGAATCTTGGATAGTACAGCAAGTACAAGGGCCACGGGGTCCTGTCGTTGACACACGGGGCCGTGTGAGTATGCAGATTGACAAAACATTAAATGAAGATTGAGAAGAAGAGGGGCACGCGACCGTGTAAACTGTCTGTTTCCAGCTATAAATATGGGTGCTTGGTTCAATTGCAATCCATCCCTTGGAAAACCACTTCTCTCACATCTGCCACCACTCCACCACCATAACACCACCATCATCCACCACATTCATCCATCATCCATCATCCAGCTTTAGAGTGTGTGTAGTAGTCTCGGAATCCAAGATTGATCGTAAGAGTTTTTGTTAAACAAAGACCATGCTTGGCTAATCTCTTACATGACTTGGTGAAGACAAGTCTTTTATGTATTACTTTTGATTTCCAAGCTTTTGTTAACTTTTTAATTGGGTTTGTATTAATGACTTTAATAACTAGTTTTTTTTATATTGAAAGTGAACTTCATTCAATCATCTCTTCATGTTTTGTTGATTCACTCATTCGTGTCTTTGCGGTCTATATAAAGTGTGTAAACTGCCTGGAAGGGGGTTAGAAGGGTGGGTTGGGTAAAGTTCTTGCCTCGTTCAATGTATAGATCCTGCGAGGACTTGATTCAAGCTTATTAGGACTTCCTTAGAGGCAGATAGCATCAAATCGGCTTGAATCCCTTATAAATAAATTACTATTAAAATTTTAAACCAACCTTGCAGAAATGTATGCCTGCTGACTCAGACCAATATAGCCGAGGGTAGTGTTGCCTCCAAAAGAGGGACATGTCACATTTTGCATTAATAACTTACTTAATTATCTTTCAATAATAATCCGGCCTTGCGGGATTGTATCCCTGCTGACTCAGACCAATATGGCCGAGGGTAGTGTTGCCTCCAAAAGAGGGACATGTCACTATAACTAAGATAATCTCTTAAAAAACTCAAAGTGCGAAATCATCAAAGGATACGTAAAAGATAAGTTGCAACCATGTGATTCTATCTTGTCTATTTTTTTCTTTTATTTACTTTAGTTTCTTTCTTTATTTTACTTATTATAAATCTTTTTCTCCAAATTTGGTTAGATTAGACATTGACGATATTCCGGTATTAAAAGCTCTTGTGTCCTTGGATGACCCTTGTATCTTACCATCACTATACTACGCCAACGATGGGTGCACTTGCCCTAGCGTGTTGTAGAGAGTGGTAGTGTTATATCATGTTTTATAAATTTAAAGCTTGATAAACGAGTGAAAAGTGCTTAAAAATATATTAAAAATCACACACCCTCACCACACGTCAACTATCTAACAAGAAGAAGCTGAAAGAACTATCCCATGTCACTCTGAGCGAGGAGTGTTCGGCTGTCATTCTGAATAAGATACCCGAGAAGGTAACTGATCCAGGGAGCTTCACTATCCCATGTCAGATCAGTAGTTTGACAATTAAGAATGCCCTCACAGATTTAGGTGCTAGCATAAACCTAATGCCTTACTCTATGTTCGAAAAGCTAGACCTTGGGGAGTTAAAGCCCACCCATATGTGCATACATTTAGCGGTTAAAACCATGAAATACCCGAGGGGCATCATAGAGAACCTGCTAGTGAAAGTGAAGAAGTTTGTGTTTCCTATTGATTTTGTCGTGCTTGACATGCGGGAGGACAATTATGTCCCGATCATTTTAGGATGACCATTCCTTGCCACTCTTAGAGCTATTGTTGATATAGGTGACAGGAAACTTAAGTTACGTGTTGGTGATGAAGAAATCATCCTTGAGGTTACATGTCCTACACACGAGGACGAAGATGAGGTGGTGACGAGCTTAGAAAGTAACAATAAATTTGAACACAAAACACATACTAGTTTTAAGGTTAAAACCACAAATACTATCAACATACGTTCTAGGTAAGTATACCTTTCGGAATAGTATAGCTAAGGTAAGTACCCAAATATCAATCCTCGAACAAAAAATCTACTAGTAATGAATTTATCACTTAATGTGCAATCTAAGAGTAATTATGGTATAACTTCAGAATTATTAAAAAATAATTACCTAGAAAGGCTACCAAAGGCTAAGAAAATATAACCATCCTAGACTTGACTCAACAAAGACTGTTTAGATTGATGATAGGACTTATAAAACTAACCCAAGACTTAACTTCACTATAGTGTATGAAGTGCTAAAATGAACTAATATCGGTTAAGGCTAATCCTATTAAACTAGGTTTGAGACTATGGACACACCTTTAAACCTATCTCAATAAAGCTAGTAGTAATATGGATTCTTATGACTTAAGGTTTCTAGCCCAGTGCCAAGGTGAACAAGGAACATAGCGGTTCACGAACTACCTATAAGTTCAAAATCCCAAAAATAATAAGTTCTCAACAACTATCAGATATGAAACATCAATTGGTTTGATGCTTTTACCCGATGCTTTGACCCGGATGCCGGAAGCTTTTAGATGCTCAATATCCTAATCGACGATGGAACAAAGTTCTCCCTCACAGGCATCAAGCATCTTTTGATCCATGAACTCGGGTGGTGCAGCGGCACCTAGGGATGAGCGTGGTACCGGTACCGTACCGTACCGAACTGGTACCGAAATTCCTTAAAACAGGGTACCGGTATCGAAATATTTGGTATGGTACGGTACCGGTATTTGAAGGTAAAATTTAATATTTTACCGGTACCGTACCGAACTGGTACCAAAAGTACCAATACCGAAAATGCCAAAAAGTTGGTACCGGTACCGAAAAATTCAGTACAGGAAATTCGGTACCGGTACCCAGTACCAAATGATCATCCCTATCGGTAGCGACATAATAGGAGAAGTGGGTTGATTTCTTTCCCACTGAATTTTTTTTTAAACGTAAGTAAAAGAGAAAAGCAAGAGAGAAGGGGAGAGAGCTGACCTGTGACTTGAAGAGTTCTATGATTATAATGAGGATAGTGAAATAGGGTGTGACAACCCTCATAATTCCATGTATCCGTATGATTTATTTATAATAATTAAAGTGCTTGATGACTGTGCTAAATCACTTAACTGCTTTCTGATTACTGTGTTATACTTACATGTGCTTGTTAACATACTAGTAGTGTACAGAAAAGTTACTAAATAGTCCGGTATGCTTTCCTGAGTGTTGAGAATTAAAAATGATACAAAAAGTATTATAAAAGACACCTTACGGATTAATTAAGCACTTTAACGGAACAACACCCAACCGAACAACCGGACATTACCCGGAACACCAAAATAATGCTAGAAGCATTGTCTCTATTTTTCTGAGCTAGTTAGGGTCCCCGAACACCCTAACACACCATAATGCACCAACTTAACACTTGAATTCTAACTAACTTGCAACTAAACCATTTGAAACCCAACCCTATACCCCCCCCCCCTTTGGGCCGGTTACATGGGGCTTCACACCCCATGATTTTCTTGATTAAAATATTGGATATGTTGTGTACTCTTGAAACGCAATATCCATTAGACAAAGAGGTGATGGGGGATTATAAGAATGACCAAAGGGACTTGACTACACTCATCACCACCATCACAATACTTGCAACTCTCTCTCCCTTCTCTCCTTGGTTCGGCCGAGACCCACCACACCACCATCACCATCACCATCTTCAAGTTTCATTCCAAGCAATCTAAAGGCATCCAAAGGTGTTAGAGTTCATACAAACAAGCTTGGTGTGTTCAGAAGCTCAAGGACCCCTCTCATCTTCTTTTAACCACCACTTTTCTACACTTGAACTCCCCAAGCCTTGAGCTAGTGGTAAGAACTTAGATCCTTGTATTTTCATGTTATTTAGAGTGGTTAATAGTTATTTTATGATGAGAACCCATGAACACTAAAGGATCATAAACAAAGTTCTGAACATAGAGCTAACCTAATGATGAAATGTTGTTGAAATGTGATGAAGTGATGTTAATATGAAGTTGTTTTGATTCTTGTTGATTACCTGATGATTTGCTTGTTAATATTGATGTTTGATCTTGTTGTGATCACTAAACATATAAACGGAATCAATCGAACACGAGTTAGAAAGCTAAAAGCTGAAAACAGCTTCTGTCCAAGCTTTTACAGCCAACTTCAGTTGGCTATAAACAGGTCAATTTTTAATGAAAAACGGATTTTCTTGAGTCTATAACAGGCTATTTCGAAAAACGGTTCTAATGGCACTAGAATCATAATTTTTGGACTTCGTTTACTATTTTTAAAGATCTGTTTTTGGACAGCAGCTCAAGCTGCATTTTTACCGCTGAAAATATTCGTTCTGTTTTCCGTCATAACTTGAATTCTGTGTAGAGTTAGATCATGAAATTTGTACTGTAGATGACCACCAATGTATTTGTAATTCTCTCACTGGAATTTCGTAAATCAGACTCTCGATGAATTTTAAATAAATTATTCCGTGGACTGTAGTCAGAAAAAGATAAATCTGATTTCAGTTCGGAAAATGAATTTTTATAAATTATTGGTAATGAATTGGATCCCGAGATTTTTGCACAATAATATTTGGATCGTTTAAGATATTCTATAAAAATTTGGGTATTTTTGGAATAAGTTAACTATTTTATTAAAATGCCCGAAAACAGCCCAGTTTTGGATATTTAAATTGAAATGACATGAGTAGTAATTTGCGTGTCTAAACGTCGAGTATGTTATCTGAGGATGATCTAATATGTTATATGTCAATGAAAGTAATATGTGCAATATCGTATGCTTGTTCTTGAGTGGCTATAGGTGGAATGTTTATATGAGCGTGAACTATTAAAGTGAATGCATGTTATGTAGTAGATACGTGTAGGAACTTTGTGCTCTATTTGAAACCACTAAATGACTAACTGGTAATCATATTAGGACGTGATTGACCGACCTTGACTGTTAGCTATATTTGGGAATCTAACCGAGCAAACCGAGGTGAGTTCACACTTTTCTACAAAGCATGGTAATTCCCGGTGGGAATGGGAATGGGTTCAAGAATAGGGATTCCTCGTCCTTTGGGACGTGTTCAGGAATGTAAATTCCTCGTCCTGTTGGGACGGATTAGACTTACTAGACTAGAACTCTATCAGCGAAGTCCCTCCCTTTATATCGACTTAATCGCCGAGGCTATGGCGAGCGGGTCATTAGTTAATAGCGCTATTAGGTTTAACAAACCTCACACCGTGCCAGTCGGACGGGCGTGTACTAATGGACTATGGCACGTCGGTGATGATAGACACCGACGCTAGGGTACAATTAATTTTCGTTAGTAGTCGATATGATAAACGAGTCTGGCAGTTTAAATAATGGGGTAGCCCCCCACGGCCGGAGTGCCGGGCTGGATAGCCAGGGAAGGTGGACATGGGATGGTTAACGGATAAACGTTTTCGAACTATGGGGTAACCCCCACGGCTGGATAGCTGATTAAGATTAAACTACGTTTTTGGAAACAACTCTAAAAATGGACAACCAACCGTGAACTCACTCAACTTTGTTGTTGACTCGTTGTTACATGCTTTGCATGTCGCTAGATGCCATGGGGCTTGTACATGGAGGTGGTCGTTGTGGGATTGCGAACTATTATGTCCCGTACTTAATAAATAAACCTTATGAACTTTTGAAACTTATGTTTTGAGTCTTTAAACTTATGAACTTCGAACTTATGTTTTGGTTTATCGTCTTATGCTTCCGCTGTTTAAATTGAACTTGGTTAACTTCCTTTTGGTCACCAATTGTATTGTGGTTGGTTTTACTTACTTAAATACGTTGTTCAATATGATTGGTGGCTCGATCCTGGTCATGTCACGCCTCCAAGCGGTGATACTCCGCATGGTGGATTTTGGGGATGTGACAGATTGGTATCAGAGCCATTGGTTATAGTGAACTTGGTTTTAAAAAGGGAAAAGCTTTTTGATAAAACCAGACTATAACCTGTACAGTGCTCAACGATCCACAACGACGCTTCGCTCCACGTGCAAGACTCGACACAATAAGTGGTATGGTTTATGTTATATTATCGGTTAGATAGTTCACACTGTGCATTAGATAACGTGATAACTGCTATTTGGACCTTGTGTGCTTACTCTCTACTGTCGTCCCACACTTACGCACTTTCGCGACACTTTTCTCACCTACGTTGCTTCGTTATGAAGATCATGAATGGATGCGGAGGACGTATCAACCTAACTCAAGCCCAGTTGATGGCTTTGATCAATGAACGGGTTGCTGAGGCACTCGCAGCTGTCCCTGCAGGAGGTCAACAAGCTCAGCCTCCTGTGTGCACGTTCAAAACATTCATGGATTGCCGACCTAGTACTTTCAGCGGCACAGAAGGAGCTGTAGGTCTTCTTCACTGGTTCGAGAAGCTCGAGTCTGTTTTTGAGATGTGTGAATGCCCTGAAGATCGTAGGGTGAAATTTGATACTGGAACGCTGGAAGGTGCTGCGTTAACCTGGTGGAAAGCACAGGTTCAAATGCTTGGGTTGGCGGTTGCTAATGCCACCCCATGGAATGACTTCAAAGAACTGATCAAAGAAGAGTACTGTAGTCGTGACGACATCCATAAGCTAGAGGTGGAATTTTTCAATTTGAAGATGACGGGGTCTGAGATCGAGGCATACACGAAGAGGTCAAACGAGCTGGCCATCTTGTGTCCTACAATGATGGACCCTCCCATCAAACGTATTGAGCTGTACCTCAAGGGTCTTGTACCAGAGATTCAGAGTCACGTAACCTCAGCTAATCTTGGCACCATTCAACAAATCATCAAGTTGGCTCACCGTCTCACCGATCAGGAAGTTGAGCAGAACAGGCTGCCCAAACGTATTAGCGCTACCACTTCTGATGCTCCCAATGATAATAAGCGCAAGTGGGATGGAAATTTGGGCAAGGGTTCTACTTCAGCTCAGTCCCAGCAGCGAAAGACAGATGAGTACAGGAGCCCCAGTAAGCAGTTTTCTGGGAATCAGGGTCAGGGTGGATACAAGGGGAATCACCCTAAGTGTAATCGCTGTAACTTGAACCACAGCGGGCCATGTGGTAAAGGCAACTGCCATCGATGCAACAAGCCTGGTCACATTGCAAGAGATTGCAGGAGTCAGCGTCCGGCGAATCAGAACCGGCAGCAACAGCAAGCCCCACCAAATCAACGCCAGTAGCAGCAAAAACAAGGTAACAACAAAGGGTGCTTTCAATGTGGTGCTGAGGGCCATTTCAAGAAAGACTCCCCTAGCTAAATCAGAACCAGAACAACAACAATCAGGGGAATGGAAACGGCAATGGGGGAACAACAATGGTAATGGGGCAAGGGGTCGTGTGTTCGTGATTGGTCAGGGTGATGCAAGGAACAATCCCAACGTTGTGATGGGTAAGTTTCTTCTGGATGATTTCTTTGTTACTGTTTTATTTGATTCGGGTGCCGATACTAGCTACGTGTCCTTAAAAGTTAGTCAAATGCTTAAGCGTACTCCAACACTTTTGAACACCAAGCACATCGTAGAGTTAGCAAATGGTAAAAGTCTTGAAGCCACACACGTAGTTAAAGGTTGTAACCTCGTCTTGGCTGGTCAGACTTTCTCTATCAATCTTATTCCTATCACACTTGGTAGTTTCGACGCCGTTATTGGGATGGATTGGCTATCTCATCATCAAGCGGATATTGTTTGCAAGGAGAAAATCGTCCACATTCCTCGTTCTAGTGAAGAACCCCTCGTGATTCATGGCGACAAGAGTGGTGCTGTCGTAGGAATTATCTCTTTCCTTAAGGCCCAGAAGTGTTTGTGAAAGGGCCACACTGCCATTTTAGCACTTGTTACTGACACATCAACGGAAGAGAAGAGAATTGAAGACATTCCTATTGTGCGCAATTTTCCTGAGGTATTTCCTGAGGAATTACCTGGTCTTCCGCCTCATCGCCAAGTTAAGTTTCAAATCGAGCTAGCTCCTGGAGCAGCACCAGTAGCTCAAGCACCTTATCGTCTAGCCCCATCAGAACTTGAAGAACTGTCTACGCAACTACAAGAACTCTTGGAAAAGGGTTTCATACATCCTAGCTCTTCGCCCTGGGGAGTTCCAGTCTTGTTTGTGAAGAAGAAAGACGGTACTTTCATAATGTGTATTGACTATCACGAACTCAACAAGGTGACCGTGAAGAATCGTTATCCTCTCCCACGTATAGACGACTTGTTCGACCAGTTGCAAGGGTCGAGCTATTACTCTAAGATTGATTTGAGATCGGGATACCATCAGCTGAGAGTCCGAGAGGAGGACGTCTCCAAAACAGCATTCAGAACCCATTACGGCCATTACGAGTTTCTGGTTATGCCTTTCGGATTGACAAATGCACCTGCGGTCTTCATGGATCTCATGAACCGAGTGTGCAAGCCTTACCTGGATAAGTTTGTCATAGTGTTCATCGACGACATCCTGATCTATTCTAAGAGTCAGGAGGAACACGAGCAACACCTGAGGCTTATTCTGGAACTTCTCCGAAAAGAGCAGTTGTATGCCAAGTTTTCGAAATGTGACTTCTGGCTTCGCGAAGTCCACTTCCTAGGCCATGTAGTAAATAAGGATGGGATTCATTTGGATCCATCCAAGGTTGACTCGATCAAGGACTGGCCTGCACCCCGTACACCAACAGAAATTCGCCAATTCTTGGGCTTGGCAGGATATTACCGAAGGTTTATAAAGGATTTCTCAAAGATTGCGCAACCTCTCACTTCACTGACTCATAAGGGTGTCACCTATCGTTAGGGTGATGCACAGGAGTCTGCATTTCAGCACTTAAAGGAGAGACTTTGTAGCGCGCCTATCCTCTCATTGCCTGAAGGCACAGATGACTTTGTGGTTTATTGCGACGCTTCCATCCAAGGACTTGGTTGCGTGTTGATGCAACGTGATAAGGTCATTGCCTACGCATCGCGCCAACTTAAAGTTCACGAAAGGAACTACAATACGCACGACTTGGAACTGGGAGCAGTTGTTTTCGCGCTTAAGATATGGAGACATTACCTGTACGGTACCAAGTGCACCATTTACACCGATCACAGGAGTCTCGAGCATATCTTTAAGCAAAAGGAATTAAACATGCGACAACACCGATGGGTCGAGCTCTTGAATGATTATGAGTGTGCGATCAAGTACCATCCGGGCAAGGCCAATGTTGTGGCCGACGCCCTCAGCCGAAAGGATACTATACCTAAGCATGTACGTGCGTTACAGCTTACCATCCAATCTAACCTTCCCGCTCAGATTCGCGATGCTCAGGTTGAAGCATTGAAAGCAGAGAACATCAGGGCTGAGTCCCTGCGAGGGGCGAGGCAGCGTTTAGAACAAAAGGGAGACGGCGCCTACTATGTTAACGGACGCATCTGGGTTCCACTTTATGGAGACTTACGCGAGCTTGTAATGGATGAAGCACATAAGTCTCGTTATTCAGTACATCCTGGTTTGGATAAGATGTACCACGATCTAAAGACTACATACTGGTGGCCTGGTATGAAAGCCAGCATAGCAACCTACGTCAGTAAATGTTTGACTTGTGCTAGGGTCAAGGTCGAATACCAGAAACCATCAGGCCCACTTCAACAACCAGAGATACCTAAATGGAAATGGGAGCAAATTTCCATGGATTTCGTTACTGGCCTGCCTAGATCTCAACGCGGAAACGATACCATTTGGGTGATCGTGGATCGACTGACCAAGTCTGCACATTTTCTGGCCATCAAGGAAATGGATAAGTTTTCTACCCTAGCAAACATCTATCTAAAGGAAGTAGTGTCGAGGCACGGAGTGCCAACCTCCATCATTTCTGATCGTGACTCACGTTTTACATCTGAATTGTGGCAAACTATGCACAAGTCCTTTGGTTCTCGATTAGACACATATCATCCACAGACGGATGGGTAATCTGAACGCACCATCCAAACCCTTGAAGACATGCTTAGGGCATGTTTAATCGATTTTGGTAATGGCTGGGAAAAGCACCTCCCGCTAGTGGAGTTTTCGTATAACAACAGCTACCACACCAGCATCCAGGCTGCTCCGTTCGAGGCGTTGTACGGACGAAAATGCCGATCACCTCTTTGTTGGGCAGAGGTTGGCGACAGTCAAATCACTGGCCCAGAACTTGTAGTAGATACAACCAAGAAGATTGCTCAGATACGACAAGGAATGGCGATAGCTCGTGACCGTCAGAAAAGCTATGCGGATAAGCGAAGAAAGCCACTCGAGTTCCAGGTTGGGGATCGGGTGCTACTCAAAGCCTCACCTTGGAAAGGTGTAGTTCATTTTTGCAAACTAGGCAAACTCAACCCGCGATACATTGGACCCTTTGAAATCATTGAGAAAATTGGCAAGGTGGCCTACAGGTTGAATCTACCTGAAGAACTCAGCGGAGTTCACAATGTTTTCCATGTGTCGAATCTGAAGAAGTGTCTGTCAGATGAGACCCTCATAGTTCCTCTTAAGGAGCTCACTATCAATGACCAGTTGCGATTCATCGAGGAACCAGTAGAGATTACGGATCGAGATGTTAAGATTCTCAAGCGTACCAGAATACCTCTTGTTCGAGTTCGTTGGAACTCCCGTCGTGGCCCAGAGTATACCTGGGAATGAGAAGACCAAACGAAACTCAAGTATCCCCAGCTGTTTAAGAAAAATGCAACTACTATTGAGGCTGAAGCTACTGCAGAATTTCGGGACGAAATTCCAAATCAACGGGGGGATGATGTGACACCCCAGGAAAACCAGGAAACCAACACAACATAACTAGCTTCCTCAGTAGACACGAGCTAAATTTCGGGACAAAATTTTCTTAACAGGGGGAGAATGTGACAACCCTCATAATTCCATGTATCCGTACGATTTATTTATAATAATTAAAGTGCTTGATGACTGTGCTAAATCACTTAACTGCTTTCTGATTACTGTGTTATACTTACATGTGCTTGTTAACATACTAGTAGTGTACAGAAAAGTTACTAAATAGTCCGGTATGCTTTCCTGAGTGTTGAGAATTAAAAATGATACAAAAAGTATTATAAAAAGACACCTTACGGATTAATTAAGCACTTTAACGGAACAACACCCAACCGAACAACCAGACATTACCCGGAACACCAAAATAATGCTAAAAGCATTATTTCTATTTTTCTGAGCTAGTTAGGCTCCCCTAACACCCTAACACACCATATAATATATGACACACCATAATGCACCAACTTAACACTTGAATTCTAACTAACTTGCAACTAAACCATTTGAAACCCAGCCCTATACCCCCACCCCTTTGGGCCGGTTACATGGGGCTTCACACCCCATGATTTTCTTGATTAAAATATTGGATTGTTGTGTACTCTTGAAACACAATATCCATTAGACAAAGAGGTGATGGGGGATTATAAGAATGACCAAAGGGACTTGACTACACTCATCACCACCATCACAATACTTGCAACTCTCTCTCCCTTCTCTCCTTGGTTCGGCCGAGACCCACCACACCACCATCACCATCTTCAAGTTTCATTCCAAGCAATCTAAAGGCATCCAAAGGTGTTAGAGATCATACAAACAAGCTTGGTGTGTTCGGAAGCTCAAGGACCTCTCTCATCTTCTTTTAACCACCACTTTTCTACACTTGAACTCCCCTAGCCTTGAGCTAGTGGTAAGAACTTAGATCCTTATATTTTCATGTTATTTAGAGTGGTTAATTGTTATTTTATGATGAGAACCCATGAACACTAAAGGATCATAAACAAAGTTTTGAACATAGAGCTAACCTAATGATGAAATGTTGTTGAAATGTGATGAAGTGATGTTAATATGAAGTTGTTTTGATTCTTGTTGATTACCTGATGATTTGCTTGTTAATATTGATGTTTGATGTTGTTGTGATCACTTAACATGTTAACGGAATCAATCGAACACGAGTTAGAAAGCTAAAAGCTGAAAACAACTTCTGTCCAAGCTTTTACAGCCAACTTCAGTTGGCTGTAAACAGGTCAATATTTATTGAAAAACGGATTTTCTTGAGTCTATAACAGGCTATTTCGAAATACGGTTCTAATGGCACTGGAATCATTATTTTTGGACTTCGTTTACTATTTTTAAAGATCTGTTTTTGGACAGCAGCTCAAGCTGCATTTTTACTGCTGAAAATATTCGTTCTGTTTTCCGTCATAACTTGAATTCTGTGTAGAGTTAGATCATGAAATTTGTACTGTAGATGACCACCGATGTATTTGTAATTCTCTCACTGGAATTTCGTAAATCAGACTCTCGATGAATTTTAAATAAATTATTCCGTGGACTGCAGTTAGAAAAAGATAAATCTGATTTTAGTTCGGAAAATGATTTTTTATAAATTATTGGTAATGAATTGGATCCCGATATTTTTGCAAAATAATATTTGAATCATTTAAGATATTCTGTAAAAATTTGGGAATTTTTGGAATAAGTTAACTATTTTATTAAAATGCCCGAAAACAGCCCAGTTTTGGATATTTAAATTGAAATGACATGAGTAGTAATTTGCGTGTCTAAACGTCGAGTATGTTATCTGAGGATGATCTAACATGTTATATGTCAATGAAAGTAATATGTGCAATATCGTATGCTTGTTCTTGAGTGGCTATAGGTGGAATGTTTATATGAGCGTGAACTATTAAAGTGAATGCATGTTATGTAGTAGATACGTGTAGGAACTTTGTGCTCTATTTGAAACCACTAAATGACTAACTGGTAATCATATTAGGACGTGATTGACCGACCTTGACTGTTAGCTATATTTGGGAATCTAACCGAGCAAACCGAGGTGAGTTCACACTTTTCTACAAAGCATGGTAATTCCCGGTGGGAATGGGAATGGGTTCAAGAATAGGGATTCCTCGTCCTTTGGGACGTGTTCAGGAATGTAAATTCCTCGTCCTATTGGGACGGATTAGACTTACTAGACTAGAACTCTATCAGCGAAGTCCCTCCCTTTATATCGACTTAATCGCCGAGGCTATGGCGAGCGGGTCATTAGTTAATAGCGCTATTAGGTTTAACAAACCTCACACCGTGCCAGTCGGACGGGCGTGTACTAATGGACTATGGCACGTCGGTGATGATAGACACCGACGTTAGGGCATAATTAATTTTCGTTAGTAGTCGATATGATAAACGAGTCTGGTAGTTTAAATAATGGGGTAGCCCCCACGGCCGAAGTGCCGGGCTGGATAGCCAGGGAAGGTGGACATGGGATGGTTAACGGATAAACGTTTTCGAACTATGGGGTAACCCCCACGGCTGGATAGCTGATTAAGATTAAACTACGTTTTTGGAAACAACTCTAAAAATGGACAACCAACCGTGAACTCACTCAACTTTGTTGTTGACTCGTTGTTACATGCTTTGCAGGTCGCTAGATGCCATGGGGCTTGCACATGGAGGTGGTCATTGTGGGATTGCGAACTATTATGTCCCGTACTTAATAAATAAACCTTATGAACTTATGAAACTTATGTTTTGAGTCTTTAAACTTATGAACTTCGAACTTATGTTTTGGTTTATCGTCTTATGCTTCCGCTGTTTAAATTGAACTTGGTTAACTTCCTCTTTGTCACCAATTGTATTGTGGTTGGTTTTACTTACTTAAATACGTTGTTCAATATGATTGGTGGCTCGATCCTGGTCATGTCACGCCTCCAAGCGGTGATACTCCGCATGGTGGATTTTGGGGGTGTGACATAGGGGATGGTAGTTGTCGAATCACATTGGTAACTAGGTCAACAATCTTATAATTAATCTCATCCACAAGTTACAATTTAAATTTTGAATTTAAAATCTTTTACAACTGTAAGATAACAGCTGCAAAATTTGGGGACAGTTGTTGAGGATCATTTTATGACTTAGGATCCTGATGTCTTAATGTACTTCGGTATCCTGACATAGCTAAGGATCCTGAGTTCTGGTATTACTAACCTTTACCTTGTCCCTTCTAGATATTATTTGTAGGAATATTCCAAGGCAACGACAAAAGGATGAGGAGTTCCTGATATCGTTCAAGACGTTGAAGAAAACGGGTGAAGACCCACAACGGTCAGTTGCTCAGTCTACTGAGGATCCCAGAAATATCGTAGATTTAGTTAGGATTTGTTTTTGCTTCTATACTATAAATACAGCAATTCGATCGACTGAGAACGACTCTTGAACACTCACAACACTCGTAATACTTTCTGTAAATACTTAGCAATCGATCGATTAGCTCCATACTTTTAATCTTTTCGAGTTATTAATAATATAAGAGCTAGGTAGTTTCTAGCTCCCGGGGTTTTTGTGTCGTCGATCATCTCTCGTAGATATCAAGGGTTTTTACCCATAATAAATCGCTTGTCCTCACCATTATTTACTGCATTCATCTTTTATTCAGTGCATTTCTATCAATTCTTCTCACTTAACAGTCCACAAATCTTTTTCTAAACCGGGATCCTGAAACTTATTCCAGGGACCCTCAGACTTAACCTAACAATTTCGAAGAGCCCACCACCTCATTTTCAAACTTTGGTTGCTAATTAAACTTGTCAGTTTTCGACCAAAACATGGATTATGATAAAAAAAAAATATATATATATATATTGTTATCTTAGAAAATGTACAAAGTCTCACTAAGGGAATTCCACGTGTCCAAGAAAACAAAAAAAACATAGACATGTTGAGAAAAAAAGGATTGCACGATGTTGTAATTTACTTCTTACACTTTTTAAGATAACAGTCCTTCATAGCATAACCAACCATAAAAATATATATTTTATAATTTTATTTTTCATGTATCTATTTAGAGTAAAATGCAATTTGCGTCCATGTGGTTTGGTGACAGGAGCAACATGAAACCCCTAACGTTTTTTTTTTTTTGCACCATGTGTACTCGTGTTATCAAAATTTAACAATCTAAGGTGATGCGTAGTGGGGCGCTTTGGCCGAGCATGGCGCCGCGAAAACGCCCGGAACACCAATACTTGGGGCGGTATGAATGCAATTTGGGGGGAAGGCGCGATATTGATAACGGCGGTATGGGGAGGGTTTTAAAGGATTGGACCAATCACAAACAAGCAAGCTTTTTTATATCAATTAATAAAATTGAAAATTATTAAATAGGTAATGATGGGTAGGGGCTTTATGACTACGGGCTCTGGTGATATAAGGCCCTATAAAGCCGCCGTGTGACGTGGCACGACACGTGTCGCATAACGCCCCACAAGGGGCTTTATGACTACGGATGTACTAAGTGATTATGCTAGTTGAATGTTAGTTGCCCCGTGTGATTGAGAAGAAATTATGTAATCTCACACACTCTCTCTCTAACACAATCATTTTTTACTTAATCTCGGTCTGTCTCTCTCTCTCTCTAACCACCGTCCATCTCCCACATAAACTTCGTTGCATCGCCACCAACCATCGCATGTCACCTCTTTCTTAGTCGTTCCCCTCTTTGTTTCTTCATGAATCCATCATTCGGTGGGAATCTTCCACCAAATAAACCTCCAAATTCGTCTCATCCCCCAATTTATCAAATTTCCCACCTCTTGGAGCATCAAGCCACCCATTGCTGCATGTGGTTCATCCTAATTCCTAATCACACCCTTAAATGCTGTGATGTTGAAGAAAGGAAGGTGGTTAACCTTCATATGGAAGATTTTGTGAAAGATTCTGACCCTAGCCTTCTTGTTCATCCAAGTTCAGCGCATAAGAAAGCTACCCAGAGTTTCATTACTACTCTGGGGTCATTGGCTAAGAGAATATCATAACATAACGTTGTTGATGAAGGTCTGTTTTTCTCACGAGTAGGCAATGGAGTGTCAGTTGTCAATGAATCAGTGATGAGACCAAGCCTTCATACTTCCCTTACCTCCAATTTGAAGGATTTGGCCCCCTTTTGATGTTATAGGGGTTGTTTCTCTGGTAAATAGTCTCATTTCTAGTTTAAAGAAAGAGAAAGTTTGAGAGTGAAAGTTGGACGTGGTTGATTTAAAGAGTTGTTGGCAGTTTAAAGAAAGAATTAATCCATTGAATTCGGGGGTTTTTGAATCTTGGTTGTTTTATGTTGATTTTAGGATTTTGAATATATATTTAGTGGTGAAATTGGGGGATGAGGGGTGGTGGCCTTCTGGGGTGAAGGTGGTGATAATGGTTTTGTGATGGTGGTGGTGACAATGGTGGGTGTTCTAGAGAGTAAGATGGAGAATATCGAGAGAGAAAGGGATAGGTGTCGACGGTTGAGGGTGGTCGAAGGTGGTTATGGTTGTAACTGGTGCTTGCAGGGGGTAAACTTGTCATTTCACCAACATTCTAAGGGTGTAGCTAATGTCCAACTACTAGAGGGACTCAGACTGTTAAATTTTGATAACATAAGCACACATGGTGCAAAAATAAAAGTTGCCGGATTTAAGTTGATCCCGTCACCAAACCAGAGGAACGCAAGTTACAATTTACTCGTCTATTTAATTTCAATCTAACAATAGCATTCGATAGTGTTTATTATTAAATCAATTATGTATTATGTCTTTCAGTCTTAATACATGTTCAACCTATCTTATCACTAAGATACTGTTTGTTTAGCTTTTAATAGGGGTCTTAATGCTTTAGACCTTTTACTGGTTCAACATTTAATGGTTCGGACTTTTTGTTTCGACAGCAGATGTCTGAATGGTTCTGACATTTGCCTCTGAATGGTTATGCGTTATACTGAGTCTGAATGGTTAAGACCTCTACTCTGAATTGGTCAGACATTTGCCTCTGAACGGATAAACATTATACTGGCTCCTAATGGTTCAGACCTCTTACTGGTTCAACACTTAATGGTTCAGACTTCTTACCGATTTAGCATTTGTCCATTCAGAAGTTGTCAAACAGCCCCTAATTTAGTAATACAAGTTTGGTCTAAAATAGAAGATTTAGGCTGTTAAAAATTCAGCAGAGAGATTTTCGAACATATCCAATTTTAGATAATGTAGCGACAACTTCAGAGGGTTCTTGTGAACTGGTTATCAATATTTGTTTTATGCAGTCATCTAACCATTATTATGTGGCAATTTATGATTGGTCCACAATACGGTGCTCCAGCAATATTGTTTCATTTTTCGAATATTAAATTTAAATTCTGACTCGATTTAATAATTAAAGAAATATATACAACACAATTAAAGTTTAAAAATAATTAAAACGAATAATATATATTTCTTCAATACACCATTTCAGTTAAGCATTTCGACATAAAAAATACACTTTGAATAAAATTTACACACTGAAAAAGACACTACAATACAAATCATCTACTAATTCTTGTATTAAGTTTGCGTCACATAAACATTCTATGTAATTTTTGAATAAAACTTCAAACTTATCATTCAAAAAGAAAAAAAATATTGATCGATGTTGAAACGAGGTAAAAATTCTTTCACGCATTTGAATTGAGTAGTCATATTTTATATATGTGGCTTTTAACTGATAACTTACGTTATTCAGTGCGTAAAAACTATAGTAATCAGTTTCGGTCATCCGAGAGTACAGGGGCGGAACCAGTCTTATGTGAGCCGCGGCTGAGTCCATATGCATAAGTGTATTTTTTCAGTTTTATACAAAGGATACCCCTAAAATAATACAAGGATACCCTTAACCAACCAAAACTTATAAATTAAGGGAACCCGATTTAAACAATGAAACAATTGATTAGATAAGCCTAAGTGATTAGATTAGCCCAAAAAAACACAAAATATGCACGTTGGCATTCTTTCTGATCGTCGTTCAGGTTCTGGAAGAAAACCAACGTCGCTGGTCAACCTTTACGCACTAGTCTCCTGTTTTGTTGCTACCAATAACATTGGTTCGATAAAAAAATCCACAATCATGTTGTTTGCTGCTGCGATAACTCTTGTTCCAGCCGTTCCGCCCCCGCCCTACAGTTTTGCTACTGAAATCGGAAGGAAATCACTGACTTGGTAAGTGGTAACTTGTTATGCAGTTTAATTTTATGCAGAATTTTATAGTATTACTATTCTAGTTTATGCAGAATTTTAGTTTATACAGTTTGTAGCTTATGCAGAATTTTTTTTAATATTCTTATTTATTTATTATGGTTTTTTAATATTGTATATTGTTCGGTAAAAAAAATTAGGATACCTCTGATTTAATGGGTTAGTTCTGCCACTGCGAGAGTATGATGATTATTGATTACCACTCGGTGCTTGCAATTACATGTTAAAAGGACAACATAAGATAGCGATGACATGTTAAAAACAACACAAAAGACAAGCTACAATGATCATATATTAAAGACAATAACACTATTAGCAAGTTTGTATTTTTTTTTTTTTGAAAGGTTAATTTCTTCTTCTTACAAACCTGCTGGGATCGAACCCCCTCCCCCTAAGTTAGACATTTATCAAACCCTGTTAGTGCCACCACACCAAAGGGTGGGGCTTTTAGCAAGTTTCCTTTACATTGAAGCATTATAAAAGTTCCACATGGAGTTACTATAACCGAACATCATGACCCCACATATACAAAAGGAGCAAATTTGTAAGTGAATGATCATTGAACTTTGCCTTTACATGTTCAATGTATTCATGGTAATATTTGTCCCTTCTTCCTTTAAAGAGGGAAAGGGCTAGGAAGGAGCTATCAAACAAAATCAAAGATAGTGATAGGGTGCCAAAAGCTAGGTCAAATAATTGTGGATTGAAGAGTATATTTATATTTGAAGTACCATAATATTTGAATTTGAAGTTCCATAGCTGAAGTCAACTTTGACTTTTGAAAGTTAAATAAATTATTACTTTTTTTTTTACCGGAGTAGATCATGGCTCGGTTCAATTCGGTTTGGTTATGGGTGAAAACTGAAACTCTAACCAGTTTTTGGTTTTTAATTTTTATAACCGGTCAATTTCAGTTATAAATTGTTTGTTTAATGTGGTTATTGAGAAAGTTGGTTAATCGACAACTTCAAACATGATTAAAGTTAAACTAATTTCAATTAATATTCAGTTGTAATGTAGTGTAAGGGTTAAATACAAATGGGTCTAAGATACAAAATGGTATTGATGAAACAATGGTTAACCGAGTGGGGTTAATGTGCTAGTCTCGTCAAGTTAGGTTAATCCCTTCTTTCCGAGGGTTTATGGCTGGATCGTCTATCGGTTAATCCCTGCACAAACCAAAGTAAACCGTGACTCGTAACAAGGAGGATGGGGTGGGGGGTGCTCCTTGTTACCACTCTCCGGCGTGAGAATCAGTAATGTGCTTGGGAAGCAAAGTGTTATTGTCGTGAATAGTAAAAGATGAGAGTGAAGATGCCTCAAACCTGGTTTGAGGTATGCTTTTATAGCCGAGGAGTGGAGGAGGGTAATTGAGTAGTTAATCTGACGTCGTACAGCTTTTTGCACGTGTGTCGGACTTGTTAGTGCGGTGGTAATGCCACGTGACTTTTTGTGGTGTCCGACTGTTGCACACACGTGGTCTGCTAGGGGAATGTTCCCCATACCACGTGGACTGACAGAGGAATGTCCCCCATCTCACTTGCACTGTAGTGTCAGATCTTGTCTTGTAGGCAGGATGCGGTGCAAGGCCGCATCGCTGCTTGCGGTCATTGCTTGTTGTTTCCGCATAGGTTGATTCATCCGTGATATCTATGGGATGCGTTGCTATGCCGCATCGTTGCTTATGTCTATTGACGAAAATATACATATGATGCGGTGTTAAGCCGCATCACTATGCGTCACATTTGTCTTTGTAAACATGTTCAGATAAGGTGAATGGTCACTCGCGGGTTGTGCTGATGCGAGATCTGGGACCATACCCCATCATGTCCCCCCAGTCTAGTGTTTCTTTCTTATGCGAGTTGCATGTGAGAGGAATACTGGACTATGGTGTTTTGGACGAATCACTGCGTGTGCGGGTGTACCGTTGTAACTGTATGTCCCTTGCGGTTACGCTGTGTGGTCGGGTAATGCGCGGTACTTGTGCTATTGTTGGTCGTGTTTGACCCAACAATTTGAATCTAAACATGGTCATAGGCATGTTTTGTTTATTTGGTGCTGGTTGCTTCTCTGAGGTTTTGACGCGGAAAACCGGAGATTTGAAGTTGGAAGAATTTTACATGTAGTGCGGTTTATTGCGTCCAGCGATGCGGTTTCGTGTTCTGAGTGTCTGACACACCCTTGCGGGTATGTGTGTGTCACTCTGCCTATTCCACGTGTGCTCGTGGGTATATGGTGTTTGTATCCAGGGAAACCGCGTGCCGCATGGGTTAGGGTAATATTGCTTTTGTGCTATACACGTGGCTGAATGCACGTGTGAGTTGTTGAAAGTTGTTGAAATTGTCTGACGTGTTGAAAAGAAAAAGTGTTTGCACTGCCCGAGGTCATTAATGCACTGTAGCCGAGAGTGCAAATGTCTCTTCTGTTAGGAGCGTGGTTTACCACGCGCGCGTGGTAACCGTCATCTGCACTGTTTGTGGACACGTGTCACCGCGTGGTTTGTTCCCTTAAAGTGTGATGATTCGGTTTCTGTACCGCATTAATTGCGGTGAGTATATAAGGGGGAAACCGCTTTGTTTCCTCACTTTTCAAAATTTTTCAAATTTCTCCGGTGAAAGAAAAGTGTTCCCTTCATCTTCTCCGATTGATCTCTGCAATTCCGATCAAATTCCTTAACTCATTCTTCTACTTTTCTTGCGTTCCTTGATGGCGGAACCATCTAATCCCCATAATGTTGAGGGTGAAAATCCTAAACATTCTTCCTCAGCGGGTGCAGAGGAAGAAGAAGATGGTGGTAGTCTCCCCGGCGGTGGTTTACCGGTATTAAAGTGGTCGAAAACTCTTTTCGACGAATTGATGACAAGCATACAAATGCCCGGGGAATTTGGGGCTTTTTATCCCCATGAGGGTGACACCGGCGCCAGTGCTCCGGCGGGTTATGTCACCATGTGGGCCGATTCTTTTATCGATGGTAATCTTCGGTTACCATTGACCGTTTTCGTTGCTGAAGTTTTGGAGTATTACAAACTCCATATTTCCCAAGTTAGTCCGTTTGGGATGATTCGGATTAGGAATTTTGAGTATACCTTCCGAGTTCTTGGTTTGCCGATCACCGTTGAAAATTTTCGGCGGTTCTACCAGCTGACGGTGAATTACGGCTTCTATTCTTTTGGTCAACGGTATGGAAGTCCCAAGTTGATGACTCCTCCCAAGGGTTATACAAAGTGGAAAACCAAGTTTTTCTATGTTAAAGCTGCGGCGGTCGTTGCGAGGATGACCTTCCGCGATGTAAATGAAGTAATCCCTACGGAGGATATTGAGCTTCCAACCGCAGGGAGTGTCCCGTGGTTCTCAAAGTTGAGGACCATTGATCATAAGAGGCTGGATAATACGCAATTGTGGATATTGCGGATGTTGCTGACTAGGGCTGATAGGAATGCGAGGCCTGTTTTGCGGGAACCGACTGGAGGTAAGTGTTAACTCTTTTGCGGTTTCTTTATTTCTTCATTTGCTACTAATTCTTGAATGCGCTTTGTCAGAGGATGCTGAATTGTGGAGAATGTTTGACCCGACCTTCACAGGCAAGGTTAAGGTTCTTCTGACTGCGGAAGGTCAAGGTTTTAACTTGACAATTCTTAATAACTTCCGCGTTCCTACTCGCGATGCATTGAACGCACCTCCGCTTCAGGGTCCAGGTATACGTTTTATTCTTCTTGTTTTGTAAAGAAATTCAACTTATTTGTTGGTATGATGTAAATATAGGTACTCTTGGGGCCCTGGGCAAATTTGATGTGAAAGGCGGCGCAAAGAAACACGCAGAGAAACCCGTGCGGGGTCGCGGCAAGAGGAAAACTGAGGCTTCTGTTGTTCCGCCTTTGGTACCGCAGGCTGCAGGTATCAATCGTTCTCGTTTCCGCAAGTATACCGATTACGTGGTAGTATCTGACACCCTTGAGGGGTTGGGTGTTCCAGGTGTTGGTGCGGCTGCAAGTGGAACCTCCGCGGGTTTCAAGCCTGTTGATGAGAAAAAGAAGAGAAAAGCAGAGGTTGTCGTTGGTGCTGGTGAGAAGAAAAAACCGAAGATTCAGACCAGACGGACAGCTGTTGTGAAGACTTCGAAACCTGTGGTTACTTCTGGTGAGTGATGCATAATTTGTATAAATTCTATCTTTGTACTTGTAGCTTGAATTGTTTGTTTCGTTTACAGAACCGCAAGGGGAAGGGATTTCTATTTTTGAAGTTCCTGATTCCCCTCCGCATGACATAGCTGCGGGTGTTGGTGTTAAGGTTGTCCCAGAGCCTTCTGTGCGGGCGGAGGATACTGGGAAAGGGCCTGCGGATCAGATTCATGACACAGTAGACTCTCAAGATAATCTGATCTCGCTGCAGGACACTGAAGATCTGAACTCGAAGTTTGCTTATACTGAGGGGAAGAAGTCTCCTGCTGTGGACAAAACTTCTGGTTCTGGAGGTGCGGGTTTTTCAGGGACTCATATTCAGCCTGAAGAGTCTGAATTGGAGTATTATTATCGTTCCTATACGGAAGATCGGGCCATGGCTTATCATCGCCCCCTGGACCGTATTGCAAGGGGATGACATTACTGCTGACCCCTCCGCGAGTAGGGAGATATTGGGTGGTTTGGGTACCCCTTTTGAAGTCAACCGGGCCCGTTCTCTGTCAAGTGAGGCCCAGATTAACCAACTCTCCTCCATGCTTGTTGGGAGTTCCGTGATGGCCAATGCCATTATTGAAAAGTATAGGGTGTTGGTGCGCAGAGAAGAGGAGAATGTGCGCTTACGTGCTGAAGCTGGGGAGTTGGTGAAAGCTGCACGTGAGGGTGCAGAGCAGCTTGAAAGGGATAGGGCTGCGTTTGAAAAGCATAAGCAGACTGAAGAGTGGGCTGCCACTGCTGAGCTTAAACAGGTTCGTACCCTTGCAAAACTGCTTTCCACTGAGCGCAAGAGTTGGAAAGAATCTCTTTCTAATGAGCGCGAGACCCTTTCTAATGAGCGCAAGGATTGGAAAAACTCTTGGGCCAAACAGAATGAAACTCTATTTCGTGTTCGCCAGGAGCTTGTCAATGTTAAGGCAGCAAATGCTGTGCTAGTTAAAGAAAAAACAGCAGCTGTTGCGGCTGCCCAAGAGGCGAAAGGGGCCGAAGCTCACCTTGCAAAGGCTCTTGAAGAGGCCAAGGAAGCAGAGGCCCACGGTGTAAAGGCTCTTGGAGAAGCCAAAGAGGCGGAGGCCCGCGCTGCAAGAGCTCTTGAAGGGGCAAATGTTGATCGTACCAACTTGTCGAAAACTATCTTGGGCCTTCAGGTACAAGTCTTTTTTGCCTTTGAATTTGCGTATGTCTGACAAGCATGTTTATAATATTTGTATACTTGTGTTTTTCTTGGAAAAAGGCTGAAGTGCGGACCCGGGGGGCCGCTATTGAGGCAGTCTCTGCCCGTGCTGCTGAAACTGAGGCGCGGGCAAGAGAGGCTGAAGAGGCTAGAGATAGCCTTGCTTCGTCACTTGAGTTGCTCAAGGCTGACCATGAATGGATGCGTTTGCACGGGATTGGGCATGTAAGTATCCGTTGTCTTCGTTGTTCTAATTGTAGGTTTGCCTTTGATAACCTTTGTATTCTTGTTTTGCAGGTTGTTACGGCCATCCTTGACGCACCTGAGAATGTATCAGGTGTTAATGAGATTAAGGAGCGTGCGCGGGATGCTGGTTTTAAAGCTGGCTATAATCGTTGCATTGGACATATTAATGTTTTGGCCCAAGGCCGATATACTGATGAGCGATCCGGGTTCCACGGTGTGGATACTGAAGCGCTTCTTGATGCTGCGGTCACTGCGTATAACGAAACAACCCTTTCCGGTCTTGAGGAGCTTGAAAAGTGTCTGGAAGCGGAGGATTATGTGGACCGCTTGCGAGTGTTATACGCTGATGAAGATGATGAGGAAGAAACCGCTGGTGACAACAAGGCTGGTGTGGGTTCCAGTGGGACGAAAAAAGAGTAGGTTGGCCTGCGTGCTTTTGTGGTTTCGTTGATGTAAATGTTTAGAATCTTATGTAACTTCCTTGTGCACCACATAGGTGTATAATAACTTTTTTGAATATAAAGTTTTAACCCTTCTTTCCAATTTGTACAAGTGTTATCACTACTTGCTTGTTTGAACTTTAATGTTACTGTGGGTAACACTAAGTCTGTAATTGCCTTTTACATATGTTGATGATATGCAAGTATGAAAATTGTATTTGCGTATCCCGTGGGATAGACAGTTAGTGTTGGCGTTGCTGTCCTATTACAATAGTTGCGTGTGGTTATCACTCTGTGTGGGTATCTCGAATGAAGATTTTGCCAATCTGTTTTTGCGGATACCGCAGAGTGGAAAACGCATTTGTAATAGAAGCAAATAAACAATATTGCATTGAATTGTCTATTTATTTATTGCAAATGGCCTGCGGCCCGATGGGTTACATTGTGAATATGAAAAACATGGCTTACATGTAACAGCGTCGAAGTTGTTGTGCATTCCATGTGCGTGCGATAGTTTCACCTTCTAATGTTTGCAGCTTATATGCGCCTTTGCCCAGAACCTCTTGGATGAGGTAGGGTCCTTCCCATTTGGGTGCAAGTTTCCCTGGGCGTTCTGCGTTAGATGCTTCATTGTCTCGAAGGACGTAGTCTCCCGGGTTGAAGGTACAAATGCGGACGCGTGCATTGTAGTACTTTTCTAATTTGGTTTTGTACTTTGCCTCGTTAATGGCAGCGTTTTCACGTCTTTCTTCCAGGATATCTAAGTCGAACCTGCGTTCGTCGTTGTTGTCTATTTTGTTGATGGCCAACATTCTAGGTGATGGGAGGCCTACTTCTGCGGGGATCACCGCTTCAGTACCATAGACCAGGCTGAAAGGTGTCTCACCGTTGCTTGTCTTTGGGTTTGTCCTGTGAGCCCATAAGATACTTGGGAGTTCATCAACCCAGCCGCGTCTGGCTGTTCCCAATCGTGCTTTGATACCTTCCACTAAACTTTTATTGATACTCTTAACTTGGCCATTCCCTTGCGGATGTGCTACTGAGGAGAATATATGTTCAATGTTTAGGTCTTTGAGCCACTTTTTAAAGTCGTCGGCTGCGAAGTTAGTGCCGTTGTCTGTAACGATGCACATTGGTAGACCGAAACGGCAGATGATATGTTCCCAGATGAATTTCCTTGTTATCATAGCGGTGGTTGAGGCGAGCGGTTTTGCCTCCACCCATTTTGTAAAGTAATCAACAGCGACAATTATAAACTTCACTGCACCGGGTGCGTCTGGAAATGGTCCCACTACGTCGATTGCCCATTTCTGGAATGGCCATGCGGTGGTGACGGGTATCAGGTTGTTTTTGGGGCGCAATGTCTTGGGAGCGTGCCGCTGAAAATTGAAACACTTGCGCAAGATTTTGACCGCATCTAGGTGCATGCCGGGCCAGTAGTACCCGGCGTTCATGATTTTGGCGACCACCATGCGTGGGCCTGCGTGTATGCCACATATTCCCTCGTGTATTTCTCTGATAAGGTATATGGCATCTTGGGGGTCCACGCATCGTAATAATGGGCCCAAATATGATTTGCGGTATAAGATACCGTCTCCCATTTGATAATGACATGCTTTGTATTGCAATTTACGTGCTTCTGCCTTGCCTTCGGGGGTGACACCAGATTGTAAGTATGCAATGATTGGCGTCATCCAGGATGTTGTCCCGCATTGGATGACATTGACTTGACGCAGGGGTACTGAAGGATTCTGTAGTACTTCGATGCGTACTTCCTTTGCCAGGTGTTGGAAACTGGTGGTTGCAAGTTTTGATAGTGCATCCGTGGGTTTGTTTTCACTTCTGTTGATATGGCGGATATTGAAAGAGGTGAACTTTGATTTCAGTTGCATGGCCTGTTCGAGGTATAGGATCATGATGTCTCCTTTGGCGGCATAGTCGCCGCGTATCTGGCCTGCAACCAATAGTGAGTCGACATGTGCTTCCAAGTGTTGGACCCCGATCTTGACTGCTAGACGTAGCCCTGCGAGTAGAGCCTCGTATTCTGCCTCGTTATTTGTGCTCTTGAAATCGAGGCGAATTGCATAGGTAAGCTCTTGGCCATCAGGGCTGACGAGTCGTAGACCTGCGCCTGCGCCATCTTCATTTGATGCACCATCTGTATATAGTGCCCATGTTTCTGTGGATGGTGGTGCTGTTGCGGGATTATGTTCTTCTTCGCATTCCTGAATGCGGTTTGCTGGTATCTCGGCAACGAAATCAGCCAAGACTTGGCCTTTTATTGCGGGACGTGGCTTATAGTTCAATGAAAGTGCACCCAACTCAATTGCCCATTTTGCTAATCTGCCAGAGATGTCTGGTTTGGATAGGATCGGGCCGATCCTGTAGTTGGTCAACACTGTAATGACGTGGTTCGCAAAGTAACGTCGTAAACGTCTCGATGCATGTACTAGTGCCAGTACCAATTTCTCCATGATGGAATATCTCGTCTCTGGATCATTGAGCATTTTGCTGATATAGTAGATGGGTGTTTGTACCCCTTCTCGCTCCACTATGAGTACCGCGCCTACCGCGTTGTCCACGGCAGATAAGTACAAGATAAGTGGTTCTTCTTTGCGCGGTGCGGTCAGAGTTGGGAGTTGAATCAAGCATTCTTTCATTTCTCGGAACGCTTTCTCAGCATCTGCGGTCCATTGGAATTGCTCCTTTTTTAAGCAACTCCGTAGGGTCTTGATGAAAGGGTAAGATTTAGCTGCATTATTGGCTAAGAATCTGTTTAGCGCGGCTAGCCTGCCAGCTAGTCTTTGCATTTCTTTCATCGTGGAAGGTGACGGCATGCGTTCGATCGCCTGTACTTTTTCTGGGTTCACCCTGAATCCATCTTTGGTTACGATGAATCCAAGGAACTTGCCTTCTTCCATCCCAAATGAACATTTTCCTGGGTTGAGCTTCATGTTGACGCTTCGCAGAGTTTGGAATGTTTTTTCGATATTATTGAGCATGGTGTCTTCTTCCATGCTCATGATGACCAGGTCGTCCATATAGATCTCGACACTTTTGCTTATTTGACCGCGAAAGGTGTCGTTCATCAACTTTTGATAGGTTGCACCTGCGTTGCGCAACCCGAATGGCATTTTTGTGTAACAGTAGTTCCCTGTAGGAGTGCGGAATGCCGTTTTGTCTTCGTCTTCGATTGCCATTTGTACCTGGTGGTAGCCTTTGTAACAATCGAGGAAACACTTCCATCGAAATGGTGCGAGGTTATCGACCTTTTCGTCGATCACCGGAAGTGCGTAACAATCCTTGGGACAGGCTTTGTTAAGATCTTTGTAATCGATGCACATTCGCCAACCCCCGGACGGTTTTTTCTACCATGACTGGGTTTGACAGCCAAGTTTGGTATTTGACTTCTCGCAGGATGCCTGCGGAAAGCAGCTCTTGGACTTGTTCATGCATCGCCTCGTTCTTTGCGGATCCAAGGTGTCGTTGGGCTTGGATCACAGGCTTGATACCGGGTTTGGTATTCAAGAAGTGTTGCGCTATTTCGCGTGGTACCCCTGTCATATCTGCGGGTGTCCAAGCAAAAATATCCTGGTTCTTGAAGAGTAACTGCTTCAGTTGCGCTTTGATGGGAGGGGATAAGGCTTGGCCTAGCGTAACTGTTTGTTCTGGGTATCTTGCATTAAGAACCCATTTTTCTGGTTGGGAGCTGGGGGTAGGCCTTGCTATCTTGGCCGGACGCAGCTCGTCTGTAGACATAACTTCTCTTTGGGCGTATATTATCGCGATCCCCGTCTCGGTTGGGAAACCGACTGCGGAATGGGGGACTGATGTTATCATATTGAAATCGCCCTGCGACTCCCTGCCTAGAATTACGTCGTATTTGGAGGTGTGGGGTAAAACCATGAAGTTTACCTCCTCCGTTCTTGTGTGCTTTCTGTTGGTGAGGCGCACCAGGAAAGTAATCTGACCCAGGGGGAATACGGTTTCCCCTGCAAACCCTGCCAACGGGTAGTCTGCTGGCTGCAACCGATCCTTGTCTTCTTGATCGAATTGGTTGAAGCATTGTTCGTATATAATATCAGATGTACTGCTTGGGTCGATGAATAATCGCTCGGTACAGTAGTGACCTAGGTGGCCTGTAATAACCACGGCGCGCCTGTCGCGCGGTCCGCCTCGGACTTTTGGAAAGATCACTTGTTCGTCTTTCCACTCGTTGTCCGGTCTTCGTGTCGCCTTGCGCGGCTTTCCTCGCCCTCCATTGATCATGTGGGTGGAGGCCATGTACATGGTTCTTTTCCCCGTAGAGGTGCCCTCATTGTGGGGGGTGATGCGCTTAGTAGGTTTTTGCGCGCCTGACAAAAGGTGTTGCAGTTTCCCCTCTTTTAGGGCTCGTTCAATCTCTAGTCGGAGACTGATGCAGTTGTTTGTTGTGTGACCCGAGTCCTTGTGATACTCGCAATAAAGTGCGGGATCCTGATTCTTCTTAGATTTCATCGGTTGAGCCGGTCTCAGGAATTGTGCGTCCATAAGGAGGACCTCGCTTGGTGACTGGTTGATTTCGGTCCAATTACGGTCCCGAGATTCCCTCTTTGACGCCCGGTTTTCACGTTGCGCGTTGATTGTTGTCCTCGCATCGGGCTGGTTATTGCGCGGGATATATGGTCTGGGATCGCTCCCGCGATTCCATGTGTCACCTTTGCGTTTGTTGGTGCGTTTTTGTTCTTGGTGGGAGGACTGGCCTTCCGTTTGTGGCTGCGCCTTTAATACGTGCGGTCTGAGAGACCGCTGAGTCTGGGCGTATGTCTTGACCGCAGCCATGACATCTTCCCATTTCTTGGGCAATCCATCTTTGCCGGAGATGTTCATAACCATTTGTTCGTCCTTGACTGCAACGATGAAATGGTTACGCGCCATCTGGTCGGCTACATCGCCTATCTCTAGGCATTCTTTATTGTAACAGACGACGAATGCATCAAGCGATTCGTTGTCTCTGCGCCAGATGTTCATGACGTCCATAGAGTCACGTTCATAACGTCGCTGCTGGCTAAAATGTGCGAGGAACTTTGCTTGCAAGTCCTCGAATGATGTCAGTGAGTTTACTGGCAAAGAATCGAACCAGGCTCTAGCTAGACCTGTTAGGGTCTGGGGGAAAAATTGACACCAAGTGGGTTCTTCCCATCTGCCGTTGCATCCGGCGCCGACAAAGATGTTCATGTGGTCATCTGGATCGGTTGAACCGTTGTATTTCCCAATGTTCAGTGGGAATTTGGTGGTGTTGACATCGGCATTGGCAATCTCCGAGACAAACTTGGAGTTTTGAGCCGCAGATTTCGGCCTATATGGTTTGGTCTGGTTGTTCTTTGCAGCACGTTGGTATGTGGTTCGGGTTTGGGTAGGAGGAACATAATTGCGTCCTCCCGGTCTACTGTTAGTAGCGTGCGACTCTCCTCGATACGTATCATCTTCTGGATCGGTATGACCTTGTTCTTCATGATGGGACTGAGGTCCCAACCGACTATGGATTCCGAGGCCGCGGTGGGCTGTCGATTGTCGTCTAGTTTCACCATGAGGGCCTAATCGACTGTGTATGGGGCCCCTGCTGCGGGACCCATACGAGGAATCATCTTCTGCCAATGTGCGGACATCGCAGTATGAGGAACCGCGATCTTCGTGCCTACTCCGAGATGCAGGATTTGTTAGAGCCTTGCCATCGTATTGTAGAATACGACCCGTAGGCGTATGCGGTGCTGGGGTAAGCCCTGCAGATACTTGTGCTTCTGCGCAAGCTCGGTTGTATGCCGCGGCCAACAGAGCTTGTTGCTGGTCATACCAGGTATGAAGGTTCATGCCTGGAGGTATCACAGAAGCGTACTGTGATAAATCGTGGCCGAACGTAAGGGATGC
Organism: Helianthus tuberosus; assembly: GCA_030545235.1. NCBI lineage: Eukaryota > Viridiplantae > Streptophyta > Magnoliopsida > Asterales > Asteraceae > Helianthus > Helianthus tuberosus. The sequence continues at coordinate 684,468 of JARYGA010022949.1, forward strand.
ACCCCCTTGCGTTGATGTACCAATATGTTCAATATTTGGGACTATTGGAATGGTTCCCGTAGGCCCTTGGTTTGTGGGGTTTGGATTATCCCCAGTGGTATTGTTTAAACGATCAGACATGTTTTTTCGAAAAGAAAAAGATGGTGTTTAAAAAACAAATGTTAAGAGTAACGGTGGGCGCCAATGATGAAACAATGGTTAACCGAGTGGGGTTAATGTGCTAGTTTCGTCAAGTAAGGTTAATCCCTTCTTTTCGAGGGTTTATGGCTGGATCGTCTATCGGTTAATCCCTGCACAAACCAAAGTAAACCGTGACTCGTAACAAGGAGGATGGGGTGGGGGGTGCTCCTTGTTACCACTCTCCGGCGTGAGAATCAGTAATGTGCTTGGGAAGCAAAGTGTTATTGTCGTGAATAGTAAAAGATGAGAGTGAAGATGCCTCAAACCTGGTTTGAGGTATGCTTTTATAGCCGAGGAGTGGAGGAGGGTAATTGAGTAGTTAATCTGACGTCGTACAGCTTTTTGCACGTGTGTCGGACTTGTTAGTGCGGTGGTAATGCCACGTGACTTTCTGTGGTGTCCGACTGTTGCACACACGTGGTCTGCTAGGGGAATGTTCCCCATACCACGTGGACTGACAGAGGAATGTCCCCCATCTCACTTGCACTGTAGTGTCAGATCTTGTCTTGTAGGCAGGATGCGGTGCAAGGCCGCATCGCTGCTTGCGGTCATTGCTTGTTGTTTCTGCATAGGTTGATTCATCCGTGATATCTATGGGATGCGTTGCTATGCCGCATCGTTGCTTATGTCTATTGACGAAAATATACATATGATGCGGTGTTAAGCCGCATCACTATGCGTCACATTTGTCTTTGTAAACATGTTCAGATAAGGTGAATGGTCACTCGCGGGTTGTGCTGATGCGAGATCTGGGACCATACCCCATCAGGTATTAACATGAGAAGTTAAGGAAACTTTTTTTTTCATTTACTTAAGTATGATGCTTAATTAAAAAAAAAACACCTGTGAATTTACTCTAATAGAGTAATTATGTAATTACCCTAGACTAATTATAATTACCATAGGGTAACTGTAATTTGGCTACTAATGTAAAAACACAATTTTTTTTAACTACGGGGCTAAAATACGTGCTTGACAAGATGAGAAAAAAATTTCAAAATTTTTTTTTTCACCTTCACTTCTCATTTTAAGCCCAATTTGCATGTTAAGACCCATTTGTACCGGAACCTGACTCTTCAGTTGTATGATAAAATATTAGGAAATATTTTTAATTTATATAGAATAATATGCTTGCCCTAATATATTTAGTGAGATAATTATTTTTATGCCATATAATAAAAAGATGAAAAGTTTGACTTGTTATGTTTTCTTCAATTGTTTGAGTACTCAAAGAATATGTGCATCTCTCTTGGGCTTGAAAGGGTTTATGTTTTCGCTGGACCAATGCAATCCTAACCCATTACATTTCTACTCTTAGCCAGTCCATGGACCCAAAAACATTTTTTTTATGATGTCCAAGCCTGAGTCTTATAACCTGCACCGGGTATATATTATATATTGTGTTAACCAAGGACGATGAATAATTTTATTTTTAAAATAATATATAGCTTTTTTTAATTTTTTTCTTTTTTGTTATATATATAATTTACGAAGGATGATTAACAGCAGTTTTATTTTTAAAATATATGTTTCCTTTATCATTTTTTTAATAATTATTTTTTCTTTTATTAGAACATATATTAGTTTTTCCTTTACGATTTTTAAATAATTCTTTTTTTATTTTATTAGTACATATATTAAATTTTCAAATAATTTGATACTTCTTTAATAAATTACGTTTATAACTTTTTTTGTAAAAACTTAAATACATAGTTGTGCTTGATTTTTTCTCTCGACGTTCCGTTATAAGTTTTGTTAAAAACGAAGTTGTACTCAAAACAAAGTATTTATTTGGTATTATAAACGCTACAATGATAAACTAAACAGTTCTAATGGTTTAGCTTTTTAAACAACATGCTTTATTTTCAAATCAGGTTTGTTTTAAATTATCAATTGCTCGATTTCGACGCAACGGACGACATAAAAAAATTTAGTTACCTTTAGAGATCGTATATAAACATTAGAGGTCATTTTGACCTTTTTGCATTTTTTTACTACTTTGCATATAGTGGATATTTTGGTTAAATCACAACACTGAAAAACTAAATATTATAATAAAATTTATGTTTTAGGTTACAATTTTTTAAGATGTAAAATTTTGTAAATATATAATAGAAAATAATAATATTTAATTATACGAATTTACATTATTGTATTTTATTATTTATTTTTACAATATAGAAAGCAAATTTAAATGTAAAATGAATTTATTTGTCTAAAGTAAAATAACAAATTTTTTTCTTAAACATGTATTAATACCCGGTTATAACAATATAACCGATCCCGGTTAGTAATCTATCCTACCCGATTAAATAAGGCTGTGTTTTTTCCTCAATACCCAAACTCGACGCGGTTATTGAATAGCCTAGTTATTGGCTACTTTGACCATATCCAAGCTCGGTTTCATACCGAGGAGGGGGCATCCGAGATGTGCACTGTTATAATAAGCGATCTTTTAACAATAAAATGTTTTATGTTTTTAAGTTAAGTAAGGTAGATATGATATGATTTAAAAATAATGAAATAAAATAGTTTTTTTTTTTTTGAGAAAAATAGACTTCCAAGGTCAAGTTAAGATATACCCAGGGAAGGTATTAAGCATTTAAAGATAATAATAATGTCGGAAAGAAGAAAAAAATAGTATAGGGGCTAGTGTGTAATATGGTGTTCTATATAAACACCATCTTTGTGTAACCCTATTCTTGTACAAACATTTTATCAGTACAATCTCAATACAATTCAACCCCAATCACTATGTTTGCTCTATACTAGACAACATGGTATCAGAGCAGGTTTCTGATTCTTGAAACCGATTTGCCCATCACCTACAATTGATCTTCATCTGGAAAGCAAATCAAAATCAATCTACAATTTATCCTAGCCTATTCAATCTCAAACCAGAAAAACCAAAATCAAACTTCGAAAAAATCGTTTATCAATCTTTGCAAAACTCAGCCACAAACAGTTCAAAAAAAAAAAAAAAAAAAAAAAAAAAAACCAGAGAGAGTCCTTCAGCCGGCCGCACCTACTTCCGGCCAAACTTGTTCATCAAGCAAACATTAAACCAGCAGATCCGTTCCAGCAAACCTGTTTGTGATTACGGTGGATTGCCGGATTTCCGATTGCAGTGATTTTAGGGGGTTCGCTGTGAATCTCGAACTTCACGAAGACCTCCATAGCATCACACGGAACATCTGGAATCGTAATCGCCTCAAGCCACTGCAAAAAAAAAAAAAAAACCTCAATCCCAATCATTTCGCTGCTTTCCATAAAATCTTGACGGTTCCTGTTCAAATCATCTCATTTGTTCAAGTTTCATTTTATCTTGAAAGTTCCTTTTTGATAATTACGCTGTTAATAAATACTCCTTTGTTCCTTTTATCTTCAAAGATTCCTTTTTGATAAATACACATTGTTTTTTTTAATTGAATGTTTCCTACTTGATAATTACGCTGTTGGTAGCGGATTTGTGGTTTGCGGGCAACTTTAAATCTTGAACGCGCGTTCAAGTTGCCCAGCGTATTTAATAAATACGCCGGTAAGTTAACGTCTGTCTCGGGCGTCGTTATTCTGGCGGATTTTCGCTCCACCAGCATATTTGTTCCCAGTGTAATTGTTAAATCTTGAACGCGAGTTAAAGTGTCCAGCATATTTATTAAATACGCTGGTCTGCTGTCTTATCCGTAGTGACAATATCAAAAAAAAATTGGAAATGAATCATGGGAAAAACAGTTCTTGGATATTCGATTCTGGTGCCACTGACACCATGACATTTGAACCGTTGGACATACAGTCAATGTCCAATCCTCAAAAAACTCAAATCCATACCGCAAACAATGGAATGATGCAAGTAAAAGGAGGAGGGACTATTGAAATTTCACCAACTATGAAATTATCAAATTGTCTCTATGTTCCATCATTATCACACAAACTGCTCTCCATTAGCCATATTACCAAAGAGCTGAATTGCACAGTACTAATGCACCCTACTTTTTGCCTTCTACAGGATATCAGGACGGGTATTATACTATGTGGATGAAGTGGCTCAACAGGGTACTGTGATGTTGGCTTATGGAACTAAAAACCGGGAAGCCTGGCTATGGCATAGACGTTTGGGGCATCCATCCCATGGCTATTCGCACCTTTTGTTTCCAAAACTCTTCCCTTCAAATGGAAAAATAGATTGTGAAACCTGTTTTCGTGCTTAAAGCCATCGACAACCGTTTAAACCTAGCAATACGAAAGTTGCTTCACATTTTTCACTAATCCATTCTGATGTGTGGGGTCCTGCTCCTGTGATGGGGGGCAGGGTCTTCGGTACTTTATACTATTCGTGGATGATTGCACTCGCATGACATGGGTATATTTTTTGAAAAACAAAGCCGAAGTTTACGAAAAATTTATCACATTTTATGCAATGATTCAAACTCAATTCCAAACTCAAATCCAAATCCTTAGATCCGACAATGGGGGGGGGGGGAATTTGTCAATACATCCATGAAACATTTCTTTAAAACCAAAGGATTACTTCATCAAACCTCTTATTCTCATACCCCCGAACAAAACAGTGTTTCCGAACGGAAAAACCGTATTATTCTTGAAATGACTCGAGCTCTTTTGATCGAATCTCAGGTTCCTAAATCTTTCTGGCCGGAGGCAGTTGCAACCTCTGTGTATCTCCTGAATCGGCTTCCCACAAAAGCTCTTAAATTTAAGACTCCCTTAGATTGTCTGTCTAAGTCTGCCAGTATTCCCCATCCTCTTACACTTGAACCTCGAATTTTCGGGTGTACCGCATTTGTTCACATACCCAAAGTCAACCGAAACAAGCTCGGCCCATGTGCTGAGAAATGTGTGTTTGTCGGCTATGGGATCGACCAAATAAGTTACCGGTGTTATAATCCAAAAACTCATCAAATGTTCACCACAATGAACGTTGACTTTCTTGAAACAAATACTTTTATGACACCCAACTCAGTGGTCAGGGGGAGAATGAATGTATAGACCCTCTGAGTTGGCTAACCCAACTTCCCTCATCTAAAGAAGTAACAACAGAACTTCCTCACAGTACTGTGAGTCCTTCAAACACAGCCACACAATTTGCGGAGTACAGTACAACTGAAGAAAGTCCATCCAATGTGATACCTGAGGTAAGAAATACTGAGAACTGTTGGATCGTCGTGTGACCCTAACGAGTCAATCTGAAGAGTTCAGAATCAATATCAAAGGCAGAATCAGTGATATCGATGTGACCACAGCTTGATACTTCCTAATTATCTTCTTTTATTGATTTCCAAAGCTTTTACAAATCAAATAACAATCCGGCAGCACCTCGGCTCTGAATAAAATGATCTAATTCCGTTTCAAATGACACAGGCACTTCAGTATTTATAGGCGACTAATTGCGCTTGAAAGGGTTCAAACGAGACTTAATTCCGTGCGGAATTAACTCAAGCGGTATTACGTTTCAAGCGGGATTATCATTTCATGCGGAATTATAATTCCAAGCGGAATTACCTATAAACTTGATTTCTCATTTTGTGTGCCCTGATCTATCTAATACAATACAAGACTCGATAAAGACGAAGTTAACAGACATCAGTGCACCAACATACTCCCCCTTGGATGTTGACGAAGTCTTTAGCATCCAGTCTTCAGTCTTGATCTATCGTTCTCTGCCCTAAATTGTCTTGACATTGTAAAGCATCCTTCAATTCTTTTATCTTCAAACTCCCCTTTGAATGTTGATCCAGAAAGTAGACTCCCCCTCTAAATAAGCTGGAGCTCGAATTCTGGTTCAATCTTTACACAAACTTTGCCATGGGGATTTTTTCTTTTCTCACAGACTCCCCCTTAAGCTGTGCTGTCGGGATCGTAGTCTGACTTTCACAGGTTCACAATTTCAGGATCAAATCCTGGCTTTATTCTGCATCTGCTCAAGATTTGAAACCTGGTTAACCTGCAGATCCTCTACCCATATCATAAGTTTTCAATATATAACATTTTGGAAAACTCATAGGTAGAAATCTTACATCATCAACAATAATAGATACATCAAGTTCAAATGAATGACCTTGATTAACTAAACATAATTTTTCTCAAAAATATATGTTTTCACAATAATTTCTCAATCAAACTCTCCCAACCCAATGTGGTTCATCATGTTTAGCACTTGGAATTTTGAAAATCAGCTTTCCAACATCAGTTGTCGAAAATCTTTTTGTATTTTTCAAAAATTTATGCTAAAACACACTAAAATCTTTTTGGATTTTTGAGTTTAAAGAAATGCAGTAAAGAAATATATACAAACAATATTTTTGTGAGTTTGTGTAAGAGGATCATATCAGTTCATGAGACAAATCACTGACACCATTAAGCTTTAAACATTTTAAGTTCTAAACGATTCACATAGATTGACCATATAGTTGTCCTCTTAAACTCAATCTAAAACTTTCGAAATGCTTACCGATACGTTAAGGTATATTAATTTGCACTAAATTCTTATGGACCCCACGATCTTAGCATATCCCCTCATCATGCAATACACTAACTCAAGTAATGCCTTTAAACTTTCATCAACTGTGATATGTGTAAAAATAAAGCAGAATGTTTAAACATTAACAATCAGGTCGATACTTCCGTATACGCAGAGAAAGTCCAATGTTTAAACAAAATAAGAAAATAAAACAAGTTGAGATTGTTTAGGCTTTAACAACCAGGTCGATACTCCCGTATACGCAGAGGTGATCCAAAGCTTAAACGAAACACCAAAGAAAATAAAGCAGAACGTTTAGGCAATAACATCCAGGTCGATACTCACGTATACGCATAGGATGTCCAATGCTTAAACAAAATAAAGAAATAAAACAAGTTTAAATATTTGCAAAATAAAAACACAGAATCATAGTGACTTTCCAGCAAAGTTGTGAAAGCTCACAAACTTAACCGGTTTTTATGCTCTTTTAGTATTCAGCGATTACTGAGTAGGTACACAATCACGAAGGACAAAACTAAGTACTATGCTTTCAACCAAGTTTCCCACTAGAACTAGGCTTTTTCATTTAAATTTGTATCGTTATCGCAAATCTACTAGTCTAGCTGAGCCTATCGTCACATCCTTAGAGAAACCGTTTATCACATTTGACATTTCATTTCTTTAGCATGCTGTGATAGTTCACTGATTTACTATCATTTCCTCTTATTCACAACAAAACTCATTTTTGCTTTTTCAATGTTTTTTGCATTTTCAAATTTTCTAATTTTTTTAAAATTTTTCTCCCCCTAAAATCAAAATATATTTCAATTTTGATTTTCTGGGAAAATTTGAAAACAAACTATACAAGGAAAGTGACAACATGATGAGAATTACTTCAATTCTCCATTCACTTGGCTTAAACAATCAGAACTCCCCCTGACAACAAACTATTTTCCCATTATGATTTCAAAACACTTAGGTTTGTTTTAATCAAAATGATTTTTCCGAAAAATAAGCTTTGTGTGTCATTTCACAAATTCGGGGTTTCATCACCTTGTTTTCTTCAATCACTTGTAAAGACATATATTTGACATTTTCAGAATCTATCAACAAAACCACTAGAAAGATAGTTATCTCAAGTACAATTTAATGTCCTTGATTAACCACTTGTAAGTCGAAATATCACAGTTACCAACCTGTGAATTTCTCAAGAAAGATGCCGATTCCTATTCCCCACTTACCAACCTTGGGAGTTCCGGCAAGTCAGGGTTTTATTTGAAAGGATCTACCCAAGCCTGACCGTTCTTGGGTTTGACAGTTTTTACCTTAATACTTGGCTCCTCTGACTTTGTCGAATTAGATTCATTGCCTGATCGTGGCTCCTCTGACTTTGATGAGTCAAAATCATTGCCAGGTGATAACTCTTTTGCTTCCGTAGAAACAAATTCCTTGCCAGAAGATGGCTCTTTTGTTTTCTCAGAAACAAATTCATCGCCATTCTCTATTGGAACCCAATCCTTGCAATGTTTGTCCTTTCCAAATTTATCAATCTGTGATGTGCATGATCTTTCACAATCTTTGTTATACTTAAAAACTTTGATAAACACTTTTTCGGAAAAATTAACTTACTTTGATTTTTCATTAGTTTGATTAGTTAATTTTTCTTTCTTTATCACCCCTTTTGTCCTCAGATTTGTATCTGATGAGTTCGTTTTGCTTGACTGAACCTTTTTTGTTGAGCAGATCGATTCATCAGAACTTTTATCTGATTTACCAGTTGTACCCGAGGACAAAATCTTATCGAGATACTCCCTCGCTTTCTTCCTTTTCTTTCTCAGTCTGTCTTTCTGCCCTTGTGATAACTTCACTTTTTGTTTTTTCACTTTCTGTCTTATGGGCTTTTCTTCAATTTTGACTGAGTTCTTCACCATTTTCTGAGATTCAGCCCTCAATCCTCTCCTTGATCTCATTGGGCAATCTTTGGCAATATGACCTTTGATTTGACATTCATAGCATCTTCTTTTCTCAAAACTTTGACTCTGGCAGTTAACAGCAATGTGTCCTTGATAACCACAGTTGTAACACACTCTGTTATCATACCATTCACCACTTTCATACCAAACACTTAAATCATGACATTGATTTGCTTTGTGGTAATCATGACTTCTCCTTTTTCTATCATCATAATGATTTGTCTCTGAAAAATCTTCATTCCTTCTTCTTCCATAAACTTGATTTGACTTTTGCGCACTGTGGTCAAACCTGCACCACTTATTACCAACTTTTTGTGAGTTTTGATTTTCAACTTTTTGTGGTTTTTTATAATGATTGGATGATTGAACTGATGATCTTTTATTTTTGTTTTGAAAATTTTCTGAATTTTTAACATTTTGTTTTTGTTCTACATTCTTCTTAACAGGTTTTTGCTTTGAGCATTCACCTATTTCAGTAGACTGTAAAACAGTATCTTTAAATTTTTCTTTTAATTCCAAAAATATTTTTCTTTTCTCATTTTCATCATCAGTTTTCTCATCACAATCTTCAATTATGATTTTGTCATAGTTTGTGACATTGTCACTTATTGGAACTGAATTGATCGGATTTGGACATAATTGATCAAACATCGCTGATGATGTCACAAAACCTTTCAATTTCTTCTCTAAATCATCAATTTTATTTCTAGCAATGTCAACTTCTTTCTCAAGTTGAGTGATTCTCTCAAGATGAGAATTTATTGCCTTTTCATTTGCAATTTTATTTTCTTCAAAAACATATTTTTCTTTTTCTAAAACTTTTATTTGATTTTGAAAATCTGTTTCTTTTTCTTTTAAAACTTCATTTTCTAATTTTATCCAAGAAACATCTTTATTTTCAATTTTAATCTTTTCAAAATCTTTTTCAATTTTCAATTTTTCATTTTCAAAAACTGTTATTTTATTTTGAATATCTTTTTCATTTTCTTTTAAATTTTTGTTTTCCAATGTCAAACTCTCTACATCCTTCAAAAGTTTAACATTGTCTGCTTCAGATTTATCACATTTTGAGCACCTTCACATTTTGAACTTTCATTTATCTCAGATTCTTCTTTCTTTGACATTCCCTCTGTCTTCGTCTTGTATGTTCCTGCAAGAAAGATTTTAACAATATCAACAGGATTCAAGTTTTCATCTAAAAAACAACCTCTCTTAAAATCATATTTCATGACAGATCTTGCACTAAAACCTATTATAATTCTTCTGATTATTTCAAGAATCACATCCAAACTTATATTTTCTAAGTTCTTTTCGATTTCGTTTATCAACTCTTTCTTTTTCTTCTCATTCTCAAAATTGTGTGTTCTAAGCTCTCTGATGAAATCATTTGGACTAAACTTTGAGAACCTAGAATCCTTTTTCAGTTTAATCAAAAATTCATCCCACTCTGAAGGTAATGCATCTGCAAATTTAGATATCTTTTCAGCATCTGACATCTTTATCCCATATCTTTTCAAATTGTCAAGTAATTCATCATGCCTCTTTTCCAACTCATTAAACTTTTCATATTTCCTACACAGAAAATATTCAGATCTTTTAATCCAAGCATCCTTTTTCTCATCTTCTTTCCTGTAATCCTAATACATATCAAACCACTCATTTATTCTTTCAAGTTTAACATTTTCCTTTTCATCAAACATCTTGACCAAATTTTAAAACAATCTGATTTGACGTGAATTGACACTTTCACACGAAATACCAACTTTCAAACGGAATCATTTTCAAACGAGATAACAGCCTTCAAACGGAATAAGCTTTCACACGAAATAAGCCTTTTCAAGCGAAATATCTCTTCACACGAAATTACAATTCAAATGGAATCAAGTCACTTTGAAGCGGAATAGCTAATTTCGTTTGAACTCTCAAACGGAATCTGATTTCATTTGAAATCAGTGGCAGTTTCAAACGAAATCAGTCACTTTGGAGCGAAATCACTAATTTCGTGTGGACACTCAAACGGAATTAATGATTCCGTGTAAAATGAGATTCACTTTCAAACGGAATTAACCAAAAGAGCTAATTCCGTGCGAAATCACACGTGCAGTTTCGAGCGGAATTAGGATGACGTCAGCACTGTCGATCACAATTTCGTCAAATTGATCCTGTTTTACTTCGAATTAAGGTCCAATTTTTTCAAGGATTAGTTAAAACTGTGTTTCGCGTATAATATGTGAAAATTAAGACATTTTGTCCGTAAAATCTCGTTTAATTTTGAAAAGAAGGAGTAGAAGTCAGATTTTCAAGCTGAATTGGTATAAACTCTTCGTCCTAAGCTCTGATACCACTTGTTGGATCGTCGTGTGACCCTAACGAGTCAATCTGAAGAGTTCAGAATCAATATCAAAGGCGGAATCAGTGATATCGATGTGAACACAACTTGATACTTCCTAATTATCTTCTGTTATTGATTTCCAAAGCTTTTACAAATCAAATAACAATCCGGCAGCACCTCGGCTCTGAATCAAATGATCTAATTCCGTTTGAAATAACACATGCACTTCAGTATTTATAGGCGACTAATTCCGCTTGAAAGGGTTCAAACGAGACTTAATTCCGTGCGGAATTAACTCAAGCGGTATTACGTTTCAAGCGGGATTATCATTCCGTGCGGAATTATAATTCCAAGCGGAATTATAATTTCAAGCGGAATTACCTATAAACTTGATTTCTCATTTTACGTGCCCTGATCTATCTAATACAATACAAGACTCGATAAAGACGAAGTTAACAGACATCAGTGCACCAACAAGAACCCTGAATGTCATGCGCCGTCTTGTAACTATGAGACAACAATAGAACCTACAGAACAGGTTGAACCAAATGTTGAACAGGTAGAAATTGAACCAGTGGTTGAACATGTTGAACCACCAGGTGCAGCAGAGACAACCAGAAGATACTCTCTTCCTCCTAGAGCCAATAGAGGGGTTCCTCCAAAACGATACTCCCCAGAGAGGGAAACCAGAAATTCAAGGTATCCTGTAGCTAATATGGTCAACGGGAAGTTATCTAACAGTGCGAAAGCGTTTGTTACTTCACTATACTCTGAATGAATACCTAATTCCGTAAAGGAAGCTCAAGGTAAGAAGAACTAGGAAGAAGCAATGGAAGTGGAGATGTGTGCTCTTATGAAAAACAACACATGGGAGAAGTGCATTCCTCCTAAAGGAAAGAAAACAGTTGGATGCCGGTGGGTGTATTCAATCAAGTATAAACCAGATGGTTCCATTGGGCGATAAAAAGCTCGGCTTGTAGCCAAGGGTTACACTCAGACGTATGGGATCGATTATTCTGAGACATTTTCTCTTGTTGCAAAAATGGATACCATCAGAGTTCTCTTCTCGGTAGCAGCCAATAAGGAGTGGCCTCTTCACCAGTTTGATGTTACAAACGCCTTTCTCCATGGAGACCTAACAGAAGAAGTCTATATGGAAGCACCTCCAGGGTTCTCAGGGTGTTTTAAAGAAGGGGAAGTTTGTCGGTTGAAAAAGCCCCTTTATGGGCTAAAGCAGTCTCCTCGGGCATGGTTTGGAAAGTTCACCTTGGCCATGAAAGAGTATGGGTATTGTCACACCCTGACTTTTGCGGAAGCGTGATTATTGGTGTGACTTCTTAATACCATTGCATACGATCATAACAACACTATATGATAAAACCAGTAGATGTACATCCATTAATTTAAGTTTAAAAGTAGTACAACATAATTGTCTGAAATGTCGATTCCAAATTCAAGTTACAAACCATAACATGTTTTAAGGAGTTCAAAAGACTCAACAAAAGATTTTAAAACAACCCGAGATTAGGACCACGTATCTCGTCCAGGATTAAGATACGTCTCCTAAGACCTAATGACTTGGATGACATCTCTATTCACAACGCAGCTTAAAAACTCCAACACCCGCCAGATCCGTTTACTAATTCCCTGAAATACATGTAGTTTGAAAAATCAACATAAAGTTGAGCGAGTTCATGTGTATGTGAGTATGTATAAACCTTTAAAGTATGTTTGTATACAAAAAGTCCCTGGTATGTAGCAATAAGGAAAAAGAGATCACCATTGGGTTGCAAAGCCAATGATATGTGTGAAGTGATGCAGGAAGACTCAAACCTAGCAGATTTGTGCGTCGGGCACATAGTCACCACCTGGTCCACTCAGCGGACTCAGGAGTGGGGCTCGCTACACCCAAATAGATCTATCACTCATGTCCCTCGGTCCTACAACGAGGATTAATGGCCTCAAGTATCCGCCTACCCACTCACATGATCTAGTAGTATACCCTCCTTAAGCTAATCATACCATGTATAAAAGCGTCTGTAAGTGTCTGTAATAATTGTAACATGTATTTCACCCCCGAAGTATAACACTGAAAATAGTTAAGAGAAAAGGGGGACATGAACTCACAGTATTGCGTCTTCAGTATGTGTAACCCAAGTCTCCTCAGCAAGCACGACTACTTACAGTGTACTAACGTCTATTAGACGAACAGGCCGTGCCTTTGCTTAGTATTAATGTACTTGAGTTACGTTTCTTGATGCTATTCCAAGTTATAACTGTTTTTAAGGTTTTGGAATAATAGTTAGACAACTATTTTGGATTTATACTTCTCAAGTATTGTATATGCGTATCTCCTTCCCAAGGATGGGGGTAATTTATACTTGTATACTCGTATTCTCAAAATAATATATGTATCACCTCATTCGTCAAAAATAATTTTTTCCAATATATATACTTTTCTCAAAAATAATATATATTTTCACTCCTTGTATCCAAAACAACATTCACCAAAAACATATTTGTAAAAGTATTTTCTGGAATATTTCGTAAGTTACGTTTTAGCGTGCGATCTCACAATATCCAGTGTGTAACTTAAATATTTATTCCGTGAGATGTTTGGTGTTATTTTGGAGTTGTAATTTCATGGTATTCGTTAAGATATATTATTTTACCCTAAAATAATATATCTAGTTCACAAAACAACAATTAATCGCACAAGCGTTTTAGTATAAAATATATTCTAAATATATATTTATCCGCTTTTATTTATGAAAACCCACCTCCGACACTTTGAAATTTTGTAACAAACTTATGGCGAAGTTTATTTTGAAAGTCAATGTTTAAAAACATATATGTAACACTTGTTAGAAAATAATTTCTAAGTCTTGGGATTTTAGAAAATTTCGTCAGAGTTTCCTTTGGAAACGGAGGTGTCCATGCTTAATAGCATATCATTTTCTTTAACATATAACACGTTAGATCGTTCTCAAATAACCAACCCGACATTTAGACATGCAAAATACTACTTATATCATTTCAGCTTTAATATACAAAACTGGGCTGTTTTCGGGCATTTTAATAAAATAGTTATCTTATTCCAAAAATTCCTAAATTTTTACAGAATGTCTTATACAATCCAAATATTATTGTGTAAAAATATCGGGGTCCATTTCATTACCAATATTTTATAAAAATTTATTTACCGGACTGCAATTAGATTTGTCACTTTCTGACTGCAGTCTACGAAATAATTCATCTTAAATTTATCGTGAGTCCGATTGACGAAATTCCAGTGGGAGAATTACTACGACATCAGTGGTCATCTACCGTACAAATTTCATGAGCTGATTCAACATAGATTTCAAGTTATGACTAGAAAAATAACACCCATTTACTGTAGTAAAAACTCAGCTTTAGCTGCTGTTACAAAACGGGTCTTTGAAAATAGTAAACGACCTCAAAAAAATATGATTCCAGTGCCATTTGCTTTGTTTATTCGAAAATACATAATTTAGACTTCAGAAAATCAATTTTTCGATTTATAATGATCCGTTTACAGCCAGTTGAAGTTGGCTGAAAATGCTAATCAGCATGCTTTTTATAGTCTATATGCCACTAAAATGTACACATACGATTACCACTCCTTCTAATAACTATTTATATCATAACGTAAGTCATTTACAGCAGGTTATCATTTATATAACTCAGATTTATCATGTATTATCATCTCTCATCTCATGATTTTTATGCAAAGCTTTATGTTCATATTCTATGTTTTGTGTTCTTGTAGAGTTCATAAGATTTCGTCATAACAATCTTTCAACCAATCAACATAAAGGTAAACAAGGGTTTAATCAAAGACTTACAACTAGCTCAAGGGCTAGGGAAGAACACTAGAGAAAATGAAGTGGATAATGGCTTGTGGTAGAGGTCCTTCAAGATCCGTAAGTTCCACTCCTTCTAAATCACCTTTGTGCACCTTGTATCAACCTTGGATTGGATGATTGAAATCTAAAAGTGGTGGTGGTGTAAGGAGTATGTTTGGCCGTAGCCTTGTAAGAGGGAAATAGGGGAATTGTGTTGATGTGTGAAGGTGAAGATGATGGACATTATAAACACATTCTTTTTTATCCACTAGCTTTCTTGTCTTCCAAAGTACAAACAAAATCTATCACAATCTTGTAAAAAGGATCATGGAAGGATATTATGAAGATTAGATGAATCTTGGAGTGGGACTCCCATGTGGGCCGTAGGTTATATATGGGGGTAAATTGTAATTTTTTTGATGGTAAAAGTTAATTAGTGGAAGGTTAATTGTAAAAGCTAGTGTCTTATGTGTTACTTGCATTATGTAGTATTTTATAGTGTTCGGGAACCATAACTAGCTTAGAAAAATAAAAGCAATGCTTTTAGTAATATTTTAGTGTTCCGGGTACTGTCCGGTTGTTCGATTAGATATTGTTCCGTTAAAATGCCAAGTTATACCGTATAGTGTCTTTTATGTAACCTTTTGTGACACTTTTAATTCCCAACACTTAGGAAAGTATACAGGACCATTTTGCCATTTTTTTTGCCCATTACTAGCATGTTAAAATGCTGAATTTTGGTATTAAGTGCAGAATTCTGCACTTAAAGTGGGTTTTAGGCACATTCCGGCACCTAAACTATCACCTAGTGACGCAGTTTTATGGTCCTCACTTCCCTACACACTACCCTAGTGTGATACTTTATTCCTGGCTCATAATGGGCTTCAATATAGTGTATGTCTATGTGCTGGTATTGTCAGCATGTATCTGAGTTATCCACTCGCTGTGCTAACTGTGCTTTGTGCATCAAGTTTGTTACTAAAGGTTGTGTGTAATAAATGGAGTGACAGTATGAATGTGATGCATGTGTATGTATGTAACAGAATTCAGAAAGCAGTTTAATCAATAGTTGTAATTAAGCACAGTCATTAAGCATAAATCAATATTAATTAAACGTACGGATGCATGCAAATTTGACAGTTGTCACATTCTCCCCCCGTTAAGAAAATTTCGTCCTCAAAATTTGTACTACCTTAACTCCTTATTGTTACGTCGCACGTGTGTGTATATGAGTAATACCGAGGTAAATAATCACTAAACCGAATCAAACCTTACTCACAACAGGTGTATCCAAGAATGTATTACGAATCCAATGGTTAAAAAGTATGTGCTCTCAGCATTTGATGTCAAAGGACACGAGATGTGTAGATGTAGAATCAAGTGTAACTTAGTTAACAGGGGTTCCACAAAAGAGGAGTTTTGACCAATGAATTTCTCAAATAATCGGTCACAACATGCAATCGAGTTTTCACAAACCATAGCATCCGCTATATGAATTCAAAATCATCAACTCAAATGTGATAGTAACGTGAAAATGATCTGTCAACTTCCGAATAAATGAATGGTAAGGTTTAATGTGTTGACATTCTTGAATTGCGAAAATACACCGAATGAAGTACAAGCGAGTCTGGTTTATCAATGTCTTGATTCATAGTTGCATCAGGAATGTTTAAATGACAAGTCAAACAAAAGTATATGTAGTTTTGTGTGAAACGGTTGACCATGATTAGCACAAGTTACAAGTTTGTAATAACACCACAAGGTGTCGTAATAACATAATTCAAGTATAGTGGTGACTGAACAAGTTCACCGTGTTGGAAGTCAAATGAATACGTACTGAGGCAATATGAAGATTTGATTTACCCAATGTCATAGAGTTTTCAGTTGAATACGGAACATCAAAGAACTACTGTTTCTGATTGAAGATGGAAAGCAATAAACACTGCAAGGTATTCAATTTGTAACGAAAGAATCGTTAGGAGGTACATTGGGCTATGAATTGAATCTATGTACCTTTGCCTTAACACACAACTGTGTTGAGACCGATTTAATCGTGATAAACAAAACAGATTTAGAGCAAGTCAATAAACAATTAAATCCGAGTATGAGGTGCGTAACCAACTTAGCGCAAGCTTTAACTCTGTGAAAGTATCACTGTAAGGTATCGAGATCAACAACGATTTAGTGGAGTCGTAGACCAATCAAGTCCTACTATGACTCGAAACAAAAGAACCTTTGCCAAAGTATTAGAATATGATGCTCTCAACACATCATATGGCATCTCAAATCAAACATGTGAAATGGATAAGTTCAAGCAATTGAACTTAGTTTCAGCATAACCCGACAATAAACGTATGTATCAACAAAGGAAATCTCGGCATGGTAACAAAATAAACCATGAATGTAATTTGGAATAAAAGAAGTTTCAAGAGAGTGTGTTGACTTGACAGCAAAAGAGCCAACAATTACAATAATGTAGGTCATTCGAATCACAATTCAGTAATCAGATTTAGCAACATAATATTTGAACTTCAATGAAGCGTTTGAAATGAAACCGCATACGTAGTAAAAGGTGCATGTATAACATATAAGTTTTTCAAGAAATGAAGCAATGTGTATTTGCTAAAATGGATAAATGACCAAGTATCGAATCAAATGTGTGTTCGCTCTCAGCGAAGAAAATTAACGTGATGCAACTACCATTAAGGGGAGTAGAGATGCAAACATCTACTCGCTAGAAGTAAAAGAAATTTAAGTACGTTCTGTTTGGTCAACTGAAATAGTATATATGTCAGAATATTAGGTTTTGCTTGAGTTGATGGGTGTAGTTCCTAGGTAGCAACCTTTGTGAATTTGGACCTGGGTTCCCGATGGTCCTAAGTACATGTTTCCTAGATTTTCAGAGTTTCGTATTTGGTGTAGAATCGTTCTGTGCATCGTGTAGGAAACACCATTCTTGTGTACGTTTAAAACAAATTATTGTCCCACAATTTCCCCGGTACACTCTCTTCCTGAATTTGCCGCCAATGACACTCGATCGTCGATCAGCCGTGTAATAGTAGTCGGATCCTCACAGTTAGTCAAATAAGTAATTCGTCAATCCTTAGCAAGAGTCACTGACTCTGGTTGGCTAGCTCGTTCGGCTCCTGGTAGTCTGATGTTCATTTGAAAATCATCGTCCTTTCTCTTGACGAGCAGAATTTGGAGTTACCCAAAAGGGAATCTTGGTCTGTTATCTTCCTTCTCTATCAACCACTGAGGTTACACTGACAATCCTTGTGTTTCCGAATCTGTAAGTCGCTAAGGTGCATCGACCACAGGCGCGGTGCCTGGAATTAAATTAATGCGAGATCCGACTAATCTTTGAGGAGATAGTTCTGGTAAGTCTTCGGGGAAAGACTTCAGGAGATTTCTTTATCTCTGGAATATCTTCGAGTTTTGGTTCTTTGGCTCCCTTGTCCCCGACATGATCCAAGAAAACAACACATCCTTTACGCAACAAATTTCGTGCCTTCAAACAATTTGTAGTCTATAGAGGCGTATCCTGCCTCATGAGTCCCGATCGTTTCTTCGTTCGCCATCGGGATGCGGATATCAATCTTTGCTCGATCACTTTGCAACCAATCCATCCAATTACCTTGTCGAAACTTTCCAATCCATCTGAAAATAGATCAAGCGTAGGTTCACGCTCTCCGGGTTCTATCTTGCCGATTCCAATTACTTCGTTGGCTTCCACTAGCTTCCGATTAGCTAGTTCTATCGAGTACGGGTTATTTGACTTACTTATTACTCAACCAAGTATATTCTCAAACTCTAGAGAGGCGAAGCTAAAATTTGCAATAGTGTCTAGCAGCGCAGATGCATAACGTTGAGTAATATGGGACGTACCGATATCCACGCTTGGATTCCTGGTGTGCTCCCCTAGCTCTGCCACTGAGCTTTTATCCTTGTGCCTGCTTCTTCTTAGGGCAGTATTTTCTGAAATGCTTCTGGCTCCCACAGTTAAGACAACCTTGAGCACGTTTCTGTTTGTCACTCGTTCTACCTTGATAATTATCGTTGTCGTTGTTTCCTTCGAGATTCTTGCTAACATCTTGACCTCCATTTTTACGTTCAGTATCTTGCCTACAAGTTTCCTTAGGATGCCCTCTCTTGCCACAGTTATCACATTTTCCATATTTACATCGCCCGACATGATAGCGCAAACAATTGTCGCACTTAGGTAGGATACCCATGTAGTATTTTCCCTTTTTGGCCTTCTTCTTGTTACTTGCCTGAGTAATCTTTTTGAAATTTACGAGTTTTCTCTTATTATCTCCAGATGACTCTATAGGAGTCCCTGCTTTCTCCTCCAAAGTGGAAAATTTTCTCAGTCTAACTACTTCTTTTGTGAGCGCTACGCTCATGTCGATAGCCTCGGTGATCGTTGAAGGTTTAGATGTTGTTACCAGGCTTAGAATCTGTGGTGCCAATCCCCCAATGAAACGTTCGATCTTCCTAGATTCTGGTTCCACCAAACGCGAAGCAACTTGTGATAACTCGCCAAATCTCTGCACATAGTCGGCTATCTTTGGACCTTCCATTTTCAAGTTCCACAATTCAGTCTCCAACTTCTGGACTTCTGCCCTAGAGCAATATCTTTTACGCATCAGTTCCTTCAGCTCGTTCCACATCAAAGCATTCACAGCAGTCTCGCCCATTGTTTGAACCTGAAGGTTCCACCATGACAGAGCCCCATCTACAAATAGTCCAGCTACGTACGTGACCTGATGCTCTGGGGCACATTTGCTCAACTGTAAGACAGAATTCGTCTTCTCCACCCAACGTACAAAAGCTAAGGCACCCCCAGTGCCGTCGAATTCTCGAGGTTTGTGGTTCAAGAACTGCTCGTAAGTGCAGCCCTTGCTGTGTTCGGAGCGAAGGGCCTCGAGCTGTGCAATGGCTTGCGAGATGCGTTCATGTAGTCGTGCCATCGATGTGGGCGAAGGGTTGTTGGCATTGACGTACCCTTGTGTCGACATCTTCTGAGAAGAAGATTGGTTAGGTCAGGTCTTATTGTTCGGGGAGTGCATTTAGTTGTTTAAAGATCATATGCACATACACATATTAGGTTATCGTACCAACCAATCAATCAATAGTATAATCATAGTACAACCAAGTAATTTGGTAATTATGTTTAATGAGAGCATAGCAAGTAAGCACGTAGCATTATAATTATAGCACACACAATTAGATTAATAACGTGCTTGACGAAGACGTAGCGACTGAGCTCTCGTTGGTCATTGGTCACAAAGTATTGTCGCATGTTTAGTGATGATTGGGCCCTCATTATTCCCTGACCATAATTGTATTGTCCTCCAAAATGTATCACATCAAAAGGGACGCAGGGTCACCCTACCCTTGCCCAACAAGTATATCAGTGTATCACAATTATGTAGTCAGACGTGGTCTTTAAAAGTCTCTACAATCCCGGCTTATCATTAGTGCCTTTACCCAAATGTAGTGCAATCCGCATAATCTAGAAACCAACTATACTGGTGACTGAGGTGGAGGAGGAAAGAAAAGTAAACTGTTATCATGCATGAAATCCTCCTCGAGTTTGTATATACATCGAAGCAATTAGCTGATCTGCCGCTTGGCAGTAAAGAAACGAGCATCAAATCCTGGGAAAAGTGTAATAGTAGCAGGGGAGAGTGCCAAAAGAATCTTTGATAGGTGTGGAGGACCAAAGTATACTAGTAACAGACAGGGCGGAGGACGTGGTGTCTTACATAAACTTTTCAGACAATATGTTGTCTTGTGATGTAGACACTTAAATCATGTTTTCGGTTATGTAATGTTTTGCATTTGAAGTTGCCAATTGTGGTGTCAGCTCAAGCTCCAACATTCTGCGACTCATATCCTCAAACTGTAGCTGATGTTACAGGAGCAACTCATCTCGTGTGTGGCCTCCATAATGTGAGGGATGGTAAGGGTCTAAAATTAGCATAGTGTATTATAGGAATCATCAAAATGACTCGTCCAGCGGTGTTGAGGTGAAGGTAGCAAACGGTGCGTCCTGCGAGGTCGTGGAAAATGCTGCTGTAGCAAAACGGATAGTCATGTGGTGTGCTGACCTGGAGTACCTTCCCGGGGTGTGGGTATGTCTTGAAGGAAAGCGATAGGCATGTTGGCGCAATGGACGTCGGTCTTCACAAGAGTAACAACAGCGGGTGAAGGTGTAGGAACAAATGTCTCAACTGATAGGAAGATCATTAGGTGCAGGTATTGGGTCAGATATAGGGGTTAAATGCCTGGTAAAACAAAGGAAACAGGGTCATGATCAAGTAAAGGTGCAGGTTCAGTAGGTGCAGCATCAAGCTGACCCAAAAAGGTGCAGAAGCTAGCTCAGGAGCAGGCCTTGGGTCGTGTAACGGTGTGGTGCCTCGAGCTGGTGTTAGTGTCGCGGTCATAACAGCGTCGTCGTCTGTGTCAGTAGTAGAAGAAATGTAATCCAGCCGTCTATAAGGCTGTAAATGTCACAGACTCAAGGAGTCTGAAATCGAGTGTATACTAGAATTCAGAGGGTAGCTTGACAACAGGGATCTCAAAAAGTGAGATTAGTAACAACGTCCTCATCTAGTTTTCCATCGTCCTGGGTGTCAACAGGAGGATTCATCAACAAGCAAATTAATGTCGTCATCAAACAATTCGTCAAAAAGGCGGATCCTCAGGGAAAATAACCACGAGAGGTACGACGTCGAGGATCGGAGCCATGATGTGCTTGCTATCGAAGTGTCCAAATGATGAGATGGTCGTGGACCGAAACAAGAATGACAGAAAGATTCTCGTCAAGGAAGCCATCAGCAAGGGTAATTCATCGCCAAAGTCTGGCAGCACGGACGGTTGGAAGTCGTCCTCGTCCTTGGTCAGCGTGTCAGGGTCACTTTCAGTGTCTGACGTAAATATCTCTGGCGCAGGTACAGTCTCATCGTCTGTGGCGGTGGCCGTAGGGTCGTTATCATCTGACAATTTGTTCCCTGAGGAAGGTGACGTGTGTGCTGGTATATAGTAGTCATAGCATGCATATTTACAGTAATCTTTAACACTTTGTGTATTGCAAATAAAGACAATTCATAACATAATCATGTATCCACATATTCGTCCTAGTCTTCCCAGACTATCCCACCCAGTCTCTCAGACTAAACTTCCTAGCCTTTCAGACTAAACTCCCTAGTCTCTCAAACTAACTCCCTGGTCTCTAAGACCAACTCCCTGGTCTCTAAGACCAACTTTCCCAGCCTCTAAGACTAAATCCCTGGTCTCTAAGACCAATCCTCCCAGTCTCTAAGACTAAATCCCTGGTCTCTAAGACCAATCCTCCCAGTCTCTAAGACTAATCCTCCCTCAGCCTCTAAGACTGAGCCTCCCTCAGCCTCTAAGGCTGATCCTCCCTCAGCCTCTAAGACTGATCCTCCCTCAGCCTCTAAGGCTGATCCTCCCTCAGTCTCTAAGACTGAATTATAAACATAAATTTGGAAATGTGTGTTTGTGCCCTTTTGTTTGTAAAAAGTTTGTTCCCTGGATCTGGACGTTTTGTATATGCAATGAAAACATGTTGTGAAAACATTTTCGTGAGAGCCCTAATGATCGTAGTCTAGACTCAAGAAAGAATCCTAGTTCGCTACGACCGAAGCTCTGATACCAAGCTGTCACACCCTGACTTTTACGGAAGCGTGATTATTGGTGTGACTTCTTAATACCATTGCATACGATCATAACAACACTATATGATAAAACCAGTAGATGTACATCCATTAATTTAAGTTTAAAAGTAGTACAACATAATTGTCTGAAATGTCGATTCCAAATTCAAGTTACAAACCATAACATGTTTTAAGGAGTTCAAAAGACTCAACAAAAGATTTTAAAACAACCCGAGATTAGGACCACGTATCTCGTCCAGGATTAAGATACGTCTCCTAAGACCTAATGACTTGGATGACATCTCTATTCACAACGCAGCTTAAAAACTCCAACGCCCGCCAGATCCGTTTACTAAATCCCTGAAATACATGTAGTTTGAAAAATCAACATAAAGTTGAGCGAGTTCATGTGTATGTGAGTATGTATAAACCTTTAAAGTATGTTTATATACAAAAAGTCCCTGGTATGTAGCAATAAGGAAAAAGAGATGCAGGAAGACTCAAACCTAGCAGATTTGTGCGTCGGGCACATAGTCACCACCTGGTCCACTCAGCGGACTCAGGAGTGGGGCTCGCTACACCCAAGTAGATCTATCACTCATGTCCCTCGGTCCTACAACGAGGATTAATGGCCTCAAGTATCCGCCTACCCACTCACATGATCTAGTAGTATACCCTCCTTAAGCTAATCATACCATGTATAAAAGCGTCTGTAAGTGTCTGTAATAATTGTAACATGTATTTCACCCCCGAAGTATAAAACTGAAAACAGTTAAGAGAAAAGGGGGACATGAACTCACAGTATTGCGTCTTCAGTATGTGTAACCCAAGTCTCCTCAGCAAGCACGACTACTTACAGTGTACTAACGTCTATTAGACGAACGGGCCGTGCCTTTGCTTAGTATTAATGTACTTGAGTTACGTTTCTTGATGCTATTCCAAGTTATAACTGTTTTTAAGGTTTTGGAATAATAGTTAGACAACTATTTTGGATTTATACTTCTCAAGTATTGTATATGCGTATCTCCTTCCCAAGGATGGGGGTAATTTATACTTGTATACTCGTATTCTCAAAATAATATATGTATCACCTCATTCGTCAAAAATAATGTATTCCAATATATATACTTTTCTTAAAAATAATATATATTTTCACTCCTTGTATCCAAAACAACATTCACCAAAAACATATTCGTAAAAGTATTTTCTGGAATATTTCGTAAGTTACGTTTTAGCATGCGATCTCACAATATCCAGTGTGTAACTTAAATATTTATTCCGTGAGATGTTTGGTGTTATTTTGGAGTTGTAATTTCATGGTATTCGTTAAGATATATTATTTTACCCTAAAATAATATATCTAGTTCACAAAACAACAATTAATCGCACAAGCGTTTTAGTATAAAATATATTCTAAATATATATTTATCCGCTTTTATTTATGAAAACCCACCTCCGACACTTTGAAATTTTGTAACAAACTTATGGCGAAGTTTATTTTGAAAGTCAATGTTTAAAAACATATATGTAACACTTGTTAGAAAATAATTTCTAAGTCTTGGGATTTTAGAAAATTTCGTCAGAGTTTCCTTTGGAAACGGAGGTGTCCATGCTTAATAGCATATCATTTTCTTTAACATATAACACGTTAGATCGTTTTCAAATAACCAACCCGACATTTAGACATGCAAAATACTACTTATATCATTTCAGCTTTAATATACAAAACTGGGCTGTTTTCGGGCATTTTAATAAAATAGTTATCTTATTCCAAAAATTCCTAAATTTTTACAGAATGTCTTATACAATCCAAATATTATTGTGTAAAAATATCGGGGTCCATTTCATTACCAATATTTTATAAAAATTTATTTACCGGACTGCAATTAGATTTGTCACTTTCTGACTGCAGTCTACGAAATAATTCATCTTAAATTTATCGTGAGTCCGATTGACGAAATTCCAGTGGGAGAATTACTACGAAATCAGTGGTCATCTACTGTACAAATTTCATGAGCTGATTCAACATAGATTTCAAGTTATGACTAGAAAAATAACACCCATTTACTGCAGTAAAAACTCAGCTTTAGCTGCTGTTACAAAACGGGTCTTTGAAAATAGTAAACGACCTCAAAAAAATATGATTCCAGTGCCATTTGCTTTGTTTATTCGAAAATACATAATTTAGACTTCAGAAAATCAGTTTTTTGATTTATAATGATCCGTTTACAGCCAGTTGAAGTTGGCTGAAAATGCTAATCAGCATGCTTTTTATAGTCTATATGCCACTAAAATGTACACATACGATTACCACTCCTTCTAATAACTATTTATATCATAACGTAAGTCATTTACAGCAGGTTATCACTTATATAACTCAGATTTATCATGTATTATCATCTCTCATCTCATGATTTTTATGCAAAGCTTTATGTTCATATTCTATGTTTTGTGTTCTTGTAGAGTTCATAAGATTTCGTCATAACAATCTTTCAACCAATCAACATAAAGGTAAACAAGGGTTTAATCAAAGACTTACAACTAGCTCAAGGGCTAGGGAAGAACACTAGAGAAAATGAAGTGGATAATGGCTTGTGGTAGAGGTCCTTCAAGATCTGTAAGTTCCACTCCTTCTAAATCACCTTTGTGCACCTTGTATCAACCTTGGATTGGATGATTGAAATCTAAAAGTGGTGGTGGTGTAAGGAGTATGTTTGGCCGTAGCCTTGTAAGAGGGAAATAGGGGAATTGTGTTGATGTGTGAAGGTGAAGATGATGGACATTATAAACACATTCTTTTTTATCCACTAGCTTTCTTGTCTTCCAAAGTACAAACAAAATCTATCACAATCTTGTAAAAAGGATTATGGAAGGATATTATGAAGATTAGATGAATCTTGGAGTGGGACTCCCATGTGGGCCGTAGGTTATATATGGGGGTAAATTGTAATTTTTTTGATGGTAAAAGTTAATTAGTGGAAGGTTAATTGTAAAAGCTAGTGTCTTATGTGTTACTTGCATTATGTAGTATATTATAGTGTTCGGGAACCATAACTAGCTCAGAAAAATAAAAGCAATGCTTTTAGTAATATTTTAGTGTTCCGGGTACTGTCCGGTTGTTCGGTTAGATATCGTTCCGTTAAAATGCCAAGTTATACCGTATAGTGTCTTTTATGTAACCTTTTGTGACACTTTTAATTCCCAACACTTAGGAAAGTATACAGGACCATTTTGCCATTTTTTTTTGCCCATTACTAGCATGTTAAAATGCTGAATTTTGGTATTAAGTGCAGAATTCTGCACTTAAAGTGGGTTTTAGGCACATTCCGGCACCTAAACTATCACCTAGTGATGCAGTTTTATGGTCCTCACTTCCCTACACACTACCCTAGTGTGATACTTTATTCCTGGCTCATACTGGGCCTCAATATAGTGTATGTCTATGTGCTGGTATTGTCAGCATGTATCTGAGTTATCCACTCGCTGTGCTAACTGTGCTTTGTGCATCAAGTTTGTTACTAAAGGTTGTGTGTAATAAATGGAGTGACAGTATGAATGTGATGCATGTGTATGTATGTAACAGAATTCAGAAAGCAGTTTAATCAATAGTTGTAATTAAGCACAGTCATTAAGCATAAATCAATATTAATTAAACGTACGGATGCATGCAAATTTGACAGTTGTCACAGGTATCACCAAAGTAACGCTGATCATACTCTGTTCCTCAAGAGAAGAAACGGTCTTGTAACTTGCTTGATCATATATGTAGACGACATGATTATTACCGGAGATGATATAGAAGAAATAGCACGGCTGAAAAGAAATCTGTTTTCAAAGTTTGAAATGAAAGACCTTGGGAATCTCAAGTATTTCCTCGGGATAGAAGTTCTCAGGTCTAAACGGGGGATTTTCATCTGCCAAAAGAAGTATGTCCTTGATCTCCTAGCAGAAACTGGGTTGGTTGATTGTAAACCAGCAGATACTCCAATGGTAGTGAACCACAATCTTCACATGGAACTCAATGGAGAACTTGCAGACAAAGAAAGGTATCAACGGCTCGTGGGCAAGTTAATTTATCTCTCTCACACTAGCCCTGATATAGCTTATGCTGTTGGAGTGGTGAGTCAGTTCATGCATCAACCTCAAGTTGCCCACATGGAAGCTGCTCAGAGAATTTTAAGATATCTCAAGGGAACTCCAGGCCATGGAGTATTGTTCAAAACAAATGGACATTTAAATGTTGAGCTCTATACTGACGCAGACTGGGCAGGAGATAAGGGAAACCGAAGGTCAACATCAGGATATTTTTCTTTGGTTGGTGGAAACCTCGTTACCTGGAGATGTAAGAAACAGAAGGTGGTCACTCTGTCGAGTGCAGAAGCTGAGTTCAGAGGTATAGCTCGAGGGCTAAGTGAAGTTCTTTGGATCAGGAAGCTCCTAGAAGACATTGGTTTCTCCCAAAGGGCGACACCCAGTAAAATTATGTGCGACAATACAGCTGCAATACAAATCTCAGAAAACCCAGTTCAGCATGATCGAACAAAACACGTGGAGGTAGATCGACATTTCATCAAGGAAAAACTGGAGGAAAGAATCATAGAGCTCCCGTATATATCAACAAAAGATCAACTCGCAGATATTCTCACAAAATCAGTCAACTGAAACGCTTTTAGTAGCTGTTTGAGCAAGTTAAGTATTGGTGACCCCACTACTCAACTTGAGGGGGAGTGTCGAAAAGAAGAAAAAAATAGTATAGGGGCTAGTGTGTAATATGGTGTTCTATATAAACACCATCTTTATGTAACCCTATTCTTGTACAAACATTTTATCAGTACAATCTCAATACAATTCAACCCCAATCACTTTGTTTGCTCTATACTAGACAACATGGTATCAGAGCAGGTTTCTGATTCTTGAAACCGATTTGCTCATCACCTACAATTGATCTTCGTCTGGAAAGCAAATCAAAATCAATCTACAATTTATCCTAGCCTATTCAATCTCAAACCAGAAAAACCAAAATCAAACTTCGAAAAAATCGTTTATCAATCTTTGCAAAACTCAGCCACAAACAGTTCAAAAAAAAAAAAAACCAGAGAGAGTCCTTCAGCCGGCCGCACCTACTTCCGAAAAAACTTGTTCATCAAGCAAACATCAAACCAGCAGATCCGTTCCAGCAAACCTGTTTGTGATTATGGTGGATTGCCGGATTTCTGATTGCAGTGATTTTAGGGGGTTCGCTGTGAATCTCGAACTTCACGAAGACCTCCATAGCATCACACGGAACATCTGGAATCGTAATCGCCTCAAGCCGCTGCAAAAAAAAAAAAAAAAAAAAAAAAAACCTCAATCCCAATCATTTCGCTGCTTTCCATAAAATCTTGATGGTTCCTGTTCAAATCATCTCATTTGTTCAAGTTTCATTTTATCTTGAAAGTTCCTTTTTGATAATTACGCTGTTAATAAATACTCCTTGGTTCCTTTTATCTTTAAAGATTCCTTTTTGATAAATACACATTGTTTTTTTTTAATTGAATGTTTCCTACTTGATAATTACGCTGTTGGTAGCGGATTTGTGGTTTGCAGGCAACTTTAAATCTTGAACGCGCGTTCAAGTTGCCCAGCGTATTTAATAAATACGCCGGTAAGTTAACGTCTATCTCGGGCGTCGTTATTCTGGCGGATTTTCGCTCCACCAGCATATTTGTTCCCAGTGTAATTGTTAAATCTTGAACGCGAGTTAAAGTGTCCAGCATATTTATTAAATACGCTGGTCTGCTGTCTTATCCGTAGTGGCAGTATAAAAAAAATGGAAATGAATCATGGGAAAAACAGTTCTTGGATATTCGATTCTAGTGCCACTGACACCATGACATTTGAACCGTTGGACATACAGTCAATGTCCAATCCTCAAAAAACTCAAATCCATACCGCAAACAATGGAATGATGCAGGTAAAAGGAGGAGGGACTATTGAAATTTCACCAACTATGAAATTATCAAATTGTCTCTATGTTCCATCATTATCACACAAACTGCTCTCCATTTGCCATATTACCAAAGAGCTGAATTGCACAGTACTAATGCACCCGACTTTTTGCCTTCTACAGGATATCAGGACGGGTATTATACTATGTGGATGAAGTGGCTCAACAGGGTACTGTGATGTTGGCTCATGGAACTAAAAACTGGGAAGCCTGGCTATGGCATAGACGTTTGGGGCATCCATCCCATGGCTATTCGCACCTTTTGTTTCCAAAACTCTTCCCTTCAAATGGAAAAATAGATTGTGAAACCTGTTTTCGTGCTAAAAGCCATCGACAACCGTTTAAACCTAGCAATACGAAAGTTACTTCACATTTTTCACTAATCCATTCTGATGTGTGGGGTCCTGCTCCTGTGATGGGGGGCAGGGTCTTCGGTACTTTATATTATTCGTGGATGATTGCACTCGCATGACATGGGTATATTTTTTTGAAAAACAAAGCCGAAATTTACGAAAAATTTATCACATTTTATGCAATGATTCAAACTCAATTCCAAACTCAAATCCAAATCCTTAGATCCGACAATGGGGGGGGGGGGGGAATTTGTCAATACATCCAAGAAACATTTCTTTAAAACCAAAGGATTAGTTCATCAAACCTCTTGTTCTCATACCCCCGAACAAAACGGTGTTTCCGAACGGAAAAACCGTATTATTCTTGAAATGACTCGAGCCCTTTTGATCGAATCTCAGGTTCCTAAATCTTTCTGGCCGGAGGCAGTTGCAACCTCTGTGTATCTCCTGAATCGGCTTCCCACAAAAGCTCTTAAATTTAAGACTCCCTTAGATTGTCTGTCTAAGTCTGCCAGTATTCCCCATCCTCTTACACTTGAACCTCGAATTTTCGGGTGTACCGCATTTGTTCACATACCCAAAGTCAACCGAAACTAGCTCAGCCCATGTGCTGAGAAATGTGTGTTTGTCGGCTATGGGATCGACCAAATAGGTTACCGGTGTTATAATCCAAAAACTCATCAAATGTTCACCACAATGAACGTTGACTTTCTTGAAACAAATACTTTTATGACACCCAACTCCGTGGTCAGGGGGAGAATGAATATATAGACCCTCTGAGTTGGCTAACCCAACTTCCCTCATCTGAAGAAGTAACAACAGAACTTCCTCACAGTACTGTGAGTCCTTCAAACACAGCCACACAATTTGCGGAGCACAGTACCACTGAAGAAAGTCCATCCAACGTGATACCTGAGGTAAGAAATACTGAGAACTGTTGGATCGTCGTGTGACCCTAACGAGTCAATCTGAAGAGTTCAGAATCAATATCAAAGGCGGAATCAGTGATATCGATGTGACCACAGCTTGATAGTTCCTAATTATCTTCTTTTATTGATTTCCAAAGCTTTTACAAATCAAATAACAATCCGGCAGCACCTCGGCTCTGAATCAAATGATCTAATTCCGTTTCAAATGACACAGGCACTTCAGTATTTATAGGCGACTAATTCCGCTTGATAGGGTTCAAACGAGACTTAATTCCGTGCGGAATTTACTCAAGCGGTATTACGTTTCAAGCGAGATTATCATTTCGTGCGGAATTATAATTCCAAGCGGAATTATAATTTCAAGTGGAATTACCTATAAACTTGATTTCTCATTTTGCGTGCCCTGATCTATCTAATACAATACAAGACTCGATAAAGACGAAGTTAACAGACATCAGTGCACCAACATACTCCCCCTTGGATGTTGACGAAGTCTTTAGCATCCAGTCTTCAGTCTTTAGTCTTGATCTATCGTTCTCTGCCCTAAATTGTCTTGACATTGTAAAGCATCCTTCAATTCTTTTATCTTCAAACTCCCCTTTGAATGTTGATCCAGAAAGTAGACTCCCCCTCTAAATAAGCTGGAGCTCGAATTCTGGTTCAATCTTTACACAAACTTTGCCATGGGGATTTTTTCTTTTCTCACAGACTCCCCCTTAAGCTGTGCTGTCGGGATCGTAGTCTGACTTTCACAGGTTCACAATTTCAGGATCAAATCCTGGCTTTATTCTGCATCTGCTCAAGATTTGAAACCTGGTTAACCTGCAGATCCTCTACCCATATCATAAGTTTTCAATATATAACATTTTGGAAAACTCATAGGTAGAAATCTTACATCATCAACAATAATAGATACATCAAGTTCAAATGAATGACCTTGATTAACCAAACATAATTTTTCTCAAAAATATATGTTTTCACAATAATTTCTCAATCAAACTCTCCCAACCCAATGTGGTTCATCATGTTTAGCACTTGGAATTTTGAAAATCAGCTTTCCAACATCAGTTGTCGAAAATATTTTTGTATTTTTCAAAATTTTATGCTAAAACACACTAAAATCTTTTTGGATTTTTGAGTTTAAAGAAATGCAGTAAAGAAATATATACAAACAATATTTTTGTGAGTTTGTGTAAGAGGATCATATCAGTTCATGAGACAAATCACTGACACCATTAAGCTTTAAACATTTTAAGTTCTAAACGATTCACATAGATTGACCATATAGTTGTCCTCTTAAACTCAATCTAAAACTGTTACGCCCTTAAAAACGAAAAGACCAAAACACATGGAAACTTTAAGTTTTCAACTAGAAACATAATATTTGCATTTTTACCAAAATACCCTTGTAGCTAGTTCGAAATCAACACCTCCCCTAGTCTAGTTATAGGTGTTAATCCGAACTACCCTGTCAAAATAAAAGTTTAAAGTACCTAATTACAAACGACTAAGTTTCTAAAACCATAATTTACATAACCAAAAGATTATTTTCAAGAAGTATAAGTTTAACAAAAATATTGTTTCAAAAGGGCGAATACTTCGGAAGCGCATAGTCGAGTGTACATGTTAGTGTTCGCCCCTCATCATGCAATACACTAACTCAAGTAATGCCTTTAAACTTTCATCAACTGTGATATGTGTAAAAATAAAGCAGAATGTTTAAACATTAACAATCAGGTCGATACTTCCGTATACGCAGAGAAAGTCCAATGTTTAAACAAAATAAGAAAATAAAACAAGTTGAGATTGTTTAGGCTTTAACAACCAGGTCGATACTCCCGTATACGCAGAGGTGATCCAAAGCTTAAACGAAACACCAAAGAAAATAAAGCAGAACGTTTAGGCAATAACTTCCAGGTTGATACTCACGTATACGCAGAGGATGTCCAATGCTTAAACAAAATAAAGAAATAAAACAAGTTTAAATCTTTGCAAAATAAAAACACAGAATCACAGTGACTTTCCAGCAAAGTTGTGAAAGCTCACAAACTTAACCGGTTTTTATGCTCTTTTAGTATTCAGCGATTACTGAGTAGGTACACAATCACGAAGGACAATACTAAGTACTATGCTTTCAACCAAGTTTCCCACTAGAACTAAGCTTTTTCATTTAAGTTTGTATCGTTATCGCAAATCTACTAGTCTAGCTGAGCCTA
This sequence comes from Helianthus tuberosus, assembly GCA_030545235.1. Classification (NCBI taxonomy): domain Eukaryota; kingdom Viridiplantae; phylum Streptophyta; class Magnoliopsida; order Asterales; family Asteraceae; genus Helianthus; species Helianthus tuberosus. The sequence continues at coordinate 716,463 of JARYGA010022949.1, forward strand.
TCGTCACATCCTTAGTGAAACCGTTTATCACATTTGACATTTCATTTCTTTAGCATGCTGTGATAGTTCACTGATTTACTATCATTTCCTCTTATTCACAACAAAACTCATTTTTGCTTTTTCAATGTTTTTTGCATTTTCAAATTTTCTAAATTTTTTAAAATTTTTCTCCCCCTAAAATCAAAATATATTTCAATTTCAATTTTCTGGGAAAATTTGAAAACAAACTATACAAGGAAAGTGACAACATGATGAGAATTACTTCAATTCTCCATTCACTTGGCTTAAACAATCAGAACTCCCCCTGACAACAAACTATTTTCCCATTATGATTTCAAAACACTTAAGTTTGTTTTAATCAAAATGATTTTTCCGAAAAATAAGCTTTGTGTGTCATTTCACAAATTCGAGGTTTCATCACCTTGTTTTCTTCAATCACTTGTAAAGACATATATTTGACATTTTCAGAATCTATCAACAAAACCACTAGAAAGATAGTTATCTCAAGTACAATTTAATGTCCTTGATTAACCACTTGTAAGTCGAAATATCACAGTTACCAACCTGTAGATGCCGATTCCTATTCCCCACTTACCAACCTGGGAGTTCCGGCAAGTCAGGGTTTTATTTGAAAAGATCTACCCAAGCCTGACCGTTCTTGGGTTTGACAGTTTTTACCTTAATACTTGGCTCCTCTGACTTTGTCGAATTAGATTCATTGCCTGATCGTGGCTCCTCTGACTTTGACGAGTCAAAATCATTGCTAGGTGATAACTCTTTTGCTTCCGTAGAAACAAATTCCTTGCCAGAATATGGCTCTTTTGTTTTCTCAGAAACAAATTTATCGCCATTCTCTATTGGAACCCAATCCTTACAATGTTTAACCTTTCCAAATTTATCAATCTGTGATGTGCATGATCTTTCACAATCTTTGTTATACTTAAAAACTTTGATAAAGACTTTTTCGGAAAAATTAACTTTGATTTTTCATTAGTTTGATTAGTTAATTTTTATTTCTTTATCACCCCTTTTGTCCTCAGATTTGTATCTGATGAGTTCGTTTTGCTTAACTGAACCTTTTTTGTTGAGCAGATCGATTCATCAGAACTTTTATATGATTTACCAGTTGTACCCGAGGACAAAATCTTATCGAGATACTCCCTCGCTTTCTTCCTTTTCTTTCTCAGTCTGTCTTTCTGCCCTTGTGATAACTTCACTTTTTGTTTTTTCACTTTCTATCTTATGGGCTTTTCTTCAATTTTGACTGAGTTCTTCACTATTTTCTGAGATTCAGCCCTCAATCCTCTCCTTGATCTCATTGGGCAATCTTTGGCAATATGACATTTGATTTGACATTCATAGCATCTTCTTTTCTCAAAACTTTGACTCTGGCAGTTAACAACAATGTGTCCTTGATAACCACAGTTGTAACACACTCTGTTATCATACCATTCACCACTTTCATACCAAACACTTAAATCATGACATTGATTTGCTTTGTTGTAATCATGACTTCTCCTTTTTCTATCATCATAATGATTTGTCTCTGAAAAATCTTCATTCCTTCTTCTTCCATAAACTTGATTTGACTTTTGGCCACTGTGGTCAAACCTGCACCACTTATTACCAACTTTTTGTGAGTTTTGATTTTCAACTTTTTGTGGTTTTTTATAATGATTGGATGATTGAACTGATGATCTTTTATTTTTGTTTTGAAAATTTTCTGAATTTTTAACATTTTGTTTTTGTTCTACATTCTTCTTAACAGGTTTTTGCTTTGAGCATTCACCTATTTCAGTAGACTGTAAAACAGTATCTTTAAATTTTTCTTTTAATTCCAAAAATATTTTTCTTTTCTCATTTTCATCATCAGTTTTCTCATAACAATCTTCAATTATGACTTTGTCATAATTTGTGACATTGTCACTTATTGGAACTGAATTGATCGGATTTGGACATAATTAATCAAACATCGCTGATGATGTCACAAAACCTTTCAATTTCTTCTCTAAATCATCAATTTTATTTCTAGCAATGTCAACTTCTTTCTCAAGTTGAGTGATTCTCTCAAGATGAGAATTTATTGCCTTTTCATTTGCAATTTTATTTTCTTCAAAAACATATTTTTCTTTTTCTAAAACTTTTATTTGATTTTGAAAATCTGTTTCTTTTTCTTTTAAAACTTCATTTTCTAATTTTATCCAAGAAACATCTTTATTTTCAATTTTAATCTTTTCAAAATCTTTTTCAATTTTCAATTTTTCATTTTCAAAAACTGTTATTTTATTTTGAATATCTTTTTCATTTTCTTTTAAATTTTTGTTTTCCAATGTCAAACTCTCTACATCCTTCAAGAGTTTAACATTGTCTGCTTCAGATTTATCACATTTTGAGCACCTTCACATTTTGAACTTTCATTTATCTCAGATTCTTCTTTCTTTGACATTCCCTCTGTCTTCGTCTTGTATGTTCTTGCAAGAAAGATTTTAACAATATCAACAGGATTCAAGTTTTCATCTAAAAAACAACCTCTCTTAAAATCATATTTCATGACAGATCTTGCACTAAAACCTATTCTAATTCTTCTGATTATTTCAAGAATCACATCCAAACTTATATTTTCTAAGTTCTTTTCGATTTCGTTTATCAACTCTTTCTTTTTCTTCTCATTCTCAAAATTGTGTGTTCTAAGCTCTCTGATGAAATCATTTGGACTAAACTTTGAGAACCTAGAATCCTTTTTCAGTTTAATCAAAAATTCATCCCACTCTGAAGGTAATGCATCTGCAAATTTGGATATCTTTTCAGCATTTGACATCTTTATCCCATATCTTTTCAAATTGTCAAGTAATTCATCATACCTCTTTTCCAACTCATTAAACTTTTCATATTTCCTACACAGAAAATATTCAGATCTTTTAATCCAAGCATCCTTTTTCTCATCTTCTTTCCTGTAATCCCAATACATATCAAACCACTCATTTATTCTTTCAAGTTTAACATTTTCCTTTTCATCAAACATCTTGACCAAATTTTAAAACAATCTGATTTGACGTGAATTGACACTTTCACACGAAATACCAACTTTTAAACTGAATCATTTTCAAACGAGATAACAGCCTTCAAACGGAATAAGCTTTCACACGAAATAAGCCTTTTCAAGCGAAATATCTCTTCACACGAAATTACAATTCAAATGGAATCAAGTCACTTTGAAGCGGAATAGCTAATTTCATTTGAACTCTCAAACGCAATCTGATTCGTTTGAAATCAGTGGCAGTTTCAAACGAAATCAGTCATTTTGGAGCGAAATCACTAATTTCGTGGGGACACTCAAATGGAATTAGTGATTCCGTGTAAAATGAGATTCACTTTCAAACGGAATTAACCAAAAGAGCTAATTCCGTACGAAATCACACGTGCAGTTTCGAGCGGAATTAGGATGACCTCAGCACTGTCGATCATAATTTCGTCAAATTGATCCTGTTTTACTTCGAATTAAGGTCCAATTTTTTCAAGAATTAGTTAAAACTGTGTTTCGCGTATAATATGTGAAAATTAAGACATTTTGTCTGTAAAATCTCGTTTAATTTTGAAAAGAAGGAGTAGAAGTCAGATTTTCAAGCTGAATTTGTATAAACTCTTCGTCCTAAGCTCTGATACCACTTGTTGGATCGTCGTGTGACCCTAACGAGTCAATCTGAAGAGTTCAGAATCAATATCAAAGGCGGAATCAGTGATATTGATGTGAACAGAGCTTGATACTTCCTAATTATCTTCTTTTATTGATTTCCAAAGCTTTTACAAATCAAATAACAATCCGGCAGCACCTCGACTCTGAATCAAATGATCTAATTCCGTTTCAAATGACATAGTCACTTCAGTATTTATAGGCGACTAATTCCGCTTGAAAGGGTTCAAACGAGACTTAATTCCGTGCGGAATTAACTCAAGCGGTATTACGTTTCAAGCGGGATTATCATTCCGTTCGGAATTATAATTCCAAGCGGAATTATAATTTCAAGCGGAACTACCTATAAACTTGATTTCTCATTTTGCGTGCCCTGATCTATCTAATACAATACAAGACTCGATAAAGAAGAAGTTAACAGACATCAGTGCACCAACAAGAACCCTGAATGTCATGCGCCGTCTTGTAACTATGAGACAACAATAGAACCTACAGAACAGGTTGAACCAAATGTTGAACAGGTAGAAATTGAACCAGTGGTTGAACATGTTGAACCACCAGGTGCAGCAGAGACAACCGGAAGATACTCTCTTCCTCCTAGAGCCAATAGAGGGGTTCCTCCAAAACGATACTCCCCAGAGAGGGAAACCAGAAATTCAAGGTATCCTGTTGCTAATATGGTCAACGGGAACTTATCTAACAGTGCTAAAACATTTGTTACTTCACTATACTCTGAACAAATACCTAATTCCGTAATGGAAGCTCAAGGTAAGAAGAACTGGGAAGAAGCAATGGAAGTGGAGATGTGTGCTCTTATGAAAAACAACACATGGGAGAAGTGCAATTCCTCCTAAAGGAAAGAAAACAGTTGGATGCCGGTGGGTGTATTCAATCAAGTATAAACTAGATGGTTCCATTGGGCGATACAAAGCTCGGCTTGTAGCCAAGGGTTACACTCAGACGTATGGGATCGATTATTCTGAGACATTTTCTCCGGTTGCAAAAATGGATACCATCAGAGTTCTCTTCTCGGTAGCAGCCAATAAGGAGTGGCCTCTTTACCAGTTTGATGTTACAAACGCCTTTCTCCATGGAGACCTAACAGAAGAAGTCTATATGGAAGCACCTCCAGGGTTCTCAGGGGGTTTTAAAGAAGGGGAAGTTTGTCGGTTGAAAAAGTCCCTTTATGGGCTAAAGAAGTCTCCTCGGGCATGGTTTGGAAAGTTCACCTTGGCCATGAAAGAGTATGGGTATCACCAAAGTAACGCTGATCATACTCTGTTCCTCAAGAGAAGAAACGGTCTTGTAACTTGTTTGATCATATATGTAGACGACATGATTATTACCGGAGATGATATAGAAGAAATAGCACGGCTGAAAAGAAATCTGTTTTCAAAGTTTGAAATGAAAGACCTTGGGAATCTCAAGTATTTCCTCGGGATAGAAGTTCTCAGGTCTAAACGGGGGATTTTCATCTGCCAAAAGAAGTATGTCCTTGATCTCCTAGCAGAAACTGGGTTGGTTGATTGTAAACCAGCAGATACTCCAATGGTAGTGAACCAAAATCTTCACATGGAACTCAATGGAGAACTTGCAGATAAAGAAAGGTATCAACGGCTCGTGGGCAAGTTAATTTATCTCTCTCACACTAGCCCTGATATAGCTTATGCTGTTGGAGTGGTGAGTCAGTTCATGCATCAACCTCAAGTTGCCCACATGGAAGCTGCTCAGAGAATTTTAAGATATCTCAAGGGAACTCCAGGCCATGGAGTATTGTTCAAAACAAATGGACATTTAAATGTTGAGCTCTATACTGACGCAGACTGGGCAGGAGATAAGGGAAACCGAAGGTCAACATCAGGATATTTTTCTTTGGTTGGTGGAAACCTCGTTACCTGGAGAAGTAAGAAACAGAAGGTGGTTACTCTGTCGAGTGCAGAAGCAGAGTTCAGAGGTATAGCTCGAGGGCTAAGTGAAGTTCTTTGGATTAGGAAGCTCCTAGAAGACATTGGTTTCTCCCAAAAGGCAACACCCAGTAAAATTATGTGCGACAATACAGCTGCAATACAAATCTCAGAAAACCCAGTTCAGCATGATCGAACAAAACACGTGGAGGTAGATCGACATTTCATCAAGGAAAAACTGGTGGAAAGAATCATAGAGCTCCCGTATATATCAACAAAAGATCAACTCGCAGATATTCTCACAAAAGCAGTCAACGGAAACGCTTTTAGTAGCTGTTTGAGCAAGTTAAGTATTGGTGACCCCACTACTCAACTTGAGGGGGAGTGTCGAAAAGAAGAAAAAAATAGTATAGGGGCTAGTGTGTAATATGGTGTTCTATATAAACACCATCTTTGTGTAACCCTATTCTTGTACAAACATTTTATCAGTACAATCTCAATACAATTCAACCCCAATCACTATGTTTGATCTATACTAGACAACATGGTATCAGAGCAGGTTTCTGATTCTTGAAACCGATTTGCTCATCACCTACAATTGATCTTCGTCTGGAAAGCAAATCAAAATCAATCTACAATTTATCCTAGCCTATTCAATCTCAAACCAGAAAAACCAAAAGCAAACTTCGAAAAAATCGTTTATCAATCTTTGCAAAACTCATCCACAAACAGTTCAAAAAAAAAAAACCCCAGAGAGAGTCCTTCAGCCGGCCGCACCTACTTCCGACCAAACTTGTTCATCAAGCAAACATCAAACCAGCAGATCCGTTCCAGCAAACCTGTTTGTGATAACGGTGGATTGCCGGATTTCCGATTGCAGTGATTTTAGGGGGTTCGCTGTGAATCTCGAACTTCACGAAGACCTCCATAGCATCACACGGAACATCTGGAATCGTAATCGCTCAAGCCGCTGCAAAAAAAAAAACTCAATCCCAATCATTTCGCTGCTTTCCATAAAATCTTGACGGTTCCTGTTCAAATCATCTCATTTGTTCAAGTTTCATTTTATCTTGAAAGTTCCTTTTTGATAATTACGCTGTTAATAAATACTCCTTGGTTCCTTTTATCTTCAAAGATTCCTTTTTGATAAATACAGATTATTTTTTTAATTGAAAGTTTCCTACTTGATAATTACGCTGTTGGTAGCGGATTTGTGGTTTGCGGGCAACTTTAAATCTTGAACGCGCGTTCAAGTTGCCCAGCGTATTTAATAAATACGCCGGTAAGTTAACGTCTGTCTCGGGCATCGTTATTCTGGCCGATTTTCGCTCCACCAGCATATTTGTTCCCAGTGTAATTGTTAAATCTTGAACGCGAGTTAAAGTGTCCAGCATATTTATTAAATACGCTGGTCTGCTGTCTTATCCGTAGTGACAGTATCAAAAAAAAAATGGAAATGACTCATGGGAAAAACAGTTCTTGGATATTCGATTCTGGTGCCACTGACACCATGACATTTGAACCGTTGGACATACAGTCAATGTCCAATCCTCAAAAAACTCAAATCCATACCGCAAACAATGGAATGATGAAAGTAAAAGGAGGTGGGACTATTGAAATTTCACCAACTATGAAATCATCAAATTGTCTCTATGTTCCATCATTATCACACAAACTGCTCTCCATTAGCCATATTACCAAAGAGCGGAATTGCACAGTACTAATGCACCCTACTTTTTGCCTTCTACAGGATATCAGGACGGGTATTATACTATGTGGATGAAGTGGCTCAACAGGGTACTGTGATGTTGGCTCATGGAACTAAAAACCGGGAAGCCTGGCTATGGCATAGACGTTTGGGGCATCCATCCCATGGCTATTCGCACCTTTTGTTTCCAAAACTCTTCCCTTCAAATGGAAAAATAGATTGTGAAACCTGTTTTCGTGCTAAAAGCCATCGACAACCGTTTAAACCTAGCAATACGAAAGTTGCTTCACATTTTTCACTAATCCATTCTGATGTGTGGGATCCTGCTCCTGTGATGGGGGGCAGGGTCTTCGGTACTTTATACTATTCGTGGATGATTGCACTCGCATGACATGGGTATATTTTTTGAAAAACAAAGCCAAAGTTTACGAAAAATTTATCACATTTTATGCAATGATTCAAACTCAATTCCAAACTCAAATCCAAATCCTTAGATCCGACAATGGGGGGGAATTTGTCAATACATCCATGAAACATTTCTTTAAAACCGAAGGATTAGTTCATCAAACCTCTTGTTCTCATACCCCCGAACAAAACGGTGTTTCCAAACGGAAAAACCGTATTATTCTTGAAATGACTCAAGCCCTTTTGATTGAATCTCAGGTTCCTAAATCTTTCTGGCCGGAGGCAGTTGCAACCTCTGTGTATCTCCTGAATCGGCTTCCCACAAAAACTCTTAAATTTAAGACTCCCTTAGATTGTCTGTCTAAGTCTGCCAGTATTCCCCATCCTCTTACACTTGAACCTCGAATTTTCAGGTGTACCGCATTTGTTCACATACCCAAAGTCAACCGAAACAAGCTCGGCCCATGTGCTGAGAAATGTGTGTTTGTCGGCTATGGGATCGACCAAATAGGTTACCGGTGTTATAATCCAAAAACTCATCAAATGTTCACCACAATGAACGTTGACTTTCTTGAAACAAAATACTTTTATGACACCCAACTCAGTGGTCAGGGGGAGAATGATTGTATAGACCCTCTGAGTTGGCTAACCCAACTTCCCTCATCTGAAGAAGTAACAACAGAACTTCCTCACAGTACTGTGAGTCCTTCAAACACAGCCACACAATTTGCAGAGCACAGTACCACTGAAGAAAGTCCATCCAACGTGATACCTGAGGTAAGAAATACTGAGAACTGTTGGATCATCGTGTGACCCTAACGAGTCAATCTGAAGAGTTCAGAATCAATATAAAAGGCGGAATCAGTGATATCGATGTGACCACAGCTTGATACTTCCTAATTATCTTCTTTTATTGATTTCCAAAGCTTTTACAAATCAAATAACAATCCGGCAGCACCTCGGCTCTGAATCAAATGATCTAATTCCGTTTCAAATGACACAGGCACTTCAGTATTTATAGGCGACTAATTCCACTTGAAAGGGTTCAAACGAGACTTAATTCCATGCGGAATTAACTCAAGCGGTATTACGTTTCAAGCGGGATTATCATTTCATGCGGAATTATAATTCCAAGCGGAATTACCTATAAACTTGATTTCTCATTTTGCGTGCCCTGATCTATCTAATACAATACAAGACCCGATAAAGATGAAGTTAACAGACATCAGTGCACCAACATACTCCCCCTTGGATGTTGACGAAGTCTTTAGCATCCAGTCTTCAGTCATTAGTCTTGATCTATCGTTCTCTGCCCTAAATTGTCTTGACATTGTAAAGCATCCTTCAATTCTTTTATCTTCAAACTCCCCTTTGAATGTTGATCCAGAAAGTAGACTCCCCCTCTAAATAAGCTGGAGCTCGAATTCTGGTTCAATCTTTACACAAACTTTGCCATGGGGATTTTTTCTTTTCTCACAGACTCCCCCTTAAGCTGTGCTGTCGGGATCGTAGTCTGACTTTCACAGGTTCACAATTTCAGGATCAAATCCTGGCTTTATTCTGCATCTGCTCAAGATTTGAAACCTGGTTAACCTGCAGATCCTCTACCCATATCATAAGTTTTCAATATATAACATTTTGGAAAACTCATAGGTAGAAATCTTACATCATCAACAATAATAGATACATCAAGTTCAAATGAATGACCTTGATTAACTAAACATAATTTTTCTCAAAAATATATGTTTTCACAATAATTTCTCAATCAAACTCTCCCAACCCAATGTGGTTCATCATGTTTAGCACTTGGAATTTTGAAAATCAGCTTTCCAACATCAGTTGTCGAAAATCTTTTTGTATTTTTCAAAATTTTATGCTAAAACACACTAAAATCTTTTTGGATTTTTGAGTTTAAAGAAATGCAGTAAAGAAATATATACAAACAATATTTTTGTGAGTTTGTGTAAGAGGATCATATCAGTTCATGAGACAAATCACTGACACCATTAAGCTTTAAACATTTTAAGTTCTAAACGATTCACATAGATTGACCATATAGTTGTCCTCTTAAACTCAATCTAAAACTGTTACGCCCTTAAAAACGAAAAGACCAAAACACATGGAAACTTTAAGTTTTCAACTAGAAACATAATATTTGCATTTTTACCAAAATACCCTTGTAGCTAGTTCGAAATCAACACCTCCCCTAGTCTAGTTATAGGTGTTAATCCGAACTACCCTGTCAAAATAAAAGTTTAAAGTACCTAATTACAAACGACTAAGTTTCTAAAACCATAATTTACATAACCAAAAGATTATTTTCAAGAAGTATAAGTTTAACAAAAATATTGTTTCAAAAGGGCGAATACTTCGGAAGCGCATAGTCGAGTGTACATGTTAGTGTTCGCCCCAAGCCTCGCCACGCCACCTATATAACAGATTTACCTACAACACAATCCAATTTAACTAGTTAGTTCTTACAACTTTAATTTAAAATAAAAACCAACATCCATTCTTTTTATTACATAACCACATCACCATTTTACTTTCATTTACCCATTGAACGGGTACTTACTTACTATCTCCGAAAGAGATAATGCATCGCATTAGATAATCCGTTGGCTTCGGATTAGACATAATACCACATACATCATCCCAAATCCATACGTGACGGATTTAGCTACTTTTCTTCTTTCTTACATAACTTCCCATGTATACGGTTAGTTCAAGACCAACCTACCATAACATAACTTCTTCCATAAAACTTCATTCCTTACGACCCGTTTATAGCGGGTTACACTATCGAATACCCATCACCTACGAACTATCATAATTACGATTCTAACATAACAATATCAATTAAACAATAAAGCTTGTATGCATAGAACAACATACCTCGATCCTGTGAGCTGTCCGACCTCCTAGCACTTGAACCTTCTTCTTTTACGCCTACATCAACACATGCATTCATTTAGCCCTACTAAATATCATTTCATTCTTTTACACACTTTTATCATACAACATCTTGTTATTTGTTCTTTTAGGCATTTTATCAAACACTTGGCGGGTTTCGCATTTATAGGACATTTAATTACAAGTATCTTCACATACTAATCTACAAGTTCATAACAATCAAGCAAGTTAATGAGATTCTCTCATCCTACATCATTCATCTATGTTCCATCCATCTAAACGAGTTAAATCACCACAAACCGAACACCAATCGAGTTCTAGTTCATAATCTTAACTTCTATTTGTATATATCACAACATTAATCATAGTTGGGTAGAAACCCATTTCCTAAAGTTCATGATTTCAAGAAATTCAACTTACCACTTTGTTATTCACACCTTGATGACCAAGGATTCGCGTTCCTACAATCGTTCGGGCTTGAAATCACCTTCAATTTGATGGAATTAGTGAACTAGGGTTTGGGGTGTTCTTGTCTCTTTTCCTGGATAACATCACGCACACACTAGAAGTGTCTAGTGTGTGTGTTATTTAATTTAACTAGTCTTCCTTTTTAATTTTTTTCAAGTTTAGTCCCTCGGTTCCTGTCGTTTATTTATTTTAGCCCAAACCTTCATTTCATTTACTATTTTAGAGAAAATAATTAGATTATATATTTTTGGGGTGTTACAAGTCTACCCCTCTTAGAAAAAGTTTCGTCCCCGAAACTTGAACACATATAAAAATCAACATTTACGTACCGAATAAAGAAGGGTAATGCTTTCGCATTTCATCTTCCGACTCCCATGTAAGTTCCGACCCCTTCCGGTGTTGCCATTGTACTAGAACTTGTCTAATGGCCTTATTGCGAAGATTCTTTACCTTAAAATCTTTAATGGCTATCGGTCTTTCAACATAGTTTAAGCTCTCATCTACTTCAATGTCATCAAGAGGTACGATCGCCAATTCATCCGCAAGGCACTTTCTTAGTTGTGATACATGGAAAGTGCTATGGATCCCATCTAATGAAGACGGTAATTCTAGACGATACGCCACTTTCTCCACTCGAGCCAAGATTTTAAATGGCCCAATATAACGAGGCCCCAATTTACCCCGTTTACGAAAACGGATTATACCTTTCCATGGGGATACTTTTAATAAAACATAGTCTCCTACTTGAAATTCGATAGGACGCTTTCTCTTATCCGCATATGCCTTTTGCCTATCCTGAGCCGCCTTTAATCGAGCTCTAATTAGATCAATCTTTTCGTTGGTCATTGCTATCAATTCGTTAGGCGCGAGCTCCCTTTGTCCTACTTCCCCCCAACATACGGGAGTCCTACACTTTCTTCCATATAACAGTTCATAAGGTGCCATTTTGAGACCACTATGATAACTATTATTGTAAGAAAATTCCACTAGTGGTAAATGGTCATCCCAACTTCCCCCAAAATCTAGCGCGCATGCTCTTAACATATCAATAAGCGTCTGAATCGTTCTTTCCGATTGACCGTCAGTCTGCGGGTGGTAGGCGGTACTTATGTGCAGTTTCGTGCCCATACTTTCATGGAACTTCAGCCAATAACGAGAGGTAAATCTCGTATCCTGATCTGAAACTATTGACACAGGCACCCCGTGTCGAGATATTATTTCATTCACATACACTTCCTCCATCTTTTCTGATGAGTAGACCTCTCAAATTGGTAAAAAGTGTGCACTCTTTGTGAGCCGGTCCACTATTACCCATATCGTATCATGCCCCTTTTTCGTTCTAGGTAACTTAGTTACCAAATCCATCGTTAACTCCTCCCACTTCCATACTGGAATTTCCAAGGGTTGTAACTCTCCATAGGGTTTCTGATGTTCCGCCTTCACTTGTGAGCACGTCAGACATTTCGCGACATACTTGACGATATCGCGCTTCATACCGGGCCACCAATAATTTGCTTTCAAGTCATAATACATTTTTGTAGCCCCAGGGTGAATGGAATACCGTGACTTATGAGCTTCTTCAAGTAGCGCTGTCTTGACCTCACAAAACCTTGGTATCCAGATCCGACCAAATCTTGTTTTAAGCCCGTTCGAGTTTTCTTCAAATTTCTCTGCTATTCCCTTTGTTCTTTCTTTCTTTGGATCCCCTGCCTCTAGTGCTTTTATTTGAGCATCTCTTATCCTTTCAAGGAGGTGAGGCGTAACTGTCATCTTCATGGATTTTACATGAATCGGGCGTGGATATTCTTTTCGGCTCAACGCATCAGCTACGACGTTTGCTTTTCCCGGGTGATATAAAATATCACAGTCATAATCTTTTATCAGTTCTAACCATCTTCGTTGTCTCATATTCAAATCTTTCTGTTTGAAGAAATATTTGAGACTCTTATGGTCCGAGTAGATCTTGCATTTTACCCCATACAGGTAATGCCTCCAAACCTTTAAGGCGAAAACCACCGCTGCCAATTCTAGATCATGAGTCGGGTAGTTTACTTCATGTGGTCTGAGTTGTCTTGAAGCATACGCGATAACCTTTCCCCTTTGCATTAAAACACATCCCAAGCCTTGACGTGACGCGTCTGAATAGACAACCAAATCTTCCGTTCCATCGGGTAATGTTAGCACCGGAGAACTCGATAATTTCTCTTTTAATACTTAAAAAGCTTCTTCTTGTTCTTTATCCCACACAAACTTTCCTTCCTTCTTTCCTTCCTTCCTCGTCAGTTTAGTCATTGGTAATGCAATCTTTGAGAAATCTTGAATAAACCTTCTATAATAACCGGCAAGGCCTAGAAAACTCCTTACTTCGGTTGGGTTTTTCGGAGGAACCCACTTTAATACGGCCTCAATCTTTGCTGGATCTACTAAGACACCTTCTGAATTTATTACGTGACCTAGAAACTGCACCTCCCTGAGCCAAAAGGCACACTTTGAGAACTTTGCATAAAGTTTTTCTCTACGGAGGGTTTCAAGTACCTCACGTAGGTGTCTTGCATGATCGGCCTCATTCCGGGAGTAAACCAAAATGTCATCTATGAACACAATTACAGACTTGTCTAACATAGGTCGACATACTCGGTTCATAAGGTCCATAAACGCGGCTGGAGCGTTCGTCAACCCAAAGGACATGACCAAGAATTCATAATGTCCATACCGAGTTCTAAATGCAGTTTTTGCCACGTCCTCCTCTCGCACCCTTACTTGATGATAGCCCGAACGTAAATCTATCTTTGAAAACCAACTTGCCCCTTACAACTGGTCAAAAAGATCATCAATTCTGGGTAAGGGATAACGGTTCTTCACGGTCAATTTATTCAGCTCCCGGTAGTCGATGCACATACGCATCGACCCATCTTTCTTCTTTACGAAAAGAACAGGTGCTCCCCAAGGCGATACACTCGGACGTATAAAGCCCTTATCAAGTAGGTCTTGCAATTGTGTCATTAGTTCCCTCATTTCGGTGGGAGCCAGTCTATATGGGGATTTAGCCACCGGTTGCGCACCCGGATTTAATTCAATACGAAATTCTATTTCGCGTTCGGGTGGAAGCCCCGGCAACTCCTCCGGAAACACATCCGGATATTCGTTCACTACTGCCACGTCTTCGATCTTAGGAAGGCTTTGATGAACATCTATTACATAGGCTAGAAATGCCTTACTTCCATTACACACGTACTTGCAGGCTTGGACAATATTGCATAACTTTGCCTTTACATTTCTCTCTCCTTGAATACTTAACCATCTCCCACTCGGAGATTGCACGCGTATTGTCTTACTTTCGCATTTAATCTCCGCATGGTGTCGGGCCATCCAGTCCATACCTACTACTACCTTGAATTCTCCTAAGACCATAGGCACACGATCAATATCAAACTCCTCATCCTCTATCGTGAGCTAACAGGTTCTACACACTTCGTGCAACAAATAATTCTTGCTATCAGCTATCTCTACCTCTAATGGTATTTGCATTCTTTCAATCTTAAATGAGGGGTGATTAATTACATCACTCGAAACAAATGACATAGTAGCCCCGGTATTGAATAACACGTACATCGACAAGGAATTTAGCAAGAAAATACCTGACACAACATTTGGATGAGCTTTAGCCTCTTCAGACGTAATTTGAAACATTCTTGCTCTTGCCTTAGGGTTCTCCTCCTTTTTGCCTTCCTTCTTCATTCCCGGTTGGAGCTTGGGACACTCCGCCTTGAAATGACCCTTCTGGAAACAATTAAAACATGTCTTCGTATTCTTAGGGCACCTGTAATGCGGATGTCCCTCTTCCCCACAGTTATAGCATCCCTTCTTACCTAACAGGCACTCCCTAGAGTGAAGCTTTCCACAGTTCTTGCAACGGGGAATTCCACTCTTTGCTTTCTCTTTATTAGCTTGATCTTGAAACTTGCCTTTCTTGGAAGGAATTGGGTTAGACACCTTCTCTGACGGTCTCTTTTCACCTCGCTCCACCTGTCTCTTGAGTTCAATCTCCCTGTCTCGCGCCCAGTTAATGAGTTCGTCAAGAGTTTCACATTTCGAGGGCGTAATAAACTCCCTAAACTCCGCCTTCAACATATCATGGTATCGATTGATTTTCATTCTTTCTGAATTTACGAACTCCTTGCAAAACTTCAGCTTATCCAAGAAAATATTTGTTATCTCATTGATTGTTTCATCGTGCTGTCGGAGGCGCAAGAATTCCTCCTGAATCCTATCGATGGCGGATTGAGGGCAATGGTATTTAGAAAAGGCTCTTTAAATTCCTGCCACGTCATCACTTGAAGTTTATCTTCACCTATCTCTTTACAATGAGCATCCCACCAATCTTTAGCTTGCGATTGCAGTTGACCCGTAGCAAACATTACTTGATCTTCCTTATCACACCGACTCCGGATAAACACGGCTTCTATATTAGAAATTCATCTTTGACATACAATTGGATCTATCTTTCCATCATACGGAGAAGGACTACACGCCATAAAATCCTTATACGTGCATCTTCGTATCTTACTCTTGCTTTTAGACTCTCCAATCATCTCCTTTATTTCATCCATTTTGCTTGTCATTATTGCATCAATCGTTTCCAACACGCGACTCTCCACCTCTTGAACCATTTGCGGAAGTTTGGCTTCAAAAGTATTATCCATCATTTGCGCCATCTTTTCATTTAATGCGTCTTCCCGTGCCATATCGTCATCATTCGAATCCACATGATCCGCCATCTACACAATAAAGTTTTTCGATGGTTTTTAATAAATTTTTAACATCACCTACCCTTGCGGTTCGTTACAAGTTATTCCATAATGTCGTAATAACTTTCACGACCCTACTTACATGATTTATAACCTTCCTAAACAAGTTCATTGGTCAAAATCATCAAAAAAAACAATTTTGCACGTCTAAGGGGGGGTCGCGCGACGCTAGGGGGGCTCGCGTGGCGCGAGGGCCCTTAGCGCGACGCGAGGGTCCTTTTTTTACAGAAACTTCGATGCTGGTTGCTGCATTTTTCTCAAAAATCCCATTTTTCACCTAAACGATCATAACTCACTCAATTTTCATCCGATTTACGATCCGTTTCTTCCTACACGATCGTAATTCCATCCCCCTTCACATAAAGTTAAAATCCGGCACCCGGATTAACTATTTTCGAAATTTTTAAGCTTTCGGCCATTTTCTTGCTTATAAACTTTCAACCCATTCATGGTATATCAACCAAACTTGTCCGTTTGCATACCAATTCTTGCCAATGCCATGCCATAAATATTTTCAATTACACAAGATTCAATTCTTGGGTTCTATGCACTCGTAAACCATTTCGACACATATCATTATTTTAACCCGTTATAAAATTCAAAGCATCTTAAACTTTTACCTCGTTTGCGACCTTGAAGCGAACACACCCATTGCGCGAGCTATCAGTTTGAGCCCAAGCACCTCAACTCGTGCTTGATTCTCTCAAACCTAGGCTCTGATACCAACTTGTTACACCCTTAAAAATGAAAAGACCAAAACACATGGAAACTTTAAGTTTTCAACTAGAAACATAATATTTGCATTTTTACCAAAATACCCTTGTAGCTAGTTCGAAATCAACACCTCCCCTAGTCTAGTTATAGGTGTTAATCCGAACTACCCTGTCAAAATAAAAGTTTAAAGTACCTAATTACAAAGGACTAAGTTTCTAAAACCATAATTTACATAACCAAAAGATTACTTTCAAGAAGTATAAGTTTAACAAAAATATTGTTTCAAAAGGGCGAATACTTCGGAAGCGGATAGTCGAGTGTACATGTTAGTGTTCGCCCCAAGCCTCGCCACGCCACCTATATAACAGATTTACCTACAACACAATCCAATTTAACTAGTTAGTTCTTACAACTTTAATTTAAAATAAAAACCAACATAATCCATTCTTTTTATTACATAACCACATCACCATTTTACTTTCATTTACCCATTGAACGGGTACTTACTTACTATCTCCGAAAGAGATAATGCATCGCATTAGATAATCCGTTGGCTTCGGATTAGACATAATACCACATACATCATCCCAAATCCATACGTGACGGATTTAGCTACTTTTCTTCTTTCTTACATAACTTCCCATGTATACGGTTAGTTCAAGACCAACCTACCATAACATAACTTCTTCCATAAAACTTCATTCCTTACGACCCGTTTATAGCAGGTTACACTATCGAATACCCATCACCTACGAACTATCATAATTACGATTCTAACATAACAATATCAATTAAACAATAAAGCTTGTATGCATAGAACAACATACCTCGATCCTGTGAGCTGTCCGACCTCCTAGCACTTGAACCTTCTTCTTTTACGCCTACATCAACACATGCATTCATTTAGCCCTACTAAATATCATTTCATTCTTTTACACACTTTTATCATACAACATCTTGTTATTTGTTCTTTTAGGCATTTTATCAAACACTTGGCGGGTTTCGCATTTATAGGACATTTAATTACAAGTATCTTCACATACTAATCTACAAGTTCATAACAATCAAGCAAGTTAATGAGATTCTCTCATCCTACATCATTCATCTATGTTCCATCCATCTAAATGAGTTAAATCACCACAAACCGAACACCAATCGAGTTCTAGTTCATAATCTTAACTTCTATTTGTATATATCACAACATTAATCATAGTTGGGTAGAAACCCATTTCCTAAAGTTCATGATTTCAAGAAATTCAACTTACCACTTTGTTATTCACACCTTGATGACCAAGGATTCGCGTTCCTACAATCGTTCGGGCTTGAAATCACCTTCAATTTGATGGAATTAGTGAACTAGGGTTTGGGGTGTTCTTGTCTCTTTTCCTGGATAACATCACGCACACACTAGAAGTGTCTAGTGTGTGTGTTATTTAATTTAACTAGTCTTCCTTTTTAATTTTTTTCAAGTTTAGTCCCTCGGTTCCTGTCGTTTATTTATTTTAGCCCAAACCTTCATTTCATTTACTATTTTAGAGAAAATAATTAGATTACATATTTTTGGGGTGTTACAAAAACTTTCGAAATGCTTACCGATACGTTAAGGTATATTAATTTGCACTAAATTCTTACGAACCCCACGATCTTAGCATATCCCCTCATCATGCAATACACTAACTCAAGTAATGCCTTTAAACTTTCATCAACTGTGATATGTGTAAAAATAAAGCAGAATGTTTAAACATTAACAATCAGGTCGATACTTCCGTATACGCAGAGAAAGTCCAATGTTTAAACAAAATAAGAAAATAAAACAAGTTGAGATTGTTTAGGCTTTAACAACCAGGTCGATACTCCCGTATACGCAGAGGTGATCCAAAGCTTAAACAAAACACCAAAGAAAATAAAGCAGAACGTTTAGGCAATAACATCCAGGTCGATACTCACGTATACGCAGAGGATGTCCAATGCTTAAACAAAATAAAGAAATAAAACAAGTTTAAATCTTTGCAAAATAAAAACACAGAATCACAGTGACTTTCCAGCAAAGTTGTGAAAGCTCACAAACTTAACCGGTTTTTATGCTCTTTTAGTATTCAGCGATTACTGAGTAGGTACACAATCACGAAGGACAATACTAAGTACTATGCTTTCAACCAAGTTTCCCACTAGAACTAAGCTTTTTCATTTAAGTTTGTATCGTTATCGCAAATCTACTAGTCTAGCTGAGCCTATCGTCACATCCTTAGTGAAACCGTTTATCACATTTGACATTTCATTTCTTTAGCATGCTGTGATAGTTCACTGATTTACTATCATTTCCTCTTATTCACAACAAAACTCATTTTTGCTTTTTCAATGTTTTTTGCATTTTCAAATTTTCTAAATTTTTTAAAATTTTTCTCCCCCTAAAATCAAAATATATTTCAATTTTGATTTTCTGGGAAAATTTGAAAACAAACTATACAACGAAAGTGACAACATGATGAGAATTACTTCAATTCTCCATTCACTTGGCTTAAATAATCAGAACTCCCCCTGACAACAAACTATTTTCCCATTATGATTTCAAATTCGGGGTTTCATCACTATTTTCCCATTAATAAAAAATGATTAATCACTTGTAAAGACATATATTTGACATTTTCAGAATCTATCAACAAAACCACTAGAAAGATAGTTATCTCAAGTACAATTTAATGTCCTTGATTAACCACTTGTAAGTCGAAATATCACAGTTACCAACCTGTAGATGCCGATTCCTATTCCCCACTTACCAACCTGGGAGTTCCGGCAAGTCAGGGTTTTATTTGAAAAGATCTACCCAAGCCTGACCGTTCTTGGGTTTGACAGTTTTTACCTTAATACTTGGCTCCTCTGACTTTGTCGAATTAGATTCATTGCCTGATCGTGGCTCCTCTGACTTTGACGAGTCAAAATCATTGCCAGGTGATAACTCTTTTGCTTCCGTAGAAACAAATTCCTTGCCAGAATATGGCTCTTTTGTTTTCTCAGAAACAAATTCATCGCCATTCTCTATTGGAACCCAATCCTTACAATGTTTAACCTTTCCAAATTTATCAATCTGTGATGTGCATGATCTTTCACAATCTTTGTTATACTTAAAAACTTTGATAAAGACTTTTTCGGAAAAATTAACTTTGATTTTTCATTAGTTTGATTAGTTAATTTTTATTTCTTTATCACCCCTTTTGTCCTCAGATTTGTATCTGATGAGTTCGTTTTGCTTAACTGAACCTTTTTTGTTGAGCAGATCGATTCATCAGAACTTTTATCTGATTTACCAGTTGTACCCGAGGACAAAATCTTATCGAGATACTCCCTCGCTTTCTTCCTTTTCTTTCTCAGTCTGTCTTTCTGCCCTTGTGATAACTTCACTTTTTGTTTTTTCACTTTCTGTCTTATGGGCTTTTCTTCAATTTTGACTGAGTTCTTCACTATTTTCTGAGATTCAGCCCTCAATCCTCTCCTTGATCTCATTGGGCAATCTTTGGCAATATGACATTTGATTTGACATTCATAGCATCTTCTTTTCTCAAAACTTTGACTCTGGCAGTTAACAACAATGTGTCCTTGATAACCACAGTTGTAACACACTCTGTTATCATACCATTCACCACTTTCATACCAAACACTTAAATCATGACATTGATTTGCTTTGTGGTAATCATGACTTCTCCTTTTTCTATCATCATAATGATTTGTCTCTGAAAAATCTTCATTCCTTCTTCTTCCATAAACTTGATTTGACTTTTGGCCACTGTGGTCAAACCTGCACCACTTATTACCAACTTTTTGTGAGTTTTGATTTTCAACTTTTTGTGGTTTTTTATAATGATTGGATGATTGAACTGATGATCTTTTATTTTTGTTTTGAAAATTTTCTGAATTTTTAACATTTTGTTTTTGTTCTACATTCTTCTTAACAGGTTTTTGCTTTGAGCATTCACCTATTTCAGTAGACTGTAAAACAGTATCTTTAAATTTTTCTTTTAATTCCAAAAATATTTTTCTTTTCTCATTTTCATCATCAGTTTTCTCATAACAATCTTCAATTATGACTTTGTCATAATTTGTGACATTGTCACTTATTGGAACTGAATTGATCGGATTTGGACATAATTAATCAAACATCGCTGATGATGTCACAAAACCTTTCAATTTCTTCTCTAAATCATCAATTTTATTTCTAGCAATGTCAACTTCTTTCTCAAGTTGAGTGATTCTCTCAAGATGAGAATTTATTGCCTTTTCATTTGCAATTTTATTTTCTTCAAAAACATATTTTTCTTTTTCTAAAACTTTTATTTGATTTTGAAAATCTGTTTCTTTTTCTTTTAAAACTTCATTTTCTAATTTTATCCAAGAAACATCTTTATTTTCAATTTTAATCTTTTCAAAATCTTTTTCAATTTTCAATTTTTCATTTTCAAAAACTGTTATTTTATTTTGAATATCTTTTTCATTTTCTTTTAAATTTTTGTTTTC
The DNA here is from genome assembly GCA_030545235.1 of Helianthus tuberosus. Classification (NCBI taxonomy): domain Eukaryota; kingdom Viridiplantae; phylum Streptophyta; class Magnoliopsida; order Asterales; family Asteraceae; genus Helianthus; species Helianthus tuberosus. The sequence goes on from JARYGA010022949.1 coordinate 737,583, forward strand.
CAATGTCAAACTCTCTACATCCTTCAAGAGTTTAACATTGTCTGCTTCAGATTTATCACATTTTGAGCACCTTCACATTTTGAACTTTCATTTATCTCAGATTCTTCTTTCTTTGACATTCCCTCTGTCTTCGTCTTGTATGTTCCTGCAAGAAAGATTTTAACAATATCAACAGGATTCAAGTTTTCATCTAAAAAACAACCTCTCTTAAAATCATATTTCATGACAGATCTTGCACTAAAACCTATTCTAATTCTTCTGATTATTTCAAGAATCACATCCAAACTTATATTTTCTAAGTTCTTTTCGATTTCGTTTATCAACTCTTTCTTTTTCTTCTCATTCTCAAAATTGTGTGTTCTAAGCTCTCTGATGAAATCATTTGGACTAAACTTTGAGAACCTAGAATCCTTTTTCAGTTTAATAAAAAATTCATCCCACTCTGAAGGTAATGCATCTGCAAATTTGGATATCTTTTCAGCATCTGACATCTTTATCCCATATCTTTTCAAATTGTCAAGTAATTCATCATACCTCTTTTCCAACTCATTAAACTTTTCATATTTCCTACACAGAAAATATTCAGATCTTTTAATCCAAGCATCCTTTTTCTCATCTTCTTTCCTGTAATCCCAATACATATCAAACCACTCATTTATTCTTTCAAGTTTAACATTTTCCTTTTCATCAAACATCTTGACCAAATTTTAAAACAATCTGATTTGACGTGAATTGACACTTTCACACGAAATACCAACTTTCAAACGGAATCATTTTCAAATGAGATAACAGCCTTCAAACGGAATAAGCTTTCACACGAAATAAGCCTTTTCAAGCGAAATATCTCTTCACACGAAATTACAATTCAAATGGAATCAAGTCACTTTGAAGCGGAATAGCTAATTTCGTTTGAACTCTCAAACGGAATCTGATTTCGTTTGAAATAAGTGGCAGTTTCAAACGAAATCAGTCACTTTGGAGCGAAATCACTAATTTCGTGTGGACACTCAAACGGAATTAGTGATTCCGTGTAAAATGAGATTCACTTTCAAACGGAATTAACCAAAAGAGCTAATTCCGTGAGAAATCACACGTGTAGTTTCGAGCGGAATTAGGATGACGTCAGCACTGTCGATCACAATTTCGTCAAATTGATCCTGTTTTACTTCGAATTAAGGTCCAATTTTTTCAAGGATTAGTTAAAACTGTGTTTCGCGTATAATATGTGAAAATTAAGACATTTTGTCCGTAAAATCTCGTTTAATTTTGAAAAGAAGGAGTAGAAGTCAGATTTTCAAGCTGAATTGGTATAAACTCTTCGTCCTAAGCTCTGATACCACTTGTTGGATCGTCGTGTGACCCTAACGTGTCAATCTGAAGAGTTCAGAATCAATATCAAAGGCGGAATCAGTGATATCGATGTGAACACAGCTTGATACTTCCTAATTATCTTCTTTTATTGATTTCCAAAGCTTTTACAAATCAAATAACAATCCGGCAGCACCTCGGCTCTGAATCAAATGATCTAATTCGGTTTCAAATGACACAGGCACTTCAGTATTTATAGGCGACTAATTCCGCTTGAAAGGGTTCAAACGAGACTTAATTCCGTGTGGAATTAACTCAAGCGGTATTACGTTTCAAGCGGGAATATCATTCCGTGCGGAATTATAATTCCAAGCGGAATTATAATTTCAAGCGGAATTACCTATAAACTTGATTTCTCATTTTGCGTGCCCTGATCTATCTAATACAATACAAGACTCGATAAAGACGAAGTTAACAGACATCAGTGCACCAACAAGAACCCTGAATGTCATGCGCCGTCTTGTAACTATGAGACAACAATAGAACCTACAGAACAGGTTGAACCAAATGTTGAACAGGTAGAAATTGAACCAGTGGTTGAACATGTTGAACCACCAGGTGCAGCAGAGACAACCGGAAGATACTCTCTTCCTCCTAGAGCCAATAGAGGGGTTCCTCCAAAACGATACTCCCCAGAGAGGGAAACCAGAAATTCAAGGAATCCTGTAGCTAATATGGTCAACGGGAACTTATCTAACAGTGCGAAAGCATTTGTTACTTCACTATACTCTAAACAAATACCTAATTCCGTAAAGGAAGCTCAAGGTAAGAAGAACTGGGAAGAAGCAATGGAAGTGGAGATGTGTGCTCTTATGAAAAACAACACATGGGAGAAGTGCATTCCTCCTAAAGGAAAGAAAAAAGTTGGATGCCGGTGGGTGTATTCAATCAAGTATAAACCAGATGGTTCCATTGGGCGATACAAAGCTCGGCTTGTAGCCAAGGGTTACACTCAGACGTATGGGATCGATTATTCTGAGACATTTTCTCCGGTTGCAAAAATGGATACCATCAGAGTTCTCTTCTCGGTAGCAGCCAATAAGGAGTGGCCTCTTCACCAGTTTGATGTTACAAACGCCTTTCTCCATGGAGACCTAACAGAAGAAGTCTATATGGAAGCACCTCCAGGGTTCTCAGGGGGTTTTAAAGAAGGGGAAGTTTGTCGGTTGAAAAAGTCCCTTTATGGGCTAAAGCAGTCTCCTCAGGCATGGTTTGGAAAGTTCACCTTGGCCATGAAAGAGTATGGGTATCACCAAAGTAACGCTGATCATACTCTGTTCCTCAAGAGAAGAAACGGTCTTGTAACTTGCTTGATCATATATGTAGACGACATGATTATTACCGGAGATGATATAGAAGAAATAGCACGGCTGAAAAGAAATCTGTTTTCAAAGTTTGAAAAGAAAGACCTTGGGAATCTCAAGTATTTCCTCGGGATAGAAGTTGTCAGGTCTAAACGGGGGATTTTCATTTGCCAAAAGAAGTATGTCCTTGATCTCCTAGCAGAAACTGGGTTGGTTGATTGTAAACCAGCAGATACTCCAATGGTAGTGAACCACAATCTTCACATGGAACTCAATGGAGAACTTGCAGACAAAGAAAGGTATCAACGGCTCGTGGGCAAGTTAATTTATCTCTCTCACACTAGCCCTGATATAGCTTATGCTGTTGGAGTGGTGAGTCAGTTCATGCATCAACCTCAAGTTGCCCACATGGAAGCTGCTCAGAGAATTTTAAGATATCTCAAGGGAACTCCAGGCCATGGAGTATTGTTCAAAACAAATGGACATTTAAATGTTGAGCTCTATACTGACGCAGACTGGGCAGGAGATAAGGGAAACCGAAGGTCAACATCAGGATATTTTTCTTTGGTTGGTGGAAACCTCGTTACTTGGAGAAGTAAGAAACAGAAGGTGGTCACTCTGTCGAGTGCAGAAGCTGAGTTCAGAGGTATAGCTCGAGGGCTAAGTGAAGTTCTTTGGATCAGGAAGCTCCTAGAAGACATTGGTTTCTCCCAAAGGGCGACACCCAGTAAAATTATGTGCGACAATACAGCTGCAATACAAATCTCAGAAAACCCAGTACAGCATGATCGAACAAAACACGTGGAGGTAGATCGACATTTCATCATGGAAAAACTGGAGGAAAGAATCATAGAGCTCCCGTATATATCAACAAAAGATCAACTCGCAGATATTCTCACAAAAGCAGTCAACAGAAACGCTTTTAGTAGCTGTTTGAGCAAGTTAAGTATTGGTGACCCCACTACTCAACTTGAGGGGAGTGTCGAAAAGAAGAAAAAAATAGTATAGGGGCTAGTGTGTAATATGGTGTTCTATATAAACACCATCTTTGTGTAACCCTATTCTTGTACAAACATTTTATCAGTACAATCTCAATACAATTCAACCCCAATCACTGTGTTTGCTCTATACTAGACAACAAATAAAATGTTTTATGTTTTTAAGTTAAGTAAGGTAGATATGATATGATTTAAAAATAACGAAATAAAATAGTTTTTTTTTGTTGTTGAGAAAAATAGACTTCCAAGGTCAAGTTAAAATACACCCAGGGAAGGTGTTAAGCATTGTTAAAGATATTAACATATTAAGATATACCCAAGGAAGGTGTTAAGCATTGGTAAAGATATTAACATATAACATAAGTTTTAATACTTTATAAGTTTTGATACAAGCCTTTAACATTTTTTTATGAGGGATAAATTGCTGGGCTGATAACTGGGCTTGTAGCAGTGGGCTTATAGCTGTGTGGATAGTAGTAGATGGGCTAAAGTGTGGCTGTTCTTATTGAATTGTTACTGGGCTTAAAATATCTTAGACACACAGTATTTCGCAACAATTATAGATGCTATAATTAGAGGTGCACAACAAACCCGAACCTGAACCCGAAAAAAAAACTCGAACCCGGGTATTAGAAAAACCGGGTTTTTTAAACCCGAACCCGACCCTACCCGTAGGGTAGGGACCGGGTATGCATATTCTGTTCAATGCCCGAACCCGAACCCCGGTTTTTTCGTACCCGGTTTGTACCCGGGTTTTCATCATACCCGGTTTTCCATAAAACCCGTAACCGGGTTTTCGTAATACCCGGACCCTTTGTGTACAACAACTTTTTTTGAACGTTTATAGCTTGTATGAGGCTTTTTTGGGCAAATTCCAAGGCATACAATATGTAAATATAAAGGTTTTCATTATATTTCTATGTTTTATGCCAAAGAAATGAATTGAAAAACCCGAACTATACCCGAACCCGAACCATACTCGATCAATACCCGAACCATACCCGACCAATACCCGAACCCTACCCGGGTATTGAAAACCCGAACCTGAACCCGAGTACACGAAGTATAGATTTCCTGGCCAAAACCCGGACCCGAACCCGAACCCGACCCAGATATGACCAATACCCGAAAAGTCAAAACCCAGTCATACTCGTACCCAGGTATATACCCGAACCCAGGTATTAGAAAAAAAAACCTGGTTTATGCACCTCTAGCTATAATAGTTCCAGTTTATTAGAATACCATACAATTACATCAACTTTGAAAGGGTTTTCTCATTCATTTTATAATATATTCACAGTTTGTCTCGAAATATGTTTGTATGATTTAGGATTGTTAGTGTTCTTGCACTTGTTTGAAATTAAAAATTATGAAGTTGAAAGCATCATTATAATGGGTTACATATACCATTATACACGGGTGAAAATAAACACATTGTAACAACAAATCAGAGCACTAAAGTTGACATATTTTTGTAAAGCGTAACTAGACGCACCATGTATAATTACATACATGTATTACATGTGTATCAAAGTTCATTATAACGAGCCAAACTTGAAAATGGATGCACTATTGTAATGGGTTATATGCTCATTATATACATGTGTCTCAAAACTCATAAGAACAATGACCCAAACTTAAAATATTGACATACTGTTGTAAAGGGTTATACGCACATTTAGATACACATGTATTAAAGCTGTTATAATAGAGAATCAAATCGAGGAAGTAGGTGCATCATTGTAATGAATTAGATTATAAGAGTTAAATGTCATTTTACCATGTGATTTTGGCTATTTTGCCAATTTAGTCTAAAAGTTTCATTTTTCATCTGTGGATCCAAAAAGGTTTCATCGTTTCCATTTTAGTCCACTGGGTTAACTGCATCCATTATTTTCGTTAACGAGAAGGGCAATTCGGTCATTTTATATGGCCGAATTGCCCTTCTAGTTAACAAAATTATATATAAAATGACCGAATTGTCATTCTTGTTAACAGAAAAAATGGATGAAGTTAACCAAGTGGAGTAAAATGACAACGATGAAACCTTTTTGGACCCACAGACGAAAAATGAAACATTTGGACTAAACTGCCAAAATTGCCCAAACCACAGGGACTAAAATGACATTTAACTCTAGATATAATATTGTCATCAATGGTCCATCGAGCCCTTCTAAAAAATGTCGGATACTAAAAGATCAAATTAAAAAGCTAAAGAAACACTACTAGAAAATTGGGTTTTTGTGATCGCATTTTTTGTCGCAAAACGATCGCCGTTGCCCTATTGGCTATTGCGACTGTTTTTCGACCGGAAATGTGATCAGAAAAACGCCTGTCGCAATTGCTCTAATGCGACTGAGTTGGACTAAATAGAATCCAAAAATCAGTTTTGTTGTAGGAAATCCATGGGTTCAAGTTTAGGTTTAGTTTAAACGGGTTCTGGACTTGGGTCAGTTTTTGGGCCAAACCATGTACACATTTTGATAAATGGGGTGTGCTCGGGTTAACTTGGCGGGTTAGCAGTGATCCGTTTGTTTTTATAAACTTTTAAATATGTGTGTGTATATATATTTCTCGTATATGCGACCTCTTTAGACGGTCGCAACTTTTGCTTTTTTATCTATATCTCCTATTTGCGACTGTTTTAAATAGTTGCAACTTATGTATATCTCTTTAGACAGCCACATATTTTGCTTTTTATTATATATTTCTCGTATTTAAGGTCGCTTTAGACGATCGCAACTTTTGTTTTTTATATATTTCTCGTATTTGCGACCGCTTTATACGGTCGCAACTTTTATTTGTTTAGTTTTCTCATGTTTGCGACTGCTAAATGGTCGTAACTTTCATTTTTTTATTTTTGCTATTATTTGCGACTGTTTTCCGACCACTATTCAACTTATTTGCAACTGAAAAATGTTGTCGCAAATTTTGTGACGTTTTTGTGACTGAGTCTGGGTTTGTCTGTAATTTTGCAACTGTTTTGATTTTGGTCACAAACTGGTTGCTAATTTTCCGACCGTCTTAGGTAGGTCGCAAACTTTGGTCGCAATTGCCTACTTTTCTAGTAGTGAAAGTTGGATTTACTAAAAGATCATATTAAAAAGCTAAAGAAAGCTGGATTTAGTGGTATAGTTTTGTATTTCCTAAAAGAAAAAAATGGAACAGAAAACTCGGTGAAAACTCTTTTGCTTAATTTTTTTAAAAGTAAAAATACTCTTTTGCTCACTGTTAATACAGTCATAGTTACAAAAATTGTCCATATGGTTTGGTAAATAAACTCCTTTTTTTACAATATTGGTTGTGGTTGGTATTGATAGTGGTGCATGTTACAAAATGAATGTGCATGTTACAAAATGAATACAAAGTGTTAATATGCAATTACGTAATTATGTATGGGCATTGTTTGCTTACATATCATCACATTACTTCTTATTATTTTTAGGTTAAAAGTATTGTGAATACCAGAATCTTCCCATATATATATATATATATATATATATATATGTGTGTGTGTGTGTGTGTTATATATTGGATTAACATCAAGAGAAAATCCCCTTGAGTTGAGTTGTGAGAACTTAGAGAACTCCAACTTCCCATGCGAGTTTTGTCCTTGTTTTTTACACACACATAAATTAAAATGTTACAAACACAGTTGTAAAAAGAATTTTTGAAGTGGTATTTTCAGCCTTTTTTAACATGTTGTAAGAAGCCGCTGACATCAACATGAATCAACATTTACACCACATGTAAGCATTTTTTACTGATGGTGTAAATCAACAAAAAACTATTTTTTATATTTTATTATTATTATTTTTTTGAAAAGTTGATTTTTTAGGATTTTCAGTAAAAATGTTTTTTGAAAAAACATTTTGTAAGGTCGAGTTCGCTAAGTTCTCACCATATATATATATATACATATATATATATACATATATATATATACATATATATATATATATATATATATATATATATATAAAGAGAGAGAGAAACGGGATCAGGAGAAAACGCTCAAAAGTGTGAGAACGATGAGAACGCATCCTGGCCCAACACGTGGCGCGGGACATGAACAGGGTCCGAGGTGTTTTTTTGTCTTTTCAATCTTCTTTTATTTTCCCAACGCGGTATAATTTTTTCTAGCGTCTAAGTTTTTTTTGGCGTTAATTGTATTTATTAAACTTTTTGGCGTTGAATTAATTGTTTTTGTGTCACATATATAATTTTTTGGCGTATAGCGTTTTCTAGTCAATTTTTTGGCGTTTTGTATGATAATTCACTACGAGCCATTAATATTTGCATAAGATTACAATAAGACCAATTTTTTTTTTTGGTGTTTAGTGAATTTTTTTGGCGTTTAATACATTTTACAAGGTGCTTTGCCAACACCCGTTCTCCCAGTTTTTATACTACTAGCATTTTGGAGTTTGTAGTTTTTGGCGTTTTATATATTAATGTATTTTATTTATAAATAATTAGATAACAAAATAACATATCACTTAATATCAAAACAATATAAAATGAAAATAAAAAAAATAAAAAATGGTAATCTAATTTCTCTTCCGAATCTTCACTGTCATCAGCCTCTTTCTTCTTGAATTTGTTTTAGCATATTGAACTTTTTTTGAATACTTTAGCTAGATGCCAACTTTCCTACATAAACCCCGTCTTTTTTAGACGAAACTTGTTAGTGGCATCCTGTTTTTTGGTGTGATATTCTTGTTTGGTGGCATGTCATTGAAGATCAACTCTTGCTTGAATACTATTTATAATAATGGAGTCCAAAATAGCATTTTACACTTGTGTTGATCCCTTCATACCATGCATATAGTCATCAAGAACAAAGTTCACATGATGACATATCATCAGTCTCTTTTTCTTGAATATTTCTCCATCTCATTCAGCAAAATATTATTGAGATAACCCCCTCAGAAGAAGAATCCATTTTCAGTGAAAGCTTTGCCATCTGTGGTTATTTTAACCAACATTTTTTGGCGTTTTAAAGTGATTGGTTTCTAGAGGATATGGCGTTTGTGTTTTCTGGGTGTGATCAATTTTCATTGTGTATAGACCCCTCTCTTATAGGAGTTTTTTGGCGCGTAGTTTAGGTGAGACATTTTTTATTGTAATAAATGATAGTAATAAAGTAACTGTCTTTTCAGTTACTGTTTTTGTATTTACTGTACTGATCAGCTTTTTATCAGTTTTACAGGTGATAGATGTTCCATCTTCTAAGTTTGGCGTTTTTTAAATGGCGTTATGCAGACCAAGATGACAAAATAGAATAACAGAGTAAATAAAATATTAAGTAGTAACAATATTTTTTGTTATTTTTGGCGTTTTTTAAGGAATAACCATTTTTAGTATTTTTTGGCGTTTTTCTAATAAAGAGAGAAATATATGATTTAATTATCTTAAAAAAAGAAAATTACACAGAAGAAAAAAAAAGAGGAAAAAAAATTAAAAGCCTTCATCAGAAGGTACTTTATCCGAAAAGTATCCATCACTTGCGTCATCTTCTTCCTCCTTGGATCTTCATCTGGATCTTCATCCATGTCATCACCTTCACCTTCATTAGCTTCTTGTTCCTGAAGATTCTGAAGCCTCCACTTGAACATGTCTTGCATTAACTCCAATTTTGAGTCTATTTCTGTGTTGGTACAAGTGGCGTTATGCAATTCTTCCATGAAACCAAGACGTTGCTTTGTCATGATGTTTTCTAGCCAGTATACTTCCTGCTCTCCGTTGTCGTAGGTAACGGTCACCATGTCTGTTTCATTATCAAAACGCCATGATGTCATGACAGGGTCCGGCTTCACATCTGCTTTGATTGGTCCAAATTTCCTAGTTAATGCTTTCATAAGCATATGTGTTTCATGGCATTCGTTGTCTGGAGCGATGCCAAGGGATAAGATTCCCCTCTGTATCTCTTCTTCCATCTTCAGAATTGCCCTGACCGTCTTAACATACACCCTCCTTCTGTTGTCAAAATGGAGGACGTATCGCCTGATTCCCCGAGTGTATCTCCACGAAACGATTGTTGCCATTTTTGGCGTTTTGGTTAAGTTGGCGTTTTTGGTTAAAGAAGTTTTTTTCAGAAATGGATAGATTGAAGTTATTATGGAAGCTATGTTTTACCTCGTTTATATAATAAATGTTAATAACTGAAATTCAGTTACTGTGTTGTTTCATCTTCATGTAATATACAACGCGTTTTATCACTAATTTTTGGCGTTTTGTTTTAATGGCGTTTTATTTTTTGAATTACGTTTTATTTTTGTGAATGGAGTTTTATCATTTGATGGCGTTTTGAATATGAGCGGTAAAAGACCCTTTTACCCTTAATGAAGGGCGTCCCACATAATAAAATTGATGTTATTTACGAAAACGCCACCGCACAATTTAGTCCATGGATTGTTTTGATCGGACGACCCATAAGCGTTCTCACAGTTCTCACACTTTCTACCGTTTTCTCTAGATCCTGACGCCATATATATATATATATAGGGTTTGGTTCATTTGTGAACACTTCCCTATTTGTGAACAAAACGAACAAATCCTGGCCATAGATCTTCTTAACTAAACATAAGGGTAGGATTGTCATTTGACATTTATAGTTTTAGTATAATTTTCTTTTTTATTAATCATATTAAGTTATCCTATAATTCTAACCACCCCTATAATCTTGCTATACCACCAGATCCTAAATTCGAATTCAATTCAACAAGAAAAAAAATTGCATTTGTATTTTATCAAATCGTTCTTCATCTTATTCCAGATCATCAATCTGCATACCATAATCAAATTCAAATTAAAGCCCCATCTTCTTCTCTCTCTAGAAGTTAAAAGCTATGACCCTTTTTTTCTTTCGGTGAATTGTTCTACACCTCCATCTTTCCCAGTGATTACATATTCAGGTGATATATCATGGTACCAATTTGAAGTGTATTTTGGTTTTTGTAATTCTCTGTTTTATCCGATAGTGTTTAGTTCAACATTTGTTCCTGTAAAAGCTAGGGTTTTAGATGATTGTGCATATAAGAAGCTTTTTTTTATTCAATTAGGATTGGTTCAAGATGCTTGATTTACATTTGATTTGTGATAGTTTTGTTCTGATTTTGTCAATTTTGTTCTTTATTATAGGGTTCATCCGATTTTGTTCTTTGATTTGTGGTTTATGTTTGATTTGGTTCATAAACAAATTAATACTCTGTTTTACACATACGTATGCTTGTGTTGAAGAGATTATTCATTAGCTGCTATTTTGTTGTAATGATTTATAATGGATAAGTTGTCATTATACACAGGTGTATAATTACGTTATAAAACTCACGGATACACATGTGTATTAACTGTTATACAGTAGTTTTGGTGTTTTGTATTGTATTGTATTGTATTGTATTGTATTGTATTGTATTGTATTGTATTGTATTGTATTGTATTGTATTGTATTGTATTGGAGTTATGTTTAGTTATACAAATATGTATAATCTCATCTGATGTTGCTGATATGTCTGGATTTTGTCGTTGGAATGTTGTTGATTCGACAATACACATATGAATACTCTGTTTTTTTTGGGTTTATTCAATTACACACATATGTATATTGTTTTGTTGTTCTTATGTACATAAACACCTTTTTTGTAGAAATTAATTGTCTGTATAGTAGTTGATTTGTTCGGATTTTGTGAAGGGTACACATATGTATATTCAGTTATATGATTTTTGTAAATATACATATATGTATATTAGTTGTTGTCTGTAAATTGGTCTAATTCTTGTGTGTTTGTTTCTTACAGACGGATGTAATTGTAACCTACTTGAGGAGAGTTGGGCACCCAAGACGTTTGGAGCTTGAAGGTATTCAAGATGGACATTGCGCGGGAGACTATTCGCAATTTTGTCGACTATGTTATACTCGCGATGCACCATATGGAAACGTGGATGGGGATTACAGAAGAGAGATGACGTTGGGTTCCAACAGAACCGAAGAAAATAAAAACCAAAATAACTTTTCTGGACCATATTTTGTGATTTTGTTTTAATTATATTATTCAAATATTTATGAAAAATATTAGACTATTTACTGTTTGTCGCATCTTATTATTTCTAGTTTATACTTGACAGTTGACTATATGTACATATATGTACTGTTTTATTAAGTTGTTGAGTAAACTTTCGTTTTGCTCCCTGTGGTTTGGTCACTTTAACGGTTTTGCCCCAAACCTTTAAAAATAGCCATTTTCCTCCAATAGTTTGCTATGGTTTTTCCATTTTGCTCCCTGTGGGAAGCAAAATGGAAAAACAGACAATTTGGATGGAGTTAGTGGCGGGGAGTAAAATGGAAAAACTATAGCAAACAATTGGAGGAAAATGGCTATTTTTAAAGGTTTGGGGTAAAACCGTTAAAGTGACAAAACCACAGGGAGCAAAACGGAAGTTTACTCTAAGTTGTTTATACAAAAGTCCATATGTGTATAATTGTCGCAACCCCTGACCTCTGCCCGGGAGCGGGTGCCGCGAGCCAGTCAGATGGTATCGGTGTTTATTAATTTGGTAGCGAAAAACTTTCACCAGGACCGTAGTTAGGAAATATTTTATCAGAGTTGAAACATCAAACTTTGTATAATAAAAAAATGGGATAAAACCCAAGTTTTTCATTACAATATAGTTTATAGGGATAAACTCTAGTTTATCAAAATAGAAAACTCCTTTTTATTTAGGTAACTTTTATAGCCACATTTCCAAGCCTTAGTGCTCTACAACTGGCTTCTATTGGCTTTCATATTTTGTTACCTGAAACACGTTTTAAAACATTTTAGCAGCAAGAAATACTGGCGAGTGGATCCTAGTTTAATCAAAATAGTTTTATCACTTTTATAGTATTGAGGGCATCCGCAATTACATTTGCTTATATCTATCCAATTACCCCTTTCCTGGTATTGTCTATCCTGACTGGTTGGTGATGCTACTATTCCAATAGTAACGAGTTTCAAGTAATGTATACAAAACCCCAACATACCGGTAGTAATTGTAGAATCACAAATACTCAATTATTGTTTAAGTGCAATTCAAAATATTTGAGGTTTTGATAAAGCATTTTGACTCACGAAAGTAATTTACAAAAAAAGTGACAAAAAGAGAATGTACTCACTTTGTTTACTTAGGTAAAACTAAAGCTTCCTGGTGTATCTCCTGGTTATTATCTATTAAAATTAAACAATGCACAGGTGTTAGTAAAATAACCCAAATGACATTAACCGTACAACTCGAGACAAAACTCCAATGACTAAGTCAGGCAGAGCCTTGACATGCATTACGGAGTCCTAGATAAATCAGGTGTAACACGAGACAGAACTCCAACGACTGAGTCAGGCAGAGCCTTGACATGCGTTACGGAGCCCTAGATCGATCGTGTAGGGTAACTAATAGGGTTATAATACTTACAACGAGGCAGAGCTTCGCTTTATAGGGTATTATTTCCTGAGAGCTTATACTATCAGAGAGTTAGAGAGAAAGAAAAGAAATGAACTATAAACAAATGAGCCTTGAAGCCCTTTATATAGGCTGATCTAGCAGCGAGTCGCGGCCCGCGACCAAGTTGGCTTCGGCCTTCGCGGCCTGCGAGAGAACATGTGCCGATTATAGCTTTGGCCAGTCATTGGCCTAGCTACACTGAGTCACCGGACACGTGGCGCAATGCCTTGTCCGTCACACAAGGCCAGTCGCGCCCCGCGAGGGACCCAGAGGATTGGGTCGCGGCCCGCGAGCGACTCCTGTTCCTTGTTTTCTTTGATTTTTATAAATATTAAGGTATTTCGGGCTCGTTTCTCTTATACGAGGTATATAAGGAACGTTTTAGGGTCACGTTAAGGGTTCTAGGAGGGTTGTTATATCCTACCCACCTTGTTTTAGATCTCCTCCTCGAGGTCTCCTAGAATAGGTGTGGGTATTTCTTCTGCATCTCTGACTCGAGCTCCCAAGTGTATTCTGGTCCTCTCTTGGAATCCCATTTCACTTTGACCAGAACTAGTCTCTTATGTTTGAGATTCTTGATCTTTCTATCTTCAATCTGAATGGGTTTTTCTACAAACTTAAGTTTCTCGTTTACCTCAATGTCCTTAAGAGGTATCAGTAATGATTCGTCTGCTAAGCACTTTTTGAGATTACATACATGAAACACATCATGTATTCATGCCATTTCCTCTGGCAGTTGTAGCTGATAAGCTACAGGTCCTATCCTTCTAATAATCTCAAAAGGTCCAACATACCTGGGACTTCGCTTTCCTCTTTTAACGAATCTGACTACTCCTTTCCATGGAGAAACTTTTAATAATACCTTATTTCCTACTTGAAATTCTAAAGGTTTTCGTCTGTTATCTGCATAACTCTTTTGACGATCTCGTGCTGCTTTTAGTCTTTCCTTGACTTGAATAATCTTGTCCGTTGTTTCTTGCAGTATCTCTCGCCCAGATAGTTGCCTTTCTCCAATTTTTGCCCAACAGACTGGAGTTCGGCACTTTCGTCCATAAAGTGCTTCAAAAGGTGCAACATTAATTCTTGTATGATAGATGTTATTGTAGGAAAATTCTATTAATGGTAAATGGTCGTCCCAATTTCCCCCGAAATCAATTACACAGGCTCTAAGCATATCCTCCATTGTTTGTATTCTCCTTTCGCTTTGTCCGCCCATCTGTGGATGATAAGTTGTGCTTAGATTTAACCTGGTTTCCATTGCTTTTTGGAAACTTGTCCAAAAATGAGAAGTAAAACGGCTATCTCTATTAGATACAATAGATAAAGGAATTCCATGTAATGAAACTATTTACATATAACTTGGCTAACTGTTCCATACTGAAAGTTTCCTTCATTGGTAAGAAATGAGCAGATTTAGTCAATCTATCAACAATCACCTAGATTGTATCATTTCCTTTTCAAGTCTTGGGTAATTTGGTAACAAAGTCCATTGTTATCAATTCCCATTTCCATATTGGCATTTCTAGTTGCTGTAATAACCCTGAAGGTTTCTGATGTTCAGCTTTAACTTGTGAACATGTCAGACGTTTAGCAACATAGTTTGCTATATCCTTTTTCATTCCTATCCATCATAAATTCTTTCTTAAATCTTGATACATTTTATCACTTCCGGGATGTGTCGTATACTTAGACTTATGTGCTTCTTCTAGAATTCTGTGGCGTAGGTTTCCTTGCTTAGGTATCCACTTTTTTTTTCTTATGGAACTTTCAACTTCCATCTGATCCTTGTTTTAATTCCTTAATCATTCCTTTTAAAACTTCAGCATCGTCCTTGAATGCTGTTTCCTGTACCTATCTAATTTGCTCATTTAAATCTATCTGCAGATTTAAATTAAGAGAGCGCACTCGTTTTGGCTTTTCATGATACTTCAGACTTAAAGCATCAGCTACGACGTTAGCTCTTCCAGCATGATACTAGATATCACAATCATAATCACTAAGAATTTCCATCCAGCATCTCTATCTCATATTTAATTCTTTTTGCCCAAAAATATATCTTAAACTCTTATGATCGGTGATGACAACAAATTTTTTTCCATATAAATAGTGTCTACAAATCTTAAGGGCAAAAACTATGGCTCCTAATTCTAGATCATGGGTTGTGTAATTCTCTTCATGTTTCTTAAGTTGTCTAGAGGCATAAGCTATAACCTTTTGATGTTGCATCAACACACATCCATATCCTAACTTAGACGCATCACAATAGACTACAAAGTCTTCAGTTCCTTCTGGTAATGCGAGTATGGGTGTGTTGGTTAACCTTTGCTTAAGAATCTTTAAGGCTTCTTCCTGTTTGGTCCCCATTCAAACTTAATTGATTTGCAAGTCAGTTTAGTTAATGGAATGGCTATCTTAGAGAAATCTTGGATAAACCGTCTATAATATCCTGCCAGTCCAAGAAAACTTCTCACCTCATTTGGTGATTCAGGGACTTTCCATTTGGTAATCGCCTCGGTTTTTGTGGTATCCACATGAATTCCTTCATGATTAACCAATGTCCAAGTAATTGCACTTCTTGTAACCAGAATTCACATTTTGAGAATTTAGCATAAAGCTTCTCTTTTCTCAATAATGTTAGAAGTGTATGCGGATGCACTACATGTTCCTCTTTACTCTTAGAGTAAATTAGAATATCATCTATAAAGATAATTATGAATTTATCCAGGTATGGTTTACATATCATGTTCATCATGTCCATAAATGTAGCTGGGTCATTGGTTAAACCAAATGGCATGACGGTAAATTCATAATGATTGTACCTTGTTCAGAAAGCAGTTTTAGGAATGTCCTCTTCCTGTACATTCAATTGATGATATCCTGAGTGTTAATCGATCTTAGAAAAGAATCGAGCTCCTTGAAGTTGATCGAACAGATCATCGATTCTCGGTAGTGGGTACCAATTCTTAATCGTAAACTTGTTCATATCTCGGTAGTCAATTCACATACGCATTGATCCGTCTTTCTTCTTAACAAACAAAACCGGCGCTCCCCATGGCGATGAACTAGGTTGTATAAAACCTTTTTCAAGAAGTCCGTTCAATTGTTTCTTCAGTTCCTACATCTCCGTTGGTGCTAATCGATATGGTGCTTTGGCAATCGTTGCCGTCCCTGGTATTAGGTGAATTCTAAATTCATCCTCTCTATCAGGCGGTAATCCAGGTAATTCTTCTGGAAAAACATCTGAGAATTTAGATACTATAGGAATATCTTTTATTTCTTTTCCTTTAGTATTAATGATTACAGAAATCATATATACTATTCCTCCTTTCCTTTCATAACTTGCAGCTTTCATCATAAAGATGGATTTTGTCGACCTAATTGGCTTATCTCCTTTAATTGTGATCTTTTTACCACTTGGTGTACTTACTTGTACTGACTTTTGATCACATAAAATACTGACACGATTGGCTACCAACCAATCCATTCTTAATACAATATTGAATCCGGCTAGATTCATTGGGTAAAGGTTAGCAAAGAAATGATGGTTCAGGATTTCTATTCTTGCTCCCTGCAAGATTTCACTAATCTTAATAGATTCTCCGTTTGCCGTTTCTACCAGACAATCTTGTGGAAGTTTGGTTAAGGGTTGGTCGAGAAGTTGGTAAAAAGAAGTATTGATAAAACTTTGGTTTGCACCAGAGTTAAATAATACTTTGGCAAAAATGTCGTTAATTAAAAACGTACCGACAATCACATATGGAATCATCCTGGCTTCTTCAGCTGTCAGAACAAATGCTCTGGCATTCTTCTTGGGTTCTTCAGTTTTCTTAGCTTTGTTGGTTGCTGCTAGAGCTAGTTTAGGACAGTTAGATCTGATGTGCCCAGTTTCTCCACAATTAAAACATATCCTATTGCTAGGTTTCTTCCTACAGTTTTCTTCCTTGTGTCCAAACATTTTGCAAAAGTTGCAATATAAGGAGCATCTTCCAGAGTGCTTCCTTTTGCAATACTTACAGTAGGGTGTAGAGGAAGAACCTGTACCTTTTCCACGGTACTGAAATTCTTGGGTAAGTTTCTGAGCTAGGTTCTTTCTCTGGTTTTCTTCTTGTGTGCATACCAAGTCATCAGTCAGGTTATTGGCTAATTCTACTTCTTCTTCTATGGTTTGAGGTCTAGATGCCTTGACTACATGTCTAATCTCACTAATTAATCCCCAAACGTAATGGGGGATTAATACTGGCTCATGTGAGGCTAAGGTTGGCACTATTCTAGCATATTCGAAGAATATGGTAGTGTAACCTTTGTAGTCTATTCCAGTCATTTTATGATTTAGGAACTTATTGGCGATTTGTTCCTTTTCAAGAGGTGGACATAAATTTCTTTCGACTATTTCTTTAAAATTAGTCCATTCTATTCTATAAACTCTGTCACTTCCCCTAGACTGGAGAATAGCATTCCACCATTCTAAGGCTGCATTTTTTAAAAGATTAGAAGCAAACATAATCTTATCTTCATCTGCACATTTACTTATTTTTATGACTGCTTCTGTCTTTTCTATCCAGCACCAGGCTGAAATGGCTCCTTCATTGCCTGAGAATTCTATTGGTTTACAGGCCAAAAATTCTTTATAAGAACAACCGTAAGAGACGGTTCTTCTTCTTTTAGGAAATGGAGCTTGGATTAAAGGTCTGTTGTTAGCGTTTACACTGTGACTTGGCTCAGTGTGTTGACGTTTACTTCCATTTGTAGATTTATTATTTTCTGCTTCTTTAACAGTCTTGATAATATAGGGCATAGCATCTATAATTCCTTGTGCTACTATGTGTTGGATGACATTGTTATCTTATTGGTTTCCATTATTCTCATTATTCTGGTTTTCCTGATTTACTTCGTTCGACATCTGAATGGTGAACATTTATCAGGTATTAATTATCACAGAATAAAATTTAATACAAATATTTATACACGTCACACAAACAGATTGATAAAAAACGTCGTACATTGCGACTTTTACTCTTTTCATATATATGTGTCGATTACAAACTACAACTGGAAAATTAAACACACTAATAGTTATGCATCGATATCTATTTTAGTCTATCTATATATATTTTTTTCATCAAAATACAAAATTACACATATATCTAGGTATTATTCTAGGTATCATTCATCCAGTACTTCATCTCATTCTCATCATATTTCCAAACTAGCTTCTCTCCTATCTGCCGAATTCTATTCCCTTCGTCCACTAAGTTTTCACCATACTGGCGGTGTTCCTGCACACATTTTCGACTCATGGGTGGTGGTGTGTGCGAAGCGTGATATAATTTTATTGATATCTTAAGCCCATTTTTTCGCATTAGTCAAGTTTTTAATTTATAAAAGACGATATTATACTAACACTAAACACACACTTGGGCAAGTGCACCCATCGTGAGCGTAGTATAGCGTTGGTAAGATACCGAGGTCGTCCAAGGACACAAGAGCATTTAGTACCGGTTTATCCTCAACGTCTAATTAATCTAAATTTTCTTTTGAGAAAAGATTTAAAACATGAAAATAAAAACTAAAAATGCAGAAATAAAAATAAAATAAAAAGCAGATAGACAAGATGAATCACTTGGATCCGACTCGCCTTTAATGTATCCTTTGATGATTTTCGCACTTTCGGACTTTTTAAGAGATTATCTTAGTTATAGTAGTAGGCCTCTCTTTTGAAGGTGACGTTACCCTCAACCCAGCGGCTTGAGTTAGCAAGGATACAATCCCAAAGGGTCGGAATATTGAAAGATAATTAATTAAGTTATTAATACGAAAAGTGGTAGGCCCCTCTTTTGAAGCTGACGTTACCCTCGGCTAAGTGGTTTGAGTCAGCAGGGATACAATCCCAAGTAGCCGGTTTAATGTATTAATAGTAGTTTACATATGAGTGGTTCAAGCTATTCGCACCCCCGCCATCCAATACTAGTGGGTATTGAAGGAGGTCCTAGTAAGCTTGAACCAGGTCCTTGTAGGATCTATACACTGAACAAGGTTTAACCCCCGACCAGGTAGCCAACATGCCTCTATATTGACCATAAAGACATGAATGATGCAATCTTTTACTTTATATAGACAGTAGAGTAACGCCAAGACACAACGGACAAATGATAAAGAAAATTCACCTTCAACATAAGAAACTAGTTATTAAAGTCATTAATACAAAACCAAATAAAAAGTGCCGAAAGATTAAAAATCAAAAGTAATACATAAAAAACTTGTCTTCACCAATTGATGTAAGAGGCTTAACCAAACATGGCCTTTGATTGGCAAGAACCCTTATGATCAATCTTGGATCCCGAGACTACTACACACACTCTAAAGGTGGATGATGGATGTTGGTGTTGTAGTGGTGGTGGAGTGGTGGCAAAGTGGGAGAGTAGTGGTTTGCTAAGGGATGCCTTTGAAGTGAGCCAAGCACCCCTATTTGTAGCCTGTACAGAGCCCTGGCCATGGCCCCGTGTCCAGCGGGCATGCCCCCGTGGCTAGCCTTTTCTCTTCCTTCATTGCATGCAGCGGTCAGCAGAGGGTCCCACACGGCCCCATGTTCAGTGGGCACGGCCCCGTGGGCTGAAGCGTATCTGTACTATCAAGATTTTGCAAGATTCTGTGTATCTTAGCGTTGACCACGCCCCGTGCTGAGCTGGGCACTCCCCGTGGTGGGTGTAGAAGCTTCTACAGGTTTGTCTTTTCTACAGGAACCTGACCACGCCCCCGTGTCCAGCAGGCACGACCCCGTGGTCAGTCTTCTGTTTTTTTGTTTTTGCTTTGGGGATGCTGTCGAGGGGTCGGGCATGTCATGTTTATTCCTTTCTTTGTATTTATGTTGGTTTTGGCTGTATATTTGTTCCTTTTGTTCGTTTAAGCTCATTTGATCCTGTAAATTCAAAAGGAAGACAAAAAAACACTTTCTCCAACATTAGTACTAAAAAATGGTTAGTTTTATGCCTCATTTGATGTAATTTATATGTTACATTTTGCACACATTAAACATCCCCACACTTGAATCTTTGCTTGTCCTCAAGCAAAACTCCTTAATATGTGGCTTTAGACACCCAAATGGAAGTGGTAGAAGAGAAGTTTTGGGCTTGTCTTGAGTGTCGGGAATCCAAGATCTTTTATTGGGTTTTATTTTTATTTTATTTACAATCCTATTCGTCATGATTTATTTAGAACAATTTATAATAAAAATTACTTATTTGGGCATAACATGTCTTTTTAAAATTCCATTTATATACAAGTTCACATACCTCACGGGGGATCACTCAATACTCGGCCAAAGATGTATTTTTGTTAAACACTCGAGACCGGCATGAAACTTACTTCTACCATATGCTTGCCAAGCGATCAATCCTCCTCCTTTTTAAGTATAAACCTTCGTAAATATCAAGAGGACTTGGGGAAGGGTTAGGCTTGGGCTAAGGGTAGGTGGTTTTGGTTAGTGGTTAGTAAAAATGGAGAAAAGCGTAAAAAGCGTCGGTCGTCGTAAAACTTTTGTTTTTGTGACTTTTATTCAAACTAAGCACATTCAAACAAAGTTTCTTTGAGGAACTTGTTTGTTTATTGCAAGATTTTCATTTTTTTATAGGAAACGTCACGCTATATCCGAGCTTTTTACTAAAACAAGGGGTTGAAAAAGAGAAAGGCTTTGGTGGGTAAAGGGTGTTTGTTTTGTGGGTTTTGAAATGAAAAGGTTTAGGCTCAAAGGGGTTAACTAGGGGGATTTTGGGTAGGTGATAAAAAAATGAAAACTAATGGTGTTGAAAGGAAAATGGGTTAGTCCTAATGCCTCTATCATTTACTTACCTGGGTTTAAGTTGGTAAGGACCAGGAATGTATCGTCTTGGCAAGTTCTAGAGTCGTAAGAACCAAGCGGCTATTCACACAAGAAATGAAAAATGAGCATTTAGTTTAAAGATATATGCTTGTATGCTCAATAAGGCTCAAAACTCACTTGTTGTGGGAACGGGTTTATAATGTGATCAAGTATATATAATAAACTAGGTTTTTACCCGGGATTGCTTCCCGGGCTCGGGAAAGTTATTTAGATTAATTAATTACCATTTGTTATTAATACGACCACATTACATCAACCATCTTATACTGTTATTAATACGACCAAAAGTCAATCAGATGTTGACCAAAAGTAAAACGGAGTATACTGTTTTTAGTTAACAACTCCACATTGTTTCCGTTAGACATGGAGCTAATAATTTACATGTACATATATAGTTTTAGAATCACAACTTCAAAACTAAACAAACAAGTCTAGTATCAGTTTCGAAAAGCAAACAACTACAACCCGAAAATTTGGTTCAATGTATGCTTCTGCATTTGCCTTCTTCAAACCACAAACATTCATCTGAACATAAAAAGCTTTTTACCTTTCACAAAGTTAAGTGTAAATGCTTGACCTGAAACCATGCCTTTATCTCTCACAAACTTTCTCATTCCTTGCAGATAATATCTTGGTTGACCTTGAGATGAACCTATAGCAGCTTGAATATTCCAAACATCACCTGCCACGTCCACAATCTTCAAACCTATCTTACGATTCAGTCCAAGATCTTCAGCCTGTTTTTTAAAAAGGCGCTGTAACAAACAACGAACAATTCAATAAAGAAAGAATTAACACATCTTTAAAATCTGACTAAAGTATTATATATTAGTAAACTCATCATCACAAACTTACAAAATGACCGTCCACACGGAAAGAAAGAGGTACGATCTGATCATCTTCATTCCCAACAACCATACCACCATTATTGACATCAACGACGTCCTGTACAGCTTCACTATCTGAACTCAACACAATCTCTTTTATCACCTTTTGTTTAACAACAGCACAAACCTCAGGTGGAAGCACTAAATCACAGGTAGCACAATTGAAAACTGTGATATGAAAAGTCTGAAGATCTATCATCTCAAAGATAATGAGATGATCAGCAGTTAATGACAAGTCATTCTTTATCTCCTTCCATCCGGTAATTATGTAAAGTTCATTGTTGATATCTTCCACCCCTACAGACCAGTTCTGGTTTTCAGATCCTTTAATAACGACCGGATATGAAGGAATAGTGTTTAACATCTTGTGATGAACAAAAGAACGATTAATACTCTACAATCAGAATAAAACACATTATATAGTACATTAGTAAAAATATATCAGAAAATTAAGTAAAAAATAAAACACAACAAATAAACAATTGTATCTCCAATAAAATTACATGATGAATAATATTCAAAGTTACATACCACATAATCTTCGTTACCAGATGGTTTGTAGTAAAACTCTTCACAAGGAGAAAGAGCAATGTCTTGATAAAAATACAATATTCTCAAACTTTGTAAAGCTTCTTCATAATGAAATATCAACCATGAATCTGAAGGTATTTTCAAACTGTCTACCAATTGACACCAACCATTATAAAAATAATATCTGCGATTGCTTAGGGGATAGATCTTGACTTTAAAAACATTTCCAGTTGTGGTTCGGATATTTGTATTTCCAATTGGATAATTAAACTGTTGAATCCAATTTTGATACTGTTTTGGCAAAATCTAAGCATAAATAAAAGAAACACTTTTATTGCTAATTATCATACCAAAAAATTAAAATTAAGTGTTAAACTAAGATCGGATAAAACTATTAACCAAACATTTCCTTTTACTGCTTTGAAGGTAACACGGAAATCCATAAATCATTCTCACATAAAACTGTAACAGTATCAATCATATATAATCAAAATCAATAACATTAAGAAACAAATGAATACAATCCATTAAGGTATGCAATACATCTAAATAAAAGATGATACAACTAATATAGATCAAAATAACAATAGACAACATCAAAAAGGTGAGAATACATGTAATTTCTTATCATATCGAAATATATATATATTTTTACATCAAATCATATAATTAAAACTTAAAACCTACTTTTCCGATTAAGTATCACAAATATACATGAAGGATCATCAGCTGAATAACTTGTATAGAAAAACAGGATAGTGACTTGTGTCTATTCAAAAGAAAAACTTAAAAACAGTATACCAAGTACTAATCAAAATAAATTCAACTTTTTTAAATACACATGAGAATACATCAGATGGTATATCATAAATCAGAATAAGATAAATACATGAGCAAAGTGAAATCCAATAAAATCAACAATAGATAACACAAATGGTAGATACAGGAAATGCAGATCACTTTTTTTAGAAACATATATGTCTATCATAACATGCATAATAACTACATATTAATCGGATATTCAAAAAAATTAGGACTATAAAAAATTGTTCAAGTATAAGCCGCAACAATAAACGCAATCATAACCAACAATGGATTGAAAAAAAACAGGGACATACATGAATACACTACCGTTGATTACAACTTCTTCATTAAAATAGCAAGAACCATAATCGGCCAAAGAATTCATAACTAAAAGAATAAACATAAAAAATACAAAACAAATCAGATTATTTAACAATACCTTTATTATTATACAAGATGATATTGATGAAGATCGGAAGAAATCGAAGAAGATGAGAGATTTTGTTGGAGAAAGTGTAGAAAGAAACGTGGAGAGAGAAATGAACCGAGATTTTGTGAGGATCTTTAAAATGTTAGAAGTTTAAAAATATCCCATGTAACCGGGTCGGATCATCCCATTTTTTCGTCAACATCTGTTTGACTTTTGGTCAACCGCTGTTTGAGTTTTGGTCAACATCTCAGTGGTTTGAAAATCTGTTTGACTTTTAGTCAACAGATGCATGGAAACCCATGTTAGATTGAATAGTGTTTTGAACACATGTTTAAACATCTGTTTAGACCTAAACAGATGTTGGGGCTTAAACAAATGTTTGGCGTTCCATATCAGTTGTTTGGACTTAAACAGATGTTTGGATTTAAACAGATGTTTGGCCATAAACAGAATTTGCCAATAAAGATATGTTTGGCCTTAAACAAATGTTTGAAGTTAAACAGATGTTTGCTCATAAAGAGATATTAGGCCACAAACCAAACATCTGCTTGAGGTCAACATCTGTTTCACTATTCGCCAACATCTGTTTGACTTTTGGTCAATATCTGTTAAAATATAAACACTGTTAACATAAATTACAAATAATTAGCTAATAGACGGCACACAATTAGCAACTTAAATCATCAAGACCCTTAACAATTTGACCATATGATTTAATCATGTGTTTTATCTTAGATGGGTCAACTGAAAAAGAAAATTCACTAAAAGGATAACAAATTAAACGGCTCAAAAAAAAGCTCAAAGAGTATTTTTACTGCAAAACAGGATTAACAAACAATGCCAACAGTCAAGTCAACCATGTTTCTTTCACCTTTGACTTTCAAAGTCAATTCAGTTACTTACCAAATTCACAAATACATAAAATTTCTTATATAACCGCAAACATTAACACATCTAGTAATCTTAACTCTGCTATAAACTGTAAAACACAAACCCAAATATCACATTTCCATTGTGAATCTTTATTGCCTCATCAATAATTCCCTGACTTGCCCTTTGAATTGTAATTCAAAGTCCAACGAATCTGTATTAGGATCTCCTGATTTGTAGCTTTTTTGGCTTAGCTGGAACCACTGCTTCAGGGTAAACAGGGTTTTGGGGAACATTAGGATCTTTCTTTCTTAATTCTTCCAGCTTTTTGTAAGAGACGAACACTTTATTCTCTTTCCACCTTGCCACTTGGTTCTTTGACCCAAAATTATCTGTTATTAACTCTTCTTTCATTCTCTTCAGCTGCAGAGTCCTATCTGGTACATTTTTCTTAAACTTTGCCCAAATAGGAGGAGTCTGCTTCACCTTGTTTTTGATCATATCTTGAATTCTGGTTGTTTCACTTTCTAGCTCACTGATGGACCATTCTTTGTACTTGTACTTGTACTTTTCTCCCTTGTATGTTTTGTAAGCCATTATATAGTCAAGATAATCTTTCCTCAAAGTTTCATCAGCTCTTTCTGATAAATTTTGACAGAGATCTTTTGAAATCTGCTCCAAAATTTTCACTTGGGTTAGCAAATGTTGGTAAAATGTTTGAATCTCTCTGTCAGATTTTCCTTGTGTATTTCTTTTGGAGATATCCTCTGCTTGTTGAGCCTTTAACTTCAAGTATTCATCAATGTTATTAGGCCTTGGATATCCTTGAACAGATGGCAAGTTCCTTTTAGCAGGGTCATCTTCAGAGTAGAAGGATATGATCTCCTCTCTAACTGCTTCCAGTTCTAATGGATACAGGACTCCTGCAGGAAGAATGGCAGTGTTTGAATTTGAAACTTGTGCTGAAGAGAATGGGACAGCATTAGGAATGGTAACAAGGGACAATGGTTGGGCGGATGTTTGCGGTGGTGAAGGGTCAACATTCAGAATTATCCTTCTCCTTTTATGTTTTGGAGAGGTTGGTGGTGTTTTGGTGCGTTGAGTGGTAGTGATTTGAGTGGTAGATGGTTGACTAACAGTTGTTGAAACAACTGGTGTTTCAACCACTGTTGCCATTACAACAGATGATGTGTCACCTGAAGTATTTTGCTTTTTGGCAGGTGGTGTTGGTAGTAATGAGGATGTTTTTGATGGTAATGTGATTTGTGGTAAGGCAGTGGATCGAATTTGTGTTGAAGTGGTGGAAATTGTTGGTGTAACATATGTTGAAATAACTGAAGTACCTACAGCTGTTGATATAACAGATGTTTTAACATCTGCTCATTTTGAGGTTTGATGTGTGGAGCTTTTGGGAGGTGTGGATTTGGGTTCCTTCACTTTTCTAGTGGGCTGTTTTCTTTTAGGCTCATGATTTTCTTCATTCTTGGCCTCAGAAACACCCTGCTCGTCCTTCTCCATACAAACTATTTTCTCCTGTTCCGACCTTGCTTTATCCTTTGCCTCCATATCCCTTTTTACCATTGCTTTTGCATCAGCAATGGCATTTGTGGTTACATCAACCTTTTTAGTACCATCTGGCTTAGGTATCTGTGCAAGCATAGTGGATTTGTCTGGTGCAATGTACAAACCATCTTCATATCCCTTTTTCTTTAGCTGCTTCATTTTCTCCCACTTTTTGGCATCAGCTGGTGGTGGGTTGTCCACAAAGATGATAGTAGGAGGAGCAGAATCAGTGGTTTTCAGCCAGTGGGCCTTCAATGCCTTTATGTCTGCTTGTGTATCCATAAACCTAGCTTCCATCATATTTCTGACCTTTTGAATCTGTATTTCATGTTGATGATCAGAATATGCCCTTTGTTGGTGAAGCACAGGTTGAAATAAACTCCAAAGCTCAGTGGGAGTAGGAGCAGATGATGCAGCAGATGTTGTATCTGGTGCTGCAGTGGGTGTTGCCTTTTGTGCTTATAACAACTGTTGGAGCATTGACTTAATATCTGCAACAGAAGTTTCCAATTTCTTAACCCTCTCCCTCAATTCCTTGTACATTAAACCATCACCCAAGTTAATGGGATCATCTGATTTCCCACTGGCAGTGGTTGTATCAGCAGTTGACTTAGGGAAAGTTTCCCAAAAGTCATCCACAGATGCCCCTTTTTCTTGGTACTGGGGACTTCTTTCCTCAGCAATTGTGATCCTTTTAATAGAACCAGGGGTTGGAACAAAGACAGCAGCGGATATCACAGTTGCTGGAGAGGAAATTGCCTTCAAGGGAGTCTTATTGATGAAACAACTGGCCAGGTGTAGATAAGTGGATGCAACACCTGTAGTTGCTGCTCGAATTGAACTACTGACAGGAAGTACTTGTATTTCCTGCAGTGTAACCTCCTCAGTTGTTGGTGGGTTAGCAATGATTGAGACACCAGACCCAGTCACTTGTTGAGGTATATTCTCATTAACAGGTGTTTGAGAAGAACTGGTTTGTGTCCGAGCTAAATCAACTGCATCCAACAAAAGTTTTGTTTCTGGGGGGATTTGAGAAGTGAGGATAGGTGTAGAAAGAGAATTTGCCACGGGCAGTGGGCTGTGGATGATGGAATCAAGTGATTCCAGAGCATCATAATTTGGTGTCCCTATTATTACAACCTGCTCTTTTTTAGAAGAAGCAGGAGGAGTTTGAGGCTCAGGTTGAGATCTTTCTTCCAACTGCTGTGAGGTAGTAGCAGCAGTGGTTATTGGTGACTTTTGTGTTGTCACTAGTAGTTGCTCTGGGATCTCATCTTCCAGAGTTACCTTTGTTTTGGGTTTGGGGGGCTTTTGTGATTTTTTCTGTTTTGGTCTTTTGGTGGTTTTAGGTGGGGGTTTAACAGCAGTTGTTTTGTTGCTATCATCACCTTGAGCAGTGGGCTCAACAGCAGGTGCCTGAGGAGCAGTGGTAGCTGCTGAAGTCTGCTCAGGAACCTCTGCTTGTGTTTTGGAAAGTTTTGACATCCTTGTAAAGGTTTCAGTAGTGAGGCTCTTAATTGAAAAAGGATTGCCCTGGATAAGCACATGGGCATTATCTTCTAAAAATTTCTTTTTAAAATATTAACTTAAAAACCTTGGAAAGAGCAAAAACGCCTTTTTATTAACATTTCTAACAAGATAATTGAAGATTACCTGGGAATAGTTAAAATTTTCACCATGTAATATAGCATAACCTAGATATTGAATCTTCAATGGGATTTCATTGAAAGCAGTGGTCTTGTTTGAGACACACATCAATAGGGTATGAAACAAAAACCTTGTGGCAGGTGGAAAACTGCCTTTTTCTAAAGTGTCTTTTTTGATTTCCTCTTCATAACCCATTTGAATGAAAAACGTTTGATACTCTTTTTTAGTTAAAGATGTTTTACCTTTAAGATCATCGAGTTCAAAAACTTCCGAAATGGTTTGAGGTGTTATTGTGACTGGAACGTCCTTTATAGAAGAATTGATGGCTAAGGGCTTTTTATCCTTAGTTTCCAACTTAGCATTTTTCCAGAATTCTTACTGGGTATCCATGTAGATCGGAGCATCACAAGTCTACAAAGTTTTGTACTTTGAAGAAGACAGAACATCAATGATGGAATTGAAGGTTTTGGTGTGACTGGGTTTTTCAAGTAGACCCAAGTAGTTATGTGTGGATTTGCGTGGGAGAGACATCGTGATTTGATTATGATTGCGAGAGGAAGAAGACGATGAAGAGGATGAGTGATTTTGAGAGAAATGGATGATAACTGCTTTGAGAAAAGAATTTAGAATTCGATTCGACAGTAAAAACACTGTTTGGGGGTTTTGATCAGGGTTTTTTTTTTGGTGAAATAGTGAATGCTGACGTGGCATCGGTTACTAATAGATCTTACCGCTATGTACTGTCCACGTGCCAACCTCTGATGATAATGGAGGACAGTTGGTAGGAAACCACTGATGGAACAATATCAGTGGTTTGCAACAGTTACAAATGAGAACAGTGAGTAAGTTTTTGCTAGCAGTGGATAGCCATCAGTGTGTTAAAACACTGATTTTATACAACAGTTTTTTTTATTTTTTATTTTAACTTTAATTTTTATCACCAAAACAATATTCGAGGAACTCTTATCTCTTTGGAATGTAACGATTAGGTAAAATTGTAATTTCATTGTAATTTCATTGTAATTCTAGTATTCACTTAATAATATCATTCTATAATTAATTAACCACATCAACAATAAAAATGTGAGCAGTGGATGATTTTTAAAAAAACCAATGATTGTAAATTTCAGTGCATGTCAACAATAAAAGGGGAGCAGTGACTATTTTTTAACTATCAGTGGATACCCAACAAAATGTAACACAGATGTTTGGTCAGTCAGTGGTCAACAGTTGTTTATGAAGAAACAGTGGCTGGCCTTCAGCAGTGGATAACATTTAACAATCACATGTTTGCGCTTAAACAAATGTTTGACATTAAAAAGAAGTTGACCCATAAACAACTGTTTGCAAGAAAAGACCAATTTCAAGAATACTATACCCAAACAATCAAAATGAGGAGCTTAATAAACATCCAAGTGTACTTCATTTTTATTCACTGGATGTCAACTAACAAAAAGTGAACAGTAGTTGTTTTTTATCTAACAGTGGATAGCCAATAGTAATTGAAACACTGATATTGGAGTTAAATAAATGTTTAACCTTAAACAGATATTTGCAATAAACAGATATTTGGCCATAAATAGATGTTTAGACTTAAACAAATGGTCTTAAACCAAACATCTGTTTAAGGTCAAGATGTATTTGACTATTGGTGAACCTCAATTTAACTTTTGATGAACAGATGTTTGACGTTTGGTCAACAGATGTTTGAAAACCCATGATAGATATAAATTAAACACTATGAATGAACAAACACTGAAGTATAATAAAACTTTGAATGAAAATCGTTAAACTCTCAACATCATACAACAGTTGAGAGGAAATTTAAAATAAAGTATTACATAGAAAAATAGAAATTTAATGAAATATTTATAAACTATTACACGCTAGAGTTAACACTTGTTAGGATTTCGTAAACTTTAGCCTTTCTCCATGTGATTTCATGCTCTCTTTTGTTTTTCAGATCAGTCAGCATGTTGCAGATTTTCTGATTCTGTTTTAGAAGTTGGGTAACAAACTCTTCGGCATTTTTCTGAAAATCTGATGGAGGAGAGTGGAGGACTTCATCAAGCAATGCTATGCTGTTCCAGGTTTTCTTGTAATTAGTGTCATTGATTATGTCGACTTTCCTATTTAGTTCTTCGTCTGTTCTTTTTTCTTTAAGTGACCACATCGAGAATTGGGTTTTAACATCGCTGGTGTCTGACCAGTGGTAGAAGCTGAAGTTTGCCATGTAGATTTTTGTTGAATTTTTTGATGTGGAAAATCTTTCACAGACAATGATTAGTAGCACAGATTGTTGATATTTTGAATGAAAAGTAATTAGCGATCTTTTATAGAGTTTAAAAAGGCGTGTACATGGTAAATGAATAGGTTAATTGTAATTATGATAATCTGCTTTTGTTCTTTGAACTTCGGAAATTTGTCCCTTGGGTTTCTTGGTATTTAATTTTAAAAATTTCCCATAAAAATTGGGGTTTGGAAAGGATTTTGCATTAAAAGACTGCTGTTTTGAAATATACATTAACCTGTTTATATTAAATCTACACGTTTAGATTGATTAAGTATATAAAGTCATGACCACTTCACCTGTTTTTCATCACGATTTCCTAGCAAGATTCATACTTTCAAAAAATTGGAGTAATATAGTTTATTGTTGATATGGCGTCATTCACTACTGTAAAATCAGATGATTTAAAGCAGCGTTTTGTCAAGCATATAGAGGAACAGGTGTATGAAGATAGGACTACTCTTCAAGAGCTGAAAAGATGTTTTGATGGATTGCAAGTTGGCCTATTCACGAGAGAGCAGGTTTCCAGAAATCTTATGCGAATGCCTTCAACTTCAGTTCGTGAACTTTGTGTTGTCAGAATATAGAGTGCGGTGATAGAGACGTTGAGTTCATGGCGATGCTGGAGGACATTCATCAAGAAGTTCAGCAATCGATGGAGTTGAAGCTGTCATTTCTTAATTCTCACGGTTATTGTTAGATTTAAAAGTTTATTGGTTCAGTATGTTATTTATGTAATAATTGGACTTTCAAGATCATGAATAAATTTTAATCTTATGAATCTATGTTGCGCTTGTAGGAAAAAAAGAGAGAGAGAGAGAATGTCAATTTTAAATTACCATTTTGCATATTTTGCATCTAAAATATGCTAGAAAGTATTATTTGAGATTACCCCTGAATTTTAAATTACCATTTTGCATATTTTGAATAATGAAGTTATGGATATTGTCAGTAATTACTGATTTGATTTGAAAGCAATTGTCATCATGACATTTCCAATTTTTATTTTAACTTTAATTAATAGAAAAACACCGTGAATTTGAAATTCCCAGTTTTCATATTTTGAATGTCCAAAGCTCAAGAAATTAACATTAATTACTGATTTGATATGCAACAAAATGTAATCGACAATTATTTTTATTTTTTATGTTAACTTTAACTTTTATCAACAAAATAATATTGAAGGAACTCTTATCTCATTGGAATGTAACGATTAGGTTAAACGGTAATTTCATTGTAATTCTAGTTTTCATTAGATAATTTCATTCTATAAATAATTAACCGCATCAACTATAAAAATGTGAGGAGTGGACAATTTTTTAACTATAAGTGTATTGCCAATAATTATTTAAATTACCATTTTACATATTTTGAATTTGAAAAGTTAACAATATTGTCAATAATTATTGATTGATTTGAAAAGCCATTGTCATCATGACATTTCTAATTTTTATTTTAACTTTAATTAAGAAAAAATTGTAACTGTCAATTTGGAATTCCCATTTTGCATATTTTAGATGTACAAAGCTCAAAAAATTACCATTAATTACTAATTTTATATGCAACAAAATTTAATCAATAGTTATTTTGATTTTTTATGTTAACTTTAATTTTTATCACGAAAACAATATTGGAGGAACTCTTATTTCATTGGAATGTAACGATTAGGTTAAACGGTAATTTCATTGCAATTCTAGTTTTCATTTGATAATTTCATTCTATAATTAATTAACCGCATCAATTATAAAAACGTGAGCAGTGGATATTTTTTAGTAAAAGCAATGATGGTCAATATCAGTGGATATGAAGAATAAAAATCTGAGCAGTAACAATTTTTTAACTATCAGTGGATAACCAACAGTGATTTAAATTAGCATTTTGCATATTTTGAATTTGAAAAGTTAACGATATTGTCAATAATTACTGATTGATTTGAAAGCCATTATCATCATGACATTTCTAATTTTTATTTTAGATTTAATCAACAGTTATTTTGATTTTATATGTTAACTTTAATTTTTATCACCAAAACAATATTGAAGGAACTCTTATCTCATTGGAATGTAACGATTAAGTTAAACGGTAATTTCATTGCAATTCTAGTTTTCATTTGATAATTTCATTCTATAATTAATTAACCGCATCAATTATAAAAACGTGAGCAGTGGATATTTTTTAGTAAAAGCAATGATGGTCAATATCAGTGGATATGAAGAATAAAAATCTGAGCAGTAACAATTTTTTAACTATCAGTGGATAACCAACAGTGATTTAAATTAGCATTTTGCATATTTTGAATTTGAAAAGTTAACGATATTGTCAATAATTACTGATTGATTTGAAAGCCATTGTCATCATGACATTTCTAATTTTTATTTTAGATTTAATCAACAGTTATTTTGATTTTATATGTTAACTTTAATTTTTATCACCAAAACAATATTGAAGGAACTCTTATCTCATTGGAATGTAACGATTAGGTTAAACGGTAATTTCATTGCAATTCTAGTTTTCATTTGATAATTTCATTCTATAATTAATTAACCGCATCAATTATAAAAACGTGAGTTTTGGATATTTTTTAATAAAAGCAATGATGGTCAATATCAGTGGATATGAAGAATAAAAATCTGAGCAGTAACAATTTTTTAACTATCAGTGGATAACCAACAGTGATTTAAATTACATTTTGCATATTTTAAATTTGAAAAGTTAACGATATTGTCAATAATTACTGACTTGATCAGCCATTGTCATCATGACATTTCTAATTTTTATTTTAACTTTAACTAAGAAAAAATAGCTGTCAATTTTGAAATTCCCATTTTCCATATTTAAGATGTCCAAAGCTCAAAAAATTACCAATAATTACTAATTTTATATGCAACATAATTTCATGAACAGTTATTTTGATTTTTTATGTTAACTTTAATTTTTAAATATCAGTGGATAGCCAACAGTGATTGAAACACTGATGTTTGGACAGTCAGTGGTCAACATAAAGAATGAAGAAACAGAGGTTGTCTCTCAGCATTGGATAACATTTAACAATAAGATGTTTGAACCAAAACAGTGGTTCCAACAGACATTTAAGGATTAATGAAAACTATCATTTTTAACTATTTTAAATATCTTTGACCTTAAACAGATATTTGACCTTCAATATCAGTTGTTTGGAGTTAAACAGATATTTGACCTTAAACAGAAGTTTGAACATAAAAACATGTTTGAGGTTAAACAAATGTTTAACCATAAAAAGAAGTTTGCCCATAAACATCTATTTGCAAAAAAAAAAAAAAAATCGAATTACAAAAACATTATATCCAAATAATCATAATGAGGAACTTATTTAACATCCAAGTATACTACATTTTTATTTAGTAATATAAAGATCAAACAACTGTTGTATTTATAATACAGATCAAACAAATGACGTGATATGATAAATACGGTTACATATAAACACCTCATAAGAAACACTGATAATTAAATACTAAAGTTACATAAGAACAACTGATAATTAAATACTAAATTTGAATCCGTTGTAGATGCCGAACAACTGCTGATACTAAAGTGCTTGTCTTTAACAGGACCTTGTCTTCAACAGTGGATAGGCCTCATCAGTCTTTAAGTCCATCAATCCGTATAAGGAGCAGTAGTTAGTTATAACAGTCCTTAGCATGATCAGTTCACTGAAAAGATATGTTCAACTGCATCTTCATCAAAAAATACCCAAAATAAAAGAATCTTGTAAGAGAAACACCGCAGAACATATTCACAGCTCAATAATCAACAGATGTTGTACTCATATCATAACCGTTAAGAAAAATCAACACAGATCTATAAACATACAAATCAAACCTCAAAATAAAAGAATCTTGTAAGAGAAACACCGCAGAACCATTAGCCGGCGACACATTTCTTGATCTAACTCTCGAACGAAACCCTAGCAATGGTTACATGAAAAGACACAAAACACAAAGGATTAGTATAAATAACAGGAAATCATGAAACTATTTCAACTAAAAAAAAGAAGAACAAACCTTTTGATGAAGTAATCGATGAACAAAAGATGATTTTATGGTGGCGTCTGGAAGAAGATTAA
The DNA here is from genome assembly GCA_030545235.1 of Helianthus tuberosus. Taxonomy (NCBI): domain Eukaryota; kingdom Viridiplantae; phylum Streptophyta; class Magnoliopsida; order Asterales; family Asteraceae; genus Helianthus; species Helianthus tuberosus. Next base: position 771,733 of record JARYGA010022949.1, read on the forward strand.
GGTTTGTGAAATTTGAATTTGGATCGCCTGAATATAGAGAGAGAAGGAACCCTAGGCGTTTGTAAACAAAGATGAGAAGTGAGAAGAGAGTTTATATAAGGAAAAGGGGATGGCACTGTTGGGCGGGAAAAGAGAACTGAGGATGCCCTAATCAAGTGACACGTGGCCCAAATAACTTTCATTTATTGTATATAATAGATTTTAATTAGATTTGTCATGCCTTTTCATAATTTTCTTATTTGGTTCTTTTTACCACGACGCTATCGGTTGTAAACTTGTAAAAACCTAACCTTTTTAGAACTTGTTATTCCCAAATTAAACCAAGATAAGTAAAAAAAAATGAAAATTTTTTAAAAAGTTTAGGGTGATTAGCGGTTCCAATAGAGTTTTGTGTAAGGCTTGTTATTAGGACTTGTGAGATTCAAGGTTTTAGCATCCCCCCGACACTTAAATTACACATTGTCCTCAATGTGTCCCAAAAATAAGTTTTTAGGTTGATTGAATGTGTAAAAAGGTGTTGAAAAACAAATTTTATGTTACTGGGCGTCTGGCCACGGCCCCGTGTTGGTCTAGGCACGTCCCTGTGGTCAGATCGCCAGTAACAGAATTTAACAGAAGGTTGGCCACGGGGCGTGTTCTGCGAGCATGGCCCCGTGGCCAATTACCTGAACTGGGCAAATTTCTGCAGAGCCTGGGCACGGGGCGTGTTGGGCTGAGCACGACCCCGTGCTGAACTTGCTGTAATGCTGGAAAAGTTTTCGGGAGGCTCTGTTTTCGTGCATGGGGTGTTGTTTTAACGTTCCCTTGGTAAGCTCCACCTTTTCGAGTGTGTTTGATTCCCGAGCGGGATGTCACGCATCCTGTGTTGCACCGTCGGAGAGTGTCATCCAAACTTGAGTCTATGACATCAATGTAATTGACCCGGTCGTCCTCCACTCTTTTCCTAACCTCGAATTTGTCTCCAACCCTCAACGTTAACTTCCCATTACTCATGTCCACTGTTGCATTAGCGGTGGCAATGAACGGTCTTCCTAGTATGAATGGTACTTCTGTGTCTTCCTCCATGTCGAGTATGAAAAAGTCGGCCGGGAAGACAAAGTATCCGACTTTTACCAATAAATTCTCGACGACACCTTGTGGGTGTTTGATAGACCTATCGGCGAGTTGTATGCTCATCTTTGTGGGGCTCGTCTTACCTAGCCCGAGTCGGTCAAACATTGATGTGGGCATGAGATTGATGCTAGCCCCAATGTCGGCTAGTGCATTGCGTACGGGTGATCCCCTAATGGAACAAGGGCTGGTGAAGCTTCCGGGGTCAATTTTCTTTTGTGGGAGTTTGTTGAGTAGCACGGCGGAGCATTCTTCACTTAAATTGACCAATTGCAAGGTTTCAATCTTCCTTTTGTGAGTGAGGAAGTCTCTCATAAATTTTGAATATTTTGGCATTTGAGTGAGGACTTCCACAAATGGAAGATTGATATGCAATTGTTTTAGTAAGTTTATGAATTTTGTGAATTGCTCGTCGGTCTTTTGGCGAAGTAACCAACCGGGGTAGGGCACCGAGGGGTTCTTAGTAGGTTCGGGATTTGGCGGAGGAGTTGTTTCTTTATGGGTTGGTGGTGAGGTCCTGGGCGGATTTTTGTTGGATGGGGGTAGTGGGGCCTCCTCGGGACCTACGGTCCGGTTTCTTAGTGTTATGAGATGTACTTGCGTCTTTGGGTTAGTTTCGATATTGCTAGGTAGTGCGCCTTGTGGCCTCTCGGAGAAATTTTGGGCTAGTTGATTTAGTTGTTTGTCAATGTTTTGAATACTAGCTTGTTGATTTCTAAAGTTTGATTCCGCTTGTAGGAATCGATCCGAGTTCCTTTTTTCGGTTTCGAAGATGAGTTGTGAAACAATGTCTTCAAGCCTCTCCCATCCCCTTGTTGTTGAGAGAAATTTTGTGACTCATTTCTTGGTTGTTGTTGAAAGTTTGTTCATTGGTTTTGGTTTTTTTGGTTACTACTATTGTCGGGCTCCTTCCAACCAAGATTAGGGTGGTTACGCCATCCCTGGTTGTAGGTACCCGTTGGGGGACCCGACGACCTAGGTCTAATATCAATGTAGTTTAACATTTCCGTTTGATTATCCATTTCTTTCATATAACTCCAATTTTCATGTGGCCCACTACACCCTTCACAAGCCATAACCGAGGCCGTTTTTGCCATTTCTAATATTTTTTTTTTGAAGATAGGGCCTCGATTTGGGCTTGCAAAATGGTGTTCTCATCTACCTTATGAGCTCCCGGGGCGATAGATTTTGTGCCTCGGGGGGTGTGCCATTGAAAATTCTTTTAAGCAATTTCCTCAATTTGATTATAAATTTCATTTGGGCGACGATTACCTAAGAGTCCCCCAGAGCTAGAGTCGAATGTTTGTCTTGTGTGGGGCAACAACCCATTATAGAAAGTGGATACTTGTTGCCACACTGCTAGACCATGATGAGGACATTTCTATAATAGCTCCTTGAATCTTTCCCAAGTTTCATATAAGGATTCCCCGTCCTCTTGTGAATATGTATTTATTTCAGTCATTAATTTAGCGGTTTTAGAGGGCGGGAAATACTTATATAGAAACTTTTGGGCAAGTTCATCCCAAGTGATTACCGAACCACTTGGGAGGGTGTTAAGCCAAGCCTTAGCTCGGTCTTTTAGTGAAAATGGGAACATTTGGAGGCGGATGGCGTCATTTGATGCCCCGTTGACAAGAAGGTATCACATATTTCCAAAAAGTTGGTAATATGTAAATGGGGATCTTCATCAGCTAGGCCATGGAAGGTTGCAGAATTTTGGAGCATTTGAATCAAATGCGGCCGAAGTTCGAAGTTTTTGGCATCGACATTCGATGCATTGATGGCGGCTCCGAGATTACCTACCATGGGCCGTAGGTAATCCATCAGGGTACCCTGATCCGCCATTTGAAGTTGGTCCCTCGAAGCTTTCTCTTAAATTTTAGCTTTTAGTCTATTTCTTAGAAAGCGTTCGGGTTCGTCTAGAGGCTCTTTTATGTCTTTATTGGAACTGGAGCTCATGCACTGCGTATAGAGTTCAGGTGTTGCAACTGGGTTCCAAGTCTTGCGATAAAAACAAAAAAGAAAATTGGTCAGATGTCTCACCACGGCCCTGTGGTCGCTGACAACGGCCCATGGTCGTGGTTACAATGGTTGTTTTCTGGATCCCGGTTACTGGGGAGTTCAGCACGGCCCCGTGGTGCATCGCCACGGCCCCGTGGTACACCGCCACGGCCCCGTGGTCACTCTTCTGTAACTCAGAAAACAAAAACTGCCAGTAAGTTTGCTGGGCACGGCCCCGTGTCCGACCAGGCACGGCCCGTGCTGAGGTCTGCAGAAACTGGAATTTTAAGACAAATCCTGAAAAAATTAGAAAAATAAGTAAAATAATTAGGCCGTTGATTCCAAACTTTCTTAAAATCCTTGTGTCTCCGGCAACGGCGCCAAAAACTTGGTGTGTGCGAAGCGTGATATAATTTTATTGATATTTTAAGCCCATTTTTATGCATTAGTCAAGTTTTAAATTTATTAAACACGATATTATACTAACACTAAACACACACTTCGGCAAGTGCACCCAGCGTGAGCGTAGTATAGCATTGGTAAGATACCGAGGTCGTCCAAGGACACAAGAGCTTTTAGTACCGGTTTATCCTCAACGTCTAATCAACCTATTTTTTTTTTGAGAAAATATTTAAAACATGAAAATAAAAACTAAAAATGCAGAAAAAAAAACAGATAGACAAGATGAATCACTTGGATCCGACTCGCCTTTAATGTATCCTTTGATGATTTTCTCACTTTCAGACTTTTTAAAAGATTATCTTAGTTATAGTAGTAGGCCTCTCTTTTGAAGGTGACGTTACCCTCAAACCAGTGGTTTGAGTCAGCAAGGATACAATCCCAAAGGGTCAGAATATTGAAAGATAATTAATTAAGTTATTAATGTGAAAAGTGGTAGGCCCCTCTTTTGAAGGTGACGTTACCGTCGGCTAAGTGGTTTGAGTCAGCAGGGATACAATCCCAAGTAGCAGGTTTAATGTATTAATAGTAGTTTACAAATGAGGGGTTTAAGCTATTCGCACCCTCACCATCCAATACTAGTGGGCATTGAAGGAGGTCCTCGTAAGCTTGAACCAGGTCCTTGCAGGATCTATACACTGAACAAGGCAAGAACCTTACTAAACCATTCCCTTAATTCCCGACCAGGTAGTCAACATACCTCTATATAGAACGTTGAGACATGAATGATGCAATCTTTTACTTTATATAGACAATAAAGTAACGCCAAGACACCACGGACAAATGATAAATAAAATTCACCTTCAACATAAGAAACTAGTTATTAAAGTCATTAATAGAAAACCAAATAAAAAGTGCCGAAAGATTAAAAATCAAAAGTAATACATAAAAGACTTGTCTTCACCAAGTGATGTAAGAGGCTTAACCAAACATGGCCTTTGATTGGCAGGAACCCTTACGATCATGTCACACCCCGACCGCGTAAAACAACAAACCGCGGCGGAAACGTCGGGGAGTGATGCGACAGAATTATTGTTTCATCAACCATGGTAATTAAAGTTTTGTATTATTAAGATTAAAGTTTACATTGTCTTATAATTTAAACGAAACATAACATAAATATCTGTCTTTTAAGTCACTAAGGCCCAAGTCCGCCTAAGTGTAGCACAAACATCATCATGCATTAGCACCTGAAACACATGCGAAAATAGGTACGTCAGCATAAAAATGCCTGTGAGATACATAGGTTTTGTTTATGCAGGATTCATGACTTGTAGTTAAAAGAAGTGTTTAACAAAAATGTAGTCATGAACCTTGTAAAATGTTTTCTTTTATAAAATCATATGAAAATCGATAAGAAAAATCATATGATATAAAAGAAATATGCATGGTTAAATAAATAACCAAGTAAAAGTGAATTTGTATAAAATATGTAATTTGTAAAGCAAAGTTGTGTTCTTGTATAAAATGTTTTATGTCTTTGTTAAGTGGCTTAGATAACGCAACAATATAAAATACAATAAAAGCACTTATATATAGGAAGTACCAGCGGTGTGCTTTTATCATATAACACATAGCCCCGTTACATAAGTCACTTATCAATAACCAACAAAAATGTCTTGTTCAATGTCAAAAATGTTTATGTGTAAACCATGTTCAATGTCATGTGTGAAATGTATCATGTATAACCAAATGTAATGCATAGCAAGTAGAAAGTATCTACTCAAACTACGTGATAATGTCAATGTGATAACAATGTCATGTACGGTGAATAACTAGTAGTTACTCAACCCCGTAGGAAAATGTACAAATCAATGTTTTTGAATAACCCTAAGTTTAAATCAAATGTTATGTTTTGCAGAAAACAATGCTTTATGATTACAAACATTTATGCAGTAATGTTAATCGCATACATTCAAGCTTTGCGACTGTGGCGACAAACCCTTAAACAAATTAAAGGTTTATCTAAGTTATGTATATCGGATTATGTCATTCCCAACTTCCAAACAAACCTAGGAAGTCGGAAACGGGATTTGTCAAGTCCTATGGTACCATTACATACTACCGTGCGGCGTAGCTAATGTTAATGAATGTATTATTGTCCCGATTAAACACACCAAATGTCATAACCAATGTAGCATGTGAAAACCATGTATTAGGTATGTTAAGTAAACATACATAGTAGAAATGATCATGTAAAACAATGTGCTAGCATGCTCAGTAAACATACATAGCAGAAATGTCATGTAAAAACAATGTGTCCATATGCTAAGTAAACATATGCAACAAATATGTAATAAATTAATGTGCTAGCATGCTTAACATACATAGCAAAACATAATTGAAAGCATGTACTAGATATGTACTAGGTGAAACTAGCATGTTTCTGTCATAAAAGCAATGAAAGCATGAAAGTAACAAGTATGCACATGTGTATCACTCCAAAGTATTTGAAAACGGTAAAAGAGGGGAACTATGTATTCACTTGGGATTGCTTATAGGTCTTGGGAATAAGACCAAATTAAGCTCCAAGGATCACGGAATCAACAAGGCACCTAGTATAGGTAACTATGTTAATAATCGGATCCTAAATCGGGAGATAGGATAGAATGATGTTCTATAAATCAAATGAGTATTTGAACTCATATGGTATGATTTAATAGAGCTAACATTCTGATTTGGAAGTCTACCTAAGTGCTTTTGACCAGTTTCGACCCATTATGGTAGTATAAGCCACTATAATGCGTCGTTGCGTAAAACTAAGGTCGGATGGTCAACTATGTGCTATGTCAAGTCTTACATGCCAAATTATACCTAAACATGTTACTAAATCAGATTAGATGTCAAAAATATGTTCATATATGCACAATATGAATTTATGCTTCAAAAGGGCATTTTGGTCATTTCCTATGGGCATATAAGCTACTTAACAAATAACTAACCAATCCTAGGTGATCATAAGGTATAACCTCAGAGGTTATTCCCTATGCAACTATGATCACTAATCATGCTTAGTCAGATCCTAAAGATCGACCAAACGGGTCGGGTTCGAAAGTCTAAGCGGTTGTTTAGACCGTTTAACTTACGACCCTAAACAAGCACTAAACTAATAGTGACGAGTGATGAGTTAAACATGTCAAAACATGTTTAACTAACTTAGAAAACTGATTTGGTATCAAAACAAAGTGTTTTGATACCTAAAAGTAGTTCCGTTGCAAAATGCGTGCTAAAACGCATTTAGACCTAAACTTTGACTCGTCACTATACCTAGTTAACGTGGTAATCAGTAGGTATAATCACTAAGGATTATAGCCATCGTGATTACAATCACGTTGCAAAGTTCAAATGAACTTTGCGTTGACCATTGACTGGTCAAAGCTGAAAGTCAAACTCTGTTTGACTTTCTTGCTAGGAAAGCGATAAAAGAACAAAGGAAGCTTACAAAGGGTCCTTGCTAGGGAGAACTTGATCTTAAAATCTTAGGTATGAAGTATTACAACTTCAACTTAGAGAAATCAGATCAAGGGTGAATGAAATGAGAGGATGGCATGACTATTTATACTTGTAGCAAGTTCATGAGATCATGCCATTGTTTTGTGTAACTCCCAAGAAAAATCTCAGCCATACAAGTGTTTGATGCAGGTTAGAAGCCTTGGAGAGGTGTTAACTTGGTTAACACACAAAGAATTTACAATAACAGCCCCTGATCTATCAAACAGTTGCTGAAAAATCAAAATCTGGAACTGGGCATTTTCAGGCGGCCCGCGTAAGATTCAGACAGGGCTTACGCGGCCCGTGTGAAATCAGCAGATCAGCAACAGTTTTCAGTATTCACAGTTCAGGTCCCTGCACTTGCATAAGCCCATTTCTAGAACTTTTGACCCCTGTTAAGCCATTTTCAAGGCCCTACAAGGTGGTCAAGGTATAGAGGACTCAAAATATGCTCGAAAGACTCTCGGATGTCGGTTCATTTGGTCGTACGGTCACGTTATTCGTCTAATTACGACGAAACTCGAACGGACGCGAAAACGATCCAAATTAAGCGACGAATGGTATTTTTGCATGCCGATCACTAAAATAAAAATATTTTAGTGTGTACAAAAATTTTGGATGTCCAGATGTGGTCCGAATGTAAGATATGCGCGTAAATGAAAACTTACACCATTTTTGACACTTTTAGTCCCTGTAAGATCAAATAAGCATATTTTCGCACACCGAACCTCTCAAAGCTTATTTCTAAGCTATGTTTAGGTTATTTATGGTATGTTTAGCTTATGATCAAGTTCCGGACTGTACGTTGCCTTACGAAACGGCAGACTTTTGCAGTTTGACGCAAATAGTCTCTACGAGCTAATAAACTTGTTTTTGCCATATCAAAGCCTTCAAAACTTATTTCTAAGTTATGTAAAGGATATTTAAGGTATGTTAAGCTTATGTTGATATCCCGGAGTGTTTTTCGCGTTAAACTGATTACGTTTACGCATGAGTTTGCGTATAACTCTCTAGAAAGCGATATAGAGTTTAAAATCGATCAAAAATCAAAACGTGCATAATGTCAAACATAAATAACAAACATTGGGATCAAAACACATTGTTTTATTAATATTGAATTGGTCAGAGTTTGTACAATGATTACACAAGCACAGATGTCCCAGTCTCCCCTACTTTAGGAAATTTCATCCCGAAATTTATTTAGAGGAAACTTTTGAGAATAGATGTGGATACTTCGCTTTCATCTGATCTTCATGTTCCCAAGTAAATTCTGGGCCACGTTTAGATTCCCAGCGAACTTTGACAATAGCTATGCACTTGTGTTTGAGCTTTTTGACTTCACGGTCCATGATTTCCACCGGTTTCTCAACGAAGTGCATCGTGTTATCAACACGAATTTCATCAAGGGGGATGTGGAGGTTCTCATCAGCTAAACACTTTTTAAGATTGGACACGTGGAATGTTGGATGAACATTTCCAAGTTCAGGAGGTAGCTCAAGTCTGTAGGCTACTTTTCCGATTCTTTCAACGATCTTGAATGGTCCAACATAGCGTGGTGCAAGTTTTCCTTTCTTTCCAAATCGAATCACACCTTTCCAAGGGGATACCTTGAGTAGGATGTGATCACCAACTTGAAATTCTAAGGGCTTGCATCGTCGATCCGCATAACTCTTTTGACGACTTCTAGCTATCTGAAGGTTATCGCGAATCTTCTTGACCTTATCTGTAGTCTCTAGAATGAGATCGGGTCCAGTAAGCTGAGCTTCACCTATCTCATTCCAGCAGACCGGTGAACGACATTTTTGACCGTATAAAGCTTCGAAAGGAGCCATGTTGATGCTAGAGTGATAACTATTGTTGTAGGAGAATTCGATCAACGGTAGTTGCGAATCCCAACTACCACCAAAGTCGATCACACAAGCTCTAAGCATATCCTCCAGTGTCTGGATTGTTCTCTCAGATTGACCATCCGTTTGAGGATGAAATGCTATGCTCAAATTAAGTTGGGTTCCCATGGTAGATTGCATGGTTCTCCAAAAACGAGACGAGAATGGAGCATCTCTGTCAGATATGATGTTCAAAGGAACGCCATGTCGAGATACAATCTCATCAATATAGATTTTAGCAAGCTTGTCAGCAGATAGATCCTCACGGATCGGCAAGAAATGTGCTGACTTTGTTAGACGATCAACGATTACCCAAATGGCATCATGACCTCTCTTAGTGCGCGGTAGCTTGGTAATGAGATCCATAGCAATGTTTTCCCATTTCCAAACAGGAATCTCTGGTTGCTCCAATAATCTAGAGGGATGTTGATGTTCTGCCTTAACCTTGAGACAAGTAAGGCATTTGGAAACATATAAGGCAATGTCTTTCTTCATACCCGGCCACCAATACTGGGTTCGAAGATCCTTATACATTTTATCTGCACCAGGATGAATAGAATAACGAGACTTGTGTGCTTCATCCATTAGCAAGGTGCGAAGATCGTCTATACTTGGAACCCACAAACGGCCCATGAAATAGAATATCCCGAAGTATTTCAGTTCAAGCTTAGGCTTAATGTGGCAGGGAAATTCCTTACCCATCAAGTCTTGTGTAACACAAGCATGCTGAGCCTGAGAAATGCGGGTTTGAATGTCAGATCGAACCTGAACACAGTGAAGCTTGACACGTTCTTTACGACTCAAAGCGTCAGCCACGACATTCGCCTTACCAGGATGGTAGCGAATTTCTCAATCGTAGTCATTTAGAAGTTCAACCCAACGTCGTTGCCTCATGTTAAGTTCTTTCTGATTGAAAATATGCTGGAGGCTTTTGTGGTCAGTAAACACTACACACTTTGTACCATACAGGTAGTGTCTCCAGATTTTGAGAGCAAAAACTACTGCACCCACTTTAAGATCATGAGTTGTGTATTTTTTTCTCGTGTACTTTCAGTTGCCTTAATGCATAAGCTATGACTTTGTTTCTCTGCATAAGAACGCAGCCAGGGCCTAAATTAGACGCATCACAGTATACGACAAAATCGTCGTTGCCCTCAGGCAAAGATAGAATAGGTGCATCACAGAGTTTCTGTTTCAAGGTCTGGAAAGCTTCTTCCTGTTTGGATCCCCACTCAAAAGGTTTATTCTTCTGAGTTAAAGAGGTGAGAGGAACCGCAATCTTGGAGAAGTTTTCAATGAAATGGCGGTAATAACCCGCGAGACCAAGAAATGAACGAACTTCGGTAGGAGTAGTAGGTGTATCCCAATCCTTAATCGCACTGATTTTGGCGGGATCTACATGAATACCTTGTTTGTTGATGATGTGCCCCAAAAATTGAACTTCCTTAAGCCAGAATTCGCACTTGGAGAATTTGGTGAAAAGCTGTTCTTTCTTTAGGAGCTCCATTGTAAGACGGAGATGCTGCTCATGATCAGCTCGAGTCTTAGAATAGATCAGAATGTCATCAATGAATGCAATAATGAACTTGTCTAAATAAGGTTTGCAGACCCTATTCATAAAGTCCATGAAGACAACAGGAGCATTTGTTAAGCCGAAAGGCATAACAGTAAACTCATAATGACCATATCTTGTACGGAAAGCTGTTTTGGGAATATCTTCTTCAAGCACTCGAAGTTGATGATACCCAGAATGAAGATCAATCTTTGAAAAGCAAGTAGCACCCTGTAGCTGATCAAAGAGATCATCAATGCGAGGTAGGGGATATCGATTCTTGATGGTAAGCTTGTTAAGCTCACGATAATCGATACACATCCTAAAAGATCCATCTTTCTTTTTCACAAATAGGACAGAAGCACCCCAAGGTGAAAAGCTCGGTCGAATGAATCCTTTGTCAGATAGCTCCTGAAGCTGCTTAGATAACTCTTGCATCTCAGATGGTGCAAGACGATAAGGTGACTTAGCAATAGGATTTACACCAGGTACAAGATCGATACGAAACTCAACTTGGCGCACAGGGGGTAAACCAGGTAATTCTTCAGGAAATACCTCAGGATAATCCCGAACAACAGGGATATCTTGGATAGTCTTACCCTTGCCTTTCTCCTCTACGACATGTGCCAAGAAGGCGACATATTTCTTTCGTAGGTATTTTTGGGCTTGGGTACAGGACATGAGTTTAAGACCACTAACGGGTTTCTCCCCACGAACTTCTAAGATCTCACCACTCAAAAGCGGTATACGGACAATCTTCTCAAAACAAACCACCTCAGCATGGTACTTGGCTAACCAATCCATTCCAACTATAACATCGAAGCTCCCGAGTTGCATCGGTGTGAGGTCAATAGGAAAAAGATGGTTATTAAGGTTCAACTGGCAATTTCGAAGAACAGAGTCGAGTACAACAGGTTCACCACTAGCTATTTCTACTGTCAAGGGCTTTCCTAGTTTTGTTCTAGTCATTGAAAGCATAGGCTCAAAAGCTAAGGACACAAAACTCTTATCGGCACCCGAATCAAATAGAATAGAAGCAGGTTGGTTGTTAACAAGGAATGTACCGTTTACCACTTCGTTATCTGCACGCGCCTCATTTGCATTTAGATTAAATGCTCAACCACGAGCCTGGGCTTGATTCGCATTTGCCAACCTCGGGCAGTTGTTCCTGTAGTGTGTCAGATCCCCACAGTTGAAACATGAACCAGGCAGATAGTGAGGTCGAGCAGGATTCTGGGCAGGGTTCTGTGCTAGGTTTTGAGCAGCTTGATTTTGGTTCGGAGCAAAAAGACAGGTATTTGCAAGATGACCAGACTTGCCACAGTTTGTGCAGATACGACATTGCACCTGTGGTTGATGGTGGTTGTTACACCTGTTGCATAGAGGTGCGTTGCCAGCATACTGCCTCTTGGCAGCAGGTTGTGCAGGCTGATTAGGAGCAGCCTGTTGTGCCACCACAGTGAAATTCTTGGAAGCCTTACGCTTCCTAGATTTCTTTGAAGACTCAGCAGCCTTCTTACCCTTCTGCTCCTTGGTGTTATCAGACTGTTTCTGTTTCTTATCACCCTTTCTATGGAGTTTACCCTTCTTAACTTGCTATTCAGTAAGGGTTGCAGCTAGCTCAATGGCCTGTCGGATGGTAGTAGGGTTGCTGCCAGTGACAATATCCTGAACAGGATCTGGCAAACCATCTATGTACTTCTCAATAGCCTTATCCAAAGGCGTGACCATTGTAGGACAGAACAAGCTTAACTCCTCGTATCTGTCTATATAAGCCCGGTGTTCACCACTGTCTTATTTCAGGTCATGGAACTCATTATCAAGTGCCCTCTGCTCGTGACGAGGGCAGAACTCTCTCATCATAAGAGCTCTGATACCAACTCTTCTGTCACACCTCGACCGCGTAAAACAACAAACCGCGGTGGAAACGTCGGTGAGTGATGCGACAGAATTATTGTTTCAACAACCATGGTAACTAAAGTTTTGTATTATTAAGATTAAAGTTTACATTGTCTTATAATTTAAATGAAACATAACATAAATATCTATAAGTCACTAAGGCCCAAGTCCACCTAAGTGTAGCACAAACATCATCATGCATTAGCACCTGAAACACATGCGAAAATAGGTACGTCAGCATAAAAATGCCTGTGAGATACATAGGTTTTGTTTATGCAGGATTCATGACTTGTAGTTAAAAGAAGTGTTTAACAAAAATGTAGTCATGAACCTTGTAAAATGTTTTCTTTTATAAAATCATGTGAAAATCGATAAGAAAAATCATATGATATAAAAGAAATATGCATGGTTAAATAAATAACCAAGTAAAAGTGAATTTGTATAAAATATGTAATTTGTAAAGCAAAGTTGTGTTCTTGTATAAAATGTTTCATGTCTTTGTCAAGTGGCTTAGATAACGCAACAATGTAAAATACAATAAAAACACTTATATATAGGAAGTACCAGCGGCGTATCCACCATGCTTTTATCATATAACACATAGCCCCGTTACATAAGTCACTTATCAATAACCAACCAAAATGTCTTGTTCAATGTCAAAAATGTTTATGTGTAAACCATGTTCAATGTCATGTGTGAAATGTATCATGTATAACCAAATGTAATGCATAGCAAGTAGAAAGTATCTACTCAAACTACGTGATAATGTCAATGTGATAACAATGTCATGTACGATGAATAACTAGTAGTTACTCAACCCCGTAGGAAAATGTACAAAACAATTTTTTTGAATAAACCTAAGTTTAAATCAAATGTTATGTTTTGCAGAAAACAATGCTTTATGATTACAAACATTTATGCAATAATGTTAATTGCATACATTCAAGCCCTGCGACTGTGGTGACAAACCATTAAACAAATTAAAGGTTTATCTAAGTTATGTATATCGGATTCTGTCATTCCCAACTTCCAAACAAACCTAGGAAGTCGGAAACGGGATTTGTCAAGTCCTATGGTACCATTACATACTACCGAGCGGCATAACTAATGTTAATGAATGTATTATTGTCCCGATTAAACACACCAAATGTCATAACCAATGTAGCACGTGAAAACCATGTACTAGGTATGTTAAGTAAACATACATAGTAGAAATGATCATGTAAAACAATGTGCTAGCATGCTCAGTAAACATACATAGCAGAAATGTCATGTAAAAACAATGTGTACATATGCTAAGTAAACATATACAATAAATGTGTAATAAATTAATGTGCAAGCATGCTTAACATACATAGCAAAACATAATTGAAAGCATGTACTAGATATGTACTAGGTGAAACTAGCATGTTTATGTCATAAAAGCAATGAAAGCATGAAAGTAACAAGTATGCACATGTGTATCACCCCAAAGTATTTGAAAACGGTAAAAGAGGGGAACTATGTATTCACTTGGGATTGCTTATAGGTCTTGGGAATAAGACCAAATTAAGCTCCAAGGATCACGGAATCAACAAGGCACCTAGTATAGGTAACTATGTTAATAAACAGATCCTAAATCGGGAGATAGGATAGAATGATGTTCTATAAATCAAATGAGTATTTGAACTCATATGGTATGATTTAATAGAGCTAACATTCTGATTTGGAAGTCTACCTAAGGGCTTTTGACCCATTTCGACCCATTATGGTAGTATAAGCCACTATAATGCGTCGTTTGCGTAAAACTAAGGTCGGATGGTTAACTATGTGCTATGTCAAGTCTTACATGCCCAATTATACCTAAACATGTTACTAAATCAGATTAGATGTCAAAAATATGTTCATATATGCACAATATGAATTTATGCTTCAAAAGGGCATTTTGGTCATTTCCTATGGGCATATAAGCTACTTAACAAATAACTAACCAATCCTAGGTGATCATAAGGTATAACCTCAGAGGTTATTCCCTATGCAACTATGATCACTAATCATGCTTAGTCGGATCCTAAAGATCGACCAAACGGGTCGGGTTCGAAAGTCTAAGCGGTTGTTTAGACCGCTTAACTTACGACCCTAAACAAGCACTAAACTAATAGTGACGAGTTAAACATGTCAAAACATGTTTAACTAACTTAGAAAACTGATTTGGTTGATACCTAAAAGTAGTTCCGTTGCAAAATGCATGCTAAAACGCATTTTGACTGAAACTTTGACTCGTCACTACACCTAGTTAACGTGGTAATCAGTAGGTATAATCACTAAGGATTATAGCCATCGTGATTATAATCACGTTGCAAAGTTCAAACGAACTTTGCGTTGACCATTGACTGGTCAAAGCTGAAAGTCAAACACTGTTTGACTTTCTCGCTAGGAAAGCGATAAAAGAACGAAGGAAGTTTACAAAGGGTCCTTGCTAGGGAGAACTTGATCTTAAAATCTCAGGTATGAAGTATTACAACTTCAACTTAGAGAAATCAGATCAAGGGTGAATGAAATGAGAGGATGGCATGACTATTTATACTTATAGCAAGTTCATGAGATCATGCCATGTTTTTGTGTAACTCCCAAGCAAAAATCTCAGCCATATAAGTGTTTGATGCAGGTTAGAAGCCTTGGAGAGGTGTTAACTTGGTTAACATACAAAGAATTTACAATAACAACCCCTGATCTATCAAACAGTTGCTGAAAAATAAAATCTGGAACTGGTCATTTTCAGGCGGCCCACGTAAGATTCAGACAGGGCTTACGCGGCCCGTGTGAAATCAGCAGATTAGCAACAGTTTTTAGTATTTACAGTTCAGGTCCCTGCACTTGCATAAGCCCATTTCTAGCACTTTTGACCCCCGTTAAGCCATTTTCAAGGCCCTAAAAGGTGGTCAAAGTATAGAGGACTCAAAATATGCTCAGAAGACTCTCGGATGTCGGTTCGTTTGGTCGTACGGTCATGTTATTCGTCTAATTATGACGAAACTCGAACGAACGTGAAAACGATCCAAATTAAGCGACGAATGGTATTTTTGCATGCCGATCACTAAAATAAAAATATTTTTGTGTGTACAAAAATTTTGGATGTCCAGATGCTGTCAGAAAGTAAGATATGCGCGTAAATGCAAACTTACGCCGTTTTTGACACTTTTAGTCCCTGTAAGATCAAATAAGCATATTTTTGCACACCGAACCTCTCAAAGCTTATTTCTAAGCTATGTTTAGGTTATTTATGGTATGTTTAGCTTATGATCAAGTTCCGGACTGTACGTTGCCTTACGAAACGGCAGACTTTTGCAGTTTGATGCAAATAGTCCCTGCGAGCGAATAAACTTGTTTTTGCCATACCAAAGCCTTCAAAACTTATTTCTAAGTTATGTAAAGGATATTTAAGGTATGTTAAGCTAATGTTGCTATCCCGGAGTGTTTGTCGCATTAAACCGATTACGTTTACGTATCAGTTTGCGTATAACTCTCTAGAAAGCGATATAGAGTTTAAAATCGATCAAAAATCAAAACGTGCATAATGTCTAACATAAATAACAAACATTGGGATCAAAACACGTTGTTTTATTAATATTGAATTGTTCAGAGTTTGTATAATGATTACACAAGCACAGATGTCACAGATCAATCTTGGATCCCGAGACTACTACACACACTCTAAAGGTAGATGATGGATGTTGGTGGTAGGTGTTGGTGTTGTAGTGGTGGTGGAGTGGAGGCAAAGTGTGAGAGTAGTGGTTTGCCAAGGGATGCATTTGAAGTGAACCAAGCACCCCTATTTATAGCCTACACAGAGCCCTGGCCACGACCCCGTGTCCAGCGGGCACGCCTCCGTGGCCAGCCTTTTCTCTTCCTTCATTAAATGCAGTTGTCAGCAGAGGGTCCCACACGGCCCCGTGTTCAGCGGCCACGGCCCCGTGGACAAAAGCGTATCTGTACTATCAAGATCCTCATGGAAGTTGCTTTTCTTGCCACCAGACCTTTCTCCATCAATTAGGAATCTGATGCCGTCACTAAACACATACCTTAAATTGTAGTTATTTTTTAGTGTTTATTTTTTGTTGTCTAATCCGCATATATATCACTATTGCTCTTGATTTTCTTGACTGTAGATCTCTTAAATGTCAACATATACAAGTGTGATTTAGTTTACGAAGATTTTTCAATGCCGAGAATCTCGATCAAAAAGAGTAAAAAAAGGCGTAAGGTTCACAATGGTGTAAAACTAAAATAGGATGTACCAGGCTAGGATTCGAGTTACAGGAACAAGGGCCAAACCAACCACCCAAGAATGGAATCGTTGAGCGAAAACACTTGACAACCTCATGGAAGCTGCTTTTCTTGCCACCAGACCCTTCTTCATCAATTAGGAATCTGATGCCGTCACTAAACACATATCTTAAATTGTAGCTATTTTTTGAGTGTTTATTTTTTGGTGTCTAATCCGCATATATATCACCATTGCTCTTGATTTTCTTGACTGTATATCTCTTAAATGTCAACAAATACACGTGTGATTTAGTTTATGAAGATTTTTCAATGCCGAGAACCTCGTTTAGAGAGTAAAAAGGCTTAAGGTTCACATACCTTAAATTATAGCAATTTTTTGAGCGTTTATTTTTTGGTGTCTAGTCCGCATATATATCACCATTGCTCTTGATTTTCTGGACAATATATCTCTTAAATGTCAACATATACACGTGTGATTTAGTTTATGAAGATTTTTCAATGCCGAGAACCTCGATTAGAGAGTAAAAAATGCGTAAGGTTCACAATGGTGTAAAACTAAAATGGGATATACCCGGCTAGGATTCGATTTACAGGACCAAGGGCCAAACCAACCACCCAAGAATGGAATCGTCGAGCGAAAACACTTGACAACCTCCTCGAAGCAGCTTTTCTTGCCACAAGACTTTTCTCCATCAATTAGGAATCTAATGCCGTCACCAAACACATTCCTTAAATTGTAGCCATTTTTTGAGTGATTATTTTTTGGAGTCTAATCCGCATATATATCACCATTGCTCTAGATTTTCTTGACTGTATATCTCTTAAATGTCAACATATACACGTGTGATTTTGTTTACGAAGATTTTTCAATGCCAAGAACCTCGAGCAGATAGTAAAAAAGGCGTAAGGTTCACAATGGTGTAAAACTAAAATGGGATATACAGGGCTAGGATTCGAGTTACATGAACAAGGGCCAAACCAACCACCCAAAAATGGAATCGTCGAGCGAAAACATTTAACAACCTCCTGGAAGCTGCTTTTCTTGCCACCAGACCTTTCTCCATCAATTAGGAATCTGATGCCGTCACTAAACACATACCTTAAATTGTAGCTATTTTTTAGTGTTTATTTTTTGGTTCCTAATCCGCATATATATCACCATTGCTCTTGATTTTCTTGACTTTATATCTCTTAAATGTTAACATACACACGTGTGATTTAGTTTACAAAGATTTTTCAATGCCGAGAACCTCGTTCAGAGAATAAAAAAGGCTTAAGGTTCACATACCATAAATTGTAGCTATTTTTTGAGCGTTTATTTTTTGGTGTCTAATCCGCATTTATATCACCATTGCTCTTGATTTTCCTGGATGTATATCTCTTAAATGTCAACATATACAAGTGTGATTTAGTTTACGAAAATTTTTAAATGCCAAGAACCTCGATCAGAGAGTAAAAAAGGCGTAAGGTTCACAATGGTGTAAAACTAAAATGAGATATACCGGGCTAGGATTCGAGTTACAGGAACAAGGGCCAAATGAACCATCCAAGTATAGAATCGTCGAGCGAAAACACTTGACAACCTCCTGGAAGTAGCTTTTCTTGCTACCAGACCTTTCTCCATTAGTTAGGAATCTGATACCGTCACTTAGCACATACCTTAAATAGTAGCTATTTTTTGAGTGTTTATTTTTTGGTGCCTAATCCGCATATATATCACCATTGCTCTTGATTTTCTTGACTTTATATCTCTTAAATGTCAACATATACACGTGTGATTTAGTTTACAAAGATTTTTCAATGGCGAGAACCTCGTTCAGAGAGTAAAAAAGGCTTAAGGTTCACATACCTTAAATTGTAGCTATTTTTTGAGCGTTTAGTTTTTGGTGTCTAATCCGCATTTATATCACCATCGCTCTTAATTTTCCTGGATGTATATCTCTTAAATGTCAACATATACACGTGTGATTTAGTTTACCAAAATTTTTCAATGCCGAGAACCTCGATCAGAGAGTAAAAAAGGCGTAAGGTTCACAATGGTGTAAAACAAAAATGGGATATACCGGGCTAGGATTCGAGTTACATGAACAAGGGCCAAACCAACCACCCAAGAATGGAATTGTCGAGCGAAAACCTTGACAACCTCCTGGAAGCAGCTTTTCTTGCCACCAGACCTTTCTCCATCAATTAGGAATCTGATACCGTCACTAAACACATACCGTAAATTGTAGCTATTTTTTGGTGTCTAATCCGCATATATATCACCATTGCTCTTGATTTTCTTGACTGTATATCTCTTAAATGTCAACATATACACGTGTGATTTAGTTTATGAAGATTTTTCAATGCCGAGAACCTCGATCAGAGAGTAAAAAAGGTGTAAGGTTCACAATGGTGAAAAACTAAAATGGGATATACCCGGCTAGGATTCGAGTTACAGGAACAAGGCCCAAACCAACCACCCAAGAATGGAATCATCGAGCGAAAACACTTGACAACCTCCTGGAAGCAGCTTTTCTTGCCATCAAACTTTTCTCCATCAATTAGGAATCTGATGCCGTCACAAAACACATTCCTTAAATTGTAGCCATTTTTTGAATGTTTATTTTTTGGAGTCTAATCCGCATATATATCACGATTGCTCTAGATTTTATTGACTGTATATCTCTTAACTGTCAACATTTACACGTGTGATTTAGTTTACGAAGATTTTTCAATGCCAAGAACCTCGATCAGATAGTAAAAAAGGCGTAAGGATAACAATGGTGTAAAACTAAAATGGGATATACAGGGCTAGGATTCGAGTTACATGAACAAGGGCCAAACCAACCACCCAAGAATGGAATCGTCGAGCGAAAACATTTGACAACCTCCTGGAAGCTGCTTTTCTTGCCACCAAACCTTTCTCCATCAATTAGGAATCTGATGCCGTCACTAAACACATACCTTAAATTGTAGCTATTTTTTGAGTGTTTATTTTTTGGTGCCTAATCCGCATATATATCACCATTGCACTTGATTTTCTTGACTGTATATCTCTTAAATGTCAACATATACACGTGTGATTTAGTTGACAAAGATTTTTCAATGCCGAGAACCTCGTTCAGAGATTAAAAAAGGCTTAAAGTTCACATACCTTAAATTGTAGCTATTTTTTGAGCGTTTATTTTTTGGTGTCTAATCCGCATATATATGATCATTGCTCTTGATTTTCTTGGCTGTATATCTCTTAAATGTCAACATATACACATGTGATTTAGTTTACAAAAATTTTTCAATGCCGAGAACCTCGATCAGAGAGTAAAAAAGGCGTAAGGTTCACAATGGTGTAAAACTAAAATGGGATATACCGGGCTAGGATTCGAGTTACAGGAACAAGGGCCAAACCAACCATCCAAGAATGGAATTGTCGAGCGAAAACACTTGACAACCTCCTGGAAGCAGCTTTTCTTGCCACCTGAACTTTCTCCATCAGTTAGAAATCTGATGCCGTCACTAAACACATACCTTAAATTGTAGCTGTTTTTTAAGTGTTTATTTTTTGGTATCTAATCCGCAATTATATCACCATGGCTCTTGATTTTCTTGACTGTATATCTCTTAAATGTCAGCATGTACACATGTGAATTAGTTTACGAAGATTTTTCAATGCCGAGAACCTCGATCTGATAGTAAAAAAGGCGTAAGGTTCACAATGGTGCAAAACTAAAATGGGATATACAGGGCTAGGATTCGAGTTACATGAACAAGGGCCAAACTAAACACCAAAGAATGGAATCGTCGAGCGAAAACATTTAACAACCTCATGGAAGATGCTTTTCTTGCCACCAGACCTTTCTCCATCAATTAGGAATCTGATGCCGTCACTAAACACATACCTTAAATTGTAACTATTTTTTAGTGTTTATTTTTTGGTGCCTAATCCGCATATATATCACCATTGCTCTTGATTTTCTTGACTGTATATCTCTTAAATGTCAACATATACACGTGTGATTTAGTTTACGAAGATTTTTCAATGCCGAGAACCGCGATCAGAGAGTAAAAAAGGCGTAAGGTTCACAATGGTGTAAAACTAAAATGAGATATACTGGGCTAGGATTCGAGTTACAGGAACAAGGGCCAAACCAACCACTCAAGAATGGAATCGTTGCGTGAAAACACTTGACAATCTCCTAGAAGCAGCTTTTCTTGCTACCAGACCTTTCTCCATCAATTTGGAATCTGATGCCGTCACTAAACACATACCTTAAATTGTAGCTACTTTTTGAGTGTTTATTTTTGGTGTCTAATCCGCATATATATCACCATTGCTCTTGATTTTTTGAATGTATATCTCTTAAATATCAACATATACACGTGTGATTTAGTTTAGGAAGATTTCAATGCTAAGAACCTCGCTCAAAGAGTAAAAAAGGCTTAAGGTTCACAATGGTGTAAAACTAAAATGGGATATAACGGGCAAGGATTCGAGTTACAGGAACAAGTGCCATATCAACCACCCAAGAATGGAATCGTCGAACGAAAACACTTGACAACCTCCTGTAAGCTGCTTTTCTTGCCACTAGATCTTTCTCCATCAATTAGGAATCTGATGGCATCACTAAACACATAACTTAAATTGTAGCTATTTTTGAGTGTTTATTTTTTGGTGTCTAATCCGTATATATATCACCATAGCTCTTGATTTTCTTGACTGTATATCTCTTAAATGTCAAAATATACACGTGTGATTTAGTTTACGAAGATTTTTCAATGCCGAGAACCTCGATCAGAAAGCAAAAAAGACGTGAGGTTCACAATGGTGTAAAACAAAAATAGGATATACTGGGCTAGGATTCGAGTTACAGGAACAAGGGCCAAACCAACCACCCAAGAATGGAATCGTCGAGCGAAAATACTTGACAACCTCCTGGAAAGAGCTTTTCTTGCCACCAGACCTATCTCCATCAGTTAGTAATCTGATGCCGTCGCTAAACACATACCTTAAATTGTAGCTATTTTTTGATTGTTTATTTTTTGGTGCCAAATCCGCATATATTTCACCATTGTTCATGATTTTCTTAACTGTATATCTCTTAAATGTCAACATATACACGTGTGATTTAGTTTACGAAGATTTTTCAATGACGAGAACCTCGATCAGAGTGTAAAAAGGCGTACGCTTCACAATGATGTAAAACTAAAATGGGATATACCAAGCTAGGGTTTGAGTTACAGGAACAAGGGCCAAACCAACCACCCAAGAATGGAATCGTCGAGCGAAAACACTTGACAACCTCCTCGAAACAGCTTTTCTTGCCACCAGACCTTTCTCGATCAATTAGGAATCTGATGTCGTCACTAAACACATACCTTAAAGTGTAGCTATTTTTTGAGTGTTTATTTTTTGGTTTCTAATCCGCATATATATCACCATTGCTCTTGATTTTATCTTGATTGTATATCTCATAAATGTCAAAATATACACGTGTGATTTAGTTTACGAAGATTTTTCAATGCCGACAACCCCGATCAGAGAGTAAAAAAGTTGTAAGGTTCACAAAGGAGTAAAACTATAATGGGATATAGCGGGTTAGGATTCGAGTTACAGGAACAAGGGCCAAACCAACCACCCATGAATGGAATCGTCGAGGAAAAACACTTAACAACCTCCTGGAAGCAGCTTTTCTTGCCACCAGACCTTTCTCCATCAATTAGGAATCTGATGCCGTCACTAAACACATAACTAAAATTGTAGCTATTTTTTTAGTGTTTATTTTTCGGTGTCTAATCCGCATATATGTCACCATTGCTCTTTATTTTCTTGACTTTATATCTCTTAAATGTCAACATATACACGTGTGATTTAGTTTACGAATATTTTTCAATGCCAAGAAAATTCTCGGCATTGAAAAAACTTCGTAAACTAAATCACACGTGTATATGTTGACATTTAAGTCAAGAAAATTAAGAGCAATGGGGATATATATATGCGGATTAGAAACCAAAAAATAAACACTAAAAAAATAGCTACAATTTAAAGTATGTGTTCAGTGACGGCATCAGATTCCTAATTGATGGAGAATGGTCTCGTGGCAAGAAAAGCTGCTTCCAGGAGGTTATCAAGTGTTTTCGCTCGACGATTCCATTCTTGGGTGGTTGGTTTGGCCCTTGTTCCTGTAACTCGAATCCTAGCCCGGTATATCTCATTTTAGTTTTACAACATTGTGAACCTTACGCCTTTTTTACTCTCTGATCGAGGTTCTCGGCATTGAAAAATCTTCGTAAACTAAATCAGACGTGTATATGTTAACATTTAAGAGATATACACTCAAGAAAATGAAGAGCAATGGTGATATATATGCGGATTAAACACCAAAAAATAAACGCTCAAAAAATTGCTACAATTTAAGGTATGTGAACCGTATGCCTTTTTTACTCTCGAATCGAGGTTCTCGGCATTGAAAAATCTTTGTAAACTAAATCACACGTGTATATGTTGACATTTAAGAGATATACAGTTAAGAAAATCAAGAGCAATGGTGATATATATGCATATTAGAAACCAAAAAATAAACACTCAAAAATAGCTACAATTGAAGGTATGTGTTTAGTGACGGCATCAGATTCGTAATTGATGGAGAAAGGTCTGGTGGCAAGAAAAGTTGCTTCCAGTAGGTTGTCAAGTGTTTTCGCTCGACGATTCCATTCGTGGGTGGTTGGTTTGGCCCTTGTTCCTGTAACTCGAATCCTATCCTGGTTTGTCTCATTTTAGTTTTACACCATTGTGAACCTTACTCCTTTTTTACTCTCTGATCGAGGTTCTCGGCATTGAAAAATCCTCGTAAACTAAATCACACGTGTATATGTTGACATTTAAGACATATACAGCCAAGAAAAACAAGAGCATTGGTGATATATATGCGGGTTAGACACCAAAAAATAAACACTCAAAAATAGCTACAATATAAGATATGTGTTTGGTGACGGCATCAGATTCCTAATTGATGGAGAAAGGTCTGGTGGCAAGAAAAGCTGCTTTTAGGAGGATTTCAAGTGTTTTCGCTCGACGATTCCATTCTTGGGTGGTTAGTTTGGCCCTTGTTCCTGTAACTCGAATCCTAGCCTGGTATATCCCATTTTAGTTTTACACCATTGTGAACCTTACGCCTTTTTTGCTCTCTGATCGAGGTTCTCGACATTGAAAAATCTATGTAAACTAAATCACACGTGTGTATGTTGACATTTAGGAGATATACAGTCAAGAAAATCAAGAGCAATGGTGATATATATGTGGATTAAACACCAAAAAATAAACGCTCAAAAAATAACTACAATTTAAGGTATGTGAACCTTACGCCTTTTTTACTCTCTGATCGAGGTTCTCGGCATTGAAAAATCTTCGTAAACTAAATCTAACGTGTATATGTTGACATTTAAGAGATATACAGTCTAGAAAATCAAGAGCAATGGTGTTATATATGCGGATTAGACACCAAAAAATAAACACTCAAAAAATTGCTACAATTTAAGGTACGTGTTTAGTGACGGCATCAGATTCCTAATTGATAGAGAAACGTCTGGTGGCAAAAAAAGCTGCTTCCAAGAGGTTGTCAAGTGTTTTCGCTCTACGATTCCATTCATGGATGGTTGGTTTGACCCTTGTTCCTGTAACTCGAATCCTAGCCCGGTATATCCCATTTTAGTTTTACACCATTGTGAACCTTACGCATTTTTAACTCTCTAATCGAGGTTCTCGGTATTGAAAAATCTTCATAAAGTAAATCACACGTGTATATGTTGACTTTTAAGAGATATAGAGTCAAGAAAATCAAGAGCAATGGTGTTGTATATGCGGATTAGACACCAAAAAATAAACACTCAAAAAATAGCTACAATTTTAGGTATGTGTTTAGTAATGGCATCAGATTTCTAATTGATGGAGAAAGGTCTGGTGGCAAGAAATGCTGCTTCCAAGAGGTTGTCAAGTGTTTTCGCTCGACGATTCCATTCATGGGTGGTTGGTTTGGCCCTTGTTCCTGTAACTCGAATCCTAGCCCGGTATATCCCATTTTTGTTTTACACCATTGTGAACCTTACGCCTTTTTGACTCTCTAATCGAAGTTTTCGACATTGAAAAATCTTCATAAAGTAAATCACAGGTGTATATGTTGACATTAAAGAGATATACAGTCAAATAAATCAAGAGCAATGGTGTTATATATGCGGATTAGACACCAAAAAATAGCTACAATTTAAGGTATGTGTTTAGTGACGGCATCAGATTACTAATTGATAGAGAAAGGTCTGCTGGCAAGAAAAGCTGCTTCTAGGAGGTTGTCAAGTGTTTTTGCTCGAAGATTCCATTCTTGGGTGGTTGGTTTGGCCCTTGTTCTTGTAACTCGAATCCTAGCCCGGTATATCCCATTTTAATTTGACACCATTGTGAACCTTACACCTTTTTTACTCTCTGATCGAGGTTCTCGGCATTGAAAAATATTCGTAAACTAAATCACACGTGTATATGTTGACATTTAAGAGATATACAGTCAAGAAAATCAAGAGCAATGGTGATATATATGCGGATTAGACACCAAAAAATAAACACTCATAAAATATCTACAATTTAAGTTATGTGTTTAGTGACAGCATAAGATTCCTAATTGGTGGAGAGAGGTCTAGTGGCAAGAAAAGCTGCTTCCATGAGGTTGTCAAGTGTTTTCGCTTGACGATTCCATTCATGGGTGGTTGGTTTGGCCCTTGTCCCTTTAACTCGAATCCTAGCCCGGTATATCCCATTTTGGTTTTACACCATTGTGTACCTTACGCCTTTTTTACTCTTTAATAGAGGTTTTCGGCATTGAAAAATCTTGGTAAACTAAATCACACGCGTATATGTTGATATTTAAGAGATATACTGTCAAGAAAATCAAGAGCAATGGTGATATAAATGCGGATTAGACACCAAAAAATAAACACTAAAAAAATAGCTACAATTTAAGGTATGTGTTTAGTGACGGCATCAGATTTCTAATTGATGGAGAAAGGTGTTGTGGCAAGAAAAGCATCTTCCTGGAGGTTGTCAAGTGTTTTCGCTCGACGATTCCATTCATGGGTGGTTGGTTTGACCCTTGTTCCTGTAACTCGATTCCTTGCCCGGTATATCCCATTTTAGTTTTACACCGTTGTGAACCTTACGCCTTTTTTACTCTTTGATCAAGGTTCTCGGCATTGAAAAATCTTCGTGAACTAAATCACACGTGTATATGTTGACATTAAGAGATATACAGTCAAGAAAATAAGAGCAAGGGTGATATATATGCGGATTAAACACCAAAAAATAAAAGCTCAGAAAATAGCTACAATTTAAGGTATGTGTTTAGTGATGGCATCAGATTCCTAATTGATGGAGAAAGGTCTTGTGGCAAGAAAAGCAGCTTCCTAGTGGTTGTCAAGTGTTTTCTCTTGACGATTTCATTCATGGGTGGTTGGTTTGTCCCTTATTCCTGTAACTCGAATTCTAGCCCGGTATATCCCATTTTGGTTTTACACCATTGTAAACCTTACGCCTTTTTTACTCTCTGATCGAGGTTCTCGGCATGAAAAATCTTCGTAAACTAAATCACACATGTATATATCGACATTTAAGAGATATACAGTCAAGAAAATCAAGAGCAATGGTGATATATATGCGGATTAAACACCAAACAATAAACGCCCAAAAAATAGCTACAATTTAAGGTATGTTAACCTTTCGCCGTTTTTACTCTCTGATCGAGGTTCTCGGCATTGAAAAATCTTCGTAAACTAAATCACACGTGTATATGTTGACATTTAAGAGATATACAATCAAGAAAATGAAGAGCAATGGTGATATATATGCGGATTAGACAACAAAAAATAAACACTCAAAAAATAGCTACAATTAAGGTACGTGTTTAGTGACGGCATCAGATTTCTAATTGATGGAGAAAGGTCTAGTTGCAAGAATAGTTGCTCCCAGGAGGTTGTCAAGTGTTTTCACTCGACGATTCCATTCATGGGTGGTTGGTTTGGCCCTTATTCCTGTAACTCGAATTCTAGCCCGGTATATCCCATTTTAGTTTTACACCATTGCCATTTTGATCCATTTTTTTCTATTTCTGATTCAAATAAACCTTTTATTATTAAAAAAACATAAAACCAAATATTAATAATTTATTAATATATATACACCCACTCTTTCTCACTTTTCCCCCAACCTCCCCTACTCTCTGCAACTCCCGCCCAACACCGCCATGCACCACCACTCACAACCACAACCACAACCACAACCACAACTACCACCACTCACCACCGTTTCACAACCCCCACTCTCTCTCATGTCTCTCTCCCTTAACCATCACAACCACTGCCTAATCAAAACCCACCACCACAACCATCCCCAAATCTTAATTGCAACACAATAAAATACTTTTATATCCAAATTTAAGATTTGTAAATTAAAGAATGGCGACGGAAGTTAACGACGGGGTTGTGGCCGCCAGGAAGGTTAAAATTGCGGCGGTGGAGAAGACGGTGACGTTCACGTCGGTGAAGCCACGCTTGTTCGTGGAGGCGTTGAAGGTTGGAGATGCGGTTGCGTTTTACAAAGAAATATTTAAATTGAAAATCCCCAAAATACCCCTGGTTAAAGATGGGATTTATGGACGGAGTTAGGGTATGTGATCAAAATGATAACAAAAGGGAAAAGTCTGGGATCCAGATGCAAAAAAAAAACTATTTAGACTAAATTGACAAATTTAGAAAAACTCAGGGAATAAAATGGCAATTTACTCTTTTTTTTTTTCTCAAAAGAGTTTTTGAAAAATTAGTTGGTAGTGACTTTAAAGAAAAAGAGAAGAGGAGAAAAGGAGATGGAATCCCAAACACCCCAAAAACAAAAACCACATTAGGAAGGGTTGAGCGGTAGGATTCAAAAATAGTCAAAATTTGTGTCTATAAATTCCAAACAAATCGAACTGGTAACCACAAAACACCAGTTAGCCGGCGACGATGAGGAGCAAACCAAACATAATGGTGACCGGGTACAGGTAAACGGACATAATAACATGATAACATCGTGTTAAGGGTAAGAACTTGCATGATGGTTGTTGGGATGAACAACTAACTTCAATGCTACATCATTATCAATGAAGATCTGGTAATTAATATCTTTGATGTTTTAATTAACATATAGAGTTAAATGTCATTTTAGTTCCTGTGGTTTGGGTCATTTTGTCAGTTTAGTCCAAAGGTTTCACTTTTATCCTGTGGGTCTAAAAAGGTTTTACTGTTGCCATTTTAGTCCACTGAGTTAACTTCATCCATTATTTCTGTTAACGAGAAGGGCGATTCGGTCATTTTATATGGCCAAATTGCCTTTCTAGTTAGCAGAATTACATATAAAATGACCGAATTGCCTTTCTGGTTAACAGAAAAAATGGATGAAGTTAACTCAGTGGACTAAAATAACAACGGTGAAACCTTTTTGGATCCACAGGAGAAAAATGAAACCTTTGGACTAAACTGGCAAAATGACCCAAACCATAGGGACTAAAATGACATTTAACTCTAACATATATTTGTGCTGAGTTTGATATATTTGAAGGTGATATCAAACACAACAATACTAATATTCGATAACTTTATTATTCAAGAACAGAAAGGGCATTTCTAGACTGGATCACGACTCACTATTACCGGTTGGACTTTTGACTGCTAAAGCCCATTATTATAACTGATGACCCAAATTAAAACCAGCCCATAATATTTAATAGCTACTTGTTTGTTTGTAGGATTTTGTGGTTATGAGGGCAGGTATGAGATGAACGTCTGTAATTTTCTGGTTAAATGTGCCTGCGCTCTACTCCAAGCATCGCTTTTACAAAAGAAGAACAAGCCTCCCTGCGCGTCAGCGCCTAAGGTGCTTTTAACAACATAAGTTTGGCTAACCTAGCATTCTTGGAAGCAAAACCATAAGTCTTTCTTGTGACATTGTGGATTGTAAGTAGGATCTCGTCAAGTTCAATTTTGAAAAGCTTTTTTCTGTTGATTACACCGTTACTGGAATAGTCAACAAGCCTGTAGATGCAATTATTGCATTTAAAACAATCGACATGCTTCAAATAATTTAAAATCATTAGGGTTTGTAATTTCACTAGGTAATAATGTGCCAAACAACTTTAACTCCATGATCCAATATCATACTTGAGTGGAGTTTCAAGAATCCTACAACACGACTTAAGATCTTTACTTTCAAATTCTTTCAACTTTTTAGGAAACAAAAACCCAAATAGTTTTTCATATTCTTTGTATTGTTCAAATCATGTTTTTAAGAGAAGCACTCGTTTGATCAACAATATCAAAATACTTAAATTTAAAATTCTCCTCAACGGAACATAAGACATTTTGGTCATTTGAATTCTCATCAAACTCTTTCCTCCTACGAATCGAATGGCTTTTGAAGGGACACCAAATCATCACTCATCTTGCTGTCAATTTCCTTAGTTTCATTGATTGACTTGGATAACCTGGTTTCCCTAAATTTTTTATAGTATTCAATCAACATGTTCATTTCTTTAATAGCAACATCGAGAAGCATATCCTATGATTGTAACATTTTTGCTCACCAAATTCACTATGTATTACATACCAAATGACGATTTATACCAAAAATTCAAAATCACCAAGTTCTTTATTTGCTAATGATTGTGCTTCACTTTGAAATTTAGCATCATTATCATTTTTACGCAATTCCAAGTAAGTCTTCTCTTACATCTAGAAGTTGAAATCTAATAGCCTTAATACTATTAGCACAACTTTCCCAATGAGTTGTAGACATTGAAAATTGTAACCTCTAAGTAGAATCAACATATAGTAGAATCAATTCTCTAACATCTTCTTTCAAAATTGTAACCTCTAAGTAGAATCAACATATAGTATAAACACGTTGTATTACTCCAAAAAAATCTCTAGCTTTACTACAAGTATTAGCCATGTCACATAATACAAGATTAAGACTATAACAACCACATGGAGTATAAATCACTATAGGATTTATATCTATAAATCTTTTTGAACTCCCTAATGTTTTTCTTTCTTGTTTGATCCATTGTCATTGTTTTGACCGTGCATATTATCAATACTAAGACCAAGAGCTTTAATTCATTGTGTATAAATTAAAAAAAAAAAAAAAACATTTTCTGATCAACACCAAAAAATCTAAAAAACATACTTCAACAATAACATAACTAGAGAACTTTACATACCTCACTATTAAAGACATTTATTTTTGATGGCTTCTATCAGGGGTGCAATCAAGTAGATAGAGTCAGTGCCGTAAAAATTGCGACTAGGAGGTGACTAGTCGGCGATTAATCGTTAGTCGCCCAGTAACTGGGTAATTTTTCGTTAATCTGTCCATTAATCGCTAGTCAGCCCTAGTCGGTCCTAGTCGGCCAGCCAAAAATCGGCGATTCCGGCCAGATTACGGCAAAAAACTTGTATATTCCGGCCAAAACCTCTAAATTCCGGTCAGTTTCCAACAAAACCACGTGAATTCCAACAATTAATCTTGTATACTTTAAAAAATGAGTTGAGTAAGAGTTAAAACCTAGCTACTTAAAATATTTACCTATAAAAATGTGTATATGTATACATAAAACTGAAAATTACATATAAAAAATTCGATCCGATTAATCCTGATTAATCTCGAGTAATCTCGAGTTGTCGCTAGTCCCCATCTCACCGGCCGACTAGGGACTCGCGAGTTCTCCAACCTTGGATAGAGTAATATTTTTTGCTTTGGTTATCTTCTTGATGATTTTCAATTTAGTTTCATGAGCTACTAAAAGTATAAACTCATTTTGACCCACTCATGAGAGACCATATGTTACAATGGTATCTGACCTGCTTTAATGTTGTTTGGGATGGTGCGTCAAACCTCATCGAGGATGATGAGCCTTGAAGGTGTTCAGGAGGATTCCTTTGGTAAATTCCACATTCTGATTGTAAGACTCTAGACAAATCTTATGATGTTGGGTTCATAATGCGCAGTGGCGGACTCAGGAATTTTTTTATGGGGTGCGGAGCACTTCTAAAAATTTTAGGCCCCTAGATATATAAATAAGAAATTCGGTTCGTATTGGGTCGGTTCGGGTTGGGTCGGGTCATGTAAAACAAAAGAACATCAAACTAAATTTATATAATCATCAAAAATACGTCAAACCTTGTTACAAACATAATTAAAACCCTACGAGTTTTCATTTTTTGAAATCTATCCAAAACATCATCTAAAGCTACTTTCTTAAGCAAGTCTTTCTCTATATATAACATATACAACTATCACTTAAATTCTCATCGCCAATCCGATTACGCAAGTCGGTCTTCACATTCTTTATTGCTGAAAAACATCTTTCAACGGTTGCGGTTTCGACGGGTAATACGAGAACAAGCTTCACTAACCGATATATCAATGTAAAATTTACGTGAATACTTGTTGAAACCATTTACATTACATGACTTAGGCAAACCATCCAAGTTGGCAAGTTGTTTAAAACTTAAATCTAATATGGATTGGGCTTGGGTAACATTTATTGGGCTAAAGGTTAATTGGATTAAGGTTATAAGGGTTACGTGGGTGAGTGGTTATAACTTATAAGTTATATAATTAAAGTAGTATTTTTTTTAAATCAGA
The DNA here is from genome assembly GCA_030545235.1 of Helianthus tuberosus. Taxonomy (NCBI): domain Eukaryota; kingdom Viridiplantae; phylum Streptophyta; class Magnoliopsida; order Asterales; family Asteraceae; genus Helianthus; species Helianthus tuberosus. Next base: position 803,096 of record JARYGA010022949.1, read on the forward strand.
GTTTACAAAAAAATATTTTAATATAAATTGCTAAGATTTTTTACCTAAGGGGTGCGGACGAAAGTTAGCAAGGGGTACGGACGAATTTTTCAAGGGGTGCGGACGAAAAAATCTAAGGGGTGCGGACGAAATTTTCGACAGATAATACCACTAAATTTTTTTTTCCGGGGGTGCTCCCACCCACCTTGGGCTGGTTGTATGTCCACCACTGATAATGCATGCTCCACCTCATCTATCATCAACGCATTGGCTCTTGATCTCATCAGAATTCTAAGTTAAACTTGTTCACGTGAGAGTATTACCAGGATGGGTGACCTCCTTGGAAGTTTCCATAGGGCTTAAAAAAAAAATTGTGAGCTTCGTCGTGATCTTCAACATGAGTTTCGTCAACATTAGCATCTTGAACATGATTTCCATCAACATTAGCATCTTTAACAACATCTTCATCAATATAGCTTCAACGTGATCTCCACCAACATTGTTAACATCAATATCATCAACATTTTGAGTCTGAGAACCTATCTAGAGCCCAGACTTGAAACATCGTTAGTATCCAAAGTGAGTTAATACTTTTATTAGCTTATGAAATTAAATTCTATATACTAACAAAACCTAATGTGAACAGTACTATTTATTTTTTGTTTTATTTGTTTTCTTTTTTCTTTAATAGTTTAATAATTAACAATTATAAGACTATAATTTTTGTTTTGCTTCAATAGTTTAATATTTGTTTTTTTTTCTTTAATAGTTTAATAATTAACAATTATAAGACTATTGTTGTAAAACAACGACCTACTAGCAATGTATAGAGAAGAATGGGAGAATGGGAGATGGATTTCTTATTGATTGATTTCAACACCATATACAAATGTCATTATATATAGGCCCTTACATTAGTACAATAGTAACTAAAGAGATAGGAGTTATAGAGGTGGATAGTCACTACATAATGGATGCACTAAAGGGACAGGAGTTATAGATGTGGATAGTCACCACATAATGGATACATTCATAACACTCCCCCTTGACTATTCACATGATATACTATTCTTTAATACACTTGGTGATGCTGCCTCGTTAAAAACCTTGCTAGGAAAACCCAGTGGGACAAAACCTCAGCTAAGGGAAAAAGAGTGCAGCGCGCATTTTCTCCCCCTGATACTTTTGGATCAGATATGTTGCCTCATTAAAAACCTTTACTAAGAAAACCCAATGGGACAAAACTTAGACAAGGGAAAAAGAGTGCAACTTGAATAAGTCTCCCTCTCATTTTAACATGTATCCTTTAAGTGACGTGCGTCCATCTTCCTTGAAAGTTGAATAAAGCCTTTGTAGTGAATGATTTGTTGCATGATCCCTTAATGTGCAATTCTTTATGTTGAGCAATGTTGTATAATTTTCTAACGAGACTTTAGGTGCCTCTTTCCAAAAATTATCGTATGTCCATGACTGTGTGAAAATCGTTACATTCATGCATCTACAAGACTAACCAAACTTGTTTTGATGGGTTAGTAAAATATAATCAAATATCGTTTATACCTGAAATGTTTCTTTGAACTCATTCCAATGTCTCTTCGCTTGACACAAGTTATATCATGACAATAAGCTCAAGTGAAAGATATTATAACCATACATAGCTAGCAAAACATATTAATGCACTTATGCATTTAACGATGGTACTTCTAGAATGAGAATCTCTACTTTGATAGGAGATGATAATAGGCATTTCTTATAACAAATGACTTAACAACCTTTAACATACTTTAAGGTTCAACTATGTCCATACTAAATATCCAAACATCATCTTCTAGATGTACTTGGGGGATTGGTAAAATATAATTACATATACACGCGAACTGCAGTTCGAGTAATAATTAGACCGTGCCAAGGTCATTCAAAAATTCTCCCACTAAAAGCTCGACAATTTCTCTCGATGATGCCTAGACATCATCACTGTAAACTGCGATTATAGTGAACTTTTAAAAGTAGAACGTTGATAAAACATGGCTAATTTAATCAAACTTATATTCCTCTTTATGCAAATATCTCGAGTTGTATAACACTCGATCTAACTATTTTAGTCCATACATATTCTATGAACTTGATATAGTACGTTCTTGAGGTTTTGACATCATTAATGCTTCTAGCATTATCAATCCATGAGGGAATTCTTTTCATCTTATCCAAATATGCATGTGCTTTCACTCTTAGAAGTTTTGCTATACAAAACTGCCCTTTTAACACATAGATATCTATATCATATGCAAAAATATCAAGAACACTTGCTTTTATCTCCAAAATTCATATTGTACCATGTTTATACACAGTGTACATTGAGATGCCATAATAACCATGTACACATTTTCTATGTATGTTTATTGGAGTATTGGTGCACTATAATTACATCCATAAGGTGTTTCAATTAACCTCTTAAGCACTCAAATGCTTTAGGATACTCATGGGGAGTTCCAATTATATTCAATTCAATAACATATACAACATGTATATATATTCAGATCTGAATTTATATAATTATCATAATATTCTTGAGAACTTATTTTATATGACTTAGTATCAAGTGATACATAGCTTTCATAAGACGCGTGTCAATTCTCTTTTATATATTACCAGACTAATAAGATATTGGAAAGTCAATGCATCCACCACTGAAAAATACGTTTTCTCATAATCAATCATAGGTATTGTGAAAATTCTTGTGCCACCAATTTTGACTTATATCACTTAATTTGATTTTCACATGATTCGCGTAAAAGACACTTTTGTATCCAACATATTTTACAACTTCAGTTGTATGGACTGTTGGTCCAGAAACTTTCCATTTCATTAGAGAGCTAAACTCTACCTTATTTGCGTCTTTCTATTTTGGCCAATCATTTCTTAATATTCATTCATAGACAGATCTTAAATCTTGATCCTCATCATTTAATCATTTTAAACGCTACATTATATACAAAAGTATAACGACGTCGATTTTTATTTCGATTCCATACATATCTTAGACATGATACAACTTGGCGAGATCTCTTTATTTTCAGGTACTTGAGGTTGTTCTTGAACCATCATGTCTATTATCCCTTTAGGGGATCTTATTACTATAACCTGGACTTGACCATCTTAATTACTTGCTCCAATTTTCGAGGAATTTTATTGTTGGAATCAAGTAGTCTACCATGCTATAGACGTACAATAGACTCATTAAAAAAATATGTGGTTGTCCTCTTGGGACACAAAGATAACTGGAGCACAAGCAGTTGATTATGTGACTTACTTAGTCACTCTATTTAGGTCAGTGAACTTGTTTGGTAATTTGTTCTTTAATATTGGTAAATGAATTATACTTTAAACTTCTAGGTCATAGTTTATAGTCTGAGGAACAAGATGACATGATAATTCATTTCACTTTTCACTTTCCAACTGCTTGTTATCTCCCCCTAATGTTGGGAACATTCATTCATTAAAGTGAAAACCAATGAGCTATAAACGAATTTCTCACTAATGGCTTTAAGTATTTAATCATAGACGATTATTTATACCCAACATATTCTCAAACTTTTTAGCAGTCCCATCTTTGTGCGGTGTGGTGGATGAGTTTCAATATATGTCGCACAACCAAAATCGTTGATGAGACATATTTGGTTCCTGACCAAAAACCAACTGTATGGGGAGAACTATAACTTATTGGCTTGATGTGAATTGATAGTACTATATATAAAATTACATGTACCTAAATGAACTTTTGCTCCTGTCATGATCATTGGATTTGTAACCAATAGTAGACGTTTAGTGATCATCTCAACAATAACACTTATTCTAATGATCGTTAATAACTTGGGAATCAAATTCACTATTATCAAATAAATATGCTAATCTGGATTAATATGCTTGCTATCACATTAGCTAAGCAACAATCACACAAGCTTCAGGTTGTGGATTTGATAACCATTTAAACGATGCATCGATTTAAAAAAAAACTAAATGGTATCATGTTGGGATATGCATCTCCTTTAATCGCTTCATATTCAGGTATACACACCCTCGTTTATTTTGCAAATATATAATTTCACTTGAGAGCAAACATTACATGCTAATTATTATCTTGAAGAATCTTCTAGTTCTTCATTATGTTTCACATCATTATTGACTCGGTGTGGTCTAACCGGTCATGCCAATTAATTAAATAATTATGATCCATAAACTCCTGGTTTATGATCGTATGTGTATTACTTGCTCGTATGTAATACAAAACGTATGATACGAGAGAGTATACTATAACTTCAAAGTTAAAACCATCTCGTTATGCAATCACTCCTTAGTTTGCCACTTTTGGTGGTCCATCTCATTATTAAAATGACCATCATTACAATTCTAATAGTCATTCTCATCATTACAAGTTTCTCAATTAGGTCCATCATTACTTATACAATGATTAATATATAATCACATTCACTTTTGGGAATGGAGTAGAACCAAAACAAGATTCATAGTTTTTCATTATTTACTCGGTCACATGAGTATAAAATCATTTCATTTTTTCGTAACTCTTATAATGATATTGCTACTTTAGGAGCATATGTCTCAAGTGTGACAAATGAAAATAATTTAATCGATTTTTCCTTGTAAATAATGTTCTCTTTGCTTACCATCAATTTAGAACTAGATGAGTCGTATAAAATTTATCAATCTTATATCTTACGACCTTTATAACGATCATTGTATAGTCATCTCATTATTAACATGGTTGATCTCATTACATGAGCATCATAACAATTTTCTCAATTACCATGATTACGAACTTTACACCAATTATTATATCATCACATTCAGTTCAAGGAATGGATTGTAACCAAACAATGATCATGGTGACATCATTACAATTTTCTTAGTTATTATATACATGATCGCGACCTTTACATTGGTCATTATATCATCACATTCACTTCATGAATGGATTAGAATCACAAAACTTTCATGGTGGTCATTTCAAACCTTACATATTCTTTAACAATCTTGCTTCTTCAAGAGCATATTTGAGGTTTGACAATGGAACTTGTTTTATCCACATGTATAACTAATCTTTTCACCACATAACATCAATTATACGACCGAATCATTAAGATTTATCAGTCCAAAATCTTACAAGCATCAATAAATTTACAATAAGCTTTAGTGAGTTTGAAACTTCGAATGTCATATTATAAATTAATCTTGATCACTATTCAATCATGTTTATAATGTGTGATCTTATACACAACTTTAATTATTCTATTCTATTCAATACCATATGTATAAATGAATAATAGATTGTGACATATAATTTATACATAATGTCAAGTTATATGATACATGACGTTATAATATGTTAATATATATAATAAATTAAAGTAAAACCATAAAAGTGAGATTATTTTTCAATACTTATGAGAAAATATATTATTTTGCCAATACTTATGAGAAAACATATATGTTTTTAGAGTGTAAGCAATCACAATCGTAAGTTATTTTAATAAGTATATTTAATGTTAATTAGTTCCTTTGACAACTATTGATGAGATAAAAGCGTAAGAAATAGATATTTTTAATTGATTAACAAATTTAGGATAAATAAAACAAAATTAGCAATTATAACACATGTAAACCTATTTTAATATCTATATTAACAACTCAAGCTATTCATAAAAAAAATAGTGAGAACTTGAAGCTTCTTTCGTAATATTTATTACTCTATTTTTAAACATAAAAAAATATCCCTCTCAACTTCCCAACATATGATCATTTATAATTTTGAAATACGTCTTTCTTTTTAGTACTAAATATCATTGTCAAATTACGCACATATATAATTTGTATATATAATTCATATATAAAAGTGATAATGTTGGGATCGAACCCTACCAGAGGAACAGATAATTAAAGCCAAAACTGGGTCAGAGCAGTGGATCCAGAATAAGCAGATGTTACATACAAGTCTCTCCCCTTGAAAGTGGTTTCAACATCTGCTGACCTCCTATCTACTGATCGTACAAGCCACTGACCGTCAATCTACTGCTCTAGTAAAGGCTGATGGAAGACTAAAGCTCTGCTGCTCAATCTACTGCCTTGAGTCAAGTACTGCTGATCCGGACAAGCACTGCCGGGTTCACAGCAGTGGAAGGTTGCAGCAGTTGTTTAAGTATCTTTTATGTAATGAAATGTAATAGCAGTAGTTAGTAAAGCAGTGTTTGTATAGATCAGAGGTTAGAGTTTGTTAGGAGGTTAGATGTCACTTTCACGGTGACGTCAGTCTAGATGCTCAGTGGTTTGCTAGTGCCTATAAATAGAACAGTGCTCTGTACTGTTCTATTAGCTCTTTGCAAACTCGTTTTCCTGCACGAACAAACACTGAGCTCTGGCTGAGGGGGAGTTTGTATCAAGCATTACTTTGTAATCGTTGTTGAAATTAAATTTAATCTTTCGATTCTTAGTGAAAAGTGTTTTGATAAAAGCAATACTCTCGTTTGATTGTATGCAAAGTTTGTTTCCATCTTAATTCCGCTGCACAACTCATTCATCTTCATATTAATTTCAAACGTAAAATACAATAAAAAACAAACTCAGATCCAACAATTGGTATCAGAGCTTGGACAGTCAAATTTGATTTAACAATCATTTTGACATAAATAGTTCAGCTCAAAATTCGTTGATATCGATAGTTTGTTCGTTTTGTTGAAAAACAGAGCAAGGTTTAATCACCATTAAAGTTGATTATTCAGTGTCTGTAAAACAACCAGGATGACGTCACAATCTCAAGATGATAAGAATAACATTGGCTCGCTCTTTAAACCACCTATGCTTAAAAGAAATGAATACAACATCTGGGAGCGAAGGATGGGTCACATCCTCGCTCAACAGAACACCGGATGTTGGAGGTCTGTTGTCTTTGGTCCCCATGTTCCTATGGTGCCAAGTGCTGAGGATCCAAAAAAGTTCGTACCAAAACCTTATGAAAACTATACTGAAATTGATTTTCAGAAGTTCGAACTTGATGCCAAAGCATTTAGCATCATAGCATCTGCATTACCAAATGAGATATATGCTGGACTGTTACATTGTAATAGTGCCAAAGAGCTATGGGATGCTTTGAAAGAACAGTTTGGTGGAACCGAAGAAGTCATTGTAAACAATAGGGAAATACTGAACCAGCAGTATGAAACCTTCTGTCACATTAAGGGTGAAACATCGACCCAACAATTTGAACGTTTTAGTTGTCTCATCAGTGAGCTAAGGCTTGTTAAGGTTGAATTTCCAAAATCAACTCAAAATAGCAGGTTCCTTAGATCACTACCTGATAAATGGGACACAATTGCATTTGTGACTAGAAACACTGTTGAGTTCAAAGATCTGACCCTGACCCAACTTCATGGTAGACTCCTGACTTATGAGAGGGAGTTGAACCAGAAAAAGAAGTTGCAAGAGTCTGGAAAAGCCACTGATGATTACTCATTCGGTAGCACAGCTCTTCTGGGTCAGGAAGAATCTGGTGGCAGTAGTAAGGAACAGGGTTATGATCATTTCATTGATATAACTGCTGGTGGTAACTTTACCAACCCTGATTCTCACTCTGCAAACTATGCTTTCACTGTAAACACTGAAAACCAGATGTCAGATAATCTGTGCTTTGAACTCAATGATTTACAACATTTTGATCCCACTGACTTAGAGGAAATGGACATCCTGCACCAATTGGCTTTGCTCAGTGTTAGAACTAGCAAATTCTACAAAAGAACAGGGCGAAAATTTCCAGGTTTACATGGGAATCTGAGGGTTGGGTTGGATAAATCAAAAATCAAGTGTTACAAGTGTAATAGGTTGGGACATTTCGCTAGGGAATGCAAAAGGCAAACTACTGGTCCTATAATCACTCACCCTAGCTCAAATCCTAGACCTCAAAATCAAGGCACTGTGCACTATGCCCAATACACCCCTACAGCTCATGTTAATGCTACACATTATACTGCTGCCCCTGTGCCAGTGCACTATGTCCAAACTACTGTTCCACAGATCCAATATGTTCAAACCCCTGTTCCCCAGGCACAAGTGCAAACTGTTGCACCTCAAACAGCTGCTCCAGCAGTGGTACAACCAGATCAGCAAAGCTTTTTCACTCAAGGCTTTGTTGACTGGAGCAGCATGCCTGATGAGCTTAGTGATGAAAAATTTGCACTCTATGCTTCTAATGAACCTTCTAATGATGAATTTTGTTTGATGGCATTAGAGTCAATACCAGAGGGGATTGAAACTGAAGGTGAACAGCTAAGTGCTGAAACAGTGGATGAGGTGACTGAAGCAGTGGTTACTGCTGTGGCTGGTGAACTACTGCTGGGAGAAAGTTCAGGAACCCTGATTGAACCAATGACAGACCCATGGTCCAAAGAGGACAAAGAAGAAGAGAAAAATGAGAAAGCAGGTGAGAAAGAAGAAAGAGCTGATGATGAAGAAAATCATCATTGTGATTGTGCAATGATGGCTGCTGCCAAGGTATCACCTCAAGTTCTTGAAAAACTGTGTTCTGACAATTGCATTATTGCTTTTGCTAACATCAAAGAGGTAAACGAAAACCTTCGGGATAAAATCTTAACTGATGAAGTCAAATTTGAAAGGTCTTTAAAAGAACTTAAAAACAAATTGACTGAAAAGGAAAAAGAGATCAGCAGTCTGAAAGAAGAACAAAGCATAACCAAAACCCAACTCCAAACTATGGTAGAAAAATACCAAGTTTGCAAAAAGGAGTTGGAGTCTACCCAGATCACCTGTGAAAGATGGGTGGAATCATGCAAAGGGTATGAGGTTATGCTTGAAAAACAGATAAAAAGCAATGTAAAATTTGGGGTTGGTTATAGAAAACATGATGATGAAAACACTGCTTTTGGAAAATCTGTTCAAACCACTGATGTAACCACTGAGTTCATCCCCACAAACAAGAATGGCCAAGAAGTGATAATCACTGACAAACTTGGTAACAAAATCACACTTGACAGACCAATGGGATCCTCTACTTTTGAGGAGTTTGAAGATTATCAGTTTAAACCAAAATGGTCTGATGAGTGTGATATTCTTGAAAATTTCAAGCCAATGGACTTTACATCAACTGATGGTGTTAAAGCTCCAAAAGCTAAAGTCATTCCTCTCAAGGACATCCCAACAGAGGTTAAAACCTCTGCTGCAAAGGAGTCTGAAAAGAGAAAGAAGAAAGAAAAAATTGATAACTTGTTTTGTGAATTCTGTGAGAAAAGGAATCATCTAACAAAAGATTGTTTCCACTTAAAAGCTTATGATTTGAACAGAACAAGTGTCATTGTTTCAGCTGAAAGCTGCATTGTTTGTGGTAAAACAAACCACAAAACTCAAGCATGTGTGTATCTCAAAAACTTTGATGTGAAAAAGAATGAGTACATTGCTAAAACATCCTTGAGTTCATCAACATCATCTGTCAAATTCACCAAGAACCAACCACTGTTTGTGCCAGTTCAAACAGCTGTCGCAAAACAGGTGAACCAAACATCTGTCAAAAGAGATGTTCAGGTTACTGATGCACCCCCTGCCAACCAGTTCAGAAGAGGTAAGGGACAACCACAACCACCTTACCAAAGGATTCCACACGTTTATGAGACCTACAAAAGGCCTTCTAAACCTAAAGTGAATAGGCATCCTTTTGGTTACCAACAGGTGATTGGTCAAGACCCCCAACAGTGGTTAGTAAGAAACAGTACTAAAACTGTCCAAACCCCTGACCTAACCACTGTCCATCAATCTGCATCCATCCCAGACACTGTTGAGACCCCATCCAAAGCTTTATTGGCTTTGGAAACCCTAATGAACTAATCCTTTTACTTCATGTGCAGGGAGCTTCTGCCTGTTTAGATAGCCTTTGGTATGTTGATAGTGGAGGCTCCAGGCACATGACTGGATGTAAAGCCCTACTCAAAGATTTCAAAATACATGGAGGGGGTGATATATCCTTTGGGAATAACATAAAGGGAAAGTTCTGGGGTCTGGTACAGTACAGTCTGGAAATGTAAAATTTGAAAATGTCAATCTGATAGACAATCTGAAATTCAACCTCCTGAGTGTTTCATAAATGAGTGACAAGGGGTATGGGTCATTCTTCACAAAGGAGTGTTGTAGGATTGTTGGTCCAGAAATGGTCAAAAAGATTGAAGCAATAATAAAAACTGGTCAAACAAAACTTGTCGCTCAAAGAAGTGGCAATGTTTATGTTGTTGATATGTCCAAAGAATGTCCCAGAGCTGATGCCTGTCTGTTCTCAGCTTCCTCTAACAAAGAGACAGAACTTTGGCACAGAAGGCTGGGGCACACAAATCTTAAGACAATAACTGAAATTTCAAAAAATGGTTTGGTGAGAGGCCTACCACAAAAATTGTTTTCATGTCCTGAACATTGCATTTCCTGTTTAAAAGGAAAACAACATAAAAGTTCTTATAAGTCCATTGAAGAGTCCAAAACAACCCAGTGTTTGCAAATGCTACACATGGATTTGTTTGGCCCAGTTCAAGTCATGAGTCTCAAAAAGAAGAGATATTGTCTGGTTATTGTTGATGACTTTTCTAGGTTTACATGGACTTTCTTTTTGCACTCAAAAGATGAAACTGCAGGCATTTTGCAAGACTTTGTGACACAGGTTGAAAAGCAATTTGACCTTCCAGTGAAAAGCTTCAGGAGTGACAATGGCACAGAATTTAAAAATAAGGAGTTGGATGCCTTCTGTGTGAAGAAAGAGATTGTAAGGCAGTACAGCATCCCTAGAACACCAGAGCAAAATGGGGTAGTTGAAAGAAAGAACAGAACTTTGATTGAGGCTGCCAGAACCATGCTTACTGATTCAGGTTTGCCATTAACTTTCTGGGCAGAGGCAGTAAACACTGCTTGCTATGTCCAGAACAGATTTTTAATAAACCCCAGGCACAAAAAGACTGCTTATGAAATTCTATATAAAATCAAACCACTGATCTCATACTTCAAGGTGTTTGGTTGCCCATGCTTTATTTTGAATTTAAAAGATTCCATTTCAAAATTTGCAGCCAAAATTGATTGTGGTTATCATCTGGGATACTCAACCACTGCCAAGGCCTACAAAGTGTTTAATACACGGACCAAAGCAGTGGAAGAGACTTTGAATGTTAAGTTTAATGAACTTTCATCAATGAAAATCCCAGCAAATCCTGCAGATCTGTTTGATCTTGAAAAATTTACTTTTGAAAATACTGCTGTCAAGACTAACAGTGCAGGTCCATCAGAGGATTCAACACCAGACTATGGGTATGAAATCATCATCCCTCAAAGGTCTGTCAAAATGGGAAGAGCATCAGATGTTCAAAACAGCTGTCAAAGCTCAACCACTGCTACCTCAACAGTTGTTGACCAAAGTAGCCCATCAACCACTGCTTCCACATCAAACACTGCTGACAAAAGTCCCCAAACAGTGGATAAAAGTCAGCAGGTGTCCACATCTTTACCTCCTATTCCACCACCTTTTGAATCCACTGCTGGGTCATCAAAGTCACCAGCAGTGGTTAGCTCAGATGATACACATCTGCAGCCTTCACCAACAAATGCCATCATTCCATATCAAGGAGATTTAATCTACTTGAGATCTCATCCACCTGACCAAATCATTGGCAACATCAATGAAGGGGTGCTCACAAGAAGCCAAACCCAAAACATTTGTCTTTTTGCTGGTTTTCTATCACTCCATCAGCCAGTCAAGTACCAAGAGGCACTGAAAGACAACAGCTGGGTAGAAGCCATGCAAGAGGAGCTCCAACAGTTTAAAAGACAACAAGTATGGGAACTTGTACCACTGCCAGAAGAGGTTAGTCCCATTGGCATAAAGTGGGTCTTCAAGAACAAAACTGATGAAAGGGGTATTGTTGTCAAGAATATAGCCAGGCTTGTGGTTCAAGGTTACAGACAGGAAGAGGGGATTGATTATGATGAAACATTCGCCCCTGTTGCAAGATTGGAAGCCATTAGACTGTTCCTGGCCTTTGCTGTCAACCACAACATGAAGGTGTTTCAAATGGATATCAAAAGTGCTTTCCTCTATGGTACAATTCAAGAAGAGGTGTATGTTTGTCAACCTCCATGTTTTGAGGATCCATTTTATCCAGATTATGTCTACAGGCTGAACAAAGCCCTGTATGGCCTGAAACAAGCACCAAGGGCCTGGATTTTCAGACAGTGACTTTGCTGGATGTAACACCACAAGGAAGTCCACATCAGGAGGGTGCCAGTTTCTAGGTGATTGCTTAGTTTCATGGCAAAGCAAAAAGCAAGCAGCTGTTTCAACATCCACTGCTGAAGCTGAATACATTGCTGCTGCAAGCTGTACAGCCCAACTCCTGTGGCTTCAAAACCAGTTGCTGGATTTTGGTATCACTGCCTTAAAGACACCACTCATGTTGGATAGCCAGGCAGCAGAAAATATCATCAAAAATCCAGTTTCCCATTCAACCACCAAACACATCGACATCAGACATCACTTTGTGAGGGATTGCTATGAAAAAGGTTTGATTTCTTTGCATCATGTTCCAACTAAAGACCAGCTGGCAGATATGCTCACAAAAGCATTAGATACTGCCACCTTTGAAAGCTTGGTCTCTAGAATTGGCATGCTAAACATGGAATAACAAGCAAAATCTTGTTTTTCTGTGAATAAAAGCATTAAAATGTTTTCAGAAAATCAAAAATCCATCCTTAAAAATAGCTAAAAATGAAATTTTCATTAAAATCCTTAAAAGTCTGCCATAACCACTGATTGTTCAAAAGTCAGCTCTACTTCAAAGTCTGTCCACTGCTGAAAGCCATCCTCTGTCCACTTATTTCCTTGATAAACTCTGTTGTTCAAAAGCAGTGTCTTATCCACTGATATGCTATCCACTGATAGTGAAAATCATCAACTGCTTCCATTTTACCGTTGTAACCACTGCCTTCATCAGTAACTTTCATAAAAGTACTGTCCTTCATTTCCTCAGAGTTTGGCATGTGGACAGTACATAGTGGTCAGTACTTTTGTAACTGCTGCCACGTCAGCCTTCACTTTTTCCTCTATTAAACCCCCACTTCACATCAAAAACAGGGTTTTACTGTCGAATTGAATTCTCAAAAATTATCTTCTCAAAGCAGTTTTTCTTCACATTTCTTCACAAATTCCTTCGATCATCATCTTCAAAATGACAAAATCGAAGCCATCCGCAAAACCCACTTCAAAATCATCATCGAAAGCGGTCTCTCAAAAGGCCAATCCCACCAAAATTCCACACAAAAAATCTTACAATCTTCTGGGTCTTCTCACAAAATCCAGCACCACCAATGCTTTCGACTCCATCATTGACACAATGGCAAAATCAAAGTACAAAACTTTGTTAACAGCCGATGCACCAATTTATTTGGCAACCCAAAGAGAGTTCTGGAAAAATGCAACCCTTGAAAAACAAGGAGAAACTGTAACTGCCATTAACTCTTCTCTAAAGGGAAAAATTGTCCAAATCACACCACAATCAATTTCAGAGGTCTTTCAACTCGAGGATCAGCAAGGTAAAACTTCTTTCCCTAAAAACGAGTTAAAAATTGACTTCATTGAGAGAGGGTATGCAGACACAATGATGAAGAAAGCCACCTTACAAAAAGGGTTCTTTCCTTCTACAACAAGATTTTTATTCCATACCCTCCTAATGTGTGTTTCAAACAAAACCACTTCTTTCAATGAAATACCATTAAAGATTCAAAATCTGGGATATGCTATACTTCAAGATGAAAATTTCAATTATTCTCAGGAAATCTTTAATGATTTGGTTAACAATGTTGAAACAAAATCATTCTTACTGTTTCCAAGGTTCTTAAGCTACTATTTTGAAAATAAATTCAGTAAGGATGATATTGCTGCAATAAACCAAGGTGAATGTTTTCAAATGCACAGCTTAACTGCTGAAACTTTTTCAAGAATGTTAGCACCTTGCAAAACACAAGCAGAGGTGCCTGAGCAGAATTTAGCAGCTACCACTGCTCCTCAGGTATCTGCTGCTGAGCCCACTGCTAAAGGTGATCAAAGCAGCAGAACAACTGCTTTGAAACTCACACCTACAATCACCAAAAAGCCAACAAAAAGAAAAACTCAAAACCCCTGTCACACCCTGGCTTTTGCGGAAGCGTGGGTTTATTTGGTGTGACTTCTTAATAGCATAGTAACAATCACAACAAGGCTATATGATAAAAATACGAGATGTTCATCCATTAATTAAAGTGAGAAAATACCACAACATCATTGTTTAAAAACATCGACACTTGAAATAAGTTACAAACCATAAATTATTTAAAACGTGTTCATAAGACACATAAAAGACCTTGGGTAAGACGCGGTTTAGAGACATGTAACCCGTCCAGGAATAGGTTACACCTCTCAAACTTCACAACTCTGGATGACATCTATTATCCAACGCAGCTAGACACATGCATACCCTGCCAGATCCTGCTAGTTCCCTGAAATACATGTAGTTTGAAAAATCAACAAAAAAGTTGAGCGAGTTCATGTATAAGTCTGTGTGTATAAACCTTTAGAATATGTCTTTGTGTATATAAATGTCCCTGGTATGTAGCAATAAGGAAAAAATAAAAGAGATCACCAATGGGTTGCAAGGCCACTGGTAAGCGTGACAAGGTGCAGGAAAACTCAAACCTAGCAAATTTGTACCGGGCTTCCGGCTGGAAGACATAGTCACCTCTATGGGTCACCCTGACCACACGGGTGTGGGCTCGCTACACCCAAATAGATCTATCACTCATGTCCCTCGGTCCTACGACGAGGATTAATGGCCTTAAGTGTTGTGCCCACCTTTCACAGTCTAGTAGTAAACCCTCCTTAAGCTAACCATACCATGTATAAAAATGTCTGTAATAGTTGTAACATACTTGGTACTCGTTCTCACCAAGAGTGCTTTTTGCATTTTTGTATTCTCAAATCGCATCATACTTGGTACTCGTTCTCACCAAGAGTGCTTCTGGTTATTATACCATTTGTAAACATTGTAATATTTGTAACATGTATTCCACCCCCGAAGTATAAAACTGAAAACAATTAAGAGAAAATGGGGACATGAACTCACCTTGATTACGAGTAAGTCCTAACGAGTATGCAAATGTGAGAGTTCTTGGAAATAAGATTCCACGTCACTCTAATTGATTGAACATGCAACAATATGGAATATGTATTAATAATAATGTCTAATTGAATGAGCGGAGATCCTAAATCGCTAGGATTCGATAGTGTTTTGTCTAAAAGAAATAATGTGATAATTATATAACTAATTATCAAAAATAATTAATTTAAATCAGAATAATTAAAATAACATTTTTAATTATTTGAACCTGAATAATACTGATTTAAAATAATTATTACGTAAGTATATATTATGTATGGGAATATATATATAGTTTGTAAATTAAATCCTTGTAAGTTAAGTCCAAGAGTTAGATTGTTATGTTAATGTCCAAAATCACATATCAATACAAAGATGATCGGACGGTATGATTTACCATCACCTATCATCATGAGTATGATCGGATTGTATCACATATCAATACAAGTATGACAGGACGGTATAAATTACTCATCTCTTATCAATACAAGCATGATCGGATTGAAAGGAAAATAACATTATAATAATAGCTTAACCCAAAACACAAATCTTATCACAAGAATTATGGTAGACTCGGTTGGAAAACCAAAACACTTGCCACCACAAGACTATGATAGTAGTTGAGTTAGCTTAGCCCAAAACACAAATCTTATCACAAGAATTATGGTAGACTCGGTTGGAAAACCAAAACACTTGCCACCACAAGAACTATGATAGATTTGGATGGTTTTAATGTTTGTTCTTATGTTAGTGATTAATAACAAAAATTAAAAGTTAGTAACAGAAAGTTAAGAGGGTTTTCACACCTCTAAACTCATAAGAATTAATCATACATAAGTGTCATAAACATGGTTTTGATTAGAAGTATGTAGGATATAACTTTCATGCATGTTAATATGAATATAGATAAGGTATAATATTAATCATCAAAAATAGTAAATTTGGTTCATGAAATGGTGTTGTTGTACCTTAGATTAACAAGATAATCTGTTGGAAACAATCCTAGAGAAGATCCAAGCTTTGTAGCAGAAGATTTGATGAAGAAATGATGAAGAAAAATGAGTTTGAACTCACTTATATATTAAGAAAAATTCTGCACTTGTTCTTAAAAATGCAGAATTTGAGAGAGGATTTTGATGATTTAGAAGTGTTTGGCAAGTGTAATTGAGGCCTAAGGTGGTGTATTTATAGATGGAAGGGGGTAGGTGGTGATCTAATTGGGTCAAATGGCTGCAAAAATGGCTGCAAGATGGAGAAAAAAAACTGCAATTTTCGTCATGTGAAGCTGTTAAAGGAATAGTACCCTGCAGGGTACTATTCACGCTAGCAGTTTTTTTTTTTAAATACTATGGATTAAAACAAACACTTTTTATAAAAGGAACCTATGCTAAATCAATTTCTAAAAATTATTAAAAATCATTTTGTAAAGTTTTACGCTAAAATTTATTAGAAAAATATCTTTGTATAGTTTTTCGGTTTCGCAACGAAATTAAGTGTTTGTAATGTAGAATTGAATCTAGAACATGTATACAATAATTTATTATAATTAAGGCCTTGAAACATAGGATAAAAATATGGATAAAGATACGAAAATACGAGGCGTTACACAAATACAGTAATTGTTACAATGCAAGTTTCAAAGAATGTCAAATAGATCCCTCAGCCTATTGTTTGTCTATGTGTTGGTATTGTCAGCATTATTTCTGAATCAACCGTTCAGTGTGTCAACTGTGCTGAGTGCATCGAGTATGTCACTAATGTAGGTGTGTAATGAATGGAGTGACCGTATAAAATATGATGCATATGTATGTATGATGCAGAACTCATAAAGCAGTTTAATTTGTCAGTTGTAATCAAGCATAGTCATTAAGCACGTAATTTAATTAATTCGTACAGTACCTAAAATTTTGAGGGTTGTCACATTCTCCCCCCGTTAAGAAAATTTCGTCCCGAAATTTTAGGTCCTACGCCTAGTTGCAGGGGTCTTAGGAAATAAATGTGGGTACTTGGCCTTCATACGATCCTCACGTTCCCACGTGAATTCTGGCCCATGTCTAGCATTCCATCGAACTTTGACGAGCTTGACACTACTCCTGCGTGTTTTGTTAATCTTCCAATCAGTGACCTCAACAGGTTCTTCAACAAAGTGGAGTGTGTCGTCGATATGAACTTCGTCAGCAGGGATGACAACGGTGTGTTGAGTTGGACTCTTTTTCAGGTTCGATACATGGAATGTATCATGAACACCATTGAGTTCAGCAGGCAGGTCCAACTTGTATGCTACAAGTCCAATCCTTTGTAGGATTTTGAAAGGGCCAATGTAACGCGGATTCAACTTCCCACACTTTCCGAAGCGTGCCACACCCTTCCAGGGTGAAACTTTCAATAAAACCATATCTCCAACTTGGAATTCCAAATGTTTCTGGTTTGGATCTGCATAGGCTTTCTGTCTGTCGCGAGCCGCTTCGATGCGTTTTCGAATTTGCGCAATCTTGTCTGTCGTCTCTTGGACAATTTCGGGACCAACCAGCTGCCTATCACCTGCGTCAGCCCAGCATAGGGGTGATCGACACTTGCGTCCGTAAAGAGCTTCAAATGGCGCGGCTCCAATACTGGTGTGGTAGCTGTTGTTGTATGAGAATTCGACCAATGGTAAATGCTTATCCCAGCTACCACCAAGATCCATTACACATGCTCTCAGCATATCCTCCAATGTCTGAATAGTTCTTTCACTTTGGCCATCAGTTTGCAGATGAAATGCAGTACTTAGGTTCAATTGTGAGCCAAAAGCTTCTTGGAAGGATTGCCAAATCCTTGATACAAATCTCCCATCCCTATCAGAGATGATCGAGAGAGGCACTCCATGACGTGCAACGATTTCTCTCATGTAAATTTCCGCAAGTTTACTCGTATTGTCTTTCTCTTTGATTGGCAAGAAATGTGCGGACTTTGTTAGGCGGTCAACTATCACCCAAATAGTATCATGACTCCTGGACGTCTTGGGCAGTTTCGTTATGAAGTCCATTGAAATCTGTTCCCATTTCCACTTGGGAATTTCAGGTTGCTGCAGAAGTCCTGAGGGCTTCTGGTATTCAGCTTTCACCTTGGCGCACGTTAAACACTTGCTAACATAAACAGCAACGTCGCCTTTCATTCTAGGCCACCAATAGTAATCTTTAAGGTCCTGGTACATCTTATCCGCTCCTGGATGGATAGAGTACCGTGATTTGTGAGCTTCGTCAAAGATAACCTTCCTTAAACCACCAAACAAAGGAACCCAAATTCGTCTCATGAAGCACAAAGTTCCTTCCTCGTTTGGTACCAATTGCTTCTCCATCCCACGGAGGTATTCATTCTCGATATTCCTTTCTTTGAGAGCTTCTCTCTGCGCGGCACGAATGCGCAAGGAGAGGTCCGTCCGGATGATCATTTCCAAAGCCCTAACCCTTATGGGCTTGATCCTTTCCTTCCGACTTAGGGCATCGGCGACCACATTCGCCTTCCCTGGATGATACTTGATCTCACAATCGTAGTCATTCAACAGTTCAACCCAACGTCTTTGCCTCATGTTAAGCTCCTTCTGATTGAATATGTGCTGCAGACTCTTATGATCAGTGAAGATTGTACATCGCGTACCATATAAATAATGTCGCCAGATCTTTAATGCGAACACCACCGCGCCCAATTCCAAATCATGGGTGGTGTAATTTTTCTCGTGTATCTTCAGTTGACGTGAAGCATAGGCTATAACTTTCTGGCGTTGCATCAACACGCAACCCAAACCTTGACGTGAGGCGTCACAGTATACCACGAAGTCTTCCGTGCCTTCGGGTAGAGATAGAATCGGTGCGTCGCAAAGCTTGTTTTTCAGCAACTGAAACGCTTCTTCTTGCTTGTCACCCCAATCAAACTTCTTGTCTTTTTGTGTGAGAGCGGTCAGGGGTTGAGCTATTTTTGAGAAATCCTCAATAAACCTTCGATAATAACCAGCCAAACCTAAGAACTGTCGAATCTCAGTTGGCGTCTTTGGAGTCTCCCAATCCTTGATTGCCTCGATCTTTGTCGGATCAACATGAATTCCGTTTCCATTTACCACGTGACCAAGAAACTGGACTTCGCGTAGCCAAAACTCACACTTTGAGAACTTAGCATATAACTTCTCCTTCTTAAGTAGCTCTAAAATAGCTCTTAAGTGCTGTTCGTGCTCGTCCTTTGTCTTCGAGTAGATTAGAATGTCATCAATAAATACGATCACAAACTTATCCAGGTACGGCTTGCAGACTCGGTTCATCAGGTCCATGAAAACTGCCGGTGCGTTCGTCAAACCAAACGGCATAACCAGGAACTCGTAATGTCCATATCGAGTTCTAAAGGCCGTCTTTGGAATGCTTTCCTCTTGTACCCTTAACTGGTGATAACCTGATCGTAGATCGATCTTTGAGTAAAAACTTGAACCTTGTAACTGATCGAACAGGTCATCGATCCTTGGCAAAGGATATCTGTTCTTTATTGTCAACTTATTCAGCTCCCGGTAGTCTATACACATGCGAAAACTACCATCCTTCTTTTTCACGAACAAAACTGGAGCTCCCCAAGGCGAGAAGCTTGGTCTGATAAATCCCTTGTCTAACAACTCCTGGAGTTGCGTTGACAGCTCTTGCATCTCTGAAGGTGCAAGTCGATAAGGTGCCTTAGCTACAGGTGCGGCGCCTGGAACTAAGTCAATATGAAACTCGACTTGCCTTTGTGGTGGCAATCCTGGCAAGTCTTCTGGAAAGACTTCAGGATACTCTTTCACGACTGGAATGTCTTCAAGTTTTGGCTCAGCGGCTGCCTTATCCACGATGTGTGCCAGGAAGGCAACACATCCCTTCTTCAAACATTTTCGAGCCCTCAAGCAACTTATGATCCTTAAGGGCGTATCGTGCTTCTCTCCGTGTACTATGATCGTTTCTCCATCCGCCATTGGGATGCGAATGGTCTTCTCGTGACATACAATCTCGGCTCTGTTGCTTGACAACCAATCCATCCCTACTACTACATCGAAGCTTCCTAACTCGACTGGCAGTAGGTCTAATGTAAACTCGTGTTCTCCCAGCTCTATCACGCATCCTCTGATGACTTCATTCGTTTCTACTAGCTCCCCATTAGCCAGTTCAATTGAGTACGGGATGTCTAACTTACTAGCAGTTAATCTAAGCATTTTCTTAAATTCTAGCGATACAAAACTATAGTCGGCACCAGTATCAAATAGTACAGATGCAAAGCGTTGATTTATAGGGAACGTACCAGTAACAACATTAGGATCCTGGCGAGCTTCCCTCGCTCCAATATGGAAAACTCTTCCTTGTGCCTGGTTAAGCTTTGGGCATTCTCGCTTGAAGTGCCCGACGTCCCCACAGTTAAAGCATCCCGGTCCTCGACCGTTTCCGTTCCCATTATCATTACCAACTCGATTATTGCCTGCTCCTTGGTTACCAGCTTGATTCCCACGGTTTCCTCGATTTCCATTCCTACCATTTCCATATCCTTGCTGACCACCACTACCAGCCCAGCAGGTTTCTTTTGTGTGGCCATTCTTCCCACATGACTCACATTTCCTGAATCGGCATGGCCCTGGGTGATGATATTGGCATACATCACACTTGGGCAAAGTGCCCATGTAACCCTTTCCTCTGTTTTCATCACCAGTCTTGGCCCTGGCCGGTGTGTTTGATCCACCTCTCTTGCTACCGCTGTTGGTTCCTTGCTTGAAGTTGGAAAACTTCCGTTTGTTTTCACCGGACGACTCCACACGAGTCACTTTCTTTTTCTGATCATCATTCGAAAACTTGTTTAGCCTGATGGCTTCTTCAGTCATTGAGATGCTCAAATCGATGGCTTCAGTAATGGTTGCTGGTTTCGACGCTGTGACCATACTCATAATCTGAGGTGCTAACCCCCAGATGAAACGTTCCACGTGCTTGAATTCAGGCGTGACCATGTACGGCACTACATGGGACAGATCATGAAACCTTTGAACATACTCAGCGATTTTTGGACCTTCCATCCTTAAGTTCCAAAATTCGGTTTCCAATCTCTGGATCTCAGCCCTGGAGCAATACTTCTTGCGCATCAGTTCTTTCAATTCAGCCCAAGTCATGGCGTACGCTGTAGCCTCTCCTAAGGTTTGTACTTGGAGATTCCACCATGATAGGGCACCATCAGTAAAAAAGCCCAGAGATGTATGTAACTTGTTGTCCCGCCGCACATTTGCTCATTCTTATCGTCGTTTCTGTCTTCTCAGTCCAACGGGTAAAAGCCACGGCTCCTCCAGTGCCATCAAAGTTTTGCGGCTTGCAATCCAAGAATTGCTTGAAACTACACCCATTCGGAGGGTTGTTGTTGTTGTTGTTCGAAATGTTTCCGCTCGTTTCTCCTTGAGAAGCAGCATATTGCGCAATAGCGGCCGCGATGATCCCTTGTAGTTCTGCCTCAGTATTAGGCATTCATGGGTCGCGTCGAGGAGGCATCTTCTAAAAGATGATTATATTGGTCAGGTCATAGTAAGTATAATAAATAAGTAATATGCGTATGTAATAGCACCTTAACTCCTAACATCTCATGTCATAACGTAAAATAAATAATCCAACAATGCATGTAAGTCACAATCAATGTAAGCAAGTAATCATCCTAGTCTTCCCAAGATTATCCCACCCAGTCTCCTAGACTGAACTCCCTAGTTTCTCAAACTAACTCCCTGTCCTCTAAGACCAAACCTTCCCAGTCTCAAGGACTAACTTTTCCCCAGCCTCTAAGGCTGAACCTTCCCAATCTCTAAGATTGAACCCCTCAGTCTCTAAGACTGAACAAATCTGAAATGTATTTGTGCCTTTTGTTTGTAAAAAGTTCGTACCCTGGATCTGGACGCTTTGTGTATGCAATGTAAAAATGTTTTCGTGAGAGCCCTGATGATCATAGTCTAGACTCGAGAAGGAATCCTAGTTCGCTATGATCGAGGCTCTGTTACCAAGCTGTCACACCCTGGCTTTTGCGAAAGCGTGGGTTTATTTGGTGTGACTTCTTAATACCATAGCAACAATCACAACAAGGCTATATGATAAAAATACGAGATGTTCATCCATTAATTAAAGTGAGAAAATACCACAACATCATTGTTTAAAAACATCGACACTTGAAATAAGTTACAAACCATAAATTATTTAAAACGTGTTCATAAGACACATAAAAGACCTTGGGTAAGACGCGGTTTAGAGACATGTAACCCGTCCAGGAATAGGTTACACCTCTCAAACTTCACAACTCTGGATGACATCTATTATCCAACGCAGCTAGACACATGCATACCCTGCCAGATCCTGTTAGTTCCCTGAAATACATGTAGTTTGAAAAATCAACAAAAAAGTTGAGCGAGTTCATGTATAAGTCTGTGTGTATAAACCTTTAGAATATGTCTTTGTGTATATAAATGTCCCTGGTATGTAGCAATAAGGAAAAAATAAAAGAGATCACCAATGGGTTGCAAGGCCACTGGTAAGCGTGACAAGGTGCAGGAAAACTCAAACCTAGCAAATTTGTACCGGGCTTCCGGCTGGAAGACATAGTCACCTCTATGGGTCACCCTGACCACACGGGTGTGGGCTCGCTACACCCAAATAGATCTATCACTCATGTCCCTCGGTCCTACGACGAGGATTAATGGCCTTAAGTGTTGTGCCCACCTTTCACAGTCTAGTAGTAAACCCTCCTTAAGCTAACCATACCATGTATAAAAATGTCTGTAATAGTTGTAACATACTTGGTACTCGTTCTCACCAAGAGTGCTTCTGGTTATTATACCAGTTGTAAACATTGTAATATTTGTAACATGTATTCCACCCCCGAAGTATAAAACTGAAAACAATTAAGAGAAAAGGGGGACATGAACTCACCTTGATTACGAGTAAGTCCTAACGAGTATACAAATCTGAGAGTTCTTGGAAATAAGATTCCACGTCACTCTAATTGATTGAACATGCAACAATATGGAATATGTATTAATAATAATGTCTAATTGAATGAGCGGAGATCCTAAATCGCTAGGATTCGATAGTGTTTTGTCTAAAAGAAATAATGTGATAATTATATAACTAATTATAAAAAATAATTAATTTAAATCAGAATAATTAAAATAACATTTTTAATTATTTGAACCTGAATAATACTGATTTAAAATAATTATTACGTAAGTATATATTATGTATGGGAATATATATATAGTTTGTAAATTAAATCCTTGTAAGTTAAGTCCAAGAGTTAGATTGTTATGTTAATGTCCAAAATCACATATCAATACAAAGATGATCGGACGGTATGATTTACCATCACCTATCATCATGAGTATGATCGGATTGTATCACATATCAATACAAGTATGACAGGACGGTATAAATTACTCATCTCTTATCAATACAAGCATGATAGGATTGAAAGGAAAATAACATTATAATAATAGCTTAACCCAAAACACAAATCTTATCACAAGAATTATGGTAGACTCGGTTGGAAAACCAAAACACTTGCCACCACAAGACTATGATAGTAGTTGAGTTAGCTTAGCCCAAAACACAAATCTTATCACAAGAATTATGGTAGACTCGGTTGGAAAACCAAAACACTTGCCACCACAAGAACTATGATAGATTTGGATGGTTTTAATGTTTGTTCTTATGTTAGTGATTAATAACAAAAATTAAAAGTTAGTAACAGAAAGTTAAGAGGGTTTTCACACCTCTAAACTCATAAGAATTAATCATACATAAGTGTCTTAAACATGGTTTTGATTAGAAGTATGTAGGATATAAGTTTCATGCATGTTAATATGAATATAGATAAGGTATAATATTAATCATCAAAAATAGTAAATTTGGTTCATGAAATGGTGTTGTTGTACCTTAGATTAACAAGATAATCCGTTGGAAACAATCCTAGAGAAGATCCAAGCTTTGTAGCAGAAGATTTGATGAAGAAATGATGAAGAAAAATGAGTTTGAACTCACTTATATATTAAGAAAAATTCTGCACTTGTTCTTAAAAATGCAGAATTTGAGAGAGGATTTTGATGATTTAGAAGTGTTTGGCAAGTGTAATTGAGGCCTAAGGTGGTGTATTTATAGATGGAAGGGGGTAGGTGGTGATCTAATTGGGTCAAATGGCTGCAAAAATGGCTGCAAGATGGAGAAAAAAAACTGCAATTTTCGTCATGTGAAGCTGTTAAAGGAATAGTACCCTGCAGGGTACTATTCACGCTAGCAGTTTTTTTTTTAAATACTATGGATTAAAACAAACACTTTTTATAAAAGGAACCTATGCTAAATCAATTTCTAAAAATTATTAAAAATCATTTTGTAAAGTTTTACGCTAAAATTTATTAGAAAAATATCTTTGTATAGTTTTTCGGTTTCGCAACGAAATTAAGTGTTTGTAATGTAGAATTGAATCTAGAACATGTATACAATAATTTATTATAATTAAGGCCTTGAAACATAGGATAAAAATATGGATAAAGATACGAAAATACGAGGCGTTACACAAATACAGTAATTGTTACAATGCAAGTTTCAAAGAATGTCAAATAGATCCCTCAACCTATTGTTTGTCTATGTGTTGGTATTGTCAGCATTATTTCTGAATCAACCGTTCAGTGTGTCAACTGTGCTGAGTGCATTGAGTATGTCACTAATGTAGGTGTGTAATGAATGGAGTGACCGTATAAAATATGATGCATATGTATGTATGATGCAGAACTCATAAAGCAGTTTAATTTGTCAGTTGTAATCAAGCATAGTCATTAAGCACGTAATTTAATTAATTCGTACAGTACCTAAAATTTTGAGGGTTGTCACAACCCCCCCCCCCCCCCAAACCCATCAAAAAGGCAACTCTGGAGGATGAGATACCAGAGCTACTGCCTGTGACAGCACAAATGTCATAAGAAACCACTGCTGCTACTTCCTCACAGCAGTTGGTACAAATATCTCAACCCATAACCGAAACTCCTCTTGCTTCTTCACAAAAAGAACATGTTGTACACTTAGGGCCTCCACACCATGATGCTCTGAAATCACTTGGTTTCATCATCCACAGCTCAACGCCCGGAGCAAATCCTGTTTCTACACCAAACCTCACATCCACAATTCCCTCACCAACTAAACTGCTGTTGGATGCAATTGATTTGAACCAGGCATTAACCAGTCCTTCTCAATCACCTATCAATGAGAACATACCTCAACAAATGACTGGGTCTGATGTATCACTCTTTGCTAACCCACCAACACAACCTGAGGAGGTTACACCTCTTGAGTTACAAGTAACTCTTGGTGGTAATCCAAGTGAAGCAGCCACTACAACTGCTGAACCCATTGGTTTGCAGTTGGACAGTGGTTACATTAATAAGACTTCCTTGGAGGCAATTCCTTCCATAGCACCTCTGACATCTACCAGTGGACTTTTCTTGTCCTCTGGCAACATCAAAAGACTGTCAAGTGTTGAAGGGAGAAGACCCCAGTACCAAGAAAAAGGGGCATCAGTGGTTAATGTTTGGAGTAAACTCCCTACCACAACCACTGATATAACCACTGCTAGTGGGAAATCAGATGATCCCATTAAATTGGGTGATGATTTAAAGTACCAGAAATTGACGGATCGTGTTAACAAACTTGATAACTCTGTTGCAGAACTCAAAGATATGCTGCAACAGGTGTTACAAATACAAAAGGTACAATCCACTGTTGTTCCACCTCAAGCACCTGCTCCACCAAAAGCACCTGCTAAAATGAGCTCTGGATTCTGTTTCAATCTTTTCTCCAACAACAAGCACAACTGGCAGATCAGCAACATGAAAAACATGTACAAATGCCGAGAAACACCATGGAGTCTAGATTCAAAAACGCACAGGCTGATCTCAAGGCTCTAAAAGCCCAGATCTTCCATACCACTGGCACTGCTCCTCCAACTGTCTTATTCATTGATCAACTCCCTGAAGATAATGCCAAAAAGGGGGAGAAAATTAAGGAGTGGAAGAAGAAGGGTATAGATAATGGTCTTTACCTCGAACCAGAAAGAGAAAACATGACAAAAAATATCCCTATGCCAGATGGTAGCAAGAAAGTTGATGTAACCACCAATGCACTGGCAGAAGCAGTTGCAAGTGTCAAAAAGGATAGAGAGGCCAAAAAGAAAGCTAGGGTGGATTATCCAGATCAGGGTACTTCTGGGTCAAAGGATGATGAAAATCCTATTGAGGAAAAGAAGAAGCCTACTAGAAAAGTAAGACAACCCAAATCCATTTCAACCAGACGTTCAAAGTCTGCTCCAAAACCACCATCCAAAACAGTTGTTGTAACTCCTGTTGTATCAACTACTGCTGGTACTTCAGAGGTTTCTACATCTGTTCTCACTTCAACACACACCACTTCAACACACACCACAATCACTGCTTTACCATCTTCACCACCAAAAACAACATCACATCCTGCCAAAAAGCAGAAGACGGCAGATGTTACAACATCTGCTGTAATGACAACAGTGGTTGGAACACCAGTTGTTTCAACAACTGTTAGTCAATCACAAACCACTGCCACTACATCCACCACCACTGTTCCATCCAAAGCATCATCAGTCCCTCCTCAAACAAAAAGGAGAAGGCTAATCCTCAAAGATGATGGCACTTCACCACCACAAACATCTTCAAAATCTCAAGCACTTGTCACAATACCAAAACCTATTCCTCTCTCCTCAGTTAAAATGCACAAGCCCTTACCTCCTGCAGGTGTTCAATTTCCTCTTGAACTTGTAGCAGTTAGAGATGAAATCAAATCCTTTTATTATGAGGATGACCCTGCCAAAAGGAGTTTGCCATCAATTGAAGGATATCCCAGGCCTAACAATGTTGATGAATATTTGGAAATTAAGGCCAAGCAAGCAGAGGATATCTCTAAGAGAAACACACAAGGGAAATCTGACAAAGAAATTTCACAGAACTATCAATATATGCTCACACAAGTCAGATCCCTAGAAAAATTTGCAAAAAATGTCAGTCAATAAATCTCAGAGAGAGCTGCTGAAACTCTGAAGAAAGACTACATTGAAAGCATTATGGCTCACAAGAAATACAAAGGAGAGAAACACATGTACAAAGAGTGGACTATTCCTAAGCTTGAAAATGAAGCAGCCAGAATTCAAGACATGATAAAAAGGAAAGTCACTCATACTCCTCCTGACTGGGCAAAGTTTAGAAAGAATGTACCTGATAAACAGGAAGAACTGAGAAGAATGAAAGAGGAACTAGTTGCTGCTGAATATGGGAACAAAAGACAAATAGCAAGATGGAAAGAAGATGTAGTCAGGGCTACCTACAAAAGGTTGGAGGAACTAAGAAAGAAAGATCCAAATGTCCCTCAAAAGCCTGACTATCCTGAAGCAGAGGTTTTCAAAAGACCATCAAAGTTGCAAATCAGGAGATCCACAGCTCCAGCTGGTACAGCCATCTATAAAAGAAGGCCACAGAAACAGCTGATTGCTGAAACCATCAAAGAGTTAATGGAAGGTGAAGACCTTGGAAAAGAGGGTATAAAGAAAATGATCATAGAAACTCTTGGTTTGGATCAACCTGCAAGTACTGCTCAGACAGTGATCAATAGGCCAGCCTCACCAAATACCTCTGCAAATAAACATCTCCCAAGAAACCCACCAGGCTCAAAAATACAAAAGTGGGAAACTGACAAACAGACCTACGTATTGACTTTGCTCAGGTCTGGTGGAGAAGTGAAGAAAATATCAAGGGAACAAGCTCTTGGCCTGAGTCTTGAAGATTTGAAGGATCTCCTTGATCTTCCACTTAGCAGGGATGATGATGACACAGATGCCCTAGACTTTGAACTACAATTTAAAGGTCAGATAAGGGAACTGTTGATGAGGCAATAAACTTCCACAATAATGAAGAGTTTTGGCATTATCTGTTCCAGGGGAGATTGTTGGGATCGAACCCTACCAGAGGAACAGATAATTAAAGCCAAAACTAGGTCAGAGCAGTGGATCCAGAATAAGTAGATGTTACATACAAGTCTCTCCCCTTGAAAGTGGTTTCAACATCTGCTGACCTCCTATCTACTGATCGTACAAGCCACTGACCGTCAATCTACTGCTCTAGTAAAGGCTGATGGAAGACTAAAGCTCTGCTGCTCAATCTACTGCCTTGAGTCAAGTACTGCTGATCCGGACAAGCACTGCCGGGTTCACAGCAGTGGAAGGTTGCAGCAATTGTTTAAGTATCTTTTATGTAATGAAATGTAATAGTAGTAGTTAGTAAAGCAGTGTTTGTATAGATCAGAGGTTAGAGTTTGTTAGGTGGTTAGATGTCACTTTCATGGTGACGTCAGTCTAGATGCTCAGTGGTTTGCTAGTGCCTATAAATAGAACAGTGCTCTGTACTGTTCTATTAGCTCTTTGCAAACTCGTTTTCCTGCACGAACAAACACTGAGCTCTGGCTGAGGGGGAGTTTGTATCAAGCATTACTTTGTAATCGTTGTTGAAATTAAATTCAATCTTTCGATTCTTAGTGAAAAGTGTTTTGATAAAAGCAATACTCTCGTTTGATTGTATGCAAAGTTTGTTTCCATCTTAATTCCGCTGCACAACTCATTCATCTTCATCTTAATTTCAAACGTAAAATACAATAAAAAACAAACTCAGGTCCAACAGATAATCATCATCAAGTAAAGGAGGAACCCAATTAATATAGAGATCCCAAGAATATAGATACAAATATCTATAAATATAAACTTATTTACGTATATCCTTTAATTATAATAGCAAAAGAAAACATACTAAAAAGGGATTTAATGACCATTCTATGACAAAAACAAATTAGTTAAAATAAATAGTAAATATCCAAGGCAATATAGTAAGTAACAACTAGCATGGTACTGAAGCTATACCAAAGACGATCTACTGAGATATTGAGGGGTGTTTTCATTAATAACCAACGACAGATTTGAACACAAAGGCATAAATTTAAGTCTATATGCTTTATAACCAAATTATTTGATTATTTAACATTCAGAAGTTCAAAATTTAATAAATTTTTAAATGAAACTAAACTTGGTCAATTTTTTTTTCATGAAATATAACATTGTTTATATGTTGTTTCAACACAAAATATACTTTTCACCCTTTATACGTCATATCTTGAAATAAGTAGCAGATAACAAAATATATTAACAAAATAATTATAACATGACTGTTAATCAAAATGTACTTAGTAAAGTGGCTACCAAAAAGAATCCACACATACGCAACTCCAAAGGTGAGTGGTTACATACCCGACTCTACTATTTGGTTTTCAAAAATAATTATGTTAATCCATATAAAACCCAGATGAACATTATCATAGTTGGAAATCTTAAATTTTATAAATCTATTTATTAATTTAATAAATTTCTGCAATGATTTCAAAGCACATTCGTATCAATTGTTAGTGGGCTTTGGTTTAGAAAATAATTGACAGAGTTTTAAACAAAAGTAGAAAACAACAACCGATAAAAATCTATGTTACTCATTGGAATGTATGCAAAAATCAAACAATATGATAAGAAGACATATATAATAGCAAGATATTGATTCTTTGTTACCTTTTTTTTTCTGTAGAACAGTATCAGATCATTAAGTCACCGGGTTCCCAACAATCACCACATTGTGCAACTTTTTTGATAATGTCATCTATCTTCAAAAGCAACTCGTGCTGATAACGTGTTGTAAAACAACGACCTAGTAGCAATGTATAGAGAAGAATGGGAGAATGGGAGATGGATTTCTTATTGATTGATTTCAATACCATATACAAATGTCATTATATATAGGCCCTTACATTAGTACAATAGTAACTAAAGAGATAGGAGTTATAGAGGTGGATAGTAACTACATAATGGATGCACTAAAGGGACAGGAGTTATAGATGTGGATAGTCACCACATAATTGATACATTCATAACAACTATAAAATTATTGTTTTTTTTTATAATTAATTTAGGTTTCTAACCTTAAAGTTTAATAGATCATATGACCCCTGAACTCTAATAGTTTTTTTTATAAACGATTTACGTATATCTCTGAACTTTAATAGATTTATCATACAAAAGTTTAATAATAATTCTTTTTTTGATAAACCATTACATTTTGACCCCTAAATTTTAATAGAGTAACCATACGACCCTTGAAGTTTAATAAAGTTATTTTTTTAACAAATATTTGTTCTTTTATCTGTTTTATTTTACTTATTATTAATTTAACATATTGTAGTTATAATTAACTTTTAACTCTAGATATATTTACTTAATTATGTTACTTGCTTACTTTTACCATCGTTTAGATTAAAGCTTACATGGTTTATATTAACCCTTTAATACACCAGGTAACAAATATAATCATTTTTCATTTACCTTGTTATAGTTAAAGCTAACTTTTATATCTAAAAATGTTCAATTAACCGTGTTGATTACTTATTTTTACCATTGTTTAGATCAAAGTCTGCATGATCTATGATAACTCATTGATATACCATGAAACCAGTACATCCTAGCCAGCAACCTCCAACGACCCCGCCTCGAAGCACGGGTGCCATTTCTAGTTATGAATCATCAAGAAGATAAAAGAAACAAATATTACTCTTATCATACTTGATTGCAACCGTGATACAAGTCACCAAGAATAAATGTTTCTAATAGTGAGCATGTAAATTTCTATCTAATTATGTTACTATTAAGGAATCTTTTTTAGTTTTTTTGAATGGTGATATCACCAAAAATGACTCTTTGATATTACAGACGAGGAATTATAGTCTCTGTTTTGGCATTGATGATATGTGCAGTCAAGACTATGATAATGGATTAAACACGAAAGGAAAACATCAAGATTTTCAGATTTTCTAAGGATTCACATTGAAGATTATTTTGTTGACTATGTATTTAGTTAAGTCTTTTGCTTTCAATCATCGTGTAAGCGTCTATTAAAAACTGTTGTAACAACCACCTCGAATTTAGAATTAAGGAATAACCAGTATACCTATCTTGGACTCTATAAGCAAAAAATTCCCTCATTGTACACTTTGGTCATATTTTATTTTTTGTAGTTACTAAATCTCTATGTGGAATGTCAATCCTATATCCATCATCACCATAAAGGGAAAAGTAGGGGATATTGAAGAGCAAGATACGAAGGAAGGATGTAATTCACTAATACGCAGGAGAATTTATGATTGAGTTTCCACAAGAATATCACAATATCACGATGGTCAACCGTATTATTTATGTCACCTACAATCAAAGCAGCAACTTCAGAAGAGGTTGGTACATTATAGGTCCTACCATCTTTCTCTTTTTTTACAAAGATGTAGAAGCTTAAGGCTAACACTAGGATTTTCATGAAAATGGTTTCGAACCATCCGATACGTTTTGATTTCACAATCTAATAAAGCCTACATGTATTCTATAATTTCAATAGAGAGAATGCTCCATTCATATACAGAATTAGTGGTCAAAATTTTCATAGTATGGGCAGTCTTATACCGGCAAATGGCCGTCAACCTAAGTTTTCCCAACTTTACATATACGACACTGAAAAAGAAGTATCAAACAGACAAAGTTTATTTTGGTATTTATATTCATTAATATACATATACGTTATTTACTTTATAAAATAAACTCTGTCTGTTTGATACTTCGTTTTTAGTGTCGTATATGTGAAGCTGGGAAAACTTAGGTTGATGACCATTTGTCGGATTAAGAGTATCCATACTATGAAAATTTTGACCACTAATTATGTATATGAATGGAGCATTATTGAAATTATAGAGTAAGGGGGGGTTTTGTTAGATTCTGAAAATGAGTTGGTTAAAACCTTTGTAGCACTGGAACGAGTATGAGACCGGGGTATGGGGATGATACGGGAATGGGGAACGATAAAACTCAAAAATCCAAGATAATGGTACAGCAATAAAAATATAAAAATATATTAAACAAATTCCAAAATAGATATATATTGATGTAAAGTGTAAACTCCAAAAATACTACATCTTCCAAATGTAATTAATTATGACTAATTAAATCATTTTCAAATTCTGGTTCATCTAGTGAGAGATGGGTAACCTCCAAAAACCCTATATCATCCATTGATTCAAAAGCATCTCCACCCACATCCCACATCTTTACATCATCATTCGGCTTTCTTGACAAAAGTCGGAGATTATTGTAGATGTAAACCAAGTCTTGAGCACGACTTGTAGTCAACTTGTTCCTCCTAAGCAAGTGAATAAAGGCATAAGTACTCCAATTACGCTCAGCACAAGAAGAAGAACTAGGTTGTCCAAGTAATCTAAAAGCCAAAGTTTGGAGAAAAGGAGTTTGAGCTCCAAAGTTAACCCACCAATTCTTGGGTTCCATAGTAGCCATCTGTGAAATGGTTGTTAAATCCTCAAAAGGACCACTCTTTATTGAAAACATTGCATACTCATCAAGGACTTTTCTATGCTCTGCATCATTAGGAAACAACCTTTGAAAACATTTCATCCTTTCTTGTGAAATTTCTCCATCCCTATGCGGAGCAATTTTTGTAGAATCCTCAAGTAACCATGAATCACTATAATATCTACAACATTCAAAATTCAAAACATAAGTACATAATAGAAATTAAGCATATAGTTTAAAATCATATACCTTGGATTTAAAAAGTGAGCTAAAAATGTAGGGGGGTGTTATTCTTCGCCCATCGAGCCTCTAAAATATCATGCACAACATCATAAAAGAGACTTAATGGAGATGTAGGACGTTGTTCTTTCTTGTAGATCTCAATCTTCACTTTCTCAATCATCGAATCCCACATCTCATACACCAAGTGTAAACATGGCTTGTCGGTGTCACAAACTCTAATCATCTCATATATAGGTCCAGTGAAATTAAGAATATATGATACTTTTTCCCACCATTCATCATCCACAATCTTTTCTTTAACATAGTTTGCTTTCACAGTGCCATCTTCTCTATAAGAAGACCATTCTTCGCTTATGACCATAGCTTGAAGACCCCTTTTGATAAGTTTCAATTTCTTAAGCATCACAATGATGGAGGCAAAGCGAGTATCAGAAACCGAAAGCAGTCTAATAGGAGTAAACTTGGTGAAAACCGAGAGTCTCATGTTATGGTTGATGATGAAATTTTTTAATGCAAGCGCATCTCCATGAACTTCTTTATCCATTTGCACTCTTCATATGTTGTTTCATTTGTTTCCACATTCCTTGGTGAACAAATGTTCTTCAAAGCAAGATTAAGCGTATGAACAACCAATGGTGTCCAATAGATGTGAGGAAACTGACTCTCTATGATCTCTCCAGCCGCCTTACAATTTGCTGCATTGTCAGTAATGATTTGCACAAAATTTTGTTGACCAATTTCATTGATGAATTCTTTCATTAAATCAGCAATAAAATTCTATCTTTTTGTGACAATTGTCAAAACTTGCATGTATCCGTACAATGATTAAACAGAGACTAGTGCCTTAATGACTGTGCTGATTTAAATTAATGACATGAATGCTTTCTGATTATTGTCAAATACATACATGTGCATCACATTTTGCATAATGTCATATCATTATTGCATACAATACTCTATTGACTCAAATGATGCACGAAACAAAGATGGCACAGTTATCAGACAAATCAGAAAATTGCTGACAGAGTTCAGTACATAGATAGACATGGTATTGAGACACATAATGAGCCAGAAACCAAGAGTTACACCAGTATAGTGTGTAGGAAAGTAAGGATCACAAAATTGTCTTCCTAGTGATAGTTTAAGTGTCGGAAAGTGCCTAGAACTCACATAAATTGCAGAATTATGCAGAATTCAGCAAAATTCAGCTTTTAGACAACTGAATATTATGCAGAAATATGGTTAAATGGTCCAGAATACTTTCCTAAGTGTCGGAAATCAAAACTCTCACAAAAGGTAACATAAAGCACACTAAACTGCATAGTTTAGCACCTTAACGAACCGGTAATCAACCGAACAACTGGACACTACCCGAAACACCAAATTTTCACTAGAAGCATTGTTTTATCATTTCCGAACTAGTTATGGCCCCCGAACATCATAACACACTATATAACATCCTAACAACTAAACACCTAACTAAATCCCTTAGATTTCAACTATTAACATAACTAACCATTTCAAACCAACTTAGACCCCCCTAACTACACGGTTACAAGGTGGTCCCCACCTTGATTTTATTTGTTTATTTTATGTGATCTTGTCTACTCTTTTATAACATAAGAACCAATAGGTAACAATGTGTTGGTGGATTTTATAAGAAATCACAAGTGCCTAAGCTTCTCATTTTCACACAACTCACCACACTTGAACACCCTCTCTTCTCCTTTGGATTTTATAAGAAACCACAAGTGCCTAAGCTTCTCATTTTCACACAACTCACCACACTTGAACACCCTCTCTTCTCCTTTCTTTACCTACGGCCAAGAACAAGGCCACCACCACCACCATCTTTCAAGTTCAATCCACCCATTCTCTAGTGATATTAAGGTGTAAGAAGCTTGTTTAAGGAGCTAGGAGCCATTGGAAAGTGAAGGACCTCTTGCAATTGAACATCGTCCCTAGCCTTGTGCTAGTAGTAAGACCTTCTTCATCTCATTTTACATCTTATTTAGTTGGATAAAAGATGTTACAAGTATCTAATCTTGAAGAACACTAATGATCAAGAACATGAATCTTAAACATAAGACTAAAAATCATAAGAATACATGATGTTTTTAAATAAATAACCACACTTTAAAGGGTAACTAAGCTTACTAAATACACTAGTAAGTTACTACAAATTTTTATAAATTTTCAAGTTAATGAAGTAGTGATTATGGCTTAATTTTGGCACTTGGTAAGTATTGTTTGATTTGTTGATTGATTGTGATGATTTATAAAAGAAAATGATATGCTTTGAAAGCATGGAAACCTCCATTTTTAAGGGGAAACGATGGCAAAATTTTTCTAGAAATTAAACACTTAGAAAAAAAATTAAACAAATATTTACAAGTATATTTTAACCATGATTTTTCATATAAAGTTTGTCATAATTTTTATTACAAAAATTATAAATATTGGAGGTTGGTTTTTGATAATAAAAGTTACTAAATATGTATTTAGGAAAATATATATTTAGATGTCACCATGTGTGTGATTATTTGTATACTATGTGTATTAGTTATATTATTTTAGGACTTGAAATAATATAACTCACCAAAATACAAAAAATTACTATACAAAATATTACCAAATTTCCAAGAAATAAATATACAATGTATACCCAAAATATTGGAGAAACCGAACAAGGAATATAACTTACACAAAATATTCCGGAATTAAATTTATAAGTATATTTTGATAAACGGTATTTTGGAAATTAAGAGGGCAAAAATATGATTTTTGTGTGTGTTACAAAAATATATATCATATTCTTGATAAGAAGAAAATATATTATTTTGAGTGAGGAAGAATATATATGTTTTCTTGAAATTATTAGAAGATATATTATTTTTGGGAGAGAAATATATATTTTCTCAAACAAATTTAGAATACATTATGTTTGGATGAAAAATGGATTTATAAACATTTTCTAAGTTAAACTCGAAAATATATTATTTTTGAGACTTATGTGAAAATATAATTATTTTTGCCAAGAAGATGTATAGATAAAATTCTACAAATGATTTCTTAAAAGTATATATTTTGAGAATATATATTGGTGAATTTTTATTAGAAATATTATTCCAGATAAATACAAAAATTAAGTATAAGAATACTTAATAAACTCAAGAAAATACGTATTCTCGTACGTCTAATTACACCGGAATACGCCACCGATACTTGGAAAAAATACACAAGGTTAAGAATACGAGTATGAATACACCCATCCTTGGGGAAGTTATACGTGTACAAATACGTTATTTGACAAGTTAAAATATATTATTTTAACTAATATTCCAAATTTTAATAAATACAATTTAAGTTAAAATATTTATTATTTTAACAAATAATTATATACTTTGGAATAATACTTGTTGGGATCGAACCCTACCAGAGGAACAGATGATAAAAGCCAAAACTGGTTCAGAACAAGAGATTCAGAATAAGCAGTTGTTTGCACTAAAACTTTCCCCTTGACAGTGAATCTAACATCTGATGGACTAAAGTACTGCTCTTAGAACAACTGCTGCTTTGAAAGACTGATGCTGCTAAAGTACTGAAGCTCTATCTACTGATGTTTCCTAAGTACTGCTGAAGCTTAAAGCACTGCTCATTCAATGACTGATCACCTTTGAAGAAAGCACTGATGCTCAACATCAGTGCTTAGACTACATCAGTGGAAAGTGAAGCAGTAGTTTACTTATGCTTTGTAATTTACTTATAATCAGTTGTTTAGTCATCAGTGGTTGCATAGAACAGTCCGTAGAGGTTGTTAGGTTGTTAGATGTCACTTTCATGGTGACGTCAGCTTAGATGCTTCAGTGATTTGGTCTGTACTATAAATAGAACAATTTGTACTGTTCTATTTAAGGAGTTTTCTCCTTCAATCCAGTCATCTTGTATGATCAACCATTGAGCTCATGCTGAGGGGGAGTTTTAGTATGTAAACATGTATGTAATCTTTTGATTGTAATCATTCGACTTAATGAGAAGCATGTGTTTACGAAAAACTATTTTCTCTTTGATTGTGTTTACAAAGTTTGTTTCCATTTCCGCTGCATCAAATCTCATTACTTTCATTCATCTGTTCAATTATGACAAACAAACACAATCATGACAGCCTCAGATCCTAACAATTGGTATCAGAGCAAGGACAGTCAAATTCGATCTAACAATCAATTTGACATAACAGTTCAGCTCAAAATTTTTTGATACTAAGGTTGGTCGTATTTGTTGAAAAACAAAAATAAAGGATAATCACGTTTAAAGTTGGTTATTCGAAAAAATTTTGTAAAACAACCAAGATGTCATCTATTGCATAGGATTCACATAACACTGATAATCTGATATAAACTACCGATGATTATTAAGGTTGGTAAAATTTAATAATCTTGGATTGGATATAGTTTTTCATAGATCTATGAGTGTTTGTGATGAAAACTATGATTGGTTCCATGATTGACTGCTGCTAAGGGTTTATCTCATGTCATTAAAGACCTATGTTCAAAAAATTGACATCCATGCCTTTGGTAACATATGAGAGATAAACAAAACCTTAGGAACAAAATCTTATATGTGAACAACAATTTTGAAAACTTTAAAAGTTAAAAACAAAATTGTTTAAAAATTAAGATGAAAATCAGTAGTCTTGAAAATAGGCATCAGATATAACCATGGATCAACTCAAAACTATGATAGTGAAATATCAGTGTTGTAAAGAGTTTGAAATTAGCCCAAATCTCTTGTGAGAAAAAGGGTGAAATCCTACAAAGGTTATATGTTTGATGTTCTGAAAACCAGATCATGAGTTGTAACAACTCTCGCCAAAATTATTATTTCTTATTTTATTATTTCCAATAGGAAACCCTAATTGAGACCCACAAGTAATATTGCATGGCCCCTAAAATTTTCAGAACAGTTAGAACTAGGATCAGGGCCCCCTAAAACTCAGGGGGGGTATCCCCTAATGGACAATTATCTTCACAGTTTGTTGTAGAACGCGGATTTCGTTGAATGTTGACTCACCAGTGCTAAGTTAGACACGAGGCTACCCTAGCCTAAAAGTGGACCCGTACGCGCCAGGACCAGTTGGGTCTGGCGCGCCACGCGGGGGAGACCATTTTTCAGTATATAATCCAGGAGTTTGGCACTTGCATGGCTGCGTTGGTTCGACATTCAAATTCGTTTTCTACACTGAGTTATTCACTTTTTCGTTCAAAAACACACACTAGCACGAAGCTCTGCTGCGACAACAGGGTAATAACTCAATCACTGCTACGATACAATGTCCGATCGATTGAAACCGATCTGATGAATGTTTAAGTGCTGCCCGAATACGGGCTATACTTTGTTATTCGTCGTGAGGGTTTTGATTTCGTGAGCTTATCGTAAATGTTGTATTAAGTTACTGACCTAGTTTCGTGTGCATTGTTATTTAAACTAGGTTACAAGGTTAAATCAGTAGGCAAGGTTCTGTCCGATTAAGTTTACAATGTGAGTCATTCTCTTTTTACCAAATTATTTACCAAACCCTAAATGTTTTCCAGTTATACTTTGAAGTGATTAAGTCTTTGCTAATCTTTAATTACTGGCAGTATGTGGGGGTTTTGTGCACATTACTACTAACGATTTATCACTATTAGGTGGGCGAGCCTAATTAGTGATATGTCCACAGTCATAGATTCGGTCAAGTGACAGCTGAACCAGATAATTATATGATAGGGGCAAATATAAAAACCCTTAATGCTGTAAATTTATAACAATGTGTCTTTTCTGCAAATTGAATGACTCGCCAGTATTTCCCCGCTGATAAAAATCTTTTTAAACATGTTTCAGGTGATCTGCTGTAATCCAGGAAAAAGTGCCATGTAGCACTACAAGCTTGAAGAAGTGGCTCAATTAAATAAATAAATATATTTTGTAAAACCGGGAATTTCCTTGTGAAATTTCCTTTATTGTAAATTATGGGGTTTGTCCCAAATTATAATAATAAAACAAATTGAGAAATTTCAAGTTTAAACGATCCTGTTAATACTTCCGCTGCCAAACTAAAAACAAATACTACGGGTTTTCTGTCCAGCGGTTTCTGGACCGGGTCACACCGGGCCGGGGGCCATGACAGAAAAAGGTGGTATCAGAGCCACTGATTTAAGCCAATTAAGTATTTAGAAATACTTAATTTTTCTGATTGCCATTTTGTGATTTTGTGAAAATTTTATTTGCAATAAATAAAATTTTAACTTAAAATTTGCGTGTTTCTTCATGTGTGCTAACAACATGAATGAGTTATCGGAGGCACTCCGAAACTTTACTATCCATAGCACAGATATGGATATCACAAGAAATCCATCTGGCTATCAGGCTGATACTGAAGAGCCCATAGTATTCCAGGCCCAACCGCAAGAGAAACCAAAGTCGAAAAAGAGAAGGAGAATCATAGGCTGGAGACGCGGACGGAGGAAGAAGCCAGCTGCACAGAAGGTTAAAAAGACTGAGGATCTAAGCGATAAAGGGAAAGGAGATCGGGGAAAGTTCAGGGCAAGCCTAGGAGATGCCACCGTGGGAAGAGCTGGACCGCAAACTGGCAAATAGCGACCTCATCGGACCCGCCGACGTAAACCTCTTCAATTACCCAGCTGAAGTACAACTTCCAGTTAATCTAGAGCCTGCTATCCCAGATCCTATTGTCAACCCCCGACCTCTACAAGGAGAGCTGGAAGAATGGTGGACCACTGACTTGCAATTTCAGAATCTCTTGAATAACCCTAACACCTTTTTCCACCAGTTTGACCCTGAGCCAGCACCAAACCCACCTATTGTAACAACTCTCATTAAATTACTATTTCTTATTTGATTATGTCTAATAGGAAACTCTAATTGAGACCCCCAAATAATATTGCATGACCCCTAAAATTTTCAGAACAATCGGAACTAGGATCAGGGCCCCTAAAACTCAAAGGGGGGGGGGGTATTTCCTAATTAGTATTATCCTCACAGTTTTCTATAGGATTTGAATTTCGTCGAATTGTGACTCACCAAGGCTATGTTGGACACGAAACTACCCTACCCTAGAAAGGCACCCATCGCACCACGCGACAGCCTGTCGCGCCACGCGACAGGGCTGATTTTTCAGTATATATTCTAGGGGTTGGCACTTGCATTATGGTGTTGGTTCGACGTTAAAATTCAATTTGTACGCTAAGATATCATCTGTTCAGTCCAAAAACACACACAAGTATGAAATTCTGCCGCGATAACAAGGTAATAACTCGATCACTACTACGATTCAATGTCCAATTGAAAAAAACCAGTCCGATGGATGTTTAAGTGTTGCCCGTATTTGGGCTATACTTTGTCATTCGTCGTGAGGGTTTTGATCTCGTGAGTTGTCGTAAAAGTTCTGTTAAGTTACTGACCTAGTTTTCATGTGCATTGTTAATTGAATTAGGTTAACAAGGCTAAATCAGTAGGCTAAACTCTGCCCGTTTAAACTTGCAATATGAGTCATTCTCTTTTTATCAAATTGTTTTCCTAAAACTCTACTTGTTTTCAAAGTTATAATTACAGGGATTAAGTCTTTGTAATCTTCAATTACTGCTGGTATGTGGGGTTTTGTATACATTACTTGATACCTGTCACCATTGGACAACAGGTTAGCCAATGGGTGATCTGACGATAGTCACAGATACTGTCGAGTGACAAATACCGATTTGGAGTAATTTGTAGATAGAAAAATATAATCACCCTTAATACTGTATATTATAACAATGTGTCGTTTTGTGCAACTTGAATGACTCGCCAGTATTTCCCTGCTGATAAAACCTTTTTAAAACATGTTTCTGGTGATCTGCTGTGATCCAGGAAAAAGTGTTGTATAGTACTACAAGCTTGAGGAGGTGGCTCAATAAAATAAAGAAACATGTTTTTGTAAAAATAGGGATTTCCCAGTGAAATCACCTTCATTGTAAATTATGGGTGTTATCCCCAATTTATGAAATAAAATAATTGGGCATTTTCAAGTTTTAAAAGATCCTGTTAAAATTCCACTGCCAACATAATAATTACCACGGGTTTCTGTTCCGCGGCTCCTGAAACGGGTAAAACTAGGTAGGGGGCCGTGACAGAAAAAGGTGGTATCAGAGCCACTGATTTAAGCCAATTAGGTATTTAGAAATACTTAATTTTTCTGATTGCCATTCTGTGATTCTATTAAAATTTAATTTACAAAATTTTAACTTAGAATTTTTATGTGTTTCTTCATATATGCTAACAGCATGAATGAGCCTGCATTAAACCCACCTATGAGCACAGAAAACCTGGCTGAACTCCGCCACTATGGAGAGGAGCTGGTGGACGCAGGAAATAGAATGTGACACCCCAGGAAAACCACGAAACAACACAACTAGCTTCCTCAGTAACCACGTGCTAAATTTCGGGACAAAATTTCTTTCAAGTTGGGGATAATGTGACAACCCGAATCTCTAAGGTTAGCGTTATTTAAATTCCACAACCTTTGGTGTGTGTCTCTACGTTTATTTGTCCGTGTCATGCTAAGAATCATTTAACATTTTTATATACTGTGAAATTACTTGGCACATTTGTTATACTTGGGCCGATAACTCTCTTATCACACACTTCTTGACTTTTGGATTCCTTTTCTCTCGGCCCACATACACTACCGAACCAACCTGAGCCCAACCCACCCCCATAGTTTGTGCATGAGTAGTTGTTATACGCTCATAACCTTTATACGATTTCTTGTTAATCACACATAAGCAAACCCTAAACAACCCCCCCCCTTCCTGGAATCGCGACGGCCGAAGAATCCCCCCCCCCAATCGAGGCAATCTTCTATTTTCGAAGCATCACTCGTGTCCCTGCATGTGATCGGTATGTGAGTTATTATTTTACGTGTTTCATGTTGTGCGTATGCATACTATCGAATACATGTGTTGTGAATGATTGAAGCATGTATTTAGAGTAATGGTTATGAATCATGATTATACAGAATAATGGCTGAATATGTAGTGGACCAAGAATATAATATTAATTATTAAACTATATTGGACCTCCTATGTATTGAGCTGTGTACCTTTCACCTTTAATTGGACCAAGCATAATGGCTGACAACAATTATAATCACATGCAATCTGAACTTCACGTGAATAAGCCTGCCATAACAACCAACTTTTATCAATTCATTCAAGAAATTCCTGACAAATGTTAAATACATATGTGAAAGGTGTTAGGTAATGATTAATAGGTCCGAGTATTGTGTATGTGTAATTTTGATTGACAAAGTGTTTGTATATTTTATAAATGTGGGAATCATGGGGCCGAACGTCTGTAGGTATATAACAAATGACATGATCAAGTAATAAGGGGTTCTTGGTGTTTAGTTGTGATGTTTGTATCTTGGTGTTTAGTTGTGATGTTTGTATCTTGGTGTTTGGTTGTGATGTTAATGAAACGGAAATAAGCAGGGATAAAGAACTCGATTGGTTTGATTTAATATTAAGAAAACTCTATATTTATATTGGCCACATGTTGATCAGATGGTTAATGTTACTTATTGATGCTTGACTTTGATTTAGGATTCCAAATAGTTGCCATGCAAATTAAACAGTCATGCAATGACCCTATATAAACGAAATTGTTTAAGTTTTGGGCCAAACATGTGTGATGGTTGGTCTTGATGTGGTTGTGAATAAACTATGTGTATATGAATTAAGTTGAGCTATTACATGTGAATGGATTAACGGTTACAACGTGAACTATATGTGTGCGTTACATGTTCAATAAATGTGCTTTATGGAATGATGAATATGTGAATTAATTGTACGAGTAAGTTGTGGTTTATGTGCGCGTAAAACTGACTGTTATCGGTAACCCTTTTAGGGCGTGTTTGTTCAACTGATAAACAAGATACTTAATCTTGCCGAGCAAACCAAGGTGAGTTCACTGCTTTTCTCAAGCATGCATCCCGGGGAGGGATATCGGGTAACGTTCCGGGGAGGAACGCATGTTTATTGGGATGTTTGTTATTGTACTCAGTATCTATCTCATAAGACCCCTTACATCTACCGACAGTTGTCGAGGAGGTAACGAGGTTATTAGTTGATAGCGCTATTAGGTTTGGCACCCTCACACCGTACCGGGGAGGACGGTCGTGAACTAATTTCCTTAAAGCATGACCAATGTTTTGATAGAGACATTGGGGTTGGGCAATCACACATCTTGTAGCCATTTCGGTAATCGAGTAATAACAACATCAAATCATCAAAACTACGAAACAGCATATCATCTTGTTAACTGTTTTACACATGTGACTGGTAACTAAACTCGGTAACAAAACTTTGAACTCACCAGCGTAGTCTGACACACTTGTTTGCATGCTTGTAGGTCGTTAGCGGAGATACTTTGGGACTTGCTATCTGGAGCAGCTGGAGTGGGCATGGTCTTGCTGGACGTATTTATTTTATTGGTTTAATGATACATTACTTTGGTTTTAAAACTGGTTAACTTTGCTTACGCTGATACTTTGGTTTTCATTTAAACTCACATACAGTATTTCATTTACAATTAAGTACTTTATCATTTAATTGAAAGCGTTTGATATAACTAGTGGCTCGTTGTTGGATCGTCGCACTCCTAGTAGGGACATACCCTAGGTGGGAATTTGGGGGTGTGACAGTTTGGTATCAGAGCCACTGGTTATAGTGAACTTGGTTTTAAAAACGTTTTTATAAAACCAGACTATAACCGAACAGTTCTGACAACAAAGAATACGACCATGACACTCAGCTCCAGATTGCAAGGTTTGTCTCTCGTGTACTCATTGTACTGCGTAACTAGTGAACACTTACATATGATATTACATGTGATTCCACGTTTAACACAACAGTATGAATTTACGTATTACTTGCACATGTTATGTGACTGATGGGGTGGTATTTCCCTAAACATTCGTGACTCACGTTTTGTGATACTCTTTGTATGCTACTAGAGTTTGAGGAACCATTCGACATGAGTTAGGATGAGCTGAGATGAGCATGCAAATCACAACATTATTGTGGGTGCACACATAATAATAATGTGGGGTGCATGTGAGTCCTAGTGAGGCTTAACAAGTGAAGAAGGGGTTCCGCTCTGTTATTTGATCAGTGTGAAACGTAAAAAATTTATAGGAGTCATAACAGTGATCGTCTCCTACTCGAATGTGACCTTTTCACCTCTCTCTGATTCCTTTCGAATCTCGATGCCATCGAGTATTACCTGAACACCCATCTGAACGCCTAGCGAACCGTGTAGAATGTTAGGTTCTTGTACGAACATCCCTGAGTTGGATGTTGTAGCGTTGAATGATTGGTCGATACCTTCTCACTCCTTTTCATTGGTTGGAACTCTGTGTATTGACGCCTTAGATTCTGTAAGTGCGATCGTTTCTGCAATACCCTAGCAACG
This sequence comes from Helianthus tuberosus, assembly GCA_030545235.1. Taxonomy (NCBI): domain Eukaryota; kingdom Viridiplantae; phylum Streptophyta; class Magnoliopsida; order Asterales; family Asteraceae; genus Helianthus; species Helianthus tuberosus. The sequence continues at coordinate 847,555 of JARYGA010022949.1, forward strand.
TACTGTGTATTACTCGACCAACTTGCAAGAACGATGGACAAGAGGATGAGCATAGTACTTTACCAACTTCGGTAATTGGACGACCCTGGCTATCAGTAACGAACATCAGCAATTTGACGCCAAACGAATCCTAAACCCTAGTCAACAACTTATGGGAGCCGACTTTTACGAATCAATCGGGACATAAACGATGACAATTGGCCATGATGTGGAATGTGTAACTGCCAGCACAATGAGTAGCGCCTTGGAACGTGGCACGGAATGTGGAGAGATGAACATTGCTGGTGAAAGATTGCAGGACTCTATTTCGAGCAACAACATTAGAAGCAACAGTCACGATGACAGCAAGGTACTCGCAAATCATGACTTTCGGTATGGAAATGATGGTGGCTTCAACAGGGAATGGCCGATGACAGTTTCGGGAATTCTAGTAGTAGTAGCAACAACACTGGATATGGTACTCGCGAAGGACACTTAGGATTGGCGTGGGCAACGCCAGGATTATAGCAACATGGTGGCCTACACGTTCTTAGTAACTAATCGCTTCGTCACTGCTTTGCTTAACCCTGATGCTTCTTGAAACCGAACCTGCTGTGGAATCGGCTGATGGCAAGTCAGATGAAACCGCATATGTTAGTTGGAATGCAAACTCGACCTTGTGGGACATGTATTCGACACTGATTTTCTTTCTACTATCCTTGATGGCTACAATGCAGTAGTTAGTGTGGACTGGATATCCAGAACTCACGCGAATGTACCCAGTGGGGAGAAAATTTTGTGTGGTGAATTGTTATTTGTTCTAAAGCGTTAGACTAGTGCAAGGGCTAGCACCATTTTGGCTATGAGGGTCCAGAAGCGTCTACGGAGGCATGACCCCACTATATTAGCAACCGTTTCTGATGATAAGGCTAAGGAAAATAGGATCGAGGATCCACCAATTGTTGTGACTCGTCTCAGTGTGTTATTCGGGGAACTTCCAGGTTTACTACCACAACTGTTAGTCGGAATCTCAGTTGATCTCACGCCAGAGGCAGCTCCGAGTACTCGTACTCTTACCATCTTGCACCAGGAGGGTTACAAGAACTGTATAAGCTAATACGAGAACTGTTGGACAGGAACCTAGTTTTCGCTTTGGGGAGGCCGAGTTTCATTCGTGAAGATAAGCGTTTTTGTGCGTGTACTGACTATCGAGAACTCATCAAGGCGACAGTTGGGAACTGTTTGCCTCGACCATGTATTGACAACCTGTCGACTAGTTGCAAGGGACGAACTTTCATTCAAGGATTGATATACGAGCAAACTATTAGCAGATGCAAGTCCAAGGGGAAAATGTTCTTAAAGTGGCTTATCAGACGCAATTCGGCCATACGACTTTGTATTCCATGACCATTGGGGTAATTATCACACCAGCAGCTTTATAGACCATGTGAACCAACCATGCTATTGGGGGACGTTTGAATCCTTTCCAGGAGAAAAGAGCATCATGGATAGCTTTGTATCTTATTTGAGAGCTCCTGGGGGAGGAGCCACCCCGCGCGAAGTCTTAATAAATGTAACTTCTGAATTCAAGAGGTAACCTTTTTGGTTCATATAATCAACGAAGTGGGAATGCACGTGGATCTCACTAAGGCCCGTTCGAGGATACAACAATTTCTTGGTCTCGCTTGATGCTATCGCAGATAATCGTAGGATTTTCGGAAGTCGTGTAGCTTAAATCTCTTTACCACAGCCGGGTGCTGTGTTCGTGAAAGACAGGACAGGAGGACGTCTTTTCAGCTTTCGAATCCCAACTCTGCAATGCGCTGAAGCATCGTCCCTACCCGAGGGTGTGGGTGATTCGGTGGTATATCATTATGGTTCGAATCAGAGTCCCAGTTACACGTTGACGCAACGCAAGAGAGTGATGACTTACTGGAGTTCCAAAGAGGAATTGCACGACACACAACCAGTGGTGGAAACCATGGTTTTTGGATTTACTTGGAGGCATTACTTGGACAGTACCAAATGCACCATCTATACCGATCACAGGAGTCTCCAGCATATCTTCAACCAAAAGGAATTGAATATGCGGCAGCGTCGTTGGATCGAGCTTTTTAATGATTATGAATGTGCTATTAAGCATCATCCGGGTAAAGCCAACGTTGTAGCAGATGCTCTCAGTCGCAAGTAACCGAGACAAAAGCGGGGTTGTGCTCTACAGCTTACTATTCACTCTGATCTACCTGCTCAGATTCATTCAGCTCAGATCGAGGCCTTAAAGGAAGAAAACATCGAAGCTGAGGGTTTGCGCGGTATGCAGAAGACGTTTGAGCAGCGGTCTGATGGTATCCACTACATTATGGAACGGGTATGGGTTCCTTTAATTGGTAACCTTCGAGAGCTAGTGATGGACGAAGCGCACAAGTCACGATATTCTATTCATCCGGGGTCGGATAAGATGTACCAGGACCTCAAGGTTTTGTACTGGTGGCCGAACATGAAAGCTATCATTGCTACATACGTGAGTAAGTGTTTGACTTGTGCTAGAGTCAAAGCGGAGTACCAGAAACCTTCGGGTCTACTCCAACAGCCAGAGATACCGATGTGGAAATGGGAGCAGATCTCCATGGATTTCGTCACAGGGCTACCGAGAACCCAGGCTGGGAACGATACTATCTGGGTGATTGTTGATCGTCTCACGAAGTCAGCGCATTTCCTAGCAATCAAAGAGACAGATAAGCATTCTCAGCTCGCAGCAGTATACCTTAAGGAAGTGGTTTCTAGGCATGGGGTGCCAACTTCTATCATTTCTGATCGAGATCCTCGTTTTACTTCAGAGTTATGGCAGGCTATGCATAAGTCGTTTGGCTCACGTCTTGATATGAGCATGGCTTACCACCCACAGACTGATGGTCAGAGTGAGCGCACTATTCAGACACTAGAAGACATGTTGCGAGCATGTGTCATTGATTTTGGGAAAGGATGGGAGAAACATTTGCCATTAGTTAAGTTCTCCTACAACAACAGTTATCACACTAGCATCAAGGCAGCTCTGTTTGAAGCATTGTACGGGAGGAAATGTCGTTCACCTCTCTGTTGGGCTGAAGTGGGTGACAGTCAGATTTCAGGTCCTGAGCTGGTATTAGAAACTTCAGAGATGATTGTTCAAATCAGGAAACGTATGGCCGCAGCTCGTGATCGTCAGAAAGCCTATGCCGATAAACGTAGCAAGCTAGTAGAGTTTGAAGTGGGTAACCGTGTTATGCTGAAGGTGTCGCCATGGAAGGGGGTTGTACGTTTCGGGAAGCGTGGCAAACTTAATCCACGCTACGTTGGACCGTTTAGAGTTCTTGAGCGTATTGGTAAGGTGGCCTACAAACTGAACCTGCCCGCAGAACTCAGTGCAGTTCACAACGTTTTTCACGTGTCAAATCTGAAGAAGTGTCTGTCAGATGAGACCCTCATAGTTCCTTTGAAGGAGCTTACTATCGACGATCAGTTGCGATTCGTCGAGGAACCAGTTGAAATCACGGACCGGGACGTTAAGGTCCTCAAGCACACCAGAATACCCCTTGTTCGAGTTCGTTGGAACTCCCTGTCACACCCCGACCACGTGGAACATACAAAACGTGGCGGAAATGTCGGGGAGTGTTGTAACAGAATTAATTGTCTCAAATCCATGGCAATTGAGGTTTCGTTTTATTAAACAAAAGTGTTATAATGTCTTAATAAACAAAGAAGTACAACATAATTAACTAGTCTTGTCTCGTTTTAAGTCACTAAGGCACAGGTCCGCCTAAGTATATCTTGATCATCTTATGCAACAGCTCCTGAAAAACACATGTGAAAATAGGTACGTCAGCATAAAAATGCCGGTGAGATACATAGGTTTTGTGAAAATAGGTTTCATGACTTATGTTTGAGAAAATGTTTAGTCATGAACCTTGTTATTTGCTTTGTTTTGTAAATCATTTGAAAATCGATAAGATCAGATGATATGTATAAATAATGTATGGTTAAATGAATAACCATGTAAAATGAGTTTGTATTAGATAAGTTGTTTGTAAATCAATGTCTTGTGAAAAATATGTTATTTGTATAAAATGTTCTATGTCTCAAACTGAAATGATTCAAATAACGTTACGACATGTAATACCATACAAACACTTATATATAGGAAGTACCAGCGGCGTATCCACCATGCTTGTATCATATTACACACGCATCGTTACTTAATCACTTAATCAAACCAAACCAAACAATGTAAAGTGTTCATGTCAAGATGTAAATCATGTCAAAATGTCTATGTCAAATATCCATGTCAAATGTCTATGTCAAATATGTCATGTATGGCAAGTGAAAGGTCTCAACTAAACCATATGCACAAAAACAAAGTATTGAAGTAAAACTTGGTTTAAATCAAAGTTATGTTTTGTGGGAAATGCATGATCAAATGTCAATCATGTTAAAATGTCTATGCCGAAATGTCTATGTCAAATCAATTGTCAAATGTATTGGGTAATATGTCAAAGTGTTCATATACTGGATGAGCATATGCAACAAAATGTAATGTAAAACAATGTACTAAGTATGCTAAGTTAACATACAAAGCAGAAAAGTCATGTAAATCAATGTACTAATAGTGTACTAATGAACATAACCAATATATGATGTGAAAACAGGAAAGCACGAAAGTAACAAGTAGGCACATGTGTTCCACCCCAAAACAGTTTGGAAAACAGTAAAAGAGGGGTCTATGTACTCACTTGAGATTGGTCAGATGTCTAAAGATAATCACCAAGCGAAGCTAGAGATCACGGAAATCAAACGGCACCTAATATAGGTAACTATGTTAATAAACCGGACCTAAATCGGAAGACTGGGTAGCATTAGGGTTTGTAAACCAAATGAGTGTCGGAACTCACGTGATATGGTTTAACAAAGCCTACATGCTAAATGAAACTTAACATAATTGTTTACGACCCATTACGACCCGTTTAGGAAGCTTATGCTACTTTAACGTGTCGTGCGCGTGAAACGCGTTCGGACCGCCTAACTAGTCCTATGACAAGTATTATATGCCTAAACATGTTACATAATCAGTTACGTGACAAAAGTTTAGGTTACATAAGCTAAATTACCAATTATGTATGAAAAGGGTATTCTGGTAATTTACCTAAGGCATATAAACTACCTATCATACAACTACTTAAACGCCGTGACCATAAGGTATAACCTCGGAAGGTTATTCCCTACACTATGGTCACCTAATGTATTTGGTCGGATCCTAATGATTGACCAAACTGGGTCGGGTTCGAAGGTATAGGCGATTTATTAGATCGCCTACCCTACGACCCTAGACAACGTGGTAATCAGTAGGCATAGTCCCAAGGGACTATGACCATCGTGATTACAATCACGTTGCGAAGTTCTTACGAACTTCGCATTGACCATCACTGGTCAACGCTGAAAGTCAAACAAAGTTTGACTTTCTGACTCGAAAAGCAGTAAAAATAAGGAAAAGAACGAAAGAATACTTACGAAGGGTCCCCGAATGCTAATCGTGATCACAATAACTCAGGTATGGAACAATGGTTCCAACTTAGAGTCAAATAGATCAGATTCTTGTAAGTAATGAGGTTGGATGGCATGGGTATTTATAGTATTCGGGTAACCGTTAGGATCGTTTCATGGAAAAGAGGGCACGATCAAGGCCGTACACTTGTCGGAAAGTTATGGTGCCTCAAAATGCTCACCACCATAAGGAATCAACACTTGGCAAGGGGTTAGGGAGTGCAAAACAGCTGCAAACAGCTGTTAAATACACTTAATCTGGTCTGATAGTGGGAAGCGGCCCGCTTCAGGATCAGCCAAAGACAATGCGGGCCGCATGGCCCTTCTGATCTGCACATATGTTTGAAAAATGACAGTTTCAGTCCCTGCACGTGTTTAAGGCCATTTCCGACACTTCTAAGGCCCGTAAAGCCAACTTTAAGGCCCTAAAATGTTGCCTAAACATTGTGGACATGAAACATGTTCAAAAATATGTCGGATGATGGTTCGTTTGGCCGTACGAACGCGATGTTCGCTTAATTACGACGAAATACGCACAAGCGCGAAAAACGATCCAAATGACGCAACGAATGGATTTTTCTTAAGGCGAACACTAAAATATAATGTATTCATGCTTACATAAATTTTTGGATGTCCGGATGTATTCAGAACGTAAGTTATGCGCGAAAATGCAAACTTGTGCACTTTTTGACACTTTTAGTCCCTGAATGACACAAAAGTTTATTTTAGCACACCGAACCCCTCAAAGCCTATTTCTAAGATATGTAAAGGATATTTAAGGTGTGTTTAACTTATGGTTATGTTCCGGAATGTTCGTTACAGTTCAAATTGACATACTTTCGCAGTTTGTCAACTTTAGTCCCTGTAAGCGATTAAACTTTGATTTCACCATACCAAACCTTCCAAAACTTATATCTAAGTTATGTAAAGGTTATTTAAGGTATGTTAAGCCTATTTCACTATTCCAGAGTGTTCGTTGGATTAAACTGGTTATATTTACGCATCAGAGCGTGTATAACCTTCCAGAAAGCGATTTAGAGCTTGAAATCGAACAAGAGTTGATATGTGCAAAAGATACACATATTTATACAAGTCCAAAGTATGAAATACAATATTTCATTGGTTTGGAATTTGTTTGATGGTTGAAATGACACAGGTGTTACAGTCTCCCCTACTTTAGGAAATTTCGTCCCGAAATTTATTCGTAGGAGTCTGTCTATGACTTTGTGTCAAATAGTCATCAAAGATATGTAAAGAAAAATCTGATTATTTTCCTCAACGGATATTTTTCAGAAGCGAAAATGAACGAACAGGGTCATTTTCTTCAACGGGTTCTTCGGAAATGGAAAATAAGGAATTAACTAAACGGATATAGATTTCCCTCAACGATTCTTCAGAAGTGAGAATGAATGGATGATTCATTCTTTCTCAACGGATTCTTCGTCAGAAATGAGAATGAAGGAATAATCCACGGATATTCATTTCTCTCAATGGATATTCTTCAGAACGAAAATGAACAAACGGGGTCATTTTCCTCAACGGTTTGTTCTTCAGAATTTGAAATGAAAGAAAAATCAACGGATATTCATTTCCTCAACGGATAATCTTCAGAAACGAAAATGAAATAACGGAGTCATTTTCAACGGTTGTTTCCTCAGGTACGGAAATGAAGGACAGACAAACGGATATTCATTTCCCCAACGGATAAATCTTCAGAAACGAAAATGAACTAACGGAGTCATTTTCAACGGTTATTTCCTCAGAGTTGGAAATGAAAGACTACACAACGGATATTCATTTCCTCAACGGATAAATCTTCAGAAACGAAAATGAACTAACGGGGTCATTTTCAACGGTTATTTCCTCAGAGTTGGAAATGAAAGACTACACAACGGATATTCATTTCCTCAACGGATAAATCTTCAGAAACGAAAATGAACTAACGGGGTCATTTTCAACGGTTATTTCCTCAGAGTTGGAAATGAAAGATTACGCAACGGATATTCATTTCCTCAACGGATATTCTTCAGAACGAAAATGAATGGATAATTCATTTTCCTCAACGGTTATTCTTCAGAATGGAAATGAAAGACTACACAACGGATATTCATTTCCTCAACGGATATTCTTCAGAACGAAAATGAATGGATAATTCATTTTCCTCAACGGTTATTCTTCAGAATGGAAATGAAAGATTACACAACGGATATTCATTTCCTCAACGGATATTCTTCAGAATGAAAATGAATGGATAATTCATTTTTCTCAACGGTTATTCTTTAGAATGGAAATGAAAAGATAAACAACGGATATTCATTTCCTCAACGGATATTCTTCAGAAGTGAAAAATGAATAGCTAGTTCATTTTTCCTCAACGGATGCTTCATCAGAATTGGAAATGAATAGGGTTAACTCTAGGTACATGATAGAACTTGCTGTGATTTCCGTGCACTAAATTTCATAATTATGTATGCATCCATAATTACGTAATTCCTTGCACAGTCCGCACAGTTCGTTTTGTAATGTTGTGGGGAAAGATATCAAACTTGAGATGAGAGTAACTAGACTACCATAGGGTCCTTTTAATTAGATCAACAGAGGATCTTCTTAATTAGGCCACTAAGGAGTCCTTTCAGCTATATCATCACATGATATCCCTAACCAGATTTTTGGATCAATCTGTTTAACTAGACCACTAAAGGGGTCTAATTATGAAGTAGTACATTATAATCCAAGGGACTTTAACTACAACGTAGAAGTCCATTAAGGATTTAAGTAGTACCTTTGGGTATCCTACTATGAATCTCTTGCACAAAGATATGGAAGATTCTTCGAGGATTTGGATGGATCACATAGAAACACAAAATGTATAAGAAAACACATAAGCACAAAATCACATAGTTGTTTAACTTGTTTATTAATTTGTTATCTTTGGACGCGGATATTTAAAGCACGCCAGGAATCCAATCCGTGGATTCCATGCGGCACTTAAATCATTAGAATCTAACTATGAAGATAGGAAGATCTTAATAAGAATTCGGCTTTGTCCTTATTGAATCGTAATGTACGTATTAAGGCATACGAATAATTCAATTAAGGGCTCCGATTTGAGTGATATTTATCCACAAGGATCTGATTATGAGGATAGAAAGATCCTTCATGGATTTTTGGGATTTGTGTAACGAGAGATGCTTCGACACCTTGCACTAGGCGTGCTTACGTCGACACACAAGGTAGAAAGTTCATGAGGTTGAGGCGCCAGATATGCCAAGCGACATATGAAGCAGAGTTTGAAGGTTGAGTAGCAGCAGGATTTGTAACAGCTTTGCTTTGGATTGCAAAGCGGCACATGTTAACCAAATGTCTCCATCGTCCACCGTGGGTACATTTGAAACAAGGTATTTAATTTGGATGATGACGGTTGCATTGATTTCTCCAAGGAGCGGTTCCCTTGCACGGCTTCATCCCTGAGATGAGTCATGGTGATAGCTAAATCAACGGTCTTCTGGAGTACGACGCCTATTTGTTGGGCAATTGTAGCACCTGGTCCGGACACTCGAGTCTTGTTGCGATGAAGAGGCAAAATGAAGAAAATGGAAGACATAGAAGGAAACAAGCTAAAGATAGTCAATAGAAAATGACAAGGCATGTAGATTGTGACCATTTGTTTGTTACCAAAGGCAAACAAATGAGACAGTGACTAATCAAAGTAAACGGGTCAATATAATGTATCGCGAAGACATGCTCGCCTATAAGTGAACACTCATCCCAAGAATTCCTAGGTAAGCACAACTGGTCTCGCGTCTGATGAGATGTATACGAAGTGCTTGCCTAGACAGAAAACCCAGAATACAGGCATTCACCCTTCCAGTTTGCACGTGTTCACATTATTAAAAACCCAAACCCTTGACGAGATTTTGAAAACTCAAAGGGGTTCAAAACCGTATAACAGAGGGTTCAAAACCTTACAATAGAGGGTTCAAAACCATGTAATCAATCATCCTAGAACAGATGATTAGTTTTCAAAGCGGTTTTGAAATTTATGTTCTTGCTGTGGTCGTCGCCTAAGGATAGGTGACGGTATTGTTTTATGACTAAACGCAAGTAAACTCGCGTTAGGGTCCTAAGAAGGTTATAGACTAGGTCAAAGCATTACTAATAACCTAATTCCCTATAACCATTAGCTCTGATACCATCTTTTCTGTCACACCCCGACCACGTGGAACATACAAAACGTGGCGGAAATGTCGGGGAGTGTTGTAACAGAATTAATTGTCTCAAATCCATGGCAATTGAGGTTTCGTTTTATTAAACAAAAGTGTTATAATGTCTTAATAAACAAAGAAGTACAACATAATTAACTAGTCTTGTCTCGTTTTAAGTCACTAAGGCACAGGTCCGCCTAAGTATATCTTGATCATCTTATGCAACAGCTCCTGAAAAACACATGTGAAAATAGGTACGTCAGCATAAAAATGCCGGTGAGATACATAGGTTTTGTGAAAATAGGTTTCATGACTTATGTTTGAGAAAATGTTTAGTCATGAACCTTGTTATTTGCTTTGTTTTGTAAATCATTTGAAAATCGATAAGATCAGATGATATGTATAAATAATGTATGGTTAAATGAATAACCATGTAAAATGAGTTTGTATTAGATAAGTTGTTTGTAAATCAATGTCTTGTGAAAAATATGTTATTTGTATAAAATGTTCTATGTCTCAAACTGAAATGATTCAAATAACGTTACGACATGTAATACCATACAAACACGTATATATAGGAAGTACCAGCGGCGTATCCACCATGCTTGTATCATATTACACACGCATCGTTACTTAATCACTTAATCAAACCAAACCAAACAATGTAAAGTGTTCATGTCAAGATGTAAATCATGTCAAAATGTCTATGTCAAATATCCATGTCAAATGTCTATGTCAAATATGTCATGTATGGCAAGTGAAAGGTCTCAACTAAACCATATGCACAAAAACAAAGTATTGAAGTAAAACTTGGTTTAAATCAAAGTTATGTTTTGTGGGAAATGCATGATCAAATGTCAATCATGTTAAAATGTCTATGCCGAAATGTCTATGTCAAATCAATTGTCAAATGTATTGGGTAATATGTCAAAGTGTTCATATACTGGATGAGCATATGCAACAAAATGTAATGTAAAACAATGTACTAAGTATGCTAAGTTAACATACAAAGCAGAAAAGTCATGTAAATCAATGTACTAATAGTGTACTAATGAACATAACCAATATATGATGTGAAAACAGGAAAGCACGAAAGTAACAAGTAGGCACATGTGTTCCACCCCAAAACAGTTTGGAAAACAGTAAAAGAGGGGTCTATGTACTCACTTGAGATTGGTCAGATGTCTAAAGATAATCACCAAGCGAAGCTAGAGATCACGGAAATCAAACGGCACCTAATATAGGTAACTATGTTAATAAACCGGACCTAAATCGGAAGACTGGGTAGCATTAGGGTTTGTAAACCAAATGAGTGTCGGAACTCACGTGATATGGTTTAACAAAGCCTACATGCTAAATGAAACTTAACATAATTGTTTACGACCCATTACGACCCGTTTAGGAAGCTTATGCTACTTTAACGTGTCGTGCGCGTGAAACGCGTTCGGACCGCCTAACTAGTCCTATGACAAGTATTATATGCCTAAACATGTTACATAATCAGTTACGTGACAAAAGTTTAGGTTACATAAGCTAAATTACCAATTATGTATGAAAAGGGTATTCTGGTAATTTACCTAAGGCATATAAACTACCTATCATACAACTACTTAAACGCCGTGACCATAAGGTATAACCTCGGAAGGTTATTCCCTACACTATGGTCACCTAATGTATTTGGTCGGATCCTAATGATTGACCAAACTGGGTCGGGTTCGAAGGTATAGGCGATTTATTAGATCGCCTACCCTACGACCCTAGACAACGTGGTAATCAGTAGGCATAGTCCCAAGGGACTATGACCATCGTGATTACAATCACGTTGCGAAGTTCTTACGAACTTCGCATTGACCATCACTGGTCAACGCTGAAAGTCAAACAAAGTTTGACTTTCTGACTCGAAAAGCAGTAAAAATAAGGAAAAGAACGAAAGAATACTTACGAAGGGTCCCCGAATGCTAATCGTGATCACAATAACTCAGGTATGGAACAATGGTTCCAACTTAGAGTCAAATAGATCAGATTCTTGTAAGTAATGAGGTTGGATGGCATGGGTATTTATAGTATTCGGGTAACCGTTAGGATCGTTTCATGGAAAAGAGGGCACGATCAAGGCCGTACACTTGTCGGAAAGTTATGGTGCCTCAAAATGCTCACCACCATAAGGAATCAACACTTGGCAAGGGGTTAGGGAGTGCAAAACAGCTGCAAACAGCTGTTAAATACACTTAATCTGGTCTGATAGTGGGAAGCGGCCCGCTTCAGGATCAGCCAAAGACAATGCGGGCCGCATGGCCCTTCTGATCTGCACATATGTTTGAAAAATGACAGTTTCAGTCCCTGCACGTGTTTAAGGCCATTTCCGACACTTCTAAGGCCCGTAAAGCCAACTTTAAGGCCCTAAAATGTTGCCTAAACATTGTGGACATGAAACATGTTCAAAAATATGTCGGATGATGGTTCGTTTGGCCGTACGAACGCGATGTTCGCTTAATTACGACGAAATGCGCACAAGCGCGAAAAACGATCCAAATGACGCAACGAATGGATTTTTCTTAAGGCGAACACTAAAATATAATGTAGTCATGCTTACATAAATTTTTGGATGTCCGGATGTATTCAGAACGTAAGTTATGCGCGAAAATGCAAACTTGTGCACTTTTTGACACTTTTAGTCCCTGAATGACACAAAAGTTTATTTTAGCACACCGAACCCCTCAAAGCCTATTTCTAAGCTATGTAAAGGATATTTAAGGTGTGTTTAACTTATGGTTATGTTCCGGAATGTTCGTTACAGTTCAAATTGACATACTTTCGCAGTTTGTCAACTTTAGTCCCTGTAAGCGATTAAACTTTGATTTCACCATACCAAACCTTCCAAAACTTATATCTAAGTTATGTAAAGGTTATTTAAGGTATGTTAAGCCTATTTCACTATTCCAGAGTGTTCGTTGGATTAAACTGGTTATATTTACGCATCAGAGCGTGTATAACCTTCCAGAAAGCGATTTAGAGCTTGAAATCGAACAAGAGTTGATATGTGCAAAAGATACACATATTTATACAAGTCCAAAGTATGAAATACAATATTTCATTGGTTTGGAATTTGTTTGATGGTTGAAATGACACAGGTGTTACACTCCCATCGTGGCCCAGAGTTCACCTGGGAACGAGAAGATCAAATGAAACTCAAGTATCCCCAGTTATTTGGAAACAGTGCAACCACTACTGAGGCTGAAGCTACTACAGAATTTCGGGACGAAATTCCAAACCAAACAACACAACACAACACAACACAACTAGCTTCCTCAGTAACCACGTGCTAAATTTCGGGACAAAATTTCTTTCAAGTTGGGGATAATGTGACAACCCGAATCTCTAAGGTTAGCATTATTTAAATTCCACAACCTTTGGTGTGTGTCTCTACGTTTATTTGTCCGTGTCATGCTAAGAATCATTTAACATTTTTATATACTGTGAAATTACTTGGCACATTTGTTATACTTGGGCCGATAACTCTCTTATCACACACTTCTTGACTTTTGGATTCCTTTTCTCTCGGCCCACATACACTACCGAACCAACCTGAGCCCAACCCACCCCCATAGTTTGTGCATGAGTAGTTGTTATACGCTCATAACCTTTATACGATTCCTTGTTAATCACACATAAGCAAACCCTAAACAACCCCCCCCCCCCTTCCTGGAATCGCGACGGCCGAAGAATCCCCCCCCCAATCGAGGCAATCTTCTATTTTCGAAGCATCACTCGTGTCCCTGCATGTGATCGGTATGTGAGTTATTATTTTACGTGTTTCATGTTGTGCGTATGCATACTATCGAATACATGTGTTGTGAATGATTGAAGCATGTATTTAGAGTAATGGTTATGAATCATGATTATCCAGAATAATGGCTGAATATGTAGTGGACCAAGAATATAATATTAATTATTAAACTATATTGGACCTCCTATGTATTGAGCTGTGTACCTTTCACCTTTAATTGGACCAAGCATAATGGCTGACAACAATTATAATCACATGCAATCTGAACTTCACGTGAATAAGCCTGCCATAACAACCAACTTTTATCAATTCATTCAAGAAATTCCTGACAAATGTTAAATACATATGTGAAAGGTGTTAGGTAATGATTAATAGGTCCGAGTATTGTGTATGTGTAATTTTGATTGATAAAGTGTTTGTATGTTTTATAAATGTGGGAATCATGGGGCCGAACGTCAGTAGGTATATAACAAATGAAATGATCAAGTAATAAGGGGTTCTTGGTGTTTAGTTGTGATGTTTGTATCTTGGTGTTTAGTTGTGATGTTTGTATCTTGGTGTTTGGTTGTGATGTAAATGAAACGGAAATAAGCAGGGATAAAGAACTCGATTGGTTTGATTTATAAATAAGAAAACTCTATATTTATATTGGCCACATGTTGATCAGATGGTTAATGTTACTTATTGATGCTTGACTTTGATTTAGGATTCCAAATAGTTGCCATGCAAATTAAACAGTCATGCAATGACCCTATATAAACGAAATTGTTTAAGTTTTCGGCCAAACATGTGTGATGGTTGGTCTTGATGTGGTTGTGAATAAACTATGTGTATATGAATTAAGTTGAGCTATTACATGTGAATGGATTAACGGTTACAACGTGAACTATATGTGTGCGTTACATGTTCAATAAATGTGCTTTATGGAACGATGAATATGTGAATTAATTGTACGAGTAAGTTGTGGTTTATGTGCGCGTAAAACTGACTGTTATCGGTAACCCTTTTAGGGCGTGTTTGTTCAACTGATAAACAAGATACTTAATACTTGCCGAGCAAACCAAGGTGAGTTCACTGCTTTTCTCAAGCATGCATCCCGGGGAGGGATATCGGGTAACGTTCCAGGGAGGAACGCGTGTTTATTGGGATGTTTGTTATTGTACTCAGTATCTATCTCGTAAGACCCCTTACATCTACCGACAGTTGCCGAGGAGGCAACGAGGTTATTAGTTGATAGCGCTATTTGGTTTGGCACCCTCACACTGTACCGGGGAGGACGGTCGTGAACTAATTTCCTTAAAGCATGACCAATGTTTTGATAGAGACATTGGGGTTGGGCAATCACACATCTTGTAGCCATTTCGGTAATCGAGTAATAACAACATCAAATCATCAAAACTACGAAACAGCATATCATCTTGTTAACTGTTTTACACATGTGACTGGTAACTAAACTCGGTAACAAAACTTTGAACTCACCAGCGTAGTCTGACACACTTGTTTGCATGCTTGTAGGTCGTTAGCGGAGATACTTTGGGACTTGCTATCTGGAGCAGCTGGAGTGGGCATGGTCTTGCTGGACGTATTTATTTTATTGGTTTAATGATACATTACTTTGGTTTTAAAACTGGTTAACTTTGCTTCCGCTGATACTTTGGTTTTCATTTAAACTCACATACAGTATTTCATTTACAATTAAGTACTTTATCATTTAATTGAATGCGTTTGATATAATTAGTGGCTTGTTGTTGGATCGTCGCACTCCTAGTAGGGACATACCCTAGGTGGGAATTTGGGGGTGTGACATAGAATCCGGGAAGTGGGGGAAGGATATCATGGAAATACGACGAGAGAGAACGTCGTTTCTGAAATGCCAGCTGACGGGGATCGTAGGTGGTTGTGTGGTTACGTGTGTATTAATAATAAAATAATAAATAATAAAAATATAATCATGTAAAATAACTAAAAATAAAAACTTTTGTAACATATCTGGTAATGTACGGATGCATATTAATATATATAAAAAGATAGAAGTCGCAAAGTCGACAATTTTGGCTATACGTGTTGACATGATTATGTGCAATTATTTTATTATGTGATTGTTATTCATTTTGTGTTAATAACTTATATATATTAATTACCAGATGGAACACGCTGGTAATGAACCAGTTAACGAAGTTAACCAATCTGAGCAAAACCATGAAGATCAATTTCTGAATAGGCAAGATATAGAGAATATCGTTGCCCAAGGAATAGCTAATGCTATTCCAGCAATCCTTGCTGCCGCCCGAAATCCAGTTGAACCTCAACCAATTATTCCCAGCAAACGTACTCACGGCGACAATTTCAGTAATAGTGTAAATGGAGGCGGCAACAATAATAATAACGATAATGATGGGATGCAAGCCCCATTCCTTAAGAAAATGAAAACTGCAACGCCTGGTTATACGTACAAGGAATTTCTTGCCTGTAAACCCATCGAATTTGCAGGCAATGAAGGGGAAACTGCAGCACTGCGTTGGTTAGAGAAAACCAAAGCAGTAATTAAAATAAGTAAATGTGCCGAGGAAGACAAGGTCATGTACGCGTCGCATCTTTTTAAAGAAGGGGCGCTAGAATGGTGGAATACGGTACTACAAGCCAAGGGAAGCGATGTGGCTTATGCCATGAATTGGGAAGAATTTAAAAGTCTGGTGGAAAGAAAATTTTGTCCCGAATATGAAAAAGAACAAATGGAAAATAAGTTCCTGAACCACCGGATGGTGGATGTAGATTGTCGAGGGTATACTTCGACATTCTTCGAGTATGTTAGAGTGGTACCAACTTTGGCCTCGCTAGAACCGGTACTTATTTCTCGCTACATCTGGGGTTTGATTAGCGAGATCCGTGATATTGTCAAAGCCGCGAGACCCCGCACAATCGATGATGCGGTGGAATTAGCCAACACCTTGACTGACGGATTGGTACGCACACGAGAAGAAAATCGGAAGAAGGAAGTGGCCCAAAAGATTGCCCAAGGATTCCGTGTGGGTAATAGTAGTAATTTCAAGAAAAAAGGGAACTGGGCAATCTTCCACTCCGCCATTCTGCAGGAACTGTAAAAAGAAACATTTTGGAAAATGTAATGAAACCTGCAACTTCTACAAAGCTATAGGACATCGTGAAGAAGAGTGCAGAAAGAAAACAAGGATCTGCTACAACTGTGGAGAAGTTGGGCATTTCAGACCAATAAGAAGAACACAAGGGTCTTCCAATTGACCACGCAGGAAGCCGAACTGATTCCTGATGTAATAGCTGGTACGTTCCTAGTTCATGACGTTTATGCAAAAGTATTATTTGACTCTGGTGCAAACCAAAGTTTTATAAATACTTCGTATTGCCAAGCTCTTAAACTACCCTTAACCAACCTTAGACAAATTTTTACGGTAGAAACGGCATATGGGAATTTTGTTAACATAAATAAGGTCTTGCGAGAAGAAAAGATAGAACTTTCAGGTCATAAATTTTCTGCAAATATGTTACCTATGAATTTAGCTGGATTCGATGTGGTGTTAGGAATGGATTGGTTAGTAGCCAACCATGCTCGAATCCTCTGTGATAAGAGTTCCATAGAAATCCGTGCACCCACAGGAGAAGTAATTTTGATACAGGGGATAAGCCGCGTAAACCAATGAAGTTCATTTCAGTAATGAAAGTTGTTAGTTATAAACAAAAGTAAGGAATAGTGTATATGATTTCGGTAATCATTAGTACTAAGGGTAAGGAACTTAAGGAAATTCCTGTAGTATCAGAGTACTTGGATGTATTCCCAGAAAAACTACCAGGATTACCACCAGATTGGGAGGTAGAATTTAGAATTCATGTGATTCCTGGAACTACACCCGTAGCTAAAGCACCCTACCGATTAGCACCCAATGAAATGTTAGAACTGAAAAAGCAATTAGATGAATTGTTTAGTAAAGGATTGATACAACCTAGTTCATCTCCTTGGGGAGCACCAGTGTTGTTTGTGAAAAAGAAAGATGGTTCGATGCAAATGTGTATCGATTATAGGGAATTAAATAAGGTTACAATCAAGAATCGATACCCTTTACCTAGGATTGATGATCTTTTTGATCAACTTCAGGGGGCTAGATATTTTTCTAAGATAGATTTATGCTCCGGATATCATCAATTGAAGGTACAAGAAGAAGACATACCTAAAACCGCTTTCAGAACTAGGTATGGTCACTACGAGTTTACAGTCATGCCCTTTGGACTGACAAATGCTCCTGCAGCATTCATGGACATGTTGAATAGAATCTGTAAACCGTATTTGGATAAATTTGTAATTGTCTTCATTGATGATATACTTATTTATTCCAAAAGCCAGGATGAGCACTGTCAGCACCTGCATGCACTCTTAACTTTGTTAAGAAAGGAGAAGCTTTACGCCAAATTCTCGAAGTGTGAATTTTGGCTACAGGAGGTACAATTTTTAGGTCACATGGTGAATCACGAAGGTATTCACGTAGATCCCTCCAAGATAGAAGTGATCACCAAATGGAAGGTCCCGCAATCAGCTACGGAAGTTAGAAGTTTTCTAGGATTAGCTGGGTACTATAGGCGCTTCATTAAAGATTTTTCTAAGATAGTTGTGCCATTAACTAAGCTAACCTGCAAAACAGTTAAGTTTGAATGGGGACCTAGGCAAGAAGAGGCTTTTAAGATTTTAAAGCAAAAGTTAACAAACACCCCAATTCTTGCCTTACCCAAAGGGACAGAAGATTTTGAAGTATACTATGATGCTTCAAAGCTAGGATTAGGATGTGTATTAATTCAACGCAAAAAGGTAATTGCGTATGCGTTAAGACAATTAAAGAAGCACGAAGAGAACTATACGACTCATGATTTGGAATTAGGGTCAATAATTTTTGCCCATAAGATTTGGAGAAACTATATGTATGGAAGTAAGTTTACCGTTTATACAGATCATAAGAGTTTAAGGTACATATTTGGGCAAAAAGAATTGAACATAAGGCAAAGAAGATGGATGGAAATTTTGAGTGACTACGACTGTGATATCCAATATCATGAAGGAAAAGCAAATGTAGTCGCAGATGCTCTAAGTCGTAAGTATCATGAAAAACAAAAGCGAGTTCATGCTCTTAGATTAAGTCTACAATTAGACTTAATGGAACAATTAAAGAATGTTCAGGAAGCAGCAATCAAGGATGACGCTAAAGGAATGAAAGGAAGAATAAAGGAATTAGAGCAAGGAGCTGATGGAATTTGGAGATTCCATAAAAGAAGGATTTGGGTACCTAAGCAAGTAGAATTAAGAAATAAAATCTTAGAGGAAGCCCATAAATCTACATATACCATGCACCCTGGAAATAATAAGATGTACCAAGATTTAAGGAATAACTTCTGGTGGATAGGAATGAAAAGGGACATAGCTAGATATGTATCTAAGTGTCTAACTTGTTCACAAGTTAAGGCAGAACACCAGAAACCTTCAGGGTTACTCCAACAATTAGAAATGCCTGTTTGGAAATGGGAACTAATAACCATGGATTTTGTTACTAAGTTGCCCAAAACTAGAAAAGGTAATGATACGATTTGGGTAATTGTGGATCGATTAACCAAATCAGCTCATTTTCTACCCATGAAAGAAACCTTTAGCATGGAAAGGTTAGAAAAATTATACGTAGACGAAATAGTATCCTTACATGGAGTTCCACTCTCTATTGTATCGGATAGAGATAGTCGTTTCACTTCACATTTCTGGACAAGTTTCCAAGAAGCCATGGGGACGCGATTAAATTTAAGTACAACTTATCATCCCCAAACCGACGGACAAAGTGAAAGGATGATTCAAACCCTTGAAGACATGCTCAGGGCATGTGTAATAGATTTTGGTGGGAACTGGGATGACCACCTACCCTTAATTGAATTCTCCTATAACAATAGTTATCATGCAAGCATTGAAGCTGCCCCATTCGAAGCACTGTATGGACGAAAGTGCAGAACTCCAGTTTGTTGGGTAGAAATAGGAGAAAGCCAATTATCAGGTCCTGAAATCATACAAGAAACCACCAACAAGATAACTCAAATCAAGGAAAGACTGAAAATGTTTCGAGATCGCCAGAAAAGTTATGCAGACAATCGACGCAAGCCACTGGAATTTCAAGTCGGAGATAAGGTACTCTTGAAAGTTTCTCCTTGGAAAGGAGTAGTGCGGTTCGGGAAGAAGGGAAAGCTAAGTCCAAGGTACATAGGACCATTCCCAGTAATCCAGCGAATAGGACCAGTTGCCTATCGTTTACAACTACCAGAAGAGCTAGTCGGGGTACATGACGTATTTCATATATCCAATCTCAAGAAATGTCTATCTGACGAATCCCTGGTAGTACCTCTTCAAGATGTAGAGGTAAATGAAAAGTTAAAATTTGTTGAGAAGCCACTGCAGATAGAAGACAGAAAGGTCAAGTTCCTCAAACATAAAAGACTAGTACTGGTCAAAGTCAAGTGGGATTCGAAGAGAGGACCTGAGTACACTTGGGAGCTGGAATCAGAGATGAAGCAAAAATATCCCTACTTGTTCCAGTAAATCTCGAGGACGAGATTTTTATAAGGTGGGGAGGATGTAACAACTCTCATTAAAATTACTATTTCTTATTTGATTATGTCTAATAGGAAACTCTAATTGAGACCCCCAAATAATATTGCATGACCCCTAAAATTTTCAGAACAATCGGAACTAGGATCAGGGCCCCTAAAACTCAAGGGGGGGGGGGGTATTCCCTAATTAGTATTATCCTCACAGTTTGCTGTAGGATTTGAATTTCGTCGAATTGTGACTCACCAAGGCTATGTTGGACACGAAACTACCCTACCCTAGAAAGGCACCCATAGCGCCACGCGACAGCCTGTCGCGCCACCCGACAGGGCTAATTTTTCAGTATATATTCTAGGGGTTGGCACTTGCATTGTGGTGTTGGTTCGACGTTAAAATTCAATTTGTACGCTGAGATATCATCTGTTCAGTCCAAAAACACACACAAGTACGAAATTATGTCGCGATAACAGGGTAATAACTCGATCACTTCTACGATTCAATGTTCGATCGATAAAACCAGTCCGATGGATGTTTAAGTGCTGCCCGTATTTGGGCTACACTTTGTCATTCGTCGTGAGGGTTTTGATCTCGTGAGTTGTCGTAAAAGTTGTATTAAGTTACTGACCTAGTTCTCGTGTGCATTGTTAATTGAATTAGGTTAACAAGGCTAAATCAGTAGGCTAAACTCTGTCCGTCTAAACTTCCAATGTGAGTCATTCTCTTTTTATCAAATTGTTTTCCTAAAACTCTACTTGTTTTCAAAGTTATAATTACAGGGATTAAGTCTTTGTAATATTCAATTACTGCTGGTATGTGGGGTTTTGTATACATTACTTGATACCCGTCACCATTGGATAACAGGTTAGCCAATGGGTGATCTGACCATAGTCACAGATACTGTCGAGTGACAAATACCGATTTGGGGTAATTGGTAGATAGAAACAATATAATCACCCTTAATACTGTATATTATAACAATGTGTCGTTTTGTGCAACTTGAATGACTCGCCAGTATTTCCCTGCTGATAAAACCTTTTTAAAACATGTTTCAGGTGATCTGCTATGATCCAGGAAAAAGTGTTGTATAGCACTACAAGCTTGAGGAGGTGGCTCAATAAAATAAAGAAACATGTTTTTGTAAAAACAGGGATTTCCCAGTGAAATCACCTTCATTGTAAATTATGGGTGTTATCCCCAATTTATGAAATAAAATAATTGGGAATTTTCAAGTTTTAAAAGATCCTGTTAAAATTCCGCTGCCAACATAATAATTACCACGGGTTTCTGTTTCGCGGCTCCTGAAACGGGTAAAACTGGGCAGGGGGCCGTGACACCTATGAGCATTGAGAACTTGGCTGAACTCCGCTACTATGGCGAGGAGCTGGTGGATGCAGGAAATCGAATCCGAGAAGTGGGGGAACAGATCTCATGGAAATACGACGAGAGGGAGCGTCGTTTCTGAGATGCCAGTTGGTTGTGGTTGCATGATGGTGTGGTTATATGTTTAATAATAATAAAATAATAATAAAAATATAATCATGTAAAATAACTTAAAATAAAACTTTTGTAAAATAACTGGTGTGTATGGATGCATACTAATATATAAAAATATCAACGTCGCAAAGTCGATAATTTTGGCTATACGTGTTGACATGATTATGTGCTATTGTTTTATTGTGTTTGGTTGTTATTTATTTATTTTGTGCTAATAACTTATATATATTAATTACCAGATGGAACACGCTGGTAATGAACCAGTTAACGAGGTTAACCAATCCGAGCAAAACAATGAAGATCATTTTCTTAATAGGCAAGATATAGAAAACATCGTTTCTCAAGGAATAGCAAATGCTATCCCAGCAATCGTCGCTGCGGTCAAAAGCCCTGTTCAGCCTTCACATGCTCACCCTAGTAAACGTACGCGCGACGATAATTTCATTAATAGTGTTAACGGAGGCGGCAATAACGACAACTTGATTCAAGCCCCGATACTTAAGAAAATGAAAGTTGCAACACCTAGTTGCACTTATAAAGAGTTTCTTGCCTGTAAACCTGTCGAATTTGCAGGCAATGAAGGGGCAAATGCCGCGCTATGTTGGTTGGAGAAAACCGAGGCAGTAATCAAAATAAGTAAATGTGCCGAGGAGGATAAGGTTATGTATGCTTCTCACCTTTTTAAGGAAGAGGCATTAGAATGGTGGAACACGGTACTGCAAGCCAAGGGAAGTGACATGGCTTATGCCATGAGTTGGGAAGAATTTAAGCGTCTGGTGGAAAGGAAATTCTGCCCCGAATATGAAAAGGAACAAATGGCGAATAAGTTCCGGAGCCATCGAATGGTAGATGTTGATTGTCGAGGGTATACTTCGAAATTCTTCGAATATGCCAGAATTGTACCAACTCTGGCCTCGCCAGAACCGGTACTTATCTCTCGCTATTTTTGGGGTTTAATTAGCGAGATTCATGATATCGTCAAAGCTGCAAGACCCCGCATAATTGACGATGCAGTGGAATTGGCCAACACTCTGACTGACGGGCTGGTGCGTACACGAGAAGAAAACAGGAAAAAGGAGTTAGCCCAAAAGATTACCCAAGGATTTCGGGTGGGTAATAATAGCAACTTCAAGAGAAAGGGGACTGGGTCCTCTTCCACCCCGACATTTTGCGGGAATTGTAAAAAGAAACATTTTGGAAAATGTAGAGAAAATTGCAATTTCTGCAAAATTCCGGGCCATCGGAAGGAGGAATGCAAGAAGAAATTAAAGGTCTGCTACAACTGTGGAGAAGCTGGGCATTTCAGACCAGAATGCCCTAAATTGGTCAAACCAGTGGATAACAAGGCCAAACCTGCCGAAGGAACTAATAAGAAGAACGCAAGAGCCTTCCAATTGACCACGCAGGAAGCCGAACTGATTCCCGATGTAATAGCTGGTACATTTCTGGTACACAACTTTTATGCAAAAGTATTATTCGACTTTGGTGCAAACCAAAGTTTTATAAATACTTCTTTCTGCCAAGCTCTTAAGCTACCTTTAACCAAATTTAGGCAGATTTATACAGTCGAAAAGGCAGATGGGAACTCTGTTAACATAGATACGGTATTGCAAAAAGAAAATATAGAACTTTCAGGTCATAAATTTTCTGCAAACCTATTACCTATGAATTTAGCTGGATTCGATGTCGTATTAGGAATGGATTGGTTAGTAGCCAACCATGCTCGAATCCTCTGTGATAAGAATTCCATAGAAATTCATACACCTACAGGAGAAATAATCGTGGTTACAGGAGATAAGCCACGTAAATCAATGAAGTTCATTTCTGTAATGAAAGTTGCTAGTTATGAACGAAAGCAAGGAATAGTGTATATGATTTCGGTAATCGTTAGCACTAAGGATAGGGAACTTAAGGAAATTCCTGTAGTATCAGAATACTCAGATGTATTCCCAGAAGAACTACCAGGATTACCACCAGATAGGGAGGTAGAATTTAGAATTCATCTGACTCCTGGAACTACACCCGTAGCTAAAGCACCCTACCGGTTAGCACCCACTGAAATGTTAGAATTGAAAAAGCAGTAAGATGAATTACTAAGTAAAGGATTCATACAACCAAGTTCATCCCCTTGGGGAGCACCAGTGTTGTTCGTAAAGAAGAAAGACGGTTCGATGCGAATGTGTATCGATTATAGGGAATTGAATAAAGTTACAATTAAGAATCGATACCCATTGCCTAGGATTGATGATCTTTTTGATCAACTTCAGGGAGCTAGATATTTTTCTAAGATAGACTTGCGATCCGGATACCATCAGTTGAAGGTACAAGAGGAAGACATACCTAAAACCGCTTTCAGAACTAGGTATGGTCACTATGAGTTTACAGTCATGCCATTTGGATTAACAAATGCTCCTGCAGCATTTATGGACATGATGAATATGATCTGTAAACCTTACTTGGATAAATTTGTAATTGTCTTTATTGACGATATACTTATTTATTCCAAAAGTCAGGACGAGCATTGTGAACATCTACGAGCACTCTTAACTTTGTTAAGAAAGGAGAAGCTTTATGCCAAATTCTCGAAATGCGAATTTTGGCTACAGGAGGTGCAATTTTTTGGTCACATGGTGAATCACGAAGGTATTCATGTAGATCTCTCCAAAATAGAAGCGATCACCAAATGGAAGGTCCCACAATCAGTTATGTAAGTTAGAAGTTTTCTAGGGTTAGCTGGATATTATAGACGATTCATTAAGGATTTCTCTAAGATAGCGGTACCATTAACTAAGCTAATCTGTAAATCAGTTAAGTTTGAATGGGGACCTAGGCAAGAAGAGGCCTTTAGGATTTTAAAGCAAAGGTTAACAAACACCCCAATCCTTGCCTTACCCGAAGGGACAAAAGATTTTGAAGTTTATTGTGACGCTTATAAACTAGGATTAGGATGTGTGCTAATGCAACGCAAAAAGGTAATTGCGTATGCCTCAAGGCAATTGAAAAAGCATGAAGAAAACTATACGACACATGACTTAGAATTAGGGTCGATAATTTTTGCCCTTAAGATTTGGAGACACAATCTGCATGGAAGTAAGTTTACCGTTTATACAGATCATAAGAGTTTAAGATATATATTTGGGCAAAAAGAATTAAACATGAGGCAAAGAAGATGGATGGAAATTCAAAGTGACTACGACTGTGACATCTAATATCATGAAGGAAAAGCAAATGTAGTCGTGGATGCTCTAAGTCGTAAGTATCATGAAAAACAAAAGCAAGTTCGTGCTCTTAGATTAAACTTACAGTTAGATTTAATGGAACAACTGAAGAAGTTCAAGAAACAGCAATCAAGGATGATGCTGAAGGGATGAAAGGAAGGATAAAAGAATTAGAGCAAGGAGCTGATGGAATTTGGAGATTCCACAAAAGAAGGATTTGGGTACCTAAGCAGGGAGAGTTAAGAAATAAGATTTTAGAGGACGCCCATAAATCTAGGTATACCATGCATCCTGGTAATAATAAGATGTACCAAGATTTAAGAAATAACTTCTGGTGGATAGGAATGAAAAAGGACATAGCTAGATATGTATCTAAGTGTCTAACTTGTTCACAAGTTAAGGTAGAACACCAGAAACCTTCAGGATTACTCCAACAATTAGAAATGCCTGTTTGGAAATGGGAACTAATAACCATGGATTTTGTTACTAAGTTGCCCAAAACCAGAAAAGGTAACAACGCAATTTGGGTAATTGTGGATCGATTAACCAAATCAGCTCATTTCCTACCCATGAATGAAACTTTAGTATGGGAAGATTAGCCAAGTTATACATTGTCGAAATAGTATCCTTATGGAGTCCCACTCTCTATTGTATAATTCCCTTGGTTGGAGGCGGCATGAAGAACTTCTTTCTCCGGGTGTGGGTTCCTCACACGTCGGCGCCATTCCTCTATCTCCCTTGGGAGAAGGAAGGCGGGCTCATTGGCATTGGTTTGAGGGGGTGCAACCTCCACCGGGACTTCTTGTAGATCTTCAAGAGGAGGCTCCGCTGGAAGGTCATCCCAACCAGTAGGATTGTGGATCCCAATTGCTAGGTTCCAATCCTCTTGAGGGAGGATTGGTTCCATGGGAGGTGTTACAAGAATGTTTAACCTCTGGTGCAAGAGGTTAATTTCTTGAAAACTGTTTTCCAACCCCACCGTAAGATAGTTTATACGGTCTATTAGGACCTCCTCTACCGAAGTCATCTCGTCAAGAGCTTCACGTAATGCCATTACATATCGTACGAGAGTTGCTTCGATTGATGACCTTCTTTCCCTTCGACTATTTCTGGAGTGCGCAGAAGAGGTTCCACTGTTTTGACTAGACATTCTATGAAAACTAACAAAAACATTCATTTTAATGAAACAGTACATCGGACACGGCCCCGTGCTCAATGAGCACGGCCCTGTGTTCAACTTTCTGCAGATCTTTTGAACAAGGAATCTTGGAGTTTCAAATTATTTTTCCAATTTATGAAGCATTTTTTAGCAGAAATAACTTAAAACAATGTTGTACAACTTATTTTTAACAAGATTCCTTGAACAAAAACCTAATAAACACCCCAATGAAGATTGGAATCATGGTGATCTCAAGCTTCAATGGAGGTGTTGAAGCAAGAAAGATGAAGAAGAAGGCAATGGATAAAAGAGGAAAGGACAAGGTGTTTGTTAGAACCTTCTTTTAGAAAATACCTAGGATGGTAGGTGAGAAGATCCTTTCAAATCTCTGTCCCTGGATGGTCCAAATGTGCAGGATTCTTGGCTGCATTTATAGAAAACGACAGCATGCTGGACACGGACCCGTGTCGGCTGGACACGGCCCCGTGTGCAGGCAAGATCCTGGCACGTTTTGTCCGTATTCTAACAAAAAGTCAGAAAGGAATCTTTTGGTGGACACGGGGGCGTGTTGACCTGGGCACGGCCCCGTGTCAAAAGGGTGTTTATGAAGTTTGTCTATTTTTAAGGAACTTTTCCGGATCGGGCGGTTCCTTACTGGATGGAACAACCCCAAAGTGCCTAAGATACCTTAATTGTTCTAGATTAAGACGAGAACGCAAGAGGTTGTCGGTGAGGGTGATTCCTATGCGATAAGTAGGTGGACAAGTCCAACCCTTTCCTGGGCTCTCGTTAAAGAAGGTGTATGTCGAATCGCTCAGGTATATGTATGCATCGAACGAAGTCGATGGGGAGTCCTTCATGGCACAATCGACACAGGGACGACTATCGCTGAAGTCCTTGCTAGAGTTAGAGGTAACATTGGGAACAACGAAGTTGTTTTTACTTGAATGCGTTCCCAACACTTCTTCTTGGTTATCGTCTTGAGATAAATTATTGAAATCTATCCTAAGTTCTTTTAACCAATTAAGAATTAGATCTTCTAATTGAAATAGTTCATCAAGAAGCATTTCTCCTAGAAGATCCGGTTGAGTGCATTCGAGGGAGAGATAGGGATTATTTTTACTTTCGCCCCTCTTAAGGATACGGGAAAACGATGGGTCTATGTAATGGGGCTTATAATTCAGAAAATAACATTCTAATTCTTTATGGGGGCCACCACATATTTGACACCACGTACCATAAGAGTGCCGAAAGTAAAAATATCAGTATCACTCATATTTGTGTCAGAAATTACCAACCGTCGGGATTTACGGTTCTGTTTTCAGTAACTTAATCTTGGGCACGGGGCGTGTTGAGTGGGCACGGCCCCGTGTTCAGCTTACTGTCTGACTTAAAACATGATTGCCAGTTCCAATGATTGGGCACGGGGCGTGTTCAGTGGGCACGACCCGTGCTGAGTTCTGCAGAAACTGAAAAATTAAGAAAAATCCTAAAAAATAGAAAAATAAGAAAAAATGATTAGGCCGTTGATTCCTAACTTTCTTAAAATCCTTGTGTCCCCGGCGACGGCGCCAAAAACTTGATGCGTATGTGGTGTGTATATATATTTAAGTATATTTTAAACCCTTTTTACACGTTAGTCAAGTTTTAAATTTATAAAACACGATATTTTACTAACACCAAACACACATATGGGCAAGTGCACCCATCGTGAGCGTAGTATAGTGTTGGCAAGATACCGAGGTCGTCCAAGGACACAAGAGCTTTTAGTACCGGTTTATCCTCAACGTCTAATCAAATCAAAAGTTAGAAAAATGTTTTTAAACTAGAAAAATAAAAACTAACTAGAATGCTGAAAAATAAAATAAAAATAAAAACAGATAGACAAGATAAATCACTTGGCTCCGACTCGTGTATAGTGTAACCTTTGATTATTTCCGCACTTTTGCACTTTTTAAGAGATTATCTTAGTTATTGTAGTAGGGCCCCTCTTTTGAAGGTGACGTTACCCTCAACCCAGTAGTTTAAGTCAGCAAGAATACAATCCTAAAGGGTCGGATTATTGAAAGATAATTAATTAAGTTATTAATGCGTATTGTGGTAGGCCCCTCTTTTGAAGGTGAGGTTACCCTCGGCTAAGTAGTCTGAGTCAGCAGGGATACAGTCCTAAATAGCCGGGTTAAAGTATTAATAGTAGCTTACATATGAGGGGATCAAAGAGTTTGGACCCCCGCCATCCAATACCGGTAAGTATTGAAGGAGGTCCTACTAAATTTGACCCAGGTCCTTGCAGGATCTATACACTGAATAAGGCAAGACTCTTACCAAACCGTTCCCTTAACCCCCGACCAGGTAGCCAACATACCTCCATATAGACCGTGGAGATATGAATGGTGAAAATCTTTTATTTTATATAGACAGTAAAATAATGCCAAGACACCACGGACAAACGATAAGGAAGAATCACCTTCAACATAAGAAACTAGTTATTAAAGTCATTAATACATAACCAAGTAAAAAGTGCGAAAAGATTAAAAATAAAAAGTATTACACTAGACACTTGTCTTCACCAAGTGATGTAAGAGACTTAGGCAAACATGGCCTTTGATTGTCATGAACTCTTACGATCAATCTTGGATCTCAAGACGACTCACACACTCTATGATGGACAATGGATGATGGTGGTGGATGATGGTGTTATGGTGGTGGTGGGTGATGGGTGAAGTGTGAGAGAGGCGGTGTGCCAAGGGATGGTTTGCAAATGAGCCAAGCACCCCTATTTATAGGCTGAACAGTAGCTCGGGCACGGCCTCGTGTCCAACATCCTTCTCTATCTTCATTAATTGCTCTTGTCTGCATTAGTTGACCACGGCCACGTGTCCGCTGGGCACGACCCCGTGTGCAGAAGCGTATCTGTACTATCAAGATTTGCCTGGATTCTGCGAATCTTATAGTTGACCACGGCCCCGTGTCTGCTGAGCACGGCCCCGTGGTGGGCAATAGAAGCTTCTACAGCTTTGTCTTTTATGCTGACACTTGGGCACGCCCCCGTGTTCACTGAGCACGGGGCGTGTTCAGCCTTCTGTTCTCTTGTTTTGCTTGGGAAAATGCTGTCGAGGAGGTCGGGCATGCCACGTTTGTTCCTTTTCTTGTATTTATGTTAGATTTAGCTGCCTTTTTGCTTCTTTTCTAAATTTGAGCTCATTTAATCCTGAAAATACAAAAGGAAGACAAAAGCATACTTTTTCCAACATTAGTACTAAAAAAGGGTTAGTTTTATGCCACAATTGATGTAATTTATATGTTGCATTTTGCACACACAATATCTTAATTAGTCATATCGGGCATTAATAAAATCATATCCTAATAAGTTGTAATAAATTATGTATATCTTAGTTAGTTATATTGGGCATTAATAAATCATAATGGCTCTTATTGGCCCTAATTGGCACCAATTAACCATTAATCACCCTAGTCGGCCATCACCAACTCTAGTTGACCATTAATCACCTTGAACGACCATTAGTGATCCTAACTAATCATCAATGACTCTTCTTGACTATCAATGGCTCTAACTAATAAAAAATTGACCCTAATTACCATAACTGAAACTATTTGGTTGTTAATAAGTTTAAATAACTATGAACTACCCTAAATGTTCATCAACGACTCTATTTCACCATCGTTTACCCTAATTGACCATTAATGGCTCTAACTGACCCTAATTGACTGTAAATGACTAATAACGACTCTAAATAACCATGAATGGATCTAACTGACCATAAACAACCCTAATTATTAATTAATGGCTCTAAATGACCATCATTAGATTTAAATAACCATAATTAACCCTAGTTGACTACCACGAACCGTAATTGACTTTTACTTCTTTTTTGTTAATTTGTAATTTTTAGGATATGATACCTTATAGCTTCAATGACAAGTCACTTTGACCACCGTGGACCCTAAGTGACCAACATTGACTATAATTGACCAGTATTGATCTTAATTCAATAACATTTGTTGTCATTGACTAACAACTACCCTAATTGATTGTAATTGCCGCCAATTAACTATTTTCCAGATATTGGCCATACTTGATTATCATTAACCAACTAATACCATACTTAACCATTATTGACCAATTCGATGAACAAAGCAAAATCAATTAATAATAGGGATGTAAACAAGCTGAGCCTAGCTCGAGCTTGAATATGATTGACCTTGACCTTGTTCAACTTAAAAGATATAGCTCGAGCTCAAGATAGGCTCGATTTAAGTTTTATTTTCGAAGCGCGAGTTTAACCAATTTACCATTTATTGAGTTATTATCATATAATTTATCACAAACTTCAACTCGAGTAATTCTAACATCTTTCTTGAACACCATGAAAACATAATGATACGAGTTGACAACTTAGGTTACACCGTAATGATACGGGTCAAAGCCGGTTGACAACTTTAAAGAAATGGGTCAATGTGGGTTAGTGTCTTAAAGAAACGAGACACGTTTCAGATTGGAATGGGTTTCGAGCCGGCGCAAATATCCGCATGAGACGAGTTATGACACGAAACGGGTTCAGTTCGAATTGAGATTCGGGCCGAGACGGGTTTCTACACGACGCAGGTTTTGGATTAGAACGGCAGATCGGGTTTCGGGCCGACATGGGTTTCCGCACGGGACGGGTTTCGGATCGCAACGGGTTTAAATAGGATCTAGTCCGACTAGGCCTGACTAGATCCGCCTAGGCCCGACTAACGATTAATGGACTGATTAACAAAAAATTACTCAGTTACTGGCCGACTAGCGATTAATCGCCGACTAGTCGCCACCTAGTCGCGATTTTTACAACACTGGTCCTACCATAGTGGGCCTGTAGGCGGTTGATTTCCCCTTGAATAGTGGGCGGGCGTGGTCACCAACGTTGTATGTGTTCGCAGGGCGTAAGTGACCTTTCGTCAATTGGTTTTCTTAAGTGACCGGGCTTGTATAATATCCATTAGGTGTTTTAAAAAATATTTGAAAACATCGTATATTTACTCGTTGGGTGTTTAAATTTTTTTTTTAAAACATCGTATGTTTACAAATTTTAAATAGTAATAACTAAACAGATAGCAATATATTTAACCAATTGTTTATTATTATATTATATCATGAGTAAATTACAAGTTTTGTCCATTATGTTTACACCAAGTTGCAGGCGCTGTCCTTTAGCGCAAAAGTTTGCAAGTTTTGTGCTTTATGTTTCAAAATCTTGCACGTTTTAACCTTTAGGCCAAACCCAGTTAGATTTTTTAGTTAATTATGGTCATGTGTCATGTACATGAGGGTATTCTTGTCATTTTATCTCGCTAGGGACTATTAAGTAAATAATTTGATATTCAAAGGACTAGTTATGTAAGAAATAAAATATAAATATTAAAAACCCTGAAATGTATCTCTCTCTCTCTCTCTCTGAGTGACTCTCTCTCCCTCCCTCTTCTCTCTCTCTCATTCTCGTCTCCCTTCCCTCTCCCTCTCTCTCTCTCTCTTCACCCATTACCACCACTATCCACCACTATCCACCACCACCTCCACCTCCCACCACCACAACCTCCATAAATCCCCAAACAATTTACATACATCAATGTAAACCCAGATGAAATTCTCATTTTACACCGTCAACTATGCATATAAAATAAAATCTCACATTTTTTCCCAAATAACGATGAGGCCACTTCTGTCTAGCTTCACCATCAGCAACCGGTTCACCAGCAAACCGGCCCTCCTCCTCGTCCTTCATCACAGCCTCCACCTTCATTGGTTTTCGGCCAGAACTTCTAACCGAAGTGTCACACCCTGACTTTTGCGGAAGCGTATGATGTGTGACTTGTTTAATACCATTGCATTCAATCATAATAAACAACTATATGGTCAAAACGATGTTCACCCATTCATTAAGTTAAAAGTATTACAACCACTAGTTATTTAAGTTTCAAACAACGCAACCTTCGACTAAGATACAATTCAACAAAAGAGGATGACATCTAAACTTGGAATTTACTTCTAGAAACAACACCCGCGCCCAAGATCCAACTTGTTACCTGAAATACATGTAGTTTGAAAACATCAACAAAAGTTGAGCGAGTTCATGCGTTTGGTGTGAGTACTGACAAACTTGTAAACCTTTGAGAGTCTCCTTTGAAAACAGGTATGAAAAGCATTTATGAACATATCAAATAAATGTTTTACAAGGATATTAAAGCAGGTGAAGACATAGGGAGCACTCAAAATGAGTAGGCTTATACCCTCGTGGATTCCCTCGACTATGTCGAATTCCCCTTCGACTATGTCAATTCACCTTGACTATGTCAATTCACCTTGACTAATGTCGATTCACCTCGACTAGGACACCGAAGCACTCAAGTGGTCACACGTACCATGAGTGGGATTCGGCCGTACCCGTTAGATCTAACCTTCGTCCCTAATTAAGAATTAATGGCATTTCAAATTTAATCTATGCTCACCTGATCTAATAGTTCATTTCATAGTCAATTCATACCGCTTAAACATACGTAACATGTATTCCACCCTCGAGAGTTATAAAACAAAAAACAGTTAAGAGAAAAGGGGGGACATGAACTCACTGTTTTGCGCTCTTCAATCCGACGTAAATCACGCTGCTACTAGTGTGCACGACTACCTACAACGTACTACGGTCTATTAGCCAAGCGGGTCGTGCCTTGACTTTGTATTAACTAGTGTATTTGAGTTACTTATCTTTGTGTCTTTAATATTATTCCAAGTTATATAATTATTTGTTAAAATAATTAATATTTTAACTTAAATTATATTTATTAAATTTTGGAATAATTGTTAAAACAATATATATGAACTTAATATTTCCCAAGTATTTATACTTGTATTTCCTTCCCAAGGAGGGGGATATCTTTCACTTGTATATTTTTGCCTTGTATCGGGGTCGTATTCCGGTGTGTATTTATACGTACGAGAATACGTATTTTTATTGAATTCATTAAGTATTCTTTATACTTAATTTCATACTAATTATTCCGGAATATTATCTTTAATAAAGATTCAATATATGTTTCCAAAATATATATTTTAAGGGATGTTACTTAGAACAATTATTTATAATTTTTCCCTTGGCAAAAATATTTATATTTTCATATAAGTTCCAAAAATAATATATTTTCAAGCCTAACTTGATAAATATATATATAAACTTTTTTTATACAAAAATAGTGTATTTCAAGTTTTCTCTAGAAAACATATATTTTTCCCAAAAATAATATATCTTCTAAAAATTCCAAGAAAATATATTTTTACTTCCAAAAATAATATATTTTCTCCTTGTCAAAAATATGATATAAATTTGCAATAATTCTAAAAATCATATTTTTGTTCCTTTGATGTCCAAAATATTATTTACCAAAAATATACTTATGAGTAAGTTTTCCAGAATATTTTGTAAGTTACATTCTTTTGTTCGGTTTCACCAATATTTTGTGTGTAACTTGTATATTTATTCCTTGGAATTTTTGGTAATATTTTGGATTGTAATTTCTTGGTACATAGATGAGTTATATTATTTCAAGTCCTAAAATAATATAACTAATACTCATAATATACAAATAATCACACGAGTTGTGACATCAATATATATATATATATATATATATATTCGTCAATATATACTTAGTCACTTTTATTTATCAAAAACCAACCTCCAATATTTGTATTTTTTTGTAATAAAAATTATGGCAACTTTTATGTGAAAACCCTTCTCAAGATTTACTTATAAACACTTGTTTTAAAAATATTTTTCTAAGTGTTTAATTTCTACAAAAATTTTGCCATAGTTTCCCCTTAAAAATGGAGGTTTCCATGCTTTCAAAGCATATCATTTTCTTTTAAAATCATCATCAATCATCAACAACATGAACAAAACTTACCATATGCTTTAAATATGCAAATTTACACTTTGACATCAACTTGAAATTTTGTAAAAAGTTGTAGTAACTTAGTATGTTATTTAGTGGGTTTAGTTACCCTCCAAAACATGGTTGTTTATTTATAAATCACCTTCTTGTAAATTTAGTTCTTTACAACCTACTTGAAGATTTTCTCAAAATGATTTTTCTTGTATTCTTCTTGTTAACAATATGCTTCTAGTCTTGATTTAACACCAAAAATGTGATTAGTTTCTTAAAAGTCATGATCTTGTAAGTCTTGTAAATAATCTTGGTTTCTTGAGAAAACTATTTTTGAAATCATTCATTTACAAGACTTATTTCATGTATCAATCATCATCATACTTTAAAACAAGCTTATATTCAAGTTCATGTTTAACATAAAGGATGTTCTTTATGATTTCTTCAAGATCCATCCTTATACTTGCTAGATCATGTGTTTAATCATCATCTAGCAAGGTTATTATGATGATCAACATCATAAACACAAGAAATCAACATTCAAGTATACTACATACACTTAAAACAACTTGATCTCTATGTTTTAGAGCTTTATGTTCAAGTTTATGCTTATGTTTCTTCATGATCTTTATGTTTAACATCTTATATCATCTTTTAACCAACATAATACGAAGTAAAATGAGATCACAAGAGTCTTACTACTAGCACAAGGCTAGGGAAGAACACAAGTTGATGAAGATGATAAACTAGGTGGATAAAAGCACTAGAGAGAGGTCCTTCAAGTTCCGTTGCTTGCAACCTTCTTAGATAGGCCCTAGACACCTTAGAATCACCTTGGATTACTTGGAATTGGATTGAAAATGAAAGTTGTATGGAGGGTTGTTGTGGCCGTGAGCTAGAGGGGAAAGAAGGAGAAGATGTGGTGGGTGAAATGGTTAAGTGTTTAGTCTCATGGTTCTTATAATCTTCACCCAACATTAGATGGTATAAGGCATCTTATGTGTGGCATATTCCAAACACAATCTATTAAAATATGCAAGAAAATCCCCAAATGGGACCCACATATAACCGTCCACTAATGGGGGGGTAAAGTGTAACATTTCAATGGTAAGTTACTTGATTTAGTTGGAAAGTAATGGTGCTAGTTAGGTGTTTTATGTATTTAATGTTTATGAGATGTGTTATGATGTTTGGTGACCATAACTAGTTTTGTAATACTAAAACAATGCTTCTAGTGAAAATTTGATGTTTCGGGTAGTGTCCGG
The DNA here is from genome assembly GCA_030545235.1 of Helianthus tuberosus. Lineage (NCBI taxonomy): Eukaryota > Viridiplantae > Streptophyta > Magnoliopsida > Asterales > Asteraceae > Helianthus > Helianthus tuberosus. Next base: position 882,772 of record JARYGA010022949.1, read on the forward strand.
TTGTTCGGTTCGTTACTGTTCGTTAAAGTGCTCAATTGCGCAGTTTAGTGTGCTTTATGTTGTATTTTATGACAGTTTCGGTTCCCGACATTTAGGAAAGTATTCTGGACCATTAGACCATTTTTTCTCCCTTACATTTAGATGTTAAATTGCTGAAAATTGCTGAATTTGTTTATTTACTGCAGAATTCTGCAGTTTTAGTGTGTTTCTGGCACCTATGTTTTCACTAGGAAGGCAGTTTTGTAATCCCTACTTCCCTACACACTATGCTAGTGTAACACTTGGTCCTGGGGCTCATTTTGTGTCTTAACATCATGTCTGTCTAAGTACTGAACTCCCGTCATCATTTCTAGTTTGTCTGATAGCTGTGCCAACTCTGTTCTGAGCATTAATAGAATTATATTGTGTTGCATGTAGTAATGATAAAAGTCTTGCAACATGAAATGCCATTGTGTGTATATAACAGTAATCAGAATTTCATTCGTCTTTTAAACTAGATCATGCACAGTTATTAAAGCACAGATTACTGTCTAATTATCGTACGGAATGTACGGAAAAGTGCCAGTTGTCACATTCTCCCCCCGTTAAAGGAATTTCGTCCCGAAATTCAAGCGATGCCATCGGTCGCAGGGGAGTTGTGAATCAAATGTGGACACTTATGTTTAAATTGGTCTTCATGTTCCCAAGTACTCTGGGCCATGATATGAATTCCAACGAACTCTAACAATCAATTTACGAATTCTTCGGGTCTTGCGGACTCCCAGTCTGCAACCTCAACAAGTTCTTTAATAAATTAGAGTTTGTCGTTGACATGAATCCTGTTTGCGGGAATAACAACTGTTCCTAGAGTCAGACGCCTCTAAAGGCTAGACACGTGAAACGTGTCGTGATCACTGCGGAATTTCTCAGGAATTTTTAGCTTGTGAGCCATGGTCCCGATCCTTTCCAGGATTCGAAAGGTCTAATATATCGTGGGTTCAACCTCCCACGCTTTCCAAATCATACCATGTCTTCGCAAGGCGAATCTCTCTTTAACACCATACTTCTTATCTCAAATTTCAACAGTTTTCGCCGCTCGTTGGCGTAGCCTTTCTGTATACCGCGTGTTGTCTTATTCTGATTACATATCTGAATGATCTTGCCTATAGTTTTCCTGAACCAATTTGGGCTAGTAAATTGTTTATCTCCGGTCTCCGTCCAACACAACGGGGACCGATACTTATGTTCCTATAAAGCTTCACACGAAGCGGCCTAAACAGCGGTGTGATAAGTATTATTGTAGGAAAACTCCACTATGGGCAAGTGAGTGTTCCAACTTTTCATCAAAGTTCATCACTTTAAGCACGTAACATGTCCATACAGTCTGTATCGTTCATTTGCTCTGGCCGTCTGTCTGAGGGTGAAATATAGTACTGAGGTCCAATCGTGACCTAAACGCCTATGCACGTCTGCCATATCTTTGGCACAAAATGACCATCTCGGTCGGACATGATAGAGTCAGGCACTCCATGACGTGCCATAAATTTCTAGGCTAAATCTCTGCTAATTTCCCTTGCGCTGCCTTCCTCACTGTTTGGCAGGAAATGTGCAGTCTTGGTGTGTCGGTCTATACTCACCCAAACCATATCGTGACCTCTTTGGGTTTTTGGTAGCTTGTAATGAAATCCATTGAGATTCGTTCCCACTTCCATATGGGAATCTCAGGCTGTTGTAGTAGCCCTGATGGTTTCTTGTATTCCGTCTTAATTTGACTCAAGTAAGGAAGTCACCCACATATGTAGCTATATCAGCTTCCACCTTGGGCCACTCATACTAATCCTCCAAGTCTTGGTACATCTTGTCGGATCCTAGGTTGGATCGAGTACCTTGACCTATGAGCCTTGTCCTAAAACAGGCGTACATAAATGATGCCGGGAAACGATGTCCAAAGTTGTTCCATGAAGTACAAGATCCCGTCTTTCTTAGGCAATAATTGCACTTCCATTCCTAAAATACTTCAACTTGAAGGTTTGCTGATTTGAGCTTCTCTTACTCAGCTTCACGAATCCAAGTGACGAGATTCGTCTGCATGGTCATTTCTAAGGCTCACACCCTTAGAGGCTTTGCGCGATCCTTGTGGCTCAAGGTATCTGCTATGACGCTTACCTTGTCCAGGAGACAATTAATCTCTCAGTCACAATCATTTAGTAGCTCAGTCCATCTTCGTTAATATTTAAGCCCTTAGGATCTACGGTGTGCTGCAACCCTTGTGATCAGTAAAGATCGTGCATCATTTTCATACAGGTAATGACGTCAAATTTGTGACGCGCAATTACTGTTCCTAGTTCAAGGTCTCTTCTCATTATCCCTTAATCAACATGACGCGTATGCGATGACTTGGTCTTGTTGCATCAACGCGCAATCGAGACCTTGTCGAGAAGCGTCACAAAAACCGCAACTCTATCTCCTTAGCTCCTGATTGCAGGGTTGACATAAATCTCATTCTTATTCATCACGTATCCTAACAATCTTACCTCACGAATCCCAGGTTCGCACCTAGACATCCTAACACACAACTGGTCTTTCTCTAAGAGTCACAAGATAAATTACAGATGTTGCACATGAGCTTCCTTGGTTGTTGAACATGTAAGAATGTAGTCAATAAATATAATCATGATCTATCCCGGTATGGCTTACACATTCGATTCATGAAGTCCATGAATACTGCCGATGCATGTGTTAAGCCAAACAGCACGACAAGGAACTCATAATGCTCAAAGTGAGTCCTAAAGGTTGTTTTAGGGATATTTTCTTCCTGTATTTGTAGTTGAGGACATCCTGACCTCAAGTCGATCTTCCAGTAGTAACTAGAACCTTTCAAGTGGTTGAACAGGTCATCAATCCTTGGCAATGGATACCGGTCCTTGATATCCAATTCTCTGAAGTTGATGCCAATTGGAATCTGCCAACTTTCTTCTTGTGTCCTTAACTAAGGATGTCATGTCCTTAATTCCAGCTTAGAATAGTGGCTGGGGCCTTGTAGTTGGTCGACAAGTCATCAATTTTTGGTAAGGGGTACCGATTCTTGATGGTTAGTCGTCTATCTCTACGTAATCCATGCGTAACACTTTTTCTACATTAGTTCTTCTGAGTTCCTCTCAGATTAGACTGTGTATGCGTGTAAGAACTGTCGTCCTACTTCCTAATGAATATCACCGGGGCTTCCCACTGTGAGAGGCTCGTCCTGGTAGATTTCCTCTGTCTAGCGGCTCTTGCAGTTGCATCGGAGGCTCATGTATCTCGGCCGAAGCTAGTCGGTAAGGGTCATTCGGCACTGGTGCCGCCTCTGGCATTAGGTTCATCCCAATCTCCTCTTGTCGCTGTAACCCAGGCAAGCCTTTGGGAGAGGCTTCTAGTATTTCCTTCACATCGAGGATGTCTTTTGGCTTTGGCTTCTTGGTATCTTCACTGTTAACATGAGCAGGGTAGGCTATGCAGTCCGGTAGGAGGCGCTCCTGTGTCTCTGTAACCAACGGGAGATGTCGCAGATCCACTGCCTTATGGGCCTTGTGCCCTTTGCACCTATTGCAAGAAGGTTGTGTACTATAAGTGTTTCATCATTTGCAAGAGGGATGCAAATGATTTTCCTTATAACGAATAACTTCAGTTCCATACTTGGATATCCAATCCAAGCTGACTACATGATCATGACTTCCCAAGTCAACGGTAATAGAAGGTTCCTTCCTTCTAAGTTTTGAAAGACAATCTTTAATTATCTCATTCACTTTATCTAACTTCTATATGCCAATTCTACGGAATACGGGCATCTATTCTACTTGAAACTAGGCCAAGTAGTTTCCTAAGTTCTAAGCATACAAGGTTAAGATAGGTGCCAGTATTAATCAATAATAGATGCATAAAGTTGGTTAATAGGGAATGCACCCGTAACTGGATCTGGATCCTGGCGTGCTTCAATAGCTTCGATCGTGAAGACCCTTCCTCGCTTGGTTCTTCTTAGGGCAATCTTTCCTAAAGTGCCCTACTTCACCACATCTGTAGCAACCTGGTACTCTACCATTATCTCTTTCGTCTGGATCCTTCGCCCAACAGGCATCCTTGCTACGCCCTTCCTTTCCACACTTTCCACACTTAGGCCTCAGACATCGACCTTCATGGTAAAAATTGAATTCCTCGCATCTCGGCTTATTTCCCAAATAAACCTTACCACTGGCCTCTTTAGTGGATCCATAAACCTTCCTGCCACGGGGCGGGTTCACTTCCGTTCTTTTGTTTGCTTTAGAGCTTCCATAGCTGACTTGGGTGCCTATCTTTATGTTCGAAGACTTCCTTTTCTTATCACCCGAAGACTCCACATGAGTCTCTTTCTTGTTATCCTCAGATTCCAAAAATTTTCCCGTTCGTAGAGCTTCTTCAGTAAGTGTAACACTCAAATCGATAGCCTCTGTGATGGTTTGAGGCTTTAAGGCAGTTACCATACTCATGATTTGCGATGCAAGTCCATAAATGAATCGCTCAATCCTCTTGAATTCCAGCTTGACTAAGTAGGGAACGACCCTAGACAAGTCATGAAAGCGTTGGACGTACTCAGTGATCTTTGGCCCGTCCATTTTCAAATTCCAGAACTCCACCTCAAGCTTCTGGATTTTGGCCCTAGAACAATATTTCTTCCCCATCATTTCCTTGAGCTCATCCCAGCTCAATGCATAAGCAGCATCTTCACCAAGGGTCTGAACCTGAAGGTTCCACCAGCAGAGTGCGCCATCCAAAAACAACCCTGAGATAAAGGTAATGTAACAACTCTCATCAAAAAGTCCTATTTATTATTTTATTTGACCAATAGTAAACCCTAATTGAGACCCCCAAGTAATCCTGCATAACCCCTAAAATTTTCAGAACAATCGGAATCAGGATCAGGGCCCCTAAAACTCAGGGGGGCATTTCCCAGTTGATATTATCAACATAGTTTTACGTGTAAATTGAAATTGAACGAGCGACCAACTCACCTGAGCTACAGGGACACGGGGCTACCCTATGGTAGGGTGGTGCCCCTCGCGCCACGTGAGGGAGCCTGTTTTTAAGTATAAATAGTAGGTTATGGGACTTGCAATTCTGCGTTAGTTCGGCGTTAAAACTCAATACGTACACTGAGATATTGTAGAAACAGTCCTGAAACCCACACGATCACAAAACGATGCCGCAATAACAGGGTAATAACTCAATCGCTGCTACGATTCAATATCCGATCGATTAAAACTATCCAATGGATGTTTAAGTGCTGCCCACATTAGGGTTATGCTTTGTCATTCGTCGTAAATTCGATGGATGTTTAAGTATCACGCTTTGTCATTCGTTGTGAGAGTTTAATCTCGTGAGTTATCGTAAATGTTGTATTAGTTACTAACCTAGTTCGTGTGCATTGTTATTTGAATTAGGTTAACAAGCTTATCAGTAGGCTAAACTCTGCTCAATTAAACTTGCAATGTGAGTCATTCTCTTTTATCAAAAGTATTTTACAATACTCCATTTTCAAATGTTATAATTATAGGGATTAAGTCGTGGTTATCTTAAATCACTGGCTAGTGGGGTATTGTGCACATTACTAATTTCTCACGGGTTAGGATAATAAATCCTCACCGTGATAAACGTCACTACTTGGGGTGGGACCCAATAGTGGTATGACCATCGTCACACGGGTGACACGGCGCCAGATAAAAATAAGATAGAAGCCATTGTAATCGCTCTTATGCTGTAATTTATAACTACGTGTCATTTTGTCAAAATGAATGATTCACCAATATTTCCCCGCTGACAAAATATTTTTAAAACACGTTTCAGGCGACCTGCTGTAAATCAAGGAAAACGTGCTACGGAGCACTAACAAGCTTGAAGAGGTGGCTCAGTTAAAATGAATAAACATGTTTTAATAAATCAGGGAATTTCCTAGTAAAATTCCTCTATTGTAAATTACGGGGTTTATCCCGAATTATGAAATAAAATAATCAGGCATTTTCAAGCTTTTAAAAAAAAGACCCTGTTCAAATCTTCCGCTGTCGCATCAACTAATAAATACCACGGGTTTTTGTCCCGCGGCTCCTGACCGGGTCAAACCGGGGCTGGGGCCGTGACAGGAAAAGGTGGTATCAGAGCCACTGATTTAAGCCAATTAAGTATTTAAGAAAATACTTAATTTTACTAATTACCATTTTGTGATTACGTGTTTTATTATTTGAATATTTGTTTACAGTATGGGTAAACAAAGACTTTCGGACATCTATCATAAATTAGATACTACACCGAAAGAAAAAGGATCATCATCCTCAAATCACTCTGCAAATCCTGAAGAAGGAATATTTGTTCGTAAGGCACAATATGAGAAACCACTTTCTCCTAATAAAAGAAGTTTAATTATTAGGAAAAGCCAAGAGAAACTAAAGAAATCAAAAGAAGGAAGGAGTAACCAGAAAATAGGCATTAACCCACCATAGGAGGATGAATTAGACGAAAAATGGGCAGATCTCTATATGTTAGCAACTGTAGCAGTAAATGCTAACCTTTAAATACCTTGAACCCGTACTAGCACCCATATCATCTAAAAGCCAGAACTCTAAAAGAAAATCTTACCCAGTAAATAAATAAATTTACAATAAACCCTAGTATGTTTTAATTTTCAGTTGTCCTTTGTATTAAATTAGTCTTACGGTATGCAATAATACTTAAAATGTTTTCAGTAAAATTTTAACTTAGCAATTGTGTGCATTTTTGCATATATACTAGACAGCATGAATGAGTTATCTGAAGCCCTTCAGAATCTTAATCTTTATCCGGTGAAAGTAGAAGTTTCCAATGACTTTACTGGTTACATAGCCGATGTGGAAGAACCTATGGAATTTCAAGCTCCACCCCTAGAGAAACCAAAGCCTAAGAAAAGAAGAAGATTTGTAGGATGGAGGCGTGTGCGCAGGAGGAAACCCGCAACTAGAAAGATTCCCAAAATAGAAAATCCCATAGATAAAGGAAAGGGGATTGAGATCGGGGAAGGTTCTAGGCAAGCAGAAATGGAAATCGAGGAAGGTTCTAGGCAAACAAAAATGGAAATTGGGGAAAGCTCTAGGCAAGTCGAGGAGTTGCCATTACAGGAAGAATTAGATCGCTTACTGGCAAGCTGTGATATCATTAGACCTATCAACACCAACCTCTACCCTTATCCTGTTGAAACCCAACTTCCAATAAACTTGTAACCAGCTATTCCAGACCCTCTGATCCACACCCAACCTTTAGGAATGGACGAGTGGTGGACTAATGACTGGCAGTTTCAAAACCTCCTCAACAACCCTTATACCTTTTTCCCTCAGTTCGACCCAGAACCTATAGCAAACCCACCAATGAGTAATGAAAACTTAGCTGAACTCCGCCATTTTGGCGAAGAGCTGATAGGTGCAGGAAATAGGATTCGGGAGGTAGGAGAACAAATCTCCTGGAAGTACGACGAGAGGGAACGTCGTTACTGAAGTGCCAACTGATGAGGGATAGTGGGGTTGTGAAACTGTGATTGTATAATAATAATAATAGTAGTAAAATATAATCTTGTAAAATAACTACAAATAAAACTTTGTAAGATAACGGTGTGTACTGATGCATATTATAATATATAAAAATAGGAATCGAGAAATCGATAATTTTGACTATATATATGTATTGTGAAATTGTGTGATTATTTGTATATTGTTATTAATTATTTTATGCTAATAATTTATATATATTAATTATCAGATGGAAAATGCTAACAACGAACCAGTTAACAAGGTTAACCAATCTGAGCAACGCCAGGAAGATCAATTTATGACTAGGCAAGATATCGAAAATATCGTTGCTCAAGGAATAGCCAATGCTATTCCAGCAATCCTTGCTGCTGCCCAGAAACCTGTTGAACCTCAACAAATTATTCCTAGTAAACGTACTCAAGAAGATAACTTCAGTAATAGTGTAAACGGATGCGGCAATCATACTAACAACGATAATGATCCTCGACAAGCCCCACTTTCTAAGAAAATGAAAGCTGTAACACCTGGTTGCACTTACAAAGAATTTCTTGCTTGTAAACCAGCTGAGTTCGCAGGCAATGAAGGGGCGACTGCAGCACTGCGTTGGTTGGAGAAAACCGAAGCAGTACTTATGATAAGTAAATGTGCTGAGGCAGACAAGGTTATGTATGCGTCGCATCTTTTTAAAGAAGGGGCGCTAGAATGGTGGAATACGGTACTTCAAGCCAAAGGAAGAAATATGGCTTATGCCATGAGTTGGGAAGAATTTAAGCAGCTAATGGAAAGAAAATTCTGTCCCGAATATGAAAAGGAACAAATGGCAAATAAGTTCCTGAACCATCGAATGATGGGTGTAGACTGTCGAGGATATACTTCGACATTCTTCGAGTATGCGAGAGTGGTACCAACCCTGGCTTCGCCAGAACCGGTGCTTATTTCCCGCTATATTTGGGGATTGCTTGGCGAAATTCGTAATATCGTTAAAGCTGTGAGACCTCGCACTATTGACGATGCGGTAGAATTAACTAACACCCTAACTGATGAACTGGTAGGCACAAGTGAAGAAAACCGGAAAAAGGAGGTAGCCCAAAAGATTACCCAAGGATTCCGTATGGGTAACCGTAGTAGTTTCAGGAGAAAAGGAGCTGGGCAATCTTCCACTGTTCCATTTTGCAATTCCTGCAAAAGAAATAATTCTGGAAGATGCAAAGGATATTGCAATTTCTGTAAAATCCCAGGACACCAAGAGGAGGACTACAGGAAGAAGAAGTCAACGGTTTGCTACAACTGTGGAGAAGTTGGACATTTCAGGCCAGACTGTCCAAAATTAGTTAAACCAGCTGATAACAAAGCTAAACCTGCAGAAGGAGCTACAAAGAAGAACGTAAGAGCTTTCCAACTGACTACGCAGGAAGCTGAACTAATTCCTGTCGTAATAGCTGGTACGTTCCTAGTCCACAACGTCTATGCAAGAGTATTATTTGACTCTGGTGCAAACCAAAGTTTTATAAATACTTCATTCTGCCAAGCTCTTAATTTACCCTTAACAAACCTTAGGCAGATTTTTACAGTCGAAACAGCAAACGGGAATTCTGTTAATATAGATAAAGTTTTGCGAGAAGAAAAGATAGAACTCTCAGGCCATAAATTTTCTGCAAACTTGTTACCTATGAATTTAGCCGGATTTGATGTGGTATTAAGAATGGATTGGTTAGTAGCCAACCATGCTCGAATCTTGTGTGATAAGAACTCCATAGAAATTCTTGCACCTACCGAAGAAGTAATTATAGTTGCAGGAGATAAGCCACGTAAACCCATGAAGTTTATTTTAGTAATGAAAATTGCTAGTTATGAACAAAAGCAAGGAATAGTGTATGTGATTTCAGTAATCATTAGCACTAAGGGTAAAGAACTTAAGGAAATTCCTGTAGTTTCAGAATACCCAGATATATTCCCAGAAGAACTCCCGGGATTACCACCCGATAGGGAAGTAGAATTTAGAATTCATCTAATTCCTGGAGTTACACCGATAGCTAAGGCACCTTACCGATTAGCACCTACAGAAATGCTAGAACTAAAGAAACAATTAGATGAGTTGCTCGGTAAAGGATTCATACAACCTAGTTCATCCCCTTGGGGAGCACCAGTATTGTTCGTAAAGAAAAAGGACGGTTCAATGCGAATGTGTATTGATTATAGGGAATTAAATATGGTTACAATTAAGAATCGATACCCATTACCTAGGATCGATGACCTCTTTGATCAACTTCAAGGCGCTAGATATTTTTCTAAGATCGACCTACACTCCGGATACCATCAAATGAAGGTACAACAAGAAGACATACCTAAAACTACTTTCAGAACTAGGTATGGTCATTACGAATTTACAGTCATGCCCTTCGGACTAACAAATGCACCTGCAGCATTCATGGACATGATGAATAGAATCTGTAAACCGTATTTGGATAAATTTGTAATTGTCTTCATCGACGATATACTTATTTATTCCAAAAGTCAGGAGGAACATTGTGAGCACCTGCATGCGCTCTTAACTTTGTTAAGAAAGGAAAACCTTTATGCCAAATTCTCGAAGTGTGAATTTTGGATACAAGAAGTGCAATTTTTAGGACACATGGTGAATCACGAAGATATTCACGTAGATCCTGCTAAAATAGAAGCAATTACCAAATGGAAGGTTCCACAATCAGCTACAGAAGTTAGAAGTTTTCTAGGATTAGCTGGATACTATAGGCGCTTTATTAAGGATTTTTCCAAGATAGTTGTACCCTTAACTAAGCTAACCTGCAAAGCAATTAAGTTTGAATGGGGACCTAGGCAAGAAGAAGCCTTTAGGATTTTAAAGCAAAAGTTAACAAACGCTCCAATTCTAGCCTTACCAGAAGGAACAGAGGATTTTGAAGTTTACTGTGATGCTTCAAAACTAGGATTAGGATGTGTGCTAATGCAACGCAAGAAGGTAATTGCGTATGCTTCAAGGCAATTGAAAAAGCATGAAGAAAACTATACGACTCATGACTTAGAGTTAGGAGCCATAATTTTTGCCCTTAAGATTTGGAGACATTATCTGTATGGAAGTAAGTTTACTGTCTATACGGACCATAAAAGTTTAAGGTACATATTTGAGCAAAAAGAATTAAACATGAGGCAAAGGAGATGGATGGAAATCCTAAGTGACTACGACTGTAATATCCAATATCACAAAGGAAAGGCAAACGTAGTTGCAGATGCCTTAAGTCGTAAGTATGATGAGAAACAATGACGAGTTCGTGCTCTTAGATTAAATCTACAGTTAGATTTAATGGAACAACTAAAGAATGTCCAGGAAACAGCAATCAAGGACGATGCTGAAGGAATGAAAGGACAAATAAAAGAATTAGAGCGAGGAAATGATGGAATTTGGATATTCCATAAGAAAAGAATTTGGGTACCTAAGCAGGGAGAATTAAGAGATAAGATTTTAGAAGAAGCTCATAAATCTAGGTATACCATGCATCCTGGTAACAATAAAATGTACCAAGATTTAAGAAATAATTTCTGGTGGATAGGAATGAAAAAGGACATAGCTAGATATGTTTCTAAGTGTCTTACTTGTTCACAAGTCAAGGCAGAACACAAGAAACCTTCAGGTCTACTTCAACAATTAGAAATGCCTGTATGGAAATGGGAGCTCATAGCAATGGACTTTGTTACAAAGTTACCAAAAACCAGAAAAGGAAATGATGCGATTTGGGTAATTATGGATCGATTAACCAAATCAGCTCATTTTCTACCTATGAAAGAAACCTTTGGTATGGAAAGGTTAGCCAAGTTGTATGTAGACGAAGTAGTATCCTTACATGGAGTTCCACTCTCCATTGTATCGGATAGAGATAGTCGTTTCACTTCCTATTTCTGGACAAGTTTCCAAGAAGCAATGGGAACCCGACTAAATTTAAGTACGGCATATCATCCTCAAACAGACGGGCAAAGTGAAAGGACGATACAAACTCTGGAAGACATCCTCCGAGTGTGACAACCCTCACTAAACCAGGTATCCGTACGACTTAATTAATAATTAATTACTGCTTAATTACTGTGCTTGCTTGAACTTGTGAATAAACTGCTACTTGATTACTGATACATGCACTTATTTGCATCAAACTTTACTTGCTGTCACTACATTATTTACATGCTGAACCTTAGTGACAAACATGATGCACAAAAAGCATAGTAGCACTATAACGGATAACCTATTGAACATGCTGATAAAGCCAACATCAGGCAAACACTGCCTCTAAGGCCTGTATGAGCCAGAAATATTTTTGCTACACTAGTGGTGAGTGTAGGGATACAAGAGTTGTAGAACTGCGTCTCTAGGAATAAGTTACAATGACTGGATGTGCCTAAAACGTACTTTAAGTACAAAAATTCAGCACTTTACATAATAATTCAGCATTAAGCTACCTAATAAAGTGCCAAAATATGGGAAAAATATTACTAGACACTTTTCAAAGTGTCAGAAATGAGTTGTGTCACTAAAAGGGGTATTAACGACACTTTAAAGCTTTGTTAAGCACTTTAACGGATTACTATCCAACCGAACAACCGGACTATACCCGAAACATGAAAATATTGTTATTTTCATTATTTATCTTTTTTCTGAGCCAGTTAGGGTCCCTGATTACCCTAACACCCTTTGTAACGCGTGACACACAACTAACCGGGTTAAGCACTTAACTACCTTACTTAACCTAACTATTAACCTAACTACTAGTTAGAATCGAACCATGGACCCCCCCCCCCTCTCTAACCGGCCCCAACTAGAGGAGACATACCTTGTACCCTTGTGATTATTTTAATCCCATATGTTTAATATCTTGCATACATATGGACCTTTGGTTAATTGAACATGACATTGTCTATAAGAACACCACTAAACACACTTGATCTTTCACTTAACACAACACCACTCCACAACTCTCTCTCCCTCTCTTCTAGCTTACGGCCGAACACACCCACCCCCCATCCATCCATTTTCGATTTCTATCTTGCAAGTTCCAAGCTCTACAAGTGTTAAGGGTCGCATATTAGGAAGCTTGGTGCAATCGGAAGGTGAAGGACCTCTTTACCTTGCTTTTATCCACGCGTTTTTCGCATATATTCTTCCCTAGCCTCGAGCTAGTGGTATGTTGCTTAAATCACCTTCTTGAACTATTCTAATGTGGTTAAAACGATATATGACGGTTAAAACTCGATAACTTACAAGATGAAGCATAAAAGTCTACTTAAAACACTAAAAATGGTGGTTAATAGCTCATGTGTTGTGTAAACCATGTAGTATTTGATTTATGTGATTATTTGGACCCGATCTATGTTGTGGTAGCTCGGATCATCATTTAACCCGGTTTAGTCATGATCTTGGATTATGACATAAAGCTTGTTTAAGTATAACAAGGGTTAGAAGATGAAACTCTACCACACAAGAATCATGAACTTGTGTAAAAGTGTTTTAGTTTGTACAATAGTGTTTAAAACTAGTAGATCTACGGATCTACGGGTGGTATTTTCAAAGGACCAAGTGTCAATAGAAAACATACTTTAAAGACGGATCTTACACTAACACGAATGGTTTTTAGAACACATAAGAGTGTAAACGCTTGTGTAACACAAAGTTTCGACTAAATAACTATTTTTGAAAAAGATGACGAGAAGTTGTAAAGATGGAATTTCTTTAAAAACGAGGTTTTTACAAAATCGGATTGTTTTATACAAAGATCCACTAAAAGTAATGAGATTTACTTCACAGTTTGGATAAATCACAAGTTCATGAAATTTATGCGATTTATATACATATTTTGACTAGTTTGTGATTTGAACATTGTTTTGATTGATTGAGAAGATTGTTGGTTGATTTGTAAAAGAAAATGATACGCTTGAAAGCGTGGCCACCTCCAGTTACAGAGGAAACTCTGGTGAAATTTTTCCAAAAAGCCTAACACTTAGAAATATTTTCACTATAAGTGTTAGAAAGACATTTTGACTTGTTTTCAAAATATAAGTTTCGCCACGACTTATTTACAAAATATCGGAGGTGGGATTTCGCAAAATAAAACGTGATACATAAATATATTTAGTATATATTTTTCACAACATCACTTGTATAAGTGTTTATGACTATTTTGTGAACTACGTAAATATTATTTTTAGAGTAAAAATAATATTACTAAGTATTATTTTGGGAAAATCACATGCATTAAAGTATAATATTTTTGGGAAGAATATTTATATTTTGAAGATTGGAAATAAAATATATTAAGTGAGACTTAATAGTGTAATCTGAATGTTACGAACACACATGTATTAAATCCCCCATCCTTGGGAAGGAAAATGACTACCAAGTATACAGAATGTAAACACGAAATAGTTGCCTAACTATTTCCCAAAAACTTAAACCATAAAGCTAAGGCACGGCCATCCGTCTAATAGAGTTAGCACGTGTAGGTCGTCATACAGCTGATCGATTTGGAGGCATACTTGGTAGAGACGCACCACTGTGAGTTCATGTCCCCCTTTTCTCTTAATTGTTTTCAGTTTTCTAAACTGCGGGGGTGAAATACATGTTACTTTGATTACAAGAACTTTATACATGGTATGGTTAGCGTAAGGAGGTTTACTACTTAGATCATGTGAGTGGGTAGGCAGAAACTGGAGGCCATTAATCCTCATTGTAGGACCGAGGGACGTAAGCGGTAGTCTATCTGGGTGTAGTGAGCCCAACTCTAGGCCCAACAGAACGGACCTCAAAGAGGCCCAACAGAACGGACCTTGGAGTGACTTTGTGCCCCAACGCTAAATCTGCTAGGTTTGAGTCTTCCTACTTGCACTTCACACATACTAATGGCCTTGCAAACCATTGGTGATCTCTTTTCCTTACACTGCTACATACCAAGGATTTTATACTTACAAGTGTTTTACATACTCACTACACATGAACTCGCTCAACATTATTGTTGATTTTTCAACTTACATGTATTTCAGGAAATTAACAGATCTGGCGCGGTATGGCACGTTTTCCCGCTGCACTAGTTACGAGGTCATCCGGGTTTGGGGAATGTGACTCTTTCCTGGACAAGTCACAAACCTTAAACTGCGTTTTATTCATGTTGATGTTTATGTCTTTTAAAACAATGTTTTATGTTATGATGGAGTAGTTCCAAGACAATGTTACGCTACTTTGGTTTTTAAAACTTAATCACATGGATGATCTTGCATGATTTTATTTCATATAGCTTTGTTATGGTTAAGCTATGGTATTAAGAAGTCACACCAAATTAACCACGCTTCCGCAAAGCCAGGGTGTGACAGCTTGGTATCAGAGCTCTGATCATAGCGAACTAGGATTCCTTCTCGAGTCTAGACTATGATCACTAGGGCTCTCACGAAAACATTTTTCTGCATACCACTTAAGTCCAGATCCAACACTTTTTACAAACAAATGTTGAGCACATTTTATTCATTATTTTAGGCTCAGTCCGGAAAGGCTGAGGCTCGGTCTTGGAGGCCGAGGCTCGGTCTGAGAGATCGAGGTAGTTGGCTAGTTGGACTAGGAAGAGTAGGCTCAGTCTTGGAGGCTGAGGCTCGGTCTTAGAGGCCGAGGCTCGATCTAAGAGGTCGAGGTAGATGATAGAGCAGTCTTAGAGACTGGGAAGAATTTGGCTAGTGAGACTAGGAGAATTATTTGATTGACTAGCATGTTTATATGATTATATGATTGATTATTATACGTATATGTGTTTGTGTTACAAACATGCTTTCATCATGTACTAGAAAGATGGACACTACGAATCCCATGGCCATAGTATCAGACGACATAGTTTCATCGAAGCATGAGGTGTACATTTCCGATACTACCGGCACAGACAATGACGACTTCCAGCCCTTTTTGCGCTGCCTGAAGTCGTAGCAGAGCCTACTGATGGCCATCTTGTTGGAAGTTTTCCACTCGCGGTGATCCCTGCTCCTGTGCCCCCTTGCCGCTTATCCTGTTGATGATATGCCCCCCGACGTGGCCTCTGACGACGATAACGATCTACTAGAGGAGGACCCATTCGAGGGTAGGGCCCTATTGCTGCTGGTATTAGACTACTGTATGTGGATGCTCCTGTAGGGGAAACTCATGTCCATTCCCCTATCCCAGACTCATTTGAGTTTCTGATATCCGCGTCTTCGCACAAACAGGGAATGCAGCACCACCCACACGACGCCGACTCTGATATGGCATCATTAGCTGCACCGGTTCCCGCACCCAGATTTGAGTTTGATCACAGTATTGAGGGTGATCTTGTTCTTCCACCTGGTTTTGATCCAGACCATGACCTTGAGTTCATACACTTAGACCAGCCCTTGGAGGATCCTGTAACCCCCTGTGTTTGATGATCCAGCTGATCTTGAGATGGAGTTTTTGATCCGGAGCCAGCCGTGGCCCCTGAGCCAGGCGTTGCTCCTGACCCCGCATTGGAGCATGACCCTGTTCATGCCGATGCACCTGCTGTTGCTCCTTGATTGATCATCTGCTTGGACGAGAGAAAATTTGGGGTAACTGTGCAAGACAATTTATTATTACGGGGGCCCACGTAATAACGACTTGTAGTGCACAGAAATCCTGGTGGACTCTGCGGGTCAAGCTAATGAAAACCAATGTAGCAGGAAATATCTAAAACCCGAATGACCAAGGCGATGTAGCCTCGAGTTCATTCTATTACAAGCAACAAGCCAAATTGGCAGGCCTATGTGAAGGCTCAGAAATTTACTTCCCCACTCATACATTGAGTATATTTGCGTGTGAAATTGGGTAATTACATGATGGCTTATGTTGCTATATATACCTCATAGACAATTGAAACGTTGTCTAACCCGCTTCACACCACTTCGACAAAAGGGAATGTCACCCAGACGTGACACAAACACCAGTACGTTGCCAAGGACAGAAGCCGAGCTGCAAGGACGCATCTCACAGATAAATGCACGACATGAAGCCCTCCGCTCTAAGCACAACGATGGCATTACTGGAGATAACCCTCCAACTGGCTGCACCTATAAACAGTTCCTGAACTGCAAGCCTTTGAACTTTGACGGAACGGGAGGCGCCGTTGCATTTGTTCGTTGGTCCAAAAAGACCAACTCCATACCAAGAATGAGTGACTGTTCGTCCCAACAGAGTGTTACCTACATCCCGGGGTTATTTCTAGATAACTCACTCTCATGGTGGAACCTTCAGTTTCAGACCCTTGGCACAGACGCTGCTTATGCACTGAGCTGGGACGAGCTTAAGGAAACGATTGAGAAGAAGTGTTGTTTTAGACTGGAATTTAGAAGCTTAAGGTGGAGTTCAGGAATTTGAAAATGGACGAACCAGAAATTCCTGAACTTGTCCAGCGATCACACGACTTGTCTAGGGTCGTCCCCTACTCAGTCATTGACGTTGTACAGTTGGGTACTGGTAAGCTTTACATTGTGGTCTCAATTTGTGGCAATGCAATCGCAGTATTCTCATCACTTGTGGTGTTTGATTTATTGTTTATGTTCTATAACAAGAGATGATATGTGGTTGATTTATTTATAGCATAAGATGTTTTGTTGAAGACATACGAACATTTTACTTGCTATGACCTAACCTACGTGAAACATCTTTTAGAAGATGCCACCAAGACGCGAAATGCGCATGCCCACCTCAGAGGCGGAACTTCAAGAGATAATTACTGCAGCTATAGCACAGCACGAGGCCCTACGCTCCGAACCTAGCAGAGGTACCTCAGAAAATAACGGTTGTTCCTACTGGCACTTCCTCAAATGCAAGCCTCCGAAGTTCGACGGCACTGGAGGTGCCATAGCTTTTGTGAAATGGATTGAAAGTATGGATTCCATCTTTCAAGTGAGCGGTTGTGCGCCGGAACAACAAGTCCTATACGTTTCTGAGCTGTTTCTAGATGAAGCCCGATTATGGTGGAATCTTCAGACCCATATGAAGGGTGCTACTGCAGCATATGCGTTAACCTGGGGCGAACTGAAAGGAATGATGCATAAGAAGTATTGCCCCCAAACGGAAACCCAGAAGTGGGAAGATGAATTTCAGAGCCTGATGATGGAAGGTCCGAAGGTGCTGGAGTACGTGCAACGACTTCATGATCTGTCACGAATTGTTCCGTACCTGGTAAAACCAGAACTGAAGAAATTGGAACAATTCATTTGGGAACTAGCGCCTCAAGTCTTGAGCTTGATGACAACAGTAACGCCACCAACAACTGATGCTGCAAGTAAGATGGGTTTGGCACTCGCTACGGAGGCACTTAGACTAGAAAAACTTACAAACCCTGCCAAAAAGAAGGAGACTCAGGTAGAGTCATCCGGGAGGAACAAAAGGAAGCACACTGAGGGTACCCGAACGAATAATGAGAACAAAGGAAAGGGTTATATGGGCACTCTGCCCAAGTGTAACACATGCCAGCGTCATCATTCTGGCCAATGTGGACTGAAAACATGTGAAGCTTGTGGGAAGAAAGGTCATTCGAAGGATACATGTTGGGATAGTAATGGCCGGGGTGGCAAAGGAGGTTCTGGTAATAGGAACAACAATCAAGGAGGTAACGGAAACGGAAACCGAGGATATGTTGCGAATCAAGCTGGGAATGGGAATGGCCGAGGGCCAGGATGCTGTAACTGTGGGGAAATTGGGCACTTCAAGAAGGAAAGCCCGAAACTGGATCAAACTCATGGGAGAGTATTCAACATTGGCACAAGGGAAGTGCGCCAGGATCCAAGCGTAGTCACCGGTACGTTCCCGATAAACCAACACTTTGCATCTGTTTTGTTTGATACTGGTGCCGATTATAGCTTCGTATCATTAGAATTTAAGAATATGCTGGGTTTAGCCGCTAATAAGTTAGATATTCCCTACTCAATCGAATTGGCTAATGGGAAGTTAGTAGAAGCCAATGAAGTTATCAGAGGTTGTGTGATCGAATTGGGAGAGCGTGAGTTTGCTTTGGATCTACTACCAGTCCAGTTGGGAAGCTTCGACGTGGTGGTAGGAATGGATTGGTTATCAGGCAACAAGGCTGAAATAGTTTGTCACGAAAAGGTTGTTCGTATCCCAACCGAAGATGGCGAAACAATTGTGGTTCACGGAGAGAAGCGCGATACGCCGTTAAGAATTATCAGCTGCCTGAAAGCGCGAAAGTGTTTGCAGAAGGGATGTGTTGCCTTCCTGGCACACATTGTGGATAAGAAGGCTGCTGAGCCAAGAATCGAAGACATCCCTGTCGTGAGGGAATACCCAGAAGTCTTCCCAGAAGACTTACCTGGACTGCCACCTCAGAGGCAAGTAGAGTTTCACATTGACTTAGTTCCAGGCGTCGCGCCTGTGGCTAAGGCACCGTATAGACTTGCTCCGTCTGAGATGCAGGAACTGTCGACACAACTCCAAGAGCTGTTAGACAAGGGTTTTATCCAACCAAGCTTCTCACCTTGGGGAGCTCCGGTCCTGTTTGTCAAGAAGAAGGACGGTAGTTTTCATATGTGCATCGACTATCGGGAGCTGAACAAGCTGACGATCAAGAATAGATATCCTCTGCCAAGAATCGATGATCTGTTTGATTAACTGCAAGGCTCAAGCTTTTATTCAAAGATCGATCTTCGATCTGGATACCATCAGTTAAGGATACAAGAGGAGAGTATCCCGAGACAGCCTTCAGAACTCGTTATGGACACTACGAGTTCCTTGTTATGCCGTTTGGTTTGACAAATGCACCTGCAGTCTTTATGGACTTGATGAATAGAGTTTGCAAGCCGTACTTGGACAAGTTCGTGATTGTGTTTATCGACGACATCTTGATTTATTCAAGGATGAAGGCTGAGCACAAACAGCATCTAAGAGTTATTTTGGAGCTGCTGAAGAAAGAACAGTTGT
Source organism: Helianthus tuberosus (assembly GCA_030545235.1). NCBI lineage: Eukaryota > Viridiplantae > Streptophyta > Magnoliopsida > Asterales > Asteraceae > Helianthus > Helianthus tuberosus. The sequence goes on from JARYGA010022949.1 coordinate 902,278, forward strand.
ATGCCAAATTCTCTAAGTGCGAGTTTTGGCTACGTGAAGTCCAATTTCTTGGACATGTGGTTAATGGAAATGGAATCCATGTTGATCCCACAAAGATCGAAGCGATCAAGAATTGGGAAACGCCAAAGACGCCAACCGAGATTCGACAATTCTTGGGTTTGGCTGGCTATTATCGAAGATTCATTGAGGATTTTTCGAAAATCGCTCAACCATTGACGCTCCTCACGCAGAAAGATAAGAAGTTTGATTGGGGAATCAAACAGGTAGAAGCGTTCCAGATATTGAAGGATAAGCTCTACAATGCGCCAATCTTAGCACTACCAGAAGGTACAGACGATTTTGTGGTATACTGCGACGCTTCGCCTCAAGGATTGGGTTGCGTGTTGATGCAACGCCAAAAGATTATTGCTTACGCATCGCGTCAATTGAAAGTGCACGAAAAGAACTATACCACACGTGACTTGGAACTTGGCGCAGTGGTTTTCGCTTTAAAGATCTGGAGACACTACCTTTATGGTACGAAGTGTACAATCTTCACAGATCATAAAAGCCTACAACACATATTCAACCAGAAGGAGCTGAATATGAGGCAAAGACGTTGGGTTGAGTTGCTGAACGATTACGACTGCGAGATAAAGTATCACCCAGGGAAGGCGAATGTGGTCGCCGATGCCCTAAGTCGAAAGGAGAGGATCAAGCCCATAAGGGTTAGGGCTTTAGAAATGATTATCCAAACCGATCTTTCCTTGCGCATTCGTGCCGCGCAGAAAGAAGCTCTCAAGGAAGGAAACCTTGAAGAAGAATATCTCAGTGGGATGGAGAAGCTACTGGTACCAAACAAGGAAGGAACGTTATGTTTTGAGAAAAGGATTTGGGTTCCTTTGATTGGAGGTTTAAGGAAGGTTATTTTCGATGAAGCTCACAAGTCGCGGTACTCTATCCACCCTGAAGCGGATAAGATGTACCAGGATCTCAAAGATTATTATTGGTGGCCTAGGATGAAAGGCGATGTCGCGGTTTATGTGAGCAAATGTTTAACATGTGCTAAGGTTAAAGCGGAATACCAGAAGCCTTCAGGACTTCTGCAACAACCTGAGATTTCCAAATGGAAATGGGAACAAATCTCCATGGATTTTATTACAAAGTTGCCAAGAACGCCAAGAGGCCATGACACTATTTGGGTAATAGTGGATCGATTAACGAAGTCAGCACACTTCTTACCTATCAGAGAGAAGGATAATACGAGCAAGTTGGCTGAAATTTACATGAGAGAGATCGTCGCACGTCATGGAGTGCCTCTCTCGATCATCTCTGATAGAGACGGAAGGTTTGTGTCAAGGATATGGCAATCCTTCCAAGAAGCTTTTGGCTCACAATTGAATCTGAGCACTGCGTTTCATCCGCAAACTGACGGGCAAAGCTAGCGAACGATACAGACGTTAGAAGATATGCTGAGAGCATGTGTTATGGATTTGGGCGGTAGCTGGGATAAGCATTTGCCTTTGGTCGAATTTTCATACAACAACAGCTACCACACCAGTATTGGTGTCGCACCATTCGAGGCTCTTTACGGACGCAAGTGTCAATCACCCCTATGTTGGGCTGATGCAGGTGATAGACAGCTTGCTGGTCCCGAAATCGTCCAAGAGACGACAGACAAGATTACACAGATTCTTAAACACATCGAAGCAGCTCGCCACAGACAGAAAGCCTATGCGGATCCAAACCGAAAACACTTGGAATTTCAAGTTGGGGAGATGGTTTTATTGAAAGTTTCACCCTGGAAGGGTGTGGCACGCTTTGGAAAGCGTGGAAAGTTAAATCCGCGCTACATTGGTCCTTTCAGAATTTTGAAAAGAATAGGACTAGTAGCATACAAGTTGGACCTAACTGCTGAACTCCATTATGTTCACGATACATTTCACGTATCCAACCTGAAGAAAAGTCCAACTCAAGATAACATTGCCATTCCTATCGACGAGATTCATGTTGACGACACGCTCCATTTCGTTGAAGAACCAGTTGAGGTCACGGATTGGAAAGTAAACAAGACCCGCCGGAGCAGTGTCAAGCTCGTCAAGGTTCGTTGGAATGCCAGACATGGTCCTGATTACACCTGGGAGCGCGAGGACCGGATGAAAGAGAAATACCCCCACTTATTTCCTAAGAACCCTGCATCTAGTAGCAGAACCTAAATTTCGGGATGAAATTTATTTAACGGGGGGAGAATGTGACAACCCTCACTAAACCAGGTATCCGTACGACTTAATTAATAATTAATTACTGCTTAATTACTGTGCTTGCTTGAACTTGTGAATAAACTGCTACTTGATTACTGATACATGCACTTATTTGCATCAAACTTTACTTGCTGTCACTACATTATTTACATGCTGAACCTTAGTGACAAACATGATGCACAAAAAGCATAGTAGCACTATAACGGATAACCTATTGAACATGCTGATAAAGCCAACATCAGGCAAACACTGCCTCTAAGGCCTGTATGAGCCAGAAATATTTTTGCTACACTAGTGGTGAGTGTAGGGATACAAGAGTTGTAGAACTGCGTCTCTAGGAATAAGTTACAATGACTGGATGTGCCTAAAACGTACTTTAAGTACAAAAATTCAGCACTTTACATAATAATTCAGCATTAAGCTACCTAATAAAGTGCCAAAACATGGGAAAAATATTACTAGACACTTTTCAAAGTGTCAGAAATGAGTTGTGTCACTAAAAGGGGTATTAACGACACTTTAAAGCTTTGTTAAGCACTTTAACGGATTACTATCCAACCGAACAACCGGACTATACCCGAAACATGAAAATATTGTTATTTTCATTATTTATCTTTTTTCTGAGCCAGTTAGGGTCCCTGATTACCCTAACACCCTTTGTAACGCGTGACACACAACTAACCGGGTTAAGCACTTAACTACCTTACTTAACCTAACTATTAACCTAACTACTAGTTAGAATCGAACCAAGGACCCCCCCCCCCTCTAACCGGCCCCAACTAGAGGAGACATACCTTGTACCCTTGTGATTATTTTAATCCCATATGTTTAATATCTTGCATACATATGGACCTTTGGTTAATTGAACATGACATTGTCTATAAGAACACCACTAAACACACTTGATCTTTCACTTAACACAACACCACTCCACAACTCTCTCTCCCTCTCTTCTAGCTTACGGCCGAACACACCCACCCCCCATCCATCCATTTTCGATTTCTATCTTGCAAGTTCCAAGCTCTACAAGTGTTAAGGGTCGCATATTAGGAAGCTTGGTGCAATCGGAAGGTGAAGGACCTCTTTACCTTGCTTTTATCCACGCGTTTTTCGCATAGATTCTTCCCTAGCCTCGAGCTAGTGGTATGTTGCTTAAATCACCTTCTTGAACTATTCTAATGTGGTTAAAACGATATATGACGGTTAAAACTCGATAACTTACAAGATGAAGCATAAAAGTCTACTTAAAACACTAAAAATGGTGGTTAATAGCTCATGTGTTGTGTAAACCATGTAGTATTTGATTTATGTGATTATTTGGACCCGATCTATGTTGTGGTAGCTCGGATCATCATTTAACCCGGTTTAGTCATGATCTTGGATTATGACATAAAGCTTGTTTAAGTATAACAAGGGTTAGAAGATGAAACTCTACCACACAAGAATCATGAACTTGTGTAAAAGTGTTTTAGTTTGTACAATAGTGTTTAAAACTAGTAGATCTACGGATCTACGGGTGGTATTTTCAAAGGACCAAGTGTCAATAGAAAACATACTTTAAAGACGGATCTTACACTAACACGAATGGTTTTTAGAACACATAAGAGTGTAAACGCTTGTGTAACACAAAGTTTCGACAAAATAACTATTTTTGAAAAAGATGACGAGAAGTTGTAAAGATGGAATTTCTTTAAAAACGAGGTTTTTACAAAATCGGATTGTTTTATACAAAGATCCACTAAAAGTAATGAGATTTACTTCACAGTTTGGATAAATCACAAGTTCATGAAATTTATGCGATTTATATACATATTTTGACTAGTTTGTGATTTGAACATTGTTTTGATTGATTGAGAAGATTGTTGGTTGATTTGTAAAAGAAAATGATACGCTTGAAAGCGTGGCCACCTCCAGTTACAGAGGAAACTCTGGCGAAATTTTTCCAAAAAGCCTAACACTTAGAAATATTTTCACTATAAGTGTTAGAAAGACATTTTGACTTGTTTTCAAAATATAAGTTTCGCCACGACTTATTTACAAAATATCGGAGGTGGGATTTCGCAAAATAAAACGTGATACATAAATATATTTAGTATATATTTTTCACAACATCACTTGTATAAGTGTTTATGACTATTTTGTGAACTACGTAAATATTATTTTTAGAGTAAAAATAATATTACTAAGTATTATTTTGGGAAAATCACATGCATTAAAGTATAATATTTTTGGGAAGAATATTTATATTTTGAAGATTGGAAATAAAATATATTAAGTGAGACTTAATAGTGTAATCTGAATGTTACGAACACACATGTATTAAATCCCCCATCCTTGGGAAGGAAAATGACTACCAAGTATACAGAATGTAAACACGAAATAGTTGCCTAACTATTTCCCAAAAACTTAAACCATAAAGCTAAGGCACGGCCATCCGTCTAATAGAGTTAGCACGTGTAGGTCGTCATACAGCTGATCGATTTGGAGGCATACTTGGTAGAGACGCACCATTGTGAGTTCATGTCCCCCTTTTCTCTTAACTGTTTTCAGTTTTCTAAACTGCGGGGGTGAAATACATGTTACTTTGATTACAAGAACTTTATACATGGTATGGTTAGCGTAAGGAGGTTTACTACTTAGATCATGTGAGTGGGTAGGCAGAAACTGGAGGCCATTAATCCTCATTGTAGGACCGAGGGACGTAAGCGGTAGATCTATCTGGGTGTAGCGAGCCCAACTCTAGGCCCAACAGAACGGACCTTGGAGTGACTTTGTGCCCCAACGCTAAATCTGCTAGGTTTGAGTCTTCCTACTTGCACTTCACACATACTAATGGCCTTGCAAACCATTGGTGATCTCTTTTCCTTACACTGCTACATACCAAGGATTTTATACTTACAAGTGTTTTACATACTCACTACACATGAACTCGCTCAACATTATTGTTGATTTTTCAACTTACATGTATTTCAGGAAATTAACAGATCTGGCGCGGTATGGCACGTTTTCCCGCTGCACTAGTTACGAGGTCATCCGGGTTTGGGGAATGTGACTCTTTCCTGGACAAGTCACAAACCTTAAACTGCGTTTTATTCATGTTGATGTTTATGTCTTTTAAAACAATGTTTTATGTTATTATGGAGTAGTTCCAAGACAATGTTACGCTACTTTGGTTTTTAAAACTTAATCACATGGATGATCTTGCATGATTTTATTTCATATAGCTTTGTTATGGTTAAGCTATGGTATTAAGAAGTCACACCAAATTAACCACGCTTCCGCAAAGCCAGGGTGTGACACCGAGCATGTGTGATAGATTTTGGTGGAAACTGGGATGATCACCTACCTTTGATCGAATTCTCCTATAACAATAGTTATCATGCAAGCATCGAAGCTGCCCCGTTCGAAGCACTGTATGGACGAAAGTGCAGAACTCCAGTTTGCTGGGCAGAATTAGGAGAAAGCCAATTATCAGGTCCTGAAATTGTACAAGAAACTACCGACAAGATCACTCAGATCAAGGAAAGACTAAAGACGGCTCGAGATCGTCAAAAGAGCTATGCCGATAATTGACGCAAACCACTAGAGTTCCAAGTTTGAGATAAGGTACTCTTGAAAGTTTCTCCTTGGAAAGGAATGGTACGATTTGGTAAGAAAGAAAAGCTAAGTCCATGATACGTAGGACCATTTTCAGTGATCCAACGTATAGGACCAGTTACTTATCGCTTACAACTACCAGAAGAGTTAGCTGGAATACATGACATATTTCATGTATCCAATCTCAAGAAATGTCTATCGGACGAATCCCTGGTCGTACCTCTTCAAGATGTAGAGGTAAATGAAAAGTTAAAATTCATAGAGAAACCGCTTCAAATAGAAGACCTAAAGACCAAGTTTCTCAAGCATAAACGACTAGTGCTAGTCAAAATCAAGTGGGAATCGAAAAGAGGACCCGAATACACTTGGGAGCTGGAATCAGAAATGAAGCAGAAATATTCGCATTTATTCCAGTAAATCTCGAGGACGAGATTTTTATTAAGGTGGGGAGGATGTAACAATTCACATCAAAAAGTCCTATTTATTATTTTATTTGGCCAATAGGAAACCCTAATTGAGACCCCCAAGTAATCCTGCATAACCCCTAAAATTTTCAGAACAATCGGAATCAGGATCAGGGCCCCTAAAACTCAGGGGGGGGGGCATTTCCCAGTTGATATTATCAACACAGTTTTACGTGTAAATTGAAATTGAATGAGCGACCAACTCACCTGAGCTACTGGGACACGGGGCTACCCTATGGTAGGGTGGTGCCCCTCGCGCCACGCGACGGCCCCTCGCGCCATGCGAGGGAGCCGGTTTTTAAGTATAAATAGTAGGCTGTGGGACTTGCAATTCTGCGTTAGTTCGACGCTAAAACTCAATACGTACACTGAGATATTGTAGAAACAGTCCTAAAACACACACGATCACGAAACGCTACCGCAATAACAGGGTAATAACTCAATCTCTGCTACGATTCAATATCCGATCGATTAAAACTATCCAATGGATGTTTAAGTGCTGCCCACATTAGGGTTATGCTTTGTCATTCGTCATGAATTCGATGGATGTTTAAGTATCGCGCTTTGACATTCGTTGTGAGGGTTTAATCTCTTGAGTTATCGTAAATGTTGTATTAGTTACTAACCTAGTTCGTGTGCATTGTTATTTGAATTAGGTTAACAAGCTTATCAGTAGGCTAAACTCTGCTCAATTAAACTTGCAATGTGAGTCATTCTCTTTTATCAAAAGTATTTTACAATACTCCATTTTCAAATGTTATATTTACAGGGATTAAGTCGTGGTTATCTTAAATCACTGGCTAGTGGGGTATTGTGCACATTACTAATTTCTCACGGGTTAGGCTAATAAATCCTCAACGTGATAAACGTCACTACTTGGGGTGGGACCCAATAGTGGTATGACCATCGTCAAACGGGTGACACGGCGCCAGATAAAAATAAGATAGAAGCCATTGTAATCGCTCTTATGCTGTAATTTATAACTACGTGTTATTTTGTCAAAATGAATGATTCACCAGTATTTCCCCGCTGACAAAATATTTTTAAAACATGTTTCAGGCGACCTGCTGTAAATCAAGGAAAACGTGCTACGGAGCACTAACAAGCTTGAAGAGGTGGCTCAGTTAAAATGAATAAACATGTTTTAATAAATCAGGGAATTTCCTAGTAAAATTCCTCTATTGTAAATTACGGGGTTTATCCCGAATTATGAAATAAAATAATCAGGCATTTTCAAGCTTTTAAAAAAAGATCTTGTTCAAATCTTCCGCTGTCGCATCAATTAATAAATACCACGGGTTCCTGTCCCGCGGCTCCTGACCGGGTCAAACCGGGGCTGGGGCCATGACAGGTAACACTCTGCTGGGGCGAACAGTTACTCATTCTCAGCACGGAGTCAGTCTTTTCTGTCCAACGAACAAATGCAACGGCACCTCCTGTGCCGTCAAAATTCAATGGCTTGCAGTCCAGGAACTGTTTATAAGTGCAGCCAGTTTGAGGGTTACTTCCAGAAGTGCCACCGTTGCGTTCAGAGCGGAGGGCTTCATGTCGTGCAATTGCCTGTGAGATGCGTTCTTGAAGCTCGGCTTCTATCCTTGGTAACGTACTGGTGCCTGTGTCATGTCTGGGCGGCATTTTCTTCTGTCAAAAGGTATGGGGTAGGTTATACAACATTCCATAATTGTCTATGAGGTATATATTACCACAAGCAAACATGTAATCACCCAATATCACATGCATATAAAATCAATAATGTATAAGTAAGGGAATAACTAATGAGCTTTCATATAGGCTTGACAACTTGACTTATTGTTTGTGATGGGGAAAACAGAATGAACTCGAGGTTATGTCACCTCGGTCATACAAGTTTCATAATATGAAAGTAGTAGTTATCTTCCCTCTACATTGGTTTTCTTGATTCTTTATCTTCACAAGACGGGTATACTCCCAAAGAGATGGGGGTTATTCATGTAGGGGTGATAGAAAGTGTGACATCACTGAATCCTTCCCGCGTGTTAGCCATCTTCACTTGCTTAGATATTGGTTCCCAAACGCCTCGTATTTGGGTAGAAGTGTCAGACACGAAGTAGGCAAAGACAGGTTTCCTACTTTGTAAAGTGCTAAGGCAACGGTCTAGGTATCATTCTATTAGATGAAGATGTGAATAGTTAGAAATTTTTGGTGGATGGTGATCACTAGCCTGACCCGCAGGGTCCACCGGGATTTCCATGCACTACAAGTCGTTATTATGTGGGCCCCCATAATAATAAATTATCTTGCACAGTCACCCCAACTTTCCCTCGTCCAATGATGTGTGCAAAATGCAACATATAAATTACATCAAATGTGGCATAAAACTAACCCTTTTTTAGTACTAATGTTGGAAAAAGTGTGCTTTTTTCTTCCTTTTGTATTTTCAGGATTAAATGAGCTCAAATTAGCAAAAGAAGCAAAAAGACATCAAAATCTAACATAAATACAAGAAAAGGAGCAGACGTGACATGCCCGACCCCACGACAGCATCTTCCCAAGCAAAACAAGAGAACAGAAGGCTGAACACGCCCCGTGCTCAGCCAGCACGGGGGCGTGCCCAAGTGTCAGCAGAAAAGACAAAGTTGTAAAAGCTTCCATTGCCCACCACGGGCCGTGCTCAGCGGGCACGGGGCCGTGGTCAACTATAAGATTCGCACAATCCAGGCAAATCTTCATAGTACAGATATGCTTCTGCACACGGGGTCGTGCTCAGCGGACACGGGGGCGTGGTCAACTAATAAGACAAGCTGCATTAAATGAAGAAAGAGAAGAATGTGGACACGGGGCCGTGCCCGCTGGACACGGGGCCGTGCCCGAGCTCCTGTTCAGCCTATAAATAGGAGTGCTTGGCTAGAGCTCAAACCATCCCTTGGCACACCACCTCTCTCACACTTCATCCACCACCCACCACCACCATAACACCATCATCCACCACCATCATCCATTGTCCATCGTAGAGTGTGTGAGTCGTCTCGGGATCCAAGATTGATCGTAAGAGTTCTTGACAATCAAGGCCATGTTTGCTTAAGTCTCTTACATCACTTGGTGAAGACAAAGTGTCTAGTGTAATACTTTTTATTTCTAATCTTTTCGCACTTTTTAATTGGTTTTGTATTAATGACTTTAATAACTAGTTTCTTATGTTGAAGGTGATTCTTCCTTATCGTTTGTCCGTGGTGTCTTGGCATTATTTTACTGTCTATATAAAATAAAAGATTTTCACCATTCATATCTCCACGGTCTATATGGAGATATGTTGGCTACCTGGTCGGGGGTTAAGGGAACGGTTTGGTAAGAGTCTTGCCATTGTTCAGCGTTTAGAGGTCCTGCAATGGACCTGGGTCAAATTTAGTAGGACCTCCTTCAATGCTTCATGGTATTGGATGGTGGGGGTCCAAACTCTTTGACCCCCTCATAAGTTAAACTACTATTAATACTATAACCCGGCTACTTAGGACTGTATCCCTGCTGACTCAGACTACTTAGCCGAGGGTAACGTCACCTTCAAAAGAGGGGCCTACCATAATATTGCATTAATAACTTAATTAATTATCTTTCAATAATCCACCCTTTTAGGATTGTATCCTTGCTAACTCAAACTACTGGGGTGAGGGTAACGTCGCCTTCAAAAGAGGGGCCTACTACAATAACTAAGATAATCTCTTAATTCTGTGCAAAAGTGCGGAAATAATCAAAGGTTACACTAGATACGAGTCGGAACCAAGTGATTCATCTTGTCTATATGTTTTTCTTTTATTTTTATTTTCAGCATTTTAGTTAGTTTTTATTTTTTTTAGTTTAAAAAATCATTTTTCTAACTTTTTGATTTGATTAGACGTTGAGGATAAACCGGTACTAAAAGCTCTTGTGTCCTTGGACGACCTCGGTATCTTACCAACACTATACTATGCTCACGATGGGTGCACTTGCCCATATGTGTGTTTAGTGTTAGTAAATATCGTGTTTTATAAATTTAAAACTTGGCTAATAAAAGTGTAAAAAGGGCTTAAAATATACTTAAACTCACATACACACTTCACACGCATCATCCAAGCAGATGATCAATCAAAGAGGGGACACTACTGTCCTTATTCCTCTGACATGGAAAGGACCAATGCGGTGGTCCACGCGCTAACATTCGTTATCGTTACGCGCGAATAGGCACGATGATTAAACGTAATAGGAATAAGGAGAATTCCTAGTAGTTGGAGGGGCACCTCTAAGATGAATACTTAATCTTCCTAGTCCGAACAAGAGCGTCTTCAATCTTGTTTCAAAAACCACAGGAACCTCGTCCTGCTGATAAGGGTGTTGTCCAAGGTTGCCTCCTCCGCCTCGCTTTCACTACCGTAGTCAGGCACCTTCGCATTCGAGAGGGAAGAACGGCCATCTCCTACGGAAACAAGCTCAGAATCTCGTCTGGTAATCACTCCAGCTATGAGCTTTACAGTAAACACGAGGTCGATAGCTTCATCTTGCGAGCCAGGAACAATAATAGGATTCAGAGTCGAAGGTATCTTGTTCACGTCAATAATTATTCCATACACTTAAACGTATATATATATATATATATATATCAATAAATAAATATGTTACTTAGTATAAACAGGAAAATAGATGCATCATATCACATATAACTCTCGTTTGTCCTTTTGGGGGGGGGGTCATTTTATCTTTGGCAAGTCTATCCCACATAGACTATGCCTTAATTGGTACTTTAATTTGGGGTATCCTCCTCCCTACTAATGTCCTTGCTTTGTCCTTTCTTTGAAAAATGTTTGACTCATGGATCTTGACGCTTTCGTGAATGCAATGTAAAACCCTTTCGTAAAATGTTTTTGTGAGAAAGTCCTAGTGATTGTAGTCTAGACTCGAGAAAGAATCCTAGTTCACTACAATCGACGCTCTGATACCAAACTGTCACACCCTGACTTTTACGGAAGTGTATGATGTGTGACTTGTTTAATAACATTGCATTCAATCATAATAAACAACTATATGGTCAAAACGATGTTCACCCATTCATTAAGTTAAAAGAATTACAACCACCAGTTATTTAAGTTTCAAACAACGCAACCTTCGACTAAGATACAATTCAACAAAAGAGGATGACATCTAAACTTGGAATTTACTTCTAGAAACAACACCCGCGCCTAAGATCCAACTTGTTACCTGAAATACATGTAGTTTGAAAACATCAACAAAAGTTAAGCGAGTTCATGCGTTTTGTGTGAGTACTGACAAACTTGTAAACCTTTGAGAGTCTCCTTTGAAAACAGGTATGAAAAACATTTATGAACATATCAAATAAATGTTTTACAAGGACATTAAAGCATGTGAAGACATAGGGAGCACTCAAAATGAGTAGGCTTATACCCTCGTGGATTCCCTCGACTATGTCGAATTCCCCTTCGACTATGTCAATTCACCTTAACTATGTCAATTCACCTTGACTATGTCAATTCACCTTGGCTAATGTCGATTCACCTCGACTGGGACACCGAAGCACTCAAGTGGTCACAGTGTAACAACTGTGCTTGTAATCACTATGAACAGTTCTGTTATCAATAAAACAATGTTATTTGATCACTATGTTTGTTTTGTTATGTTTTACATTTTTCATGTTTTGACTTTTATGTAATTTCAAACTCTACATCGCTTTCTGGAGAGTTATACGCAAACTAGTGCGTAAACGTACTCAGTTTAATGCGAGAAATACTCCGGAACATCAAAATATACTCAACATACCTTAAATAACCTTTACATAACTTAGAAATAAGTTTTGAAGGCTTTGGTATGGCAAAAACAAGTTAATTAGCTTACAGGGACTAAATATGACAAACTGCGAAAGTATGTCAATTTGAACTGTAATGAACATTCCGGAACATAACCATAAGTTAAACACACCTTAAATATCCTTTACATAGCTTAGAAATAGGCTTTGAGGGGTTTGGTGTGCTAAAATAAACTTTTGGGACATTCAGGGACTAAAAGTGTCACAAAGTGCACAAGTTTGCATTTTCGCGCATAACTTACGTTCTGAATACATCCGGACATCCAAAAATTTATGTAAGCATGACTATATTATATTTTAGTGTTCTCCTTAAGAAAAATCCATTCGTCGCGTCATTTGGATCGTTTTTCGCGCTTGTGCGCATTCCGTCGTAATTAAGCGAACATCGCGTTCGTACGACCAAACGAACCATCATCCGGCATATTTTTGAGTATGTTTTAAGTTCCCTATACTTTAACTTCATTTTTGAGCTTTGAAATGGGGTTAACGGGCCTTAAACGTGTCAAAAATGGCCTAAATACAGTTCAGGGACCAAAACTGTAATTATGCCAAAGTTCACCCATACGATGCGTATGGTATATATACCATACGATGCGTATGGGGTCTCCAGACCAGGTGCAATGTTTAAACAGCCTGTTTTCAGCAGATTTAACCACAACCACATGTTCTCAATTGCTTAGTCACTAAGATAAGGAGCATGTGTAGCCACCATAAGGTTGTGACAAGTGTACGGACTAGATCTTTTCCCCTTTTCCAAGAAACGATCTCAACGGTTACCCGAATACTATAAATACCCATGCCATCCAACCTCATTACTTACAAGAATCTGATCTATTTGACTCTAAGTTGGAACCATTGTTCCATACCTGAGTTATTGTGATCACGATTAGCATTCGGGGACCCTTCGTAAGTATTCTTTCGTTCTTTTCCTTATTTTACTGCTTTTCGAGTCAGAAAGTCAAACTTTGTTTGACTTTCAGCGTTGACCAGTAATGGTCAATGCGAAGTTCGTTTGAACTTCGCAACGTGAGTGTAATCACGTTGGTCATAGTCCCTTGGGACTATGCCCACTGATTACCACGTTGTCTAGGGTCGTAGGGTAGGCGATCTAATAAATCGCCTATACCTTCGAACCCGACCCAGTTTGGTCGATCATTAGGATCCGACCAAACACATTAGGTGACCATAGTAGTTAGGGAATAACCTTCCGAGGTTATACCCTATGGTCACATCGTTTAAATAGTTGTATAATATGTAGTTTATATGCCTTAGGTAAATTACCAGAATACCCTTTTCATGTATAATTGGTAATTAAGCATATGTAACCTAAACCTTTGTCACATAACTGATTATGTAACATGTTTAGGCATATAACACTTGTCATAGGGCTAGTTAGGCGGTCCGAACGCGTTTCACGCACACGACACGTTAAAGTAGCATAAGCTTCCTAAACGGGTCGTAATGGGTCGTAAACAATTATGTTAGGTTTCATTTAGTATGTAGGCTTTGTTAAACCAAATGACACGAGTCTCTACACTCGTTTGGTTTACGAAACCTCATTCTATCCAATCATCCGATTAAGGTCCGGTTATTAACATAGTTACCTATATTAGGTGCCGTTTGATTCCGAGATCTCTAGCATTACTTGGTGGTTATCTTTAGACATCTGAGCAATATCAAGTGAGTACATAGAACCCCCTCTTTACATGTTTTCAAGGTGTTTATGTGAGTACATAGACCCCTCTTTTACTGTTTTCCAAACGTTTTGGGGTGGAACACATGTGCCTACTTGTTACTTTAATGCTTTCCGTTTTCACATCATATACATGCTATGTTCGTTAGTACATTATAGTACATGATTTCAATACATTTTATGCTAGGTGTGCCCATTGTGTGCATTACTTAGTACATCGTTTTACATTACATTTCTGCCAAGTATGTTGACTGATAACATGCTAGCACATTGATTTACATGACTTTTCTGCTTTGTATGTTAACTTAGCATACTTAGTACATTGTTTTCATATGACATGTATACAACTTCTATGACATTTGGTTTGCACAAACGGGTCTTTATTACGTTCATTAACATTTGCTACGCCGCTCGGGAGTAAGTAGTGGTACCATAGGACTTGACAAATCCCATTCCTGACATCCCGGGTTTGTTTGGATGTAAGGAATGACTGAATCCGAATACAATTCTTTTGATAACCTTGACTGAAAGGGGTATCCGACTGTCTCAAGGCTTGAATGTATACGTTAACTTACCACATAAATGTTTGTATCAGTGTATCATGCATCACTTTGCAAAACATAACTTTTTGATATATTCAAAATACTTTGTTTTGTACATCTTACTTATGGTTTAAGTAGTCTTATTTTACTTACCATACATAACATTTGTTACACATTACTTGACTACTTTTGGACTATCAACATTTGACATGGTTTATACAAGGACTATTGACTATTGGTTTAAACATAGACATTATACTTTGTTGGTTGGTTTAAGTGACTTAAGTAACGAGATGTGAGTAATATGATACAATCATGGTGGATACGCCGCTGGTACTTCCTATACATAAGTGATTGTATTATATTACATATCATAGCGTTATTTAAATCATTCATTTTGGACTTATACATTTTACACAAGTGACATGTTTTTACAAGACTTTGGTTTACAATACAGTTTATTTTATACAACTCATTTTGCATGGTTATTCATTTAACCATACATTATTCACTTATCTATACATATCATCTGGACTTATTGTTTTTCAAGCAATTTACAAAACAAATCAAATTACAAGGTTCATGACTAAACATTTTCTTAAACTTAAGTCATGAAATCCTATTTTCACAAAACCTATGTATCTCACAGGCATTTTTATGCTGACGTACCTACTTTCACATGTGTTTTCAGGTGCTTTTCCGTAAGATGACGATCATGACACTAGGGCGGACCTGTGCCTTAGAAACTTAAAAATGAAGCTAGACGATGTTTAATTATGTACTAAACTCTTAAATCTCTGTTTGAAACAATGTAACACTTATGTTGATAAATAAAATACAACTTTGTTTGCCATGGATTTGAAACAATTAATTCTGTTACAACACTCCCCGATGTTTCCGCCACGTTTTGTATGTTATACGTGGTCGGGGTGTGACAGAAGAGTTGGTATCAGAGCCAATGGTTATAGGGAATTAGGTTATTAGTAATGCTTTGACCTAGACTATAACTTTTCTAGGACCCTAACACAAATTAGTTGTGTTTAGATCTTAAAACATTTACATCACCTATCCTTAGGTGATTATCAAAACAAGGAACCAAAATTTTTCCGAAACGATTTTTGAAAAACAATCATTTGTTTTTGAATAAATTTTTACAAGGTTTTGAACCCTCAATTGTAAGGTTTTAAACCCTCTGTTATATGGTTTTGAACCCTTTTCAAGTTTGGTTTTTGGCCTTGTGCCTTCTAATTTTCAAAATCCCGTCAAACGTTTTGGGTTTTAAATAATGTGAACATGTGCAAACTGGAAGGGTGAATGCCTGTATTCTGGGTTTTCTGTCTAGGCAAGCACTTCGTATACATCTCATCAGACGCGAGACCAGTTGTGCTTACCTGGGAATTCTTGGGATGAGTGTTCACTTATAGGCGAGCATGTCTTCATTATACATTATTTTTGACCCATTTACTTTGATTAGTCACTGTGTGTTGTTTGTTTGCTCTGTGATACGGACGAATGACCACCATCTTTGCTCTTGTTGATTTTGTTTCATCTCATTCTTTTCATCCAATCATCTCACTCGTTTTCTTTCATGTTTTCCTCTTTTAGAATGCCTCCTCGACGCGATCCTCGAACTTTTACTATTGAAGAGATCGCAGCCCTGGTTTCTCAGCAAGTGGCTGCTGTACTTCCCGGGGTTGTAACTCAAGTCCACGATATATTTAACAACAACGGCAATAACAACAACAATAACGCACACTGTAATTTCAAGAATTTCAATTCTGCGAAGCCGCTTAAGTTTTCTGGGTCGCAAGGAGCAACTGCGCTCCTACGGTGGTTTGAAAGTATCGAGAGCACATTCTTACATGTGCAGTGTCAGAATGCGCGTAGGGTTGAATTTGCTTCAAGCGTGTTTGAGAAGCGAGCGCTTACCTGGTGGAATGGTATTAAGCGCGATAGGGGTGCCGAAGTGGCGTTGGCACAAACATGGGAAGAGCTTCGGGCTCTCATGATGAAGGAGTTTTGTCCCCGTCATGAAATTCGAGTTTTGGAACGAGAGTTTGATGACTTAAAGCAAGATGGGGCTGAACACCGTGCATACACGGATCGTTTTGAAGAACTCAGTCTATTGTGTCCCACCATGGTTACCCCTCCGGATAAAGCGATCGAGAGGTATATTGATGGGCTACCCGATTCTATTCTGGAGATTTTGACTGGTGTTAATCCTACTACCCTTCGCCAAGCTATCGAGTTGTCTGCTACCCTCACTGAGACTCTAGTCAGGAAGGGTAAACTCACCCGCAAGGGTGATAAAAAGAAGGAGACTAATTCTGAGAAAAACAAGAATAAGGGTAAGGGTAAGGAAGGTGAAGCATCAAAGAAATCAAGGAAGCGAAAGGGTGCCCAAAATTTTGCTGTTACTGCACAGGCTCAAGCTGCACCAAATCAGCCTGCGCAACCACCTGCCAAGAAGCCTTATTTTGGCAATGCACCTTTGTGCAACAGGTGTAACGGCCATCACCAACCACATCTCCAGTGTCATCAGTGCACCAACTGCGGAAGATCTGGTCATCTTGTTGTCAACTGCCGCATTCCTGTCAATCAGAACCAGGCAGTCCATAACCAAGCTCAACAAGTTGCCCAGCCTCTAGCTCAGCAACAGGGCCAAGCTGCACGACCTCATTTTCCTCCTGGTTCGTGCTACAATTGTGGGGATCTGACCCACTACAGGAACCGGTGCCCAAGGCTAGTCAACCAGAACCAAAATCTGAATCAGGCTCCGGCTCGAGGCAGAGTCTTTAACATGAATGCCCAAGAGGCGCAGGCGGATGATAACGTGGTGAACGGTACGTTCTTTATTAATAATCAGCCTGCATCTGTTCTCTTTGATTCGGGTGCCGATAAGAGTTTTGTGTCATTGTCTTTTGAGCCGATGCTTCGCGTGTCTAGAACGAAACTAAGTAAATCTTTGACAGTAGAGGTTGCTAGTGGTGAACCCATTATTCTTGATTCTGTTCTTCACAACTGCCAATTGAATCTTAACGATCATCTTTTTCCTATCGATCTCACGCCTATGCAACTTGGAAGCTTCGACGTTATTGTGGGAATGGATTGGTTATCCAAGCATCACGCAGAGATAGTTTGTTCTGAGAAGATTGTTCGTGTACCGCTTTCGACAGGCGAGATTCTGCAGGTTCAAGGTGAGAAGCCTACCGGTGGTCTCAAACTCATGTCTTGTTTTAAAGCTCGGAAATATCTGCGGAAGAACTATGTGGCTTTCTTAGCACATGTTACAGAAGATAAAGGCAAGGGTAAGTCTATTTCAGATATTCCTGTCGTTCGGGATTATTCTGAAGTGTTCCCTGAAGATTTACCTGGTCTACCTCCAGTACGCCAAGTCGAGTTCCGCATTGACCTCGTACCTGGTGCAAATCCCATTGCCAGAGCTCCATATCGTCTTGCACCATCTGAGATGCAAGAGTTGTCTAAGCAGCTTCAGGAGCTCTCTGATAAAGGTTTTATCCGTCCTAGCTTTTCACCTTGGGGTGCTCCCGTTCTTTTTGTTAAGAAGAAGGATGGATCCTTTAGGATGTGTATCGATTATCGTGAGCTTAACAAGCTTACCATCAAGAATCGATATCCCCTACCTCGCATCGATGATCTCTTTGATCAGTTACAAGGCGCTTCTTATTTTTCGAAGATTGATCTACGTTCCGGATATCATCAACTTCGGGTGCAAGAAGAAGACATTCCGAAGACAGCATTCCGTACTCGTTATGGGCATTATGAATTCACAGTCATGCCATTCGGTTTGACTAATGCTCCTGCTGTTTTCATGGACTTAATGAATAGGGTCTGCAAACCTTATTTGGATCAGTTCGTCATTGTTTTTATTGACGATATCTTGATTTACTCTAAGACGCGAGCTGATCACGAGCAGCATCTTCATCTTACTCTGGAACTCCTAAAGAAAGAGCAACTTTTCGCCAAATTCTCCAAGTGTGAATTCTGGCTTAAAGAGGTTCAATTTTTAGGACATATTATCAACGAACAAGGTATTCATGTAGATCCCTCCAAAATCAGTGCGATTAAGGATTGGGATACACCTTCTACTCCTACTGAAGTTCGTTCTTTTCTTGGTCTAGCGGGTTATTATCGCCGCTTCATAGAAAACTTCTCGAAAATTGCAGTTCCTCTAACTGCTCTAACTCAGAAGAAAATGCCCTTTTATTGGGGAAACAAACAAGAGGAAGCTTTTCAACACTTGAAGCAGAAGCTTTGCGATGCGCCTGTTCTATCATTGCCTGAGGGTGATGATGATTTTGTCGTGTATTGTGATGCATCGAAATTGGGTCTTGGTTGTGTTCTGATGCAAAGGAACAAAGTCATAGCATATGCATCAAGGCAGTTGAAGATACATGAGAAGAACTACACCACTCATGATCTTGAGTTGGGTGCAGTTGTTTTCGCTCTAAAGATCTGGAGACACTATTTGTACGGTACAAAATGTGTGGTTTTCACTGACCACAAAAGTCTCCAGCATATCTTCAATCAGAAAGAACTCAACATGAGGCAGCGACGTTGGGTTGAGCTTTTAAACGACTATGACTGCGAAATTCGCTACCATCCTGGTAAGGCGAATGTCGTAGCTGATGCATTGAGTCGTAAGGAACGTACTAAGCTTCATTGTGTACGTGTTCAATCTGTTATTCAAGCTCGATCCGATATTCAAGCACGCATTTCTCAAGCTCAACAATCTTGTGTTTCACAAGGATTGATGGATAAGGAGTTTCCTTATCACATAACACCTGCTCTGGAACTGAAGGACAATGGATCATTTTACTTCATGGACCGTTTGTGGGTCCCAAGCCAGGATGATCTTCGTACCTTGCTTATGGATGAAGCCCATAAGTCTCGTTATTCTATTCATCCGGGCTCAGATAAAATGTATAAGGATCTTCGTATTCACTATTGGTGGCCTGGTATGAAGAAAGACATTGCCTTATACGTATCCAAATGCCTTACTTGTCTTAAGGTTAAGGCTGAACATCAGCGTCCTTCTGGTTTATTGGAGCAACCAGAGATCCCAGTTTGGAAATGGGAAAACATTACTATGGATCTTGTTACCAAACTTCCACGCACTAAGAAAGGTCATGATGCCATCTGGGTAGTCGTTGATCGTCTTACAAAGTCAGCACATTTCTTGCCAATCCGTGAGGATTTTCCTGCTGATAGACTTGCTCAAATCTATGTAGATGAAATTGTGGCTCGACATGGTGTTCCTTTGAACATCATTTCTGACAGAGATGCTCGTTTCACTTCTCATTTTTGGAGAACCATGCAATCTGCTATGGGGACCCAACTTAATCTAAGCACAGCCTATCATCCGCAAACGGATGGTCAATCTGAGAGAACAATCCAGACTTTGGAGGATATGCTTAGAGCTTGTGTGATCGAGTTTGGTGGTAGCTGGGATTCACATCTTAAATTGATTGAATTCTCCTACAACAACAGTTATCACACTAGCATCAAAATGGCTCCTTTCGAGGCTCTCTATGGTCGAAAATGTCGTTCACCAGTCTGCTGGAATGAGATTGGCGAGGCTCAACTTACTGGACCTGCCCTCATTTTAGAGACAACTGACAAGGTCAAGAAAGTTCGTGATAACCTTCAGGCAGCTAGAAGCCGTCAGAAGATTTACGCGGATCCAAAACGCAAAGCCTTGGAATTTCAAGTCGGTGATCGAGTATTACTTAAGGTCTCACCTTGGAAAGGTGTGATCAGATTTGGAAAGAAAGGAAAACTTGCACCTAGGTATGTTGGACCATTCAAGATTGTCGAGAAAATCGGAAAGGTAGCCTACAGACTTGAGTTACCTCCTGAACTTGGAAATGTTCATCCAACTTTTCACATATCAAATCTCAAGAAGTGTACAGCTGATGAGAACTACTCCATACCGCTTGACGAAATTCGTGTTGGCAAAACACTGAAATTTGTTGAGAAACCAGTGGAAATCATGGAACGTGAAGTCAAGTGGCTTAAACGCAAGCGCATTCCTTTGGTCAAAGTTCGCTGGGAAGCTAAACGTGGACCTGAGTTTACTTGGGAACGCGAAGATCAAATGAAGGCGAAATATCCACATCTTTTTCCACAAGTTTCCTCTAAATAAATTTCGGGACGAAATTTCCACAAGTAGGGGAGACTGTAACAACTGTGCTTGTAATCACTATGAACAGTTCTGTTATCAATAAAACAATGTTATTTGATCACTATGTTTGTTTTGTTATGTTTTACATTTTTCATGTTTTGACTTTTATGTAATTTCAAACTCTACATCGCTTTCTGGAGAGTTATACGCAAACTAGTGCGTAAACGTACTCAGTTTAATGCGAGAAATACTCCGGAACATCAAAATATACTCAACATACCTTAAATAACCTTTACATAACTTAGAAATAAGTTTTGAAGGCTTTGGTATGGCAAAAACAAGTTAATTAGCTTACAGGGACTAAATATGACAAACTGCGAAAGTATGTCAATTTGAACTGTAATGAACATTCCGGAACATAACCATAAGTTAAACACACCTTAAATATCCTTTACATAGCTTAGAAATAGGCTTTGAGGGGTTTGGTGTGCTAAAATAAACTTTTGGGACATTTAGGGACTAAAAGTGTCACAAAGTGCACAAGTTTGCATTTTCGCGCATAACTTACGTTCTGAATACATCCGGACATCCAAAAATTTATGTAAGCATGACTATATTATATTTTAGTGTTCGCCTTAAGAAAAATCCATTCGTCGCGTCATTTGGATCGTTTTTCGCGCTTGTGCGCATTCCGTCGTAATTAAGCGAACATCGCGTTCGTACGACCAAACGAACCATCATCCGGCATATTTTTGAGTATGTTTTAAGTTCCCTATACTTTAACTTCATTTTTGAGCTTTGAAATGGGGTTAACGGGCCTTAAACGTGTCAAAAATGGCCTAAATACAGTTCAGGGACCAAAACTGTAATTCTGCCAAAGTTCACCCATACGATGCGTATGGTATATATACCATACGATGCGTATGGGGTCTCCAGACCAGGTGCAATGTTTAAACAGCCTGTTTTCAGCAGATTTAACCACAACCACATGTTCTCAGTTGCTTAGTCACTAAGATAAGGAGCATGTGTAGCCACCATAAGGTTGTGACAAGTGTACGGACTAGATCTTTTCCCCTTTTCCAAGAAACGATCTCAACGGTTACCCGAATACTATAAATACCCATGCCATCCAACCTCATTACTTACAAGAATCTGATCTATTTGACTCTAAGTTGGAACCATTGTTCCATACCTGAGTTATTGTGATCACGATTAGCATTCGGGGACCCTTCGTAAGTATTCTTTCGTTCTTTTCCTTATTTTACTGCTTTTCGAGTCAGAAAGTCAAACTTTGTTTGACTTTCAGCGTTGACCAGTAATGGTCAATGCGAAGTTCGTTTGAACTTCGCAACGTGAGTGTAATCACGTTGGTCATAGTCCCTTGGGACTATGCCCACTGATTACCACGTTGTCTAGGGTCGTAGGGTAGGCGATCTAATAAATCGCCTATACCTTCGAACCCGACCCAGTTTGGTCGATCATTAGGATCCGACCAAACACATTAGGTGACCATAGTAGGTAGGGAATAACCTTTCGAGGTTATACCCTATGGTCACATCGTTTAAATAGTTGTATGATAGGTAGTTTATATGCCTTAGGTAAATTACCAGAATACCCTTTTCATGTATAATTGGTAATTAAGCATATGTAACCTAAACCTTTGTCACATAACTGATTATGTAACATGTTTAGGCATATAACACTTGTCATAGGGCTAGTTAGGCGGTCCGAACGCGTTTCACGCACACGACACGTTAAAGTAGCATAAGCTTCCTAAACGGGTCGTAATGGGTCGTAAACAATTATGTTAGGTTTCATTTAGTATGTAGGCTTTGTTAAACCAAATGACACGAGTCTCTACACTCGTTTGGTTTACGAAACCTCATTCTATCCAATCATCCGATTAAGGTCCGGTTATTAACATAGTTACCTATATTAGGTGCCGTTTGATTCCGAGATCTCTAGCATTACTTGGTGGTTATCTTTAGACATCTGAGCAATATCAAGTGAGTACATAGAACCCCCTCTTTACATGTTTTCAAGGTGTTTATGTGAGTACATAGACCCCTCTTTTACTGTTTTCCAAACGTTTTGGGGTGGAACACATGTGCCTACTTGTTACTTTAATGCTTTCCGTTTTCACATCATATACATGCTATGTTCGTTAGTACATTATAGTACATGATTTCAATACATTTTATGCTAGGTGTGCCCATTGTGTGCATTACTTAGTACATCGTTTTACATTACATTTCTGCCAAGTATGTTGACTGATAACATGCTAGCACATTGATTTACATGACTTTTCTGCTTTGTATGTTAACTTAGCATACTTAGTACATTGTTTTCATATGACATGTATACAACTTCTATGACATTTGGTTTGCACAAACGGGTCTTTATTACGTTCATTAACATTTGCTACGCCGCTCGGGAGTAAGTAGTGGTACCATAGGACTTGACAAATCCCATTCCTGACATCCCGGGTTTGTTTGGATGTAAGGAATGACTGAATCCGAATACAATTCTTTTGATAACCTTGACTGAAAGGGGTATCCGACTGTCTCAAGGCTTGAATGTATACGTTAACTTACCACATAAATGTCTGTATCAGTGTATCATGCATCACTTTGCAAAACATAACTTTTTGATATATTCAAAATACTTTGTTTTGTACATCTTACTTATGGTTTAAGTAGTCTTATTTTACTTACCATACATAACATTTGTTACACATTACTTGACTACTTTTGGACTATCAACATTTGACATGGTTTATACAAGGACTATTGACTATTGGTTTAAACATAGACATTATACTTTGTTGGTTGGTTTAAGTGACTTAAGTAACGAGATGTGAGTAATATGATACAATCATGGTGGATACGCCGCTGGTACTTCCTATACATAAGTGATTGTATTATATTACATATCATAGCGTTATTTAAATCATTCATTTTGGACTTATACATTTTACACAAGTGACATGTTTTTACAAGACTTTGGTTTACAATACAGTTTATTTTATACAACTCATTTTGCATGGTTATTCATTTAACCATACATTATTCACTTATCTATACATATCATCTGGACTTATTGTTTTTCAAGCAATTTACAAAACAAATCAAATTACAAGGTTCATGACTAAACATTTTCTTAAACTTAAGTCATGAAATCCTATTTTCACAAAACCTATGTATCTCACAGGCATTTTTATGCTGACGTACCTACTTTCACATGTGTTTTCAGGTGCTTTTCCGTAAGATGACGATCATGACACTAGGGCGGACCTGTGCCTTAGAAACTTAAAAATGAAGCTAGACGATGTTTAATTATGTACTAAACTCTTAAATCTCTGTTTGAAACAATGTAACACTTATGTTGATAAATAAAATACAACTTTGTTTGCCATGGATTTGAAACAATTAATTCTGTTACAACACTCCCCGATGTTTCCGCCACGTTTTGTATGTTATACGTGGTCGGGGTGTGACACACAGGTACCATGAGTGGGGTTCGGTCGTACCCATTAGATCTAACCTTCATCCCTAATTAAGAATTAATGGCATTTCAAATTTAATCTATGCTCACCTGATCTAATAGTTCATTTCATAGTCAATTCATACCGCTTAAACATTTGTAACATGTATTCCACCCCCGAGAGTTATAAAACCAAAAACAGCTAAGAGAAAAGGGGGGGGACATGAACTCACTGTTTTGCGTTCTTCAATCCAACGTAACTCACGCTGCTACTAGTGTGCACGACTACCTACAACGTACTACAGTCTATTAGCCGAGCGGGCCGTGCCTTGACTTTGTATTAACTAGTGTCTTTGAGTTACGTATCTTTGTGTCTTTAATATTATTCCAAGTTATATAATTATTTGTTAAAATAATTAGTATTTTAACTTAAATTATATTTATTCAATTTTGGAATAATTGTTAAAACAATATATATGAACTTAATATTTCCCAAGTATTTATACTTGTATTTCCTTCCCAAGGAGGGGGATATCTTTCACTTGTATCGG
The DNA here is from genome assembly GCA_030545235.1 of Helianthus tuberosus. Taxonomy (NCBI): domain Eukaryota; kingdom Viridiplantae; phylum Streptophyta; class Magnoliopsida; order Asterales; family Asteraceae; genus Helianthus; species Helianthus tuberosus. The sequence goes on from JARYGA010022949.1 coordinate 926,820, forward strand.
GGTCGTATTCCGGTGTGTATTTATACGTACGAGAATACGTATTTTTATTGAATTCATTAAGTATTCTTTATACTTAATTTCATACTAATTATTCCGGAATATTATCTTTAATAAAGATTCAATATATGTTTCCAAAATATATATTTTAAGGGATGTTACTTAGAACAATTATTTATAATTTTTCCCTTGGCAAAAATATTTGTATTTTCATATAAGTTCCAAAAATAATATATTTTCAAGCCAAACTTGATAAATATATATATATAAACTTTTTTTTATCCAAAAATAATGTATTTCAAGTTTTCTCAAGAAAATATATATTTTTCCTAAAAATAATATATCTTCTAAAAATTCCAAGAAAATATATTTTTACTTAAAAAAATAATATATTTTCTCCTTGTCAAAAATATGATATAAATTTGCAATAATTGTAAAAATCATATTTTTGTTCCTTTGATGTCCAAAATATTATTTACCAAAAATATACTTATGAGTAAGTTTTCCGAAATATTTTGTAAGTTACATTCCTTTGTTCGGGTTCACCAATATTTTGTGTGTAACTTGTATATTTATTCCTTGAATTTTTGGTAATATTTTGGATTGTAATTTCTTGGTACATAGATGAGTTATATTATTTCAAATACTAAAATGATATAACTAATACACATAATATACAAATAATCACACGAGTTGTGACATCAATATATATATATATATATATATATATATATATTCCTCAATATATACTTAGTCACTTTTATTTATCAAAAAACAGCCTCCAATATTGTAATTTTTTGTAATAAAAATTATGGCAACCTTTATGTGAAAACCCTTCTCAAGATTTACTTATAAACACTTGTTTTAAAAATATTTTTCTAAGTGTTTAATTTCTACAAAAATTTTGCCATAGTTTCCCCTTAAAAATGGAAGTTTCCATGCTTTCAAAGCATATCATTTTCTTTTAAAATCATCATCAATCATCAACAACATGAACAAAACTTACCATATGCTTTAAATATGCAAATTTACACTTTGACATCAACTTGAAATTTTGTAAAAAGTTGTAGTAACTTAGTATGTTATTTAGTGGGTTTAGTTACCCTCCAAAACATGGTTGTTTGTTTATAAATCACCTTCTTGTAAAATTTAGTTCTTTACAACCTACTTGAAGATTTTCTCAAAATGATTTTTCTTGTATTCTTCTTGTTAACAATATGCTTCTAGTCTTGATTTAACACCAAAAATGTGATTAGTTTCTTAAAAGTCATGATCTTGTAAATCTTGTAAATAATCTTGGTTTCTTGAGAAAACTATTTTTGAAATCATTCATTTACAAGACTTATTTCATGTATCAATCATCATCATACTTTAAAACAAGCTTATATTCAAGTTCATGTTTAACATAAAGGATGTTCTTTATGATTTCTTCAAGATCCATCCTTATAGTTGCTAGATCATGTGTTTAATCATCATATAGCAAGGTTATTATGATGATCAACATCATAAACACAAGAAATCAACATTCAAGTATACTACATACACTTAAAATAACTTTATCTCTATGTTTTAGAGCTTTATGTTCATGTTTATTCTACTGTTTCTTCATGATCTTTATGTTTAACATCTTATATCATCTTTTAACCAACATAATACGAAGTAATACGAAGTAAAATGAGATCACAAGAGTCTTACTACTAGCACAAGGCTAGGGAAGAACACAAGTTGATGAAGATGATAAACTAGGTGGATAAAAGCACTAGAGAGAGGTCCTTCAAGTTCCGTTGCTTGCAACCTTCTTAGATAGGCCCGAGACACCTTAGAATCACCTTGGATTACTTGGAATTGGATTGAAAATGAAAGTTGTATGGAGGGTTGTTGTGGCCATGAGCTAGAGGGGAAAGAAGGAGAAGATGTGGTGGGTGAAATGGTTAAGTGTTTAGTCTCATGGTTCTTATAATCTTCACCCAACATTAGATGGTATAAGGCATCTTATGTGTGGCATATTCCAAACACAATCTATTAAAATATGAAAGAAAATCCCCAAATGGGACCCACATCTAACCGTCCACTAATGGGGGGAGGGGTAAAGTGTAACATTTCAATTGTTAGTTACTTGATTTAGTTGGAAAGTAATGGTGCTAGTTAGGTATTTTATGTATTTAATGTTTATGAGATGTGTTATGATGTTTGGTGACCATAACTAGCTTTGTAACACTAAAACAATGCTTCTAGTGAAAATTTGATTCTAGTGAAAATTTGATGTTTCTTGTACTGTCCAGTTGTTCGGTTCGTTACTGTTCGTTAAAGTGCTCAATTGCGCAGTTTAGTGTGCTTTATGTTGTATTTTATGACAGTTTCGGTTCCCGACACTTACGAAAGTATTCTAGACCATTAGACCATTTTTTTCTGCATTACATTTAGATGTTAAATTGCTGAAAATTGCTGAATTTGTTTATTTACTGCAGAATTCTGCAGTTTTAGTGTGTTTCTGGCACCTTTCGGCACCTATGTTTTCACTAGGAAGGCAGTTTTGTAATCCCTACTTCCCTACACACTATGCTAGTGTAACACTTAGTCCTGGGGCTCATTTTGTGTCTTAACATCATGTCTGTCTAAGTACTGAACTCCCGTCAGCATTTCTAGTTTGTCTGATAGCTGTGCCAACTCTGTTCTGAGCATTAATAGAATTATATTGTGTTGCATGTAGTAATGATAAAAGTCTTGCAACATGAAATGTCATTGTGTGTATATAACAGTAATCGGAATTTCATTGTTCTTGTAAACTAGATCATGCACAGTTATTAAAGCATAGATTACTGTCTAATTATCGTACGGAATGTGCCAGTTGTCACACGAAGCGTCACCGTTAACCGCCAGAGCTTCAACCGCACAAGTGTTCGACAATTCCTCTTCTGTTTCCTCTTTAACTCTCTTTGCTTTCTTCTCGGAAATAGATGAAGAGGCCGGATCGGTGTTCTTGGCGGAAGCAGACGACTTTCGCTTAATGTTCGTTATCGTTTTTTTTCGGTGAGAATGAGAGAGTGTGTGTGTGGGCAGGAAGGTGAGGAGATTGGTGAGTGATGGATCTAGGGTTTTATGGCGTGTGTTTGGGGGTGAATTTTTTTTTGGAGAGTGATGGATCTATGCCCCCTCACCTCCAAAAAAAAATAAACTGAACGAGTACGATACGACACAAATCGCAGTTGAAGATCCGAAAATTAAACTGAACGAGTACGATACGACACAAATCGCACCTCCGGCAGCCGGAGATCGACCGGAAACCATCACAAACCGCCGATCAGCTGCTACTATGTGCGTATTCATCAGTTGGTTGGGCATTGGAGATGATGATGGCTTGTGTTCATCAGTCGTGGTATGATGATGATTTGAAAATGGTAGAGGGTGGTGGCTTGTGGTGGTTGTTAGCAGTAGAGAATGATAAAGATGGTGGTTGTTAACAGGGAATGATAGTGAGATACAGAGGTAAAGAGATAAAGAGAATATTTTTATATTTCTTTGATTAACCTAAGATTTTTCCATTTATTACAAACTAGTCATTAAATATAATTTTTTTTACAAAATAGTCCTTGAAGAGATAAAAAGACAATAACGCCCTCATGTGCAAGGCATATGATCAAATTTAACCAAAAAATATAACTGGGTTTGGCCTAAAGGTTAAAACATGCTAGATTTTGAAACATAAAGCACAAAACTTGCAAACTTTTGCACTAAATGACAGCGCTTGCAATTTGATGTAAACATAAAGGACAAAACTTGTAATTTACTCTTATATCATGTTACTAAAACATTTAAATAAATATGGGTTATCACAACATCTTAAAATCGAATCTTAGTAATCTGTTCTTTTTTGAGTTTTTTAATTCTAAATACTAACATAGGGTTTTAAAGAAAACGTGAAAACATACCAGAATCCAAGTCGGAAAATATACAGCGGCCTTCCTTCATCATAATCTAAACCTCAGTCTCTTCCAGCATCGCCGGATTCGTTGCCTCCTCCGCGGGACTGCCGCTCCTTTGCCGGCTCTGCCCTTTTACCAGTTACAAGGTACGATCACTTCATGTTAATTCGTTTGAGTTTAATAATTCTGGTTGTATGATCGATCATGTGACTCTGATTGATATTTGTCCATTCGACTTATGTGAATTTTAGTTGTTTCTCATTGTATCTTGCCTATAGGATGTAGCTTTTCATTGAAGAGTCTCCATTAGATCATCTAGGTTAATTGGATAGGAGGAGTCTCTGTTTTAGTGAAACATAGTAACTTTGATGTGGCTGGGAAACAGCTCGGGTCGGGTTCGTTTTCAGTGGTGTAGCATGCGAGGCATATGGTTTATGATACGGAAGTTGCGATTAATGAGATTGTCACCGGAAAGTTGAATAAAAAGTTGGAAGAGAGTCGTGTCTACATTGAATTGGTATATTTACTAGTTACAATTTTCATGCCTAATTTTTATCTAATCCCAGCAACTGATGCTAGCTAGTATCAGCTTATTTTGTCGGATACTGTAAATTTTAGCAATAACTGTAAGTGGTCATTTATATGAATTCTTTTAGAAGTTTATTGGTTTATCGAATAAGAATCAGAGTTAGCTTGCTTTTTGTTTTGACCACCTGTTCAAAACAAATTTAGTAGTTTACTTGTTCATTTTCAGTTTGTGATTTTCAAGTGCAGTTTATCTATTTTCAACCGATGGCCATTCTAAAAAAAAAAGACCCGACCGACCCGACCCGAACCCGTTCTGAACCGGACTCGTTTCGACCCGAACCAAAACAACCCTTTTTTTATTATTGACCCATTTGGATCTAATTGGATTGTGTATCAATGTATCATTTCATTTTACGTGTCATATATTGTCACACCCTGGCTTTGCGGAAGCGTGGGTTTATTTGGTGTGACTTCTTAATACCATAGCAACAATCATAACAATGCTATATGATAAAAACATGAGATATTCATCCATTAATAAAGTTTAGAAAAATCCCATTTTCAACAATCACAAAATAAGTTACAAACCTTAACTTGATTAAATTGAGTTCATAAAGACTTAGCAAAAGACTTTAAACAATACTAGGTTTAGGGATATGTAACCCGTCCAGGAAGAGGTTACACCTTCTAAACCCTGAATGACTTCTTTATTCAAACGCAGCTTGAAAATACGTGCATACCGTGCCAGATCCGTTAGTTTCCTGAAATACATGTAGTTTGAAAAGTCAACATAAAGTTGAGCGAGTTCATGTGTAAGTGAGTAGGTATAAACCTTTGTAAAAATGTCTGTATGTATGAAAGTCCCTGGTATGTAGCAATTAAGGAAAAAGAGATCACCATTGGGTTGCAAAGCCAATGATATGTGTGAAGTGCAATAGGAAGACTCAAACCTAGCAGATTTTGCGTCGGGCTCAAAGTCACCACCTGGTTCATTCGGCGGACTCAGGGGTTGGGCTCGCTACACCCAAATAGATCTACAGCTTATGACCCTCGGTCCTACAATGAGGATTAATGGCCTCTAGTTGCGCCTACTCACTCACATGATCTAAGTAGTAACCCTCCTTAAGCTAACCATACCATGTATAAAAGTATCCGTAAACACAGTAACATGTATTTCACCCCCGAAGTATAAAAACTGAAAAACAGTTAAGAGAAAAGGGGGGGGGGGACATGAACTCACAGTATTGCGTCTTCAGTATGTGTAACCCAAATCTCCGCGGCAAGTACGACTACCTACAATGGTCTAACGTCTATTAGACGAACGGGTCGTGCCTTGTCTTAGTATGTATGTTCTTGAGTTACGATTCTGGTATTATTCCAAGTTATAATAATTGTATTTAGTTTTGGAATAATTGTTTATACAATATTTCTGTATTAATATTTCTCGAGTATTCGTATTTCCTTCCCAATGATGGGGGTTTTAATACATGTTTGCTCTAAAATTCCGAAAATATATTTTTAAGTCTCACTTGAAAAATATATTTTAAATCATTTGTCTAAAATATTCTAACTCCAAAATATACATATTTTTCCCAAAAATATTATATTTTACTTCATACTATTTCCAAAATAATACTTTATCAAAATACACATTTAAGAGTATTTTCCAAAAATACATAAGTTACATTTTAAAGTTCGTGTTGTAATAACAATTCCGGTGTAACTTAAATATTTATTGGTGAGAGCGTTGGTATTATTTTGGAGTCGTAAAATCATGGCGTTATCAGTTATATTATTTTTACCCTAAAAATAATAAAACTATTTCTCAAAATAAACAATTAATCACACAAGAGTTTTAGTAATGGATATATATTCTCAATATATTTTTAACAAGTTTTCATTTACGAAAATCCACCTCCGACACTTGGTTATTTTGTAATAAAAATCATGGCGAAATTTATATTTTGAAAACAAGTTAAAAATATATTTATGAACGCTTGTCACCAAAATATTTTTAAGTATTATATATCTAGAAAAATTTCGCCAGAGTTTCCTCTGTAACTGGAGGTGTCCACGCTTACAAGCGTATCATTTTATTTTATATATAACACGTTAGATCGTACTCAATAACCAACCCAACATTTAGACATGCAAAATACTACTTATATCCTTTCAGTTTTAATATACGAAACTTGACTGTTTTCGGGTATTTTAATAAAATAGTTATCTTATTCCAAAAATTCCCAAATTTTTACAGAATGTCTTATACGATCCAGATATTATTATGTAAAAATATGGTGGTCCAAATCATCACCAATATTTTATAGAAAATCATTTTCCGGACTGCATCCAGATTTACCTATTTCTGACCACAGTCCGCGGAATAATTTATTTAAAATTCATCGAGAGTCCGATTTACAAAATTCCAGTGAGAGAGTTACAAATACATCGGTGTTCATCTACAGTACAAATTTCAAGACCTAATCTAACACCGATTTTAAGTTGTGAAGAAAAAATACAACACATATTTTCAGCAGAAAAATGCAGCTTTAGCTGCTGTTAGGAAACGACACTTTAAAAATAGTAAACGAGGTCCAAAAATTATGATTCCAGTGCCATTAGAACCGTATTTCATAATGACACGTTGTAGATTTAAGAAAATCAGTTTTTCGTTAAGTTATGACATGGTTACAGCCTGTTAAAGTCGGCTGAAAGTGCAATTCAGCATGCTGTTTAAAGGTTAATTGTTACTAAAACGCACACTTACAATCGACATACCTTCTAATACGATTAACATCAGGCCATAAGCCATTTACAGCAGGTTTTGTTTATTTATTTCAGATTTAACATGTATTCATCATCTTTTAGCACTACCTCATCTCTTTATCCAACCTTCATCCTTTATGTTCAAGATTAGGTTAAGTTCTTTAGAGTTCTTATGCTTTTGATCTTTAAACACTATTAACCACTTAAATAGCAAGTAAAACACAAGGATCTAAGTGCTTACCACTAGCACAAGGCTAGGAGAGTTCAAGTGTAGAAAAGTGGTGGTTAATAGCGAATGGAGAAGGTCCTTCAACTTTCGAGTGCACCAAGCTTGCTTGTTGGACCTCTTGCACCTTTGGTTGTATGGAGAATGGCTTGAATGAGAGTTGATGGTGGTGATATGGTGGAGGGTGTTGGCTGCCGAAGGTGGGGAAGGAGAGGAAGAGAGAAGTTTGGTGTTGGATGTTGGATGAAATGAAGGTGGAAGTTCTAGTGTGCAAATTTATAAACCAACTTTCTTATTATCCACCATATATTATGTCACCTAGATATCAAACATTCTTAATAAAATACTCAAACAATTGTGGGGTGTTCCCCACACTACAAAACCATAGAAGGAGGGGGAGGGGGGTATGGTTGGGGTGTAATGCCATAGTTGGGATCTAGTTGCAATCTAATGTTATTTAGTTAGTATGCTTAGTGTGTTAATTAATATAAGGGGTGTTAGGGTGTTCGGAGACCCTAACTAGCTCAGAAAGGTGTAAACAATGTCATTGACAATATTTTTATGTTCCGGGTAAAGTCCGGTTGTTCGGTTGGATATTAACCCGTTAAAGTGCTAAATAAGTATTTAAAGTGTCTTTAATATTATTTTTAGTGACACAATAAATTCCTGACACTTTGGAAAGTGTCTAGTATTGTTTTACCCCGTTTTTGCACTATTCTAGCATATTTAAATGCTGAATTTTATTTAAAAGTGCAGAATTTAATAATTAACACATGTTTCAGGCACATCCGGTCACTATAACTATCACCTAGTGACGTAGCTCTATGGTCTCACTTCCCTACACACTACCCTAGTGTGATACTCTATTCCCGGCTCATACTGGCCTCAGAGACAGTGTCTGTCTAGTGCTGGCTATGTCAGCATATTTACTGGGTTATCCGTATAGTGTGCTAACTGTGCTTTTGTGCATCAAGGTTGTCACTAATGTTTGCGTGTAAGTAATAGAGTGACAATATAAAATGTGATGCATGAGTATGTATGTATATCAGAAATCAAGAAGCAGTTTAACCACAATTGTAAGCAAGCACAGTAATTAAGCATTAATTAAATATTAATTAATTCGTACGGATACCTGGTTTGGTGAGGGTTGTCACATTCTCCCCCCGTTAAGAAAATTTCGTCCTCGAAATTTGTACTACCTTAACTCCTTGTGGTTACGTCACACAGGTATATATATATATATATATGAACAGTATCGAGGTGGGTAATCGCCACTGAATCAATCCTTACCTACATGAGGTGAGTCCAAGAACATGTGATGACTTGAACCCTATGGTTAAAAGGTATGTGCTTTTAGCGTTAGTTGTGAAGGTACAAGACGTACTTGACGTATAGGCTAGCGCAGACCAGCTAGTAGGGGGTTCCACAAAAGGGGAGCCTTGACTAATAAGACTCTCAAATGATCGATCGCATTATGTAAGCAAGTTTTCACGAAACATAGCACCCGCTATATGAATTCAAGGTCAACAACTCAAACGAAAGAGTAAAATGATCTGTCAACTCCCGAGTAGATGAATGGTAAAATTCAGTGTGTTGAACATTTTGAATTTCGAGAATACGCCGAGTGAATACAAGCGAATTTGGTGTATCATTGTCTTGATTCGTAGTTGCATCGGAAATGTTTAAATGATAAATCAAACAAAAGTATGTGTGGTCTCATGTGAAATGGTTAACCATGATTAGCACAGGCTACAAGTTTATGATGACGCCACAAGGTGTCGTAATGGCATTATCCAATAATAGTGGTGACTGAACGAGTTCACCGCGTTTGAAATCAAATGAAAGTGTACTGAGACAATCTGAAGATTTGATTTATACCATGTTATAGAGTTTCCAATTAAATACGGAACATCAAAGGACCACTGTTTACAATCGAAGATGAAGAGTAATAAGTATCGCATGGCATTTGATTGATAACGAAAGAATCGTTAGGAGGTACATTGTGCTTATGAAATGAATATATGTACCATTGCCTTAACACACAATTGTGTTGAGACCGCTTTGATCATGAAGATTCAAAATGGATTGTTAACAACTAAATAGGGAATTGAATCCGTGTACGAAGTGAGTAACCAAATTAGAGCAAGCTTCAATTTTGTGAAAATATCACCGCAAGGTATCAAAACAAATCAAACGTTTTAGTGGAGTCGTAGACCAACCAAATCTACTACGACTCGAAATGAAAGAATCTCTGTAAAAAAAATAGTTGAATATGATGCTCTCAATACATCATATAGCGTTTCAAATTAAACCTGTGAACTGGATAAGTTCAAGCAATTGAACTTGGTTTCAACGTAACCCGACAATAAACGTATGTATCAACAAAGGAATTCTCGGCATGGTAGCAAAAATAAACCATGAATGTAACTTGAAAGAAAGCGGTTCCAAGAAAGTGTGTTGGCTTGGTAACAAAAGAGCCAACAATAACAATAATGTAGGTCATTCGAATCAGGAATCAGTAATTAGGTTTAGCAAAATAATATGTAAATTCCAATGAGGTGTTTGTTCAAAACGAAATCACATGCGTAGCAAATGATGCATGTATGTCAGGTAAGTTTCCAATAAAAGGAACAACGAGTATCTGCTAAAGTGAAGAAATGACCAGATATCGAAGCAAATGTGTGTTCGCTCTCAGCGAAGGAAATCAACGTGATGCAACTACTTTGAGGGGAGTAGAAATGAGAATATCTACTCGTTAGAAGTAAAAGTGAAGACTTCAACGAAAGTAAATTTAAGTACTTTTGGTTTTGTTAACTGATATGACAAGTTTGTCAAGTTAATGATGTTTGATTGAGTTGACAGATATGGTTTCTAAGTAAAACCCTTACGAGTTTGGTCCTGGGTTCTAGAAGGTCCTAGATATAAGTTTCTAGATTCTCCAGATTTCGCATCCCGTGTGGATCCGGTTTGTACATTGTGTAGGAAGCACCATTTTTGTCTACGTCTAGAACAAGTCATTGTCCCACAATTTCGCTCTGGTATACTTTCTTCCTGAATTTCACCGCGAACGACGCTCGATTGTCGACCAGTCGTGTAGTAGTAGTTGGGTCCTCATAGTCAGTTATGTAAGAGGTTCGTTAACCCTTAGCAAGAGTCACCGACTCTCGTGTGTTAGCTCGTTCGGCTCCTGGTAGTTGATGTTTATTTGAAAATCATCATCCTTCCTTTTGACGAGCAGAAATGGGGTTACCCAAAAGGGACATCTTGGTCTGTTATCTTCTTTCTCTATCCACTTCTAAAACTTCACTGTCAATCTTTGCATTTCCGAAGGTGTAAGTCGCTCAGGGTGCATTGACTACAGGCGCGACGCCTGGAATCAAATCGATGCAAAAAAATTCGACTTGTCGTTGGGGAGATAATTCCGGCTAGTCTTCGAGGAAGACTTCAGGATATTCTCCGATCACGGGGGTATCTTTAAGTTTTAGTTCTTCGGCTCCTTCTGTCCCCGACATGAGCCAAGAAAACAGCACATCCTTTCCGCAACAACTTTCGTGCCCTTAAGCAATTCGTGATCTGTAGAGGCGTATCCTGCTTAGGTGAGTCGAAATCGTTCCTTCATTCGTCATTGTGGTGCGGATATCAACCTCCGCTCGACCGCTTGGCAACTAATACACCTTAATTACCTCGTCGCAGCTTCCCAGCTCAACTGGCAGTAGGTCTAGCGTAAACTTACGCTCTCGGGGTTCTATCTTGCCGATTCTAATTTCTTCGTTGGCTTCCACTAGCTTCCCATTAACTAGTGCAATCGTGTGCGGATTATCTAACTTACTTAATACTAAACCAAGTATACTTCCAAATTCTAGAAATGCGAAGTTAAAATTTGCAACAGTAATTAGCACAATTGCGTAACGTAGGCTAGTATGGACGTACCGATATCCATGCTTGAACTCCTGGCGTGCCTCCCTGGCTCCGGCGTTAGACATTCTCCCCACGGTTTTGTTTAATCTTCCTTGGGCAGTCTTTCCTATAGTGCCCCATAGCACCGCAGTTATAACATCCCTTACCTTTCTTTCCACATTTCGTCTCATGTCAACACGCTCCCCGGCTGTGACCCACTTTGCCACAATTGTCACACTTCTCCTTTTTACATCGCCCGGTATGATGCCGTCGACACTTGTCGCATTGAGGTAATTTACCCATGTACTCTTTTCCCTTCTTGGCCTTCTTCTTGTTACTTCCCTGAGTAACCATCTTGATATTTGCGAGCTTTCTCTTGTTATTACCAGATGACTCCCCATGAGTCTCCTTTTTCTCCTCCGTGGTCGGAAATTTGTCTGTCCTGCTTGCTTCTTCAGTTAAGGCCACACTTAGATTGATGGCCTCAGCGATTGTTGCAGGCTTTGATGTTGCCACTGTGCTCGTGATTTGGGGTGCCAATCCCCAAATGTAACGCTCAATCTTCTTAGACTCTGGATCTACCATGTAGGGAACAATATGCGACAGAATTTGGAACTTCTCCACGTACTCAGCAAATTTTGAACCTTCCATCTTCAAGTTCCAGAACTCAGTTTCCAATTTCTGACTTTCTGTCCTCGTACAGTACTTTTTATGCATTAGCTCCTTCAGTTCGTCCCATGATAAAGCATACGCAGCAGCCTCACCCATCATCTGAACCTGGAGTTTCCACCAGGACAGAGCCCCATCTCGGAATAGTCCGGAAATGTACGTGACCTGATCCTCTGGGGCGCATTTGCTCGCACGCAAAACAGAATCCGTCTTCTCAACCCAGCGCACGAAGGCTACGGCACCCCCTGTGCCGTCGAACTGTAGAGGCTGGCAGCCCAAGAACTGCTCGTAGGTGCAGCCTGCGATATAAGCAACATTATTCGTGTAAGGTATTAGCAAGGCACTCGTGGAAATGTCCAAAAGTTTTGTAATGTGTCTTAAAGGACTAGACATTACCGTTGGGGGGGGGGGGTTTATTTCCTGAGGTACCTCCGCTGCAATCGGAACGACAGGCCTCGTACCGTGTGATGGCCTGTAAGAGGCGCTCTTGCATTTCTGCCTCTGTTGTCGGTAGAGGGTTGTTGATATCGGTGTTTCCTTGAGTCGACATCTTCCTAGAAGAAGGTCGGTTAGGTCAGGTCTTGTTAAGGACACGAGCACACAAGTCCCATTTTAACGAATAAGACCTCAGAGGTGTATTACATATATGTATATACACAGTTGTTATATCAATCAATCACATATCATCACAATTATAGCACAACTTGTAAATAGGAACATAGCTAGTATGCATGTAGCATTTTAGTTATAGAACAATTATGTAGATCAATCGCGTGCTTAGTGGGAACATAGCAACTGAGTTTTTCATTAGTTATTAGTCATAAGTATTGTCGCCAGTTTAGAGATGATTGGGCTTTCGTTATCCTCCGGCCACAATCACTGTGTCTTACAAAATGTATCACATCAAAAGGGACACAGGGTCACCCTACCCTTGTCCATCAAGTATTTTAGTGCATCAAAATTTCGTAATCAGAAGTGGTCCTCAGAAGTCTCCGCAATCCCGGCTTATCATTAGTGTCTTTACCCAAGCATAATGCAATCCGCATAATCCAGGAACCAACTATATTGGTGACTGAGGTGGAGGAGGAAAGAAAAGTGACTGCTAGCATGCGTAAACTCCTCCTCGAGCTTGTATATATATCGAAGTAGTTAACTAATCTGCCGCCCGATAGTAAAAGAAACGAGCATTCAAAAACATGGGAAGGGCGTTATAGCAGCAGATGAGAGTGCAAAAGAAGTCTTTGATAATTGTGGAGGATCAAAGTATACTGGCAATAAACAGGGTGAAGGTTGTGGTGTCAACTCAAGCCCCAAAACTCTGCGACTTGTATCCTTAAACTGTAGATGTTGTTACGGAAGCATTCATTCCGTGTGTAGCCTCCAGTATGTGAGGGATGACAAGGGCCTAGTATCAACATAGTGTAGCATAGGAATCGTCGAAGTGGCTTGTCCAGCGTTGTAGAGGTGAAAGTAGCAAATGGTGCGGCCTGTAGAAAATGCTGCTGTAGCAAATGGGATCGTTGCGCGGTTGCTGGCCTGGAGTACCTCCCCGTGGTACGGATATCTCTTGAATGAAAGCGATAGGCATGTTGGCGCAATAGACGTTGGTCTTTATAAGGGCAACATTAGCGGTTGGAGGTGTAGGAACACACGTCTCAACCAATAAAGGTATCATCTGTGCAGGTACTGGGTCAGATATAAGGGGTGCAATGTAGACCAAAAAGAAACAGAATCGCGTAAACGTGTAGGTTCAGCAAGTGCAATATCGAGCTGGTCCAAAAGGTGTAGAAGCTAAATCAAGAGCAGGCTCTGGGTCGTGTAATGGTGTGGTGCCTTTAGCAGGTGATAGAGCAGCAGCCATGTCATCGTCGCCTGCGTCAGTAGTAGAATGTTGTAATCCAGCTGTTTGTAAGGTTGCAGATATCACAGACTCAATGGAGTCCAAATGCATACTAGATTCAGAGGGTAGCTTGTTAACAGAGGTCTTAAGAAGTGAAATTAGTAACAGTGCTCTCGTCTAATTTCCTATCGTCATAGGTGTCGGCAGGAGGACCATCGGTAAGCATGTCAACGTCGTCATATATTGTTTTTCGAGTAGCCAACCTTCAGTAGAAATGTCCGCAGGAGGCGCATCAATGAGGGTCGGAGCCATGGTGTGTCCATCATCGGGATGACCAGTGATAGAGTGGTCATGGATTGAAACAAAAGTGACAGAATGATTCTTGTCAGAGAAACCATCAACAAAGATGAAGTATCATCAAAATCTGGTAGCGCGGACTGTAGGAAGTCGTCCTCGTCCTTAGTCAGCATATCAGGATCACCCTTAGCGTCTGACGTACATGTCTCTGGCGCAGGTGTAGTCTCATTATCTGTGGCGGTGGTCGTAGGGTTATCAAGGTCTGATAACTCGTTCTCTAAATAGAGTGACATGTGTGCCGGTGCGTAGCATGTATATCCATAGTAACTACTAGCAATTAGTGTATGCGATCAACTACCACATACGCACGTATATCAACATTAAATCAAATAAGCATGTAAGTCTCAATTAATGTAAGCAAGTAATCATCCTAGTCTTCCCCAGACTATCCTACCCTGTCTCTCAGACTAAACTTCCTAGTCTCTCAGACTAACTCCCTCAGTCTCCCCGACTGAACTTTCTAGTCCCACTAGACTATTCTCTCAGCCTCTCAGACTGAACTTCCTAGTCCCACTAGACTAATCTCTCAGTCTCTCAGACTGAACTCTCTAGTCCCACTAGACTAACTTCTCAGCCTCTCAGACTGAACTTCCTAGTCCCACTAGACTAATTTCTCAGCCTCTCAGACTGAACTTCCTAGTCCCACTAGACTAACTTCTCAGCCTCTCAGACTGAACTCCCTAGTCCCACTAGATTAACTTCTCAGCCTCTCAGACTGAACTATAAATTTAAATTTGGAAATGTGTATTTGTGCCTTTTAGTTTGTAAAAAGGTTTGTTCCCTGGATCTGGACGTATAGTGTATGTAATGTAAAAGTGTTTGAAAACATTTTCGTGAGAGCCCTGATGATCATAGTCTAGACTCGAGAAAGAATCCTAGTTAGCTATGATCGAGGCTCTGATACCAAGCTGTCACACCCTGTCTTTATGGAAGCGTGGGTTTATTTGGTGTGACTTCTTAATACCATAGCAACAATCATAACAATGCTATATGATAAAAACATGAGATATTCATCCATTAATAAAGTTTAGAAAAATCCCATTTTCAACAATCACAAAATAAGTTACAAACCTTAACTGATTAAATTGAGTTCATAAAGACTTAGCAAAAGACTTTAAACAATACTAGGTTTAGGGATATGTAACCCGTCCAGGAAGAGGTTACACCTTCTAAACCCTGAATGACTTCTTTATTCAAACGCAGCTTGAAAATACGTGCATACCGTGCCAGATCCGTTAGTTTCCTGAAATACATGTAGTTTGAAAAGTCAACATAAAGTTGAGCGAGTTCATGTGTAAGTGAGTAGGTATAAACCTTTGTAAAAATGTCTGTATGTATGAAAATCCCTGGTACGTAGCAATTAAGGAAAATGAGATCACCATTGGGTTGCAAAGCCAATGATATGTGTGAAGTGTAGTAGGAAGACTCAAACCTAGCAGATTTTGCGCCGGGCTCAAAGTCACCACCTGGTTCATTCGGCGGACTCAGGGGTTGGGCTCGCTACACCCAGATAGATCTACCGCTTACGACCTTCGGTCCTACAATGAGGATTAATGGCCTCTAGTTGCGCCTACTCACTCACATGATCTAAGTAGTAACCCTCCTTAAGCTAACCATACCATGTATAAAAGTATCCGTAAACACAGTAACATGTATTTCACCCCCGAAGTATAAAAACTGAAAAACAGTTAAGAGAAAAGGGGGGGGACATGAACTCACAGTATTGCGTCTTCAGTATGTGTAACCCAAATCTCTGCGACAAGTACGACTACCTACAATGGTCTAACGTCTATTAGACGAACGGGTCGTGCCTTGTCTTAGTATGTATGTTCTTGAGTTACGATTCTGGTATTATTCCAAGTTATAATAATTGTATTTAGTTTTGGAATAATTGTTTATACAATATTTCTGTATTAATATTTCTTGAGTATTCGTATTCGTATTTCTTTCCCAAGGATGGGGGTTTTAATACATGTCTGCTCTATAATTCCGAAAATATATTTTTAAGTCTCACTTGAAAAATATATTTTAAATCATTTGTCTAAAATATTCTAACTCCAAAATATATATATTTTTCCCAAAAATATTATATTTTACTTCATACTATTTCCAAAATAATACTTTATCAAAATACACATTTAAGAGTATTTTCCGAAAATACATAAGTTACATTTTAAAGTTCGCGTTGTAATAACAATTCCGGTGTAACTTAAATATTTATTGGTGAGAGCGTTGGTATTATTTTGGAGTCGTAAAATCATGGCGTTATCAGTTATATTATTTTTACCCTAAAAATAATATAACTATTTCTCAAAATAAACAATTAATCACACAAGAGTTTTAGTAATGGATATATATTCTCAATATATTTTTAACAAGTTTTCATTTACGAAAATCCACCTCCGACACTTGGTTATTTTGTAATAAAAATCATGGCGAAATTTATATTTTGAAAACAAGTTAAAAATATATTTATGAATGCTTGTCACCAAAATATTTTTAAGTGTTATATATCTAGAAAAATTTCGCCAGAGCTTCCTCTGTAACTGGAGGTGTCCACGCTTACAAGCGTATCATTTTAATTTATATATAACACGTTAGATCGTACTCAATAACCAACCCAACATTTAGACATACAAAATACTACTTATATCCTTTCAGTTTTAATATACGAAACTGGACTGTTTTCGGGTATTTTAATAAAATAGTTATCTTATTCCAAAAATTCCCAAATTTTTACAGAGTATCCTATACGATCCAAATATTATTGTGTAAAAATATCGTGGTCCAAATTATCACCAATATTTTATAGAAAATCATTTTCCGGACTGCATCCAGATTTACCTATTTCTGACCACAGTCCGCGGAATAATTTATTTAAAATTCATCGAGAGTCCAATTTACAAAATTCCAGTGAGAGAGTTACAAATACATCGGTGTTCATCTACAGTACAAATTTCACGACCTAATCTTACACGGATTTTAAGTTGTGACGAAAAAATACAACACATATTTTCAGCAGAAAAATGCAGCTTTAGCTACTGTTAGGAAACGACACTTTAAAAATAGTAAACGAGGTCCAAAAATTATGATTCTAGTGCCATTAGAACCGTATTTCATAATGACACGTTTTAGACTCAAGAAAATCAGTTTTTTGTTAAGTTATGACATGTTTACAGCCTGTTAAAGTCGGCTGAAAGTGCAATTCAGCATGCTGTTTAAAGGTTAATTGTTACTAAAACGCACACTTACAATCGCCATACCTTCTAATACGATTAACATCAGGCCATAAGCCATTTACAGCAGGTTTTGTTTATTTATTTCAGATTTAACATGTATTCATCATCTTTTAACACTACCTCATCTCTTTATCCAACCTTCATCCTTTATGTTCAAGATTAGTTTAAGTTCTTTAGAGTTCTTATGCTTTTGATCTTTAAACACTATTAACCACTTAAATAGCAAGTAAAACACAAGGATCTAAGTGCTTACCACTAGCACAAGGCTAGGAGAGTTCAAGTGTAGAAAAGTGGTGGTTAATAGCGAATGGAGAAGGTCCTTCAACTTCCGAGTGTACCAAGCTTGCTTGTTGGACCTCTTGCACCTTTGGTTGTATGGAGAATGGCTTGAATGAGAGTTGATGGTGGTGATATGGTGGAGGGTGTTGGCTACCTAAGGTGGGGAAGGAGAGGAAGAGAGAAGTTTGGTGTTGGATGTTGGATGAAATGAAGGTGGAAGTTCTAGTGTGCAAATTTATAAACCAACTTTCTTATTATCCACCATATATTGTGTCACCTAGATATCAAACATTCTTAATAAAATACTCAAACAATTGTCGTAGAAGGAGGGGGAGGGGTGGTATGGTTGGGGTGTAATTAGGGCTGTAAACGAACCAAACGTTCGACGAACAGTTCGTGAACCGTTCGGCGGGAAGTTTGTTTGTGTTCGTTCGTTTATTAAACAAACGAACACGAACAAGAAATTTCGTTCGTTTAGTTAAACGAACAAACATGAACAGAGGTCGCGTTCGTTCGTTTATGTTCGTGAATGTTCGGTAACGTGTTCATTTGTGTTCGATAGATCATTAGTGTTTTTAGTTTTTATATTTATTTAAATACCTCAAAATTCTGACAAATTAAATATTTAATAAGTGTCAGTGTATTATATATTTTGTTCATGAACGATTATTTGTGTTCGTTTGTTTCCATTTGTGTTCATGAACATTAGTTTGTGCTCATTTGTGTTCGTCAATGTTTGTTTTTGTTCGTTACCTAAAATTAACAAACAAACACAAACGAACACGAACAAGTTCATATCCTTAACAAACGAACACAAACATAAAATCTCGTTCGATAAGTGTTCGTGAACGGTTCGCGAACACATATATTTTCTAACAAACGAACACGAACAATGTCTTGTTCATGTTTGTTCGGTTCGTTTGCAGCCCTAGGTGTAATGCCATAGTTGGGATCTAGTTGCAGTCTAATGTTATTTAGTTAGTATGCTTAGTGTGTTAATTAATATAAGGGGTGTTAGGGTGTTCGGGGACCCTAACTAGCTCAGAAAGGTGTAAACAATGTCATTGACAATATTTTTATGTTCCGGGTAAAGTCTGGTTGTTCGGTTGGATATTAACCCGTTAAAGTGCTAAATAAGTATTTAAAGTGTCTTTAATATTATTTTTAGTGACACAATAAATTCCTGACACTTTGGAAAGTGTCTAGTATTATTTTACCCCGTTTTTGCACTATTCTAGCATATTTAAATGCTGAATTTTATTTAAAAGTGTAGAATTTAATAATTAACACATGTTTCAGGCACATCCGGTCACTATAACTATCACCTAGTGACGTAGCTCTATGGTCTCACTTCCCTACACACTACCCTAGTGTGATACTCTATTCCCGGCTCATACTGGCCTCAGAGACAGTGTCTGTCTAGTGCTGGCTATGTCAGCATATTTACTGGGTTATCCGTATAGTGTGCTAACTGTGCTTTTGTGCATCAAGGTTGTCACTAATGTTTGCGTGTAAGTAATAGAGTGACAGTATAAAATGTGATGCATGAGTATGCATGTATATCAGAAATCAAGAAGTAGTTTAACCACAATTGTAAGCAACCATAGTAATTAAGCATTAATTAAATATTAATTAATTCGTACGGATACCTGGTTTGGTGAGGGTTGTCACATATATGGTGTTACGAATGAAACAAATTGAGATAAAGAATGACGTTCGTTGTAGATGCATAGTAGTCAAATTTTCCCATTACGTTGTCTCAATTGACCAGGATAATCGATTAAATCAAGCAGGCTACAGGGGAGGGGCAATCAGGTTTGTTTGTTTGATTTATTGATCCATTTGTGATTTGAAGTATGAGACAATCACTTTCTCTGTGATCGTTTAATTATGCAAATTCATTTAATTATGCAAATTCATTTAATTATTGAGGTAATGAATTAAACCTTTCGTTTCTGTCCTGTATCTCAGTATATGCTTATTCAAGTACGGAATGCGCTTAACCTGCACTAAGCACTCAAAAATGATGCTTAAATGTGCATAGCCCACACCGGTTACACATCCATCGTTGGCTTAAGTGTATCAAAGCTTGGTTACGCGGCGCATGACGGGTGTTTTCCGGCCCTAGTACGCGTGACCGGTATTTAAAGTTTAAACATGCATAACCGTTTCTTAAACCAACCTGTTCCGTCCCCTCACCCGAACTCATCCCGACCCTAACCAAAATAACCATTTACTGAATCAACGTGTTTTGACCAAAGCCGTTCTAACTCGCAACCCAAACCCACCCGACCTGACCTGACCCGTTCTCATCCGACCCCATCCCGACCCAAACACGTCCCGAGTCGGCATGCCGCCCAACGTGACCCACCAATATTTTGCCACGTCTAATTATTATTATTATACCTTTTTAATTTTCATTATTTTTTAGCCTATCTTGACCTAAACCCATCTATATATATATATATATATATATATATATAGGGTTGGGTTCATTTCAGAACTCTACATAACTACCGAACTTTCAGAACTCCAAATAAACAATCATTTTACATATAAGTTTTTGTATTTAGGATCTTTTTATCATCTATTATATGTATTTTCTTTGATTACATACATGTTAAAAGTAGTTTACATATGTTTAATTGCCAAAATTATATATATGTGTCATAACTAATTACATATATGTAAAAAAAACTAGTTTACATATGTGTAATTATAAAATTACATATAAAAAATGATAAAATTACTCTTAACTTGTATGTAATCGTAAAAATACACATAATAAATGATAAAATTATCCTAAACATAAAAAATATATAAATAAAAAGATTGTTTATTAGGAGTTCTGTAAATATTTATGGTTCTGAAATGATCCTGGCCCTATATATATATATATCTTTATCTTTATCTTTATCTTTATCTTTATCTTTATCTTTACTACTATATAATAGATATAAGAGAGAGAAAGTTGAAATCTCTTAAATTACTATTTTGATGCTTATAACATTCAACTTTCAAGCACTTTACAATCTCACAATCCCCTAAATACCAAAAGATTAAGAATTTAGTACTTCATTTGCATATGTTAAAGTGACCTGTTTCACTTTTCAGAAATCCTCAAACAATCCCAACCGTCCATGTTGCACTTCTCAAATCAATGGTCAAAACTCCTGATCCGGGTCACTCATCACCAACCAATCAATACGTCCTCTAACAGCCTACATAAACAAACTCCATGTAACCTCACTCCACACCACATTCAAAACTCTTACCTTTCCTTCACACAACACCCATTCAAACTCACTTTTCTTCACTCAGTGAACACACACATTTTCTCACCAGCGACGGAGAAGAATCCTAAAGCCATGAAGAAAGTTCAGAACTGGTGATGTATTTTGATTTTAGATGATTAACCATTTTGTAAAATTTTGTTTTGTTGAATAAAATTTCAGACTTGATACGCAAAACAAGCACCATATGTTAGAAACATGAAATATATCCAGAAATTACTAATTTACAAAATATTACATAACCTTTATAGTTGGAAATCAGTTTTTGAAGTTTTAAAGTTGAGTTCTTCCCTTTTCTTGATTCTAAATGGGCGGGACTTGTCTTGAATGTGTTGTGGGTATGAGCATATGTCTGAAATGTGACTCAGTAGTAGCTCCGACGACTTCACGTACGTCCTAAAACCTCATAGCCTTTGATGACAAAATTATGGCATTCAACAAGAATCAACAGATCTGATGTAAACTGAATCAGATCTTGACTTATATTACACGAAACCCAAAGAACTAACCACAATATTTCTATGAATCAACAGACTATAGATCATCTACATATTATCTAATTGATAATCTTTTACAACAACTAAGATCAACACGATCTCAAAGCTGAAACAACAGGATGAACTTCTAACAATGATTGTTAGAGAGAAAAAGTTAGGTGGATGAGGGTTTTTTAGTGACTGAATTGAATCAAGGGTTACCACATATCTCTGTTTATACCCGGACACAACCAGGGCCTTCAACTCTTTAGCTCCATAGTCCATAAGCCCACTTATGCACACTTCTGTCCGCAAGCCCACTTCTAAGCCCAGCAGCAGCTTGGTCCAAATCTTTTTCCGATCCAAGTGTGGTCCAAAAAACCTGATTATAACACAATACAAATAAAAGGTTTTTTATATTTTAAAGTGTGTTGAGACTAGATGGAGAGATAGGGGATGAATGATAGTAAATAGTTTGCTGTTAAAAAAAAATAGGAGTTTGCAAATTTAGGATCAGAGAGAAATGATAGGAGTTAGTTGAAATATGAAGGGAACGGAGATGTGGGATAAGTTCACAAGAGATAAGCCATTCAAAAGAAAAGTTAA
Source organism: Helianthus tuberosus (assembly GCA_030545235.1). NCBI lineage: Eukaryota > Viridiplantae > Streptophyta > Magnoliopsida > Asterales > Asteraceae > Helianthus > Helianthus tuberosus. The sequence continues at coordinate 948,916 of JARYGA010022949.1, forward strand.
CAAGAGAGGAGATCTCTTTGAGTAGTGAGAGATTTAAAAAGATTTGTACAGATTTACAACTTACAAGAGAGATTAGATATCCTTGGGAAGTGGGAGATTTAGTAAGTTTTGTCGAGATATTTGGCGATTCTATCAAATCTTAGACCACCCGTAGTGGTAACAACTTATAATGCCCCCACCATGGGGCATTATCCGACACGTGGCGTCCTAGTCAGCATGGGGCATTATAGCATAAAGTGGTGTAGTGGGGCATTATTCCAATAACGCCCATTCAATCATTTGACAATTATTTTTTTTTTAATTTAAAACATAAAGTCTTCATTAATTTAAAATAAAAATTACAATACTTGAAAAAAAAAATACCAAAAAAAACAGAAAATTAAAAAAACCGAAAAAAAAAAACAGAAAATTAATAGAAGAAAGTGGGAGAGAAAGTAGGAGGATTTTTATAAAAATATGGAGAAAAAGGGTTGATATATATATAGTGGGTAAAATTTTGAATTAAAAAAATAAATAAATAACTTTTGACCGTTTGTCAACGGTCGAATCTCGCAACCAAACAACAATTCAGCGTTTTAATAACCACGCCGGAGCCAATTTTTTTCAAAAAAAACGCCCGGAAACGCCCCATGTAGTGGGGGTCTCGGCGTTTTCCGGCGTTTTTTTTTTAAATTTAAAAAAAAAAAACGCCCCATTACGGGGGGACTTAGAGCATTCACATTTCTTCCCCTATCTTTATTCTTATAATTACACTATTCTTTCCATATCACAACATTTTCTTCCTCCTTTCAATTAAATAATAATTTTTTTGTACCTTTATCATTACATTTTCCCCCATCCCCACTCACAATCACTTTTAAAAAATATTAAAAAATTATAGATGTAGTTTAAATTGTTTTTTTAATTATATTGTTCTTTAAATTTCTAAATACATAGAGAGAGGAGTATGGGACCGACCAAGAGAGTGGAAGGGGTAGTTTACCATTAATGTTTTTTTCGTTACATTTACTTCTATTATTATTACTTTTTAACTCAAAATTTGTATATACGTTATTATTTTTTAAATAAAGCCATATCATAAACCAATGGGACTAAAGTATGTTACGTTAAAAAAAATACATAACAATTAATTCAAGTGGGGGTAAAGGGGATGGGAAAAGTGTAATTAAGAGGGAAACCTGGTGATGGGTTTGGGCTACCCGTTGTGCCATAACATTCGCAGCCAGGGCCAGCCCAAGTGAGAGTGATGTTAAAGCTGCAATCAAGTATGCTCTATAAAACGGGTCGGTTTAAATAAAGGCTTTTTAAAAAACAAAGGCTTTTTCTAAAACAAGTTTTTCAAACACTATGAACGGAAGGACATTGCACTTGGCTTTCAATTGTACATGTTGGCATTTTTATGCAGGTTTCAAGCACCATATGATATCAATGACATATAAACAAAGGAGTTGTGTTGATATTTATTTAGCAACGAAGCTTAAAATTAGACAATGTATGCAATAAAAGCACCATGATACAGATACGTGTATTTTATAATTTATATATTTGCATGATTTGAGAGTTTCACTGACACAATTGGTAGACAAATGTAGCTATGCTTCGTAAGTCCATCTTCAATAATTGTCTTTCCGGAGAAAGATTCTAATTAAACAAAACAACCCGAAGGACAGTACCCGAAGCAAGATTCTAAAGGCAATCGGAGAACAGAACAAAAGGCCAAACAACAAGACTAAAAAAATAGTCCCCATCATTCGGTGGAGTGGCAAGGCAATGAAGATAAGAACGAGGCCTCCTTTGGAGGTCGCATAGATAGATCATATCGATAAATACAACTTATATACGTACTATACGATATATCACGAGATGATTAATAAATTAACAGAAAACGAGTATTGCGTTGTAAATTGTCATTCCCGCATCGCGCGGGTTCCCTACTAGTATATATATATATATATATATATCTTAAACTAATAGCAGCATATATGTATAAATAATTCAACCATACTTCTTTTATTAATTCCTAATGAATATGCATATAACTGGGAATCCTATACTTTTCAAATAAGCAATAAAAGAAACGTATCACAATAAGCATTTGATAAGAATGGTTAGGGGATTACTTAATCATGTTTGATCTGATATTTAATATTTGTGGTTTGCTTATTAGTTTATAACTTAAGTGCTTTCTTGCACTTGTTTTTGTAATCTCCTCGCAAGATATATATTTTTTTTGCTTTTTTCATTAGGCAACTTTCTTTTGTACATGCAGGATTTTCAAAAGTTACGTCACCATCTGGACAAGGGAATCAGTTCAAGGATAATTTTGCCAATTCTTCTGCTCAAGATTTGGTAATTTGCCTACCGCTAAGTTTTATTATGTCTAAAATTATGTTACCTCATAAACCAAAAAATAATGTTTTGTTTGACAATTAGTTTATGTATGTTTGTTGTTAACCAGGATTTTGCAATGACATTGGATAAGAGCTGGACTAAAATCACTAATAAGGTAGATCCAGTGTTCATTAATGGAGCGATAGCTTTTGCAGAAAGGGGTAAAACATATGTTGATAGTGAAGGTAGGATACATTGCCCGTGTAAAAAGTGTGTGAATGCAAGAAGACATGTTCCCACAGTCGTTGCTGATCATATCATCTATAATGGTTTTGAACCATCATACAATGTATGGATTTATCATGGTGAACATCTTCCAGGTTATGAAACAGATGATACAGATAGTGACTATGAAGAAAGTGAAAACGAATCAAATGACGGTGTCAATGAGTTACTTGATGATGTTTTTCCTACGGGCGACGAAACTGAAGCTGAAAACTTCATGGACGGTGCCAATCTACATAATAACCCAAAGGTGGAGAAGTTATTTGTCGATATGGAGAAGCCTTTATACCCCGGATGTGATGAGTTTTCTGTACTAGGATTTTTACTAGAGCTGATGAACGTGAAGGTAACATGCAAAATGACAAATGTGTCAATGGATATGATTCTGAATTTATTTAGTCGGGCCTTCAAGGATGCAAACTTGCCGAAGAACCATTATGAGGCGAAAAAGTATTTACGTACTCTTGGACTAGGATACGAATCTATTCATGCTTGTAAACATGATTGTGCATTATTTTGGAAAGAAAATGCAGAATTTCAAAATTGCCCCGTGTCACACCCCGACCACGTAAAACAACAAATCATGGCGAAAACGTCGGGGAGTGTCGTAACAGAATCATTGTTTCACAACCATGGATTTAATTGTTACGTTTTATTGAATTATTGAACTCATTGTTTTATTACAATTTAGATAAATACAAATATTGTCTTTCGAGTTTTAAAGTCACTAAGGCACGAGTCCATCCTATGTATAGCATGCATCAACAATCATCACATAGCAGCACCTGAAACATATATGAAAATAGGTACGTCAGCATAAAAATGCCTGTGAGTAACATAGGTTTTGTTGATTTAGATTCATGGCTTTAGTTAACATAAGAAAAAGGTTTTATGTTTTACAAAAATAGCCATGAATCCTTGTAAAAGTTTTGTTTCTAAAAATGCATTGTTTTGATAAAAGGTTTGTAGTATATACAAAAATATACTTTGGTTTGGAAATAGTTAAACATATAGTATATCAGAATATACTTTTGTTACTGAAATAATAAATTTGGTAGTATATCACCAATATAATTTGGTTTTGTAAATAACATCTCAAACTATGCTTTGGTTTTGAGAATAACATATCAACTATGCTTTGGTTTTGAAAATAACATATCAACTATGCTTTGGTTTTGAGAATAACAAATCAACTATGCTTTGGTTTTGAACAAGGTCAGTAGTATATTAAAATATATGTTGGATTTTGTACATAGTATATCAAAGTTATACTTTGGTAAATAATATCACATTTGGGAGCACATCAAACTGTACTTTGGTAGTATATCAAAATATACAAAGAAAACATGATTTAGTATTCATTCAAACCTTAGTGTATCAAACTACACCTTGGAGACTATAGAAATACCACAAAGGCAATTTCTATTTGGTTAAAATTTAGTTTCTGACATTCCATACAACAAGAATGGGGTGTCTAGTCCTATAGCGCTATATCATACTACCAATCGGCTTGGTGAATGTATAAAATAAGTACAATCCAACAATTTATAATCTTTGAAAATTTGTGTTTAAACCATAGATAATTGTTCAATTCGTCAAAAGATAAGTACTAGCATGTATAATCATATAGTTGAAATCATAAAAATAACAAATAGGCACATATGTTTCACCCCAAAACATTTTAAAGCATTAAAAGAGGGGACTATGTACTCACTTGAGATTGCAAGTATCCTTGATTAAGTGTCCTAACGAAGCTCAGGAAAATCAAGGAATCAAGTGACACCTAGTATGGAATCACTATGTTAAATAATCGGATCCTAAATCGGGAGATATGATAGAATGAAGTTCTATAAAACAAATGAGTATTGGAACTCATATGGCATGATTTAGTAGACCTAACATTCTAATTTGGAACTCTACCTCAATGCTTTTGACCCGTTTCGACCCATTATGGTAGTATAAGCTACTATAACGCGTTGTTTATGTAAAACTATGGTCGGATGGTTAACTATGTGCTATGTCAAGTCTTACATGCCCAATAATGCCTAAACATGTTACTAAATCAGATTATATGTCAAAAAGTTGATCACATATGCAAAATATGGATTTATGCTTCAAAAGGGCATTTTGGTCATTTCCTACGGGCATATAAACTACTTAACAAATAACTAACCAATCCTAAGTGATCATAAGGTATAACCTCAGTAGGTAATTCCCTATGCAACTATGATCACTAAACAAGCTTGGTCGGTTCCTAATGATCGACCAAACGGGTTGGTTTTAAAAGTCTAAGCTGTTGTTTAGACCGCTTAACTTATTACCCTAAACAAGCACTAAACTAAAAGTGATGAGCTAAACATGTTAAAACATGTTTAACTAAGTTAGAAAAAAGGTTTTGATATCAAAACAAAGTGTTTTGATACCTAAGGGTAGTTTGGTTGCAAAATACGCATAAATACGCATTTTGACCGAAACTACGACTCGTCACTACGCCTAATCAACGTGGTAATCAGTAGGTATAGTCACAAGGGACTATAACCATCGTGATTACGCTCACGTCGTTGACCAAAGACTGGTCAAAGCAGAAAGTCAAACATTGTTTGACTTTCACGCTTGAAAAGCGATAAAAGCACGAAAGAAGCTTACAAAGGGTCCAAGCTAGGGAGAACTTGATCTATAACACTCAGGTATGAAGCAAAGGCTTCAACTTAGAGCATTAATCAGATCAAGGGTGCAGAAAATGGAGTGAATTCTTGGGTATTTATAGTTTTCGGTAAACCGTTAGGATCATTTCTTGCAAAAGAGGCTTCGATCTTGGCCATCCAAGTGGGCACATGGTATTCTTCTAATACAAGGGGACATGATAAACCATCAAAACAAGCAGATGGTATCCCAAATCAGTGGTTAAAACCCATCAAAACCAACTCAAAGTCCAGATTCAATGTTTATGTACTGGATCTCTGTCGCGCCCCGCGTAAGCATAGGTCTCAGCTTACGGGCCCCGCGTGGTAAGTTTGATAGATTTACACTTTTAGCCCCTGCAAGCCTAAAACTTGGTTTTCAATGCATATTTGACACGTTTAAGCCCTGTTAACCCTATTTCAAAGCTCTAAAATGAAGTTAAAGTATAGGGAACTTAAAATATGCTCAAAAATATCTTGGATGTTGGTTCGTTTGGTCGTACGGTTGCGTTATTCGGTTAATTACGACGGAAGTCGTAACGAACGCAAAAACGATCCAAATTACACGATGAATGGTATTTTTGCATTCCAATCACTAAAATAAAATATTTTAATGATTACAAAAATTTTTGGATGTCCGGATATGTTCAGAACGTAAGATATGCTCGTAAATGCAAACTTATGCACTTTTTGACGCTTTTAGTCCCTGTTTGACCAATAAGTTTATTTTCGCATACCGAACTCCTCAAAGCCTATTTCAAAGATATGTAAAGGATATTTAGGGTATGTTTAACTTATGATCAAGTTCCAGAATGTTTGTTACCATACAAATCGGCATAGTTTTGCAGTTTGACGTAAATAGTCCATGCGATCGAATAAACTTGTTTTTGACACACCAAACCCTTCAAAACTTATTTCTAAGTTATGTAAAGGTTATTTAAGGTATGTTGAGCCTATGTCACTGTTTTGGAGTGTTTGTTGCATTAAACTGATTGCGTTTACGCATCAGTTCGCGTATAACTTTCAAGAAAGCGATTTAAAGCTCGAAATCGAACAGGAATTGATATGTGCAAATGATACACATATTTATACAAATCCCAAGTATGAAACACAATATTCCATTGGTTTGGTATTTGTTTGATGGTCGTAGTGACACAGGTGTCACAGTCTCCCCTACTTTAGGAAATTTCGTCCCGAAATTTAATTTTAGAGGAAACCTGTGAAGACAACTGTGGTTGTTTCGCTTTCGAATGAATCCTCCGTTTCCCAAGTAAAAACTCTAGGTCACGTTTGGATTCTTAGCGAATTTGTTAATTTCCAAAATGTTGTCGTTGTAACAAAAGCATGGAGCTTTGAACAACGGATAGGAGAATGTTTCCTATGAAGACTATTATAGGAAACTTGTGTGTGCTCGAAATCAGAGTCGGAGAGTGTAACATAAAAATAACAATGGTCAAGGTCCAGGACTTCTAGTAACTCAAATAACACTACGTTTGCAATGTAATAAGGAACACTTATATATAGGAAGTACCAGCGGCGTATCCACCATGCCCTTTTTACATTGTTCCCGTCTATACTCATCACTATAGGTCTTAACACATGACAAAACTTGCTGTTGTTTCTGTGCACTGAATTCCATAATTATGTATGCATCCATAATTACGTAATTCCTTGCACAGTCCGCACAGTTCATTTTATAATGTGTAGGGAAAAATCAATCGGACATACATGTAATGACTTGACTAGACCACCAGAGGATCTTTTTAACTAGATCAACAAACGATCTTTTTAACTAGATCAACACATGATCTCCTTAACTAGATCGTCATATGATCTCTTTAAATAGACCACTTAAGGGATCTTTGTAACTCAGGACCAAATTCCCTATAACCATTGGCTCTGATACCAACTTTTCTGTCACACCCTGACCACGTAAAACAACAAATCGTGGCGGAAACGTCGGGGAGTGTTGTAACAGAATCATTGTTTCACAACCATGGATTTAATTGTTACGTTTTATAGAATTATTGAACTCATTGTTTTATTACAATTTAGATAAATACAAATATTGTCTTTCGAGTTTTAAAGTCACTAAGGCACGAGTCCATCCTATGTATAGTATGCATCAACAATCAACACATAGCAGCACCTGAAACATATATGAAAATAGGTATGTCAGCATAAAAATGCCTATGAGTAACATAGGTTTTGTTGATTTAGATTCATGGCTTTAGTTAACATAAGAAAAAGGTTTTATTTTTTACAAAAATAGCCATGAATCCTTGTAAAAGTTTTGTTTCTAAAAATGCATTGTTTTGATAAAAGGTTTGTAGTATATATAAAAATACACTTTGGTTTGGAAATAGTTAAACGTATAGTATATCAAAATATACTTTTGTTGCTGAAATAATAAATTTGGTAGTATATCACCAATATACTTTGGTTTTGTAAATAACATCTCAAACTATGCTTTGGTTTTGAGAATAACATATCAACTATGCTTTGGTTTTGAGAATAACATATCAACTATGCTTTGGTTTTGAACAAGGTCAGTAGTATAATAAAATATATGTTGGATTTTGTACATAGTATATCCAAGTTATACTTTGGTAAATAATATCACATTTGGGAGCACATCAAACTGTACTTTGGTAGTATATCAAAATATACAAAGAAAACGTGATTTAGTATTCATTCAAACCTTAGTGTATCAAAATACACCTTGGAGACTATAGAAATACCACAAAGGCAATTTCTATTTGGTTAACATTTGGTTTCTGAAATTCCATACAACAGGAATGGGGTGTCTAGTCCTATAGCGCTATATCGTACTACCAATCGGCTTGGTGAATGTATAAAATAAGTACAATCCAATAATTTATAATCTTTGAAAATTTGTGTTTAAACCATAGATAATTGTTCAATCCGTCAAAAGATAAGTACTAGCATGTATAATCATATAGTTGAAATCATGAAAATAACAAATAGGCACATATGTTTCACCCCAAAACATTTGAAAGCAGTAAAAGAGGGGACTATGTACTCACTTGAGATTGCAAGTAAATTAAGTGTCCTAACGAAGCTCGGGAAAATCAAGGAATCAAGTGACATCTAGTATGGAATCACTATGTTAAATAATCGGATCCTAAATCGGGAGATAGGGTAGATTGAAGTTCTATAAATCAAATGAGTATTGGAACTCATATAGCATGATTTAATAGACCTAACATTCTGATTTGGAAGTCTATCTAAGTGCTTTTGACCCGTTTCGACCCATTATGGTAGTATAAGCTACTATAACGCGTCGTTTGCGTAAAACTATGGTCGGATGGTTAACTATGTGCTATGTCAAGTCTTACATGCCCAATAATGCCTAAACATGTTACTAAATCAGATTATATGTCAAAAAGTTGATCACATATGCAAAATATGGATTTATGCTTCAAAAGGGCATTTTGGTCATTTCCTATGGGCTTATAAACTACTTAATAAATAACTAACCAATCCTAAGTGATCATAAGGTATAACCTCAGTAGGTTATTCCCTATGTAACTATGATCACTAAACAAGCTTGGTCGGATCCTAATGATCGACCAAACGGGTCGGGTTCAAAAGTCTAACCGGTTGTTTAGACCGCTTAACTTACGACCCTAAACAAGCACTAAACTAAAAGTGACGAGCTAAACATGTTAAAACATGTTTAACTAAGTTAGAAAACAGGTTTTGATATCAAAACAAAGTGTTTTGATACCTAAGGGTAGTTTGGTTGCAAAATACGCATAAATACGCATTTTGACCGAAACTACGACTCGTCACTACGCCTAATCAACGTGGTAATCAGTAGCTATAGTCACAAGGGACTATAACCATCGTGATTACGCTCACGTTGCAAAGTTCAAACGAACTTTGTGTTGACCAAAGACTGGTCAAAGCAGAAAGTCAAACACTATTTGACTTTCACGCTTGAAAAGCGATAAAAGCACGAAAGAAGCTTACAAAGGGTCCAAGCTAGGGAGAACTTGATCTATAACACTCAGGTATGAAGCAAAGGCTTCAACTTAGAGCATTAATCAGATCAAGGGTGCAGAAAATGGAGTGAATTCTTAGGTATTTATAGTTTTCGGTAAACCGTTAGGATCATTTCTTGCAAAAGAGGCTTCGATCTTGGCCATCCAAGTGGGCACATGGTATTCTAATACAAGGGGACATGCTAAACCATAAAAAACAAGCAGATGGTATCCCAAATCAGTGGTTAAAACCCATCAAAACCAGCTCAAAGTCCAAATTCAATATTTCTGTAATGGGGCTCTATCGTACCCCGCATAAGCATAGGTCTCAGCTTACGCGCCCCGCGTGGTAATTTTGACAGATTTACACTTTTAGCCCCTGCAAGCCTAAAACTTGGTTTTTGATGCATATTTGACACGTTTAAGCCCAGTTAACCCCATTTCAAAGCTCTAAAATGAAGTTAAAGTATAGGGAACTTAAAATATGCTCAAAAACATCTCAGATGTCTGTTTTTTTGGTCGTACGGTTGCGTTATTCGGTTAATTATGACAGAAGTCGTAACGAACGCAAAAACGATCCAAATTACGCGATGAATGGTATTTTTGCATTCCAATCACAAAAATAAAATATTTTAATGATTACAAAAAAATTTGGATGTCTGGATATGTTCAGAACGTAAGATATGCGCGTAAATGCAAACTTATGTACTTTTTGACACTTTTAGTCCCTGATTGACCAATAAGTATATTTTCGCATACCGAACCCCTCAAAGCCTATTTATAAGCTATGTAAAGGATATTTAGGGTATTTTTAACTTATGATCAAGTTCCAAAATGTTCGTTACCATAAAAATCAGCATAGTTTCGCAGTTTGACGCAAATAGTCCCTGCGATCGCATAAACTTGTTTTTGACACACCAAAACCTTCAAAACTTATTTCTAAGTTATGTAAAGGTTATTTAAGGTATGTTGAGCCTATGTCACTGTTCCAGAGTGTTTTTTGCGTTAAACTGATTGCGTTTACGCATCAGTTCGCGTATAACTTTCCAAAAAGCGATTTAAAGCTCGAAATCGAACAAGAATTGATATGTGCAAATGATACACATATTTATACAAATCCCAAGTATGAAACACAATATTCCATTGGTTTGGTATTTTTTTTATGGTTGTAGTGACACAGGTGTCACACCCCGTATGTGGCACTAGTCGTTATAAGGAAAATAGTAAAGGGAAGAAAAAACCGGTAAAAATTTTGCGTTACTTTCCCATCACAAGTAGACTTAAGTGCTTATATGCCTCAAGACACACTGCTAAGGAAATGTTGTGGCATGATAAATACATAACCAAAGAGGAGGGGGTTCTTAGACATCCAGCAGATGGAAAGGCATGGAAACACTTTGATACAATGTTTCCTGATTTTGCAAAGGATCCTAGAAATGTTCGCCTAGGGCTTGTAAGTGATGGTTTCAATCCATTTGGTGCAAAGAGTCTCTCCTATAGTATGTGGCCTGTTGTGCTCATACCATACAATATGCCTCCTTGGAAGTCTATGGTCGATGCTTCATTTATGTTGACATTGCTGATTCCTGGAAGTGATTCACCAGGTAATGATATTGATGTATATTTGCGTCCACTAATAGATGAGTTGAAACTTCTATGGGATAAGGGTGTTGAAACATATGATTATGAATCAAAACAGAAATTCAACATGCGTGTTGCACTTCTATGGACAATTAATGATTTTCCTGCATACGGTTATTTGTCTGGTTGGAGCACGAGTGGATATAAGGCATGTCCAATATGCAATGAAGATGCGAGCAGTATACGTTTACGAGATAGAATAGGATATGTAGGTCATAGGCGATTTCTCCCGACCGATCACTCTTGGAGGAAAGCATAAGATTTTAATGGACAGATAGAGACTAGGCTTGCACCTAAAATTGTCAACGGAGATGATTGCTTACATCAGTTGAAACATCTCCCTATACATCAGCATGGAAAACATCCGGATCATGTAGGTAAAAAGAGAAAACGGAACTCACATGATATAAACTGGTCAAAGAAAAGCATCTTTTTCGAACTCCCATATTGGCCTAAGTTATTGATTCGTCACAATATTGACGTGATGCATGTGGAAAAAAATGTGTGTGAGAATGTGTTGGGAACCCTATTAAACATAGAAGGAAAGACGAAAGACACTGACAAAACCCGACTAGATTTGGAAGATATGAACATACGTAAAGAGCTTCACTTGGTTAGAAAGAATGATCATTGGGTTAAACCACATGCTTTGTATGTTTTAACTCGAGATGAGAGAAAACAATTTTGTAATTTACTTAGCTCTGTGCGTTTCCCAGATGGGTATGCTGGAAATTTAGCTAAAAATGTGATTGCTGAGCAAGGTAAGGTACATGGGCTAAAATCACATGATTGTCACGTCTTAATACAATGCCTAATTCCTATTGCAATCCGTCCCTTTATGACAAAACAGATTCGTGAGGCATTAGTGGAGTTGTCTCAGTTTTTCAAGAAACTTACTCAAGTCACATTACATGTGAATGAGTTGGAAGCGTTGCAAGAAGATGTAGTTAAGATTTTGTGCAAGCTTGAACGTATATTTCCCCCATTATTTTTTACAGTTATGGTTCACTTGTATGTGCATCTTCCTCAAGAGGCAATTTTGGGAGGACCTGGACAATCGAGGTGGACGTATCCAATCGAAAGATACCTTGGCATTTAAAAAAATATGTTAAAAACTTAGCTAAACTCGAAGGCTCGGTAGCAGAAGGTTATGTTGTTGAAGAAGCTATAACATTTTGTTCACACTATTTACGAGGTGTTGAATCCAAGTTAGACAAACGTGACAAAAATGATGACAAAACCTCTAGTGATGCTCAAAGTTGTGCGTTGGATGTTTTTAGATTGAAGGGTCGAGGTATTGGGAAGAAAGAAGTACATATCCTTCCTAGTAATCTTATGAAAAAATCAATATGGTTTATCTTCAACAATTGTCAAGAGGTTCAGCCGTACTTAGAGTAAGTTTTTTTTATATTTGGTTGAATCATTACGAGGAGAAAAGGAACAACATGGGCGGCATATGTATCCTATTTTAGCGCTCCTGTGGGAGGAGCCATTACATGCGAAGTCTTGTTAAATGTCACATCTAGATTTGAGAGACACATTTTGGTCGTATAAACAACGAAGTGGGAATACACGTGGATCTCGCTAAGGTCCATTTTGTTAGAAACTGATCAACACCAAAGATCCCTTCGAGGATACGGAAATTTCTTGGTCACACTAAATATTATCGCAGATTCATTGCAGGATTTTTCGTAGATTGCGCAGCTCTAACCTCTTTAGCACAGCAGGGTGCTGTGTATTCGTGGGAGACAAAATGTGACAACTGTGTTCTATAATCGATGTACAATGTAAAACAATGATGATTATTAATAAAACAATGTTCTTTGGTGTTATTATATGTGTTTTGGTGTTTTTATGTGTGTACTTGTGTTTGGTGATTTTTCAATTCGATTCAATCCCGATTTCAAGCTTTAAATCGCTCTCTGGAAGGTTATACGCGCACCAATGCGTAAATATAACCAGTTTAATGCAACGAACACTCTGGAATAGTGAAATAGGCTTAACATATCTTAAATAACCTCCACATAACTTAGAAATAAGTTTTGGATGGTTTGGTGTGTTGAAATCAAGTTTGTTCGATCGCAGGGACTATTTGTGTCAAACTGTGAAACTATACCGATTTGTATAGTAACAAACATTCTGGAACTTGATCATAAGTTAAACATACCCTAAATAACCTTTACATAGATTAGAAATAGGCTTTGAGGGGTTCGGTATGCTAAAATAAACTTTATTGATCAATAGGGACTAAAAGCGTCAAAAAGTACATAAGTTTGCATTTTCGAGCATATCTTACGTTCTGAATATATCCGGACATCCAAAAATTTATGTAAGCATTAAAATATTTTATTTTAGTGTTTGGCATAAGAAAATTCCATTCGTCGCTTAATTTGGATCGTTTTTGCGTTCGTTACGACTTCCGTCGTAATTAAGCGAATATAACAACCGTACGACCAAACGAGCCGACATCCGAGATATTTTTGAGCATGTTTTGAGTTCCCTATACTTTAACTTCATTTTAGAGCCTTGAATTGAGGTTAACGGGGCTTAAACGTGCCAAAAATGAGCCGAAATGCAAGATTCTGAAGTGCAGGGACCAAATTGTAAATTCTGGAAACTCAACCCACACGGGCCGCGTAAGACTTGGTTGTCTTTTACGTGGGCCGCCTGAGTCACACAGATCAGCAAAACTGATTTTCCAGCTGTTAACAGCTGTTGCACCTGATTATTCCACTTGCAAATGGTTTTTGCAACACCATGGGCTCATTCTAGGGGCTCTAATGGTTTTGGAAAACAATGGGCCCAAGTGGAGGGCCTAGATCGAAGCTCGTTTCCCGATAAACGATCCTAATGGTTGTAGATTTCCTATAAATACCCCTCCCCCACTTCACTTCATTCTCACAAAAATATGATCTAAGATGCTCTAAGTTGGGGCCTTTGCTTCATACCTGAGCTACTTGGATCAAGATTTGCTTGCGGGGACCCTTTGTAAGTATTCCTTCGTTCTTTTCATTCGTTTTTATCGTAAAAGTCAAACTGCGTTTGACTTTCTGCATTAACCAGTTTATGGTCAATGCGAAGTTCGTTTGAACTTCATAACGTGAGCGTAATCACGATGGTTATAGTCCCTAGTTACTATACCTACTGATTACCACGTTATCTAGGCTCAGAGATGAGTCATAGTTTCGGCCAAAATGCGTTTTCTCGCGTATTTTGTAACCAAACTACTTTTAGGTATCAAAACCGTTTGTTTTGATTCCAAACCTGTTTTCTAACTTAACTAAATATGTTTTAGCATGTTTAGCTCGTCACTTTTAGTTTAGTGCTTGTGTAGAGTCGTAAGTCAAGCGGACTGAACACCCGCTTAGACTTTCGAACACGACCCGTTTGGTCGATCATTAGGATCCGACCAAACATGCTTACTGACCATAGTTGTATAGGGAATAACCTTCCGAGGTTATACCTTATGGTCACTTAGGTTTAATTAGTTGTATGATAGGTAGTTTATATGCCTTAGGTAAATGACCAAAATTCCCTTTTCATGCGTAATTGGTAATTAAGCATATGTAACCTAAACTTTTGTCACGTAACAGATTATGTAACATATTTAAACATGTTTTGGCATATAATACTTGTCATAGGACTAGTTAGACGTCTCGAACGCGCATTTGCGCGCACGACACGTTAGAGTAGCGTAAGCTACCTTAATGGGTCGCGATGGGTCGAAAGCACTTAGGTTAGGTTCTGATTTTGGATGTAGGCTTTGTTAGACCATATCACATGAGTTCCAACACTCATTTGGTTTACAAGACCTCATTCTGTCCGATCTTCCGATTTAGGAGTCTATTGTTTGACTAGTGACTCGATTACTAGGTGCTGCTTGATTTCTCTGGTTTACTTGAGTTTGTTGAAGTTCTATTGATTGAGGATACTTTGCACTTCATATGAGTACATAGTTCCCCTATTTTACTGTTTTCAATTGTTTTGGGGTGATTCATATGTACGAAAATGATTTCAAGGTTTAAACGATGATTTCAAAAACAATTAAAACGATTTATACTAAACTAATAACGATTTCGATAATGTGAACGAACTCGTTGGTTGTAGTTACATAACGAATGACATTCATTAATTTTGGCCGAACCGACCAGTATTAGGTTATGGTACCATAGGATCTGACAAATCCCGTTATTGCACTGCACCCATGGTTATGTGTGGGGGTTGTGGGTAACGACTGAATCTGTGATTGTTAACTTACCCTTTGGAGGTTTGTTAATGCGAGAAGCGAGAAACGAGGTAGTCGAGTCACGAAGGTTTGAATGTTATTAGCGAGACGACCATAAATAGTTTTCACAATTTAAAACGAGGATGATTTAAATGATTTAAACGAGTTAACGATTTGGAAACGATTTGAACAAGATAAATGAATTGGATAAATTATTGGTAGATACACCGCTGGTACTTCTTATATATAAGTGTTTTCAACATATTACATACCGTGATGTTATTTAGGTCACTTGGGTAAACGATTTTGAAATGATGTCACACAACGATGTTTTCTAAAAGATATGAACCATACGAGTTTTATTAACGAGTTTTTACGAGATGATTTACGAATTGGTTTACTAAACGAAATGTTTTGGAGTTAAGAATCATGGCTATGAATTTTTATAAACTATAACCATCTTGATTTGAGTTGGTTAGCTCTGTTGCAATACACTTTTCAAAACGAGGTTTGTATTTTGACTCTTGTAGTCTAATAAAGTACTGCAACATGTAAACGAAGCCATGATTCTGATACTCTTGTAAAACCTATGTACTCGCCAGCATTTCTTTACTGACTTTGTTTTTACATATGTTTCAGGTATTGTTGCTTGATTGATTTCTAGGATGCATGCGTCACATAGGATCTGGACAAGGCCTTAGTGACAAAATAACTATGATAGTCGATATGAAACTTGTTTGTTATGTGTTAAGACAATGTAAATGTTTAATATTATCAATAAAACAAAACTCTTTTTGTATCCATGGTTATGAAACAAAAATTCTGTTACAACACTCCCGGACGTTTCCGCCACGATTTGTTGTTTTACGTGGTAAGGATGTGACAGAAAAGTTGGTATCAGAGCCAATGGTTATAGGGAATTAGGTTATTAGTAATGCTTTGACCTAGACTATAACTTTCTAGGACCCCAACGCAAGTTTTCTGCGTTTAGATTTTTAAAAACAAAATCGTCACCTACCCTTAGGTGATAACCACAACGAGAACACAAATTTTAAATCTGCTTCGAAAATTAATCATCCGTTCTAGGATGATTGATTACTAGGTTTTGAACCCTTTCAGTTTGACTCATATTTGGCTTGGTGCCTTTTGAATTTTCAAAATCTCGTCAAAGTTTGTGTCTAAATAATGTGAACACGTGCAAACTGGAAGAGTGAATGCCTGTACCCTGAGTTTTCTGTCTAAGGCTAGAGTGTTCGTACAAATCCACATAATCGGACCAGTCACTCTTACCTGGGAACTCTTGGGGTGAGTATTCACTTATAGGCGAGCATGTCTTCGTGATACGTTATTTTAACCCATTTACTTTGATTAGTCACCGCGTGTCGTTCGTTTGTTCGAGGTAACGAACAAATGATCGCCTTCCTTGTGTTTTGTCAAAATTTTCAATACCTCTTTTGTTTTTCCTAATTATCAACCTCACTCGTTTCTCATATTTCCTTGTTAGACAATGCCTCCTCGAAGTGATGCTCAATCTTTTACTACTAAAGAAGTCGCAGCCCTTGTCTCTCAGCAAATGGCTGCTGTGCTTCCAGGTGTTGTGACCCAAATCCACGAGTTATACAACAACAATAATAATAACAATGCACAATGTAATTTCAAGAATTTCAATTCTGCTAAACCGCTAAAGTTTTCTGGGTTGCAAGGAGAAACTGCGCTCCTGCAGTGGTTTGAGAGTATCGAGAGCACATTCAGACATGTGCAGTGTCCGAATCCGTGTAAGGTTGAATTTGCATCAAGCGTGTTTGAGAAGCGAGCTCTTACCTGGTGGAACGGTATTATGCGTGATAGGGGTGCCGAAGTGGCATTAGCACAAACATGGGAAGAGCTTTGAGCTCTCATGATGAAAGAGTTTTGTCCCCGTCACGAAATTCGAGCTTTGGAACGAGAGTTTGACGATTTAAAGCAAGATGGGGGTGAACACTGTGCGTATACGGATCGTTTTGAGGAACTAAGTCTTTTGTGTCCTACTATGGTTACCCCGTTGGAGAAAGCGATAGAGAGGTATATCGATGGTTTACCTGATTCCATATAGGATATTGTGACTGGCATTAATCCTACTACTGTTCGTCACGCGATCGAGTTATCTGCTACCCTGACTGAGTCTCAAGTCAGGAAGGGTAAACTTACCCGCAAGGGTGATAAGAAGAAGTCGACCGATTCTGTCAAGGAAAAGGGTAAGGGTAAGAAAGGTGAGTCGTCGAAGAAGTAAAAAAAGCGAAAGGGTGCTCAGAATTTTGCTGTTACAGCACAGACTGCTCAGAACCCGCAGAACCCACCAGCTCAACCGTCTGCAAAGAAGGTGTATGCTGGTACCGCACCTCATTGTGCTCGCTGCAACGGTCATCATGTTGCACAACAAGCTTGCAAGCAATGCACAACGTGTGGTAAACTTGGGCATTTGGCCAGTATTTGTCGTTTGGGACAAAATCAGGTTGCCCAGGTTCAAGCTCCGGTTCAGGGGAATGCTGCAAGATTCCCACCGGGTTCCTGTTTCAATTGTGGAGAGTTTGGACACTTCAGCAAAAATTGTCCGAGGTTGGTGAACGCGAATGCTAATGCGAACCCGAATGCGAATGTCAACGCAAATGCGAATCCCGCTCGTGGACGAGCATTCAATTTGAATGCAAACGAAGCGAGGGCTGACAACAAGGTGGTTAATGGTACGTTTCTTGTTAACAATCGACCTGCGTCTATTCTTTTTGATTCTGGTGCCGACAGAAGTTTTGTTTCATTGTCATTTGAGCGTTTGCTTGCGATACCTAGAACTAAATTGAGGAAACCCTTATCTGTCGAAGTTGCTTCTGGTAAACCTCTTGTTCTCGATTCTGTTATTCGTGATTGTCAGTTAAACCTTGATAACCATCTTTTTTCAATTTACCTCACGCCAATGCAACTTGGGAGTTTCGACATTATTATTGGGATGGATTGGTTGACCAAACACCATGCTGGGGTGGTTTGTTTCGATAAGATCGTTCGTATTCCTCTTTCGTCTACTGAAGTTTTAGAAGTTCGTGGCGAGAAACCTTCAGGTGGATTGAAGCTTATGTCGTGTATGGAACCCCAAAGGTATTTATGAAAAGGATATGTTGCTTTTCTAGCACATGTCACCGAGGAGAAAAGCAAGAGTAAGAGTTTCCAGGATATTCCGATTGTTCGGGATTATCCAGAGGTGTTTCCTGATGAACTGCCTGGTTTGCATCCAGTTCGTCAAGTCGAATTTCATATTGACCTTGTACCCAATGCCAACCCGATTGCAAAAGCACCTTATCGTCTTGCACCGTCTGAGATGCAAGAGTTATCAAAACAGCTTCAAGAGTTATCTGATAAAGGATTCATTCGTCCAAGCTTTTCACCATGGGGCGCTCCTGTCCTTTTCGTGAAAAAGAAAGATGGATCTTTTCGAATGTGTATCGATTATTGTGAGCTTAACAAGCTTACCATCAAGAATCGATATCCCCTACCTCGAATTGATGATCTCTTTGATCAGCTGCAAGGTGCTACCTGTTTTTCCAAGATCGATCTGCATTCTGGGTATCATCAACTTCGTGTTCTCGAAGAAGATATTCCCAAAACTGCTTTCCGCACAAGATATGGGCATTACGAGTTTACTGTCATGCCTTTTGGTTTGACAAATGCCCCAGCTATCTTCATGGACTTAATGAATAGGGTCTATAAACCTTATTTAGACAAGTTCATCATTGTGTTCATCAATGATATTCTCATTTATTCAAAGTCTCGAGCCGAGCACGAGCAACACCTTCGCTTAACATTGGAACTCCTGAAGAAAGAACAACTTTTTGCTAAATTCTCCAAGTGTGAATTCTGGCTTGAAGAAGTTCAATTCTTGGGTCATATAGTCAATGAGCAGGGTATTCACGTGGATCCATCCAAGATTGCTGCTATTAAGGACTGGAATACACCGACGACACCTACAGAGATTCGATCTTTTCTTGGTCTAGCTAGTTATTATCGACGTTTCATTTCAAATTTCTCGAAGATTGCGGTTCCACTCACTGCTTTGACTCAGAAGAATAAGCCTTTTGAGTGGGGACCTAAGCAAGAAGAAGCGTTCAAAACGCTGAAACAGAAGCTATGTAATGCTCCTATTCTATCTCTGCCCGATGGAAACGATGATTTCATTGTCTATTGTGACGCGTCGAATCTAGGACTTGGTTACGTTCTTATGCAACGAGGTAAAGTCATAGCTTATGCATCTAGACAGCTGAAAATTCATGAGAAGAACTATACGACTCATGATCTTGAGTTAGGAGCTGTGGTTTTCGCGCTTAAAATCTGGAGACACTACCTCTATGGCACGAAGTGTGTGGTTTTCACAGACCACAAGAGTCTCCAGCATATTCTTAATCAGAAGGAGCTGAACATGAGGCAACGACGTTGGGTTGAGCTCTTAAGTGATTACGATTGCGAGATTCGCTACCATCCTGGTAAGGCAAATGTCGTAGCTGATGTGCTTAGTCGAAAGGAGCGAGTCAGGCTTCATTCTGTTCAAACTCTATCTGATCTACAGACTCGTGTTCTTCAAGCTCAGCAATTTTGTGTTTCACAAAATTTGATAGGTAAGGAATTACCACGTCAACTTGAGCTTAAACTCGAAGCAAAGGACGATGGGTTGCTCTATTTCAAGGATCGATTGTGGATTCCGAAACAAGATGATCTTCGCACCTTGGTAATGGACGAATCTCATAAGTCTCGATATTCTATCCATCCTCGTGATGATAAAATGTACAAGGATCTTCGTACCCAGTGTTGGTGGCCTGGTATGAAAAAGGATGTTGCCTTGTATGTATCGAAATGCCTAACGTGTCTCAAAGTCAAGGCTGAACATCAACGACCTTCTGGCTTGCTTGTACAACCAGAGATACCGGTTTGGAAGTGGGAGAACATTGCGATGGATCTCATCACTAAAGTAGCGCGTACATCTAAAGGTCACGATGTGATTTGGGTTATTATCGATCGATGAACGAAATCAGCTCATTTCATTCCTATTCGCGAGGATCTATCTGCTGATAAACTTGCAAAGATTTATGTTGATGAGATTGTATCACGACATGGTGTTCCCTTGGATATCATTTCTGACCGTGATGCTCGATTTTCATCTCATTTCTGGAAGACCATGCAATCTGCTATGGGAACCCAACTGAATCTAAGCACTGCTTATCATCCCCAAACAGATGGACAATCTGAGAGAACGATTCAAACTTTGGAGGATATGCTTAGAGCATGCGTGATAGACTTTGGTGGTAATTGGGATTCTCATCTTCCATTGATCGAGTTCTCTTACAACAATAGTCATCATGCTAGTATTAATATGGCACCATTCGAAGCTCTCTACGGTCGAAAATGCCGTTCACCTGTCTGTTGGAATGAGATCGGTGAAGCTCAGCTTACTGGACCTGAGCTCATTCTGGAAACAACAGACAAAATCAAGAAAATTCGCGATAATCTTGTGACAGCTCGAAGCCGTTAAAAGAGTTATGCGGATATGCGATGCAAGCCCTTAGAATTTCAAGTCAGAGACCATGTCCTACTCAAGGTTTCACCTTGGAAGGGAGTCGTGATATTTGGAAAGAAAGGAAAACTTACACCTCGATATGTGGGACCATTTAAGATTGTGGAAAGAATTGGGAAGGTTGCCTATCGACTAGAGCTACCTCCAGAGATTGGAAATATTCATCCGACTTTTCACGTGTCCAATTTGCGAAAGTGTTTAGCTGATGCTGATCTTCACATTCCTCTCGACGAGATCCGAATTGATGAAACGATGCACTTTGTCGAGAAACCCGTGGAGATAGTGGACCGTGCTTTCAAACAGTTGAAGAACAAACGAATTCGATTGGTAAAAGTTCACTGGGAATCCAAACATGGCCCAGAGTTTACTTGGGAATGTGAGGACCAGTTGAAGACGAAATATCCGCATTTGTTTTCACAAGTTTCCTCTAAATAAAATTTCGGGACGAAATTTCCTGAAGTAGGGGAGACTGTGACAACTGTGTTCTATAATCGATGTACAATGTAAAACAATGATGATTATTAATAAAATAATGTGTTTTGGTGTTATTATATGTGTTTTGGTGTTTTTATGTGTGTACTTGTGTTTGGTGATTTTTCAATTCGATTCAATCCCGATTTCAAGCTTTAAATCGCTCTCTGGAAGGTTATACGCGCACCAATGCGTAAATATAACTAGTTTAATGCAATGAACACTCCGGAATAGTGAAATAGGCTTAACATATCTTAAATAACCTCCACATAACTTAGAAATAAGTTTTGGATGGTTTGGTGTGTTGAAATCAAGTTCGTTCGATCGTAGGGACTATTTGTGTCAAACTGCGAAACTGTACCGATTTGTATAGTAACGAACATTCTGGAACTTGATCATAAGTTAAACATACCCTAAATAACCTTTACACAACTTAGAAATAGGCTTTGAGGGGTTCGGTATGCTAAAATAAACCTTATTGATCAATAGGGACTAAAAGCGTCAAAAAGTGCATAAGTTTGCATTTTCGCGCATATCTTACGTTCTGAATATATCTGGACATCCAAAAATTTATGTAAGCATTAAAATATTTTATTTTAGTGTTTGGCATAAGAAAATTCCATTCGTCGCTTAATTTGGATCGTTTTTGCGTTCGTTACGACTTCCGTCGTATTTAAGAGAATAACGAAACTGTAAGACCAAACGAGCCGACATCCGAGATATTTTTGAACATGTTTTGAGTTCCCTATACTTTAACTTCATTTTAGAGCCTTTAAATGAGGTTAACGGGGCTTAAACGTGCCAAAAATGAGACGAAATGCAAGATTCTGAAGTACAGGGACCAAATTGCAAATTCTGGAAACTCAGCCCACACGAACCGCCTAAGACTTGCTTGTCTTTTATGCGGGCCGCCTGAGTCACCCAGATCAGCAAAACTGATTTTCCAGCTGTTAACAGTTGTTGAACCTGATTATTCCACTTGCAAATGGTTTTTGCAACACCATGGGCTCATTCGAGGGGCTCTAATGGTTTTGGAAAACAATGGGCCCAAGTGGAGGGCCTAGATCGAAGCTCGTTTCCCGATAAACGATCCTAATGGTTGTAGATTTCCTATAAATACCCCCCCACTTCACTTCATTCTCACAAAAATATGATCTAAGATGCTCTAAGTTGGGGCCTTTGCTTCATACCTGAGCTACTTGGATCAAGATTTGCTTGCGGGGACCCTTTGTAAGTATTCCTACGTTTTTTTCATTCGTTTTTATCGTAAAAGTCAAACTGTGTTTGACTTTCTGTATTAACCAGTTTATGGTCAATGCGAAGTTCGTTTGAACTTCATAACGTGAGCGTAATCACGATGGTTATAGTCCCTAGTGACTATACCTGCTGATTACCACGTTATCTAGGCTCAGTGACAAGTCGTAGTTTCGGCCAAAATGCGTTTTCTCGCGTATTTTGTAACCAAACTACTTTTAGGTATCAAAATCGTTTGTTTTGATACCAAACCTGTTTTCTAACTTAACTAAACATGTTTTAGCATGTTTAGCTCGTCACTTTTAGTTTAGTGCTTGTGTAGAGTCGTAAGTCAAGCGGACTAAACACCCGCTTAGACTTTCGAACACGACCCGTTTGGTCGATCATTAGGACCCGACCAAACATGCTTAGTGACCATAGTTGTATAGGGAATAACCTTCCGAGGTTATACCTTATGGTCAGTTAGGTTTAATTAGTTGTATGATAGGTAGTTTATATGCCTTAGGTAAATGACCAAAATGCCATTTTCATGCGTAATTGGTAATTAAGCATATGTAACCTAAACTTTTGTCATGTAACAGATTATGTAACATTTTTAAACATGTTTTGGCATATAATAATTGTCATAGAACTAGTTAGACGTCTCGAACGCGCATTTGCGCGCACGACGCGTTAAAGTAGCGTAAGCTACCTTAATGGGTCGCGATGGGTCGAAAGCACTTAGGTTAGGTTTCGATTTAGGATGTAGGCTTTGTTAGACCATATCACATGAGTTCCAACACTCATTTGGTTTACAAGACCTCATTCTATCTGATCTTCCGATTTAGGCGTCTATTGTTTCACAATTTAAAACGAGGATGATTTAAACGGTTTAAACGAGTTAACGATTTAGAAACGATTTGAACAAGATAAACGAATTGGATAAACGATTGGTTTTTGGTTAAGTGTTTAGATAACGGGATAGGTGTAATGTGGGAAAGCATGGTAGATACGCCGCTGGTACTTCTTATATATAAGTGTTTTAAACATATTACATACCGTGACGTTATTTAGTTCACTTGGGTAAACGATTTTGAAACGATGTCACACAACGATGTTTTCTAAAAGATATGAACCATACGAGTTTTATTAACGAGTTTTTACGAGATGATTTACGAATTGGTTTACTAAACGAAATGTTTTGGAGTTAAGAATCATGGCTACGAATTTTTATAAACTATAACCATCTTGATTTGAGTTGGTTAGCTATGTTGCAATACACTTTTCAAAACGAGGTTTGTATTTTGACTCTTGTAGTCTAATAAAGTACTGCAACATGTAAATGAAGCCATGATTCCGATACTCTTATAAAACCTATGTACTCGCCAGCATTTCTTTGCTGACTTTGTTTTTACATATGTTTCAGGTATTGTTGCTTGATTGATTTCTAGGATGCATGCGTCACATAGGATCTGGACACATACCTTTGGCTGAGTTCTACAGCGGCAGTTACCATTCTAGTATTCAGAGAGCTCTGTTTGAGGTATTGCATGGACGGTGTCACCAACCTCTTTATTGGATTAAGGTGGTTGACAACGCAATCGCAGGTCCACGACTTGTACTTGAAACTCTTGGGAAGATTGCTTGGATCAGAAATCGTCTGGCGGCAACGAGTGACCGTCAGGAAAGCTGATAGGCTTAGGAAACACAGGAAGATCGTTGTAAGCCATCGTATCATGTTGAAAGTCTCACCCTGGGAGGGTGTGGTACGCTTGGGAAGCGTTGCGAGCTTAACCTACATCACTTTGAGCCATACAACACTCTGGGAAGAATAGATAACGTGACTTACAAACTCGGGATACCCAACGAATTGGTTAACGTGCACAATGCCATTTAAGTCTCGAATTTAAGGCAGTGTTTATCCGATGGAACGTTTGTGATTTCTTTGTTATTTAAACGCAATGATCAAAGGAAGCTTTGGTGTCCTCAACTTATTTAAATGGTGGAATCAACTTCTGACATCATTGGCGAATTTCGGGACGAAATTCCCTTTCAAGTTGGGGATGATGTGGCACCCGACTGACTTCGCGATCCTGTTTCTACAATTTGGTTTACGTTGTGTCTGCGTAGTTATCTGGATGATTAGTGATTGTGTGTAATGCTTGATTATTATGTGTGTAGTGTTGCATATAGTTTAATGAAGGTAAAGATGAAACGTTAAGTGATGAATTAAGTTATGTTGGCTCGATCTCAATATCCATAGGATAGGGTGCACATACATGTAGCATTGGTGAATAAATCATATGTCATAGCTTCTTGGTTAACACATGGAAATTAGATATTAAATGGTTAATGGAATTGGATATGCATATGTTAAACTTCTGTTATCAGTAATGGGTACGGGATAGGCATCATTGTGTTGGGTTAGTTTGTGTAAACATGAAACAAGGTTATAATATGGTAAAAAGGAATGCTTAGGGTTTTTGAAAATCATGAAAACCACTATTAAATTGGTATCAAAGATGAAACGATTGGGCCAAGGGAAGTGAGATCCAATAAAATTCGGGCCCTCACTTGATGTTGTTATGTAGTGGGCCGCTCACTAAACAGAATTATATCAGGCCCAATCGCATAAACCAACAGTCCACTCGCAGTTGAGTTTGGGCCTTTTATACAAACTGGATTATTGCTTTGAACTAGGCCGCACAACCGGGTGGGCCTAGGGTGCAACTGGGCCGTGAACTCAGCTTCAGCCGCGCAGGGTGCGGGCTGGCTTTGTTTGGGCCAGGGGTTTGAGTTTGGGCTTTACATATTAAGGCCGATTAGGATGACCTACCAAACACTTAAGTTACTTAGTAACCATTTGGGTCGTGTTCACGTGTGAGTGGCAAATTAGTTGTGAACTGTTTAAGTGAAACAAGCATTTATGGAGCTAACTTGCAATGTGAATGTGTGTCGGTATTGATACTTGCTACAACTTGTGTGATAGTACGAACTATGCTTGTTATGACATACGTGATGATTATATGTTTGGTAGTTTATTGCTTGAGCAATACGTGTGACTAGATACGTGAATTGTGAATTCATGAAACTGACTGTCTCTGGTAACCACGATAGGATTTGATTGATAAACTGTTTAACGAGCGTTTAATCTAACCGAGCAAACCAAAGGTGAGTTCATTTCTCTTGAGCATGCGTCCCGGTGGTTGGGACAGTCATTGGGCATCCCTGAGAGGGATGGGTTTGGGTAAATCAATTGGGTATTCCTGAGAGGAATACGTCTTGTGGTAAATCTGGAATGTTGGATAATATACTCGTCCTATCACCTTTAAAGTCCCTCCGTGTTGTTTGGTTACCTGAGAGGTAACAAGGTATTAGTTAGTAGCGTTACTTAGGTTTGGCACCCTCACCCCGTACCGGAGAGGACGGGTGTGAACTAATGACCTAGTCATGACCAATGCTTTGATAGGAGCATTGGAGAAAGGGCAATGTAAATCAGGAGCCGTCTTGTATTCGGGATATTATCAACATTAAATTCAATGGATTAACTAAACACTTGGTAATCAACGTTTTCGTAAAACTATGAACTCACCAGCGTTGTCTGATACACTTGTTGCATGCTCGCAGGTCGTTAGATGTCTTGAAATTGGAACTTGCTGTCTGGAGTAGCTGGAGTGGTCATGGGTCGACTGGAGGGATTCATATGATTGAATTATTTAAATTATACATTGGTTTTGAAACAGTTAACTCTGGTTTACTATTTGCTTCTGCTGAACATGTTGGTTTTTATTTAAACTTGTTGATGGTATTTTTCATTAATAATTGAGGATTTTATTTAGAAACTTGTATGGGTTCAAAGTAATTAGTGGCTCGTTGTTGGTACGTCACACGCCTAACAGGGACTTTCCCTAGGTGGTATTTTGGGGGTGTGACAGTTTGGTATCAGAGCCACTGGTTATAGTGAACTTGGTTTTAAAACGTTTTTATAAAACCAGACTATAACCGAACAGATCCGAAATCGACCATGACACTCAGCTCCAGATTGCAAGGGTCGTCTTTCTCACTTGTTGCGTACATTACATGGCTAGAACACATTTGTTTATGACATAGCATACGGACACACACTTGTCACTATAGTATGATTACATGAATTGCTTGCTTACATTACGATGCATTTGTAGTATGTCATAGTCTTGGGATTTCTTGGATCTTATCATTTTGATAACCTCTGTTTGGCACTCGAGTTTGGGGAACCATTCGACATGAGTTAGGAGGAACTGAGATGAGCATGCAAATCACAATATTATTGTGGGTGCACACATAATAATAATGTGGGGTGCATGCGAGTCCCAATGAGGCTTAACAAGTGAAAAAGGGGTTCCGTTCCGTAATTTGATTGATGTGAAACACAACAGTCCATAGGAGCTGTAGCAGTGATTGTCTCCTACTCGAACACGATCTTTTCACTTCTCACTGCATCCTTTCGAATCTCGATGCTATCGAGTATTACCTGAACACCTATCTGAATGCCTAGCGAACTGTGTAAAATGTTAGGTGCTTGTACGAACATCCCCGAGTTGGATGTTGCAACGACAATGATTGGTCTATATCTTTCTCACCTTTCTTCGTTTGCTGGAACTTAACGTGTTGACGTCTTAAATCCCGAAGTGCGATCACTTCTGCAACACTATCGCAACATACCGTGTATTACTCAGTCAACTTGCAAGAACGATGGACAAGAGGGTAAACGTAGTACTTTACTCGCTTCAGCATTTGAACGACCCTAGTTACCGGCAACGAACATCAACGATTTGACTCCAATCGAATCCTTAACCCTAGTCAGCGACTTATGGGAGTCAACTTTTAAGAATTAATCGGGACATAAATGATGACAATTAACTATGGTGTGGAATGTGTAACTACTAGCACAATGAGTAGCGCCTTAGAACGTGGCACGGAATGTGAAAAGATGGACTCTGTTGGTGGAAGATTATAGGGCTTCGTTTCAAGCAACGACATTAGAGGCAACAGTCTCGACAACATCAAGGTACTCGTAATCGTAGCCTACCGTATGGAAACAAAGTTGACTTTGACAAGGATTGACTGTTATTAAGTCAAATGACAACAACCAAGGGAGCAATGACAGTGTTGGGAACCCACGTGACTGTAACAACACTGGTAGTGGTGCATGTGGAAGGGCATTTAGGATTGGCGTGGGCGACGCCATGATAGTAGCAGCGTGGTAGCTCATGTGGGTAGCAAATCGCTTCATCTCGGTTCAGCTTAACCCTGATGCTTCTCGAAACCGAACCTGTTGTAGAACCGGGCAATGGAAAGTCAATTGAAACCTCATATGTTCGTTGGGATACGAACTCAACCTTGTGGGACAAGTGTTCAGCATCGACTTCCTTCTACTACCCTTGACAGTTTTGATGCAGTAGTTAGTGTGGATTGGTTATCTAGAGATCGCGCAGATGTACCCAGTGAGGAGGAAATTTCATGTGGAGAACCGTTATCAGTTCTAAAGCGTCAGCGTTGTGCAAAGTCTAGCGCCATTTTAGCTATGAAGGCCAGAAGCTTCTACGGAGGGATTACTCCGCTATATAGCAACCGTTACCGATGCTAGGGCTAAGGAAAAAGAGGATCGAGGATCCACCAATTGCTCATGATTCCTTTCGGTGTGCTACCCAAGGAACTTTCAGGTTTACTTCCGCAACTGTTAGGTGAAATCTCAGTCTGATCTCACGTCAGAAGCAGCCCCGACTACAGGTACTCTTACCGTCTTGCGCTAGGAGGGTTGCAAGCGCTGTCTAATCAACTGCAAGAACTGTTGAACAGGAGTTTTGTCGGGACAAGATTTTCGCTTTGGGGAGCCCCAGTTATATCCGTAAGATAAGCCTTATTGTTGGACATGGGTACTGATTATCCAGAACTCAACAAGGTGGCAGTCAAGAACCATTTACCTCGACCATGTATTGACGACCTGTTGACCAGTTACGAGGGTCAAGCTCCCACTCGAGGGTTGGCTAACGAACGAACTATCATCAGAGGGAAGTCCAAGGGGAGAATGCTCTTAGAACATCATATCGAACGCAATGCGGCCATTGCGACTTTATACACCATGATCATCAAGTTAATCAACACACCAGCAGCTTCATGGACCACAAGAATCGACCGTGTTTGTTGATGACGTTTTGAATCATTACCATGAGAAAGGAACAACATGGGCAGCATATGTATCCTATTTTAGCGCTCCTGTGGGAGGAGCCATTACGTGTGAAGTCTTGTTAAATGTCACATCTAAATTCTAGAGACACATTTTGGTTGTATAAACACCGAAGTGGGAATACACGTGGGTCTCGCTAAGGTCCATTTTGTTAGAAACTGATCAACACCAAAGATCCCTTCGAGGATACGGCAATTTCTTGGTCACACTAGATACTATCGCAGATTCATCACAGGATTTTTCGAAGATCGCGCAGCTCTAACCTCTTTAGCACAGCAGGGTGCTGTGTATTCGTGGGAGACAAAACAGGAGAACGACTATTCAGTTTTCGAATTCCAACTCTGCAATGCACTGAGCATCGCTTCTATCCAAATCAGAGTCCCAGTAACACACCCATTGCAACACGAGAGGGTGATGACTTACGTGATGGAGTTACGAAGAGGAACTGCACGACACACAATCTGCGGTGGAAACCATGGTCTTTGGATTTAAGATGAAGGCATTACTTGGACGGTACCGAATGCACTACTTAGACCGATCACAAGGGCCTCCCGTATACCTGGGTTTCGAAAGAGCTAAATCAATTAATGGCATCGCTGGATGGAACTTTTGGATGATTACGACTGTGAAACTTGAATGAGCACGAGTTTTGCAGCTCACTATCGACTCTAACCTACCTGATCAGACTCGCTCTGTTCAAACTGGAGAACTGAAGGAAGAAGATTTTCAAGTTGAATCCATGCGGGGCATGGAGAAGCAACCTTTGACAGATCGGATGATATTCACCACCTCAAGGAGCGAATGGGGATCTAATTATACAGCAACTTTTGGGAACTTGTATTGAGCAAGCATACCGGCTTCGATATTCTAACCGTCTGGGTTTTGACGAGAGATATTGGGATCTATAAATCTTGCACTAGTGATCGGGCATGAAGGCCCACCTGGCAATGTTTGTGACTAATGTTTGACTTGTGGGAGAGTCAAGGTGAGTATCAGCAACGTTTTGGGAACAGACTACCACGGATTTTGTCACTGGACTACCTGGAACTCAGAACGGAAATAACTTCATTTGGGTGCTCGTTGATTATTGCATGTAATCGGTACACTTTCTCGCAAACAAGGAAGATTGTCAAGTCTTCGCATCCTCTAAATAACTAATTGCGAAGGGCGGTTTTAGGCACGAGGTGCCAACTTCTGTTACCTCTGATTTTGATCTATACCTGTTTACGTTAGACATTACACAACACTCTTGGTTCCCGTTTGGACATGAGCATTACTTATCACCATAGGGCAAATGGTCGGAGTAAATGAAACCCCCCTGACACTCAAAGACATACTGCGAGCATGTGTGGGATTGACTTGGTGAAAATTGGAAGGACACATACCTTTGGCTGAGTTCTACAGCGGCAGTTACCATTCTAGTATTCAGAGAGCTCTGTTTGAGGTATTGCATGGACGGTGTCACCAACCTCTTTATTGGATTAAGGTGGTTGACAACGCAATCGCAGGTCCACGACTTGTACTTGAAACTCTTGGGAAGATTGCTTGGATCGAAAATCGTCTGGCGGCAACGAGTGACCGTCAGGAAAGCTGATAGGATTAGGAAACACAGGAAGATCGCTGTAAGCCATCGTATCATGTTGAAAGTCTCACCCTGGGAGGGTGTGGTACGCTTGGGAAGCATTGCGAGCTTAACCTACATCACTTTGAGCCATACAACACTCTGGGAAGAATAGATAACATGACTTACAAACTCGGGATACCCGACAAATTGGGTAACGTGCACAATGCCATTTAAGTCTCGAATTTAAGGCAATGTTTGTCCGAAGGAACGTTTGTGATTTCTTTGTTATTTAAACGCAATGATCAAAGGAAGCTTTGGTGTCCTCAACTTATTTAAATGGTGGAATCAACTTCTGACATCATTGGCGAATTTCGGGACGAAATTCCCTTTCAACTTGGGGATGATGTGGCACCCGACTGACTTCACGATCCTGTTTCTACAATTTGGTTTATGTTGTGTCTGCGTAGTTATCTGGATGATTAGTGATTGTGTGTAATGCTTGATTATTATGTGTGTAGTGTTGCATATAGTTTAATTTGAGTTTCTATCGCTTCACTCTTCTGTGCTTACTTGTTAAATTTTGTGACGAAATTTCTTTCAAGTTGGGGATAATGTGACAACCCGAACTCTCATGGTTAGCGTCTTTCAGTCTGGTAATCCTGATTTCTCATTATTCCTCTTTCATGTTTTTTGCTATGTTAAACCTGTTAAATGTAAACGCAGTTGAGTGTGTAATTGAATCTGTTATTAGTGTTAAGTTGTCGAGATGGGCCGCACATACTTTGGGCTGCACACACATACACTTTTGTTACTCATAATATATTTCGGCCCACACTAGTGTCAAACCCGAATCACACAAGCCCAAGCCATTACATGTGTTAATTGACTTACTCTTGGCCCACATTACTTGGAGTCTAGCCGAGCCCACATCTGAGCCCAAATACACACTGTGACAACCGTCACTTTTCCGTACATCCATACACTCAATGAACAGTAATTTGTGCTTAAATGACTGTGCATGATCTGGTTTACCAAACAAATAAAATTTTGAATTCCATGCAAGTGAATACATGCACGTGTTATACTACAAGAATTACTTTATGATAGCGTTGCGTCAAATATATTAGTAAACTCATCGGTAAGACACCTCGTGTCAACAATACTACAGAAAGCAGTCAGACAATAGAATTGGATCCTAGGTGTAGGTCCAGTGACAAAAGTATATTAAAAACCCAAGAACATATACAAGGGTTTACATATAGACCTTCCAAAAGCTAAAATACGCACTAAAAAGCACCCGAAACTCACTTTAAGTGCAGAATTTTATTAAATTCAGCTATGAATCAGCATTTAACGTATAAATATCATGCAGAAATTTTGATTTATCATCCAGAATACTTCCCTGAGTGTCGGGAATTGAAAGTGTTACAAAAGAATACTTGAACGACACTAAACGGTGCATTTTAGCACTTAAACGAACCGGTATGTAACCGAACAACCGGACATTACCCGGAACACCAAAATATTGCTAGAAGCAATGTTTTTATTTTTCTGAGCTAGTTAGGGTCCCCGAATTACCTAACACACTATATATTTAATAACACTCATAAGGCTCTAACTAAACACTTGTTACTTAACTAGATCACTAACTAGATTAGTAACTTGGAATTGAAATGCAACTAATACCCCCCCCCCCCTAAATGACGGTTCCAACATGGAGCCCCACATGGGGATTTCTTCTATTTATTTATTGGATCTTTTTGGAAGAATAAGGAACACTTTAACCTAAGGATAATAGGATGGTGGAGGATTTCTTTATAAACCACAAGGACTTAACATAACTCATCACCATCAACACACCATAACCCTTTCTTCTCTCCTCCATGGCTATGGCCTCAACACCCCACCACATCACCTCCATTTTCAACCATCCTTCATGCATTCCATGGTGATCTAGAGGTGAAAGGAACTAAGTTAGGAAGCTTGGAGCTCTCGGAAGTGAAAGGAGCTCTCTCATTTTCTTTTATCCACCACATTTACACTCTTGAACTCCCCTAGCCTTGTGCTAGTGGTAAGCACTTAGATCCTTGCATTTTACTTGTTATTTAAGTGGTTATTGATGATTAATGGTTAAAAAGATAGAACTCTAAAGAACCATAAACTAGATTCAAACATAAAGCTTTACATGAACATTTACATGATGAAATGTTGTAGTAGGATGTTGTAGTGAACATGATGTTGATTACTTGATGATTTGCTGGTTAATGTTGATGTTTGATGTTGTTGTGACCACTAAACATGTTAACGGAATCAATCAAACACGAGCTAGAAAGACTAAAAGCTTAAAACAGCTTCTATCCAAGCTTTTACAGCCAACTTCAGTTGGCTGTAACAGGACCCTAATAAAACGAAAAATGTATTTTCTAAAGTCTAGATTTATGTATTATGAAATACGGTTCTAATGGCACTGGAATCTTAATTTTTGGACTTCGTTTACTATTTTTAAAGTGTCATTTTGTAACAGCAGCTAGAGCTGCATTTTGGCTGCTGAAAATATGCGTTTTGTTTTCTGTCATAACTTGAACTCTGTATAGAGTTAGATCATGATATTTGTACTGTAGATGACCACCGATGTATTTGTAACTCTCTCACTGGAATTTCGTAAATCGGACTGTCAATGAATTTTAAATAAATTATTTCGTGGACTGCGGTCAGAAAAAGGATAAATCTGATTTCAGTCAGGAAATGAATTTTTATAAAATATTGGTAATGAATTTGCTCCCGACATTTTTACTCAATAATTTTTGGATCGTTTAAGATATTCTGTAAAAATTTGGGAATTTTTGGAATAAGTTAACTATTTTATTAAAATCCCCGAAAACAGCCCAGTTTTGTATATTAAAACTGAAATGGAGAAATTAATGTATATTGTTGGTGATTGTTGTTGAAATTGATTGTTGATGATGTTTTAAAAGAAAATAAACACATGTTTTGAAAACATGGGAAACCTCCATTTTTAGGGGAAACTCTGCCAAAATTTTTATAAATTTTGACACTTAGAAAAATATAAGTTTTAAGGAACTTATTCCCTAAAAATGTGTCTAAAAACATTTGCCAAGGTTTCCCTAATTTTTGTATTAAGAAATGATGATTTCTTCAAAAATAAAATTGATACTAAGTATGTATATTTTTGAGAAAAATATATATATTATTTGATCACCAAATTTTGTGCTAAGTATATGAAGTATGTGCTATACTTGATAGTGTATTAGGACTTGAAAATACACTAGGTGCTCTTAAGAAGTAAAAATACAAAAATATACATACAACATACTTAGACAAAATACATAATTCGGGTTCAAAGTGCAAAATACAAGAAACTTATAATTATTTTCGAGAAAATAATATAAGTAAGACACTTAGTTAAAAATATAAGTTATTTTTAACACAAGAATACATACACAAGAAATAGTGACTGTACTTGTGCGATACAAGTCTAGTGACTAACGTTAATAAACACGTTTAGGTCACGACGCTAGATAAGCAAATCCGGTGAAGTTTACGACGCAGGAACGCAAAGTTGTGAGTTCATGCTCCCCCTTTTCTCTTAACCGTTTTCAGTTTTATAACTCTCGGGGGTGAAATACATGTACAAATATTACTATGTTTACAAATGGTATGATAATAAGAAGCACACTTGGTGAGAACGAGTACCGAGTGTGATGCGATATAAGAATACAAGAAGCGCACTTGGTGAGAACGAGAACCAAGTATGATGCGTTATGAGAAATGATACGAGAAATCGTGTCACGAATAGGGTACATAAGCACCATTAATCAACAATATACCTAGACTGCAGAACAAAAGGTTAGATCTAACGGGTGTCGGGCAGCCACACTCTCGGTGAGGACGAGTCCGAGTAGTGCTTTTGTGTCTCAGAATATGCCAAATAGAAAAATGCCTAAGGTTTGGTGACTTCCTATGTCGTGTCACATGTTAATGGCTTTGCAACCCATTAACAATCCTGATACATACAATAATACTTTATTTACATAAGATTCATACCATAATAAAACTTGATTTAAACTTGAGTACGTGGTGTACACAAGTAAACGTGAATAATACATGAGTACGTGGTGTACTCATGAATACTTGAATTATATATGAAAACTTGATTTTTACATGACACAAACTACGTTTTCATACATGGTATGCAAACGCATGAACTCGCTCAACTTTATGTTGATGTTTTACAAAATTACATGTATTTCAGGTGACAGGATGGATCTTGGGCGCAAGTGTCGTAACTAGAAGTAGACTACAAGCATAGATGTCATCCACTTTTGTCAAATTGTAACCTAGATGAAGGTTGTGTTTTAAAACTTAAGTAATTAAGTGTTTGCAATAATCAAAATTTTCTGAATGGATGAACATCGTTTTAATCATGTAGTTGTTTATTATGATTGAATGCAGTGATAACAAGCTAGTCACACATCATACGCTTCCGCAAAAGACAGGGTGTGACAGTTTGGTATCAGAGCTTCGATTGTAGTGAACTAGGATTCTTTCTCGAGTCTAGACTACAATCACTAGAGTTCTCTCATGAAAACATTTTTACCAAAAAGGTTTTCATTGCATTCACGAAAGCGCCAAGATCCACGAGTCAAACACTTTTCAAAGAAAAGACACATTAGTAGGGAATACCCTCAAGATAAGGTGCCAATTAAGGCATAGTCTACACGAGTTAGACTTGCCAAAGACAAAATGACCCCCAAAAACGAGAGTTATACATGATATGATACATTAAATTGTTGATTATGCTAAGTAGCATATGTGTTATTGATATATCTACATATAAAATAAGTGTACGGAATGATTATTGACGTGAATAAGATACTTTCGACTCTGACTCCTATTACTGGACGTGACTTGCATGATGAAGCTACCGACCTCGCGTCCTTTGCAAAGCTCATGGCTGGGAGTGATTACCTGACAAGATTCTGAGCTTGCTTCCATAGGGGATGGCTGTTCTTCCCTCTCGATTGTGAAGATGCCAGACTACGGTAATGATGACGAGGCAGAGGCGGCAACCTTGAACGAATTCTTAATCATCGGGACGAGATCCCTGCGGCTTATGTGAAGCAAGATTGACGACATACTTGACCAGAAAAGGAAGATGAAGCATTCATCACGAAGGTGCCCCTCCAACTACTAGGAATTCTCTCTATTCCTATTCCATCTAATCATCATGCCTATACGCGCGTAACGATAACAAATGTTAGCGCATGGACCACCGCAATGGTCCTTTCTATGATAGAGGTATAAGGACAGTAGTGTCCCCTCCTTGATTGATCATCTACTTGGACGAGAGAAAATTTGGGGTAACTGTGCAAGACAATTTATTATTACAGGGGCCCACGTAATAACGACTTGTAGTGCACAGAAATCCTGGTGGACTCTGCGGGCCGAGCTAATGAAAATCACACAAAATTAATCTATAGGTGTCCTCACCTTCATCTGGTAGAACAATACATAGATCAGTGCTTTAACAAGTTAGAAAGTAGGAACCCTGTCATAGCCTACTTCGTGACTGACACTTCTACCTGCATACGAGGCGTTTGAGAAAAACGACATTTAAGCAAGTGAAGAGGAATGCCATTCAGAAAGAATTAGAGACGATACACTCTCTATCACCTCTGCACGAACAATCCCATCTAAGGGAAAATATACACACCAGTAAAGCCAAAACCAATGTAGCAGGAAATAACTAAAACTTGAATGACCGAGACGATGTAGCCTCGAGTTCATCTTATTACAAATAATAAGCCAAGTTGGCAAGCCTATGTGAAGGCTCAGTAACTGTTTCCTCGCTCATACATTGATGGCTTATGGTGCTATGTATCTCATAGACAATTGGAATGTTGTCTAACCTACTTCATGCCATGTTGAAGAGAATGTCGCCCAGACGCGACACACACACCAGTACGTTACCAAGAACAGAAGCCAAGCTGCAAGAACGCATCTCACAGGCAATTGCACGACATGAACCCCTCCGTTCTAAGCACAGCGATGGCACTACTGGAAATAACCCTCCAACTGGCTGCACCTATAAACAATTCCTGGACTGCAAACCATGGAACTTTGACAGAACAGGAGGCGCCGTTGCATTTGTTCGTTGGACAGAAAAGACTGACTCAGTTCTAAGAATGAGTAACTGTTCACCACAACAGAGTGTTACCTATATCTCAGGGTTATTCCTAGATGGCGCACTCTCCTGGCGGAACCTTCAGGTTCAGACCCTTGGTACAGATGCTGCTTATGCACTGAGCTGGGACGAGCTCAAAAGAAATGATGGAGAAGAAATACTGTTCTAGGGCTGAAATCCAGAAGCTTGAGGTGGAGTTCTGGAATTTGAAAATGGACGGACCGAAGATTCCTGAATACGTCCAGCGATTTCACGACTTATCTAGGGTCGTCCCCTACTTAGTCAAACCGGAATTTAAATGGATTGAACGATTCATTTGGGGACTTGCACCTCAAATTAGGAGCCTGGTTACTACCTCAAGGCCTCCAACTATCGCAGAGGCTATCGATTTAAGCGTTATGCTTACTGAAGAAGCGCTACGTGCGGGAAAATTTTCAGAATCTGAGGATAACAAGAAAGAGACTCATGTGGAGTCGTCAAGCAGCAAGAAGGGGAAGTCCTCAAACCTAAGGATGAGCACCCAAGTCAGCTATGGAAGCTCTAAAGCAAACAAAAGAAAGAAAGCGAACCCACCGCCTGGAAGGAAAACTGTTGGAGCCACAAATAAGGCTGGTGATAAGATTTACTCGGGAACTAAGCCGA
Organism: Helianthus tuberosus; assembly: GCA_030545235.1. Taxonomy (NCBI): domain Eukaryota; kingdom Viridiplantae; phylum Streptophyta; class Magnoliopsida; order Asterales; family Asteraceae; genus Helianthus; species Helianthus tuberosus. Next base: position 986,017 of record JARYGA010022949.1, read on the forward strand.
GGTGCGAGGAATGCACTTTTCACCATAAAGGTCGATGTCTGAGGCCTAAGTGCAGGAAAATGTGGAAAAGAAGGACACAGCAAGGATGCCTGTTGGGCAAGGGACCCAGATGGAAGAGATAAGAAAATACCAGGTTGCTACAAATGTGGTAAAGCAGGGCACGTTAGGAAAGATTGCCCTAGGAAGAAGCAAACAAGAAAGGGTTTTCACGATCGAAACTCGTGAAGCACGCCAGGATCCAGAAGCGGTTACGGGTACGTTCCCTATTAACCAACCTAATGCATCTACTTTTAATTAATACTGGCACCAACTTTAACCTTGCATGCTTAGAACATAAGAAACTGCTTGGCCTAGTTTCGAGTAAAATAGACGTTCCGTATTCTTTAAAGATGGGCATATAGAAGGCTAGTTTAAACAGTCAAAGCGATTAAGGATTGTATCTAGGGACTCAGAAGGCCGGAACCTTCTGTTACCATTGACTCACGAAGTCATAATATGATAGTCAGCATGGATCGGAAAATCCAAGTATACAGCTGAAGTCATAATATGATAGTCAGCATGGATCGGAAAATCCAAGTATACAGCTGAAGTCGTTCGATATGAGAAAATCAGACGCATCCCTCTTGCGAATGATGAAACCCAACTTTCCTGCAATAGGTGCAAGGATGCTAGACCCCACAAGGCGGCAGATCTACGACATCCCTCATTGGTCGAAGAGGCATAGAAACGCCTCCGAGTAGACTGCAGAGCCTGAGAACATCCCCGTGACGGAAGAAGTTCCAGTAGCCTTTTCGGAAGACTTGCCAGGAACGCCCCTCTGTAGCGACGAGAGGAGTTTGGGATAAATCGCGTGCCAGGAGTAGCACCAGGGCCGAATGACGCCTTACCGACTAGCTTCGTCCGCGAAGCATGAGCCTCCGATATAACTGTAAGAGCTGCTAGACAGAGGAAATTAAGGATATGATGCCCTTAGTTAAGGACATAAGGAGAAAGTTGATAGACTCCACTCTGCATAAATTCCAGAGAATTAAGAACCAGAATCCTTTGCCAAGGACTGATGACATGAACAGACAAATCGTAAGATCCTAGTTGCCACTCAAGGATCAACTTGAGGACAGGATGTCCTCAACTCTGAATACAAGAAGAAAATATCCCTGAAATGACTTTTAGGACTCACTTCGAGCATTACGAGTTCCTTGTCGTATCATTTGGCTTAACACATGTGTCGACAATATTCATGGACCTCATGAAACGAACGTGTAAGCCATACCTGGATAGATCATGATTGTACTCATTGACTACATTCTTATATGGCCAACGACCAAGGAAGGTCGCGAGCAACCAGCTGCAATTTACCTTGCAACTCTTAGAGAAAAGAACAATTATGTGCTATGATGACGAAAAACGAATTTCGAATTCGCAAAGTGAGAACTTTCAGATCCATGATGGATAAGAACGAAATTCATGCCAACCCTGCAACCAAGAGCTAAGGAGCTAGAGTTACAATTATGTGACGCTTCTCGACAAAGTCTCGATTGTACGTCGATGCAACGAGACCACAACATTGCATACGCGGCACATTGATTAAAAGGTCATGAGAAGAAACCTTGATCTAAATACAGTAATTGCGCGCCGCAAACTTGACGTCATTACCTGAAAGAAAACGTTGCACGATCTTTATTGATCACAAGGGTTGCAGCACACCGTTGATCGTAAGAACTTGATTATGAACTGAGCTGCTGAACGATGCAGACTGTATGAACACAATACGTGCTTGTGTGATAAACTTTGATAAAAAGTCGGAACACTCACTTGCCCTTAGTGGAGTTTTCCTACAACAGTACTTATCACACCACCGTTTAAACCGCTTCGTGTGAAGCTCTAGACGAAACATAATAACTTGATCCCCGTCGTGTTGATCAGGGACCGGGAATAAACAATCTACTGACCCGCGTTGGTTCGGGAAAATCTAGAGGTAAGGTCATTCAGATATGTGATCATATCGAGACAGCCCGCTGAATACAGAAAGATTGCGCCGATGAGCGGCAGAAGTCGTAAAAATTTGAGACAAGAAGTATGACTAAAATGAGGGCCTCACCTAGAGAAGGCGTAGTGTGATTTGGAAAACGAAAGGGTTGAATCCCCGGTGTAGGGATCAGAACCATTGTTCACAAGATGAAACTCCCAGAAAAAGATCAGTAGTGATCGCGACACATTCATGTGTCTAGTCTATAGAGGAGTCTGACTCAAGGAACAGTCGTAGTTCCCACAAATAAGATTCACGTCAACGAAAAACGACAAAAATTACTATAGAAACCTGTTGAGGTTTTGGACCAAGAGTCTGTAATACTATAGAAACCTGTTGAGGTTTTGGACCAAGAGTCCACAATACTATAGAAACCTGTTGAGGTTTTGGACCAAGAGTCCGCAATACTATAGAAACCTGTTGAGGTTTTGGACCAAGAGTCCGCAATACTATAGAAACCTGTTGAGGTTTTGGACCCAGAGTCCGCAATACTATAGAAACCTGTTGAGGTTATGGACCGGGAGTCCACAAGATACAGAAGAGACATGATTGATCTACTTGAGTATGATAGAATTCATGACATGACCCAGAGATCACATGGGAACATAAGGACAAATCATGAATCTAAGTGACCATATTTGTTTCACAACTCCCCTGCGACCGATGGCATCGCTTGAATTTCGGGACGAAATTCTTTTAACGGGGGGAGACTGTGACAACCGTCACTTTTCCGTACATTCCGTACACTCAATGAACAGTAATTTGTGCTTAAATGACTGTGCATGATCTGGTTTACCAGACAAATAAAATTTTGAATTCCATGCAAGTGAATTCATGCACGTGTTATACTAAAAGAATTACTTTATGATAGCGTTGCGTCAAATATATTAGTAAACTCACCGGTAAGACACCTCATATCAACAATACTGCAGAAAGCAGTCAGACAATAGAATTGGAGCCTAGGTGTAGGTCCAGTGACAAAAGTATATTAAAAACCCAAGAACATATACAAGGGTTTACATATAGACCTTCCGAAAGCTAAAATACGCACTAAAAAGCACCCGAAACGCACTTTAAGTGCAGAATTTTATTAAATTCAGCTATGAATCAGCATTTAACGTATAATTATCATGCAGAAATTTTGATTTATCATCCAGAATACTTCCCTGAGTGTCGGGAATTGAAAGTGTTACAAAAGAATACTTGAACGACACTAAACGGTGCATTTTAGCACTTAAACGAACCGGTATGTAACCGAACAACCGGACATTACCCGGAACACCAAAATATGGCTAGAAGCAATGTTTTTATTTTTCTAAGCTAGTTAGGGTCCCCGAATAACCTAACACACTATATATTTAATAACACTCATAAGGCTCTAACTAAACACTTGTTACTTAACTAGATCACTAACTAGATTAGTAACTTGGAATTGAAATGCAACTAATACCCCCCCCCCTAAATGACGGTTCCAACATGGAGCCCCACATGGGGATTTCTTCTATTTATTTATTGGATCTTGTTGGAAGAATAAGGAACACTTTAACCTAAGGATAATAGGATGGTGGAGGATTTTTTAATAAACCACAAGGACTTAACATAACTCATCACCATCAACACACCATAACCCTTTCTTCTCTGCTCCATGGCTACGGCCTCAACACCCCACCACATCACCTCCATTTTCAACCATCCTTCATGCATTCCATGGTGATCTAGAGGTGAAAGGAACTAAGTTAGGAAGCTTGGAGCTCTCGGAAGTGGAAGGACCTCTCTCATTTTCTTTTATCCACCACATTTACACTCTTGAACTCCCCTAGCCTTGTGCTAGTGGTAAGCACTTAGATCCTTGCATTTTACTTGTTATTTAAGTGGTTAATGATGATTAATGGTTAAAAAGATAGAACTCGAAAGAACCGTAAACTAGATTCAAACATAAAGCTTTACATGAACATTTACATGATGAAATGTTGTAGTAGGATGTTGTAGTGAACATGATGTTGATTACTTGATGATTTGCTGGTTAATGTTGATGTTTGATGTTGTTGTGATCACTAAACATGTTAACGGAATCAATCAAACACGAGCTAGAAAGACTAAAAGCTGAAAACAGCTTCTGTCCGAGCTTTTACAGCCAACTTCAGTTGGCTGTAGCAGGACCCTAATGAAACGAAAAATGCATTTTATGAAGTCTATATTTATGAATTATGAAATACGGTTCTAATGGCACTGGAATCATAATTTTTGGACTTCGTTTACTATTTTTAAAGTGTCGTTTTGTAACAGCAGCTAGAGCTGCATTTTGACTGCTGAAAATATGCGTTTTGTTTTTTGTCATAACATGAACTCTGTATAGAGTTAGATCATGATATTTGTACTGTAGATGAACACCGATGTATTTGTAACTCTCTCACTGGAATTTCGTAAATCGGACTGTCGATGAATTTTTAATAAATTATTTCGTGGACTGCGGTCAGAAAAAGGATAAATCTGATTTCAGTCCGGAATATGAATTTTTATAAAATATTGGTAATGAATTTGCTCCCGAGATTTTTACACAATAATTTTTGGATCGTTTAAGACATTCTGTAAAAATTTGGGAATTTTTGGATCAGGTGACAGGATGGATCTTGGGCGCAAGTGTCGTAACTAGAAGTAGACTACAAGCATAGATGTCATCCACTTTTGTCAAATTGTAACCTAGATGAAGGTTGTGTTTTAAAACTTAAGTAATTAAGTGTTTGCAATAATCAAAATTTTCCGAATGGATGAACATTGTTTTAATCATGTAGTTGTTTATTATGATTGAATGCAGTGATAACAAGCTAGTCACACATCATACGCTTCCGCAAAAGACAGGGTGTGACACACACGCACCAATTATATAGAGTTGTGCATGTTGTTATGGTAATCCCAAAAATTCACTCAAGGCACCTAACCCTAATATTTTCCCAATAATCCTGGACGTAGTGGCAGCCCCCCTTCTCTCTCGTAACCCTCTCCTCTGCATATAATCCTCCGGTTGGTATATCTCCTCACCATACAATTTATATTAGTTTGTTGTATTGAGTTTTGTATAAAATGTGAATATGTGGGTGCGTAGACTAAGCATGATCTTGGAATTGGTTCGTAAATTGTATTGAACGATATTTTGGTAACATGTTTGGTACTTGACTTATATGATAATGGGATTTCTAAGTGGTTAATTATTATCGATTAATAATGTAAATGCATGGTGAGAAATATGGGGAAGTTATTGGCCTGATTGTGATGAAGGTAAAGATGAAACGTTAAGTGATGAATTAAGTTATGTTGGCTCGATCTCAATATCCATAGGATAGGGTGCACATACATGTAGCATTGGTGAATAAATCATATGTCATAGCTTCTTGGTTAACACATGGAAATTAGATATTAAATGGTTAATGGAATTGGATATGCATATGTGTTAAACTTTTGTTATCAGTAATAGGTACGGGATAGGCATCATTGTGTTGGGTTAGTTTCTGTAAACATGAAACAAGGTTATAATATCGTAAAAAGGAATGCTTAGGATTTTTGCAAATCATGAAAACCACTATTAAATTGGTATCAAAGATGAAACGGTTGGGCCAAGGGTAGTGAGATCCAATAAAAGTCGGGCCCTCACTTGATGTTGTTATGTAGTGGGCCGCTCACTAAACAGAATTATATCAGGCCCAATCGCATAAACCAACAGTCCACTCGCAGTTGAGTTTGGGCCTTTTATACAAACTGGATTATTGCTTTGAACCAGGCCACACAACCGGGTGGGCCTAGGGTGCAACTGGGCCGTGAACTCAGCTTCAGCCGCGCAGGGTGCGGGCTTGCTTTGTTTGGCCCAGGGGTTTGAGTTTGGGCTTTACATATTAAGGCTGGTTAGGATGACCTGCCAAACACTTAAGTTACTTAGTAACCGTTTGGGTCGTGTTCACGTGTGAGTGGCAAATTAGTTGCGAACTGTTTAAGTGAAACAAGCATTTATGGAGCTAACTTGCAATGTGAATGTGTGTCAGTATTGATACTTGCTACAACTTGTGTGATAGTACGAACTATGCTTGTTATGACATACGTGATGATTACATGTTTGGTAGTTTATTGCTTGAGCAATACGTGTGACTAGATACGTGAATTGTGAATTCATGAAACTGACTGTCTCTGGTAACCATGATAGGATTTGATTGATCAACTGTTTAACGAGCGTTTAATCTAACCGAGCAAACCAAAGGTGAGTTCATTTCTCTTGAGCATGCGTCCCGGTGGTTGGGACAGTCATTGGGCATCCCTGAGAGGGATGGGTTTGGGTAAATCAATTGGGTATTCCTGAGAGGAATACGTCTTGTGGTAAATCTGGAATGTTGGATAATATACTCGTCCTATCACCTTTAAAGTCCCTCCGTGTTGTTTGGTTACCTGAGAGGTAACAAGGTATTAGTTAGTAGCGCTACTTAGGTTTGGCACCCTCACCCCGTACCGGAGAGGACGGGTGTGAACTAATGACCTAGTCATGACCAATGCTTTGATAGGAGCATTGGAGAAAGGGCAATGTAAATCAGGAGCCGTCTTGTATTCGGGATATTATCAACATTAAATTCAATGGATTAACTAAACACTTGGTAATCAACGTTTTCGTAAAACTATGAACTCACCAGCGTTGTCTGATACACTTGTTGCATGCTCGCAGGTCGTTAGATGTCTTGGAATTGGAACTTGTTGTCTTGAGTAGCTGGAGTGGTCAAGGGTCGACTGGAGGGATTCATGTGATTGAATTATTTAAATTATACATTGGTTTTGAAACAGTTAACTCTGGTTTACTATTTGCTTCCGCTGAACATGTTGGTTTTCATTTAAACTTGTTGATGGTATTTTTCATTAATAATTGAGGATTTTATTTAGAAACTTGTATGGGTTCAAAGTAATTAGTGGCTCGTTATTGGTACGTCACACGCCTAACAGGGACTTTCCCTAGGTGGTATTTTGGGGGTGTGACAGTAGACAAACACAAAATTGTGGAGTTACGGTACCGGGCGTTCATAATGATATCGAAGATGACTATTATGGATTTCTTGATGAAGTCATTGAATTGTCATTTATAAGACGTTATCGTATTATATTATTCAAATGCACATGGTTTGATACTGATCGTCGAAGAAAGAACGTGATATTTGAACCTCATTTTATAAGCATAGACACGTCTCGACATGCTTACAAGGAGGATCCTTTCATCTGTGCAAACCAGGCTAAACAAGTGTTTTATATAAATGATCCACTTAAACCAAATTCACAATGGAAAATCATTGAAAGAATTACCCACAGACACTTATGGGATATTCCAGAAGACAAGAATGCAGAAGATTTGTTAGAAGATGTCAACCTTCACCGTAAAGATGTTGAAGAAGAAATTGTTGAAAACGTTGATGTTGATGGCACTATAGATGATTTTATCAAAGACAAGCTAGATGATTCTGATCATAGCATGGAAGATTTTGGTTCAAAGTCAAATCTGGATGATTCAGACACTGATAAACCCAATAATGAAATGGAAAATGATGAGTCAGACGAGATGATGATTGGTAATGTTCAGTATGTAACATTTATAAGAGTTTCAATTATTAAGCTTTACAAATACTAGTTTTATTCTTACTAATATACATGTAAAAGTAGCATTGTTTCACATTATCTAAGCATTTACTATGGATATTATGTTTGCAGGTAAAAGTAGAAGTATCAAGAAAGGAATTACATTGAAGGAAAAAGTAGAAGTATCAAGAAAGGAATTACAGGTAGTATTTAATAAAGTTTTTTTCTACTTTGGCTAGTATGTATTAAAATTTAAGATAACTTAGTATAAATGTTTTCAGAAGGATGAATTTGGAAGAAGCTTATCTTAGAGGCTTGTGCTACTTGGACTTATGAAGGTTATTGATATGTTGTAGTAGGTTGATTTGGATGCTAATGATCTTATTTTGTACTTTTTTGAACTTTGAACTTGTTTTATATTTTGTTAGAATTGATTTGGACATATAATGTATTATGTTAAACGTATAATGCATATGTTTTTAAAATTATTCAATAATACATATGTTCATCGAAGAAAAAGACTCCTTTTTTAACTTTTTAAGTATTGAACCCGGTCCAAAGCTTATACCATATGTCCATATTTGGATCTAATTGGATTGTGTATCAATGTATCATTTCATTTTACGTGTTATATATGGTGTTACGAATGAAACATAATTGAGATTAAAATTCAGTTACCAATAAGATGTCAATATATTAGTGACTGAATATTAGTGATCAATAAAATTGTGCCTTTTTTATTAATTGGGCACTTATTTGGGACTGAATTTCAGTAACCAATAGGTTTCCATCCATTTTTTTGGCAAAAATGTTTGTGACTAAAATTTAGTTTCAAACAAGTGGTCAAAGTATTAGGGACTGATTATCTGTCACAAAGATCATCCGAAAAAAATCAGTCTCTAATACAATTAGTAACTGAGAAATTAGTCTTGATACCATGCATCCGAGACTCATAGATCAGTCCTTCATAATTTAGTCCCTAGGTGTCAATATATTAGTGACTGAATATTAGTGACCAGTAAAATGGCGCCATTTTTATTAATGGGGCAGTTATTTAGGACTGAATTTCAGGAACCAATAAGTTTCCCCCCAAAATTATTAAGGACTGATTATTAGTCACGGACATCAGTCACAAAAAATCAACCTCTAATACAATTAGTAACTAATAAATTAGTCCCAGATACTATGTATTCGAGACTGATAGATCAGTCCCTCATAATTTAGTCCCTAGGTGTTAATATATTAGTGACTGAACATTAGTGACCAATAAAATGGCGCCATTTTTATTAATGGGGGTAATTATTTAGGACTGAATTTCAGTAACCAATAAGTTTCCCTCCAAAAATTATTTTTAGACAAACATATTTATTAATGGGGGCAATTATTTAGGACTGATTATTAGTCACGGATATCAGTCACAAAAAAATCAATATCTAATACAATTAGTAACTAATAAATTAGTCCCAGATACTATGTATCCGAGACTGATAGATTAGTCCCCCATAATTTAGTCCCAAATGGTCATTTTTCTTGTAGTGCAACATAGATCATTATGATTTTAAGCTTTATGTTAGTGATTATGTTCTTGATTCTTTATGTTCTTCATGATTAGTATTTTGTATATACTTTTAACCATCATAACAAGAAGTAAAATGAGATTAGAAGAGTCTTACTACTAGCACAAGGCTAGGGAAGAGATCAAGGTTGAAGATGATGATAAATTAGGTGGTTAAAAGCACTAGAGAGAGGTCCTTCAAGCTTCTATAGCACCAAGCTCCTTATCCTAGCTCCTTACACCTTTGTATCACTAGAGAATTGGATTAACAAGACTTGAAGATGGTGATGATGATGGAGGTGTTCTCGGCCGTGAGTGGAGGAAGAGAGGAGAGAGTTGTGTTGTTGGTGTGATGATGAAAATGAAAGAATGAAGGTCTAGTGGGTTTATAACAAAACTCTCCAACATTGCATAATCCTTTGTATAATACGTTTCAAAAGAATAAGCATAATCTAATAAACAAATCAAATAAAATCAAGGGTGGGCCACACCCTTTGTGACCGTAAGTATGGGGGGTATAGGTTAGCATGTAATGGATAGTTAGGAGAATTAGTTGAAATCTAAGTGTTTAGTTAGTGTTCTAGTTGTTATGTGATTATAAGAGGTCTTATGATGTTCGGGGACCATTACTAGCTTGGAAATGATAAAACAATGCTTCTAGTGAAAATTTGGTGTTTCGGGTAGTGTCCGGTTGTTCGGTTGGTTACCAGTTTGTTAAGATGCTAAACTACGCAGTTTAGTGTGCTTTATGTTACCTTTTGTGACAGTTTTGATTCCTGACACTTAGGAAAGTGTTCTGGACCATTAAACCATAATTCTGCATTATATTTTAGAGTTAAAATGCTGAAAATTGCTGATTTGTTTTGTTTTCTGTAGAATTCTGCAGTTTTAGTGTGTTTCTGGCACTTTCCGGCATCTAAATCATCACTAGGAAGGCAGATTTATGATCCTTACTTTCCTACACACTATACTAGTGTAACTCTTGGTTTCTGGCTCATTCTGTGTTCTAACATTATGTCTGTCTGAGTACTGAACTCCCGTCAGCACTTTTGATTTGTCTGATAACTGTGCTAACTTTGTTTGGTGCACTAATTGAACTATATAGTGTTGCATGTAATAATGGTAAATAATCTTGCAACATGTAATGCACTTGTATGTATATGACAGCATCCAAAAAATTATTCATGTCATTAATTAGATCAGACACAGTCATTAATGCACAAATTACTACTTAACATTGTACGGAATATGTGGAAAATTGCCAGTTGTCACATTTATAGGGTTAAGGTCGGTACACCGAGCTATGGGGTTTGATGGGGGAATTATGGGAATCTCATAAGGGTCAACATCTGGGATTGGAAACTGGTCTTCCTGGTTAGGTTCTAGCATATGTTGGTCTGGGAATAAGGGTAATAGTGGTGGTTCAGCTTTTAGGTTGGAGTCTACTGATGTAGTGGCTCGCATATGGAAATCTGCCAACTGTCTATCTAGTTCTTCTTCCCATGGTGGTCTATTGACTGCTTCCTGAGTTTGGGCATTTACTTCCCTATTGGCTTTTACTATCGCTCTTTGTTGTTGTGATTTCTTCATCCTCTTTCTTCTCTCATGTGCTCCCCTATTAAACCATTCTCTCTTTTTAGAAGTGAAGGGTTCCTTAGACTGTGCCAAAAAAATAAATATTCCTTCCTCAGTATCTGTTGAGTATCCTAAGGGATTTGGTTGAGATGAGTATCCTTCATCTTTTGGTGAACTAGCTAATTGACGATAAGCGTCTGATGTACCTTGCTCACTCATACTGTAAACTAACAAATAGTCAAATAACACAAAACAATAATATACATATTTACACATAATCACATAAATTAGTTCCTAACACAGAATTTAAGTGTCAGCAGAACACTTCATTGGCTTAAACCAGTGGCTGTAGCTCTGATTCCACCTTCTGTAGCAACCCTCGTCCCCTACCCCGGGAGGCGGGCGGCCGCGAGCATGCAGAGCGGGTGGTATCGGTGTTTTATTAATTTGGCCGTGGAAATGAGACATCAGGACCGTAGTTAGGAAATATTTTATCAAAGTTAAAACAGTAAACTTTTTATAACAAATAAATGGGATAAACCCAAGTTTCCATTACAATACAATTTATAGGGATATACCCTAGTTTATTGAAAACAAAACTCTTTTTTATTTAGGTAACTTTTATAGCCACTTTTCCAAGCCTTCAGTACTCTCCAGCTGGCTTCTATTAGCTTCACATTAAGTTACCTAAAACGCGTTTAAAAAGGTTTTATCAGCAAGAAATATTGGCGAGTGCATCCCAGTTTAATCAAAACAGTTTTACAACTTTACAGTATTGAGGGCATCTGCAATTACATTTGTTTATATCTACTCAATTACTCATTTAGTACTGCCGACACCTGACTTTTGGGTCATATTACTCATTGGCTAACTCTTTGTCCAATGGTAACGACTTTCAGTAATGTATACAGCCGGCAGTAATTGTAGAATCACAAATACTCAATTACTATTAAGTGTTTATTTAAAACATTTGAGGTTTTGGTAAAACATTTTGACTCACAAAGTAATTTACAAAAGGGTGGCAAAAAACAGATGTACTCACTTTGTTTACTTAGGTAAAACTAAAGCTTTCTGCTGAATCTCCTGGTTATTATCTACTAAAATTAAACAATGCACACGTGTTAGTAAAATAACCCAAATCATATTAACCGTACAACTTGAGACAGAACTTCAATGACTGAGTTAGGCAGAGCCTTGACATGCATTACGGAGTCCTAGATCAATCGGGTGTAACACGAGACAGAATTCCAACGACTGTGTCAGGAAGAGCCTTGACATGCGTTACGGAGCCCTAGATCGATCGGGTAGGGTAACAAGCAGGGTTATAATACTTACAATGAGGCAGAGCTTTGCTTTATAGGGGTATTATATCCCGAGTATTCTAGCTATTAGAGATTGAGATAGAATATCAGAATTTGAACGAGAATCAAATGAGCTCTCGACTCCTATTTATAGGCTGATCCGAAGGCGGCTCGCGGCCCGTGTAACCCCTTTTAAATGCTCTCTCGGCCCGAGAGAACATGCGTGGCAGTTATAGCTTTGGTCAGTCATTGGCCTAGCTTCGTTGAGTCACCGGACACGTGGTGCAATGCAGTGTCGAGCAAGCAAAGGGGCTCGCGCCCTGCGAAAGACAAAGGGTACCGGGTCGCGGCCTGCGAGACCCTTGTGTCTTTGTTTTTATTTATTTTTTTAAATATTAAGGTATTTAGGGTCGTTTAACGCATATAAAAGGTATAATAAGAACGTTTAGGGTCATGTTAAGGGTTCTAGGAGGGTTGTTATATAGCGTATAAGACTTCTTAGTTGTTTGCGATTAGTTAGCGTTTTAGATTACGAGAGCTGTGCGAGTTATGCGTAATAAGCGGAGAGCAAAAAGCGAGAAATCGATAAAGCGTAAAACTTCACAAATTTAAAACACGTAAACACAATAAAATAGGTGACGCGTAAAATCAGCGATTGTAGGCTAGAAGATAAATAGAGTGCCTTGGGTGTTAGGCATCGACTACCCAAAGTGATTCAACCATTCCCAACGAGTTCGAGCACACACTTTGGCCTAATAGACTATGCTCTCACCGTGATACGGATACCAGCATTCATCCCTCTAGTTACTACGTGACTAGAGTCATTGGAACAGTCGAGACTTTGGTGAGATCTTTTAAAATCAAAGTAGGGAATGGAGTGGGTCATTAAGATGCGGGCTTCACCCCTAACTTAACAACTTCGCTCCTAACTCAATGTAAGAATCTCGTGCTAAGAGTAATACGCGGGGTGAGCGATCTTATCGAGAGTTCTTGGTTTTCACACCTAATCTCGACACAATCACTCGTTGGTGTTATACGATCGTTTTCAAAATGTGTGTATTGTGTTAGCCTTAGGAAAGGGAAAAATGAGTTTTCAGCCTTAGGAAAGGTTCCCTTCGTACGAAGCTGGTGAGTTCGTACGAAGGTGTAATATGAGTTTGTTCCAGAGCATAGCATGTGGGTTCATACGAAGCCTCAAGTGGGTTCGTACGAAGGTGGTTTGTTTGGTACTTAGACTATAGACTAGGTCTGTTTAGCACGACTCGACCTAATTCCCTATAGTTATGGCTCTAATACCAATCTGTCACACCCCAACCGATGGCGGAATCATCGGGGTGCGACACTAAGCGAATCAGATTGCTCAAGAGAATCCATAACAACTAATTTTAATGACAATATTTAACAAGTTCAATATCCCATACTATTAAACAAATATTTCATCAAAAGTCATCACAGAGTTCAAATCTCTCAAACAGAATCGAATCCGACAACTTAGATTTTTATTATGGGTTTCTAGACTTTCTATCCATTTGCAGCAAACAAACCATCAACCTGTCACATACGTTAAAATAAAGTCAAAACAATAATGTAAAGGTGAGTACACAAGTTTAGCATACATATAGCATAAAAGCGTTTACGCATAACCAGGATGTAACACGTAATGGGTGAATCAAGTAACTATCAACAATGATACAAGCTAACCACATGACTACGAGTAGAGTATGCGCGACACGTGTTCACCGAAGTGAACTCGTGAAATAAAGTAAGTGATCCTTAACAACCCCTGAATAAACAGGTGCTGAGTCCAAACTATAGTACTATTGTTGCTAAGGGCGGTAGGGCATGTCATCACTATGTAACATAGCAACAAGTATTCAACTAATCACGTATATCATGCGTGTGCGGTTAGCGTTTGTAAAGCGTTTAAGTGTTGTGTTTTTTATAGAGAACGTATGTAACACCCAAAAGTGCGTTAAGCGTAAAAGAGGTTCGAGTATACTCACAGTGCGTGTCTAGCAAGTAAACACGGTCTGGATTGGATTGAAGGGAGCGCCGGATCAGCCTGCGTACGGGAACCGAAGCATGAGTCTTCCAAGTGTTGACACGTGTCACACCCCAACCGATGGCGGAAACATCGGGGCATGGCACAGAGCGAAACAGATTGTCCAGAAGTTTCCATAACAACTATATTTACCAAATATTTAAAGCAACACGTCCCATACCATGTCATAAATGATAATACAATTATTACATAAAGGATCTAGAAAATTGTTCTGTTCCGACAACTCAGATTTTTATTACAGACAATTGTTTATTGTTGACCTAGGTCTTTCCTAGCCTCGATTTCACAGCACAGAAAGCAAATAAGCATCCTAAGCACCTGTCACATACGTTAAAGTAAAAGTCAATACACATAGTGTAAAGGTGAGCATACAAGTTTGATAATAGCATATAGAGTTCGAAAGCGTTACGCATAACCAGCACGTACACAGAGTGAAATGAGGCATTTTAGTTATCGACATGAACCTATCGATACCAATGACTGCGGGTTGACTGCCCAAGGCAGTTCGTGATACATACTCACCACTGTGAGCCATGTAGGTAATTGTCCTTAACAACCCCCGAGTGAATGGGTGCTGAGTCCAAACTAATAGTACTACCGTTGCTAAGGCAGGTAGACAGCATTCCATGTGTAAACATAACAAACAAGCATTCATTAAGCCACGTATACATGCGATAACGGTTAGCGTTTAAAGTATTGCGTAGTGTGTTCGATGTGATTTTGTATAAGTAACGTATGTAACACCCAAAAGTGCGTAAAGCAAAAAGGGATCGAGTATACTCACAGCGGTTGATGGATTGAAGGGAGCGCTAGAGAGTAGGGCTAGCCTGAACAGATTGATAGCATAACGATAAGCATCGCGTAAAACGGAACAAGTGATAGTTGGGCCGATCAGCAGTTCGATCGGATGGTAGTCCGATCGGACGGCCGAACATGCGAGTGACAGTCCGTTCGGACGGTCGTCCGGTCGGATGACCGTTTGAGTGGATTGTTTCTTCCTTTGAGAAGGATGTGTTTGTGTATGATGGCTTGACTTTTGAAGTTTTTGTTGTAGCATTTTGAAAACATAGAAGTATCCCTACCTTTCATGTCGGTAGGTCGGACGGTCGTTCGATCGGATGACAACCCAATTGGTTGGACACTTTAGCGAGAACAAGTTCACAGCAGGTTGTCACTCGATCGGACGGTGGTTCGATTGGGTGGCATCCCTTGTGCATTGAACATGTTGAAAATTTTTTAAGTGCTGAAGTCTGATCATTACATGGTCAAGTTGCAGCCCGTTCGGATGGTAATCCGATCGGTCAGCTCTTAGCTCAACGTTCATCCTTCGAGGTTTGAAAATAAAGGTTAAGTGTGGGACCAAGGTGTAAGTCGTTCGGATTGGCTGTTCGATCGGACGGCACTCCATCCTGGTCGACATGTTCGTCTTACACTTGGTTGTTTTGATCGTTTGTCGTTTTATCGAGATGTGTTGATATCGTGCCAACCAACAGAACCCCATCTTAAGCTCTAGTGACCCGATTGAACAGGAACCACCCAAGTTCAGTCAGTCCACCGGTTCAAGAATATTGTTCTTGGTTGACCCAGAATCGATAATCTCGTGGATAGAATACGGATCTTGAACCAACACAATCACAATAATGAGTAGTAGGCCGGCACAAGCTTAGATTCTATCGGTTTTGAATGCATTGAGTGTAAAAGAGTTGAAATAAAGTTGAAAAACCATCTTTCAATCCTTTTCGTTGTGAATATGTTTAGATCTATGAAAGATCCTTGTTTGTTTATGTGGAAATGGGTTAGATCCAAGTTGTTCTTGGTGAATTGAGGCCAAAACATGAAGTTCTTCAAGAACACATGATGACGTCATCCTAGAACACCTTGAATCTTGATGATTTCACGGTTAAAAGTTAAGATTCAAAAGATAGAAAGGTGTAGGAGTGCATGTAGATTAAGGAAGTACAAGATCTAGGACGAGATCTTACCGGAGTTGCGAGAAATCGGAGAAAAAGCAAGGTTTAAGCGCTGGTCGGACGTCAGTTGCCAAAAGTAGGAAGAATGAAAGTGACAAGGGGTATTTATAGGGTTACCCAAAGTGGAAAGGAGTGGAGAGGGGCTGGTCGATCGGTTAGACAGCCCGGTCGAACAGGTGTCCGATCGAACGGCTGGTCGATCGGCTGGCCTCCTGATCGATCAGTCGCTTGGTTCGAGTGTTTGACGCAATGAGTTTTGCTGTTTCGATTGCGATTGCGAGTGTTCGATGTGAGAGAGTTTCCTAGTGAAATTACTTTTAATCTCAACTACTATATCAACATACAAGCATCCTTATTTCGTGTTCGTTCAGCATTTGCGATTCGATTGCGATTGAGTTTCGATTGCGTTTCGATTGAGTACCACACATAACATAAATAAACATGCACAAGTAACACATAAGGCGCACACACACGTATAATAGTAACCAAATGCGTATTTTGAGTTACGAGTGCGATTGCGATAGCGATAAAGCCATCAAGCATGCGATAAATAGCGATTACTATGCGATTATTAATAGATACTCCACATAATACAACTAAAGCGATAAGTAAAATAGAGTAATTACAAGTCAAAGAAGTCAAAACAGGAATTGAGCAAGGAGAGACAGATCGCAATTAGCAATCTTGTCTTCCTTTGACTTCAATCTTGACTTTGACTTTGACTTTGACTTTGGAAACACGGGGTGTTACAGCCTCCCCTAGTTGAGGGAATTTCATCCCGAAATTAGGCCGAAGCCGTAACAAACAACTGCGGGTACTTCGCCTTCATGTCGCTTTCGAGTTCCCAAGTGAACTCTGCGCGTCGTTTGTCTTCCCATCGGACTTTCACAATAGGAATGCGCGAGCGTCTGAGCTGCTTGGTTTGGCGATCCATGATTTCGACAGGCTTCTCCATGAAGTGTAGTGTTTCGTTTACTTGGATTTCATCAAGAGGTACAATTAAATCATGCTCAGCTAGGCACTTTCGGAGGTTTGACACATGGAAAGTCGGGTGGACATTACTAAGTTCCTCCGATAGTTCGAGTCTGTAGGCGACTTTTCCGATCCTCTCCAGAATCTTAAAAGGTCCAACATATCGAGGCGCTAGTTTCCCTTTCTTGCCGAATCTGACCACACCCTTCCAAGGTGATACCTTTAGGAGTACGTAGTCGCCAACGTCAAATTCAAGGGGCTTGCGTCGTCTATCGGCGTAACTTTTCTGTCGACTTCGAGCTTTCAACAAATTGTCTCGGATTTGGAGGACTTTGTCAGTCGTTTCTTGCAATAGCTCAGGACCGGTTAATTGCAAGTGACCGATCTCGTGCCATACAATAGGCGATCAACATTTTCTTCCGTATAAAGCCTCGAATGATGCCATTTGAATGCTGGAATGATAACTGTTGTTATACGAGAATTCGACTAACGGCAGGTAAGCATCCCAATTACCACCGAAATCTATAACACACGAACAGAGCATGTCTTCAAGAGTACAGATCGTTCTTTCAGTCTGACCGTCGGTTTGAGGGTGGAATGTGGTACTTAAGTTAAGCGTAGTACCGAGAGCCGCTTGAAACGTTTCCCACAGTCGCGAGGTAAACCGAGCATCACGGTCAAAGATGATGTCGCGAGGCGTCCATTGATTACAAATGATCTCATTGGTGTAGATTTGGGCTAATCGCTCTGCCTTGTAGTCTTCCCGTATTGGAAAAAAGTGAGCAGATTTGGTCAAACGGTCAACAACAACCCAGATGTTGTCATGACCTGATGACGTGTGCGAAAGCTTTGTTATGAAGTCCATGGCTATACTCTCCTATTTCCACATAGGGATCGGCGATTGTTCGAGTAAGCCAGAGGGTCTTTGGTGTTCAGCATTGACCTTTGCACAAGTCAGGCATTTTCCAACGTAGAGAGCAATATCCCTTTTCATGCCTGGCCACCAGTACTTGTAGCGAAGATCCTGGTACATTTTATCGGCACCGGGATGAATAGAATACCGGGATTTATGGGCTTTGTCCATCAATATCTTTCACAAATCGGTCCGTTTAGGGATCCAAATTTGATCCAGATAATGGAATATCCCATTTGGCTTATTCACAAGCTGGGCTCCATCGTGATAGATTCGTTCCTTCTTCAGAGTGCGTTCATTAAAACAAGCATTCTGGGCTTCGCGGATGAGAGTTTCGAGATCGTATTGGGCTTGAGTATTACGAATGCTGAGCAAATAACTCCGTCTACTGAGAGCGTCGGCAACGACATTTGCTTTGCCTGGGTGATAACGAATCTCACAGTCGTAATCGTTGAGAAGTTCTACCCATCGGCGTTGAAGCATATTAAGTTCTTTCTGATCAAAGATGTGTTGTAGGCTCCTATGATCGGTGAAGATTGTACACTTGGTACCATACAGGTAGTGTCGCCAAATCTTTAACGCAAAAACAACTGCGCCTAGCTCGAGATCATGGGTTGTATAGTTCTTCTCGTGGATTTTGAGCTGACGAGATGCGTAAGCTATAACCTTATCTCGCTGCATAAGAACACAACCAAGACCAAGGTTGGAAGCATCACAATAGACAATGAAGTTGTCGTTTTCGTCGGGTAGAGTGAGAACAGGAGCATTGCAAAGCATGTGCTTGAGGGTTTGGAAAGCAGACTCTTGTTCAGTTCCCCAAACAAAAGGCTTGTCTTTATGCATAAGAGCGGTAAGCGGCACAACGATCTTTGAGAATCCTTCGATAAATCGTCGATAATAGCCCGCCAATCCGAGGAAAGAACAGACTTCAGAAGGGTTCTTAGGTGTAATCCAACTCTTGACTGCTTCAATTTTCGCGGGATCGACGTGAATACCTTGCCTATTGATAATGCAACCCAGAAACTGAACCTCCTCCACCCAAAATTCACACTTGGAGAACTTGGCATAGAGTCGATTCCCCTGGAGTAGCTCGAGAACCAAACGTAGATGCTGCGCGTGTTCGGTCTTGTACTTGGAATAGATCAAGACATCGTCGATGAACACGATGACAAAACGGTCGAGATATGGTTTACACACGCGATTCATAAGATCCATGAAAACCGCGAGTGCGTTGGTTAAACCAAAGGGCATAACAACGAATTCATAATGGCCATAACGAGTGTGAAACGCGGTTTTGGGTATATCTTCCTCCTAAATGCGTAGTTGGTGATAGCCTGAGCGTAGATCGATCTTCGAGAAACACGTAGCACCTTGTAGCTGATCAAACAAATCGTCAATGCGAGGCAGGGGATAGCGGTTCTTGATAGTTAACTTATTCAATTCCCGATAGTCGATGCACATCCTGAACGACCCATCCTTCTTTTTGACGAAAAGGACTGGCACGCCCCAAGGAGAGGTGCTCGGGCGAATGAAGCCTTTCTCAAGTAATTCCTGAAGCTGACTCGAGAGTTCACGCATTTCGGACGGTGCGAGTCGGTATGGAGCTTTGGCAACAGGGTTGGCTCCAGGAATGAGGTCGATATGAAAGTTGATATCACGACTTGGCGGGAGTCCTGGGAGATCATTAGGAAAAACGTTGGGAAATTCTTGAACCACTGGAACGTCGTTTACTCCTAGCCTACCTTTCTTTTCCTTCTCCGTTACTACAATGTTGGCCAAGAAAGCTCTGTATTCCTTGTGGAGATACTTGCTAGCTTGGACAAAGACATGAGTTTGAGACCTTTCGAAGCAGTTTCACCATAGACACACAATAAATCACCATTCGCGAGCGAGAATCGAATCATCTTGTCGAAGCACACAACTTCAGCATGGTTTTCGCGAAGAAAGTTCATGCCTATTATGATGTCAAAACTTCCGAGTTGCATCGGAATAAGGTCGATTGGGAAGATGTGATTGTTGAGCTCAAGAGTACAATCACGAAGAACAGAATTAACGGCGACAGTTCTTCCAGTGGCGACTTCAACATCGAACGTCGAGGAGAGATGGGAGCGCTTACGACTAAGGAGCTTCTCGAATTCAAACGACACAAAGCAGTTATCGGCTCCAGTATCAAACAAACTTGAAGCATAAATACCACTCACAAGGAATGTACCATTGACCACGTTGTTGTCAGCCTAGGCTTGGCGCACGTTGATGTTGAAAGTTCTGGCGCGTGCGGCTTGTTGCTGCTGCTGCTGAGGCTATTGCTGCTGCTGCTGGGGCTCCTGTTTCACAACCCTGTTCAGGCACATGTTCGCAAAGTGGTTGGGATCACCACATGGGAAGCAGACTCGGGCGTTGACCGCGGGTGCCTGAGCTGCTTGTTGGCCTTGCGGGGCTGGGAGCAGAGCTTGATGAGCAGTGGCTTGAGCTGGTGCTTGACGGGGACCAGTACGGCAATTAGCAATGAAGTGGCCGTACATGTTGCAGTGAGCGCAGAAACGGCAGGCGAGACCCACCGGGTGATGATAAGAGCAGGTTGGGCAAGCCAGGTGGGGGCCTGTGTATGCACGCTTTGCAGGCGGTGCATAAGTAACTGGTGCTGGTCGGTGGTGAGACTGCTGCTGAGTCGGTACGGCTTAAAGTGGAGCAGCAGTGGTAGTGACAGCACAGTTCTTGTTGCTGGAGCTGCTTTTGTTGTTCTTCTTCTTGCGGCATGAGGACTTTGATGATTGAGTGGCGGCGGTTTCAGCGGTTGGTGCGGTGGTCACTTGATGTAGGTTCTTCGAAGTCTTATCCCAAAAACCAGCTTTTACCCGCTTGTATTGATCTCGGCGGCAAGCAAGTAAGTTTCTTCGATCGTTGCTGTCTTTGCAGCCTGCACAAAATCCGCAACACAGTCAGGTAGAGCTTGGATGTACTTCTTGATTGCCATGTCGGACGTCTTCACTTGATCGGGACAGATGATGCTGAGCTGCTTAAAGCGAGCAGTCAGGGCAGCGTTGTCACATTCCTTCTGCTTAATGTGCCAGAACTCGTCCTCCAGCTTCTAGCACTCATGGGGAGGGCAGAACTCTTCGAGCATAACGTTCTTCAACTCGTCCCATGACAGACCGTAAGCTGCATCATTTTCGCGCTTGTTCCTTTCGGCCGTCCACCAGTCTAGAGCGCGGGACTGGAAGACGCCGATCGCGTTCAGTGTGCGGAGATTATCAGGATATCCGCTCTGTCACAGAGTGACTTCGATCGAGTCAAACCATTGAAACAAAGCCGTAGGGCCTTCTTCTCCGGTGAACTCTTTCGGTCCACATGCCTTGAACTGTTTGAAGCTGAAAGCAGCTTTGGGAGTCTCAGTTCTGGATTCCTCAGACGATTTGCTCATGTTTTCGTACAGTTCACTGACGACTTGGGGTACAAACTTTGCCATTTGCTTAGTGATCATGGCAGCGAGGCGTTTGTCTGCTTGCTTTTGGCGAGCATCACGGGTAGTGCGAGATCCAGATGATGACATTGTCTGCAACAGATATCGCCACAGGACTCAACACAATATAATCGAATCTCACCTCACAATCCTAATACCACTAAAGCTCAGGAACACGCATAATCGTGCAAGCACATAGGCACATAATCACAGATTCACATAAGCACAGAAGCACATAGGCACGTAAGGCACAGAAACACATAAGCACGTAGGGCACAGAAGCACATACGCATGCAATCACAGAGGTAGTCAGAATACAGAAACCTATCATTCAAAGCCTGCGAGCGTTCGAACATAGCGGTCTTGAATAACTTATCGAGTAGTATAGTATAAGCGAATAGTATAGCGGGCAGTATAGCATAAGCGTATATCATAGTATAAGGTCGTCCACACTTTAGCGATTTGTCAGCGCTTTGAGATAGATATGCAATGCGGGTTGTGCGTGTCGATCGAAGTGAAAGAAAAAATTGAATAATTCTCCAAAATTAAACACATAAACAGATACTCATACATACAAACACATAAAATCGACGAATCATCAGAGTCAGCAGTCGAGGGCTCAGAATTGAAACACATAAAAATCGAGAAATAGATCGTCTGCGGCTATTAGACATTGACTATCCAAAGTGATTCGACTATTATCAAGGACTTGTTGTACACATTTTGACTCTTAGGACTGTGCTTTTGCCTCGATTCTTGGGCGTTTGGCACGCATCCCTTTAGTCGTATCGTGACTTCAGGTCGTTAGAGTCCGTCGAGACTTTGGTGAGAGTTTTGTAAAACCAAGTAAAGGTCGGAACAAGTCGTCAAGGTTAGGGTTCCACCCCTGGCTTAACAACTTTTGCTCCTGTTTTTGATAAAATAAAAGAGAACTATGCATCAAAGTATGGATTTCACCCCTATTTCAACGCAATTTCTCATGTTTATAGATTAAAATGTGGGTTGGATCAAGCAATTTAGTCGAGAGTTTGCGGTTTTCACACCTAATCACGACTTGGTCACTTTATCATAATTTGAAAATTCGAGTACAGTGATAGTGCAGCATAGGCAAGAATAGCGAGAAATAGCAGTACGCTCACACATAATCCCTACTGGTCATGCACGAGTCGGTCTGTTGGTTCCTAACTATAGACTGGGTCTCTAAGACATCGACCCGGACTAGGTCGAGTCTTGCCTAATTCCCTATAGTTATGGCTCTGATACCAATCTGTCACACCCCAACCGATGGCGAAAACATCGGCGCATGGCATTGAGCAAAATAGATTGTCCAGAAGTTTCCATAACAACTATATTTACCAAATATTTAAAGCAACACGTCCCATAGTCATAAATGATAATACAATTATTACAGAAAGGATCTAGTCAAATTGTTCTGTTCCGACAACTCAGATTTTTATTACAAACAATTGTTTATTATTGACCTTGGTCTTTCCTAGCCTCGATTTCACAGCACAGAAAGCAAATAAGCATCCTAAGCAACTGTCACATACGTTAAAGTAAAAGTCAATACACATAGTGTAAAGGTGAGCATACAAGTTTGATAATAGCATATAGAGTTCGAAAGCGTTGCGCATAACCAGCACGTACACAGAGTGAAATGAGGCATGTTAGTTATCGACATGAACCTATCGATACCAATGACTGCGGGTTGACTGCCCAAGGCAGTTCGCGATACATACTCACCACTGTGAGCCATGTAGGTAATTGTCCTTAACAACCCCCGAGTGAACGGGTGCTGAGTCCAAACTAATAGTACTACCATTGCTAAGGCAGGTAGACAACATTCCATGTGTAAACATAACAAACAAGCATTCATTAAGTCACGTATACATGCGATAACGGTTAACGTTTAAAGTATTGCGTAGTATGTTCGATGTGATTTTGTATAAGTAACGTATGTAACACCCAAAAGTGCGTAAAACAAAAAGGGATCGAGTATACTCACATCGGTTGATGGATTGAAGGGAGCGCTAGAGAGTAGGGTTAGCCTGAACAGATTGATAGCATAACGATAAGCGTCGCGTAAAACGGAACAAGTGATAGTTGGGTGATCAGCAGTTCAATCGGATGGTAGTCCGATCGGATGGCCGATCATGCGAGTGCCAGTCCGTTCGGACGGTCGTCCGGTCGGATGACCGTTCGAGTGGATTGTTTCTTTCTTTGAGAAGGATGTGTTTGTGTATGATGGCTTGACTTTTGAAGTTTTTGTTGTAGCATTTTGAAAACATAGAAGTATCCCTACCTTTCAGGTCGGTCGGTCGGACGGTCATTCGATCGGATGACAACCCGATTGGTTGGACACTTTAGTGAGAACAAGTTCACAGCAGGTTGTCACTCGATCGGACGGTGGTTCGATCGGGTGGCATCCCTTGTGCATTGAACATGTTGAAAATTGTTTAAGTGCTGAAGTCTGATCATTACATGGTCAAGTTGCAGCCCGTTCGGATTGTAATCCGATTGGTCAGCTCTTAGCTCAATGTTTATCCTTCGAGGTTTGAAAATAAAGGTTAAGTGTGGGACCAAGGTGCAAGTCGTTCGGATTGGCTGTTCAATCGGACAGCAGTCCGATCGGACAGCACTCCGTCCTGGTCGACCTGTTCGTCTTACACTTGGTTGTTTTGATCGTTTGTCGTTTTATCGAGATGTGTTGATATCGTGCCAACCAACAGAACCCCATCCTAAGCTCTAGTAACCCGATTGAACAGGAACCACCCAAGTTCAGTCAGTCCACCGGTTCAAGAAGATTGTTCTTGGTTGACCCGGAATCGATAATCTCATGGATAGAATACGGATCTTGAACCAACACAATCACAATAATGAGTAGTAGGCCGACACAAGCTCCGATTCTATCGGTTTTGAATGCATTGAGTGTAAAAGAGTTGAAAGAAAGTTGAAAAACCATCTTTCAATCCTTTTCGTTGTGAATATGTTTAGATCTATGAAAGATCCTTGTTTGTTTATGTGGAAAACGATTAGATCCAAGTTGTTCTTGGTGGATTGAGGTCAAAACATGAGATTCTTCAAGAACACATGATGTCGTCATCCTAGAACACCTTGAATCTTGATGATTTCACGGTTAAAAGTTAAGATTCAAAAGATAGAAAGGTGTAGGAGTGCGTGTAGATTAAGGAAGTACAATATTTAGGACGAGATCTTACCGGAGTTGTGAGAAATTGGAGAAAAAACAAGGTTTAAGCGCTGGTCGGACGTCAGTTGCCAAAAGTAGGAAGAATGAAAGTGACAAGGGGTATTTATAGGGTTACCCAAAGTGGAAAGGAGTGGAGAGGGGCTGGTCGATCGGTTAGACAACCCGGTCGAATAGTTGTCCGATCGAACGGCTGGTCGATCGAACGGCTGGTCGATCGGCTGGCCTCCTGATCGATCAGTCGCTTAGTTCGAGTGTTTGACGCGGTGAGTTTTGCTATTTTGATTGCGATTGCAAGTGTTCGATGCGAGAGAGTTTCCTAGTCAAATTACTTTTAATCCCAACTACTATATCAACATACAAACATCCTTATTTCGTGTTCGTTCAGCGTTTGCGATTCGATTGCGATTGAGTTTTGATTGCGTTTCGATTAAATACCACACATAACATAAATAAACATGCACAAGTAACACATATGGCGCACACACACGTATAATAGTAACCAAATGCGTATTTCGAGTTGTGAGTGCGATTGCGATAAAGCGATCAAGCATGCGATAAATAGCGATTACTATGCGATTATTAATAGATACTCCACATAATACAGCTAAAGCGATAAGTAAAATAGACTAATTACAAGTCAAAGAAGTCAAAACAGGAAATGAGCAAGGAGAGACAGATCGCAATTAGCAATCTTGTCTTCCTTTGACTTCAATCTTGACTTTGACTTTCGAAACACGGGGTGTTACAACACGGTCGAAATCGGAGTGTCAAGTGAAATTGGATATTTAACAGTCCATTCGGACGGATGGGCTTAGTCCATTCGGTCGGATGATCTTAGTCCATTCGGATGGATGGACATAGTCCATTCGGATGGATGGACATAGTCCATTCGGTCGAATGGGCTTAGTCCATTCGGACAGATGGACATAGTCCATTCGGATGGATGGGCTACCTTGTTGGAATGAAAACAATCTGACGTATAACTGATGTTCTAAAACAGAAAGAAAAATATTTGAAGTGGTAGTAGAGTCTATCCGGACGGATGGACGTGGTCCATTCGGACGGATGGACTGCGTTTGTTGTGAACAAAATTTGTTTAAAGTTTAATTAAAAATGTTTTAATTAATGAAGACGGGTACGATGACGGAATCAAATCAACAGAGAATATCGGGTCAAGTCCATTCGGACGGATGGGCATAGCCCATTTGGCCAAATGTGTTGTTCTCAACGGGAATCCATGTTTGACTCGTTAATCGGACCATCTCCTTGGTGGAAATCGACCCTAGAGCCGGCTCTTCGACAATGAGAGGTGTCGAGAGTCTGACGGGTTTCCGATTCCCCCAATATTGCATAAAAATCAAAGAGGAGTTCATAAATGAGTTGTGAAATGTGATAATCTTTTAGATCTTGATCCAATCTCGATTGAATGATGCTCCACAGCAATTTGCCTAGGCAAAACGAGTGGAAACCATCTTCGAGATATGTAGAATAAGAAAAGTTGAAGTGTGTATGTGTGTGATTATGATAAAAGAAGATGGAGTAGGAGTAGAATGGATATTGAAATTGTGACAACTCGAAATTTAGAACCTTTCGTTGTATCTTGGTGTAACTTGCTTGAACGTTATGTGATTAGTTAACTTGTTGGTTCAATGAATGACCTAAGTGAAATTATGTGATTATGTGTTATGCTTGTATGTATGAGTGTGATTATGTGAACCGAGACACAAGGACACGACTCGAGACCATGCGGTCTCGAGTGAACAGTAACGGTTGGGCCGGATTGGGCCCACCTCTTTAGTCCACTAGTATATAACCATTGTGATTAGCCACACTTGTCATTTTTGGGCAAACAATACACACTCTCCTACACACACATCTCACTCTCTCTCACTAAAACCCTAGCAACACCACCCCCTTACCTTGTGTCGGATCAAGGATAGCAAGCCAAACTCTCGAATTCGCTTGTGTTCTTCACTCGGAAACTTTCGGACAACAAACCTACTCTCCTTCACACACACCTCATCAACTGGTTAGTGTTTTATGATGTTTGTTGTTAGATGTTATGAATGACATGGTTTAACTAGAATAGTTGTACGAATGATGATGTTTTTGTGAATCGGATGTGTATGATGATGTTCTTCGGCTAACATGTCTTGATTTCGGATATATTGCATATTGAGCTAATGATATCTTGTGTCTAAATGTGATTTAAACCATAAATTGTTGATGTTCATGAAATAGGCTTGCATATATGTATTAGATAATGCCATGTTAATCGGATTGTACACTCTTGTGCTAAAGAACCGAATGCTTGTTAAACCGGCTACATGTGTGTGGAAATCGGATTAGTGTAGAGCCGATTTTGAGGTGTTATGTGATGATTTGAAACCATTAGATGAGTATGTTCAAGTGTTTTGATTGTTGTTCATGTTATGTTTGTGATTAATGCTAAAAACCCTAAAATATGGTGAACAAGTTTGAATGATCATGATGAACTACTTGAATGTATGAAGAACAACATGAATATGATATGAAGGTGTCTTGAATATTTGAAAAATACTTGTTTGATCCATTTTAGTAAATTGTTAGACAAGAAAACATGTTTAAATGGATAGTACATAAGGGTGCATGAAATCGGATTTCCATTGGATAGTACACTGTGTAGAATCAGCAGATGTCCAGTCGAGACCTCTAGTTTCGACTCGAGATCAACACCTGACAACTCGAGACTGTAGATTGCGACACAGATTACAAGTCGAGAACCCCTAGTCTCGACTCGAGACCATACCTTATCAGCACACAAACATCATGACTCGAAACCATGCTTGCGAGTCCGGTTGCGACCCGAGACCAATACATGCATGACCCGAGACCACCTCAGTTGCGACTCGAGAACTAGTAGGCTACAACTCGAGACCGCACAGTCTCGACTAGAGACCGCACAGTCTCGACTCGAGACCATATACATGTGTACGCTGTTTGGACTTGCACACTAATATGGGCCTTAGTAGTTGGGCCGCACACTTGGACTTTGGTTGTTACGTGAATGTTACTGTGGAACCTGTTACGAATTGTTGTTGAACTGCCATGTTAGAAATGTATGCCATGATTGTTACTTGTGTACAATACGTGTAGAACATACGTGCCCTACTTGGATACGAACCTGACTTGAATGGTATCTATGTTAGGACGTAGTTGACCACTTACAACTTGATTGATCCTTCTGTGTATCTGCCGAGCAAACCAAGGTGAGTTCACACCCTCTACAAAGAATGGGATTCCCTGGGTTAGGAATGGGGTTAAGGAACGTGGATTCCTCGTCCTCCTTGGGTAGGACAGCATTGGTTCAGGAATGAAATTCCTCGTCCTCATGGACAGATAACTCGTACTAGACCAAAACTCTATCACGAAGTCCCTCCTTTTTATATCGACTTAATCGCCGGGCCAATGGCGAGCGGGTCATTAGTTAGATAGCGCTATTTAGGTCTGACAAACCTCACACCGTGCCGCAGAGGACGGGCGTGAACTAATGGATCTGGGGCACGTCAATGATGATAGACATTGACAGTTTCAGGGCACATAAACATGACTACAGTCAGCAGTCGATATGGTAACGAGTCTAGTGTATACATGGGGTAGCCCCCACGGCCGAAATGCCAGATAACTAACATGGGGTAGCCCCCACGGCTGGATTGCCAGAGTAACCGGGAATAAACATGTCACGCTTTTCAACTATGGGGTAACCCCCACGGCAGGATGCCAGATAAAGGAAACGGTTTTCGAAACAACTTAAACGAACACCCAACTGTGAACTCACTCAACTTGTTGTTGATTCGTTACTACATGCTTTGCAGGTCATTAGGTACTTAGCTGGAGCTTGCATGGAAGAGAGTCGTTGTGGGACATGGACAGCTGTGTGCCATGTTAAAATTTGAAACAACTGAACTTATGTTTTGGTTTCAAACGTTATGCTTCCGCTTGCAACTTAAACTATGTTTTGTTGAACGCCAATTGTATTGGTTGAACTTTTATAATTACTTATTTACTTGTTCAATATGATTGGTGGCTGGATCCTGGTCAGTCACGCCTCCAAGCGGTGGTACTCCGCAGGTGGATTTTGGGGGTGTGACAGATTGGTATCAGAGCCATTGGTTATAGTGAACTTGGTTTTAATAAGGGAAAGGGTTTTATTAAAATCAGACTATAACCTGTACAGTGCTCTACGATCCACAACGACGCTTCACCCCACATGCAAGGCTCGACATTTTAGGTGATATGATCTGTGTATATATTGCCTACTTGTTAGATACATAGTACATTGCTCATGGTATGCTTGGTTAGTATAACTACTGTTACTTGAACACGTGTGTGCTTACTCCCTTCTGTCATCGCATTTTTCACGAACCTCTCTCACACATGTTCTTCTTGGTATGAAGATCATGTCTGGACGCGTTAACATGACCCAAGCCCAGCTGGCGGCTTTGATTAACGAACGAGTTGCTGCAACACTTGCAGCTGCACACGCAGGAGGTATATCCTGCAGTCCCAAACTCATTCTAGGATCTTTAGATCCTACCCTCGTGAACCAACCTTTGTGTTAAACTCTGTCTTTCTTTCACCCACAATAGGTCAACATGCTCAGCCACCTGTGTGCACTTTTAAAACTTTTATGGACTGCCGACCCACTACTTTTAGCGGCACTAAAGGAGCGGTAGGTCTCCTCCACTGGTTTGAGAAGCTCGAGTCAGTCTTCGAAATGTGTGAATGCCCTGAGGCGCGCAGGGTGAAGTATGCTACCGGTACTCTCGAGGGTTTAGCCCTCACATGGTGGAACGCTCAGGTTCAAATGCCGGGGTTGGTTGCTGCCAACGCCACCCCATGGGAAACTTTTAAGGAGATGATCAAGGAGGAATACTGTAGTCGTGATGACATTCATAAGCTGGAAGTCGAGTTCTTCAACCTCAAGATGACGGGGTCAGAAATTGAGGTGTTTACCAAGAGATCGAATGAGCTTGCATTACTGTGTCCTACTATGGTGGACCCTCCAATTAAGCGTATTGAACTCTTTCTTAAGGGCTTAGTGCCAGAAATCCAAAGTCATGTGACTTCACCAAACCTCGCCACCTACCAGCAAGTTGTTCAGTTGGCTCACCGTCTCACTGATCAGGCGGTGGAGCAGAACAGGTTACCAAAACGTCTTAGTGCTACAGCTACCTCTGAAAATCCCAGTGACAACAAACGCAAATGGGATGGAGCTTCAAGTAAAGGTTCAACTTCTGTGCAATCTCAGTCTCAGCAGAGAAAGACTGATGACTACAAGAGCCCCAGTCAGCAATCATCTGGTGGTCAGAGTCATGGTGGGTACAAGGGGAATCACCCCAAGTGCAATCGCTGCAACCAACACCACAGCGGGCCATGCACCAGGGGTAACTGTCATCGATGCAATAAGCCAGGTCACCCTGCAAAGGATTGCAGGAGCTTGTATCCCGCCAATCAGAATCGTCAGCAAGCTCAACAGAATCAAC
Organism: Helianthus tuberosus; assembly: GCA_030545235.1. NCBI lineage: Eukaryota > Viridiplantae > Streptophyta > Magnoliopsida > Asterales > Asteraceae > Helianthus > Helianthus tuberosus. The sequence goes on from JARYGA010022949.1 coordinate 1,016,182, forward strand.
GCCAGCAGCAGCAGCAGCAAGGTGACAACAAAGGGTGCTTTCAGTGCGGAGCTGAGGGCCACTTCAAGAGAGATTGTCCCCAACTGAACAGAAACCAGAACAACAACAACAACAACAACAATAACAACAACCAGGGGAATGGTAACAATGGGAACAACAACGGGGGTTCGTGATTGGCCAAGGTGAAGCAAGGAATGACCCCAATGTTGTGGCGGGTAAGTTCCTTCTCGACGACTTTTATGTTTCAGTATTATTTGATTCGGGTGCCGATACTAGCTACATGTCACTAGAAGTTAGCCGAATGCTTAAGCGTATTCCAACACCTATGAACAACAAGCACACCGTAGAGCTAGCAAATGGTAAGAGTTTAGAGACCACACACATAGTCAAGGGATGTAAACTTGTTCTTGCTAACCAAACCTTCTCCATCGACCTTATTCCTATCGTCTTGGGTAGTTTCGACGTTGTAATTGGGATGGATTGGTTATCCCAACACCGAGCAGAGATTCTTTGCAACGAGAAGATTGTTCGCATTCCTGGTTCCAGTGGTGAACCTCTCATGATTCGTGGCAACAAGAGGAGTGCTGTTGAGAACGTCATCTCTCTCCTTAAAGCCCAGAAGTGCTTGCGAAAGGGCCACACTGCCATTTTGGCTCTCGTAACTGACACCTCGGAGAAAGAGAAGAAGATAGAAGATTTTCCAGTTGTACGCGACTATCCTGAGGTATTTCCTGAGGAATTACCTGGTCTTCCGCCTCATCGCCAAGTCGAGTTTCAGATCGAACTAGCTCCTGGAGCTGCACCTATAGTTCGTGCACCTTATCGTTTAGCTCCATCAGAGTTGGAAGAACTCTCCACGCAACTACAAGAACTCTTGGATAAGGGTTTTATTCGTCCAAGCTCATCGCCCTGGGGAGCTCCAGTGCTATTTGTGAAGAAGAAAGATGGTACCTTCAGAATGTGCATCGACTACCGGGAACTCAACAAGGTGACGGTGAAGAATCGTTATCCCCTACCACGTATCGACGACTTGGTTGACCAACTGCAAGGGTCAAGCTACTATTCAAAGATTGATCTGAGATCGGGATATCACCAGCTGAGAGTCCGAGAAGAGGACGTCTCCAAAACAGCTTTTAGAACACGTTACGGACACTATGAGTTTTTGGTCATGCCTTTTGGGCTGACAAACGCACCTGCGGTTTTCATGGACTTGATGAACCGAGTGTGCAAGCCTTACCTGGACAAGTTCGTTATAGTCTTCATCGACGACATCCTGGTCTATTCTAAGAGTCAGGAGGAACACGAGCAACATTTACGACTTATTTTGGAACTCCTTCGAACAGAACAGCTTTACACCAAGTTCTCGAAATGCGACTTCTGGCTTCGCAAAGTCCATTTCCTAGGCCACGTGGTGAACAAGGATGGGATTCACGTTGATCCATCCAAGGTGGACTCGATTAAGAACTGGCCTGCACCTCGTACACCGAAGGAAATTCGCCAATTCTTGGGTTTGGCAGGTTACTACAGGAGATTCATTAAGGATTTTTCCAAGATTGCACAGCCTCTCACCTCACTAACGCAGAAAGGCGTTGTTTATCGCTGGGGAAATGCACAGGAGTTAGCATTTCAGCATTTAAAGGATAGACTTTGCAGCGCGCCTATCCTTTCCTTTCCAGAGGGCACAGACGACTTTGTGGTTTACTGCGACACATCAATTCAGGGCCTTGGTTGTGTATTGATGCAACGAGATAAAGTTATAGCCTACACCTCACGCCAACTCAAAGTTCATGAAAGAAACTACACTACGCACGACTTAGAGCTGGGAGCTGTTGTTTTTGCACTTAAGTTATGGCGACATTACCCGTACGGTACCAAGTGTGCCATCTACACCGACCACAGGAGCCTCGAGCATATCTTCAAGCAGAAGGAACTGAATATGCGACAACAACGATGGGTCGAGTTACTGAATGACTACGAATGCTCGATCAGGTGTCACCCGGGTAAGGCCAACGTTGTGGCTGACGCCCTCAGTCGAAAGGACACTGCGCCTAAGCGCGTACGAGCTTTGCAACTCACGATCCATTCTAGCCTTCCTTCCCAAATACGAGCTGCTTAGATAGAAGCATTGAAACCAGAAAACGTCAGGGCTGAAGCCCTACGCGGCTCAAGACAACGTTTGGAACAGAAGGAAGACGGTGCTTACTACGTAACAGGACGCATTTGGGTCCCACTCTATGGCAACCTACGAGAGCTTGTGATGGATGAAGCACACAAGTCTCGCTACTCGGTACACCCTGGTTCGGATAAGATGTACCACGATATCAAAACTACGTACTGGTGGCCTAGCATGAAGGCCCACATAGCGACCTATGTCAGCAAGTGTTTGACTTGCGCAAGAGTCAAGTCTGAATATCAGAAACCCTCAGGCCTACTCCAGCAACTAGAGATACCACAATGGAAATAGGAGCAAATTTCCATGGATTTCGTTACTGGCCTGCCTAGATCCCAGCGCGGGAACGATACTATTTGGGTGATCGTGGATCGACTTACAAAATCTGCACACTTCCTGGCTATCAAGGAGACGGATAAATTCTCCACACTTGCAGAAATATACCTCAAGGAAGTTGTTTCGAGGCACGGGGTGCCCACCTCTATTATCTCGGATCGAGATGCACGTTTCACTTCAGAACTGTGGCAAGCAATGCACAAATCCTTTGGCTCACGATTAGACATGAGCACAGCGTATCACCCTCAGACGGACGGATAGTCCGAGCGCACTATCCAAACCTTAGAAGACATGCTTAGAGCGTGTGTAATCGACTTTGGCAACAGCTGGGAAAAGCATCTGCCACTCGTGGAATTCTCGTACAATAACAGCTACCACACCAGCATTAAAGCTGCTCCGTTTGAGGCATTGTACGGACGTAAATGCCGGTCACCTCTTTGTTGGGCAGAGGTGGGGGATAGTCAGATCACTGGTCCAGAACATGTGGTAGACACAACTGAACGAATTGCTCAAATACGACAACGCATGGCGGCAGCTCGTGACCGTCAGAAAACCTACCCCGATAAGGGCAGAAAACCACTAGAGCTCCAGGTTGGGGAGCGGGTACTACTCAAAGTTTCACCCTGGAAGGGTGTAGTTCATTTTGGTAAACGAGGCAAACTTAACCCACGATACGTCAGACCTTTTGAAATCATCGAGAAAATAGGCAGGGTGGCCTACAGACTGAACTTACCAGCAAAACTCGGTGCAGTTCACAACGTTTTCCACGTGTCGAATCTGAAGAAGTGTCTGTCAGATGAGACCCACATAGTTCCTATGAAGGAACTCACTATCGACGAGCAGTTACGATTCGTCGAGGAACCAGTTGAAATCACGGACCGGGATGTTAAGGTCCTCAAAAGCACTAGAATACCTCTCGTTCGAGTTCGTTGGAACTCACGTCGCGGCCCAGAGTTCACCTAGGAGCGTGAAGATCAGATGAAACAAAAGTATCCTCGACTGTTCGCAAACAGTACAACCACTACTGAGGCTGAAGCTACGGAATTTCGGGCAGATCAACGGGGGGTGGATGTGACACCCCAGGAAAACCGGGAACACCATACAACTTAACTAGCTTCCTCAGTGAGTGCTTACCAAATTTTGGGACGAAATTTCTTTCAACTTGGGGATGATGTGACAACTCGAAATTTAGAACCTTTCATTGTATATTGGTGTAACTTGCTTGAACGTTATGTGATTAGTTAACTTGTTGGTTCAACGAATGACCTAAGTGAAATTATGTGATTATGTGTTATGCTTGTATGTATGAGTGTGATTATGTGAACCGAGACACAAGGACACGACTCGAGACCATGCGGTCTCGAGTGAACAGTAACGGTTGGGCCGGATTGGGCCATGCACCTCTTTAGTCCACTAGTATATAACCATTGTGATTAGCCACACTTGTCATTTTTGGGCAAACAATACACACTCTCCTACACACACACTCTCACTCTCTCTCACTAAAACCCTAGCAACACCACCCCCTTACCTTGTGTCGGATCAAGGATAGCAAGCCAAACTCTCGGATTCGCTTGTGTTCTTCACTCAGAAACTTTCGGACAACAAACCTACTCTCCTTCACACACACCTCATCAACCGGTTAGTGTTTTATGATGTTTGTTGTTAGATGTTATGAATGACATGGTTTAACTAGAATAGTTGTACGAATGATGATGTTTTTGTGAATCGGATGTGTATGATGATGTTCTTCGGCTAACATGTCTTGATTTCGGATATATTGCATATTGAGCTAATGATATCTTGTGTCTAAATGTGATTTAAACCATAAATTGTTGATGTTCATGAAATAGGCTTGCATATATGTATTAGATAATGCCATGTTAATCGGATTGTACACTCTTGTGCTAAAGAACCGAATGCTTGTTAAACCGGCTACATGTGTGTGGAAATCGGATTAGTGTAGAGCCGAGTTTGAGGTGTTATGTGATGATTTGAAACCATTAGATGAGTATGTTCAAGTGTTTTGATTGTTGTTCATGTTATGTTTGTGATTAATGCTAAAAACCCTAAAATATGGTGAACAAGTTTGAATGATCATGATGAACTACTTGAATGTATGAAGAACAACATGAATATGATATGAAGGTGTCTTGAATATTTGAAAAATACTTGTTTGATCCATTTTAGTAAATTGTTAGACAAGAAAACATGTTTAAATGGATAGTACATAAGGGTGCATGAAATCGGATTTCCATTGGATAGTACACTGTGTAGAATCAGCAGATGTCCAGTCGAGACCTCTGGTTTCGACTCGAGATCAAAACATGACAACTCGAGACTGTAGATTGCGACACATATTACAAGTCGAGAACCCCTAGTCTCGACTCGAGACCATACCTTATCAGCACACAAACATCATGACTCGAAACCATGCTTGCGAGTCCGGTTGCGACCCGAGACCAATACATGCATGACCCGAGACCACCTCAGTTGCGACTCGAGAACTAGTAGGCTACAACTCGAGACCGCACAGTCTCGACTAGAGACCGCACAGTCTCGACTCGAGACCATATACATGTGTACGCTGTTTGGACTTGCACACTGATATGGGCCTTAGTAGTTGGGCCGCACACTTGGACTTTGGTTGTTACGTGAATGTTACTGTGGAACCTGTTACGAATTGTTGTTGAACTGCCATGTTAGAAATGTGTGCCAGGATTGTTACTTGTGTACAATACGTGTAGAACATACGTGCCCTACTTGGATACGAACTTGACTTGAATGGTATCTATGTTAGGACGTAGTTGACCACTTACAACTTGATTGATCCTTCTGTGTATCTGCCGAGCAAACCAAGGTGAGTTCACACCCTCTACAAAGCATGGGATTCCCTGGGTTGGGAATGGGGTTAAGGAACGTGGATTCCTCGTCCTCCTTGGGTAGGACAGCATTGGTTCAGGAATGAAATTCCTCGTCCTCATGGACAGATAACTCGTACTAGACCAAAACTCTATCATGAAGTTCCTCCTTTTTATATCGACTTAATCGCCGGGCCAATGGCGAGCGGGTCATTAGTTAGATAACGCTATTTAGGTCTGACAAACCTCACACCGTGCCGCAGAGGACGGGCGTGAACTAATGGATCTGGGGCACGTCAATGATGATAGACATTGACAGTTTCAGGGCACATAAACATGACTACAGTCAGCAGTCGATATGGTAACGAGTCTAGTGTATACATGGGGTAGCCCCCACGGCCGAAATGCCAGATAACTAACATGGGGTAGCCCCCACGGCTGGATTGCCAGAGTAACCGGGAATAAACATGTCACGCTTTTCAACTATGGGGTAACCCCCACGGCAGGATGCCAGATAAAGGAAACTGTTTTCGAAACAACTTAAACGAACACCCAACTGTGAACTCACTCAACTTGTTGTTGACTCGTTACTACATGCTTTGCAGGTCATTAGGTACTTAGCTGGAGCTTGCATGGAAGAGAGTCGTTGTGGGACATGGACAGCTGTGTGCCATGTTAAACTTTGAAACAATTGAACTTATGTTTTGGTTTCAAACGTTATGCTTCCGCTTGCAACTAAAACTATGTTTGGTTGAACGCCAATTGTATTGGTTGAACTTTTATAATTACTTGTTTACTTGTTCAATATGATTGGTGGCTGGATCCTGGTCAGTCACGCCTCCAAGCGGTGGTACTCCGCAGGTGGATTTTAGGGGTGTGACAGAAATCGGAGAGAATGCTTACAACAAGTCTTGATTTCAGCCAGAATCTCTAAGAGCGTTTGAGAGGACTAGAAGAGTTGAAATGAAGACACAAGGCCTCTATTTATAGTTGAGGGTGAGGTCTTGTGTTGAGTTCGGATGAGTTATATCCAGATGGCTCCATCCGGACGGATGGGCTCCATCCGGGCGGATGGCCCATTTGGACGACTGAGTTCGGATTTGTTAGTTTCCAACTTTTGATTTGTTTGCGGTTGGGATTAACTGTTGCGTTGCATTTCAGTGTGACAAATCGAGTTGCGAGAGTGAGTGTTTGAGTGTTTTAAGCGATTAACCAACACATATAACATACTAAACAACTAAACACGCAAATAGCACAAATCATATAAATAAATCCGTGTTTTGAGTCTGCATTGTGTTTGCGTTGCGATGAGCGTTAAGTAATAAGCGTTTAAAATGAGTTAATAAGCAATGTAAAATGGGTTTAAAATTACAGGGAACCCTGGGTCATAATCAAATCTCGGAGTACAAGCGTTTACGAAATGAAACAACGGTACGTAGGAACAACCAAAAGTTCGGGTTATTACACTACAGTCCGTAGGATCTTCTCATGAAAATAATTTTTACAAAAACAAGAGGTTTTAATTGCATAAAACATTTAGCAATGTCCACTACATGTATTCATTTTTCAAAAACAAAGCGAGGACAATTACGTGACATAGACTACATAAAAAGTAGACGTAGGAACTTAAGTTAGTCCACAAGATACAAATAGGATAACTTAAAATGAATACATGTGCTACTTACATATTGTGTGTAACTATATATATATATATTAAGTATAATTTATTAATATGTATATATATATATGGCGTAACATTTATTTTACAAGTTATCATGTCTTCCTTCATGAGTAGTGGGATATATGACGGTCGTGATTCCATGGATCTCATCTCTGACGATGAGTGTAGACCCGCTGTGGAGATCTTCACAACCGATAGTGTAACACCCCAAAAATACTAGAAATTATATAAATTATTAATGTTATATATGTTGGTCATAACCAAAGAATAATGTAACTAGGATTAACTAACCTAGTTAATAATATTTGCCCAATAATAAGGAAACTTGATTTAGTAACCTTTTTATAACCTTTGGAAACTAGAGGGTTAAAAAGGGTTAAGAGTGGGGAAAAGTTTTTAATTAAAACAAAAATTCAGACCAAAACACACACAAAGTGTGTTCTGGTCGACAACTACACAGAGCCAAAAAGGGTTCTCTTCTTTAAAACCCTAAATCAAGAAATTAGCCAAAATCCAAGAAGAGAAACAGATCAAAATCAATACCAAGCTGAAATTAGTGATCACTAAAGTGAGGGGATCACAAGGTATGTATAATTTTGATGTTTGGTGAAGTTATGATTTTATGATGAACACTCATAGATGAAATTCTAGAATGAGTGTTAGATAGTATGGTTAAATTGTGTTGAATCCATGCCTACAAACGAACCCTAGTTAAAAATTTGATGAATTCATGTTAAAGATTAGGGATTTGATGATTACCCATATATGTGTTAAATGGGTTTTCATAACAATATGATGAACACATGAATTTAAGTGTTAAGATTGTGAAAACTGATGTTATGATGCAAATTCTTGATATTGTTCATGAATACTAGACCTGTAAGTCCCGAAAATCCGGATCAAACAACGATATCAAACGATCGACAAGGATGGCGGAATCCAAGCTTGATGATCTTTAAGAAATAATCAAGAACAAGATGAAGATTTATTGATTCAAATGCTTAAACTTGCATACATGTGAAATGTCTAATACAAGTTTCTAAAACAAATGAACCAACCATTAGCCCCTAATTATCATTTCCTATTTATAGGGAGGGGTTTCCCCCAAAACCCTAGGCCCATAATTCCCCCAAAGCCCACTCTAATACCCACCACCTTCTAGAAGCTTGGTCTATTTAGCCAATCCTACTAATCCATAAACCTATTGGGCCTAACAATCTCTCCCTAGGTTTACTGGATTAGTTGCTGCGTCGAACTCGAGGACCTTCCCAGAATTGGATTAGGATCAGCAAACAAGCAATTCCCGATGATGTTTATAATAGCACTCGTCCAGGATTTTGCACATTCTTCATTTTGTCGTTGTGGTGAATTTTGATGATGATTTAGAACCAAGACGTCTTCCTCATGAAAACTCATTTGATCCAACGTATCTGGTATGCGAATCGGCAAGTTTTCAGAAACAACTGCAGCTTCAGCCATCTTCGGATCATACGTTCAGAACTTGGAATTCTTGAGAGTTTTCTTAGCGAACTTTTCAAAGGATGGGAGTTTCTTCTTCTTTGGCGGTCGGAGGCCAGATGTCAGTTTATAATTAACTTCTTAGTGAGAAAGGATCAAAAACATCAGGGTTTTCATCTGATCTTTGATTCAGTGGTCTTAATGGAAGGGAAATTGTTATTGACTTCCTTCTCATGGAACATCCATCCTCTGCTTCTCTTGTTTGATCAGAATCAGCCACACATTCTTGACATGGGCGTATCTCCAGCTAGCGACCACATGCTTGTTTTCCTCTTTATCGAAGTGGCTAGACCCTAACTTCATCACAAATCTATCTGGCCTCTTTGTAGGATCTTTGAGCTGGAAGCTTTCATCTGGAGGATTCAAATCCTGATTCTTCATCATAATCATTGAACCTCAAAGACAAACTTTGTCGTCAATGTCAAGTTCTTGTATGCAGTTTTCCTTTGTTGTAACAGCAGGCTTTAGATCAAAGGACATAGCAGGCTCGGATCAGGAATAGGGCAAAAAGTATCAGTTTCAGGATCAGTGTTGGTTCATTGTCTCATTATTGTAGTGGCTTCAATTTCAGTTGGAACTCCGATCACTAGTGGTAGGTATGGAAGGAGGGTTTCCGTCACCACCTTGCAAACTCAGGAGTAGAGCCACTAAGTTCTCAGATTTGGTTCTCCAACAGCTTCCTCAACCTTCTCAGATGCAATCACTTCCACTTCACTGTCGGAATCGGGTTCTTTTTCACTAGAGTCTGATTCTAAATCTGAATCAAGTGTCTCAGCTTTCTCGTCAACACGTGTAAGTTGTATGTCACGTTCTTTGGAAACTAGGGCATCCAAATGGCTTTGGTTTGAAAGGTATAGAAACCTGCAAACTTTGAAATTCGAACAAGTGATCCAAAAGATAGTAAGAGAATCCGTGATGATTAGAAGATGAGATTAGTCCGAAACGTGACTCAAAAGAGAAAATGATTGCCAATTAATAGTCTTTTGGATTGGGCCTGAGTTCAAATGGCCAATCCCCAACTCGGAACAATGGTCCGAATTATATTTGGAGCAATGGGCCGGATCTGATTCGCGTTATCCACGACCGTGGGCCCTAATCCGAAACAGAGGCCAGACTATTACTTTAAAGATTTGCTTCTTCAAGACAGAAAACATCTTTTTCAAAATCAATGATCCAACCAACCGAGCAACCTTTTGAGCATGGAAATATCAGTAATAGAACGCAATAAATCGATAATAGAATAATCATGGAGGGGTAACATAGGGAGAACCTGCCATGGGATCAAAATCATTTTCGAACTGATTAAGGAACATTTTTCAGCTCTTCGCTTACTTGGACTGGTCCACGCGATTGTTAATATGATTGTCCTCTTAAATCTAACACTCAATCTTCAACTTTTAGCTTTGTGATACGCTTTAGGTAGAATTATAATGTAACATCTGTTTGTCCCATTCCAAGGCATACCCCTGGGATCAAGGTAAGCACAACAGTTCATCGTAGCAGGTGAGTATACTGAGATCATCCTTTTTGATTTTTCAACACCAGACTTCCTGGTGAATAGGTCAGTACTTTCGTACAGCAGAGAGACCAGAGAAGTTCTGACGAGGGCGAGACAGATACCTTTAACGGTATGGATTTGGCTTTGATAGCACACGGAGTTCTCTTTTTATGAGATTTTCTTCCGTTTAAGGTTTTGGCCCTTTTGTATCTCTTTTGCAAGATATCCTGACTGTGCCCAGGTCTGCATATAGTCTGGATGCAACAGAGGGACAGCCCTGATATCCCGAATGATTCATCAGCGTAAAGACCTAAAACCTCAGACGTTGGCTATCTATCAACACAAGATTTAAGACCATGAAATCATACACCGTTGGTCTGTTACCCACGAGATGTCCAGTCCATTATGTTTGTATCACTTTTGCCTCGTTTTGCTTTTCGAGCGTTAGACCTATCAACACATCGCAGTGGATCCTAGCCTGTTCAGCTTCAAACCTTACATGTGTTAATCAAGTTCTTTAGCACGAAAATTCATTTCATTTCCCAGCAACCTTTTCTCCCCCTCAAACAATGCGTATGTACATATATGTCTTTCTCCCCCCTAAATTTGTGCATTACACTTCATGCGCAAATTTACTTATTTATTTTCACTAGTTTTTTTATTTATTTTTTTAATCGCTCAGTCGTTGAAAAACATCATTTTCAAAAGATCCACAAGCACATTGAATCGCGAGATGCTGACAGGTTTTGTAAAAAGAATCCGCTGAATTGTCATCAGTGTGGATCTGTTTGAATATAACAATTCTCTGTCATGGCAATCTTGAATAAAGTACCCCTTGATCTCAATGTGCTTGGTTTTAGAGAAAAATACAAGGTTTTGAAAAACTGGATAACGGCATCATTATCAAACATAAGAAGTATAGTTAAAATAAGTCAAACCGTAATCCTTCAGCTAAAGTTGTATCCAAAGAACCTGGAGCGACAGGCAGATGCTGCAACATGCTCTGCTCCCGTGGTGGAGAGAGATACAGTTTTGCTGCTTCTTGCACTGTCAAGAGATAAGTCTGTTCCCCAAGGATTGGTACCCAGCAGATGTAGATTATCTATCCCCGTCTGTCCCTCCAAAGTTGCTGTTTGAAAAAGCAAATAACTCAAAGTTTGAATCTCTGGGATGCCAGAGTTCGAGTTTAGGAGCTCCCTTCAAATATCTAAATATTCTTTTTAACAATAATTAGATAAGAGAGTTAAGGATTAGCCTGAAAACGAGCACACTAACAAACAGCAGACATAACGTCTGGTTGGCTTGCAGTCAAGTACATCTATGAACCGATCATAGATCGATACACTGTCTGATTAACATGGCTTCCTTCAGGGTCCTCAAACAATAACGGCCACTCTGCAATTTGGGAGTCTATTGTCCCTGGGTCTATCATGCTGAATTTCACAAGAACGTCGTGAGTGTATTTACTTTGGTGAAACAAGATTCCTTTATTGTTCTGACGAACTTGCAGACCCAAAAGCAAAACCTTTTTCACTTCTCCCAACGAGTGAATTACGAACTTCTTTCTCATCATCCAAAAATACGAATGGCCTTTAGATGTGCCATCAATGCGTGTATCTCTCCAAGATCCGGACCTTCAACTTGTTCAAACCTTGAACTACCAATCGTGCCTTGTTTCTCACTATCATGTCGGGGTCATCTTGTTTGTTTCTTAATAGACATGAGTTGATGCCCCCTGATTTGCTGTGGAATCTCACACCAGCAGCTTGAGATTGAGAAACTTCTAGATATTATAACAGACTGCTCCCCCTCATTTGATGCAGTAGCGATGTTGATCACTGGTGGATCTACAATGCAAATTAAGGGAATTGCTCCCAGAAATAGAGAAGTTCCTTGAGCATTTGAGGGTCCTGAGGAGACTTCAGTGTTACGGACTGCACCATCAGGGATAGCTATCGCAGGTTCAGAAAACGACTTCTGAATTGGTCGAAGAACGAAATAGCGAGTCACTCTAAGTGAAGAGAACCTCCATTCCTATGTCGTGCATCTGTGATGCACTCAACAGGCTGTCCTTCAGCTCCAGGAATTAATTGACGTCTGAAAAAGGGAGAACTCCATTATTGACCGTGTTCTTCCTGGTGAAATTTCTTGATTCTCCTTTGCGAAGTTGACACATCCTCTGTTGAATACTTTTATGTCATTCAACTGGGACATCTCTCCCGTCAAGTGCCTAGAACAACCACTATCAATAAATCAATGTCTAAAGATAGCCCTCCATAGCCGTTCCTGCACAATCAGTGGAGTCAGTTAGAAACTAGAACCCAGACCATAGTGAACCTGAGTTGACCATCAATATCTGTATAAGTGACTTCGCGAAAGATCATATGACTCTTAACATCGCCGGTGGTTTTTGGCGATGAGGTAGATTTGGACGGTTTCGAACACGGAGACTGAGATCTAGCGGGAACTTTAGGTTTCCAATTCTTGGCGTCAGAAACATTTCCTTTTAATGGAGTGACTTCTGACTTTCCTTGAAACCTGTTCATATTAGCAAAATCTTGGTTTTCCCTTTTTGCTAGATTCCAGTCTCTGTCAGAAGGCTTGGCTTTGGGAGGTTGATTTTTTACAAAGTGAGAAGGCATAGCCTTCTGATGATACGTGTTCCCAGAGTGGTAGGGACGATGATCACAGTTTCTTGCAATGCGTCCCGGAATTCCACAATTAAAACACGTTTGCCTTTTTAAGAAAAAGACATTAAGTTCTGCTTGTGTTATCCTCGAGAACTGAGCAAGTCTTTTCTTTTCATTTGGTGCTGATTGCTTTCGTGCATGTCTGATCTTGGATGGACCCTGCTCACGGTTGTCAGCATGAGAGTAAATATCCGCAACTTTACCCTTCAGTTTTGGCTCAGTTTTCCTGAGACTTGGGTTTTCCTTTTGAAATTTCTTTTTCCGTTGCCTTCTGTTTTTACGGTAGTGTTTCTTCTTTGAAGGAACAGGTTCAGAAGATTTTGCTTCATTAGAAACAAATTCTTCAAAGTCTGATTCCTTGGGATCACAAGTTGAATTGCCTGTTGAATTTTCTTCCACATATTCGTTTACCTCAGAAACTATGTTCTCATGAGTTTTAATAGAAAAGATTTCCATAAATATCTCTTCTTCATTTTCATCATTTGAATCCACTGACGAATTAATTTCTATGGACCTCTTTTCTTCAATCTTCTAGATCCCATGAGTTTCTTCATAAATGGATTCTACGGAAAACCTTTCCTCAGCTTCATCAACCTCTAAGTCCTTGACATCAGCTGATTCTGGTTTCTTATGCGAAGAGCAGCCTATGTTTGAAACAGTTTGGCTCTCTTTAGACGTTGCACTGCTCGATTCTGAGTATTTGCTACATTCAGAATTCTCAGAAGTACTACTACGCTCGTTGTCTGATGTACCAGAATCTGCAACTTGACTGTCAGGTTCATCAGATGATCCCTCTTCATGAGTTTCTGATGCATCATCTGATGTTTCAGGCACATTAGAATAGTTGTCTGAACCATCAGAATGATTTTCTGAGTCACTTGAGACACAGGTCTCAAGTTTATCAGTCGATACATCAGGTTTCCTTGTGAAAACATTTTCATCACAATCTAAAATCACAGCACCAGATTCATCAGTTCTAGTCGGAACACCATGAGCCTCAGCAAACGAAGACATAACATAATTCCAAACGTCAAGATCATGATTAACAACATTCGAATTATAGCAACATCAGAATGTGGTTCATCATCCACTGTGAACTGTTCTTCAACTGTTTCTGATTCTGCCCATGAATTAGAACAATTAGTGTTATCAACAGAATCAAAATCTAACAAATTTTCTTCGATCTCCTCTGCGGATCTTTCGGCTCGGATTCGCCAACTGATTCATTTGAAAAATGTTCATTTTTAGTTTTAACAAAATTCATTGATTTCTTGAAATCAGCAGTTTGACCATTCTTAAACTTCGTTGGTTCGTATGAGACATAATCACTAGGTTTTCCATACATCATTTTATCATAATTTTCCATCTCCTGCTCAGTAATAGGCAGTCTGGAGTAATTATGATTATATAGTGGCGGAACCTGTGTGTATCCCAAACCCTTTCCCTTATTTTCTTTGAAAGAAAGTTGCACATTGCACAAATTACGAACAATATCACTGGAAGTATCAAACTTTTTGATGTTTAACTCATTTTGTTTGTACTTTCCAGTGAGAAGATCCAGTTCAGCTCTCACAGAGTCGCATTCTAATGTTTTTACTGTGAGTCTGTGTTTATGGTCGTGAACTCAACATTGCTGTTGATTCACGTCTCTGTGAAGCAGAGCTATATCCTTCTTAAGTGCGTCAATCTTTTCATAGAGAATTTTATTGTTCTCTCGAAGACTGGTGTACTTTCCCATGGCACTGTTGAAATCCGTGATTAATGCTGAGTTTTGTGATCTCAGAAGTGCAACTTTCTTTTTGCAGTGCTCGGAACATAAAAGAGAATTTAGCATTTCAGAAAGTGATTTCGGTTCTTCAGTTTGGGCCACTTTATCGGGATGAGAGCCTTGTGAGTGTGGGGTCTTCTCATCAGTTGATGTAGCAGTCACAGTCGAATATGAGGGAATTTGATTTTTTGAATTTTTTTATTATTATTTTTTTTATAAATCTTTAACCTTTTAGAAAATAATATAATAATAACTTTTGAATTTTAATATTTTATATGAAAACCTTTTTAATTTAAATTAAATTTTTTTAATAAAAGACTATTTAATAAATATTAAAGATTTATATTAAAAAAACCTAATTAATATTATAATTGTATTATATTAATAATTATGTAATGATTGTCTAATAATTACCTAATAATTAATATTTTATAATTAATTCAATCTAAAAAAAAGTTTTCATTGTTTCGAAGTAATTTGCCTAAATTATCGGAATGAAATATATCTTAACCTAAAAAAAAAATCAATCATCAAAACGACAAATCCTCTGTCGTCTTCCTTCTACGTAAACCAGCCTCCCAAATAGGGGTGTTCATCAGTTCGGTTTATGGTTTATTTGGTTTATTCGTTTCGGTTTATTCGGTTTTCAAAAATTTTTACCCCAAACCAAAAACCAAACCAAACCAAATAAGGAATATGGAAACCGATCCAAACCAAACCAAATTCAATTCGGTTTGGTTTCGGTTAGAAACCAAATAAACCGAATAAACCAAATCTAACAAAATTGTACCTAAGTACTTTTTTTTCCTAATTTATATTTATGTTTGTGTTCCAACTTCCGAACATCGCAACTAATTTACACCTAACAACATATGAATACAAGAAAGTTTCATTGCAAAATTAAACAAACACATCCATAAAGTAGTCATAGACACAACCACAAAGTTAAAGCTTCAAAACATAGATCATAGAAACTATAAATAGTTAACAAGTATAATGACACAAAATATAAATAATCTTCAAACATGTAGTAACCTAGTTTCTATACTGAATGTCTGAAGAAGTTCTATTATTTTAGAAATGTGTGAGTTTGAGTTGGGCTTTTAGATTTACATTTGGTACTTTGTGCTTCATAAAAAATAACTATTTTGGGCTAATAAATTGTATATGATTTATAAAACATTATTATTTTTATTTAATAATTAATTAACTTAAATGGTTTATTCGGTTATCCAAATAAACCGAATAAACCAAATAAAATAAAATGTGGATCCATAAACCGAACCAAAAACCATATTCACAATTCGGTTTCGGTTAGAAACCAAACCAAAAACCGAATTCGTTATTCGGATCGGTTTATTTGGTTACGGTTACGGTTTCTATTTACGGTTTTTATTTGGTTACGGTTTTTTCTGAACACCCCTACTCCCAAAAACCCTAAAAGGAATATGTCCAGCCGCCAAAACCTGTATCTTCTTCTTCGTAACAAAACTCCTGTAACCCTAATAATAAATCTCAGCTGCCACGGAGATAAGAGATGATAAAGATGACGGTGGCGGTGGTTGAGGGTGGCTGGAGAGATGTCGTCGAAGGCGGTGAACGGCGGTAATGACCGGAGGAGAACGGTGACAGTTGATGACGATGGTGTACGGTGTCGGATGTGTGACAGGTGCGGTGGAGTTTAATGGTGTGGAAGACGAAGAAGATAGCCAGAGGATGATGATGATCGATGACGATGTTACGTAGCGGAGGAGAACGGAGTTGAGAGATGAACAGTGATCGCCGGTGGAGATGAAGGTGATAAACGATGTGTGGTGATGTCGTTGGTCGCCGGAGAAGATGACCGGAGACGAAGACCGGTGACGGAGGTTGATGGTTATGGTGATGTAGTAGGTTACCGAGGTGATGATGACCGGATGATAGAGGATGAATGTGAAATCTTGAATGTGAAAACAGATGTTAATGTATCTCGGATTAAAGATGTATTGTATCTCGAATCACTTTACGTATCTCGAATGATAAAGAGGTGATTTCGAACAAGATATCTCGAACAATGGTATGTTATCTCGGGTTGAATCTCGGATGAATGATGCGTTATCTCGGATGAAAAGTATGAGTCTCGGATTAAACGATGAAGATCTCGGATATAATGAAGATGTATCTCGGATTGATCACGGATGGAATCTAGTGATTATCTCGAATGAAAGATGAGTATCGAGTGAAGTCCGTTCATGTCAGATGATGATATGATTAATGATGATGTTTGATGTAAGACAGACGATAGATGATGAAAGATGATGATACTAATTTCGAATAAACAAATAATAGCCTTTTGAGGAGGATGATGATGTCAGATGATGAAGTATGTTGATATTTTAAAGATTTGAAGATTTTTAACACTTTCAAGGAATTCAACAAGCAAAATATAGTGATTTTTTTTAAGAACACGATTAACCCCTAATTATCATTTCCTATTTATAGGGAGGGGTTTCCCCCAAAACGCTAGGCCCATAATTCCCCCAAAGCCCACTCTAATACCCACCACCTTCTAGAAGCTTGGTGAATTTAGCCAATCCTACTAATCTATAAACCTATTGGGCCTAACAAGACCTAAGGGCTTGATTTTGATAATTGAAACTTGGATAAAAGCTAGAAATGAACTAGATAAAAGATGTATAAAAATCTTGCCCACAAGGTGTTTGTTAAAATGTCTAAACGAATGATGATATGTTGAAATTATGAAAGAAACGCATAATTGGCAAATTTAATGAATTACGTGTAATATGTGATAATACGAGTTCTAAACACGATGTTGGTTGAACTCTATAGGCAAAGCGGGTGAATCTTCAAGCGGTCAAATTGGAACGGACGCGCACTTGAAGGATAAACTTTAAAGGTGCGCGACTTGTCATTTCATTACATTATGTAAACAAGATTAGTCGTAGAATATGTTTAATGTTGAAATAATGAAAATGGTTACGTTTGGCAAGTCAAAGAAGTGATGAAATTCACTCGACAACCAAACGGGTCAAAATAGGTAGTTAGATGTGTTTAATGTTGATATAGTTAAAATAGTCGCGTTTGGTATGTCAATGAAGTGATGGAATTCACTCGACAACCAAACGGGTTAAATTAGATAGTTAGATATGTTTGATGATGATATAGTGAAAATAGTCGTGTTTGGTATGTCAATGAGGTGATGGAATTCACTCGAAAACCAAACGGGTCAAAATAGAATAAGTTACCCAATTGATGGTTTTAAGTGACTTGAATGTCACAACACAAACCGGTGTTTTTGAATGCGTAAGCCAAGTCATGGATACGCCAAAATTTGTTTGATGAACCTTGGAATTGGGTCAAAAGTTAGAAAACTAGATTTTATTAAATTTTGATAGAAGAAGGTATGCTTGAATCTAAGATATCAAGCATGACATAAACGCATACGCAAACCATGTAATGGAAGTGAAATACGCTAGTTTTATAAGCCCGGAATGGGTAAAATTGGCAAAGGATTAATCCTTGTCGTAAAATATGTGTAAAGGTGTTAAAAATGAAACAGGTTTTATAATTGCGTAAAGGATTTATAAGTCGTTAGCTTATAAATCAGCACTGATACAAGTCTGAGTGTTAATTACCTAGGTGATAGCATTATGGTCGAAAGGAAACAAGATTTGTGTGAATCGGATATGTTATTTGAAAGTTATGCAAGTTTTTATGTTTTAACATGAAGAATAACAAAGTTGGGCAAGATGCAGCAACAAAAAGGAAAACCTTCTGTCGAAATGGTCCCTTGGCGTCACACGACGGAGGGACGGCCGGCTTAGCCGTTGCGTCACGCGACGCTTGTCGCGGCACGCGACCACAACACACTGATCTCGTCGTGCCACGCAACTGGTATGATAGCTGGAAAATGCGTTTTGTTGATTATTCAGCTTAAGAAACTTGTTTGAATGGATTTCAAAGCCTTCATAACTAATGTAAATGTTGGTTTTGATTATAGGTGAATGATATTGGGCTTCCGGATGAAGATCAAGCGTCGTACAAGAACCGAACACAATTTAAATGAAGCTTCTGTGTTGATCCTGTTATGTTTTGATAGTGTGAACTATGTAGACACTTATAACTATGTTTTTGAATGTTTCAAACATATGTGAATATTTTGATCTAAAAGTTTTTGTAAGTGGCTTGTTTGTCTTAAAATGCTCACTTTAATGATATATAAATGTTAAAATTAGTAAGGGTCTTACAAGTTGGTAATCAGAGCTCAAGGTTGTTGATAAAGTGTGTTCGGTTCGAAGCTTGATCAAGTATCCGGTAAGAATTAACTATATAAGTAAATTTTGAATAAAACACTAGGAACAAGGGTATGAATTAAAGTGCATGGGAAGAGTGTGTTAATACACTCAAATCCGGAAAGTGCACTAAACACAAATGGTTTAAGCAAGTCATAAACTTGGCTAAACCAAAGTGAATGATGCAAATGATAATGAGACGAAATGTTTAACAATTGATATAAACATTTCAGATTCAAGATGTCAGGTGGAAACAACGAGAGAACAGTGCCGATGATCACCGAACAAATGAAAGAAGTAATTTCTGAAGAGCTCGGAAAGGCTATAGAAAACAGTTTACCCGGATTCATAGATAGAATCCAGAATACGATACTTTTAGTAGTTGATGAACGGATGAATGAGTTGAAGGAAAGCTTCAACCAAACCAAAGACAAACAAGTAGAGAAAAAGGCTTATCCTTACAACAAGTTCATGGCTTGCAAACCTCTGATTTACAACGGGGAGGTTGACCCGATTGTATATCAACGATGGATGAGCGATATCGAAGGGGTCTTTGAACGAACCCATTGCGACGTAACTGACTTTGTAGCTTACGGGACGGGTCAATTGAGAGGACACGCGAAGGATTGGTGGGATAAATTGAAAAAGGAACAAGGGGTCGAGGCAACAAGGAACATGACGTGGGATGAGTTTAAGGCACCATTACTTAAACATCATAGCCCTAAGGCCATCATCAATAAAATTAAGGAGGAATTCATCCAACTGAGGCAAAGGGGTGAAACAATCGATAAGATCACGAGAATATTCCTCGACAAGTTAAGATTTTGTGATGAGCTGGTGACAACCGAAGAGCAGAAAATATAATATTACTATAATATGTTGAGTGCCGAATATCGGGAGTTTATAACTCCCTCAAAGTATGAGACTCTCACCGAGATTATCAACACTGCTCGGGAACGAGAGATTGAGTTAAAGAAACAAGTGGAGCGAGGGGAAAGGAGGGCATCGGATGTGAATCCAAGCCTTACAAAGAAAGGAAAGATAACGGAATCTTCAAGAAAATTGAATGTGAAAGGCGGGTCGCCAAGTTGCAAGATATGTGGCAAGGCTCACAAAGGTAAATGCCGTTTCAAAGATAAACCTTGCCCTATTTGCGGGAAAACAGGGCATACTACTTCGATATGCCCCGGTAAAGTCTCAGTTTGCTACAAGTGTTACCAACCTGGCTATAAGAAATATGAATGCCCAGAATTGGTTGGAAAGAAAGATGTACAAGATACAAAAGCGCAGACCCCGAAATCGAAGGCCAGATCCTTTCATCTGACCACGGCAAAAGCCAAGAGTGAACCCGATGTGGTTTCAGGTATATTTGCCATAAACTCTATTCCTGCGCGTATTTTGTTTGATACGGGTGCGAATAAATCCTTTGTTTCACATGGATTTATTCGACATCCTTCATTTATATTAACGAAGTTACCTATGCCTTTAGAAGTAGAAATAGGTAATAACAAGAGTTTCATTGTTTGTGATGTATGTCGGAATTGCAAATTGAGTATCGATGATGAAGAATACTCGATAAACTTGATTGTGACAACTGTCAAAATTTCATGTATCCGTACAGTAATTAAACAGTAAATTATGACTTAATGTATGTTCTGATTTAAATTAATGACATGAATGCTTTCTGATTATTGCCATAATACATACAAGTGCATCACATTGCATGACTTCATATCATTATTGCATGCAACACTTTATGATTCAAATGATGCACGAAACAAAGTTAGCACAGTTATCAGACAAATCAGAAGTACTGACGGGAGTTCAGTACTCAGACAGACATAATGTTAGAGTACAGAATGAGCCAGAAACCAAGAGTTACACTAGTATATTGTGTAGGAAAGTAAGGATCACAAAACTACCTTCCTAGTGATAGTTTAAGTGCCGAAAAGTGCCTAAAACTCACATAAACTGCAGAATTCAGCAAAATTCATTTAAACAACTTAATATTATGCGGAATTATGGTTTAATGGTCCAGAATACTTTCCCAAGTGTCGGGAATCAAAACTGTCATAAAAGGGAACATAAAGCACACTAAACTGCGTAGTTTAGTACCTTAACGAACCGGTAACCAATCGAACAACCGGACACTACCCGAAACACCAAATTTTCACTAGAAGCATTGTTTTATCATTTCCGACCTAGTTATGGTTCCCGAACATCATAACACCTCTTATAATTACATAACAACTTATATCACTAACTAAACACTTAGAATCTAACTAGTTATCGTAACTTACCATTCCAACTCAACCATACCCCCCCCCCTCATGTTTACGGTTACAAGGGTAGCCCCTACCCTTGATTTGTTCCATTATTTTAATTGATCTTGTTTTAATCTTTAGAAGCACATAGACCATTGGATACATAAGTGTTGGAAGATAGTTTATAATGCCCACAAGTTCCTCATAACTTCACTTTCACAACAAACCAACACTTTCATCTTTCTCTTTCTCCCTCTCTTGGTCACGACCGAGAACCACCACCACCTTACCATCACCTTCAAGCTTTCATCCATCCATTCTCGAGTGCTATAAGGGTGTAAGAAACAAGGATAAGAAGCTAGGAGCCATTAGAAGTGGAAGGACCTTTCTCTAGTGCTATTAACCACCAAGTTTATCATCAACATCATCTTCATCTTGAATCTCTTCCCTAGCCTTGTGCTAGTAGTAAGACCCTCCTAATCTCATTTTACTTCTTGATATGTTGGTTAAAAGTATATGTAAGTAACTAAACATGAAGAACATCAAAGATCAAGAACAAAACTCTTAACATAAAGTTGAAAATCATAAGAATCATTGTTATTTTAGTGTATGTATGCTTCTTGATTGTTGATTATTTGTGTTTATGATGTTAAACATCATAACTTGATAGATTGTGATTAAACACATGATCTAGCAAGTGAGTGGATGATCTTGTGAAAAATCAAGATGAACATCCTTTATGTAAACATGAACTTGAAATATGAAGATGTTTTTATGAATGATGATGATCAAAACATAATATAAATCTTGTAGATGGATGATTTCAAAACTAGTTTTCTTAAGAAACCAAGTTTAATTACAAGATTTACATAACCATGATTTTTAAAGAAATTAATCACATTTTTAGTGTTAAATCAAGTGTAGAAACATGTTATTAACAAGAAAAATTCAAGAAGAAATATTTTTAGAAAATCATGTTACAAGTTGTGAAAGTCTAAAATCTTCAAGAATGAAATAACCACACTTTAAAGGGTAACTAAGCCTACTAATTAACATGGCAAGTTACTACAAATTTTTATAAAATTTCAAGTTCATGTTGTAGTGTAAAATGCATGATTTTGGCACTTGGTAAGTATTGAATGAATTGTTGATGATTTGTGATGATTTTAAAAGGAAATGATATGCTTTGAAAGCATGGAAACCTCCATTTTTAAGAGGAAACTATGGCAAAAAATTTCTAGAATTTAAACACTTAGAAAAATATTTTTAAACAAGTGTTTACAATTGTATTTTAACCATGATTTTTCATATAAAAATTGCCATAGTTTTTGTTACAATAATTACAATTATTGGAAGTTGTTTTTAATAAATAAAAATGACTAAGTATATATTTAGGAAAATATATATATTTAGATGTCATAATTTGAGTGACTATTTGTATATTATGTGTATTAGTTATATTATTTTAGGAATTGAAATAATATAACTCACCAAAATACAAAACATTACAATACAAAATATTACCAAAATTTCAAGAAAATAAATATATAAACTACACCCAAAAATTGGACAACCCGAACAAGGAATGTGAACCACAAAAATATTCCGGAATTAAATTCATATGTATATTATCACAAATAAATTAAACGGTATTTTGGAAACCAAGGAAACGAAAACATATGATTTTTATAATTATTACAAAAATATATCATATTTTGTCAAGAAGAAAATATATTATTTTTTGGTAAAGAAAAATATATATGTTTTCTTGGACAATTAGAAAATATAATATTTTTGGAGAAAATATATATTTTCTTAAATAAATTTAGAACATATTATTTTGGGGTGAAAAATGGATTTATAAATATTCTCTAAGTTAATCTTGAAAATATATTATTATTGAAGTTATATGAAAATACAATTATTTTTGCCAAGGGAAAAGTTATAGATAATTTTCTATAAAAGTTTTCTTAAAATATATATATATTTTAAGAATATATATTGGTGAATTTTTATTAGAAATGTTATTCCGGAAAATTTAAATACAAAATTAAATATAAGAATACTTAATAAATACAATAAAAATCCGTATTCTCATACGTATAAATACACCGGAATACGCCACCAATACTTGGCAAAAATATACAAGTCTAAGAATACGAGTATAAGTATACCCATCCTTGGGGGAAAATACATGTATAAATACTTGATGTACCAAGTTAGAATATAATTTAAGTTAAAATATTATTATTTTAACAAATAATTATATACTTTGGAATAATATTTATGACACCAAGAAATTGTAACTCAAAGTTACTAAGTCATAACAATTAAGACTAAAAGACAAGTCACGACCCATCCGTCTAATGAACCATAGCACGTGTGTAGGTAGTCGTGCGATCGAGAAGAAGCTTTGAGTTACATCAGTTTACGAGACGCAAGATTGTGAGTTCATGTCCCCCTTTTCTTTTAACTGTTTTCAGTTTTATAACTTCGGGAGTGGAATGCATGTTACAAATGTTTACAAACGTTTATAAATGTTATGGTTAGCTAAGGAATGAACTGTTAGATCATGTGAATGGGTAGGCGCACACTTAAGACCATTAATCCTCGTATAAGGACCGAGGGACATGAGTGATAGATCTATTTGGGTGTTGCGAGCCCCACCCCTGGGTCGGATGTGGCCGAAGGTGGTGACTATGTCTTCCAGCCGGAAGCCCGGTACAAAATCTGCTAGGTTTGAGCCTTCCTACGCCGTTGCACACATATTAATGACCTTGCAAATCATTAATTGATCTGTTCATAGACGCTTTCATGCCGGTTTACAAATACATACATACTATGGTTACAAAGTTTATTACGAGCTCAAATACAAAACACATGAACTCGCTCAACTTTTGTTAATGTTTTCAAACTACATGCATTTCAGGAAATTGATTATGGATCTGGCGGGCTTTCAAGGATTTTCAAGTTGTGTCTCCAATAAACGATGTCATCCAGTGTTAGAGGGTTTAAATTGTGTATTTTATCTTTGATATGATACATGGTTCATAGCCTCGTTTTATTAGTGTCTTTTGTTGAAGTCCAGTATGGAACTTTAAACAATTGGATGGTTTGTATTATGAACTTGAAGTCTGTGTTTTATATTAAACAATGTTGGTTGTATTATTTTGAAACTCTTTAATGGATGAACATCATGGTTTCTATCATATAGTTGTTTGTTATGGTTGAATGCAATGATATTAAGCAAGTCACACGTAACATGCTTCCGCAAAAGTCAGGGTGTGACAGTTTGGTACCAGAGCTTGGATTGTAGCGAACTAGGATTCCTTCCCGAGTCTAGACTACAATCATTAGGGCTCTCTCACGAAAATATTTTCACACAATATTTTTCATTGCATACACAAAATGCCAAGATCCATGGAACAAACATTTTTACAAAGGAAAGACAAGAAACATGATTGCAAGGTCACAGTGGTGGTTTAGTTTGCATGGGGTAGACTAGTTAAGAATGAAAGGTTTCATGAAGGATAATGTGAATACATGATTAAGTGATGATTGTCTTTGTTTGCATATACTGAGTGTTAGTGGTTAATATATGTGCACATGTTATGATTGATATGTTACAGGCACCATGTCTTTCTCTGAGAGTGGGTTATCTGACGCCCATGACCCGATGGCCGTCGTTTCGGACGACGAGGTCATGCCTGAGCCAGAGATATTCACATCGGACACCGAGAGTGATCTCGAGATGCTGTTCAGGGATGAGGACGACTTCCAGCCATTCGCATTACCAGTTTTTGGCGATGATTTACCTATAGCTGATGGCGTTCCTGTTGAGGATCCTTTTGATATTCCTACTCCTGTTCATGATCATCTCATCATTGGTCACCCCGATGGTGAGCACATTGTGGCACCGATCCTCGACGTCGTTCCCCTTGTGGTTATTCCTCCTGAGGATTGGCCCTTCGATGACTTGTTTGGCGATTATGTCGATTTATTTGTGGACGGTCCCCCAGCTGACGCCCAGGGCGATGGGGAGATTGATGATGATGTTGTTGTTGTACCTCCTCCTGCTTTTCCAGTTATCGAGTTGTCTTCTAATTCCAGTTTGCATTTGGTTTCAGACTCCTTTGAGTCTGTGACTTCCTCAGCCCTGCAGGCGGCAGGACTGCAGCTATATGCCTCTAATTCTGATAATGACACCGCGATGTCAGCTGCACCAGTATCCCCTGCTTGTGTCCCCACACCTCCACACGTGTCACACCCCGACCACGTAGAACATACAAAACGTGGCGGAAACATCGGGGAGTGTTGCAACAGAATTAATTGTTTCAAATCCATGGCAATTGAAGTTTCGTTTTATTGATTAAAAGTGTTACAATGTCTTAACAAACAAAGAAATACAACATAATTAACTAGTCTTGCATCTTTTATTGTCACTAAAGCCCAAGTCTGTCTATGTGTATCTTGAACATCTTATGCAACAGCTCCTGAAAAACACATGTGAAAATAGGTACGTCAGCATAAAAATGCCTGTGAGATACATAGGTTTTGTGAAAATAAGATTCATGACTTATGTTTGAGAAAAATGTTTAGTCATGAACCTTGTAATTTGCTTTGTTTTGTAAATCATTTGAAAAACAATGAGTTCAGATGATATGTATAAATAAGTGAATAATGTATGGTTAAATGAATAACCATAGTAAAATGGATTTGTATAAGATAAGTTGTTTATAAATCAATGTCTTGTGAAAAGTATGTTATTTGTATGAAATGTTCTATGTCTCAAACTGAAATGATTCAAATAACACTACGATATGTAATACCATACAAACACTTATATATAGGAAGTACCAGCGGCGTATCCACCATGCTTGTATCATATTACACACGCATCGTTACTTAATCACTTAATCAAACCAAACCAAACAATGTAAAATGTTCATGTCAATATGTAAATCATGTCAAAATGTCTATGTCAAATATCCATGTCAAATGTCTATGTCAAGTATCCATGTCAAATGTCTATAGTCCAAGAGTAGTCAAGTAATGTATAACCAAAGTGATATGTATGGTAAGTAAAATTTAGACTACTTAAACCATAAGTAAAAATGTACAAAACAAAGTATTGAAGTAAAACTTGGTTTAAATCAAAGTTATGTTTTGTAAGATATATGCATGCTATACTGAATATGAACATTTATGCGGTATTGTGAAAATTCATACATCCAAGCCTTGAGACAGACGGATAACTATGTAAAAGTGAGTTATCAAGAGAATATGTATTCGGATTCGGTCATTCCTTTCATCCCCTTTCCCTGGGATGTCCGGAACGGGATTTGTCAAGTCCTATGGTACCACTACCTACTACCGAGCGGCATGATCGGTGTTAATGAATGTATAGTATAGTTTAAACAAACCAAATGTCATACCAAAATGTAAGCATGTTTTATGAAGATAATGTACCTAGTATGCTAGAGTAAACATACAGGGTAGAGCTATAAAACCATGTGTCCATATGTTACTGGAACATATGCAACAGAGATGCAGTATAAAACAATGTACTAAGTATGCAAAGTCATCATACCAAGTAGAAAAGTCATGTAAAACAATGTACTAAGCATGTTATCAGTCAACATACATAGCAGAAAAGTCATGTAAATCAATGTGCTTAGCATGTTATCAGTCAACATACATAGTAGAAAAGTAATGAAATCATGTACTATAATGTACTAACAAACATAGTCGGTATATGATGTGAAAACAGGAAAGCATGAAAGTAACAAGTAGGCACATGTGTTCCACCCCAAAACAGTTTGGAAAACAGTAAAAGAGGGGTCTATGTACTCACTTGAGATTGCTCAGTTGTCTAAAGATAACCACCAAACAGTGCTAGAGATCTCGGAATCAAACGGCACCTATTATAGGTAACTATGTTAATTAACCGGACCTAAATCGGAAGACTGGGTAGCATTAGGGTTTGTAAACCAAACGAGTGTGGAGACTCGTGTGATATGGTTTAACAAAGCCTACATACTAAATGAAACTTAACCTAAGAGTTTACGACCCATTACGACTCGTTTAGGTAGCTTATGCTACTTTAACGCGTCGTTCGCGTGAAACGCGTTCAGACCGCCTAACTAGCCCTATGACAAGTGTTATATGCCTAAACATATTACATAATCAGTTATGTGACAATGGTTTAGGTTACATATGCTTAATTACCAATTATACATGAAAAGGGTATTCTGGTAATTTACCTAAGGCATATAAACTACCTATCATACAACTATTTAAACGATGCGACCATAGGGTATAACCTCGGAAGGTTATTCCCTACCTACTATGGTCACCTAATGTGTTTGGTCGGATCCTAATGATCGACCAAACTGGGTCGGGTTCGAAGGTATAGGCGATTTATCAGATCGCCTACCCTACGACCCTAGACAACGTGGTAATCAGTGGGCATAGTCCCAAGGGACTATGACCAACGTGATTACACTCACGTTGCGAAGTTCAAACGAACTTCGCATTGACCATTACTGGTCAACGCTGAAAGTCAAACAAAGTTTGACTTTCTGACTCGAAAAGCAGTAAAAAAATAAGGAAAAGAACGAAAGAATACTTACGAAGGGTCCCCGAATGCTAATCCCGATTCAAGAACTCAGGTATGAAACAATGGTTTCAACTTAGAGCTCTCAAATCAGAATTCTTGTGGGTTTAGAAGCAATGGGGGTGGGGTATTTATAGTATTCGGTCCACCGTTAAGATCGTTTGTTGAATAACGTGCCTTAATCCAAGCCGTACAAGTGTCGGGACCTTATGGTGACTAAAATTCCATCCTTATCACATGACTAGATAATTAGGAACTTGTGGTTGTGGTTAAATCTGCTGAAAACAGGCTGTTTAAACATTGCACCTGGTCTGGAGACCCCATACGCATCGTATGGTATATATACCATACGCATCGTATGGGTGAACTTTGGCAGAATTACAGTTTTGGTCCCTGAACTGTATTTAGGCCATTTTTGACACGTTTAAGGCCCGTTAACCCCATTTCAAAGCTCTAAAATGAAGTTAAAGTATAGGGAACTTAAAATGTGTTCAAAAATATCTCGGATGTCGGTTCGTTTAGCCGTACGAACGCGATGTTCGGTTAATTACGACGGAATGCGCATAAGCGCGTAAAACGATCCAAATGACGTGACGAATGGATTTTTGACAAGCCAAACACTAAAGCATAATATAGTCATGCTTCCATAAATTTTTGGATGTCCAGATGTATTCAGAACGTAAGTTATGCGCGAAAATGCAAACTTGTGCACTTTTTGACACTTTTAGTCCCTGAATGACACAAAAGTTTATTTTAGCATACCGAACACCTCAAAGCCTATTTCTAAGCTATGTAAAGGATATTTATGGTATGTTTAACTTATGGTCATGCTCCGGAATGTCTGTTACAGTTCAAATTGGCATACTTTCGCAGTTTGTCAACTTTAGCCCCTGTAAGCGATTTAACTTGATTTCACCACACCAAACCTTCCAAAACTTATATCTAAGTTATGTAAAGGTTATTTAAGGTATGTTAAGCCTATTTCACTATTCCGGAGTGTTCGTTGCATTAAACTGGTTATATTTACGCATCAGTGCGTGTATAACCTTCCAGAAAGCGATTTAGAGCTTGAAATCGAAACAAGAGTTGATATGTGCAAACGATACACATATTTTTACAAATCCCAAGTATGAAATATAATATTTCATTGGTTTGGTATTTGTTTGATGGCCGTGAAGGCACAGGTGTTACAACACGACCCCGAGCCTAGTCCTGAGCCAGATCATGTCCCTTTTGGCCAGCCTGATATTGCACCTCTTATTCCAGATCCGATTCCTGCACCACCTGAGCTTCCACATGTTGAGCCATTCATTCCTCCACCTCCACCCGCTGATGTTGCTCCCCTACCTCCTGTTGAGTCTGATGTTCACCGTACTGATTTACCGATTGTTTTCCTCCAAGACATCCTTGCACCCCGACCAGGGGAGGGTACTTCAGGACAGCCCCCTAGTTATGACCCATTTGCTTCAACAGCTTTCCCTCCGATCCCACAGACTGCACCATTTGCTCCCTTTACATCTACACCGCTTGACGAGCCATTCCGATGGTTCCCGCCATATACAATGCCCATTTCCGACCGCTACCATCCCTCCCATTTTGTTGGATACACTCGGGATGAGTTGCTTCTGTCACTTCAGTTACAATTTGAGATCTTGAGTCGCAGAGTTCTGGAGCTTGAGCTGATTCCTCCATGCCCTCCACCTTGTCCCTGTCAGTCTACTTTTGTCCCTCCACACTCATCACCGTCATCTTCATTCGTACCTCCACCTGCTGCTCCCGCTCCTTTTTCGGGTTTTGATGCTCGTTTCCTTACTGTCGAGCAGCAGATTAGCTATTTGCTTCGCCGTGTGTATGAGCTCGAGGAGGAGCTCGCACATGTCCGCAGTTTGTTTTTCTTCCCTCCTCCTCCCCCGCCATCAGTACAGTAGGTTTTTGGTTTTATGCAGATGCATTACTTTTAGTGAGAGCATTACAATTGAGCCGAGATAGTGAAGATACGAAGACCATATTTTGATCATTACTTTTGTACATTGACATACTTATTTGACAAGGGTGGTGTGACCCTATGTCTCTTTTGATACGATACGATGTAGAAACAATTTAACTTGCGGGTTGGTCTTTAATGAAAGCTCAATAGTCATGTTCTCATTAAATACATTGTTGATTTACATGTTTGTGCTATGATTATGTTGTTGCATGATTGCTTGCTATGATGATTGCTTATATGTATATGTACATACGACCTCTAGACAACTATCTATTTATTTAACGAATAAGACCTGGCCTATCTGATCTTCTTCCTAGAAGAAAGATGCCGCCGCGAAGGAACACCGATACCAACAATCCTCTGCCAACGACTGAGGCGGAATTACAAGAGCGCATCTCACAGGCCATCGCACAGCACGAGGCCCTTCGCTCCGAACACAGCGGAGGTACCTCAGGGAATAACCCACCCAACGGTAATGTTTAGTCACCTAAGACACATTACAATATGTTTGGACATTTCCAAGTGTGCTTTGCTAATGCTTTCTGTGAAAGATGTTGCTTGTGTACAGGTTGTATCTATAAACAGTTCTTGGACTGCAAGCCCCTAAATTTCGATGGCACCGGAGGTGCTGTCGCCTTTGTGCGCTAGGTTGAGAAGACGGATTCTGTTTTAAGGATGAGCAAATGTGTTCTAGAGCAACAAGTCATGTACATTTCTGGACTGTTTCTAGATGGAGCATTGTCGTGGTGGAAACTTCAGGTTCAGACGTTGGGTGAGGCTGCTACGTATGCTTTGACATGGAATGAACTGAAAGAGTTGATGCGCAAGAAGTATTGTTCTCGGGCGGAGATCCAGAAGTTGGAAACTGAATTCTGGAACTTGAAAATGGAAGGTCCAAAGGTGGCTGATTATGTGCAGAGATTTCATGATTTGTCGAGAGTGGTTCCTTATTTGGTGGAGCCGGAATTTAAGAGGATAGAACGTTTCATCTGGGGATTGGCACCTCAGATTTTGAGCATGGTAACAGCATCCAAGCCTCCAACCATCACCGAGGCTATTGACTTGAGTGTAGCGCTCACTGAAGAAGCCGTTAGGTTGGGCAAGTTCTCAACTTCTGAAGCAAAGAAGAAAGAGACTCATGTTGAGTCGTCTGGGGATAACAAAAGAAAGTTCACAAATTTCAAGAAGGGTACTCGGGCGAATAACAATAACAATGCCAACAAGCACAGAGACACTAATCAGCCAGCTGAGGCACAGACTGGCGCTGGGAATGCTGAGAATAGGGGAAGAGGGTACATGGGTACCCTACCAAAGTGCGACATTTGCCAATTTCATCATGCTGGTCGATGCAGATTTGGAAAATGTGATACTTGTGGAAAAATTGGGCATTCTAAGGAGGCATGTTGGTATGGTGTCGGGCGTGGAAATGGAGGACATGGTGGTAACGGTAATGGCAACCGTGATGGAAATGGTTATGGGAACAGAAATTAGGGAGAAAACAACAATCAGGGAGGTAATGGAAACAGAAATGGAAATGGAAATCAAGCGGGAAATGGAAACTGCGGAGTAAATAATAACAACAACAACCAAGGTGGTAATGGGAATGGACGCGGCCAAGGATGTTATGGTTGCGGCGATATGGGGCACTTTAAGCGGGACTGCCCCAAGAACAATCAGGCATGTGGAAGGGTGTTCATAATCGGAGCTAGGGAAGCACGCCAGGATCCAAACGTGGTTACTGGTACGTTCCCTATTAATCAACGTTATGCATCTGTGTTGTTTGATACTGGTGCCGATTATAGCTTCGTATCTCTAGACTTTAAGAATATGCTTGGTTTAGTAGCAAGTAAGTTAGATGTTCCATATTCGATAGAACTGGCTAATGGAAAGCTAGTAGAAGCTAATGAGGTGATTAGAGGTTGTGTCATAGAGCTTGGAGAGTGTGAGTTTTCGATAGATCTTCTGCCAGTTGATTTGGGAAGCTTCGATGTCGTGGTTGAGATGCACTGGTTATCTAGCAACCGTGCAGAGATAGTGTGCCATGAGAAGATCATTCGCATTCCAATGGCGAATGAAGAGACGATCGTAATTCACGGAGAGAAGCATGATACGCCTTTGCGGATTATTAGTTGTTTGAAAGCGCGGAAGTGTCTACGTAAAGGATGTGTTGCCTTCTTAGCTCATTTTATGGATAAGGAAGCTGAAGAGGCGAAGCTTGAAGATATCCCTGTGGTAAGGGAATATCCGGAGGTCTTCCCCGAAGACTTGCCAGGACTACCTCCACAACGACAAGTCGAGTTCCGCATTGACTTGGATCCAGGCGTCGCGCCTGTGGCCAAGGCACCTTATCGACTTGCGCCTTCAGAGATGCAAGAGCTATCCACGCAACTTCAGGAGTTACTAGACAAGGGATTCATAAGGCCGAGCTTCTCGCCTTGGGGAGATCTGGCGGTGTTCGTCAAGAAGAAGGATGGTAGCTTTTGAATGTGTATCGACTACCGGGAACTGAACAAGTTAACCATCAAGAATCGGTATCCCTTGCCAAGGATTGATGATTTATTCGACCAACTACAAGGATCAAGCTACTATTCCAAGATTGATCTTCGATCAAGTTATCATCAGCTGCGGATTTAAGAGGAGAGTATACCAAAAACTGCCTTCAGAACTCGTTATGGACATTATGAGTTTCTAGTGATGCCGTTTGGGTTGACAAATGCGCCGGCAGTATTTATGGACTTGATGAATCGGGTGTGCAAGCCATATCTCGATAAATTCGTGATCGTATTTATCGATGATATTCTGATTTATTCGCAGACAAAGGAAGATCATGCTCAACACCTCAGAGCCATTCTAGAGCTGCTAAAGAAGGAAAATCTCAACGCTAAGTTCTCGAAGTGCGAGTTTTGGATACGCGAAGTACAGTTCCTCGGTCACATGGTAAACGAGAATGGTATTCATGTGGATCCCACAAATATCGAGGCAATCAAGAACTGGGAAACTCCAAAGACACCGACCGAGATCTGACAGTTTTTGGGTTTAGCAGGGTATTACCGCAGGTTCATTGAGAATTTCTCCAAGATAGCTCAACCTTTGACCTCCCTTACTCAGAAGGACAAGAAATATGAATGGGGAAATAAGCAAGAAGAAGCCTTTCAGCTGCTCAAGAATAAGCTATGCGATGCACCGATATTATCCCTACCTGAAGGCACGGAAGACTTCATGGTATATTGCGATGCTTCGCGTCAGGGACTGGGTTGCGTGCTCATGCAACGCCAAAAGGTTATCGCATACGCTTCTCGCCAACTGAAGGTTCATGAGAAGAATTATACCACTCATTATTTGGAGCTAGGTGCAGTGGTATTTGCTTTGAAGATCTGGCGACATTATCTGTATGGTACACGATGCACTATTTTCACGGATCACAAAAGCCTTCAGCACATATTCGATCAGAAAGAGCTTAATATGAGACAGCGACGTTGGGTTGAGTTGCTAAATGATTATGACTGTGAAATCAAGTATCATCCTGGAAAGGCGAATGTGGTAGCAGATGCCTTAAGCCGAAAGGAAAGGATTAAGCCCATAAGGGTTCGGGCTTTAGAAATGATTATTCAGACGGATCTCACTTCACGCATACGTGCCGCACAACGAGAAGCTCTTAAGAAAGAGAACATTAAGGCTGAATATCTCCCAGGAATGGAGAAGAAGTTGGATCCTAACGAGGAAAGAACCTTGTATTTCATGGGACGTATTTGGGTTCCGCTTTTTGGTGGTGTTAGAGAGGTTATTTTCAATGAAGCTCATAAATCGAGGTACTCGATCCATCCAAGATCGGACAAGATGTACCAAGATCTGAAGGATTACTATTGGTGGCCAAGACTTAAGAGTGATGTTGCCATTTATGTCGGGAAGTGCCTAACTTGTGCCTAGGTAAAGGTCGAGTATCAGAAACCCTCAGGGCTTCTGCAACAACCAGAAATACCCATGTGGAAGTGGGAGCAGATTTCTATGTACTTCATAACAAAGCTACCCAGAACCCCTAGAGGACATGATATGATATGGGTAATAGTAGATCGGTTGACGAAGTCTGCGCATTTCTTACCGATTCGAGAGAAAGATAGCACTGGTAAGCTAGCTGAGCTTTACCTCAGGGAGATAGTAGCACGTCATGGAGTGCCTATCTTGATAATATCTGATAGAGATGGACGGTTTGTGTCAAGGATTTGCAATCCTTTCAAGAAGCTTTTGGTTCTCAGTTGAATTTGAGTACGACCTTTCACCCACAGACTGACGGTCAGAGCGAAAGAACTATTCAAACGTTAGAAGATATGCTCTGCGCTTGTGTAATGGATTTGGGTGCCAGTTGGAATACTCATCTACCTCTGGTTGAGTTTTCCTATAACAACAGCTACCATACAAGTATTCAAGCTGCACCGTTCGAAGCTCTCTATGGCCGTAAGTGCCGTTCGCCATTGTGTTGGGCTGATGCTGGTGATAGACAGATGGTTGGTCCCGAACTGGTCCAAGAAACAACTGATAAGATCATGCAGATCCGAGAACGCATCAAGGCGGCTCGAGATCGACAAAAGAGTTATGTGGATCAAAGATGAAAACCTTTGGAATTTGAAGTAGGAGACATGGTTTTACTGAAAGTCTCACCTTGGAAAAGTGTAGCACGATTTGGGAAACGTGGCAAGTTAAACCCACGTTTTATCGGGCCATTCAGAATATTGGAAAGGGTTGGTACCGTAGCGTACAAGTTGGAATTACCAGAGGAACTAAATGGTGTTCATGATACATTCCATGTATCTAACCTGAAGAAGAGTCCAACTCAAGAGACAATTATCATCCCCGCGGATGAAGTGCATATAGACGACACTCTCCACTTCACAGAAGAACCCGTTGAGGTTACAGATTGGAAAGTTAACAAGACTCAGAGGAGTAGTGTTAAGCTTGTCAAGGTTCATTGGAACTCGCGTCACGACCCAGAGTTTACTTGGGAGCATGAAGATCGAATGAAATCGAACTACCCACATTTGTTCCCTAACTCCCTTGTAACCAATAGCACAGCTTAAAATTTCGGGACGAAATTTTCTTAACGGGGGGAGAATGTGTCAACTGTCAAAATTTCATGTATCCGTAAAATAATTAAACAGTAAATTATGACTTAATGACTGTGCTGATTTAAATTAATGACATGAATGCTTTCTGATTATTGCCATAATACATACAAGTGCATCACATTGCATGACTTCATATCATTATTGCATGCAACACTTTATGATTCAAATGATGCACGAAACAAAGTTAGCACAGTTATCAGACAAATTAGAATTACTGACGGGAGTTCAGTACTCAGACAGACATAATGTTAGAGCACATAATGAGCCAGAAACCAAGAGTTACACTAGTATAGTGTGTAGGAAAGTAAGGATCAGAAAACTGCCTTCCTAGTGATAGTTTAAGTGCCTAAAACCCACATGAAATGCATAATTCAGCAAAATATAGCAAAAATCAGCATTTAAACAACTTAATATTATGCAGAATTATGGTTTAATGGTCCAGAATACTTTCCTAAGTGTCGGGAATCAAAACTGTCATAAAAGGGAACATTAAGCACACTAAACTTATTAGTTTAGCACCTTAACGAACCAGTAACCAACCGAACAACCGGACACTACCCGAAACACCAAATTTTCACTAGAAGTATTGTTTTATCATTTCCGACCTAGTTATGGTTCCCGAACATCATAACACCTCTTATAATTACATAAAAACTTATATCACTAACTAAACACTTAGAATCTAACTAGTTATCCTAACTTACCATTTCAACTCAACCATACCCCCCTCCTCATGTTTACGGTTACAAGGGTGGCCCCCACCCTTGATTTGTTCCATTATTTTAATTGATCTTATTTTAATCTTTAGAAGCACATAGACTTTTGGATACATAAGTGTTGTGTAACACCCCAAAATTTCGTATGTTATAAAATAATATTATATTCGTAATGCTAAATAACAAAAAATGGTAACTATTAATCGGTACCGTAAGAAAATGATGATAAGACTAAAATATATGTAAGTAACTAAGTTAACCAAAGAAAAGGTAACCTAGTTGATATGAAAAGAAAGGATATAACATGTTTTTAAAAAGAAAGGGACTAAATGTGTAAATTTGAAATGAAACTTGATAAAAAAAAGAGGCAGTGTTTTGTTCCTGGCTATGTACGTTCGATCAAGAAGGGGAGCCAAGGGGGAAACCCTACTTCTTAAAAATCCTGTAAATTAAAGTAAGAAAAGGCTAAATTTTCAGTGCATGAGTTAGGAATTATGATCCCTTAAATGTTCTTGACATCAAGTAAGTCTAATTTCATGATTTGGTGATGTTTGATTAATTGGGTTATGTGAAATTTGTAATTTTTATGGAATCAAACATGAATGCAAGATGATATGAACATGTAGGAGTTGAAATTATGCTTGAATTTTCTCTATGATGATGAATTAGGGTAAAACCCACTTGTATGTTAAAAGATGGTTAAAAATTTGTGAAGTTCTACATGCTAATTAGATTGATGTAGATGATTGAAGAAATATGTTGATGAAATTGTTATGAGTAATTGATTTAGAACTATGTGTTCATAGTTAGAATGGTAAATTGTGAAATTAGGGATATTTATGTTAATCAATGAGTAAACTATAGAAATTGTGCTTAAGATGCTTGTACATTATGCTAAACTAGCAATACGCACACAACGTGTTCGATGAAATGCTTAAGTTGGTTTAGTTATGGTTTTACATGAATATTTGATAAGTCGATGTAACATGTTTATGATAATGACGTATGTGATTGGTAGACACCGTAACGTACGATAAAGAATTATGAAAGTAATGAAAGCTAAGTGTATGAAGTTGTGATGTATAGGAGCAAAGAAAGAAGAAGGAACGAGTCAATCGAAGGCATTAGGAACGCAAGATCACGGTAAGTTCATATGAACTTCACTCTCTTTATATGTAAATTTATGAATGTAAATCTTGATGTTTGAATCTTAGTGTTGAATTATTAGTATTGATCATGGAAGAATTGTATTAAGTCGAGAATTGGAAATAGATAAGGAAATGCGAAGTTAATGGATGTGTTTTTAACCCGCTTCAAGTGGATCGAAATGTTGGAAAGTATGATGTTGTAATGTTTAAGTAAGAACTAGTAGAAAACGGGACAAAATGGTGAAAATGTGTAGAAAGTGTATGGTATGTATTGATCATGTACGGGTGAGTCAAAAAGCTTACATGTTGAATGTTTCGAAAAGTAAGGGTAAAAGAGCATAAAGGAATTTATGCTAGAATGGGAAGAATGATTTTAATAAGAATGTTGGTTAAATGAGAAATGAATGTTAAGTTTCGCTAACGGGTCGAATAAGAATAAGTATATAGAAGACTTGATAAAAAAATGTTTTGAGAATTTATGCTAATGAATATTTGTGTTATGTATGATAGGTAAGTCCCACTCTTGTTGATGCGAGCTCGGACCGAACACACTATACTGCCCTTTTATGCGCTTCCGGTCAAAGTCGTCTTTTGTAAATGGGTCAAAACACTTGTATGGTTATAACTTTTATGTCTTTTGAAACATGTCGTAGAATTAGTATTGAATGATGATTGTTAAAAACAGGGAATTGCATATAGTACGAACGGGTCATGCCCAATTTTCGTTAAAAATAATATGTCATTATTTGTACTTTCGAATGTGAAAAAAAGGGCGTCTCATGTTGGAAGTTAGTTTATAATGCCCACAAGTTCCTCATAACTTCATTTTCACAACAAACCAACACTTTCATCTTTCTCCTTCTCCCTCTCTTGGTCACGGCCGAGAACCACCACCACCTTACCATCACCTTCAAGCTTTCATCCATCCATTCTCAAGTGCTACAAGGGTGTAAGAAGCAAGGATAAGAAGCTAGAAGCCATTAGAAGTGGAAGGAACTTTCTCTAGTGCTATTAACCACCAAGTTTATCATCATCTTCATCTTGAATCTCTTCCCTAGCCTTGTGCTAGTAGTAAGACCCTCCTAATCTCATTTTACTTCTTGTTATGTTGGTTAAAAGTATATGTAAGTAACTAAACATGAAGAACATCAAAGATCAAGAACAAAACTCTTAACATAAAGTTGAAAATCATAAGAATCATTGTTATTTTAGTGTATGTATGCTTCTTGATTGTTGAT
The DNA here is from genome assembly GCA_030545235.1 of Helianthus tuberosus. NCBI lineage: Eukaryota > Viridiplantae > Streptophyta > Magnoliopsida > Asterales > Asteraceae > Helianthus > Helianthus tuberosus. The sequence goes on from JARYGA010022949.1 coordinate 1,054,085, forward strand.
TATTTGTGTTTATGATGTTAAACATCATAACTTGATAGATTGTGATTAAACACATGATCTAGCAAGTGAGTGGATGATCTTGTGAAAAATCAAGATGAACATCCTTTATGTAAACATGAACTTGAAATATAAAGATGTTTTTATGAATGATGATGATCAAAACGTAATATAAATCTTGTAGATGGATGATTTCAAAACTAGTTTTCTTAAGAAACCAAGTTTAATTACAAGATTTACATAACCATGATTTTTAAAGAAATTAATCACATTTTTAGTGTTAAATCAAGTGTAGAAACATGTTATTAACAAGAAAAATTCAAGAAGAAATATTTTTAGAAAATCATGTTACAAGTTGTGAAAGTCTAAAATCTTCAAGAATGATGTTATTAAACAAATAACCACACTTTAAAGGGTAACTAAGCCTACTAATTAACATGGCAAGTTACTACAAATTTTTACAAAATTTCAAGTTCATGTTGTAGTGTAAAATGCATGATTTTGGCACTTGGTAAGTATTGAATGAATTGTTGATGATTTGTGATGATTTTAAAAGGAAATGATATGCTTTGAAAGCATGGAAACCTCCATTTTTAAGAGGAAACTATGGCAAAAAATTTCTAGAATTTAAACACTTAGAAAAATATTTTTAAACAAGTGTTTACAATTGTATTTTAACCATGATTTTTCATATAAAAATTGCCATAGTTTTTGTTACAATAATTACAATTATTGGAGGTTGTTTTTAATAAATAAAAATGACTAAGTATATATTTAGGAAAATATATATGTAGATGTCATAATTTGAGTGATTATTTGTATATTATGTGTATTAGTTATATTATTTTAGGAATTGAAATAATATAACTCACCAAAATACCAAAAATTACAATACAAAATATTACCAAAATTCCAAAAAAATAAATATATAAACTACACCCAAAAATTGGACAAACCGAACAAGGAATGTGAACCACAAAAATATTCTGGAATTAAATTCATATGTATACTTTGACAAATAAATTAAACGGTATTTTGGAAACCAAGGAAAAGAAAAATATGATTTTTATAATTATTACAAAAATATATCATATTTTTTCAAGAAGAAAATATATTATTTTTTGGTAAATAAAAATATATATGTTTTTTTGAACAATTAGAAAATATAATATTTTTGGAGGAAATATAATATTTTTAGAGAAAATATATATTTTCTTAAAGAAATTTAGAACATATTATTTTGGGGTGAAAAATGGATTTATAAATATTCTCTAAGTTAATCTTGAAAATATATTATTATTGAAGTTATATGAAAATAAAATTATTTTTGCCAAGGGAAAAGTTATAGATAATTTTCTATAAAAGTTTTCTTAAAATATATATATTTTAAGAATATATATTGGTGAATTTTTATTAGAAATGTTATTACGGAAATTTAAATACAAAATGAAGTATAAGAATACTTAATAAATACAATAAAAATACGTATTCTCGTACGTATAAATACACCCGAATACGCCACCAATACTTGGCAAAAATACACAAGTCTAAAAATACGAGTATAAGTATACCCATCCTTGGGGGAAATATACATGTATAAATACTAGATGTACCAAGTTAGAATATATTATTTTAACTAAAATTCTAAAAAAATTGATAAATATAATTTAAGTTAAAATATTATTATTTTAACAAATAATTACATACTTTGGAATAATATTTATGACACCAAGAAATTGTAACTCAAAGTTACTAAGTCATAACAATTAAGACTAAAAGACAAGGCACGACCCATCCGTCTAATGAACCATAGCACGTGTGTAGGTAGTCGTGTGATCGAGAAGAAGCTTTGAGTTACATCAGTTTACGAGACGCAAGATTGTGAGTTCATGTCCCCCTTTTCTTTTAACTGTTTTCAGTTTTATAACTTCGGGGGTGGAATGCATGTTACAAATGTTTACAAACGTTTATAAATGGTATGGTTAGCTAAGGAATGAACTGTTAGATCATGTGAATGGGTAGGTGCACACTTAAGACCATTAATCCTCGTATAAGGACCGAGGGACATGAGTGATAGATCTATCTGAGTGTTGCGAGCCCCACCCCTGGGCCGGATGTGACCGAAGGTGGTGACTATGTCTTCCAGCCGGAAGCCCGGTACAAAATCTGCTAGGTTTAAGCCTTCCTACGCCGTTGCACACATATTAATGACCTTGCAAATCATTAATTGATCTGTTCATAGACGCTTTCATACCGGTTTACAGATACATACATACTATGGTTACAAAGTTTATTACGAGCTCACATACAAAACACATGAACTCGCTCAACTTTTGTTGATGTTTTCAAACTACATGCATCTCAGGAAATTGATTATGGATCTGGCGGGCGTTCAAGGATTTTCAAGTTGTGTCTCCAATAAATGATGTTAGAGGGTTTGAATTGTGTATTTTATCTTTGATAGGATACATGGTTCAAAGCCTCGTTTTATTAGTGTCTTTTGTTTAAGTCCAGTATGGAACTTTAAACAATTGGATGGTTTGTATTATGAACTTGAAGTCTAGGTTTTCTGTTAAACAATGTTGGTTGTATTATTTTGAAACTCTTTAATGGATGAACATCATGGTTTCTATCATATAGTTGTTTGTTATGGTTGAATGCAATGATATTAAGCAAGTCACACGTAACACGCTTCCGCAAAAGTCAGCGTGTGACATTGGTACCAATGTCGATGGGAGAATTCCAAGTAGTCGTCGGTATGGATTGGTTGTCCCGACATCACGCAAAATTCGTATGCTTCCGTAAGGAGATAAAACTAACATCTTCGAGCGGAAAGCAAGTTACCATTTATGGAGAAAAGGGTGGAAATCCCGTGGTGTGCTCGATGATGGAAGCCCACAAACTCATGCAACATGGATGTAAAGTGTGACAACTCGAACTTCCAAGGTTAGTGCCGTTTCGTTTTGTGATCTTAACTTCTCATTATTCCTATCAAATGCTTCATTCTATGTTAAATTTGCTAAATGTTTCATCCTATGATAAACTTATTAAACGTAAATGTAATTGGATATGATTACGTATGTAGTTGGATTATTATAAGTGTCAAGTAATTCACACTATCTGGCCTGAATCACTTGAGCGAATCACTTGAGCCCATCTCTTTGTGGGTTTAGCATATTTTTTTTTAACTTGAAATACTTATTGGTCTTGGGGGCGGGTATAGTCCAATACTTGGGATTATTGGATCTCGGTCCACAACAGTCCACACGCACATCAGATCTTATATGTTTATGCATGGGATGTTACTCCCATAATTCCTAAACGCACACACACACCCAACCCTAATATTCTTGGATTTGCGGCAACCCCTTCTCTCCCGTGAATCCCTTCTCTCCTTCGGTTAGTTTATTTTCCTCTCCTTTTGATGAACACTAGTTGGTTATCTTGTTTGTATATGTTATGTGAATATGGGTAGATGAGTTAGAACTGTGTGTGGGAAGGGGGGCGATCATTAAGTTGTTAGATAACAAGTAACATGATTGAGTGATGAGGGTTCTTGGTGTGATTGTGATGAATTATTAGAATGATTATAGTGGTAGGTTAAATCCGAGTATGAGTTATGATGAAACTGTGATTACTATATCTATGGGAAAATCTTGATGGTTATTATTAATTGATATATAATTGATTAGTTCATATTAACATGTAGGTATGGAATGAAGGTAATCACAGTGTGTTCGATTTGTGTATGTACGGATTGTATAGATGGACTAATTTATGTTAATATCACGCATGGATTGAATGTATTGAATGCATATACATAGGAAAATTGTTAATACGGACGAGTTCAAGGATTAGTGTTGCATTGTTTGTTATGTTAATGGTTAATGTTGTGTTAACGTGTTGTTGCTTATTACATATAGTTGTTGCTAGTATTATAAGATAACTTATAATGAAGTGGGTTCAAAATATAGTGTATTGGAATAAATTAGGGAAGTATTTGGGCCTCACTTAGTAATCGGGTCACCTAAACCACACAAGCTATACCCGGATTTGGGCCGGGTTGGGTAATTAACTTGGGGACGGCTGGGCCGCACGCTAAAGTGGGCTGGGCCCTGATGGATCAGTTGGTTCCTTCGGGTTCAAAGCTAGCCGGGTTGTGAGACGTAATGGGCTGCAATGGACCACACACTTACACACCTACCATATAACATGTTGTGATGGGCCACACACTTACTGGGCCGGAAAAACAATGGGCCGCGCACCCGGGGTAAATGAAAGAGTAACTGTTAGATGTGATTATGACATAGGAACTTATGATGAGAACTTCCATGTAATCTAAATGATTGTTATGTGATGTGTGTTGATAATGTTTACTACATGCAATCTGATTGAACACGTGAAGTAGTTGTACGCAAAACTGACTACTATTGGTAACCGTACTAGGACTGGGTTGATCAAACTGTGAACACATAATTAATCCTACTGAGTAAACCAAATGTGAGTTCATTTCTCTTGAGCATGCGTCCCGGTGGTTGGGACAGTCATTGGGCATTCCAGAGAGGGATAGGTTTTTGGGTAAATCAACTCGGTATTCCGGAGAGGAATACGTCTTGCGGGTAAATCTGGTATGTTGGATAATACACTCGTCCTATCACTCTTAAGTACCATCTTTTGTGTTACCGGAGAGGTAACAGGTATTAGTTGGTAGCGCTACTTAGGTTTGGCACCCTCACCCCGTACCGGAGAGGACGGGTGTGAACTAATGACCTAGTCATGACCAATGCTTTGATAGGAGCATTGGGGAAAGGGCAAAATAAATCAGGAGCCGTCTTGTATCCGAGGTATTATCAACATTGTAATCAACGAACTAAATTAAACACTTGGTAACTAACGTTTTCGTAAAACTATGAACTCACCAGCGTTGTCTGATACACTTGTTGCATGCTCGCAGGTCGTTAGATGTCTTGGATTGGAACTTGTTGTCTGGAGTAGCTGGAGTGGTCATGGGTCGACTGGAAGGATTCATGTGATTGAATTATTGATATTATACATTGGTTTTTGAAACAGCTTAACTTTGGTTTACTATTTTCTTCCGCTGAACGTTTTGGTTTTCATTTAAACTTGTTGATGGTCTTTTCAATAATAATTGAGAATTTTATTTAGAAACTTGTACGGGTTCGATGTAATTAGTGGCTCGTTGTTGGTACGTCACACGCCTAGCATGGACATTCCCTAGGTGGTATTTTGGGGGTGTGACATAAGGCGTATCTGATTTTACACATGTAATTCGGGGAAAGAGTTGCCGAAGATTGGAGACGTACCGGTGGTACGGGTGTCACACCCGCTCATAGCGAAAGCGCGAGGTGTGATCTGATCGGTTCTCATTGCATAAAAATATAAGCGAACATACTAAATGAATAAAAACAAGCTCCAATGCCATTGTCATAATTGTTTCAAAAGAACGCAACATAAGTTGAATGTATTGGTTACAAACCATCAAATGAAAATAAGTTGTCATCGTTTTATACATCAAAATGTAAGTCTTAAAATGTCAAGGCTTTGACCACTATATCACCGCAAAGAGGCAGTATATAACGGGCAAACCCTTCAAATGGTGGCATGGAGTCTTGATACTTCCTTTCCTTGACTGAAATGTCTGCATGGTCCACTAATTTCCTGAAATACATGTTAAGTTTGAAAACATCAACAAAAGTTGGTGAGTTCATGCAGTTTAGTTGTATGAGATGTATCTGTAAAATGTGAGTTGTATAAAATGTATCTGTAAAATGTGAGTTGTATAAAATGTATCCATGAAATGTGAGTTGTATAAGATGTATCTGTATGTAATGATGTAGTATGTAAAGCGTCAATGAAATCGTTGATCATTAATGTTTCGCGAGGACATTAATATGTGTGACGAATTAGGAAGCAATCCAAACCTAGACGATTTCGTGTCGACTACTATCGACTGGGACACAAACGCACTCTTCTGTATGGGTCCACGACCAAGAGTGGGGCTCGCCAATACCCATTAGATCTAACCCTCTGTACCTAGGTCCAAACTGGATTAATGGTGCTTAGATGTATGACCCTAATCGCACATGATCTAAGGTGTTTCATTCCATGACTTAACATACAAATTGAACATGTATTTTCCCCGATAGTTGTAAAGTTGTAAAGCATTTAAAATGAATAAGGGACATGAACTCACAGAATCGCGTCCGTGAATAGAAGTAACTATGATCACACGTGCGGTGGTCCTGAACAGTGTTGCGACCTACAAATGTTCTTATATTTGTTAGACACTTCGGTCTTTATAGATGACTTGAGTACAAGTCTTGTGTCTTAAATATGTGTAAGACTTGTATGTCTTTATTGTTCGTTGAACTGTGTATTAGATGAATGAATTGTTAAACTGTTATATATATATTTCACCAAATATATATATATATGTAATCTTGTATCTTGTGAGTTGTATCATCGGGTCTTGTCTTCTTGATTTCGTGCCTTGTATAAGTAAATTGTATAATTGTATTTTTATCAATTATATGTCATTGGGCTTAGCCCAAGAATTCATGTTATTGGGCTTAAATAGTATTGGGCCTAAATAGTATTAGGCCTAAATAGTTTTGGGCCTAAATAGTATTGGGCCTAAATAGTTTTGGGCCTAAATAGTATTGGGCCCAAATGTTATTGGGCTTAATGTTATTGGGCCTTGGCCCATATGTTTGGTTTTGGGCTTAGCCCATGAGTCTTGATATTGGGCTTAGCCCATGTATTTATGTTAAGCCCAATTAGGATGATAAGCCCATTTGTATAAAATAAGCCCATTTGTATAAAACAAGCCCATTTGTAAAGATATAAGTCCATTTAGTAAAAATAAGTCCATTTGTAAGTATAAGCCCATTTATAAAAATAAGCCCATTTGTAAATTATAAGCCCATTTATAAAACATCTTTCATTTTATAAAAATCACCATACATGAAGTTTTTAGTTAAATAAAAGACATATAAGTTTTTATAAGTTTCTAAAACTTCGACTTTTGTTAACGGTAATATATATATATATATATATATATATATATATATATATATCCGCGTCGAAAGATCGCCTAAGCGTCGCAGTAACTCCTCGGAATGGCGATATGTTTATAGATTCGCCCATCGTCCGTTTTGACCATAAGTTGTGTCCGAAGGCTCAGAATGTCCGTAAGTTGTTTTTAAGGGGTATTTACATGTAGTCTTGTAAGACTTTAGTCGAAATGCACATTGTGTTTATTTGTATCATTGTATTCAAGTTCCTAGTTATCATACATATAACTAATACAAACAAATAACACATGGCACATAAGTTGTTAAGTTAACTAAATATATATTTTCTCAAAAATATATATTTATATCAAACTTTGCTTTTATAAAAACTATTCTTTAAAATCTTTTTAATCTAATAAAGATTTTGTCAAAATTAATAGTTTTTATAACTTACGATTTTTAAGAAAAATGGCCATATTTCCTTTAAAATATATACCTTGCCATGTTTATATAAAACATATCTTTTTCTTATAAAATCACCAATAATCTTCTCATATTTTTCTTAATAAAAACATATGAGATTTATATCAAAATCTTAACAAGATGAAATCAATAACATGTAGGGTTTTGGTATGATCATTACATAAGTTAACTAGTTCAAAATCCATGCTTTACTTCTAGTTTTAACAAACTTTTTATAAAAACCCATCTTGTATGTTTCTTTTTATAACTTTGTAAAAGTATTATTTTTAGTGAAAAACCTTATATACTTTAACAAAATCAAAGATTATGATCATCCATCCAAACATTTATGTTTAACAAAACCCTTAAACATTTTCATGTACACTTGTTAGATTATGTTTTTAAACATCATTTAACAAGTTATTTGTATGCTAATCATCAAAACTAGATCAAATATGCAAGTATTCATCCTTAAATCACAACATAAACACACTTTTATATCATGATTATTATTTTGCGTCTTTGTATTTCCATATTATTTTGTATGATTATTTAGCTTATTACATGTTCTTTAACCAAATAATACATAAATAAGTATGAAAAGGGATTTTAGAAGCTTACTTCTAGCACTAATGGCTAGGGATGATCTTAATGATGATTTAAAGAAAAGAAAACTTGTTGATCTTGGGGTTTTGAAAGCTTTTGAATGGATGGTAAGGCTTCTCCAACTTGTTGTTGCTTTAGATCACCATAAGTATCTTCAAGCTCCATTTTGATCATCAAAGAAGTCTTGAAAGGTGAAATGTTTTTTATGGTGTTCTTGGATAATATATGAATATTGAGAGAGTTTTCTTATGTGTATGAAAATGAAGGTGAAATGCTATGAAATGTGCTTAATGATTTGTGATCTAAGTTGTTATTACTTTTCACCAAGGTTCACCACTAGACCCACTTGTTTAACCAACTTGCAAGCTAGGTAAATATCAAAGATATTTGTGGAAACTAGTTAAAAAAAGTGGGTCCCACAAGGGAGTTTATAACCGTGAATGGGGGGGGGGGTACCCTTGCTTTGTGAACTTGTTTTCCCTAGGTAGAAGTGTTAGTTTTAATAGGAATTTGTTTAGGAAACTTATATGTATAAGTGTTTAAAAGGTGTTAAGTGACCCTTACTAGTCCATAATGATCCAATTAACATTAGATGGTCACTAAAAAAAAGATCTGATATTGTTCGGATATTCATTCCGCTTTGTTTCCGTTAGTCGTTATTTGAACGCTAAGTTGTGTAACTTGTGTGAATTGATGTAGATATTGGTTCGGATGGTACCTGAAGGTATCCTCATATGAATTCTATGTTAAACTGAACTTTTATCTGTTGTAAAAATATTAAATGGCTGATTTCTGCAGAATTTCTGCGAAAAAGTGATGAAATCGTCGCTTTTAGTGCTTTTCGGGCAGTTTTTAGTGTTATCAGACTTCGGGAAGGTTTTAAATCAAACCCTTGCATTCCTAGTTAGGGTTTAATATATATTAGATGTTGGACTTTCGTCTGAGTCCTAAAGATGTCGTTTAGATGGTTTCTACGGATCCTGCGTTTTCGTCAGAATACTAGTTTACTAGGTGCTTTTCTAGTAGTTTCGATGCATTGTTTAAACTGTTTCAAATGTACTTAACAAAATGGATCTTATGCATCCTAAGTAAGTATTCCGTGAGTATTCTAAGTGTATGTCACGAAATACGCAGTTTGAGTGTTCAAAATGCATAAAAATGTAGCTAAAATGAGTACTTTAATTGCAAGAAAGTTACCGAAAAGTGGCAGTTGTCACATTCTCCCCCTGTTATTGAGAATTTCGTAATAAGTCATCCTTTGCAGGAGTATTCTCGAACAGGTGGGGGTATTTTGGTTTTGATTTGATTTTCACGTTCCCAAGTATATTCGGTTCCGTGTCGAGAGTTCCAATGAATTTTTGCTAATATGTTACGACTCCTTCATGTTTCCTGGACCTTCCGGTCCATGACCTCAACAGGTGCTTTGGTGAATTGGAGTTTGTTATCAATATGAACCTCATCCTCCGGGATGAAAACTGTTTCTTGCGTTGGACTCTTCTTGAGATTCGACAAATGAAATATGTCGTGCACACCACTAAGTTCTTCTGGTAACTTCAGCTTGTAGGCATCGGTGCCAAACTTTTCCAAGATTTCAAATGGACCTATGTATCGAGGGTTAAGCTTTCCACGCTTACCGAACCTTGCTACGCCCTTCCAAGATTTCAAATGGACCTATGTATCACTTCCATTCGGAAACATTCATCATACCACTTCCCGATTCATTTGTAATGAATCGCTACATACCATATCTTTCGATATACTTACATCAATTGACCCGTTATAAACAAGTCATTTTCTACACCTTCCAACAACCATTCTACTTATCCTTTTAACCCATTTAGACGGGTCATTCCATATTCACTGTCACATCAAACAAGTCAATTTCTACACATTCCAACAACCATTCTACTTATCCTTTTAACCCATTTAGACGGGTCATTCCATATTCACTATCACATCATTTTATCCTTAAAAACAATCCTCATTATAAAACTCATTACATCTAGTCAATTATGAATCATAATGTAAACTTACACCAAACTCTTAGTACTAAATATTTTTATACATAAGGCTACAAATAGAGTACATAAAGTTCATATGAACTTACCGCGATCTTGAGATGCTTGTGCCTTCGAGTGACTTGCACCTTCTTCCTTCTTCGTGCCTATATATCATAATCTTATACTTTAGCTTTCATAAACAATACTTTCACAATCCTTTTAATACGTTATGGCGTCTACTATTCACATACATCATTATCATAAAGAAGTTGCATCAATCTTAACAAGCATTCATGTAAAAACCATAACTAAACTCACTTAGGCATTTCGTCGAACACATTGTGTGCGTACCAGTAGTTTAGCACAATGTACAAGCATCCTAAGCACAATTTCCATAGTTCTTCCCATTGATTTACATAAACATCCTACTATTTTGAAATCTACCATTCAAATCATGAGCACATAGTTCTAAATCAATTATTCATAACAATTTCATAAATCAACAATCAAATTAACATACGAAACTTCACACATTACTTGACATGCAAGTGGGTTTTGCCCTAATCATGTTCATATTCGAAATTTAGCATCTAATGATGTCTAGACCTTCGTAGCAACCATTAATCATACTGAATTTTGTATTACATTCACGAATCATACAAAACCCACAAAATCAAACATCACCAAATCAAGAAATTTCACTTACTTGAGATCAAGAATACTTAGACAATCTGAATTCTTAGCTCATGCATTCGATTCTTCACTAATTTAGCCTTCAATTGATGAGATTTTAGAGACTTAGGGTTTCTTGACTCTCTCCTCGGTCCTCTCTCTCGATCGATCGAACATAATGCCAGGGAACTCCTGGCTTCTTTTTTTTATGTTTTAATTACACTTTTCACTTTAACCCCTTAACTATTACAACATGACACCTTTCTCATTATTATTTACTAACTTATTAATCTTTCATGCCTAATTATAGGATTTTAGATTTTTTTTATAAAATGCTACAAATCTTATAAATGGTAAAATTTCATGTTTACCAATTCTTTTCGCTAAAGCATTGCGATTAAACATTATAACATGTCATACGAAATTTGGGGTGTTACATAAGACTCGATAAAGATGAAGTTAACAGACATTTGTGCACCAATAGACTCCCCTTGGATGTTGACGAAGTCTTCGGCGTTGAGTCTTCAGTCTTTTCTCTTTCCAGTTTATCTAACAATGTATGCTTCCTTCAAATCTTCTCTTCTTCTCTCAACAGCTAGCATGAATCATATAATCTGAATCTTTAACAACCTTCAAACTCCCCCTTGAATGTAAATTCAAGAACTGTATCTGACTTTCTGTTTTCAGACTCCCCCTATAAGTTAGCTGGGATTTTGCTGTGCTGTTTTCTGAATAACAAACCTGTTACCTGCACAAACTCTACCTAAAAATAAGGTTTATGATTATAACAGTTTCAATCTAACTTACCATTTGACTTCATTTGTTGGTTTTGTCAGAATTTAGAAATCCACTTAAGTATCCAGGTCCAAATTAATGACCCTGAGAACTTAATTTGTCTACCAAGTCCAACTTAATGACCTTGGTTGACCTGAGACAAAGCACACTGACATTTTGTACAATTTTTTCAAACAATTTTCTGAAATTCACAAGTTTCAAATTAATGAACTTGTTTTGACTTTTCAATTTTCACAAGTTTAACATATTAAGCTCACGACTCATCTTCCAGCTCAAAAACTTCTTGCATCTGCTTCAAATTGCGAATCTGAAGATCAGCTTTCCACTTTGGTTTGTCGGAAAATAAAGCAGAAATATAAAATCTTTTTGGATTTAGAATAAAGTTTCTAAACTAGAAATGAATTACAGAAATAAAATGCAGTAAATGTAAACTATTTACAAACATATTTTTGGTGAGCGTGTTAGGGAATCATATCAGCTGTCGACAAGCTACAAATACCGTTAAGCTTTAATTACATACACATAATTAAACAATTCACTTAGATTGTCGATATATTGATCCACTTAAATTCTCACACAATTTTCAATCTGTCCAGGATACGGATTAGGTGTATTATGAACTTAAACTCATTCATGTGTCCCACCTCTTGAATATACTCCCGTATCCAGATCCCAATATTCAGTCTTACAGGTGAGTATACCACAGATGATATCTGTAAAGGGGTTAAATTGCGAGGGCCGTGAGAGCTCAGGCTATTGCTTCCGCAAAATCAGAGAGATGACGGCTTTGACTTTTGGTGTGTCCCCTTTAGAGGATCTTTTCTTCAACATCACATGATTAACATTTTTCAATGCTTCATCATTTTTTATGCTGAGGGCAGTGCTATATTTCAAGCAAGCGGAAAGTATTATACGGGGACTAGGCCATTGCTTCCACAAAATCAGAAGTCCCGGGATAATACCCCAGATATCACTGAGTATAAAGACCTAGTATCTCAGAAAGATGGATCTTTTAAACAAGATTTCAGGGGTTACCTATATATCCAAGTAGTGTTCCCCATGAAATAAGTAAGTAAAGATTTAGGTTTATATCCCGAACAAACCTACTAAATGTGTAAAAACCTATCGGCACATCATCAGCGAGACTGTTTAAGACTTTTAAACTTTACATATCTTTAGCGTACTGTAACTGTCAAGCCGATGTACTATCATTTTCCCTTTTTACACAAGCTCTTTTCCATTTTCTATTGTTTTTGGATTTTGAAAATATCTCATGTTTTTGGATTTTTGAAATTTTTACTGTTTTGTATTTTCTGAAAATATTACCCTATACTCCCCCTAAATACCAAAACAAGTAAAAAATCGACAAACCATTGCAGATTGCTTCTCAACATCATCTACAATGTCTCCTTCATCTACGCCAAGAATCTCCTCCAACACCGATAAAAGCTTCATACCGTTCAATTTTAACAAATATTGAAAACGAGTTTTATCAAACGCTTTGGTATGTAAATCAGCTTTTTGTTCGTCAGTGTGGATTTTCTCAATTCGTATCAACTTCTTCTCGAAACAATCTCGGATGAAGTGATGACGAATATCAATGTGTTTCGTTTTAGCGTGATGAACAGGATTTTTGGTAATGTTTATCGCTGCCTCATTATCAACAAAAATAGGGATGTTAAGAAATTGCAAACCGTAGTCGTGCTTCTGTTGCTGGATCCACAAGATCTGAGAGCAGCAACTGCTAGCAGATACATACTCAGCTTCACATGTGGACAAAGCTACAGAGGTCTGCTTCTTGCATTGCCAGGTGACCAAACGTGGTCTGAAAAACTGGCACCCCGCTGTTGTTGATTTAGCGTTAACTTTGCAGCATCCAAAATCAGAATCAGAATACCCTTCGAGCGTGAAATCTCCTTCTTTTGGATACCACAACCCCAATGATGGAGTTCCTTTCAGGTAGCGTAATATCCGTTTCATAATCACCATATGCGAAGCTCTAGGATTAGACTGAAACCGCGCTGCGAGGCAGGTTGGATACACAATATCGGGTCTTGAAGCTGTCAAGTACATCAGCGATCCGATCATGGAACGATACATCGTTTCATCTACCTTCTCTCCGATGAGATCAAGATTTATCCCATGGTTCGTCGCTAACGGGGTGGAAGCTGGAGTAGAACCTGGCATCCCAAATTTCTCTAAGATATCATGAACATACTTCGTTTAATGTATGAAAATTCCTTTGAGCATTTGATCAACCTGAAGTCCCAAAAAGAATTTCATCTCACCCATCGATGACATTTCAAATTTTTTCTTCATAACTTGTTCAAAATCTTTGCACATATTTTCATTTGTAGACCCAAATATGATGTCGTCCACGTATATTTGAACTATCAGAAGATGTCCGTCGACCTCTTTGGTGAAGAGAGTGGCATCCACTTTTCCACGGATGAAGCTGTTGGCAAGCAGGTGTTGAGACAAAGTCTCGTACCAAGCTCTCGGGGCCTGGTGTAAACCATACAGCACTTTATCCAGCAAATAAACCTTGTCTTTGTGGATTGGATCGGTAAAGCCCGGTGGCTGTCCGACATATACCTCCTCTTTTACCTTCCCATAGAGAAACGCTGATTTAACATCTAGCTGATAAACTTTAAAACCTTTCCAAGATGCAAATGCTAGGAAAATTCTGATTGCTTCAAGTCTAGCAACTGGAGCATATACTTCAGTGAAATCTATCCCCTCCTGCTGACTAAAACCCTGGACTACGAGTCGAGCTTTGTTACGAATAATAACTCCTCTATCGTCCCTCTTGCACTTGAACACCCACTTGGTGTTTATCTTCCTGTGACCATCAGGCAAGTCTACCAATTTCCACACACCTAACTTCTCAAACTGACTTAGCTCCTCTTGCATCGCATTGACCCAAGAATCTTCAGTTAGCGCCTCTTTGTATGTTCGCGGTTCGATCTGCGAAATAAAACAACTTAGTGAAAACTCAGTTTGTAAAGGAGCAACTGTAGAATAAAAACAAGTAAGCCCTTGGTCAATTTGTCGTCTAGTACGAACGCCTGATTATAATTCTCCAATAATCAACTCCTCTGGATGGTATGAAAGAGTTCTCGGCATCACCTCACCTGGAACATCTACCTCGCCTTCCAAATTTGTGACATTCTGATTTGCACCTTGTTCACTGACTGGAATTGTTTGACTTGAATTCTGGATCTGCTCACCCTCAGAATCTGAATCACCATGATCAAATACAGGCCTATCAACAGATTCTTGATTATCATTGACTGCCGTCTGATTTTCAGGAGCATGTTCTTGTTCTGAAGATTGTTGAACATCATCATGTTCACCAGCATTGCTTGGACCGGCTTCATCATCATTTGAAGTTTGCCGTCGACTTGTAGTATACTCAGCTGGAAACCTTTCTTGTGATGACTCATACTCTCTTAGAATATCCAACTCATCAAAGAACTCTGGTTATTCTTCTTCCATGTCAAACGAATCCCACAGAGTATCGTAGTTAAAACGCCATGAGTCGCCTGGGTTCCGCGGTGGCATTGTGTAACCTTGGCATTCCACATTGTGTGCTTCAATAATCCGCTTCAAGCTTGGAATAAAGACTCGCTTTAATGGACTTGAGTAACCCACGAAAATTCCTCCAATGCTCTTTGCACCAAACTTTCCAAAAGGCTCTAGAACTGTGCAGGGAGACCCAAACGGTTCTAAATACTTCATATTCGGTTTGCGGTTGTTGATTAACTCAAAACACGTTTTGTTGAATTTCTTCACTGTGAGAACCCGGTTGAGTGTATAGCAAGCGGCTGACACTTCTTCTGCCCAAAAATTGACTGGTAATTTCGAATTAGCAAGCATAGTCCCGGCCGTTTCAATTAGCGTCCTGTTCTTTCTTTCAGCTACTCCATTCTGTTGTGGAGTGTAAGGAGCACTAAATTCTTGCAATATACCTCTCTCATCACAATACTCTTCCATCTTGTTGTTCTTAAACTCAGTACCGTTGTTACTCCTGATTCTTCTGATACGAGTTTGGTACAAGTTTTCAATCTTTCTGAACAACGCCATCAAACTTTCAAACGTCTCATCTTTAGTCTTCAAAAATGATACCCACGAAAATCTGGAATAATCATCAGTTACTAATAGACAGTAGAGATCTCCAGTTATGCTTTTGACGTTTACTGGACCAAACAGATCCATATGAAGCCTCTCTAACGGTCTCAAAACTGAGTTGACTTTCTTTTGAGGGTGTGATTTCTTCTTTTGCTTGCCTTTGATGCAGCTAATGCACTCCCCTTCCAGATGAAAACCTTTCACATGAACACCAGTTACTAAGTCATTATGCACCAGGTGATTCATTTTTCGTAAGTGAATATGGCCCATCTTTCGATGCCATAACTGAGACTCTTTTTCCGTTGCTCTTGACATAAAACAATGAACCTGACCCGTGGTAGTAGTAGCTACGCTCATGTCCAACACGTACAGATCATTGACTCTGGGTGCTCTCATGATAACCCACTCTTCGGGAACAACAAATCCTGGTTTCAAGATCAAACATTCTTTGTCTGTAAAGCGCGTCGTATACATACGATCACATATCTGAGATATGCTCAGAAGATTGTTTTCAAGCTCGGCGATGTAGTTTACTCTTTCAAATGTTACAATTCCATTGGATAGAGTTCCTTCACCGATTATTCGACCACCTTGATTTCCTGCAAACCCCACATATCCTCCATTAAACCCTCGAACATCATACAATAGGGTTTTCTCTCCCGTCATGTGCCGAGAAGCTCCACTATCCATAATCCAACATGAAACGGATCTTGGAAGCTCCTGCACATATCACAATCATTTAGTGAGATTTTGATGCTACCCAAGCCTCTTTGGACTCAGGTAACGTGACATTGATGTGAGTTTTTGCAATGTAAAGTGGCGGAAAATTCTTATCATTTATCTTCAAGCTTTCCTCAGACCCAATCTCAACCTTTTTGTATAAAAAGAAATCATTTTTAGAAGGTTGACCAGATGATTGGTCTTTCTTTGAAACATCTTTCTTCTCAGAAGCGATAGACTCTTGTTTTTCAAGTTTCTCATAGTAATCCAAAGGAACATTCATCTTTACCGGGGTGGTAGAAGATGATTGTTTTTCTTTCTCAGAAACCTTTGGTTTTGGAGAACTTGTTTTCTTTTCAACTGATTTTGGCTTCCATGCTTGTTGAGGTGTAGCAACCCTTTTGTAAAATTTTTCATTTTTAGTTACCACATTCTTAATAGATTCAGTTTTGACTTTGATGTTTTCATTTTTCAAAACTTTCTTCTCAACAACCATTGGAGCTTTTCCTTTTGAATTAACTTTCTTTTTCGGACTATCAACAACTTCAGACTTAGGCTTTAAGTTGGTGCACTTTCATGCAATGTGTCCAACTTTGTTGCACTTGAAGCATGTACGAGTATTAACTACTCGACTTGTGCCTTCAGTCTGAGGCTGTGAGGCCTTTTCCTCAAAGAACTCTTCGTTTGATTTTGAAAAAATATCAGATTCTTGCTCGGAATGAGAACTCGAGCTTTTGACAAACACCTTTTTCTCTATAAACTTCTCTACAAACTTTTTTTTTTGAAAGTTCCTTCGTTGATAATTCTTACCCCCCTGACATCCACCCGACAATCATTTTTGGTTGTTGTTAGAAAAACGCGGTGGTATAACAGGTTTTTTATAGTAAGATTTATCTTTCTCAAAATTCAAATGCCTCGTGGAACATTTCAAACTTTTAATCTCAGACACATCAATTTCAATCAATTTGAACACATTTTTCAATTTGTCCACATTCACATTCTCCAACGGAAAATCACGATCCGAATACAACTTATCAGATCCCGCCATCTTGTACATTACAAGATTAGGTTCTTCATTTAAGTTGTTTTTGGATTTTGATTTTGGAATATATTTGTCCAAAAAGCATTCATCATCCTCAGTAGTGTCGCTTTCAGATTTTAAAACATTTTCAACCATACTTTTCACAACTTCAGATTGAACACTATCTTCATCAGATGATGAAGAGAATGTGACATCAATTGTGTCTGGAAGCTTAACTTCATTTTCTTCTTCATCATTAACCAACCCTGATTTTTTCTTTGAAAAATTATTTAGAACTGGTGGTGGAACCTGATGATACCCCACCCCGGTTCCATCAGAGTATACATCTTCGCCTGCTTTGTTCTTCCCAATTGGTTTAGGAACGATATGTTGAAGAACAAAACTTGCGGAGCTGTAACTGTTCAGTTTCAATTGGATGCGTTCATTTTCAATTTTAGCTTCTTGAAATTGAAGCTTCAACTTAGCAATCTCATCCAGTTGTTGGTTGATTTGCTCTTCTTTAACTCTCAGAACACCTGACAATTACACATTTTCTTTGTATGTCTTACCATTTCTTTCATCAGAATCTTTAACCGTTCGTTTTAGCTTCTCAAAATTTTCTGAAACTTGACGATTTTCAAGAATTAATTTTTCGTTTCTTTCCTAATTCTTTCTACGTCACTTTTATCATTTTCAATTTTCTCAGTTAATTCTTTTACTCGTTCATTTGAAGCTTTTAACATTTTGTCACGGTTTAAGATCTGATCTTCAACGTCTCTGACTCTTCCTGTCAGTTCTTCAACCTTTTTAACGTTGAGGTAAGCAACTGCACTACAAACCTTGCAGTCTTTCATGCAATTTTTGCAGTCTCTCTCAATTTTAGCTTTCTTACCTGACTCATTGATTGCATCATTCTGACTGACCTTGCTTTTAGACTCAGTGCCAGAACCAGAAACTACCTCTAGTTCTTTTGCAGCAAACACTTTGTCAGCCATTTTCTTCAAATTTTCAGCAGTAAACTCTTGTGACGTGTCAATAATCCCGTTATCAATTTTCTTTGGCTGCTGCTCTTTCTCATTTTCTTTTTCTTTTTCTTCAACTTTTTCTTCAGCTTCTCCACCTCCCCACCACTCTCGCTGTCTGGCTTCTTCTTCATCAGCAATTTGTTTGGTGAGAGTTTCAACATCAATGGTTTTTGGGTCAATAGTTATGTTACCTTGAGGATCTAGGTAACATTCTCTATCAGCATCCCATCTCTTCGCCTGTTTTGCTTCTTTGTATATATAACCGTTTCTAATCTTCCTGTCTTGAGCTTTCGCCTTCCTGTTGATGTATTTCTGTTCTTCGTTTCTGCTATCTTTAAAAGGAACCATTTTTGTTACAAACGCATAGCCCACTGCATCCTCCTCTAGTAACACATCACTCCAATCATATCCCTCGTCGTCATGAATAACAGCAAGAGCTCTTGATTTTTCTTTAGGGGTATCTTCAAGCTGCTTCATTATGGGGGATTCAGATTTGTTTTGATGGTAGATTGCTCTTTTGTAGTAATCCTCTCTGAATGGATTTGCAGTATCATCAGCAGGTGCATTTCGACATTCACGTTTAAAATGTCCCTTTTGTTTACATCTGAAGCACGTGACTTTTGATTTATCAAACCCGAGCTTTGTGGAAGGTCCACCAATAGAATGTCTGCCAGTAATCTCCATGAACCTTTGAGCTCGTCTGACTGCACTAGCCATACACCACCTGATATCGATCAACTCCATCTCTTCTAGGTCGATCTGATCATAATCCTCCTTGGTGAGGTTAGTGTTTCCAATCTTTCCCACAACAAGGCTCTCGTATGATTCAAGGACAGATGCTAAAAACACCATTTGCTATTTTGCGGATTCCTCACTGAAGTTTTGTGCATTTTTCAAATCCACATCAATATTACATTGGAACAGATTCTTTGGAACTGATTGATTTGAGGTAGTTGACGTTGAACCACTATGAAAACCACTGCTTGAGCTTTCTTGATTTGACGTGTTAGAACTTTCAGCTGAGAAAGCTGTCTTAGGAGACACATTCTTCGGGCTCATACTTCCTCGGTAATACAGCTCAACATTTCGCTGATATGATGAATGATTGACTTTGTATGATTTCTTGATCTCCAGCTCATGACTCTCCAGTCTCTCGATTAACAGATCAACCGTCAGATCATCCGACTTGATTGTATTCTTCAGCATCAAAGCAAAGTATTGACAGTCTTTCTCATCCGGCAACGAGTCAAACAGTTTGTCAACCAACTCTTCTTGAGAATAAATGATTCCATGTCGTGCCAGCTCCATCTTCAGATGCCCAAATCTTTCAATCATCTTAGATACAGATTCGTTTTTCAAACATCCAAACAAGTCAAATTCTTTTCTTAACAATTTTTTTTTTGACTATCTCAGCACTACCCACACATTTCACTCTCAATTTCTCCCATAGATCTTTTGCATCATTGTACTCAATCAACGATATTATGTCGTCTCTCACAGACTGATGAAGTAATGCTATGCACTTTTGTTCAGCAACATATCTTTCTACCTCCTCAGTTTCTGTCAAATTTTCATAATCCGATCTTCCCATATTGAAACCATTCTTTAAGCTCTTCCAACTGGGATATGCAAACGCTTTTAACCATTCTTCAAACTTTTTAGCCCATCTATTGTAATCTTCAATCGCCATCAGTTTGGGAGGTTTGTTGTATGTGCCATATGCACTCTCCACACTCAAAGCATCAGACAGGGTTTTCTTTGCACTCGGATTAGGAACATTTTCATTGGTGTTATTTGATGTATCATCTCCGCTGTTTCCCGTGAAAGCAAAAACATCACAGAACAGATTCATGAACTCATCCATCTTTACGTATCTGAAACAATCAACAAACACTTAGAAAAATTTTGGATTTTAAAAACAACAGTTTCAAGCGAAATCACTTCAAAGGGAATTACTTCACACGAAATTAGGGTTTTCAAACGGAATCACCAAACGGAATCTAATTTCGTGCGGAATTAGATTGGATTCAAACGGAATCAAATCACTTTGAAGAGAAATAGCTAATTTCGTGTGAAACTTCTCAAACGGAATCTGATTTCGTGTGAAATCAGACAACAATTTCAAACGGAATTAGTGATTCCGTGTAAATCAACAGCAGTTTCAAGCGAAATAAGTGATTTCGTGTGAAATGACAGTGGCACTTTCAAACGGAATTAACCACAATATGTAATTCCGTGTGAAATCACAAGTGCTATTTTGAGCGGAATTAGGATGACATCATCCTGTCGGCCACCAATTTGTCAAATTGACCCTGTTTTAGATCGAATTTTGGTCCAATTCTTTCAAGGATTTAATAAAACAGTGTTTTACATGATATATGTGAAATTCAGTCCAATTTGTCCGTTAAATCTTGTTTAATTCAGAAAAGAAGGTGTAGAAGTGATGAAAACAAGCTGAATTGGTATAAACTCTTCTTCCTGAGCTCTGATACCACTTGTTGGATCGTCGTATGACCCTAACGAATCAATCAGAAGAGTTTATGATCTATTTCAAAGGCGGAATCCGTGAAATAGACTTGAAACAGCTCAATTCCTCTTAATTATCTCTTTATTAATGATTTCAAAGTAATCCTGATCATTTGACAAACTGGCAGCACCTCGGCTCTGAAATCTCGAACGTTACAAATGAACTAGCAACACACCTATTTATACTTGTGGTGATTTCGCTTGAAAGTGGCAGTGACCATTTCAAGCGGAATTATCTCTTTATTAATGATTTCAAAGCAATCCTGATCATTTGACAAACTGGCAGCACCTCGGCTCTGAAATCTCGAACGTTACAAATGAACTAGCAACACACCTATTTATACTTGTGGCGATTTCACTTGAAAGTGGCAGTGGCCATTTCAAGCGGAATTAACAAGTCTAATTTCGCTTGAAATGGTCAGTACCATTTCATGCGAAATTACCCAATCTCAACACAAACCCTAATTTTGACCTGGTGTGTGCTAGTTTATCCTATCTAGACATAAGACTCAATAAAGACGAAGTTAACAGACATTTGTGCACCAACAAAAAGTGGGTCCCACAAGGGAGTTTATAACCGTGAATGGGGGGGGGGGTACCCTTGCTTTGTGAACTTGTTTTCCCTAGGTAGAAGTGTTAGTTTTATTAGGAATTTGTTTAGGAAACTTATATGTATAAGTGTTTAAGTGTTTAAAAGGTGTTAAGTGACCATTACTAGTCCATAATGATCCAATTAACATTAGATGGTCACTAAAAAAAGATCTGATATTGTTCGGATATTCATTCCGCTTTGTTTCCGTTAGTCGTTATTTGAACGCTAAGTTGTGTAACTTGTGTGAATTGATGTAGATATTGATTCGGATGGTCCCGAAGGTATCCTCATATGAATTCTATGTTAAACTGCACTTTTATATGTTGTAAAAATATTAAATGGCTGATTTCTGCAGAATTTCTGCGAAAAAGTGTTGAAATCGTCGCTTTTAGTGCTTTTCGGACAGTTTTTAGTGTTATCGGACTTCGGGAAGGTTTTAAACCAAACCCTTGCATTCCTAGTTAGGGTTTAATATATATTAGATGTTGGACTTTCGTCTGAGTCCTAAAGATGTCGTTTAGATGGTTTATGCGGATCCTGCATTTTCGTCAGAATACTTGTTTACTAGGTGCTTTCTAGTAGTTTCGATGCATTGTTTAAACTGTTTCAAATGTACTTAATAAAAATGGATCATATGCATCCTAAGTAAGTATTCCATGAGTATTCTAAGTGTATGTCACGAAATACGCAGTTTTAGTGTTCAAAATGCATAAAAATGTAGCTAAAATGAGTACTTTAAGTGCAAGAAAGTTACCGAAAAGTGGCAGTTGTCACAACGGGATTATGAAGATGTATTTCCAGAGGATCTACCAGGAATACCGCCTGAACGTGAGGTGGAATTCGGAATCGAATTGGTTCCGGATGCAAAGCCGGTAGCTAAGGCACCGTATAGGCTCGCGCCATCGGAGTTGCAAGAGTTAATGTCGCAGATACAAGACATAATGGATAAGGGGTTCATACGGCCGAGTGTGTCCCCATGGGGTGTGCCGGTGTTGTTCGTGAAAAAGAAAGACGGGAGTATGCGCATGTGCATCGATTACCAGGAGTTAAATAAACTCACGGTGAAGAATCGATACCCACTCCCGAGGATTGATGATTTATTTGACCAACTACAAGGCGCTAGTTGGTTCTCTAAAATCGATTTAAGATCGGGGTATCATTAGTTGAAGGTCAAAGAATAAGATGTACCGAAGACAGCTTTCTGTACACGGTACGGGCACTACGAATTCCTCGTGATGTCCTTTGGGTTGACAAATGCGTCCGCAGAATTCATGGACCTCATGAACCGGGTTTGCAAACCCATGTTGGACAAATCGGTGATAGTGTTCATCGATGATATTTTGGTGTATTCGAGGAATGAAACGGATCACGCGCGTCATTTACGAGAAGTGTTAGAGACACTTAGACGAGAAAAGCTTTATGCAAAATTCTCGAAGTGCGCGTTTTGGCTACGAGAAGTGCAATTCCTGGGGCACATCATTAGTGTCGATGGAATACTAGTCAATCCGTCCAAAATAGAAGCTGTGTCGAATTGGAATCCTCCGAAGAATCCTTCGAAAATCTGAAGCTTTCTAGGGCTTGCGGGGTACTATCGGAGATTCATTCAAGATTTCTCCAAAATTGCTTCACCATTAACCAAGTTAACTCGCAAGAATGAAAAATTTATTTGGAGTGTTGAACAAGAAAGAGCTTTTCAAACACTCAAGGAAAAATTGACCCATGCTCCGGTATTAACTTTGCCAGACGGCGCAGATGATATGGTAGTTTATTCCGATGCGTCGCATTTGGGACTTGGGTGTGTCTTGATGCAACGAGGCAAGGTTATAGCCTACGCCTCGAGACAATTGACGGTTCATGAAAAGAAATACCCTACGCACGATCTCGAATTAGTAGCAGTGGTATTCGCTTTAAAAATTTGGAGGCACTATTTATACGAAGTGAAGTGCACAATATTTACCGACCACAAGAGCTTGAAGCATTTCTTTGATCAGAAAGAATTAAACATGAGACAGAGGCGTTGGTTGGAGACGGTGAAAGATTATGACTGCGAGATACATTACCATCCCGGAAAAGCCAATGTTGTGGCAGACGCGTTGAGTCGAAAGGAAGATTTTTCTCCCATACGGGTGCGCTCCATGCAATTGATAGTGACCTCGGGCTTACTCGAACGTATCCGAGAGGCATAAATGGAAGAAGTAAAAGAGGAGAACTGGAAGAAAGAACGGGTAGTTGGTCAATTAAAGGATTTGGTAGATGGTAATAACGGGTTGAAGACCCGCTTCAGAAGGACGTGGGTTCCAAACACGTGTGGAGTCAAAAAGCTTCTACTTGATGAAACTCACAAATCACGTTATTCTATTCATCCGGGGGCAACCAAGATGTATAATGATTTGAAACAAAACTACTGGTGGCCCGGAATGAAAAGAGATGTAACCAAGTATATGGAGAAATGCTTGACTTGTTTGCAAGTAAAAGCAGAGCACCAGAAGCCTTACGGTAAACTTCAACCGTTAGACATTCCGGTGTGGAAATGGGAACATATCACAATGGATCTACTAACCAAACTACCGAGGATAACTCGTGGATTCGACGCCATTTGGGTAGTTGTAGATCGACTGACGAAAAGCGCTCACTTCATTTCGATTCGTGAGACTTATACATCTGAGAAGATGTCGGAAATGTATACAAATGAGATCATGGCACGCCACGAAGTGCCGGTATCCATCGTGTCCGATAGGGATACTCGGTTCACTTCGAACTTTTGGCGCGATTTCCAAGAACAAATGGGTACTAAGTTATTTATTAGTACCGCATACCATCCCCAAGCGGATAAGCAAAGCGAAATAACGATTCAAACGTTGGAAGACATGCTACGAGCGTGTATCATCGACTTTGGAGGTAGTTGGGAAATTTGTCAACCTTTAGTCGAATTTTCATACAATAACAATTACCATTCTAGCATCAGTATGACTCCGTATGAGATGCTTTACGGTAGAAAATGTCGAACCCCGGCACGTATGAGGCACGAAAGCTATCGCCCAGTATGAGGTGAATCGTGCTGAGAATAGTGGCGGCACAGGTGGATCCGACGGACGTGTTGGATCATCTGGAGGAAATCTTTGGGTGACCTTAGCCATCGGTCTCACCAAAGACGTGGAAGGAGAAGAGAAACTGTCCCTAGAAATACCTGAGAAGATAGAATCACGGGTCAAGCCAATAAGTCAAAATATTGTTTAGACAAGTGAAAAAGACTTTTTGAAACAACTTTTTGTATAAGGTGGAAAAATCATTTTGAAAAGCTAGGAAACCTTGGCTTTTCAAAATGAGTTTTCCACCTTATACATAAAGTTGTTTAAAAAAGTCTTTTTCACTTATCCAAATATTATTTTGACTTATTAGTTTGAAAAAACCAATAAATCAATAAATTGTTTTAAAAAACTAAGCCAAACACCCCGTCCTTTTTGAGAAGAATCCAAACACCCCTTAAATTAAAAACCAATCAATCACAAAGGCGGGAAAACAGTAGTGCGTCCAAATTATCAAAACCCCAAAAGGGGTTCGTTAAGGGTTTTCAGATAATCGGATTTCAACTTTCCGGCAAGCAATGGCGGCAAGCGGAGGCAGAGGGAGAGCAATTAGGGTTCTGAACGTAGCGGAGAAACCATCGGTAGCCAAAACAGTATCCGGAATATTATCAAGAAACCAGGGTTTAAGAATGAGAGAGGGCAGATCACGTTACAACAAAATCTTCGAGTTCAATTACACGATTCAAGGCCAACCGTGTCAGATGATGTTCACTTCAGTCACCGGACATCTCATGGAGATGGAGTTTGAAGGCCGTTATCGGAAATGGCACTCTTGTGATCCTGTTTATCTGTTCGAAGCACCGATTCGGAAACATGTTCCTGAGGTATGTTTCTATTAAGCGTCTCATTTGTTGTGTGAATGTAGGGAACTGGATTTGTAGAAGTTTGTTGGTTAATTGATGAAGTAGAGTTTATTTGTGTTTAATTTTAGGGTTTTTACAAATGTAGAGGAGCTATGCTTTGTAGGTCAGATTTAGTTTATACAAGATTCGGTGTTGGCGTGTGATATATACCGATAAATCGAATTGAAAAAAATAGGGGATAATTGGCCTGATTTGAGATAGGCTAGGTCTCCATAAACAAAATATGGTTTTTGATTGATAATAACTTAACAAAATATTAAAATGGAAGAACAAAGCAATCAATACTACCTAGAACTGATTAAACCTTTCCCACTACTTAGACAGGAGCTTGAATCTGTGACTTGATCCGTTTACCATTATGGGTATAGACCCGAACCAGGTTCCTATCAATTTCTCTTTAATTAAATATTCAATGGTAGGCTGACCCGCTTCATAGACCATTCATGAGCTAAAACAGATTGTAAAGGTCTTGCAACTTTCTTGTCTTTTGCATCTGGACCCTACATAGATGACCGTTTGATAACACGCTTGGTCTCAAGACCAGAATCACGGTTTCCATTTCCTATTTGAACACCGAAAGGAGAAACCAAGGTGGGTAGTCAACTTCAACTAAGGGATTACACAAAGACTCGTTTTGATAATTCTGCATTGTCGGGGGTGTCGCATTCTGTCACCAGCGCTGGGTCAGGTTTGGCGTCCCCCGCCTCTTGGTGATCTTTTTTGGTCGGAAATTTAAGGGCCACACTCATTGCCCTATAAACAGTACCGGGCTTACGGATCCGACCATCAGCTATTAATTCTTCTTTCAACACATTCAGAAACACACCTACGAAGCAGTTATCTGGACAATTGGAAACCCTGGCTGATCGACGTGCAAATTCTTGGCGATTTTCTTGAACTGTTTCGTCTGCTTGATACTACACAAGTATTCATCTGGACTTGGAATTAGAAGGTTGGCTTGATGTTTGAGAGCAACAACATCATGCCTTAGGGTTTCCATTGCATCAAGCTTGGCTGCAAATGCAACCAATTGAGAAGCAATTTGATCTGGGGTTGTTGGATACCTTCATGATTTCAGATATTCACTGTATTCTTCAATTTCTCGGCACTGGAACCAAATGATGGATACCAAGAAATCGAATTGACAAAATTAGGGGATAATTGGCCTGATTCAAGTTAGGCTAGGTTTCCATAAACAAATTACGGTTTTTGATTGATATTAACTGAAAAAAACTTTACAATGGAAGAACAAAGCAATTAATACTAATCCTAAGACAATTACTAGCTAGAACTGATAAAAATTTCCCCACTACTTTCATTCCATCAGATTCTCTTGATAAAAATAATTTAGGCGGGAACTTGAAATCGTGACTTGACCTATTTACCATTATGGTTATAGACCCTAACCAGGCTCCTATCAATGTGTGGCACCAAATTAGGTGGAACTGACTTCATTATCCATCGTTTTATGCACTTGTTATAGTGCGTGGCACCAAATTTTGTGGAGCTGAAATCTTTATCCATCGTTTTATATACTTTTTAGAGTAAACTGCAATTTTACCCCCTGGGGTTTAGGGTGATTAGCACCCTTACCCCCCCCTAACGAAATAATTGCAATTTTACCCCCCAACGTTTGTTGTTATGTCGCAACCTTACCCCCCGGCTTCAAATTTGTTGACTGATCTGTTGACTATAACTTGAAATGACTATAATGCCCTTTCATATTGCCCCCTGTGTTTTGTTCACTCTGTGATATTACCCCCTGCCACCACTGCCACCGCCATTCACCATCACAACCACCACTGCCGCCGTTCACAGTATGAAAAAAACAAAAGATTAAAAAATATGTAAACCAAAAACTCTCTGTCTTTCTTTCTCTCTTCTCACTCTCTTTACCCCAATTGTCGTCGGAGCTTTCATCAACCATCGCCACCGCATCATTCTCGCCGGAGCTTTCAGGAACCACCGTCGTTTATCATCTCATCATTTAGGTAATGGTATTAGTATTATTGTGAGAGAGCGAATAATATGACCAGTCAGTCAACGGTCTACTTAAAAGGCATGGATTCTGATTCTTTTTAGGTCCAGTCCCTATATATATGATATATGTTCAAGATGAATAACAAACAATAGTTGATTTATATATCTTTGTGACTAGTCAAACATGCTTCATTATGTATTTATTTTTAGTATGAGTAGAATTAAATGATACCTAGAATAGAAAAGAATGGATGATCAAGATAATAACTAGGGCCATTTGGTGAACTCAAAGACCTTAAGAACGATATCCCAACCGGTTGGGATCTGCCATATAAAAAGAACATTTATGGCGTTCAAGGCAATATGAAGGCTCCTACCAGTTTCATTTCCTTTCTGCATAGGGGGTACTAGTGCAGCAGATGCGGCCCATAGCACCGTTATTGCTGTTCTAGTCCACATATGGGTTCAGTTAAAACAGGGGATTAAACAAAGACTCACTTTGAAGTGGAAGGAAGGAAGTTACCTGCGCCAGCAAATAGATGGGGCCCCGGAAATAGTTTTCCTGGCCTGAGATAAGTGTTGACTCCACCACCAATGGACTCGAAGACACCAAAGGCGAGCAAAATTGAACCTGCATTGAAGTGTTTGTCCTTGTATTGCCCCTTGAAGACACCCGAATTCACCACCGGCAGCAAGGGCATCTTGTGGGTTTAACAATGTCACTGCTGCTGCTGCTGCCAGAGGGAGAGAAAGGCTTTTGGTGGTGGAAATGAATAGCTGGGAATGTGATGATGATTTAGAGCTGGGAATGAATAACTGAGGCTGTGATGATGATGATGATTTAGAGCTGGGAATTATTATTGTAGTAGGGATTTGAAGAAAAGCGAGTGTGGCGGTTGTGGTGGTGAATGGTGGTGGCAGTGGTGGCAGGGGGTAATATCACAGAGTGAACAAAACACAGGGGGTAATATGAAAGGGCATTATAGTCATTTCAAGTTATAGTCAACAGATCAGTCAACAAATTTGAAGCCGGGGGTAAGGTTGCGACATAACAACAAACGTTGGGGGGTAAAATTGCAATTATTTCGTTAGGGGGGTAAGGGTGCCAATCACCCTAAACCCCAGGGGGTAAAATTGCAGTTTACTCTACTTTTTATGTCCAAAGTTTTTTGTTTTTGTTATTTTATTCACTGTTAAAGTCTTTGAAGTAATTATCATCTTATGAGTTATGAACTTGTTTTTGGTTTATGTAATCAAGGACAGTTAAACTTGGTAATGATATATTGTTATTGAATTGTAATTGTTATTATTTCTGAATACACTGGAGTCTTAGATATAAAGACTTGTTGTACAGCTCACAAATCTAGACAGCTAATATAACATAATTAAAAACAAAACATAATCATGACTAATAATTATGTCACTAATAATTATGTCTAGTAGTAGACTAATCTTTGTTAACTTTATTCTCTAACATTCCCCCGCAAGTTGAGGGCGAGGAACGACCTGCAACTTGGACCGTAGAGCCAAAAATCTTTGAGAAGCTAAGGGCTTGGTGAACACATCGGCAATTTGATCATTGGTAGATATGAATTTGACATTCAACTTTCCCTGTGCAACTTGTTCACGAACGAAATGGAAATCAACTTCCACATGCTTGGTACGGGCATGGAAAACTGGATTTGCTGAAAGATAAGTTGCTCCTAGATTATCACACCAAAGTGTAGGAGAGTGGTTGACTACACCAAGTTCTTGAAGCAAGGACCTTAGCCAGATTAGTTCAGCTACAATGTCAGCAATTGCTTTGTACTCTGATTCTGTTGAAGACCGAGAGACAGTTCTTTGTTTCCGTGCAGCCCAAGAGATAAGATTAGAGCCCAAATAGATTGCGTATCCCCCGGTGGATCGACGGTCAACAGGGCACCCCGCCCAGTCTGAATCAGAGTAAGCCTGGACAACATCTTGAGACCCATGAGAATCTGAAAAAGCCTGCAAACACGAACCTGAGCCTTGCCGAAATAGTAACCCAAGCTGAAAAGTGCCTTTAAGATATCGTAGGATTCGTTTCACAGCTGTCCAGTGATTTTCAGTAGGTGCTTGCATAAACTGGCAAACTTTATTTACTGCAAAGGCGATGTCTGGGCGCGACAAGGTGGCGTATTGAAGAGCACCAATTGTTTGTCGATATCTAGAAGGATCATCCAGGGGTGAACTATCATCAGGTAACAACACATGAGATGTGCTCATAGGGGATGCAACTGGTTTGCACTCTGACAATCCGGCCCGATGCAAAATATCCAGAATATATTTCCGTTGAGAGAGAATCAGATTTGAATTTTGATGTATCACTTCTATCCCCAAGAAATAGTGTAACTGACCCAGATCTTTAACAGCGAAAAGAGAGCTAAGTCGCCTGATGATGTCATTGATAGCACCAGGTGTATTTCCAGTGATGATAATATCATCTACATAAACAAGAACATAAACAATGGTACCGTTAGAGTTTAAAATGAATAATGATGGGTCAGTACGAGATCCACGGAACCCCAGTTCTTGTAATGCCATAGACAGCCGAGTGAACCATGCACGGGGAGCTTGCTTTAGGCCATATAGAGATTTGTGCAATGAGCACACGTGATTTGGTTTGTTCGGATCAACAAACCCAGGAGGTTGCTTCATATAGACTGTTTCTTGAAGATCACCATGGAGAAAGGCATTTTGAACATCCAATTGCCGAAGAGACCATTGATGTGTAACAGCTAATGACAGAACCGTGCGGATTGTGGCCGGTTTAACAACCGGACTGAAGGTCTCATGATAATCGACCCCTTGTTGCTGGTGAAAACCTTTTGCAACAAGCCTTGCTTTATAGCGGGTAATTTTTCCATTAGGATCAGTCTTTAACCTGTAAACCCATTTACAATCAACCACATTAGTATTTTTGACAGGAGGAACTAGTGACCATGTCCCATTCTTGTGAAGTGCTTCCAACTCCTCAATCATGGCATGACGCCACTCCGAAGATTTGTTGGCAATGGTAAAGGATGTGGGCTCAGTGGATAGATCCGGTGAAGTAGTAGTGATGTAGGCAGCAGGATTATATCGGTTTGGTTGTTTTGGATCGGGTCGTAGGTGGGGTGGGCGTGGTCTAGGGTGTGGAGTAGGCTGTGGGTTTGGTTGAGGAGGTTCGGAGGTAAGATGTGAGGTGGTTTCGGTTGAGGGAGGGTTGGCTGGGATGGGTTCGGTTGGTATGGTTGGTTCAGGTTCGAATGTGGGCTAGTCGGTTAGAATAGGCTGTGTTGGAGCAGGTTCGGTTGGAGGTTGATCAGGGAAGATGGAGATATATGGTGGCTCGGTTTGTGGGGGAGGTGGGGTGGTTACCTGGTTGTGGTATGGGAATACATGCTCATTAAATCGAACATGTCTGGCAATGTATATTCGTTCCGAAGTCGGGTCAAAGCACCTATAACCATGGTGAACAGGGCTATAACCAAGGAAGACACACGGTGTTGACCGAAAGTCCATTTTATGATGGTTGTACGGACGAAGGTAGGGAAAACACTGACACCCGAAGACTCGAAGAAAGGAGTAATCAGGTTTATGTCTAAAAAGATGTTCAAATGGAGATTTATTGGATGAGACTCGAGATGGCAGTCTATTAATCAAGTAGACACCCGTTTCAAAGGCAAATTGCCAGAACCGCTGAGGAAGATGGGACTGGGCTAAGAGGGTAAGCCCAGTTTCCACCACATGACGATGACGACGTTCAACGATCCCATTTTGTTCACTCGTGTGGGGACACGAGCGTCGGTGAAGTATGCCAAGATTGTTAAAAAACTGTGTGAGGCTACGGAATTCTCCCCCCCCCCCCCCCCAATCTGATTGAATGCTTTTTAGTTTTGTTTTAAATTGCCGTTCTGCCATTTTTATGAAATTGGTTAAGACCAAAAACACATCAGATTTTTGTACTAACGGGAAAAACCACATGTACCTAGAGTGATGATCAACACATAACAAAAAATAACGATAACCATCAATAGATAAAGTGGGCGCAGGACCCCAAACATCACAATAAACCAAATCCAAAACATTTGTGCTACGAAAATTTGACTTGGATAAAGAAAGTTTTGAAGACTTGCCACACTGACACGAAGTACATAAAGAAGATGATAGTTTATCTGAAACTGGCAAAGAACAATGTGAAATAATAGAACGAAACACTTGATCGTGAGGATGCCCTAAACGTTGATGCCAAGTGGTAGAGGAAGCCTTGACAGCCGTGAAGGCGACTTTTGGAAGAGACTGAAGACGCGGAAGGCGGATGGAATATAAGCCCTGTTCACTTGGACCCATTAGGAGGGTAGTGCGTGTAGACTCGTCCTTCACAACAAAATAGGATGAGTGAAATTCAAAGAAGACATCATTATCATGGCAAAATTTTTGTACAGATAGTAAATTCTTTTTAAGTGCGGGAACATGAAGAATGTTGTTTAGGTTAAAGGTTTTGTGAGGGGAATAAATTTTTGTGGAGCCAATGTGAAAAATAGGTAGGGGATTACCATTACCAACAAAGAGAGAATCATTACCATGGTAGGGCTCGGCGTTGTCGATACTAGATAAGTCTGGGGAAGAATGGCCATTTGCTCCTGTGTCCGGTAGCCAGGTGCATCCAGACTGAGATGCAATGTCCGAGTGAGCTGCATAATTGGCTTGTTGGTTTAGACGGGGCTGGTTGGTTTGACTAGGGCACTGAGAAGGCAGGTGACCAATACCACAGCGATTGCAGTGGCCATAAACCCTGTTTTGAGTAGAAGCCCAAGCAAATTGCCCACGTGCACCGGTGTTTTCACGGCTGCCTCCACGATTGTTATGACGAAACTGACCGCGTGAGGCACCCCGAGAACTCCGAGTACCACCTTGATTGTTGCCGAATGACCTGGCTGCAAAGAGAGCTTGTGGCTGTGAACTGGAAGCTCCCATGGGGTTGAGTTGATAACCAAACTGGGTTGCCAGGAGTTGTAAGTTGTGAAGTTGTTGTTGCACAGCATCAAGCTGGGGTGTTAAGGAAGATTGGGTGGCTGCTGTGGGATTGACAGCCGTGGGAGGGGTGGCAGCGAAGAACACCTGCTGGTTTGGTGCAGCAGGTGAGCTATGAATTTTAGCAATCATGTAGTCATGATCACTGAGGAGGCCGTGAAGTTCATTGAACCGGACAGGAGGAGATCTTGCCAACAAGTTGGCCTTGAGGCCGTTATATTCTTCCCGGAGTCCAGTAAGAGTCAGCATAACTATATCTTTGTCTTTCATCGGCTCCCCAATATTGGCTAGAGCCGTGGCGTATTCTTGGGCTCGGCTTAAGTATTCAGCCGGTTTCTCATCACCTTTCATGGTGATTCTGAGGAGTTGACTTTTTAGGGTAAACTCATGAGAAGAAGTAATGGGCGCATAGGCACGTTCTAATGAGAGCCATATATCACGAGAGGTTTTACCTTGGACATGTTGGAAGGATTCTTCAGACACAGTTGATATAATTAACATACGAACATGGGCATCATTAGCGAGCCAAGGGAGATAACTTGGGTTATCAGTTGTAGTAGTACCTGTTGTGACCTGCTTCTGTGGGCATGCTATAGTTCCATCTACATAGCCGAATAAGTTGTGTGAGATCAGGAAGGGTTCAATCATTGTCCTCCAGTAACCATAGTTGGTGGGTTTTAGGGTGAAGGCAAATTTGTGGGAGTTGTGGGTGGTTTTCTCTTGATTTGTTAGGGCTGTGATGGCTGCCATAGTTGTTTGAGAAGAAGAAGAAGGGTCTGACAGTTTGGTTTCTGGCAGCAGGAAGCTTCGGCTCTGTTTAGGGTTTCCTGCAGGTTTGGCAGGCGTAATTGTTGATGAAGCTCCGATACCAAGTTAAACTTGGTAATGATATATTGTTATTGAATTGTAATTGTTATTATTTCTGAATACACTGGAGTCTTAGATATAAAGACTTGTTGTACAGCTCACAAATCTAGACAGCTAATATAACATAATTAAAAACAAAACATAATCATGACTAATAATTATGTCACTAATAATTATGTCTAGTAGTAGACTAATCTTTGTTAACTTTATTCTCTAACAAGGACAAGTTAGATATCAGAAAGACCTTAGAGGAGGAAGCTAGAAAATGCCAATGGCTTGTCTTGTGGCTCGACTGTGATCAAGAAGGAGAAAACATTGCTTATGAAGTTGTAGAAGTTTGCTTAAATGTGAATTCCCGTCTTAATATTTGGAGGGCACGTTTCTCATCTTTAATTGATAGGTATGATGGTCATATAATTGATTTTAATTTTGTGGGCTTAAGATAAAATAGTTTTACAATTTCTAGTCTTTATTGGCAGGGAAATTCACCAAGCGGCACAACAGCTTGCGCGGCCTAATCAGTTGTTTTCTGAAGCTGTGGATGTTAGACAGGTTAGTATTACTCGCTAATTATTTTTAATTTGTTAGGATAATCTTTTCTGGGCGACATCAATGTTTAATTTAGGGGTTAGAGATGTTTATGGCTACTTTAGGATGCTTTAGGGTTGTTTAGGAGTTGCTTATGTCTCATTTGGGATGTTTTAGGGGTTTCATGCGACTTTTAGCCTGAAATTGCGCCTCAACGCTTAAAGGCGCGCCTTACCAGTCGCAACGTCTTTAGTGCGCCTTAGCGCCTATGGGCGCGCCTCAAGCGCTTTTGAAAACATAGGTAATAATTTAGTTTATTGGATATAATCACTAATCTAGAGCCATATGCAGGAGATAGACCTTCGAATTGGTGCATCCTTCACGAGATTCCAAACAATGCTACTGAAAGATGCATTTGATTTTAATTTTTCTACAGATGGCAGAAACCTTATACTAAGTTATGGTCCTTGTCAGGTATGACGGTATTTCAAGAAAGAGGTAAATATATTTAAAAATTGAAATTATATAATTATATCTAAGATTCTGTGTGATTATCGTGTTTTGCAGTTTCCCACACTGGGATTTGTTGTTGAACGGTACTGGGAGATACAAGCACACGAACCTGAAGAATTTTGGAAGATCCAGTGCTCACATACAACCGATGAAGGCACTGCTAACTTTAATTGGATGTAAACTTTGTGCCACTTGTCACCTTTTCATGTTTTTTTTTTTTTTTTTTTTTTTGAGTTTTATATGAATTTGTGTGATGGTAATCTAACTCATTTTGTTGCTAATTTACAGGCGTGGACATTTATTCGATTATACATGTGCAGTACTACTTTATGAGATGTGTGTTGAAGAACCTACTGCAACCGTAAGTGTTAAAACAATCATGTCTTATGAATAATGAGTTTCTAAAACAATCAAAATGAAATTTAACAATTTTATTCAAATTCAGGTCACGAAAGTTAAAAAGCAGGAGAAGCTAAAGTATCCTCCACACCCTTTAAACACTATTGAGCTAGAAAAACGAGCATCACGCTACTTTAGGATGAGTTCTGAACAAACAATGAAGGTTGGTTTGATTGAATAGGAAGACTTAATCGGTACTTCACTATCTTCTGTTAAAATAAATCCATTGTCATGTTCTTACTGTTTTTTTTTATGATTTTTTTGGTAGATTGCAGAAGACCTTTATCAGTCTGGTTTTATAAGTTATCCCCGTACAGAGACTGATTCCTTTTCAACAAGGACCGACTTACATGTGGGTATCCTTCTTCTAAATTTAAACCATGACCCATCCTCTGTAATGTGTCATAGTTAATTCGTTAGTACCCATCTGAGTTTAGCATTTACTGATTAAGTTTTACTTTTACAAACAGCAGTCTTCTTTATCAAATAAAAATTAATTTATACCATAAGCGAGTTAAAGGGTACAAATACCCCACGAGTATAATAGGAAACATTATAACCAAAAGAACAATATAGCCTCTTGCAAGTTCTTACCTTTGACAAACATACCTTTGAAATCATCAGTTGTGGTTTCGTGATTTGACTATAGAGAAACCCTAACTTAGGTTAACATTCTTGATTTAGGTGAATACTAGTGATGTGAAATGTTGTTGTGATTTATGGGCTTGATTGAAAAGTTATTGTGATTTTACTTCCTTAATCCTTTGTTTGTAATAAACTGAAAGTTTTTTTTTTTTTGGGTAAAAACTGAAAGTTATATGTGATTAATCAACTGCTATTGTTGGCTGGCATCCTGAATTTAAGTTCTTGTGAGTACGATTTGACATCCTTTGTGCATAATCAGTTGAAGTTTAGATGTGAGTAAGCGGCTGATCGTTGTAGATTTGTTGTTTCGATTGTGGTTTTGTTTCTGATTGTATGTGATTTAGATCTGGATTGAATTGGCTGTTGCAGTTTAGAGATTATTAATTGTAGTTTCGTGATTTTGGCTATAGAGAAAACCTAACTTAGGTTACGCTGCTTGATTTAGGTGAATACTAGTGATGTAAACTGGTATTGTGATTTACGGAGTCTGCATGATCGAAATGTTATTGTGATTTCACTTTGTCTGTTCATAATCAACTTAAATTCAGATGTGATGAAGCGGTAGATTGTTGTATGTGTCGAAACTTTCGGTTGTGGTGTTGTTTTTGATAATGCGATCGCAAATCTGGATTGTATCTGTTCTTGCACTTTAGAAGTTATTAATTGTAGTTCATGACCCAAATATAGAGAAATCCTCACTTAGGTTAAGCTGCTTGATTTGGGTGAATACTGGCGGTGTAATGTTATTTGTGATTTATGGAGACTGCATGATCGAAATGTGACATTTAATTCAGGATCAACAAGCTAATCAAATTGTGCCCTAAACCTAGATTAAATAAGTCACTATAACTTAGAGTAATTAAATGCCAGATCCCTAAGAGTATGTATCAAATTTCAATAGGTCTATGAGTATATACAGTTTTTAGGTTATGTTATATGGCAGTAAATGACATATAAGAAAATGGAAAGTACAAGTGTACGCTTAATTCACCGTCTTCCTGAATTTTAGTTCTGGTGAGTCTGATTTCACTTTGTCTGCTCATAATTAACTGAGAATTATATGCGATTAAACGACTGTTTGTTTCAGGTTTGTTGTTTTGGCTGT
Organism: Helianthus tuberosus; assembly: GCA_030545235.1. NCBI lineage: Eukaryota > Viridiplantae > Streptophyta > Magnoliopsida > Asterales > Asteraceae > Helianthus > Helianthus tuberosus. Next base: position 1,090,689 of record JARYGA010022949.1, read on the forward strand.
AGTATTGTTTCTGATAATGCGATTGTAGATCCAGATTGAATTGGCTGTTGCACATTAAAACTCATTAGTTGCAGTTTTATGGTCCAACCATAGACAAACCCCAACTTAGGTTAAGCTGCTTGATTTGGGTGAATACTAGTAATGTAAAAGTAAAACGCTATTGTGATTTATTATGGAGCTCAAATTGTTTCCTCAACCTAGAGTCCTAGAACAAGAAAGTCACTATAAACAATATAATTAAATGCAAGATCCCAAGGATAGGTGTCTAATGAGGATTTAGAGTTATTAGTTTATGCTATTGATAAAACTGTAAGTCTGTTAATAAGGCACAAATCAGTTAGCAAGGTGTATTTTGAACAGCAATGGAATATCCCTGGTAACTCGGTAAGATAATGAGAAGTTCACAATGATAGGTACAGAACTGGGAGGGAGAGATCAGAAGAATAAGTAGAAAAGATGGAGCAATTTTCGTTTATTAATTCATAACCAAAGCAAGAACATACTGACTAAGCTATATAGGTTACACTACCTGCCACTCAAACACTAGACACACTACTCGCAGACTTGCCACTACTGCACTTCTTTACAAAAGAATTATCTAGGATAACGTATCACACAACCTGGTTGAGTGCAATTTCAAGATCACCTTTATGGTGATGACACCCTAAAGGTTATAAACTTACTTTTTCTATGTTTATATTTCATGCAATTATGGTTCAGTTTATTGACCCTTTTTCTTTACCAACTGTAAACGTGATATTTTTTTTTCTGGTTGCGATTCTTTTTTGGATGGTTATAGATACTTGTACAAGAACAACAGGAGCATCCCGTGTGGGGCCCATACGCTCAGCGACTCTTGGATCCGTCATCAGGACTCTGGAGGAATCCAAGTGGCGGCGGGCATGATGACAAAGCACATCCTCCCATTCACCCGACAAAATTTTCAGCCGGAGAATCTAGATGGAGTGAGGATCACAAAGTAAGTGAAATAGTATTGCAACATTCTTATTCAGACGTGGACATTTTTATTAATAATTAAACACATACTTGCTACAGAAACTCTATGCAGTTAATCTCGGCGATATCTCGGTGATATCTCGGCGATATCTCGGTTATCGGCCCCTCACCAAAATATCGGTTTCCGATATCGGTCATATATCGGTCAACGATAATATCGGTGGTCAACGCCGAAATATCGCCGATATCTTGCAAAAACCGTATCGGTTGTATCGCCGATATATCTTTTTACAAAAAAAAAAAAACAAAAAAAAACCTGCACTCCACAGCTATGAAGCACGGGGACGGCTATGAGCGTCCAGTACCCGTCCCGGAAGCAAAACCTGCAACTTCCGGTGGAGAAGTAGGAAAGAAGACTAGAAGAGAGAAGGATAAAAAGGAGATGGCAACTTTCGGTGGAGAATAAATAAAAAGGAGCAGGCAACTAGTGTTAATAAATAAAAAACTGATTACTTTATTTGTGATGTACTTTGACTCCTTGTCTTTTTTTTTTTTTACAAAAAACAGACTCCTTGTCATTTAAATTTTAAAATGACCAATCCCTTTTTACCATCTCTTATATATATATATATATATATATATATATAAATATATATATTTATACATGATATTAGACTTCTAGTATATATATAGGCTCTAGATATGAATATAAATATAAATATATATATTTATACATGATATTAGAAATTACCGATATCTCACCGATATCTCACCGATATCTCACCGCGATAAACGATATCTCATATATCGGTCCTTGACCGATAACCGATATTTTTCCGCATTAACTGCATAGCAGAAACTGTATGAGCTAGTTGTTCGTCATTATTTAGCATGTGTTTCTCAACCGGCTGTTGGAGCTGAAACCACAGTAGAAATTGACATTGCGGGGGAGATGTTTTCAGCATTGGGCAGAACAATTGTTGCTGTAAGTTTGTACTGACTAATGTGATTCTTTGTTTTGTTGATGTGAAATTTTTGTAAGTTTAGCTTTTATTTTTTTGTAATTTAATAAATTAATAATGATGAACAGAAAAATTATCTGGAAGTCTACCGATTCGAATCATGGGGTGGGTCTCTAATCCCAAACTACACGTTTGGACAGCAGGTTTGTGTTTATAGCTCTCATTAATATTCTCAGTAAAAACCATTGGATTCCACAGCTGAAGAAGTTTGATTAGTCATTTCTTTTGGATGTCATCAAACTCTATTAATATTTCGATAAAAGACACTGATATCTAACCGTGCTCGACAATCATATGCAGTTCACTCCAACATCATTAACTCTTGAATCAGGGATTACAAGGCCACCGCCCCTCTTAAGTGAATCTGATCTTCTAGATTGTATGGACAAGGTGAGGAACAACACTTCTCGGCTTTTTCTTCGCCTTCTTTTTAATCACCAAATAGTAAAGATTGCCGTTGCAGACTCACAGAACTCCATTTATCTCATTTTCATTATTTTTGCAATCTTTTAGGCCGGCATTGGGACAGATGCTACAATGCATGATCATATCAAGAAGCTGACCGATAGGTTCTATGCTATAAAAGAGGGTTCACATTTCAAGCCAACTAATCTTGTACAATCTTGTTTGCCCTTTTATCTTTTACTTTTTTAGAGTAAATTACAATTTTGGCCCCTGTGGTTATATCACTTTTACCCTTTTAGGCCAAAAAAGATTTTTTTAACATCTGAGCCCCCAACGTCTTTTTTTGTAACCCTTTTGGCCCCTAACGTCTTTTTTTCTAACCCTTTTGGCCCCTAACATTTAATGGATGAGGTTAGTGTTAGGGGCCAAAAGGGTTAGAAAAAAAGACGTTGGGGGCTCAGATGTTAAAAAATTCTTTTTTGGCCTAAAAGGGTAAAAGTGATATAACTAAAAGCGATATTGATTGATAATTCTGAATGAATCCAATTACATAGGTGAGGATCATATTTATAGATCCAAATAATAACAAACCCTAGTACAAAATAAGGAAAGAGATATATCTAGAACATATTACAATATCGATATCTAAAAATATACATATGCGCTAATACTGATATGCGCTATTCTTGGTTTTAAAAAGCGAGAGGCGCACAAAAGCGACGAGGTCTAAAATTGAGGCGCAAAGCGCAAAAGCGGTGGGCTTTTCGTACCCGAAGCGCAAGATGTTTATATAATTTTTTTTATATATCCCATCTATGCAGTTAATTTATAATATCATGCATATATATATATATATATATATATATTCATATCTAGAGCCCATATAATTTTTTTTTTTATAAATACTTTGTCCCACATCGGTGTGGGGACAAAGTGAGTGGTTGTTTATAAGGTAAAGCATTTACTACTCCATTGTAGCTTTATGACATGTTTTACCACAAGTCCTACCCGCGCGCGCAGGGGGGGGGGGTGCAAAAAATGATTTTCTCAGCTGGGATTTGCTTGAACTCGCACGCACGTCCTGCGGACACGAATGCAGCTCCGAAAACCCAGGCCCGCGTGCGGCGGTTTTTGCACCATTTAATTAAGCTTTTTTTTTTTTGTTTTTGCACCATTTAATTAAGCTTTTTTTTTTTGTTTTGCTGCTGTTTTAAGCTTTTTTATTACATGTACAAGTCAAAAAACCCAAGGTACAACACATTTTATGCAGTGAAAAGCTTAAGGTCCATGAGGCGCGCGCCTCAGACCAAAAAGCCCACAAAAAATCGTCGTCAAAAAATGCGCTTTTTTGGCGCTTTATCCGGTACTGTTCATCCGCGGTCTGTTCATCGGTTACTGTTCATCCGTTACTGTTCATCCGTTACTGTATTTTTCCAGCTTCGCCGGAATTTGTTTCCGATCATTTCCGAGCAGTCGGTTTTCCGATCTGAGCAACTTTGGTTTTCTGCCTCGGTTCGCGTGTTCAGGTTTCAACTCCGTTTTTCGCCCTTCTGCTTGAACATCTTTTCAAATGGGAAACGAACGAAATCACACCATTACATGCACCAAGGAGGAGTATGATTTGCTTCAACGGTTACTTGCCTTCGGGTCACAAAGTTCGCAGACCAACTCAGTATTCCCAGGTACATTTTCTGGCTTTGACCTATCCTGGATTATTGATTATGGAGCCACTCATCACATGACTGCGAATCAAGAAATTCTCTCTAGCCTTCATAAAACCTCTCACCCACCGGTTAAACTTGCAGATGGTTCCTCATGCCCCGTACGTGGCATTGGATCCATTCACAACCCAGAAAACCTAAAATTGTCTTCTGTTCTTCTTGTTCCTAACTTCCCTTCCAGCCTTTTATCTGTCAGCCAAATTACTAAATAAAATAATTGTTCCGTTACTTTTTATCCTACTCATTGTACCCTCAATGAACTGGGTACCAACCGAGTCATCGGTACTGGTCTTGAATCAGGTGGTCTCTATCGGATGTCCTCATTGTCTCCTCCCAAAGCAAACATCTGTGAGTCTAGTATCTTTGAAACTCATTGTCGGTTAGGTCATCCCTCTGTAGCCGTCCTAAGGCAAATGAGACCTGGCATCTCTATTCCCGATAACTTCCATTGTGAGTCATGTCAGCTTGGTAAGCATACTCGACGTCCTTACCCCCCAAAAGTGTCAAGCCGAACCATTTCCATTTTTGAACTTGTACGCTCTGACGTATGGGGTCCATGTCCGGTTAAGACTCCATTGGGCTTTCAATATTTTGTTACCTTCATTGATGACTATTCTCGTGCTACATGGGTTTACCTATTGAAATCCCGTAGTGAAATCAACTCAATCTTTCATGAATTCCATGCATATGTCAAAACCCAGTTCAAAACATCCATCCAAACCTTACGCACCGATAATGCTAAAGAATATCTGTCCACCGATTTCTCTACATATCTCAAATCACAAGGTATTATTCATGAGACTTCTTGCGCATATACATCTCAACAGAATGGTGTTGCTGAACGCAAGAACCGCCATCTGTTGGATGTTACTCGCACACTCATGATTCATTCTCATGTTACTCGTCACTTTTGGGGTGATGCTGTTCTTACTGCGGCTTATCTAATTAATCGTATGCCATCGTCTGTTCTTCATGGTCAAACCCCGTTCTCTGTTTTATTTCCTAGAGGAACTCCGTTTCCACTTGAGCCCCAAACTTTTGGATGTGTAGCTTATGTCCATGATCATCGTCCCGGAGTCCCTAAAATCGACCCTCGAGCCATTCGTTGTGTCTTTGTTGGTTACTCGCGTGTCCAGAAAGGTTATCGGTGTTATAGTCCTTCCCTTCGCCGATACTTTACCAGTGCTGACGTCACTTTTGATCCGTTGCGTCCTTTCTTTCCAGAATCTTCCATTCCAGTTTCTGATCTGTTTCCCGATCCTGATATACCTGAGTCTCACATCATCCTCGCCTTTCCTGTAACTCCTGTTCCATCTGTCCCTCAGGTCTCAGACACCACAACCCAGGGTCCTACTGCAGAGGACCTACCAACCGATCCCCCGCCATTACTCTTTACATATGCTCGGCGAGGAAAGGATCACACGTCAGCAACCATTGATCCCCAACCTACCCATACCTCTGGTACATCCGTTCAACCTGCCATGACTGAACCAGATACACCCTTGCCAGTTCCTACCCATACTACCTCGGATATCCCTTCGGATACTCCTGTTTATGACCCTCCAGGTGCCCCATATCCCGATATACCTATTGCCTTCCGCAAGGAACCCAGCCGCTCCACTCGTTATCCCATTCAGGATTACGTTGCCTACGCTCATCTCTCTACTGAGTCTCATGCCTTTACCACTTCCCTGGATTCCTACCCGATTCCCAAGAATGTGATGACAGCTCTGGCTCACCCAGGATGGCGTCAAGCCATGGAAGACGAGATTGGGGCCTTACGGGCCAATCAGACTTGGGATCTTGAACCGCTTCCTCCTGGTAAGCATGTTGTTGGTTGTCGTTGGGTCTTCACAGTTAAACTCAACCCTGATGGTTCTCTGCATCGTCTGAAAGCTCGTTTGGTTGCCAAAGGTTACTCCCAGGCTTATGGTATAGATTACGACGAGACTTTCTCCCCAGTTGCCAAAATGCCCTATGTGCGTATTTGTATTGCTCTTGCTGCCATTCATCATTGGCCGCTCCACCAGCTAGATGTCAAGAACGCCTTTCTCAATGGTGTCCTTGAGGAGGAGGTTTATATGGAGCAGCCCCCTGGGTTCATTGTTGAGGAGGCCTCAAAAGTATGCAGACTACGTCGTTCCCTATATGGTCTTAAACAGTCTCCAAGGGCATGGTTTGGTCGTTTCTCTAATGTTTTGGGAGAATTTGGAATGGTTCGCAGTACATATGATCATTCAGTATTCTTCAGACATCATCAGGGACGAAGGATCATCTTAGTGGTTTATGTGGATGATATCATAGTTACAGGGGATGATGAAGTCAGAATTACCAAGCTCAAACAGTTCCTTCAGTCTAAGTTTCAGATTAGCGACTTGGGTCGACTACAGTACTTCCTTGGCATAGAAGTATCTCGTTCCCTACAGGGAATACTTCTCTGTCAACGAAAGTATGTCCTTGATATGTTAACTGAGTGTGGCTTGCTGGGTTGCAAACCTGTTGACAGTCCTATGCTTCCTACGAGGAAGCTCCTTCCAGAGGACGGGAATCCAATGAAAGATCCTGAGCAATATAGACGATTGGTCGGAAAACTCAACTACTTAACTGTCACCCGGCCAGATATATCCTTTGCCGTCAGTGTCCTAAGTCAGTTCATGGCCACTCCGTACACGGGACACTGGGATGCCGCTCTTCGTGTCTTAAGATATCTCAAGACCACACCAGGTCTAGGGATCATATATTCTGATCAGGGTCATTGTCGTGTGGGTGCTTTCACAGAAGATGGAGATGGGCGTATATTAGTCGATAGCTTTAGTAAATATTAATGTGAACATGAACATAGATGTGAATGTGAACATGAACATAGATGTGAATGTGAACATGAACATAGATGTGAATGTGAACATCTATTAGACAAACTATTATAGTATAGGGACTAAATGTGTAATATGGTGTTCTATATAAACACCTACCTCATGTAACTCTAGACACACATTCTACAACCTAATACAAGTCTGATTACAAGTTTAATTTGGTATCAGAGCTTAGGTAAACATCACCCGATGGGTGGCGGCCACCGCCGCCGCCCTACCACCACCGCACAACTATTGCGCACGGCTTCTTCTTCCTCCTCTGTACACCTGCCTTTCACCACCAGGAAACACCACCTATTCCAGCCGCGACACCACAAAACCCTAGCCGCCGCCACACCTACAACCACCACCCTAAACCCTAGCCGCCCCCGCTAACCCTAGCCGCAGCCGCCGTCATCACCACAAACCCTAGCCGCCTCATCCAACAACTGCAAAAACAGCAGCAGCAGCAACAACACCTGCAACATCAACTGCAACAAGCAGCCCTGCTATTTTCCTCCCTGCCACCATACAACGGTGGCTGTTTCTACAATCCGGGAGAAGAACGACAAGGGGAAACAAAACCCCAAGGAAACGTGTCGTTTAAAGAAGGGGAACAAACCCTAGTTTGTGTCACCGGTAGAGAACACGAGGTGTCACCAAAAAAAAAAACAGCAGTCTTTGTTTCAACAACAGCAGTGGTGTTTAAATGAGCAAGGGTGTGGTTGATGAAAAGCAAAATAAAAGGGTGAAGATATGGTCTCGTAAACAGAGAAAAGACACAAAAAAAAAAAAAAAATTGGTGATAGTTCGTGGCGTGTGATGGTGGAAGCAAGGTGGAGAAGAATGAAGACCTACTATCTTTATGTTTTACGTTTTTATTTTTCAAACAAAGTCGCTCCAGTACATCGTTTTGATATCTTAAGATCCAAGCTACTGGTCGTCACCCGGCCTTAGCTTGCGGGGGAATATTAGTCGATAGCTTTAGTAAATATTAATGTGAACATGAACATAGATGTGAATGTGAACATGAACATAGATGTGAATGTGAACATGAACATAGATGTGAATGTGAACATGAACATAGATGTGAATGTGAACATCTATTAGACAAACTATTATAGTATAGGGACTAAATGTGTAATATGGTGTTCTATATAAACACCTACCTCATGTAACTCTAGACACACATTCTACAACCTAATACAAGTCTGATTACAAGTTTAATTGCGTATATCTGGATTTTCAGACGCAGACTGGGCGGGTTGTCCTATTTCTCGTCGATCCACCACTGGGAATTGTGTTTTTGTTGGTGGAAATCTTGTGTCTTGGAAGAGTAAGAAGCAACATACCGTATCCAGATCAAGTGCCGAATCAGAGTACAGAGCTATGGCAGATGTTACATCAGAGATGATATGGGTTCGTCGTCTCCTCAGAGAACTCGGAGTTATCTCTGATGACTTAATGAGATTATACTGTGATAATCAATCAGCTATACATATAGCCAAAAATCAAGTATTCCATGAGAGAACTAAACACATTGAGGTTGATTGTCACCTAATCAGAGATCGGATAGTCGGCACTCAAAAGGATCCTCCATCTATTCAGCCAATTCATGTTAAAACGGAATTTCAATTAACGGATATCTTCACAAAACCACTGCGGAAGACACAAATAGACTTCATATGTAACAAGTTAGGCATGATTAACATCTATGCTCCAACTTGAGGAGTGTTAGTTGTAAATAGCTGTTAGTTCAAGGACCTGGTTGCAATTATAGAGGTCCCTGTATGTAATTAGTTATTGCTTTTTAGTCCCTCACTCTCCCTATAAGTAGAGGGGTTATTTACTCTTGTAATTACACATTCAATCAATACAAGTTCGGTTTTCATACCATTCCCATTTACACTAAAGTTATTTGATGTAGTTAGGGCTAAACATGTCATTATTAAATTTGAGGGGCTAAACATGTCATTATTATAGTTGAGGGGTTAAATTTATTTATTATTAAAGTTGAGGGGTTAAACATGTCATTACAAAAGTTGAGGGGCTAAACATGTCATTACTAAAATTCAGGGGCTAAATTGGTTAATGTCAAAGTTGAGTGGCCAAAGTTGGTTGATGTGACAAAATAGCATATTTATAGTATATATAATGTTGTTTTACATAGAGCATACTTTTTGTTTCTTCTACGTGCTGACCTGGCAGTAGAAGTTTTTATATGTTACCGCACATTGTTGTATCATACCAATACAATATTTTACATTTCATGTGCATTTTTGAAGCTTTTCTGAAGTTTCTGGTTTTTGTTTATTATATGGTGTGCATTAACAACAGGTGGCAATTTTAGTCCATTTACTTATGAATGGGCCGATTTGTTTTGACCCATTACATAACCCACCCGTGTCACTCATCTTGCTACCTCTAATATTAACTTAACAAACTCTTGCAGTGTAGAAATGTCATTTGGCTTCCTGGATCTATATCAGAAGCCGTTGTTACCACAACTGTTTGCAATATGTGTACTCCAGGTTTTTTTACCTTTCATTTAGTCCTTAACTACACGTGTTGTTTATTTAGAGTCTCTATTCTGTAAAATTTTGATTCAGCTGTGTTAACACGTTAACCACGACACCACGTTATAATTTAAAATTGTTTCACTGTCGACAGGACCCGTTTTTAAGATTCAGTTTACATTTCGCCGGCTGGAAATCCCACCAAACTTCAATGTCCATCATTTAGGTAATCTATTATTCATATATATATATTTATGTATGTATTAATATATATAAATACTAATTGTACTGAACGATTATGCCTTTAATCTAGGTTGCGTTGGTGGCTGTGATGATATTATGAGACAGCTTATCGAAATGTCTGGTTCTGGACAGCGCAATACTTCAAGCACACCAGGTATACATTTTTGATTTTTAATATTTATTCAAGACTCTAAGCGGCTGCTCATTACATAATCAAATTCAATAGCTGCAATTTGATTTGCTTGTATAGCATTGATTTAATCTTTTGTTCTTCAGAGGTGATACGATCACAAAAAAATTTAAAAACTATATAATTCACTCATTGCCTCATATTCTTTTTTCTCCATTTTATTGTTTATACACCTTATTTTTATTATAGTTAAATTATATTGGTACATATATTTTTATTCAGCAAGAGGAAGAGGGATCGCTGCACCTTCTAGAAACGATTCTCGAAATAATAATAATAATCAGCAGCAGCTGCAGCAGGCTACTTGCAGTTTCTGTCACCAAACGGGACATAATTCTAGTGATTGCTATTCTCTCACTTCTCAAAACCGTAGTGCTCGATCTCAGAGGGTGAACTCAAATAGCAGTATTTATATTTATTATTCTTAATGGATTTTTACTTTAGGAAGATATTTATAAATATGAGGTCTTTAATCTGTTATTCGTTGATGCAGGTGATTCACCAGTTCCATGCCCTACTTGTGGTTCGCTCTGCGTTTTGAAAACCGCAAACACAGAGAGCAACCGGGGAAGAAAGTTCTACTCTTGTCAGACACAGGGTTGCAAGTTCTTTGTGTAAGTACACACGCTTGTTGGTCACTTTAATTTTTATTATGATTTCAAAACAGCAATTATTACCATAATAAACTAAAGAGTAAAATGCCATTTTCGTCCCTGAGGTTTGGCCAGTTTTGCGACTTTCGTCCAAAGATTTGTTTCCGCATCTGGATCCAAATGTTTTGAAATCTTGTCATTTTCATCCGGCTCGTTCACTCCATCCATTTTTCTCTGTTAAGTCAGGGTATTTTTGTCTTTTTACCTACTTTGTTTTGTTTTGTTTTGTTTTGTTTTGAATACTTGTACATTATGCTAAATGCTTGTACATAAAGTGCAAAAGACTGAATTACCCTTTAAGTTAACAAAAAGACGAAAATACTTCTGACTAACGGAGAAAAATGGATAGAGTTAACGAGCCGGATGAAAATGACAAGATTTCAAACCTTTTAGATCCATATGCGGAAAAACAAACCCTTAGACGAAAGTGGCCAAACCTCAGGGACGAAGCACACATAATTACTCAACATTTAAAAATAATGTACAATAATACAAAGCACGCATAATTACTCTACATTTATTCTATAGTTAACTTTTTTTATATAATAATTTATCGAAATATGATTATAATAGTTAGTTTTTAACTATAAAAAAATTAAATTCATAAATAGTTAACGTAATTGGATTATTTTTACCCTTAAAAATAATAATACTGGTGTAACTAGTAGATTTTATGTTAAATAAGAAATTTAATAAAAAGATGAAAAGAAAAAAAATAAATAGATTTTATGTTAATTAAGAGATATAATAAAAAGATGAAAAAATAAAAAAATAAATAGATTTTGTAAAATTGATTTAAACTTAAATAAAATTAGGTGTTAGACCATGCGTAGTCGTTGGGGTGAATAATGCCCCACCCTAGGGCGTTTTGCGCCATGTGGCAGCCCAATCAGCAATGGGGCATTATTGGGCGTTTTTACAAAAGGGGTGTAGTGGGGATGTGGGGCATTATGTTAAATGAGATGTAATATAATTAAATAAAACAAAAACCATGAAAAAAATCTTATTGGATAAAGAATTGGAAGATAGAGGATGATTGGACAAACAAATGGGGGGCAAGGCGTGATTTAAATCACGCGAAAACAAAAACAACTGACCAATCACGCCCAGGGGTGTGGTGGTGGGGGATATTGGGCGTTTTTGGTGGCTTTTTTTGAAAAAACCACGCCCATTACGGGTGGTTTTAGTACCCAAAGGTGTTACATTGATAAAATTAAAAAAAATGGAAGGGTATTTTAGTCATTATATTGATAAAATTAACTAATTTTGGTGTTAGTACCCACACGTGTTACAAAATTGAAACCATAAAAGCTAAACCTGTTAAAAAAAAAGTTAGTACCCAAAGGTGAAACTAGCTATAAACCATAGGGTCCATTTGTGTAATTAACTCTAAATTCTATTTTTGACCAGTTAAATATGTTTGAAATAGAATACAATGGGTTGACTTTTTATAATGTAATGAGAACAAACTGTTTTTGCATTTTATGGAGCTGCTGGGAGGATAGCGTCCCCACTACAAGAGTTGGCGGCAGCGGTTCAGCTACAACAACCAGCAGAAGGGGCGGTCGTGGTGGTGGCCAAGGTGGTGGGGATGTGAGATTCGTATCAGCCACAGGTGATCCTGTTTCTGGCAGAAGTTGCTTTATTTGTGGTGATCCGTCACATTTTGCAAATGCCTGCCCAAACCGTGGTATGCGAAACTGATTTGGTTCCAATTTTATATTGTAAATCATCTACAGAAATCTGCCTTTTGTTCTTCACTATCCATTTAGCATGTAACATAGTCATGTTTGGTGACAAAATTTCTCTTTATACCCTGTGGAAGTCAAGTTTTGTTGCAAGCTGTAATACATTAAAATCTGTGAATTTTTTGAGATGACTGCTAGTTATCTTGTATATAAAAAGCGTGAGGTGCCCTTAGACGTTTAGGCTAAAAAAGTGGAGGTGTGACGCTAGGCGTGTGGTGAGAACTTTACATGCTCTAGCCGTCATGTAGTATATAAATTTATAAATTAAATCTTATATAATATGTACCGCATTATTGGCTATATTTTGAATCGCAGTATGGTCGTATTTGGTAGGGAAGTCATGATAGGGAATGTTTTATGTAACACCGGAGCTGAACGGGTCAGGAAAATAATATTGTTGATAGAACTCAAGATGAAATGATAAGTTAAAATAAGTTATTTTTGGGGAAATAATGACACTGTTTTGATTGGATTCAGATTAACATGGATTGATTTAAGTCGATGACGGGAAGTAAATTACTACTTGGAATTTTAATATATTACGACAATAAATTAACAATATCTCAACTTTTTTTTGAAACTTAACAATATCTTAACTAGGTTTGCTTCAATGTGGTACCATCACCACACTACTTAGTACAGGTTTAATTCATTTGTCATAAATCTAGGGATCATCATTGTAGGTTCCTTTTGTCATAAATCTAAGGTTAATCTCGGTCATTCCATTCACTCGGCCTGTATTTCTCATTGCATATGAGATATATTTGCCAAAGTCTTGGTTTTTAAATAATAACTTTTGTTGGTTATTTTTAGACTTGTTATATTTGGGTTATGTAAACCTAAACATGTTACGGTGGTTACAACTTTTAAACACCTGTTATCATAACGATTTTTTATCATATAGATGTTTGCTAATCGGATGCTATGAAACCTTTCGTGGTCACTCCTCCTGTTTCCGCCTTCGGCGGAGGTGTGACAGATTGGTATCAGAGTCACTATTATAGCGAACTAGGACTCAGTCTCGAGTCTAGACTATAATCTCATCTCTAGGGTGCTCTCACAAAATGTTTTCACTTGCGTGAAATGTTTTCATTGCATTACATTGCATCCATGGTTTGGTCTACGTGTCCTAAGCGGGTGGGTTACTTGGTTTTGTCTATTTGGAATAGGCGGGTTACTTGGTTGTCTATTTGAAGTAGCCGGGTTATTTGGTTTTGTCTATTTGAAGTAGGCAGGTTATTTGGTTTTATCTATATGGAATAGGTGGGTTATTTGGTTTTGTTTATGTGGTATAGGCGGGTTACATGGTTTTGTCTATGTGGTATAAGAAGATTACATGGTTAAATAGGCGGATTAAGTAAAAACAATAAAATTTACAAACAGATAATAGTTTTTTTAAATGTTTTAACGTGTTTGGTTATACTTTATATATTTGAAATGAAAGTCGTATTATAACTTTGACGTATTATATATCTAAAAAGTAAATTTACATTATTGTTAAACTAAAACTTCAATAGAATCTTAAATCCTAGCTAAACAAGTTTCAAAATTCATAATATTAATATGATAGACTAAATATATTATTGATATATATATATTTTTTTAACATATATTACCAATATATATAACTATTTTTTTTTTATCAATAATAGGTTTAGAATCAAATACAAAGACTAAAAAATAAGAAGTCGTATAAAGGGTATCAAATAGACTCCGATTGACCTCATTCAAGCGGCGTTAGAACCGTCTTATCGAACTCTACGATGTGAGATTTTAGGTTTTCACTTTTGCATTCTCCTTTAGGAGGCCCCGCCTCTCCCGTGCTATCCAATAGGGACGAAACCAAATCATCAAAACCAGACCCATCTTTCCCAACTGTAAGCACACACAGGATGTTACTACACTGCAAATATTTCTTGTTCTATGAACGCCGTTCTTGTCTGGAGGATGGTCTGACCACCCGTAAGGTGCAACACGGTAGTAACAACAATTGGACCCAATTGTCGACCGATCCTGGTGACGCAACCACTTTGCGCAAAGCCCCTATTAAAATCTGGCAAACACATGAGTCGTGGTGACGCAACCACAACAATTGGACCCAACTGTCGACCGATCATGGTGACCCAATTGTCAAGAAACAGCTGTTGTTGAGGTTTCAGAAATTCAAGAATTATTTGGTAGAAATGATACAAATAAGAATGAAACACATGAACATGATGCTTTACAAATAGGATCTTAGTAATGAGTCGTGAATATGGTGTTGATGTGGAAAAGGGTTCGTAAAACATTTATAACTTGATTAAAATGATCATTAAAAACATTTAGGTTTCAATTCAATGTACCTTTGCGTGAGCCCGCGCAAAGGTGTTAGTTGAATATTTGTCGTTCTTTTCTCCGGCGCATGGACATCGAACACTGTTCTTTTCCAACTCTTGTTTAGAATTGCTGCGCGGCTGCGCAGATTCCTATTTAAATTGTTTTTTGGGATAAGGTTATGGTAGGGTCAACTGCGTCTGCGCAAGGTTTTTGGGACCATACCCCTTCATCAACATACTCTTGACTTGATATATTAATTAGGACAAAGCTTTGTTATTGGTAGTTGAAATTCACAATAATGTTTACCTATTGGTTGATTTGTGTATAGGGCATATAGCTTCATACGATGTAAAAGTTGCTATGGAGATGCGGGATAAAGCGAGCGTAAAAAGAGAGACCAAGTGATCACTAAGGTATATTTAAGCATACTTGCAAGCAAACAAAATGTATGTTGAAGTAACCCATCTCTTATTTTTTGTATAAAATTTAAATTCATGTAACATTGTAACGTTGATAATAACTTTATTCATATTTTATGGTGTCACCGTCTTGTGGTTTTTATCATTTTTATTTGTGGAAAAAAATCAATCTTTAAAGGAACCAAGTGTTATAATGTGGGAGGACCTGAATAAATGGAAATGAAGCCGTTGATATATAGAATGGAGGGGTTATTATCCATACTTAAATGGTGCGGCTCTTATCTTAGGTCTTGGTTTTTCAGTGGGTAAATTCGGGTTATATATTTTCTTTACTAAAATGGTCAAATGGATAAAATTAGACAATAAAGCAGCTAAAATGAACAAACCAAATGTCACTTGAAATGTACTTTTAATACATAAATCCTCCTAAACGTTTTATTAAAATAACCAGAGTATTGATGGTATGATGTACGTTCTGTAATCATACATGTAATGTTAATTATTTTAGTTAGGGTTTCATGTCAACTCAACATGTTTTGACATGAAGACGTTTTGAGCCAATAGTTAACCCATTCGGATGATATTAGCGTCACATTAGTTATAAATGTTTTTAACTTTGAAGACGTTGTTAGCGTTTAATTAATATGCCTTATTCGTCAATTATTTATTTTTAAAATATATATACAGTTGTGTTTAATAAATTAAAATATCCGAACTCGTAAGTATTCACGGGTAATAACCTAGTTAATTATAATAAATCAAAACCAACTTTGGCCACATGTCCTTCTCTTAGGCTTTTAAGTGACACGTGACAATTATACACCCCATCCTTTTTTGGTTTGAGCGGCAAAACCACTTACTGAAGACACAGTTTCTACTTCATCGCTATTTATGGTATAAGTATGCAATATTCGTTTTCTCTCACATAGCTTTCTCTCACAATATTGTTTCCAAAATACGAAACCCTTTCTTTTCTACATCATTAATATGTGTAGAAGATTACTAGCAGAAGATATTAGAGATGTGTCTTCTTTTTTAAATATATGCACTTTCGTTTGTTATCTTTTTGTTGATACATATTTTGTGGACACGACTCGGCTCGGTTCAACTCAGCTCAGTTCGACTTGGTTTCGACTCGAAGACACGAAGATCAAGACAAAGCTACTTGTGTCTGTACTTTGTCTGTATTTTGTCATGATACCAAACGATGTCTTGTGTTAGATTTGTTGCTATGTGCGTTCGATGTAAGTTTGACCAGGTCAACCATCCTCCGGTTTGACTTGGCCAAACAGTTAGCACATTGGTTGAAACATGCTTGTGTCGAAGGATGTCATCGAAGGATGGTCTGTATCCTTCGATGACCTCGAAAGATAATGTCATTCGATAGATACAGATGGACCTCGAAGGATATCATCCTTCGAGGTATGTATGGATCTTTCGGTAGAATTTCTGGTCGATAGATGATCCTTCGACCAGATGACCTTATCCTTCGACCACAGGTGCTGTGTCGGGTATAAATACCCATGTGTTGTGTTCATTTCAGCTAAGCACTTAGAGACGAGAGAGAGACACAAGAGACAGAAAGATACTCTCGAGAGATAGGGAGAGCATTCTGTCAAGAACACACACACACATTAGAGAGTTTGCAATACAGATTTGTAAACCTTGTGCTTGTAACCGGAACCTTTCATACGCATTAATACAAGTGGTGTTAATCGTTGAACCTTGTGTGTTTTGTGTTTATACTTGTCTCAACTCGGTTGCATTCTAGCTTGGATTCCGCACTTGCTAGTGTGTTAATATAACAAGGATAAGGTTTGACCTCATCCGGGGAGGGACCTACACTTTTGAAACAATATTTTCTTCATTAAAAACTTACTTTTGTAACAGTAATTTCTTCATTAAAAAATTACTTGCAGAAGTTTGCATATGATTAGTTATTTACACCGATTTTTAACTAGGTATTGTTGATCCGTTAAATTTGTCAATACTTAATTAATTAGCATTAAACTAAAAACTTTGATTGTTGGTGCAGTTGTCTGTCGACTACATCTTAGTTCGAGTCTTAGGTTAGGGCTGATTGTATAGTGAACGAAAATCAAGAAACACATGAGTTAGATAGGTCCGCTTATATGTCAAGTCATGTAGGTCCGCTTATGTGTCAAGCCATATAGGTCCGCTTATGTGTCAGTCAGTAGGTCCGCTTATACAGGTCCGCTTATACGTACATGTTCATATAAGCGAACCTATGTCGCCTATAAATAGGTGGTCATTTGAGCGGATCTAGAGAGCGGTTGTGGTGTGTAACGGCGAAGCCCTGCCAGTTTGTCTCCAGAGCTTGTAATCTGTTATAAATCAATAAAAGAGACATTAAATAGTGAAATCAAGCTAAACAAAGACTGAATTAATGGATTCCGCCTCTGATTCAGTCTGAGCACTCTTCTGATCGACTCGTCAGGTCGTATAACGTTCCTACAAGTGGTATCAGAGCTCAGGAGGAAGAGTTCTTACCGTTTAGCTCGTTTTCGCTCAAAAATTCTGATTTCTACACCTTCTTTCATCAGTTCAGGAGGTTTTACCGGTCAAAATTGGATCAAAATTTCAATGGATGTGTGTTATTGGACATTAACAAACCCTGAAAAGTTTCAGATCAAAATACGGACTAAAAATGGACAAAATTGATGTGCGAAGTAGGTCCGCTTTTACGGACATTGCATAGATTCGCTTGTCAGGTCCGCTTTTAGGAACATATTTGATCAGATCCGCTCCAAGTTACTTGATAGGTCCGCTCCAATGATACATTTTTGAGTAGGTCCGCTCAAAGAGGTCCGCTCAAAGAGGTCCGCTCAAAGAGGTCCGCCCATAGGGACTTGTTTGTTGAAGGTTCGCTCAATAGGTCCGCTCCAGAGACACTTGTTCAGTGAGTCCGCTCATCTGGTCCGCTTCAAAAGATCCGCTTATTTGGACAACCTAGGTCCGCTTCAGTGAACAATAAACAGGTTCGCTCATTTGAACAGGATTAGGTTCGCTTATTGTGTCACCTAGCATAGGTCCGCTCCAAATAACTTGTTAGGTTCGCTCATAAGTGCACTAAATCAGAGATCCGCTTTTGTGAACAACGCAATAGATCCGCTCTTTTGAACAAAAAAATCTGGTTCGCTTATTTGGACAACAAGAGTTTCGCTCAAAGGGACAATAGTTGTTTTGAGAGAAAACGTGTTTGTTGGGAAGTGATCCTTATCACATGAATTGATTCTGCCGCTTTATCAAGTTTGTATATTTTCTAAAAGGTGCGGCCCAATCATATTGAAAAGTTGATAGAGATTGTCGGCCAGTTGTGACTTTAATAGTTGTTTTAGTTGTTGGCTTATATTGTCGGTTATTTGTCAGAGGGTAAAAAAAAAGTTGTAGGACATACATCAATTGATTGTGAGGATATCGTGATCTAAAAGGTGTGGCCCAATCAGAAATTGTGTAAAGTCAAATGGTGTCGGCTTAGTGGGTTTTAGTTTCTCAGCCCATGAGATATATAGCGGTCCAATCAGTGAGGGAATGTGATAAGGAAGGCCAAATCAAAGTATTTGAAAATTCATGTTGCATGTGTATTGATTAAAAGTCACGAGACAGTTAGTCAACTAACGTGAACAACCTTTGTATTGGTCCAATCAGACTTTGATTTGTGTCATTGTTGTTAGCCAAATATTAGAGTGAACGGCCCAAGTCTTGGCCCAAGTTTCAACATTATTAAAGGCCCAATCATTTGATTCAAGTGAATGTGATCTGATCAAAAGTGCCGGCCCTATCATAATTAAACATTGTGTGAGGTATTGTTGTCATCAGCCCACCATATATCTTCGGCCCAAGGTTTGAGCAAGTTCACATCAAATTCAATTTGCATCATTTTGTTTAAAAAGTAATCTCAGTTCATTTGAAAAGTCTATTTAGTGAACATTTGAAACCGAAACATGGATAAAGAGTTTTATAGACTTTTTGGTATTCATTTCAATGTCTTTCTTAATGGACAAGTTGCTCCTGTTATTATTGCCGAAACCGCTGGTATTGAAACTGAAACAGAAACTTTTCAAAAGGATGCAGAAAAAGTGCCTATTTTTGATCACTCGTCTGATGAAGAGAGTGACAACGATGAAGAGGGAATACAAAAAATTGAAGATTTTCAAAAGAAAATTTCATCTGATAAGAATAATGGGTGTTTTGCAGGTCAAGTGAAAGAGACTGATGAGATCAAATCTGAGAAAGATGTAAAAACAACAACAGCTGAAGAACAAATCAAACCTAGTGAGAAAAAACAGGTTGAACAAATTCCAGCTGTCAAGATTGAGAAAGAAGAATCTGAAAAACTTGTATCTGTGAATCCTGAACCAGAGTTAAAGAAAGAGGTTGCAGAAGATGCACCTATCTTTGATCATTCATCAGAAAAAGAGAGTAAGGATGAAAGTGTTCATGAGGAAAAGAAACAGGTTGAAAATATTTCAGCTTTAAAGGTTGAGACAAAAGTTGATGATAAACATATTCTTGTTTTGCTGAAAAATTGTGAGATGTTGACATTTGTAAATGACAAACTCTTGAAGGATGTTGAGAGTTTGTCATTAGAAAACAAAAATCTTAAAAAATCAGAAAATGTTTTGAAAAATCAAATACACAATTTGGAAAATGAAAAAGTAAAAATTGAGAAAGATTTTCAAAGTCAAATAAAAGTTTTAGAAGATGAAAAAGATTTGTTTGGTAAAAACAATCTTGAAAAACAAATTGCAATCAATTCTCATCTTGAAAAGATTATTCGACTTGAAAAAGAAGGTGAGCAAGCTCGAAAGAAAATCAACGAGCTTGAAACAAAATTGAAAGGTTTTGTGACTTCTTCAGAGTATGTGAACATTCCATGTCCAAAACCGATCAATTCAATTCCAATAAGTGACGATGTCACAAACTTTGACAATGTCAAAGTTGAAGATTGTGATGAGAAATCTGATGATAAAAAGGACAAAAGTGAAAAACAAAAATTGTTTTTGAAATTAAAAGAAAAATTTCAAGAAACCGTTCCGCAATCAACCGAAAAGGGAGAATGCTTTAAGCAAAAACCTTTGAAGAAGAAAGTGGAACAAAAACAAAAAGAGAAAATTTTGAAAAATGTACAAAAAGATAATAAAAGCTCATCAGATCGATCATCCAATCATAATGAAAAATTACAAAAATCGAAAAATGAAAATTCTAAAATTGTTGGCAATAAGTGGTGCAGGTCGGACCACAGTGCTCAAAAGTCAAATCCAGTAATCAAGAAGAGGAAAGAGTATCACCAAGCCAAACAGTGCTTTGATCTGAGCGTTTGGTGTGAAGGTGGTACATGGTACGATAACAGAGTGTGTTACCGATGTGGTTATCAAGGACACATTGCTGTTAACTGCCAGAGTTGGAGGTTTGAGTCAAGGAGATGCTTTAACTGCAATATCATTGGCCATATTGCTAGAGATTGCTCAATGAAATCAATGAGAAGATCGAGGGCTGAATCTCAGAAAATGGCAAAGAAGAAACCAATCAATGTCAAGCTCAAAGAACAGAAAGTTCAAGAACCTAAAGTTCAAGAACAGAAAGTTCAAGAAACGAAAGTAAAGCTTTCTCAAGGGCAAAAAGACAGACTGAGGAAGAAGAGGAAGAAGGCGAGAGAGTATCTCGAGAAGATTTTGTCCTCGGGGTCATCTGTTGGCAAAAATAAGAGTTCTGATGAATCAACTTCTTCAATTGCAAAGTCAAGCAAGGTGAATTCATCAGATACAAATCTGAGGACGAAAGAAGATAAGAAAAAGAAGAAAATGGTCGGTGATGAATCTGACGTATCAAAGTCAGACAAGCCACCTTCAGGCGATGAATCTGACAGGTCAAAGTCAGACAAGCCATGTGCAGGCAATGATTCTGATTCATCAAAACCAGAGGAGCCATTGGTTGAGGTAAAAATGGAGAATTCAGGTTTAACAATGGATGATGCAAATTTTCCACCATTGTTGAACAAGAATTCAAAAACACCCAAGGTCAGTCAGGCTTGGGTGAATTTGTTTAAATAGAAAAACCTGACTTGCCGGAGTTCCCAGGTTGTTAAGCGTGGAACAGGAATCGGCACATTTCTTGAGAAATTCACGAAAGTGATTTCGACTTACAAGTGGTAAATCAGGGACATTAAGTTGTACTTGATTTTCTACAAGTGACGTTTGTGGATTGATCTTAAAAATGTTAGTTTTTACAAGTGGTTAAAGAAAACAAGGTGATGAAACCCCGAATTTGTGAAAAGACACACAAAACTTATTTTCCGGAAAAACCATTTGATTAAAACAAACTTAAGTGTTTTGAAATCATAATGGGAAAATAGTTTTGTTGTGAGGGGGAGTTCTGATTGTTTATGCGAGGTGGATGGAGAATTGAAGTGATTCTCATCAAGTTGTCAAGTTTGTACAGTTTGTTTCAAATTTTCCCAGAAAATCAAAATTGAAACATATTTTGATTTTAGGGGGAGTAAAAATTTTTAAAAAATAGAAAATTTGAAAATGTCAAAAACATTGAAAAATTTAAAAATGAGTTTTGCTGAAACAAGATGAAATGATAGAAAATCAGTGGACTGTCACAGCATGCTAAAGAAATGTACAGTCTAAATGTGATAAACAGTCTCACTAAAGATGTGACGATAGGCTCAGCTAGACTAGTAGATTTGCGATAACGATACAAACTTAAATGAAAAAGCCTAGTTCTAGTGGGAAACATGGTTGAAAGCATAGTACTTAGTTTTGTCCTTCTTGACTGTGTGCCTACTCGGTAATAGCTGATTGTCGAAAGACATAAAACTGGTTAAGTTTGTGAACTTTCACAACTTTGCTGAAAAGTCGCTGTGATTGTGCATTTCATTTTGCAAAGATTTAAACTTGTCTTATTTCTTTATTTTGTTTAAGCATCGGACATCCTCTGCGTATACGTGAGTATCGACTTGGATGTTGCCTAAACGTTCTGCTTTATTTTCTTTGGTGTTTCGTTTAAGCTTTGGATCACCTCTGCGTATACGGGAGTATCGACCTGGTGGTTAAAGCCTAAACAACTTCAACTTATTTTTATTTTCTTATTTTTTTTAAACATTGGACTTTCTCTGCGTATACGGAAGTATCGACCTGATTGTTAATGTTTAAACATTCTGCTTTGTTTTCGCACAAATCACAGTTGATAAAAGTTTAAAGACATTACTTGAGATAGTGTATTACATGATGAGGGGATATGCTGAGATCGTGGGGTCCATAAGAACTTAGTGCAAATTAATATACCTTAACGTATCGGTAAGCATTTCGAAAGTTTTTAGATTGAGTTTAAGTGGACAACAATATCGTCAATCTATGTGAATTGTTTAGAACTTAAAACGATTAAAAGCTTAACGGTGCTTGTGATTTGTCTAAAAACTGATTTGATCCTCTTTCGCAAACTCACAAAAATATGTTTGTACATATTTCATTTCTGCATTTTAATTTCTGTTATTGCATTTATGTTTCATATTTTGAAAAATCCAAAAAGATTTTCGACAACCGATGGTTGGAAAGCTGATATTCAAAATCTCAAAGGCTAAACATGATGAATAGTTGGGTTGGTTAAATGGTTTGAAATGTTTAAGATGATTCATTAAGTTGAATCAGAATTTGAAATGTTTCAAATTTTTTTAAAAAAATAATTTTAAATGAAAATGATTCTTAAATGTTTAGTTGATTCATTAAGTTGAATCACAACATTGTTTTGTTTGTAATAGAGTGTTTGAGATGTGTAGGTTTCTGATCCTGTTGCTACGAAAGCCAGGAGATGCATCAGAACCTGAGGAGAGCTTAATCTTTAAAAACCAGGATTTGATTTCAATGGTGATAACAAATTCCAGACGGCGATCCCAGCTTGATGAAAGGGGGAGTCTGATGAGAGTTAGAGCCAGAGAAAGATCCGGGTTCATGATTCCAGGAAGAGTTCCTGAAGAAGACCGATCGAGATTAAAGAGTTGTAATGTTGAAGACTCTCACTGAAGATTCCGTCAACATTCAAGGGGGAGTCTGTTGGTGCAGTTGTCTGTCGACTACATCTTAGTTCGAGTCTTAGATTAGGGCTGATTGTATAGTGAACGAAAATCAAGAAACACATGAGTTAGATAGGTCCGCTTATATGTCAAGTCATGTAGGTCCGCTTATGTGTCAAGCCATATAGGTCCGCTTATGTGTCAGTCAGTAGGTCCGCTTATACGTACATGTTCATATAAGCGAACCTATGTCGCCTATAAATAGGTGGTCATTTGAGCGGATCTAGAGAGCGGTAGCGGTTGTGGTGTGTAACGGCGAAGCCCTGCCAGTTTGTCTCCAGAGCTTGTAATCTGTTATAAATCAATAAAAGAGACGTTAAATAGTGAAATCAAGCTAAACAAAGACTGAATTAATGGATTCCGCCTCTGATTCAGTCTGAGCACTCTTCTGATCGACTCGTCAGGTCGTATAACGTTCCTACATTGATGCTATTTTAAAGGTTCAAATATATCCTTTGATTTATTGACATTTAATAATATTCTTTCAATTTAGTATAGAATTGTCAATAGTTTATTCAAGATTGCATAGGTATTTTTTAAATATAAATTAAATAACTAAAAATGCTTTTGATTATTTTGATGTATCATTGCTTTTTTAATTACACTCCTTTTGAAGATTAATCAAATCTATTATATATTTAAGGGATTTTTACTTTAATTTCGTGATGGTTTTCTCATTTATATAAACTTGTTTCATGTAACTAAATTGTAAATGTAATTTGGTTATAACTGTATTAATTTTTACTTTCCTTTTTTAAGTCGTCATTTCTAAAACACTTAATAAATACAATGACTTTTTAAAATATAATCTATAATTGTAACTGATATAAATTATAACTGACTTCTAAAAAATTATAATATATATTTTACGCATTCAAATTATAAAATAATTAAAGTTTTTAATTATGTTCAAGAATGGTAATAGTATAAATTGCAATTTTTATTGAAATAAATCAATATAATAAATACTAGTGAAATCTTGAATGATAACTGAAAATCATTTCCATATTTAAAATGTTTGCATAACTTATAAATAAACAACAATTTGATGTTACCAAATGAATATTAACAAAAGTCAAACACACACTCACTATCAAAGGTTGGTTCGTACCTAAAACAATTGGTATTTGCTCTTGAGCAGTTATATGTGACACTATTAAGAATAAAAAGAAGACATAAAGTCAAGTTACTAATATAGACGAAAATGAAAAATGTTACAAATAAGACGATAAATGTGATGTACAAAGAAATATTTACAGATTTATAGATTACTTGTATGTTTGTTACTCTTATATATTGTAATTACCAATAAGGTTAGTGATCCCTTGGCAAAGGCAAAAGCCTTTAAATACACTTAGATTTCAAGGTCTTAGGTTCAAGAATTCAAGTCCCCCATACAACTCAAGTAAAGAACAAAAAAAAAAAAAAAAAAACTTGTATATTGTAATTCAACTTTTTTCCATATTTGATGCATCATTTCGTATTATTATAAAATAAATTATATTATGTTATATAAAGTAAAATATATAATATAAAAGGACCTTTGATTTTTTTTTGTATTTATTTGTTAATGAGAAGTCACTTTTGTTAAAGAGTAGGTGGTGTTAAAATATGTTAATAACTAAAACGCACGAGAACCAATTGTGAGTATAGTAGCATCTAAATCTATGTATAATTTATTAAATCAATAGATTTATAAGAAGTATTATCTTTATAAAGCCCGTGTAACACACATATCTTAAACTAGTTGGAATATATAAACACGAAGACCGTCCGTAGTGGGCGTGATTTAAAAAAAAAGCCGCCAAACACGCCCGAACACGCCAAGGCCCCACCCCCTTGGGCATTTTTCGGCGTTATTTTCGAAAAAAAAACTCCAAAGCGTGTTTTAAATCACACGTCAAATTTGCACCACTTTTGAGATTTGATCGTTGTCAAACGGTAAGAAAATTAAATATTTTTAATATTTTTCTAAATTCCCATTTAAATCTATATATACCCCACTTTTCATCCAACTTTCTATAAAAAAATCCCACTTTCTATCTATCTTTCTCTCTACTTCTTGCAACTTTTATAAACTTTTTTACCATGCATCCATT
Source organism: Helianthus tuberosus (assembly GCA_030545235.1). Taxonomy (NCBI): domain Eukaryota; kingdom Viridiplantae; phylum Streptophyta; class Magnoliopsida; order Asterales; family Asteraceae; genus Helianthus; species Helianthus tuberosus. The sequence continues at coordinate 1,115,928 of JARYGA010022949.1, forward strand.
CCGACCCCCTTTGGTGTTCCGTCAAGATCCAGGAACCCAAATACCACCCAACCGCAACAAAACTTTAACTTTCATGACATGGACCCGAATGTGTTTTCGTACGCGGCTTACTTGAGCGGCTCTAATCTGTGACAACTCGTAGTATTTTGACGTAACCTGTATGAGCGTTATGTGATTAACCAATGTGTTCTGTTTGCAATGGAATGTTATGTTTTATTATGTTATATGTTATGTGATTGAGTTATGAGTATGTTTATATAATAACTAAGTTTGGTAGCACAACCTATGATCGATCGCACAAGCACTTGGGCCACACATCTTGCTCCTTTGTCACACCCTTCTCGGCCCAATGTTGCTTGTCTTGTAATCGAGACCAAAGGGCAGCTCAGAGAAGGGTTCGGCCCACTCCTTTTATATGCATACAAGCACCCATTAGTGGGGTTTGTTTCTCATAATTTGCAAACACAAGAACACACACAAAACCCTAGCCCTCTCTCCTCTCCCCTCTCTTGTTCGACGGCAATCCTCACAGCCGAAGTTCCCCATCCCGATCAATCTAGTCTTTCGGCTTACTGTTAGTGTTCATCATTTATAGATTGCTATATTCTTGATGCTGTTTTGTTGTGTAATCGATTAGGGTTTCATGCTAGTAAATGTTCCTTTGTACGACCAAAACGAGTCGTTCAGAAGAGTTCTAATCAATACGAGAGGCGGAAACTAACGTATCGACTTAGAATCGGCTTGATTTACACACATAATCACTTTTAATGTCTTGTATATTGATATAACACTGTTTTACAATCAGTAGACATCTCGGCAGCACTTTGGTACCGGAATCAGAACTGTTACAAACGAAATGACCAAGCACGCTATATATAGCCCAGCCATTCCGCATGAAACAGGTTCACACGAAATGGACTTACCATTTCGTGTGAAATGGCAAACTCCATTTTGTGCGAAATGGACAAGTTCCATTTCGTGCGAAATGGCCTCAACCACATGTTTCACATTTTTCTCGTACTACGTGCCCTGATCTATCATTCTATTTACAAGACTCGATTCAAGACGAAGTCGACATACATATGCACCAACAGACTCCCCCTTGGATGTTGACGAAGTCTTTAGTGTCGAGTCTTCGGTGTGTCACATCTTTAGTCTTGATCAGTCTTCGTTTTCTTCTCTAAAGTATCTGACAGTGTAAGTGTCCTTAAATATCTTTCTCTTCTCGAATCTCAACTTGGCTCTTTATCATTCAAACTCCCCACTGAATGTTGATCTGATAATCATCAGGATTCGAATCTGGCTCTAAACATCTTCTATTTCGAATGTTATTCCAAGATCTGTAGCTGGATCTAACGACTTTAGACTCCCCTTTGCTAGCAGACTCCCCCTTAAGTCGTTCCGGGATCACAATCTGACTTAGCATTTTCACAAGATTCAGGTCGTCACCTGGCTCTCCGTAGCAACAGGATCAGGAACCTGGTTCAAATCTGCACATTTTCAGGATTCGAAGCCTGGCTAACCTGCACAGTCTCTACCTCAAAATGAATTTCACAAATTTGACAATTTGACAAATTTATAATTGCAGGTATTGTTAAAAATGATTTAACATTTATAATCTTTGATGACCACTTGTAAGAATAACATTTTTATCATTTCTGAACTAATTCTCCCAAACCTGTTGTTCATCATGCTTAGCACTCGGAATTTTGAAAAACAGCTTTTCAACATCACTTGTCGAAAATCTTTTTGTATTTTTCAAAAATTTTATACTAAAACACAATATTTTTGGATTTTTGATAATGAAAACCTGTAAAGAAATTTTCACAAACAATATTTTTGTGAGTTTGTGTAAGAGGATCATATCAGTTTATGAGACAAATCACTAACACCGTTAAGCTTTAAATCATTTTAAGTTCTAAACGATTCACGTAGATTGTCAGTATACTGGTCCACTTAAATTTTTACACAAAGTTCAATTGTTTCGAGATACGAGATTAATGTTTTAAGCACTAAACTTATTCGCGTGTTCCACCTCAGAATATACCCCCGTATCTAGACTTCTATATTCAGTCTTACAGGTGAATGTACACTAATGAATCAGTTGGGTTGCTTCGTCATTTTCTTTCGTCTTGCAAGAATAAATCTGGTGCCTTGGTTGGTGACAGTAATAACAGAGTCTCACTCGAGGAATTCGTTTCTCTTTATCATTCTCCTCGTTCGTGCAGTGTTGACATGGTAACAAGGTTGAAGTGGGTTTGATTTCTATCTTCTTTCCCAACGACGCTCTGATACCACTATGTTGGGAATCAGACTTCGTATTTGCAGCGGAAGTTTGAGACATGGATGCATTCACATTCATGATTGAACCGAATTGAATGTTCATTAAGAAGATATGAATGCAGGAAGATCAAACATAATATTTGGACAATTCGAGTATAACAGAATATGTCTTGATACCGGAAGTGGTTGCCGGATATCAAACTTATATACCTGACAATTTGGCGGTTCCATTTGGCGGGAATAACTGCCATGGCAGTTTGAAACTTGCACCCGCTTATCACCACCATATCGGTCATATTACATATCTAGTGTATAGGTTATAATACAAAAGTTATAACATAATTAAGTTTAAATCATCAGTCTAACAAGATAATGAGAAACTCACAACGATAGGTACAGAACTGGGAGGGAGAGATCAGAAGAATAAGTAGAAAAGATGGAGCAAGTTTTGTTTATTAATTCATAACCAAAGCAAGAACATACTGACTAAGCTATATAGGTTACACTACCAGTACCCGCCACTCAAACACTAGGCACACTACTCGCAGATTTGCCAGTTAATGCGGTAAAATATTGGATATCGGTCAAGGACCGATATTTGAGATTTTGGTTATCACGGTGGGATATCGGTAATTTTAATATCATGCTAAATTTATATATATAGCAATTTAACACTAACAATTGTAACAAGTAAGAACTGACTAAGACTTAAAACACTAACATTTAACAGTAACAACTAACAATTAAGACCTAAAACACTAATAGCAACAATAAGAAGAAAAATGAACGGTAGAAATAAGAAGAATGGTACTGATATTGGGAAAATCGGTGATTTATTGATCAAATATCGGTCCAATATCGGTCAAATATCGGACAATATCGCTGATATTATCGGTACAGATATTCTGACCAATATTTTGTACAGCTATCTCGGCAGGGGACCGATAACCGATATATCACTGATATATCGGTTGATATATCGGGATATTAACTACATATGCCACTACTGCACTTCTTTACAAAAGAATTATCTAGGATAAGGTATCACACAACCTGATTGATTACAATTTCAAGATCACCTTTATTATGGCGATGATACCCTAAAGGTTATAAACTTACTTTTTCTATGTTTATATTTCATGCAATTATGGTTCAGTTTATTGACCTTTTTTCTTTACCAACTGTAAACGTGATATTATTTTCTGGTTGCGATTGTTTTTTGGATGGTTATAGATACTTGTACAAGAACAACAGGAGCATCCCGTGTGGGGCCCATACGATCAGCGACTCTTGGATCCGTCGTCAGGACTCTGGAGGAATCCAAGTGGCGGCGGGCATGATGACAAAGCACATCCTCCCATTCACCCGACAAAATTTTCAGCCGGAGCATCTAGATGGAGTGAGGATCACAAAGTAAGTGAAATAATATTGTATTCTTCTTCAGACGTGGACATTTTATTAATGATTAACCACATACTTGCTACAGAAACTGTATAAGCTAGTTGTTCGTCATTATTTAGCATGTGTTTCTCAACCGGCTGTTGGAGCTGAAACCACAGTAGAAATTGACATTGAGGGGGAGATGTTTTCAGCATTGGGCAGAACAATTGTTGCTGTAAGTTTGTACTGACTAATGTTATTCTTTGTTTTGTTGATGTGAAATTTTTGTAAGTTTAGCTTTTTTTGTAATTTAATAAATTCATAATGATGAACAGCAAAATTATCTGGAAGTCTACCGATTCGAATCATGGGGTGGGTCTCTAATCCCCAACTACACGTTTGGACAGCAGGTTTGTGTTTATAGCTCTCATAGTTGTATGATATTCGTTTCATTATTTAGATTTTTCATTGTTCATTGTTTCCATCATTTGTTTGTGATAAAAAGTATTTTTTCAATAACTAACACATAATTTTCATTGTTTCCATCATTTCCCAAAATGCATATTGTAACTTATAAGAGTGTCAATTTTGTTAAATGAAATTGTGTAGGAAAGGAAAGTGTACATCAATCACCAAATTTATGGAAGTAAACTGATTATATTTTACACATATTTAATTTTAGCACCGTTCTTGAATTAACTGCTCGAGAAATGAATACTTTTCGCTTGTAACTTATAATGATTCATGTGAAGTAATGTGTGCTAGAGCTCTTTGGTAATTATATCAGTTGTTAGTTCTTTAATATTGAAAATTAGTATTTGATTATTATCTTTGTTTCAGTAGTCAACCTTACAGTGTAAAGCCTCATGCTTGTATGTCCATATACATTGTGTTTGTATCTGGTGAGATAGATATGTTATGTGAATAAACAGTAAATTTGGTTTAGAAGCATTACACATGATTTTTGACCCATTTGACCTGTAACCTGTTTCCATCTAATCTGTTAGGTAAAACATAACCAGATGACCAGAATATGTTAAGTAAAACATAACTAGAATTGGCCCATTATTAAGTAAACTGGTCAAAATTGCAAATCTAGTTCATTACAAAGTGAGAGTAGCTATACGCCTATACGATACATCTTCAGCATGCACTAGCCGCTAGTGGTCCTTGAATGCCTACTGTGCAAACAATTTGCTTGACTTTTACTTTAACTAGTTGATCCTTGCACGAGTGATGGTTATAAAATTCTTCTATTTTTCAATAATATCAGATGGAACTGCATAGATTTTGTGAGTTATAATATCAAATGAGTCAGCTTTACATTTTTTTTTTGTTTTCCATTTTTATTTTTTTTATACTTTATTATTGTTATTATTATTATTATTATTATTATTATTATTATTATTATTCCAGAGATATAATTTTTTTAATATTCTCAATAAAAACCATTGGATTCCACAGCTGAAGAAGTTTGATTAATCATTTCTTTTGGATGTCATCAAACTCTATTAATATTTCGATAAAAGACACTGATATCTGACCGTGCTCGACAATCATATGCAGTTCACTCCAAATGAATCAGGGATTTGACAAGGCCATCACCCCTCTTAAGTGAATCTGATCTTCTAGATTGTATGGACAAGGTGAGGAACAATACGTCTCGGCTTTTTCTTCGCCTTCTTTTTAATCACCAAATGGTAAAGATTGCCGTTGCAGACTCACAGAACTCCATTTATCTCATATTCATTATTTTTGCAATCTTTTAGGCCGGCATTGGGACAGATGCTACTTTACATGATCATATCAAGAAGCTGACCGATAGGTTCTATGCTATAAAAGAGGGTTCACATTTCAAGCCAACTAATCTTGTACAATCTTGTTTGCCCTTTTATCATTTACTTTTTTTTTTATTAATTTTAACTTTAACTTTGAATTTGATCACAGGGTGAGGCGTTAGTTATGGGATACGATGATATGGGGTATAACCGTATGACAGAAGTTGATTTTTTTCATTCTTCTGCTTGATGTTGGTGACATGTATTATCGTTTAACTTTTGGTGTTTGATACTTTCAGCTACGAACTTTGGAAGCCATATCTTCGCAGTATGATGGAGGAAGACATGAAAGCAGTTAGCATAGGAAACAAGAGAAAAGATGACGTACTTGCAACATGCTTACAGCAGATGAAGGCTTGCTTTTTAGATGTATGTTGATGCCTTGAAATTTTAATGTTTTTGTTTGGATCGGAAATTTCTTTTTTTTTATTTATTTAGTTCAATTGGCATACTTTGCAGGCCAGGGTGAACAAAACGAAACTTTTCCAAGCCTTGGGAATCTTTTTCGACCGTACAAATAGAACAACTGGCGGAGATGATCAACATAATCATGTACAACAGCTTGTGCGGAAATGTGGCGTTTGTCACGACTCAGATTTGGTTCTCAGGAAAAAACCGGTAATTTTTTGTTTACAGTCATTCTACATAACATAGTTGAAGCTTTAGTAGTGCTACTATGTTTGCATAATTTTAGTATTCTCTATCCTTACAGGATGGAAAGTTCATGATTGGCTGCTCAGGTTATCCACAGGCAAGTGTTGTTGGAATATTAAACTTAATTTCGTTATTTATATGTTATGTATTATTAAACTTAGGATTATATGTATATGGGTCAATATTTACGAAGAGGTATGATGGTTGGTGTTACACCGTTTCCCGCCGAATGTAACCGCCACATAACCGTCTCTCATAATGTATATAAAAAACTTGCCGGCAATCATTGTCGGGTACCAAGACAATTTTATTTTCTTAGAATTGTCCAAACTGTTTTCTCCTTCGTTCCCATATTCCCACTCTGTTTTGTGTGTTCAATCTAAATACAATGAAAACCAATTCTATGAATTCCGGTCATGCTTCCGCTGATATGAAACCGGATGTCCAACATAGTAGTATCAGAGCCACGGTGGGAAATCGAAGAAAATCGGTCGATATTATACGATTCCGGGCACAACCGGATGATGAACAAAACAGAGGATACGGAGACGAAAGACGAAGGAGGATGTGATTGGAACAAGATGTTGTTCCAACAATGAATTACGTCTGCAAGAACCGTGAATCAGATGACGGAATCGATAAGGATTCCCAGAAGTTAAAATACGGACAAATAAGTGTCCCAAGTTTCAGCCATGAAAGGGTTGAAGACGGCTATGGTATGGGCCGTAGTATTCACGAAGACGGGGAACCATTCAAGAGACGTTCAGATGACGAAGAAGACGTTTCGATGTTGAATCCGGCAAGTACAGAGGTTCACGATGGGGCATGCTTCACCCCGAATATCTATATGGTTGGTTACGATCGGGAAGATCAGGAAGAACCAATAAGTGATCAGAAGGATCACAATGATTCAATCGAACAAACGGAATACTACGATTCCGGTGGTGACTGCAACGATGAAGAAGATGAAGACTCGTATGTCTTCGTAACTGAAAGCGATATGCAAGATAATGTTCCGGTAACCGGAACCGTTCATGAAGACAAGAATATTAAGAAAAGAAAATTTGGAAAGGGAAAGGAAGGAATCCTTTACCCGAATAAAGTATGCTCTATTAAAGAAATGATCATATTCTTGGATTCATTAAAAGCCGTGAAATTGGCAATTACAAATGAAGATGAAATTAAGATGAAATTCATGAAGATGGTAAAATGGTTTACTAGGGCTGTTATGAAACAAAGTAGTACATTCCCACCAAAACTTCAAAGCAAAGATGTAGATCTTTATGATCTATACATGGCTGTTCTTTTGAATGGAGGGAAGCCCGAAGTCTCTAGGAAACAATACTGGCCACGTATCGCAACAACTTTGGGTTTGAATCCTACAAAATTCATTCACTTAGTTCTACTTTACAATGAATATCTAGATTTTATGCGCTGTTACTATACAAGGATGAAAAGGAATTCAAGTGGACAGAGCAATAATGAACGAGGGCAGATTACGACGTCGCCGACACAGAACATGGAGTTAGGAGAAAGCGAAAGAAGAATAAGAAGAATAGTGATCAATGAAGGCCCTGTACATGAAGCACAAACTGTGGATGATGCCAACAAAAGTGTTCTCAAGACTCTCTAAAACTGAATTAAGTTTAGGGGAGTGTGTTGGAATATTAAACTTAATTTCATTATTTATATGTTATGTATTATTAAACTTAGGATTATATGTATATGGGTCAATATTTACGAAGAGGTATGATGGTTGGTGTTACACCGTTTCCCGCCGAATGTAACCGCCACATAACCGTCTCTCATAATGTATATAATAAACTTGCCGGCAATCATTGTCGGGTACCAAGACAATTTTATTTTCTTAGAATTGTCCAAACTGTTTTCTCCTTCGTTCCCATATTCCCACTCTGTTTTGTGTGTTCAATCTAAATACAATGAAAACCAATTCTATGAATTCCGGTCATGCTTCCGCTGATATGAAACCGGATGTCCAACAAGTGTTTGGTTCTTTGGTGCAGTGTTCTGTTTGAAGGACACATAAATGGTATCATTATGTTGTTAAAATCAACTAGTGGGATACCACCCGCGCTTCGCAATGGGTTCGAAACATAGATAAAAATAAGCATATCGCTAGAGTTAAAGTAGAGGGGATAAACATGTCATTATTAAAGTAGAGGAGATAAACATGTCATTATTAAAATTGAGGGTCTAAAGTTGTTTATTATTAAAGTTGAGGGTCTAAAGTTGTTTATTATTAAAGTTGAGGGGCTAAAGTTGTTTGATGCAGTTAAGGGGCTAAACATGTCATTATTAAAGTTGACAGGCTAAAGTTGTTTATTATTAAAGTTGAGAGGCTAAAGTTGTTTGATATAGTTAAGGGGCTAAACATGTCATTATCAAAGTTGAGGGGCTAAAGCTGTTTATTATTAAAGTTAGGGAGCTAAAGTTGTTTGATGTAGTTAGGGCTAAACATGTCATTATTGAATTTAAGGGGCTAAACATGTCATTAAATTTGAAGGGCTAAACATGTCATTATTAAAGTTGAGGGGTTAAAGTTATTTATTAATAAAGTTGAAGGGTTAAACATGTCATTACAAAAGTTGAGGGGCTAAACATGTCATTACTAAAATTCAGGGGCTAAATTGGTTAATGTCAAAGTTGAGGGGCCAAAGTTGGTTGATTTGACAAAATAGCATATTTATAGTATATATAATGTTGTTTTACATAGAGCATACTTTTTGTTTCTTCTACGTGCTGACCTGGCAGTAGAAGTTTTTATATATTACCGCACATTGTTGTATCATACCAATACAATATTTTACATTTCATGTGCATTTTTGAAGCTTTTTTGAAGTTTCTGGTTTTTGTTTATTATATGGTGTGCATTAACAACAGGTGGCAATTTTAGTCCATTTACTTATGAATGGGCCGATTTGTTTTGATCCATTACATAACCCACCCGTCTCACTCATCTTGCTACCTCTAACAAACTCTTGCAGTGTAGAAATGTCATTTGGCTTCCTGGATCTATATCAGAAGCCGTTGTTACCACAACTGTTTGCAATATGTGTACTCCAGGTTGTTTATTTAGAGTCTCTATTCTGTAAAATTTTGATTCAGCTGTGTTAACACGTTAACCACGACACGTTATAATTTAAGATTGTTTCACTGTCGATAGGACCCGTTTTTAAGATTCAGTTTACATTTCGCCGGCTGGAAATCCCACCAAACTTCAATGTCCATCATTTAGGTAATCTATTATTCATATATATATATATATATATATATATATATATATATATATATATATAGGGGAAGGTTCATTGGGGAACACTAAAAAATGGGGAACAGCGGGGAACCGACTCAAACGAACTCCGTTTGGACTCATTCCAGCGGCGTTGGAACCGGCTTGTCGAACCCTAACTAAGATCTCTTAACCCTAAACCCTAAATCCTAACTCCTAAACTCTAAACCCTAAAGCTAAAAAATAAGGCTAAAACCTAAGCTACACCGTAAAATCTAAACTATAAACCCTAAAAGCTAAACCCTAAAGGCTAAACCTAAAGCTAAACCCTAAACACTAAAGCTAAACCCTAAACCCTAAAGCTAAACCCTAAGGCTAAACCCTAAAAGCCAAACCCTAATATATTTAGGGTTTAGGGGTTTTGATTTAGGGTTTAGGGTTAAGAGATCCTAGTTAGGGTTTGACGAGCCGGTTCCAACGCCGTTGGAATGAGTCCAATCGGAGTTCGTTTGAGTCGGTTCCCCACTGTTTCCCGCTTTTTTAGTGTTCCCCAATGAACCTCACACTAGATATATATTTATGTATGTATTATTATATATAAATACTAATTGTACTGAACGATTATGCCTTTAATCTAGGTTGTGTTGGTGGCTGTGATGATATTATGAGACAGCTTATCGAAATGTCTGGTTCTGGACAGCGCAATACTTCAAGCGCACCAGGTATACATTTTTTATTTTTAATATTTCTTCAAGACAAGCGGCTGCTCATTACATAATCAAATTCAATAGCTGCAATTTGATTTGCTTGTATAGCATTGATTTAATCTTATGTTCTTCAGAGGTGATACGATCACAAAAGATTTTAAAAACTATATAATTCACTCATTGCCTCATATTCTTTTTTCTCCATTTTATTGTTTATTCACCTTATTTTTATTCAGCAAGAGGAAGAGGGATAGCTGCACCTTCTAGAAACGATTCTCGAAATAATAATAATAATAATAATCAGCAGTAGCAGGCTACTTGCAGTTTCTGTCACCAAACGGGACATAATTCTAGTGATTGCTATTCGCTCACTTCTCAAAACCGTAGTGCTCGATCTCAGAGGGTGAACTCAAATAGCGGTATTTATATTTATTATTCTTAATGGATTTTTACTTTAGGAAGATATTTATAAATATGGGGTCTTTAATCTTTTATTCATTGATGCAGGTGATTCACCAATTCCATGCCCTACTTGTGGTTCGCTCTGCGTTTTGAAAACCGCCAACACAAAGAGCAACCGGGGAAGAAAGTTCTACTCTTGTGAGACACAGGGTTGCAAGTTCTTGTGTAAGTACACACGCTTGTTGCCATTCTAGTTTTTATTATGATTTCAAAACAACAATTATTACAATAATAAACTAAAGAGTAAAATGCCATTTTCGTCCCTGAGGTTTGGCCAGTTTTGCGACTTTCGTCCAAAGATTTGTTTCTGCGTCTGGATCCAAAAGGTTTGAAATCTTGTCATTTTCATCCGGCTCGTTCACTCCATCCATTTTTCTCTGTTAAGTCAGGGTATTTTCGTCTTTTTACCTACTTTGTTTTGAATACTTGTACATTATGCTAAATGCTTGTGCATAAAGTGCAAAAGACCGAATTACCCTTTAAGTTAACAAAAAGACAAACTTAATGGAGAAAAATGGACAGAGTTGACGAGCCAGATGAAAATGATAAGATTTCAAACCTCTTAGATCCGGATGTGGAAAAACAAACCTTTGTATGAAAGTCGCAAAACTGGCCAAGCCTCAGGGACGAAAATGGCATTTTACTCTAAACTAAACCTTTACATAAATCTTTTTAAATAAGTTAAAAGACTCTTGCAACCCATTTAACCTTTTCCCTTCCTAGTTAAATTCTATTTTTGACCAGTTAAATATGTTTGAAATAGAATACAATGGGTTGACTTTTTATGATGTAACGAGACCAAACTTTTTTGCATTTTATGAAGCTGCTGGGAGGATAGCGTCCCCACTACAAGAGGTGGCGGCAGCAGTTCAGCTACAACAACTAGAAGAAGGGGTGGTCGTGGTGGTGGTGGTGGTGATGTGAGATTCGTATCAGCCACAGGTGATCCTGTTTCTGGCAGAAGTTGCTTTATTTGTGGTGATCCGTCACATTTTGCAAATGCCTGCCCAAACCGTGGTATGCGAAACTGATTTGGTTCCAATTTAATATTGTAAATCATCTACAGAAACCTGCCTTTTGTTCTTCACTATCCATTTAGTATGTAACATAGTCATGTTTGGTGACTAAAAACTTCTCTTTATACTCTGTGGAAGCCAAGTTTTGGTGCAAGCTGTAATACATTAAAATATGTGAATTTTTTGAGATAACTGCTAGTTATCTTGTATATAAAAAGCGTGAGGTGCTCTGAGACGTTTAGGCTCAAAAAGTGGAGGTGTGACGCTAGGCGTGTGGTGAGAACTTTACATGCTCGAGCTGTCATGTATTATATAAATTTATAAATTAAATCTTTTATAATATAATATTTACGTCATTATTGGCAATATTTTGAATTGCAGTATGGTCGTATTTGGTAGGGAAGTCATGATATGGAATGTTTTATGTAACACCCGAGCTGAACGGGTGGAAAATAATATTGTTGATAGAACTCAAGATGAAATGATAAGTTAAAATAAGTTATTTTTGGGGAAATAACGACACTGTTTTGATTGGATTCAGATTAACATGGAACTGGTGTCGTGTAACAATCGATATTAATTTATTTATTTGAAGAATAAATTAACGGGATTGATTTAAGTAGATGACGGGAAGTAAATTAAAACTTGGAATTTTAAAATATCACCACAAAAAATTAACAATATCTCAACTTTTTTTTTGAAACTTAACAATATCTTAACTAGGTTTGCTTCAATGTGGTATCATCACCACACTACTTAGACCACGCGTAGTTGTTGGGGTGAATAATGCCCCACTCTAGGGCGTTTTGCGCCATGTGGTAGACCAGTCAGCAATGGGGCATTATTGGGCGTTTTTACAAAAGGGGTGTAGTGGGGATGCGGGGCATTATGTTAAATGAGATGTAATATAATTAAATAAAACAAAACCATCAAAAAATCTTATTGGATAAAGAATTGGAAGATGGAGGATGATTGGACAAACAAATGGGGGGCAAGGCGTGATTTAAATCACGCTAAAACAAAAAAACTGACCAATCACGCCTAGGGGCGGTGGTGGGGCGTTATTGGGCGTTTTTGGTGGCTTTTTTTGAAAAAACCACACCCATTACGGGTGGTCTTAGTACAACTTTAATCCATTTGTCATAAATCTAGGGATCATCATTGTAGGTTCCTTTTGTCATAAATCTAAGGTTAATCTTGTTAATCTCGGTCATTCCATTCACTCGGTTTGTATTTCTCTTTGCATATGAGATATATTTGCCAAAGTCTTGGTTTTTAAACAATAACTTTTGCTGGTTATTTTTAGACTTGTTATATTTGGGTTATGTAAACCTAAACACGTTACTGTGGTTATAACTTTTAAACACTTGGTATCGTAATGATGTTTTATCATATAGATATTTGCTAATCGGATGCTATGAAACCTTTCGTGGTCACTTCTCTTGTTTCCGCCTTCGGTGGAGGTGTGACCAATTGATATCAGAGTCACGATTATAGCAAACTAGGATTCGGTCTCGAGTCTAGACTATAATCTCATCTCTAGGGTGCTCTCGCAAAATGTTTTCATTGCATTACATTGCATCCATGGTTTGGTCTACGTGTCCTAAGCGGGCGGGTTACTTGGTTTTGTCTATTTGGAATACGCGGGCTACTTGGTTTTGTCTATTTGAAGTAGGCGGGTTATTTGGTTTTGTCTATTTGGAATAGGCGGGTTACTTGGTTTTGTTTATGTGGTATAGACGGGTTACATGGTTTTGTCTATGCGGTATAAGAGGGTTACATGGTTAAATAGGTGGATTAAGTAAAAACAATAAAATTATTTACTCGTAGAGTAATTATCAAAATACCCTTATCATACAAAACGTAAGAATAGGGTGAAAAGGTAAAAAAAAACACGGTGGCATTTTCGTAATTATTTACTCGTAGAGTAATTATCAAAATTACTCTACAAATGATCTTGTAGGGTAATTCTTTAAAATGTTCTTGTAGTGTAATTTTGATCTTGTAGAGTAATTGTTTAGCAGTATAGGGTTTCATGGTAAAAATAGGGAAAGTTGTGATGGGTACTAAGAGAACGTAATGCAAGCAGACCGAATAAGCTTTATTGCGTTCTCATTGCTGTCACAATACATCAAAAAACTGTGCACGCTTTTTCAGTCTTACACGGATTGGGTTCTGTTGTTCATTTTAAGAATTTATAGAAACAATCAAGCGTGCGCTTGCAGAGGATTAACTGTAATTCCCCTACTTTCACTTCTTCCTCCCTTTTTATTCTCCTATTTTTTTTTTGTTATGGAATTAACTTTCATTCGTAGGTCTAATAATTTACATCGAGATAGTTGGTAAATGGGCAACAAGCTAACTGTAACTTGAAAGCATTAGAAAGACTTGTTATTACAGTTATAATCTTATCTTTTAATAAAGCTAACTGTAACTTGAAAGCATTAGAAAGACTTTGCAAGACATTTAACCTCACCTACATGTTTCTGTTGTAGTTAACAATTTTATTGTTGATTCAGTTGACCGGTTTGAGATAAATCACAATCCATGTACACCAATTTACAAGTAAACGGGTCGAATTTGTCATCTCTGAAAAAAATGCATATTAAACTTAGAGAGACCTTGATCATGCTTGCAGGTGTTCATTCTCAGTGGCAACCATTCTAATAAAATTGGATTCTTATTGATTGCAGGGTTTTATAGTTTTTAGTCACCTGTTATTTCAAAATCCAATCTATGACTTAGAGTATGTGTATTTGTTGGCGTTATTGAGATCTTCCGTACAAGACACATCCACTTACAAAGATAAAAATGAAGCCAGTTCATGAGTAGGGCTACCCTGCTTGTGTTAGAAGTGTTAACGTTACAATTATGATTAAACTTTAGTTATGTTATTATTATTATTCGAATATGTATGTAATTAGGATATTAACTGATAAGGTTAGGATGATAAGCGGTTTAGGGGATAAGCGGGTTAAACTTTCAAATCAAACTGCCAAGGCAGTTACCCGCCAATATTAACCGCCAAAATATGTAGTTTATATAGTTACTTGCCGGGAAACATTACCGGTCATCAAGACATTTTCTTGTTACCGAAAGTGTCCCTTTATTCGTTTGAATTCTCTGCATTTTTCTTTGCATTCGTTTCTTAATTTGCACATTCACATCATCATGTTTGCAATTCATAATAAACCTTCCGCTGCATATACATCTGATGATGTTTCGGTTGTCCAACATAGTGGTATCAGAGCCACTTCAGGGAATCGATCTGAAATCAAACCAAACTCTACCACTCTTCCTTGTCAACACTGCACCGATGAAATAAATGAAAGAAACAAGCGAATCCTTCGCATAAGACTTTGTTATTATTGTCGCTTACCGGGTCATCAAATCTATAACTGCAAGGCCAAAGAAAATGATGAAGCGACGCAACTGTTAAAGCAGGCTATTAACGCCGGGATTAGACGACAAGAAGAAGATGTGCACTGCCAAGATGAAATGATTGTCACCGGCACCGATGGTGGACAATGGGCAGAAATATGGTACGTTAATCCAACATTTAATCATCATTTTTCGGGCAATATTAATGTTTTCAAAAGGGTGAAACATATGATGGGAGTAGAAACAAGATCTGGCATGAATAATTTTCTGTTTATAAGAGGGGTAGGATCAGTGGAAATGAAAACAGGAAATGAAACACTGAACATACAAAGTGTTTTTTATTCACCGGAAATCGACCGGAATGTACTCAGCCTTGATCAGTTAACGCTACAAGGCTTCACGGTCAGAAAATCCGGTGATAAATGTAAAATATATCCTATGTTTTCATCTCCGGTGGTGAATTCAAAAAATGAAACAAGTGGGCTAACGAAAGAAGAGGAACTGGGTCTGAATGAAAAACGAAGATTGCAAGATCTGAAAAATGTAGATGATGAATTCAAGGAAGCATATCTGAATTCTTACTTCGAAATCTTAAATGTTTCGAGTGAAGAAGATAATGACTGGAATAGGCTGATTTTAAAATCACTAGAATTCCATGAATTTGCTGATTGTAAGGCTTTGATTAACATGCTCGATGACCGAGAGTATGTATTCAAGTATAAGGTTGAACTTCAAAACATGCTCGATGACCGAGAGTATGTATTCAAGTATAAGGTTGAACTTCAAAACAAGTTTGAAGAGATGGTCCGGTGGTTTCTGAATGGTTACATGGGAATCACTTCAAGGCCAGTCCCTCCCTACTCTACGGCTCAAAGGAAAATAGATCTATTAAGTTTATACATTCTGGTAGCAAGGGATGGCGGATACCGAGAAGTGACTACTGAAAACACGTGGCCAATTATAGCAAAGGATTTAGGTTTCGAATATGAGGATGGAGATTACATGAGGATCGTCTACGCCATGTACCTTGATGTTCTGGAATATTACTATAAATTCAAAGCGGTTCAAGAAGAGGCGCATGTGAAGGAGGTGGTGAATGATGATGCTGGTTCCTCACGAGGCTGCAACAGGAGAACCAGAAGTGCAGATAATGTTCGAGAAGATGCTGCAGGTAATGATCATAATGGTGCTGGTTCAACACAATATGCATTGTTTACAGAGAATGGATGGGCAGACGACTGGAACATGCACAAGAAGAGGAAAAGGTTCAATTTCAACCATATGAAGAAAGCTGTAGAAGACGCTAACCGGAGTGTCATGCTAAAGGGAACTAACATAACCAAAGTTTAAGGGGGTTGTGTTAGAAGTATTAACGTGACAATTATGATTAAACTTTAGTTATGTTATTATTATTATTCGAATATGTATGTAATTAGGATATTAACTTATAAGGTTAGGATGATAAGCGGTTTAGGGGATAAGCGGGTTAAACTTTCAAATCAAACTGCCAAGGCAGTTACCCGCCAATATTAACCGCCAAAATATGTAGTTTATATAGTTACTTGCCGGGAAACATTACCGGTCATCAAGACATTTTCTTGTTACCGAAAGTGTCCATTTATTCGTTTGAATTCTCTGCATTTTTCTTTGCATTCGTTTCTTAATCTGCACATTCACATCATCATGTCTGCAATTCATAATAAACCTTCCGCTGCATATACATCTGATGATGTTTCGGTTGTCCAACAGCTCGATCTCCATTGCATCTGCAACCTTTGCCTTTAGTGCTTCTGGTGATTCTAGCAAGCGAAGAAAATCTCTTGTTACTGTTGCTTCTGACTCAGCCTCCAGCTGTTCCAATGGTGGGTACTGATATTCACCCGGCATCTAAAATATTTACACGTCACACATATGTCTAAAACATAATGATTTAATAATAAATTGTGTCAGTTTTTATAAACTATGATCAAAAGCGCTTACAGTCCTTTGCTCAATTGGAGAAGCATTTGTAAGGGCAAATATTCCACCAGCATCACGCAAATGCATCGCTTTCTCAACATCATACGGAACAGAAGCCATTAACACATTACCAGCGTCACTACCAGGCGGGTGAGAATACATTGGTCCAAATGTCACCATCTGTTATTCCCAAAATTAGTTACTAATTTTAACCTTCAATAAAATAGAGACAGAGAATAGTAAAACAAACCTGTTGCTGCATAAGACATGTCGGAACCGTTGGCATGCAAAAGTTTGCCATTGGTGAGCTCATACCTGCATGGGCGGACCCAAGCCCATCCCAAGGTGGGCGGGCGCACCCCCGGGATAAAAAAATTTAGTGCTAAGTTCCGTCGAAAATCCCCTCCGCATCCCTTGGAATTTTTCGTCCGCACCCCTTGGAATTTTCCGACTGCACCCCTTCTGTAAAAAGTGTTATCAATTTATATTTTAAGATTTTTTTTAGTAAATTCTTGTTTATTTTTAAATACTGCCTAAATTATATAACTTTTAATACTTAACTAACTAAACCCAAATACTCAATACCTTTACCCACTTATAATTCCTAACTAACTAGCCCACTAAGTCTTAGCCCATTAACCAAACCCAACAATATTTCAAACTATAATAAAATAATTAAAGCCCAAAACCCTTAGAAATTTTCTCCCGCTCTCTCTCTTGCGTCCCTGCACTGCCAGCGAACAACATCACCCAGCGACAACAGTCTAGCAGCCGGTGACCACCGTAATCAGCCACCATACCACCGCCGTTCGACACCAAATCCAACCGGAATCCGAACACGGGTAAGTTTCTTTGTTATTTTAATGATTTTGCTTGATATTATAGGAGAAAAACGGTAATAAAGTTGTTAAATAGGTTTGAATTTTGTGTGTTTTGACGTTGTTTATGGTTGTTTAGATGGTTTTTAGGGTGATTATGTTGTTAAGATGATTTTTAGGGTGATTACAACTTACATTATGATTTCTAGGGCTTGAATAGTTGGAAATTTGTAGGTCCGGCTAGGGGAGGATCTAGTCGCCTAATCCTTGTGTACAAACCAACCCGGTTGTGCGGAATCCAACCGGGAAAGCAAACCGAGACGGAACACGTAAAAACACGACACGCAGATATCACCGTTAAACACCACTGTATTATAACGATAAAAGGGTTCGGTTACAATCCAATGTTTACAATGCTCTTTGTAAACTCTCTCTAGTGTGTGTGTGTGTGCTCTGTTCTTTCTCTCTGAAAATCTGTGTGTTCTCTCTGTTCTGCGTACCGAAACAGAAACATAACATGCTATTTATACTAACAGACACACTACATATGACGAAACAGAAAGACAGGCGACGAAATAGATCATGGTCGACGAAACAGATGTGTTTCGTCGACTTCTGGGCTGATTCGTCGATAGTGGGCTTCGGTCCAATCAGTTGAGGCCCAAACTGTGTTTCGCCATCATCTATTAGCCCAAGGACTGTAATGTTGAGCCCAGTCCTTGTCTGTCTCCTTTGATGGCTTGAAGTCTTGTACACGACGGAGGAAAGTCGTCACAATATAAGCCGTGCTGAGTCGCGTCGAGTCGCGTCCACTAATCGAATCACGTCGCGTCGAGTCGCGTCCATAAATATGTATCAACAAACTCCCCCTTGGACGCTACTCGAGAGATTCTCTTCTCATTTCTTCTATGTCGGAGGATCTTCAAAGTCTTCACGTCTTGTAGGCAGAAAGTGTATCAACAAACTCCTTGTTTCATGTAAGAAGTGTGTTGACAAACTCCCCCTTAACATAAGCTCCCCCTTGAGTTATGCTCGTGAAAGTCTTTATCTTTATGAAGTGAGATCCTTGTGGTGTTGAAGGTCAGCGGCAACTCCATCATCTTTGTCTTTTGAGTGCCTTCACGTCGTGTCTTCATTCCGAAGCTTGTCATCGACCATGTTCTCCTAGCCTTTAGAATCTGCACATGCAAGAAATCTAAACGCGTAATGAGAACAACCGCTTGGAATATCATAACATAACCAACCGACACACGTGAGACCATTGTTCAAGCAAACGCCGTCCGACAGTTTGAAAGTTTAAAGTATTTTATCAATTTCAATTTTAACTTTCAAAACTTTGCAAATTTCGACCGTTTATGAAGATTTAGTCATTTTCGGTTTTCGTTCAGGTTTCAGGTAACGAAGACTCGAGTTCCAACATCGTACGATCGAAAATAAAATAGAAATAAAATCTTTTTGGATTTTATAAAGTTTATATTAAAACAAAACTTAAAATCTTTTTGGTATTTTTGAATATTTCAAATGTAAAGACTGAAAGCAGTAAATAAATATATACAAACATTCTTTTTGTGAGTTTCGAGGGTAAGAGAATCATATCAGTTTACGGTCATGCCAAAACGCTCTTGTTGTTCATTTAGTTAACATTAAGATAAGCATCCTATAACGATTATCGGTATTGTTGTCCACATAAGCTCAACTTATCAGATGTAATCATGGCGAGAGGATACGTTAAGGTATGATTTATACTTACCGACCGGTGTTCATCCACATCACGACACATTCCCGTATCAAGGTATGCACGAGGGTTCATCTTACCGGTGAGTATACCGATTATCATCTGTTTGACCGTATATGATGTGAGATTCTCACTTATTTTGATTTGAAAACAAGCCCTATGTGATAGAATCACTTATTGATGAGGAACTTGATTTTCGATGCATGAGGGCACAGGAGCAAGTCCGTGAACAGGTCAGTACTTTCGTACAGCAGAGAGACGAACTTGACACCCGGAAAGAATTTGTGATATATTATCACTTATTTTGTGGGACATGTGATTGTTGATCACTTATTGAGGTCGAATGCAGTATGTACACGTATGTATGGTATCATGGAAGATCTAGACTTGCGTCCCCGTTATTTTTCGGAAAAAGAAACAACCATGATACCCAGATGATAAGCAGCATAAAGACCGAATATCTCAGAACCTCGGCAATCTCTCAAACGAAATTTCGGTACCAAGACCATATGCCAATGAATGGTTCCCACCCAGTCTTCAGTCGATTTAAGTTTATATCACCCTGCACACTTTAAAATGAGTGTGAGCCTACCGATACATCTTATATAGAGCTGCTTAACATTTTTCATTTAAGGTTTAAAGAGATTTAAACAGACCACTGATGTACTATCATTTTCTCTTTTGCTCGCCAGGAAACTCATTTTTGCTTTTCTATTGTTTTTGTGTTTTTGAAATTTTTCAATGTTTTTGGATTTTCAAATTTTTGGATTTACTCCCCCTAAAATCAATAAACTAAGACAGATTTAAAAACACAAAGGTATTTACAAAAATGATTTTCCGATGTTGGTTTTACTCTTGCTTGACCTTAATGCCGTTTACCAATAATAAGTAGTCAAATCTTGATTTGTCAAAAGCTTTGGTAAAAAGGTCGGCACGTTGGTCATCGGTGTGGACGTAAGCAACATCGATTAGCCTTTTCTCAAAGCAATCACGTATGAAGTGATACTTAATGTCGATGTGCTTAGTCTTTGAATGCTGCACAGGATTTTTAGTGATCTGTAAGGCGGCAGAATTATCAACGTAAATAGGAGTAGTTAGGAATTCAAAACCGTAATCACGCATTTGTTGTTGGATCCATAGGACTTGGGAGCAACAACTTGAGGCAGCAATGTATTCAGCTTCGCATGTTGATGTAGCGACGCACGTCTGCTTCTTGCACTGCCATGTGACTAGGCGATTTCCCAAAAACTGACATCCAGCCGTTGTGGATTTGCCGTCGATTTTGCATCCGCCAAAATCAGAATCACTGAATGCGATCAAGTCAAAGTTATTATCCCTAGGGTACCATAGACCGGTGTCAGGGTAACCCTTCAAATAACGAAAAATCCTTTTTACAGCTGCAAGATGTGAGGCCTTCGGATTCACTTGATATCTGGCAAGCAGGCACGTTGGGTACATTATATCTGGTCTTGATGCTGTGAGGTACATAAGAGATCCGATCATCGCGCGGTAGTATGAGGGGCTAGTATCTTGTCCCTTCAGGTCTGGAGTAATTCCGTGATTTTGCGGCAATGGGGTACCAATGGGCGTTGCCTCAGACATCTGGAACCGGCTCAAGATGTCACCAACATATTTAGTCTGATGGATGAATATCCCAGACTCCGTTTGTTGTACTTGTAGGCCCAAAAAGAAAGTCATTTCCCCCATAGCACTCATCTCGAATTTATCCTGCATAACACGCTCGAAATCCCTACACAAAACATCATTAGTAGAACCAAAAATAATATCATCAACGTATACCTGTACCAGTAGAAGATCTCCATCTTGTTCTTTGATGAAAAGAGTACAATCGATAAGACCTCTTCGAAAACCATTCTCCAGCAGATAATTAGATAAGGTTGCATACCAAGCTCGCGGTGCTTGATGAAGACCATAGAGAGCTTTGTTGAGCAACCAAACCCGATCGGGATGAATAGGATCTTCAAAACCTGGAGGTTGTTCGACATACACCTCTTCTTCCACCACACCATGTAAGAATGCACTTTTCACGTCCATCTGGTATACCTTGAAACCTTTGAATGAGGCATAAGCCAGAAAGATCCGAATTGCTTCTAGACGTGCAACAGGTGCATAGACTTCGTTGTAGTCGATTCCTTCAATCTGACGAAAACCTTGAACGACTAGCCTTGCTTTGTTCCGGATAACGATTCCACGGTCATCCTTCTTGCATTTAAACACCCAACGGGTACCAATCTTCTTATAACCAGCAGGTTTCTCTACGAGTTTCCAGACACCAAGCTTCTGGAATTGTTGCAGTTCTTCCTGCATTGCCTCAACCCATGCGCTATCTTTCAAAGCATCTTTCCAAGTTCTTGGTTCTTCCTGTGAGACATAACACGCGAAAGACCAATCATTCTGTTGACCAGATTCTCGGATAGTTGCATACAAGCCTGCATTGTTGTTGTTTCGCAACATGTTTCTTGTTTGAACGCCACTCTGTACATTTCCGATGATGTTTTGTTGAGGATGGGTATTGTGAATCCTAGTTTCTGGATTATCTGGTACAGGAACATTAATACCCAGGTTGTTGAGATTGAGGTCAACAACCAATTCAAGGCCCGGAATTGACGAAGAGGATGATGCAGTAGCTTCAGCTGTTCTAGGGACATCCACCGGAGGTGTACCTTCTGAAGTACCATGTACTGCTGCTGTTGGTCCTTGATCTGCATCGAGAAATTCGTCATCCTCTGAAGATTCGTTCAATTCGGAAGCATCTTGAAAATCCTCATTGTCGAGAGCATTATTGTTCACTGAAGATGGTTCTTGATTGACAATAATGGGACGAACCAACGGTGAATCTGTTGCGTTGTCACTCTCGAAAAACATCCTTGCCGCAGCATTTTCTTCAACGGCTTCAACATTGATCGAATTGAAAAAGTCATCGTACTCAAACATCCAAGGCTGACCAGGATTTCTAACTGGTAAAGTGTGCCTTTGTACTCTGACTTCAGACCATTCCTCGACCCTTTTTGTCTCTAGATTCCAGACTCTTAAGTTTGGGGTGGAATACCCAAGAAAGTATCCCTCAATGGCTCTAGCCCCAAACTTTCCATTAGGATCGATAATTGTGCATGGAGCTCCAAACGGTTCGAGATAAGACAGGTCTGGTTTCCGTTTGTTAATAAGCTCAAAGCAGGTCTTGTTGTGCCTTTTGACTGTAAGGACTCGGTTCAACGTATAGCATGCAGAGGACACAGCTTCAGTCCAGAATGGAATGGGCAGCTGCGACTCTACTAACATAGTCCTAGCAGTCTCGATCAATGTGCGGTTCTTACGTTCAGCGACGCCATTTTGTTGAGGAGTGTAAGCTGCACTAAATTCGTGAAGAATTCCTTTTGAAGTGCAAAACTCTGCCATGGCATGATTTTTGAATTCAGTACCATTGTCGCTACGTATCCGCCTAACCTTCAAGTTGTAAAGATTCTCAATCTGAATGATCAAGTTTTTGATAATACCGAAAGTTTCACTCTTATGTGCCATGAACGCCACCCAAGAAAATCTTGAATAATCATCAGTAATCACGAGGCAGTATTGATGATTCCTAATACTTTTGTGCTTGACAGGACCGAACAAATCCATGTGCAAACGTTCAAGAGGAACAGCCACCGTGTTGACTTTCTTTGTAGGGTGTCGCTTCTTTGTTTGTTTTCCTTTCTGGCACGAGACACAGACGTCGTGAAGATGGAAATTTTTAAGAGGAACACCATTCACCAATTCATTTGACACCAAATGATTCATTTTGCGTAAGTGAATGTGACCCATTCGTCTGTGCCAAGAGATTGTGTCTTTTTCTGTGGCTTTGGAAACGAAACAAGTTGCTTGTGCAGACGTAGTAATAGCTTGGCTCATATCAAGGACATACAAATCATTTATCCTTGGAGCCGACAAGAGAATCCATTCTTTTGGAATTTTGAAGCCAGGTTTCAGCACATAACATCCATTTGCATCAAAGTGTACTGAGAACTGCTTATCACAAATTTGAGAAACGCTAAGAAGATTGTGATCAAGTTGTTGTACGAAGTTGATCTTGTCAAAACTAACAACCCCGTTGGAAATCATTCCTTCACCCGTAATGTATCCGCCCTTATCTCCAGCAAAAGCAACATAACCTCCTCTAATAGATTTGACGTCGTAGAGAAGCTTCATGTCGCCTGTCATGTGCCTGGATGCCCCACTATCAACAATCCAATGACTACTGATAGTTCCTCCTGGAACACCCTGCACATGAACTCACACAATTAGTTGGAGATGGGGACCCAAGCCATTGTGGTCTTGGGTCTTCCATTTTCATCAATCACAATAACCTCTATTCTTTGATGATTCGAGAATTGAGATGGTCCCCCTGACTCAGTAACCGTTTTTGGTTTCCAGGTCTGTTGAGTTTTACCAGTTTGATTGTTTGAAGTTTTTGAAAACTTTGAATTATCTGGTTTAACTGAAACAGATGGTTTGTGAATCACATCGGTTTTAATTGCCTTTTCAATTTTCTTGACCTGTTGGCGTTTCTGTTTCTTTTCCCTTTCTCTTATGAGTCGGGGATCTTGTTTTGATGAAACAGATCGCTTGCGGTCAATGTGGTCACGGGGAACATCAACTATGCCTTTTTGTTTATGAAGATACGGGCAATTTCGAACGATATGCCCAATTGTACCACATTCAAAACATGATCTTCGTTCAACAAACCCCGAAGTATCATGTGGTCGTCTTGCCGATGATGAACTTTGTGATCCCGAGGTACTAGGTTTTGAACTACTTGATTCGTTCCTTTTCATTACAGTTGCTTTTTGGACAAAATCTAAATTAGATTGATTTTCAAACTTTGCAATTTTGTCCGTTCCCTTCGATTTCACAAAGTTCACATTCTTCTTCTTCTTCTGATTCGGCTTCTTTTGATTCTGAGTCGGTGCTTTACCTTTGGGTTTGGCATGATTTTGCTGTTTTTCCACTGTTGGTAATTTCTTGTTCCCAAATTGTTTTCTAACTTCAGCCTTTGGGATAGGAGGACACTGTGTGACTGTAACATGTGGTCCTGTCTTTCCCAAAAACTTACTTGTAGAATTTTCAAAGACTTTACTGATTAAAGATTGATTAACATTTTTAATAGGAAAATCTTTGTCTGAATAGACTTTATCATCACCAACAAGAGTGTACAGCAAATCCACACTCTCCGACTCTTTAGCTGATGTGGACTCGGTTGGAACAGTCTTAGCAGGTTTTACGGGAGGATCACATAAAATATGATTCTCAAGAGGTATGTCCTCTTCTTTGATTATCGCATCAGACTTTTCCGAATCAGAATCATCGGACTCATCATCAGAAGAATCAGAAGCCTCACTGTATATCACAACTGGAGGATTCTGTTTCAGTTCAGCAGATGACACACATGTATCTGCTGACACATCTGAATCTGATGATTCCTCTTTCTTGTATCCGAGTCCAGCTGCAAATTCTGTTGCAAATTCCTTAACATCTAGAGGGACAGATGGTTCAAAATGAGTTCTATACTCCTCATCAGGCAGTGCATCATAGTTGTGTCTGACAGGTGGTGGACATTGCTTATAACCTATGCATGTGACATCCTTTTTCTCTTTCTGAACATCAATGATGTGATCCAACACATAGCTAGAGCTCAAATAACTGTCTAACTTAAGTCGGATTGCCTCACTTTCGGTTTTAACACAAGCCATTTCTTTTTGCATCACCTCAAGACGAGTGATATACAAATTAATGTCAGTTTGTTTTCTGGAAACCATTTTAGTCAGTTCTGTTTTATCTTTCTTTAATGTTTCAATCATCCTTTTAAATTCCTTTTCATGGTTTTCATAAAACATATTGGCTTCAGTGCACTTTGAAAGATCAACTGTCAATTTCTGATTATGAATAAAAGTCACATCATATTTCTCTTGCAAAGCCTCATGCTTGCTTTGCAATTCACACCACTTATCATTCACTAAAACATGTTTGTCTTGCAATTCAAACAAACTAGCTTGTAATGCATCGTGTTTGCCTTGCAACTCATACATGTTTGCAACCAAATCAGCACATCTAACATTCAAACTATCACAATTATCACAGCTAACAGAAGTGGGTTCGTCGACACATACCTGACTTGATGAACTGTCGACATTCGCCATAAAGGCAGAATGGAGAGAAGACAAAGAATAAGCAGCTTGATCCACCAGAATAGATCTTCTTTCAATTCCTGCTGCAGCTTCATCCAATAGTTCATCAATAACTGCATCGACTGACACACTTGATGTGTCATCTTCCTGATCATTCCCTGAACCCGAGGATTCTTCATCCGAACTACCACTATAACCTGAGCTGTTTTCATCCTCAGAAGATTCACCACCATTGGCGGAAGATTCTCCACCACTGGCGTGATTTAGATCTTTGACAATCTCAGCAAAACATGCTGTTCCATCCGGAGCATCATTTCCCAACTGGATTGACCAATCACAGCCTTCATCTACTTGAACCACAAGTGCCTGGTTGGCATTTGATGGTCCTGCTTGAGTCTGGTTGTTGACAGGCACCAATGTGCGAACATTGTTCCTGTTCTGGTTCTGTTGGTTGCCTTGGCCTCTAAAAGGATTCTGGTTTCCATGTTGAGATGGCCTCGTACACTCACGCTTGAAATGACCACGTTCACCACAATTGAAGCATCTAACGGCCTGTTTATCAAACCCATACTTGGTGTCTTTCTTGCCTTCCAAGCTGGTTCTGCCAGTTCTTTCCATGAAATCCTTTGCTCGCCTAACAGCACTGGCAAGGGCCCACTTGATGTCCATCATCTCCATCTCCTCTTTATCAATCTGCTGATAGTCTTCTTGTGTCAGATTAATATTACCAATCTGACCTTCCACTAATCCACAGTATGCGCTCACCACAGTGTTTAGCAGCTCCATGTGTTCCTTAGCTACTTCCACACTGACTTTAGAAAAGCTTGAGGTGTCGAGCCGTACTGTATTTGGCTTTGATTGCTGACCAGCAGATGATGTGCTTCCATAACATGCTTGCTGTTGAGGAGGAAGCGGATTCCCGTACATGTCTGTTGTTGGTAAAGGATTTCCGAACATATCAGTTGGTCTGAGAGGTCGTTGCTGTTGTGGTGCTGATTGAGGAACTGGATCAAGCAGATTTCCATACATGTCTGTTGTTGGTAAAGGATTTCCGAACATATCAGTTGGTCTGGGAGGTCGTTGGCTTTGCTGTTGCTGTTGAGGAACTGGTTCCAGTAGATTTCCATACATGTCTGTCTTTGGAGGCACCGGAACTTGGATAGTATTGCCATACATGTCTGT
The DNA here is from genome assembly GCA_030545235.1 of Helianthus tuberosus. NCBI lineage: Eukaryota > Viridiplantae > Streptophyta > Magnoliopsida > Asterales > Asteraceae > Helianthus > Helianthus tuberosus. Next base: position 1,142,775 of record JARYGA010022949.1, read on the forward strand.
GCTAGTCACAAAGGCTGTTTGAATTGGAGCATGTGAAGACGGTTTTGTAGAACTGCTAGACGTTCCAAAATACATTTCAGGATTTTGAGGCACAGGAATTCTTTTTGCCTTCAGAGTTTCTTCCTGATTCTTGTTTTCCAGGATTTGAACAAAATCGTTGAAGCTCGTTGTAGCTAAAGTACCATTGTACTTCATGATTTCCAAGAAGGTGTTCCATTGAGGTGGCAACGAATCTGCAAACCTTTTCACAATCTCTGCAGGAGTTGTAACTACCCCAAAATTTGTCAATTCAGTCAACAAATGATTAAATCGACTTGTCAAATCACCTAACGACTCATTCTCCATACAAGTAAAACCATCAAACTCTTTCTTCAGCAGTTCTTTTCTTAATTGACGTGTCGCTTCATTTCCCACGCCCCTTGTCTTCAACGCATCCCACAACCTTTTTGTCGTCTTGTGACTAACAAACTGATGATAAATATCTTTACTCAACGCCTGAGTAAGAATGGCATATGCTTTCTTTTCCAAGTCATAGACCTTCTTCTGATCTTCCGTCAGATCTGCAAATGTAGCGGCAGATGATGCAGCAACTTCTATTGTTTGATCAAAATCTGTGATGAACCGCAACCACAACTCTGTATTCTGACCAAGAACGTATGTATGAAATCTATCAATCCATCCTGGATATTCATATAAATGCATCAACTTTGGAGGTCTATTCAAACTTCCAGTTTCGCTTTCGCTTAAAAGAATGCTTTGAACACTTGGAACTTGATTTGATACAAATGCCCATTGACCGGTAGAAATTGCATTAGCTTGAGAAGATACTGGGGCAGAAGATGACGGAGTACCAAAATACATATCGGTATTTACCAGAGTATTCCACCTTGGATTCATTTTTGACCTAGGATGACAAGTACCTGTGAAACACACTCAAAACAAACTGTTAAGACACACTTGCAAACCCTCTGTTATAAGCTGATAAGTGTTTTGACGAAATGCAGACCCACGAAACAGATGTATGACGAAACACAGTTTCTTTATGAGTGGCGAAACAGATATGTGTATTGGGTTTGACGAAACAAAGGTATTCGACGAAACTGATATTGAGCAATTTGGGCTAAATGTGTCGAAGAAACAAGCCCACTTGTGTTTGGGCTGCCACTCGACGAAACAGAGACCCAAGATGTACTACGAAACAGAAGCCCAAATTGTTAGCCCGATTCCACAACACAGTCCACGAAACAGAGGCCCAACAACAAGTAATATCGACGAAACAGAAGGTCTGTTTCGTCGAGGAGGGGCTTGACGAATGAGACCTGTTTCGTCTGATGTTTGATTCGTCGAAGAAGTAGCTGGGTGGGTGAGATCTGTCAGACACAACACTCTTTTTCAAACAACTGGTATGGTAAGATTACTAACCCGGTAAGGTGTCCAATTTTAATAATCTATTTCAATTTCCAATTCACAAACACTTTTTAATTTAAAAATTTTAAGATCAAAAAGTGGGTCTTGGTGAAGAACACTTTGAAGATGTTCAAGAACACAATGAATTTTCCGGTAAACTATGAGTTTTCCGGTGACCCGATAAATTTCCGAAAGCTGAATTTTGCAAAAATGTTTAATAAAAACCAACAAATAATATGTGAACTTTATTTTAACAAGGTTTTTTTAAGCAAACATAATGCAAAACAACAAGATTACAGCCGATTTTAAGAGATTTTTTCAGAAAATTATGAACTCTAAATCCGAAAATCAGCAAGAACTCCTCGGTTTTAACAAGGATAAGAGCCAAGGCTCTGATACCACTTGTAGGTCCGGCTAGGGGAGGATCTAGTCGCCTAATCCTTGTGTACAAACCAACCCGGTTGTGCGGAATCCAACCGGGAAAGCAAACCGAGACGGAACACGTAAAAACACGACACGCAGATATCACCGTTAAACACCACTGTATTATAACGATAAAAGGGTTCGGTTACAATCCAATGTTTACAATGCTCTTTGTAAACTCTCTCTAGTGTGTGTGTGTGTGCTCTGTTCTTTCTCTCTGAAAATCTGTGTGTTCTCTCTGTTCTGCGTACCGAAACAGAAACATAACATGCTATTTATACTAACAGACACACTACATATGACGAAACAGAAAGACAGGCGACGAAATAGATCATGGTCGACGAAACAGATGTGTTTCGTCGACTTCTGGGCTGATTCGTCGATAGTGGGCTTCGGTCCAATCAGTTGAGGCCCAAACTGTGTTTCGCCATCATCTATTAGCCCAAGGACTGTAATGTTGAGCCCAGTCCTTGTCTGTCTCCTTTGATGGCTTGAAGTCTTGTACACGACGGAGGAAAGTCGTCACAATATAAGCCGTGCTGAGTCGCGTCGAGTCGCGTCCACTAATCGAATCACGTCGCGTCGAGTCGCGTCCATAAATATGTATCAACAAAATTAAAATTGAAACATTATCTTATGGAGCGATTAACTTATATTATATAGAAGAAGACTTGCTTAAGAAAGTAGCTTTATATGATGTTTTGGATAGATTTCAAAAAATGAAAACACATAGGGCGACGTTTTAATTATGTTTGTAACAAGGTTTGACATGTTTTTGATTATTATATAAATTAGTTTAATGTTCTTTTGTTTTACATGACCCGGCCTGACCCGAACAGACCCGATACGAACCGTTTTTTTTACTTATGTACCTAGGGGCCTAAAAATTTTAAAAATGTTCTGCACCCCCATGGAAAAATTCCTGGGTCCGCCACTGCATACCTGGAACAAGTTGATGCTGGTGCCCCAAACCAGGCTATCCAGGTATTACCACAAAATTATTAATAAATAAGAAATCTCAGGTTTAAATCTAAAGCAGCTTTTAGTCTCCTTCAGAAAATGTTTAAAAATGTGATTATGGGAGATTACTTGAGGAGGAATGAGAGTAAGTTGAGGTTGACCATCAAACGTTTGTTGACCTAAACCATATGGGAACATAGGCATGCAAGGAGCTCCAGCAGGTGGTATTGCAGTTGGACACGTTTGTGAACACTGTGCCTACATGGATAAAATATAAAAATCCAATCTTTTTCGCATTGTGTGGTTTTAAATCATGTAATGAGAGAGGGGTTTGGGTGTTGAAATGCACCTGAGACCCAACTATTTCAGACTTCTTTGTGGAAAAAGCTTTAAACATCACTTCATTTTCTGAAAGAAAAAAAAAAGATCCTACTAGTTTAATAATTACACACTTGGTCTCAATGTTTCTAATTTTTACACTCGGATGGTCCTTATCATTAACCCTAAGATATTTCATTTTCTACCCCTGCCCCTCCCCCTCCCCCACCCTCATCTTCTTCCCCATCTATTTCTCTCTCTCTCTCTCATCACAATCTCCATTTTTCAAGTAGTCTTCTTTATTCACTATTCTCTTTTCCTAAATCCACACCCAGTTCAACCAAACCCCATTTCAGTTTATTGGTTTCGCGGCCTCCGTAATCCTCCGTGTTCTGTGACGAACAACTCTGATCAAAGAGATTTTACCCAAAAATTTCCCCATCATTCCTTCTCTGCGTCATTATTTTAGAGATTGCATACTTGTAACCCAATTCTTCATCTGCTGTGTATCTCTTTAACCCTAAATAACTTCTGCTTCTATTATTTTCTTTCACAAACTCCAATTTTTTTAATAATTTATTTTAGCTATGATCTTACAAAACATAGTAATACACAAGACTTGGCTAAATTTTATATAGCTGCCGTCATTGTCATCAGAATCCCGTATATATAATTAGTGCATAGTGTATCAGTATATATAATAGAATGAATGGGCAATAATATGGAATTATATGGAGCTTACCGACAAAATTGTTATGGTATAGCAGAGAGGTCTCCACCAATGATGTGATTCCATGACTTGTAATAACTCAACACATCTTCTTCTTCTGCCATACTACCATCATCATACACAATACCAAACCCACTTCCAACTACCATCATCATACACAATACCAACCCCACACTCTATTATAATGTTATCACCAGCTTTCATCTCATTTGGAACTACCATCATCATACACAATACCAACCCCACACTCTATTATAATGTTATCACCAGCTTTCATCTCATTTGGCCCAAACATCCAATGGCTTAACCAACTAAAGCATTTGTCTTCATCTACCCAGTATCCACTATAATGATTATAAATCCAGGTTTGCTTTTTTGTAATATTACTAATTTTGATCCTTGGCAGGAAAAAGAAGCACTTGTAAATGGAGGCCAATTCACACAACAGAATTCAATCCTCGGAGCTTCTTAGGATATGATGGGATGATAAATGATATTGATGGGCCCTCACTTCTACACCTAATCCACTCCGGCATCCCTTTCAACCATTAAATGGTGCTAAATATTCCAAATCCATAACCCATCTGCCAAATAAACACAACATTAATCACCTTCTATAATGTACACGTGCACACACAACAAGAGACAATTAATTAGAGGATACCTGGATGTAAGGAGTTAACAAGTGTCCTTCTAAAATAACGTCTGACAACAGATATTCAATCCTCGGAGCTTCTTAGGAGATGATGGGATGATAAATGATATTGATGGGCCCTCACTTCTACACCTAATCCACTCCGGCATCCATTTCCCCTTATAAATGGTGCTGAATATTCCAAATTGATAATGCATCATCTGCCAAATAAATACAACATTAATCACCTTTCATAAAACACACACAGCAAGATACAATTAATTAGAGGATACCTGGATGTCATCATCATCATCATCATCATCCAAGTCATCATCATCATCATCATTAGTTAACAAGTGTCCTTCTTTAATAAAGTCTGACTTTTTCCAGCCCAAACTATGTAATAACTTTTCCTCAACATCTGCCATTCGTTGAATTTTCATTATGCCTTCACTTTCATGCAGCGAATAATGTAACAAGCAAGGAATTCCTCCTAATCTGAGTGGAGGCATTTCTGGATCAACTTTAATTTTCCTAATCCCAGTGTCAAAATATGTGTACACGGAGAATTCTCTTAGGGTACGTGGAAGATGCTCAACCGATATCATATCATTACAATGGTCAATGCTAAGTTTCTGAATCCTAGGAAGGGTTCCCACACAAACGGGCAGCGAAACAATTGGATTTCCATCTAAATATAATACCTCTAACATGGCTAGACAACTCAAGTCCATGGGAAATGATTCGTTTGACAAATTACTATCTGCAAGTGACAAAATTCTCAACGAGCTTGGTAAAAAAGTCATAAAGAATTTGAAATCACTTGGTATGGCTGATGAAGAGGTTTGTGAGCTTATGCTAAGATCTGATGAATCCATAATGGCAGATTCAGATAAATTACAACCATGTAGCAATAGTGTTTGAACCTTTTGTAACTTGCCTAGGGATATTGGAAGCTTTTTAAGCTTGTAGCAGTTGCTCAGATCAATGTGGACAAGTTCAACACATTGCTCGACTGATTCACACACCTCTATCAAACTTATGCACCTTCTAACTATTAACTTCTCAAGTGCAGGTAGTTCAAAAAAACCACCAACACTATGAAGCTGTTCACAGAAACTCAGATTTAGAATCTTCAATGATCCAAGCAATGGTTCGTCTTTTGAGCATGATCCAACCAACTGGTGAAACAGAGAAGAGTTAAAACAAGTAAAACATGCATTTACTCAATATGAAAGAATAATAAGAGTTATCTTGTGTGGCGATTCTAGTGTCATCTTAAATGATTCAAATTTATGCGAGACCATAGGATCCTAGTGTCTGTGTTTGGTTTTATAAGACCTGAGTGTGAATCTGAATCATCTGATTGTGATTACGTGTAAGCCTAGGCAATTCCTGGGTTAACATACTACATTGTAATAGCTATATCATCACCATTCAAAGCCTAGGCAATTCTTGGGTTAAAATACTAAATCTTACCTTTTGCTTCTTCGCAGGTGGTTGTGGGTCACTGTATGACATGTCAAAAGATTCAATATTGCTGCGAGACATGTCAAGAACAACCAAATTCTCCATTGGTAGGTCTAAATGGATAGACTTTGAAGGGAACCCGTGCATACACAACCATCTTAACTCCTCCGGAAAATTGTGGAAACACTCATTTAATTGCACATTATTTAGTTGTAGTAGCATTAGATTATCCATCTGACTGAATGACTCTGTTTTCAGCTCAAATGATCCACGCAACTTCTTTTTGTCAAGCATCCTCATGTCAAGGGCAAGGCCTAGAATATTTTGGGTTCCCTACGATGAAAAGAAATGCAAACAAAATAATATATAAAGGTTATATACATGTATATTGACAATAATAATACTTAGAACATGCATTACTACTATAATATAAATGGCCTCTTACTTTTTTACGTTTCAACACATCAAATGACTCCTCATGACACCATAATCGACTCCTCTCCCATGGCTTGTTAAGTGATTCTTGACGTACTAAATCTCTTCCCATCTCTTGAATCAATGAATGCATCGACAATTCATCATTCCATCTGATACAAAGAAAGCATTTTTCCATGAGATTTGTAATCCCAGATGTTGTGTTTATATCACATGCTTTTAATATTGTTTTAGTCAGATCCTTATCTTCTCCCACAAAGAAACTATTGGTTCAGGCCCCTTAAACCTCACACTCTCACAACACACACAAACTTACGTATGTGTAAATGAATAAGGAACAAAAATGCAAAAGAAAATTGAGAGCTACTGTATTCAATGAAATGGGGTACAAAATTCAACAATGAAAATCGGCTATAAATAGCCTTTACATTAAACAAACGTGGGAATCAAAACGGTCAAAAAATACTATTTCTTCCTAAGGAATCGGTAACCTAATATGCTAATTAATCCATTATTTCAGCAACTGATTTCCACTTGTTCTGCAAGTCTTCCAACGTGTAGCTCCTAAAATAACATGTGATTAAATATATTTTCCAGCTACTATGAAGCCAGCTCCTAATCCGTATGAACCATCAAACCCGAGACCCGATAACGTTCTTACCCGTGACCCGCAAACAAACCCGAATAATCCAACAATCACCCCCTTAATCGGTATTTGTTTACGCCTTCACCGCAGCACCGAATCACCTCGGTTTCGAACCATCACGACATCTAACGGACACCCGATCTTCACCTCGATCACGTCCAATGTCTCGGTTCAACCCGAATCAAAGAAACTCTCTACACTTGTAACATCTCACATGGCATCACGCTAGAAACGACGTTCATTAACATCGCGACTTTTCACGGATCGACGACCTCTCCCCGGTCACATCCAAAGCCACCCGATTTGAACTTCAACGCCAAAATGTTACCGCCGTGTAGTTTTTTTCCCTTCAATCTCAACAACCCACACCTTTTTCCGATCACACCCGTTCCAAGAGGCCTCTCCACCGACAAAGAAAACAAGCTACCCGCTTCTTCCGTTTTCTCACCTTGCCAAACGAGACGAATCCAAAGCCACCTGCTTTGACAGATCCCTTCTGCCCGCTTTTCACGCACCACGCCGGTCTCCTCTTATCACGAAACAAGTTGATCAAGGCACCCCCTCAAAATCATTCTGCTGTTATCAGTGGTTGTATACCAGTTACGCAAGCCCGCAACTAATAACCGAACAGCCTTGAACCTTCTTTTGATCACTACTAACAGCCCCGGAACACAAGTGTTTATCACCGGTCACCCCCGTCGTTTTAACTGGGCACCTTAACGCTTCCGTCTAACGCTGCAACACAGTCCCGAACAGCCTCCTGCTGTCCCGAAACACTTTCTTTTACACCTGCCCTCCACCGACCGACACACCCGCCGGCGGCGGAGGCTTCCCCGATACGAGCCCTAGGCTCTGATACCAAATATTGGTTCAGGCCCCTTAAACCTCACACTCTCACAACACACACAAACTTACGTATGTGTAAATGAATAAGGAACAAAAATACAAAAGAAAATTGAGAGCTACTGTATTCAATGAAATGGGGTACAAAATTCAACAATGAAAATGTTAAAAAATAATCCAATTAAATGACAAACATCTTTCTTTTTTTCTCTCTCTTATTTCTTGGTTAAGGGTGTGTTTTGCAGGTTTTATTTTGTTGAAGGGTTGCATTGTTTCTTGCAAATGTTCAAGGGCTTTTCATGTCATTTTCTAAAGTTTCTAAAGTCAAAATTGGAGGATTGTTGGTTGCTGTTCTAGTTTTGTTCGCTGCTGTCTCTGTCTCTCGCCCGTTGCTCCTAGCCGTTCCAGCCTGTGTTGTGTGGTCATCTCTGTTTTTCAAGTATATATAGATGGCTCTCCTATGCTTCAAGTATGACCGGAACAAGTCTCTTTTTTAGTGAATCAATCAGCCATTCTTATTATATATTTTAGTATCGTTCTTTGTAATCGGTTCGTTCTACAACCGACTTTGATTCAGTCAATTGTATTGTTTTTTTTATCTTTAATAAGATTGGCAGTCTCTGACATGGTATCAGAGCCTTGAGCTCTTGATCGATTTTTTTTTCTGGGCAATTGTTCTCTACCTTCGAAACTTAGGGTTCATCAATCTAAGCTTTGATCGATCCGACAGTTGTTTTGTTTTTTGGAGTAATCTGATTCCGCTGCTGTGTTTCGCTATTGCTGGTGTTATTCTGGCCATTGAAGAAAATCCTATTCAAGAAGGTATGGTTATTTAATCCATGGTTTCTCTTGTTTTTTCCAAAAAAAAAAAAAAGAAAAGAAAAAAAGCCTACATCGCAATTAATCTTGTTTTATTCTCTTCTGGTTGTCAAGATTCTTCTTTATTGGTGGCTTTTCTTTAACTAAACATATTTTTATAATCAAGAGTTGCACCTGATTTGATTTGATTTGATTTGATAATTATTCGGTTTTAATTAGATATTTTGGATTGTATTGTGAATCAATTGGGTGGTTTATTATAATTTCTGCTCACTAAAACTAACCTGATTCAAAGATCTCCTAAAGCTGGGAATAGCATCGCTAAGACCTTTTTTGGAACATTTTTTTGGGCGCACTTCTGTGAGTTTCCTTTTCTCACCCTCTTAAATTTTGTCACAACTATATTGTGTTTAGGCGTATTTTGACCGGGTTAGGAGTACCAACTCTAGTTTGGTACAACTAATTGCTACATTGCATTCTGCCGATTTGTGTTTATTTGATTTTGTTGCGTGAATTTGTGCAAATCTATTTTGTTTATATTGGTATTATCTGTAATGTCTAGCACAACCTTTTCTACAAAGTTTAGTCAAAATTTTGAAAACAATGATCCTTTTAAAACCAGTCCAAACATATGTCTGAGATGTACACATTGCAATAGATTTGGACATACCATGACTCGGTGTTTTGAATTAGTTGGTTTTCCGCATGGTCCCAAAAGCACATCTCGACAATATTGGTCACAAAATATTGCTACAAATTATGTGCCACCATTCAATGCCGAACAAGTTTCTAAATTGTTAAAGATTATCAATGAAAAATCTGAATTCAAAAGAAAACAATGCGATATTGAAGATAACTCTGTATGCGTCTTTAACGATTATAGACACAAAGTCTTCAGTTTTACAAGTAGGTCAAGTTCCTTGAGTAGCAATGGCTGGGTAGTTGATTCTGGTGCTAATCAACATATGGTTATGTCATATAAGAACTTGTTTGATGTTATTGATGTTTCTGAATTTAGTATAAGAGTCGGTCATCCCAATGGCACAAATGCTAAGGTAACTAAAATTGGCTCAATCAGGCTAAGTAGTGATGTTACCTTGAAAGATGTCTTCTTTGTTCCTGAATATTGTGTGAACCTAATCTCTGTTTACAAATTGGCTAGGGACAATAAGTTAAGAGTTTCTTTTGATGAACATAAATGTTATCTTCAGGATTCACATACAAAGAAAACCCTTCTAACTGGTAATCAATTTGATGGATTATATTTTTGTGGGGATGCATCTAAACCTGTGAATGTATGTTTTAGTAGCTATGATCAATTAAACTTGTGGCATTCTAGGTTAGGACATCCTTCGAATCAAGTCTTAAATGTCTTAAAGGACAATTTAAACATAAGACCTTTTAATGATTCCCTACCATGTGAAATTTGCCATAGAGCCAAACAACATCGTGAACAATTTCCCTTAAGTGATCATAAGTCATCATGTTTAGGAGAACTCATCCACTTAGATGTATGGAGTCCATATAGAGTTCAAAGCAAAGAAGGCTTTAGATATTTCTTGACTATCGTGGATGACTACTCTAGGGCTGTATGGGTGTATTTAATGAAATCTAAAAATGAAGTATTTTATAATCTAGAAAGCTTTTATAATATGATTAGAAATCAATTTGACACGACCATAAAAACTTTCAGAAGCGATAATGGCACTGAATTTGTGAATAATCAAATGCATGAGTTTCTAAGAACAAATGGGATAATTCATCAAACTTCATGTTCATACACCCCTCAACAAAATGGTATTGTAGAAAGAAAACATAGGCATCTTCTTAATGTTGCTAGAACTTTACTTTTCCAAGGGGGGGGGGGGGGGGTGCCACTCAATTTTTGGTCTGAATGTGTCCTCACTGCAACCTATCTTATTAATAGGACACCCTCTTCTGTTTTAAGTGGTAAGTCTCCCTATGAAATGATTTTTGGCTTTAAACCCTATCTCAAGCACTTAAGAAATTTCGGGTGTTTATGCTTTAAAACTGTTCTTAATGACACTGATAAATTTGCTTATCGTGCCGAAAAATGTGTTTTACTTGGCTATTCCAATCATAAAAAAGGGTATAAATTATGGAGTTTAGATAAGAAATCTGTCACTTTCTCAAGAGATGTTAAATTTTATGAAAATGTTTTTCCATTCAAAAACAATAACTTGTTAAATCAAGTTGATTCGAATATTGATAATTCTGTTAACAATCTGAATTTTTTGATCTTTTTGAACCTGAAACTGTTCCTAGTGAAAATAACTCTAATAATGAGGAAAGAATTCTAAATGATACTATCAGCTGCGCTCATCCCCCTAACTTAGGAGAAGGTCCTAGCGAGGTATGTCACACTGATAGATCTAACGTCGAGACTACATCTCCTGAGGACCCTATTGAACCAAAAGAGGTTAGGAGGTCTACTAGAAATACTACTCTTCCCAAAAAACTTCAAGATTATGTTGTTGAAGGCAAAGTTAAATATGGTTTAGAAAAAGTGGTGAACTTTTCAAACTTGTCCTCTGAAAATCTTTGTTTTGCCAGTGCTTTGAATAAAAGTGTCGAACCTAAATTTTTTAATGAGGCTGTGTCAGATGTGAATTGGGTTAACGCTATGAATGAAGAAATGGAAGCCCTAAATAGAAACAAAGCTTGGGAACTTGTAGATCTTCCCGTTGGTAGAAAACCTATAGGATGTAAATGGGTTTATAAGATTAAGTATAAATCAACAGGGGAAATAGAAAGATATAAACCTATAGGATGTAGCCAAAGGTTATAGTCAGAGGGAAGGGATCGATTTTGATGAAACATTTTCTCCGGTTGTTAAAATGGTAACTGTTAGATGTGTTATTGGTCTAGCTGTTCAAAAGGATTGGCCTTTATACCATCTAGATATAAACAATGCTTTCTTATATGGCGATTTACGTGAAGATGTCTATATGAGTTTACCTGAAGGGTATTTTTCACAAAATGAAACTAAAGTTTGCAAGTTGTCTAAGTCCTTATATGGGTTGAAACAGGCACCAAGAATGTGGAACGAAAAAATAGTCGGTGTCTTGTCTGAATTAGGATTTGAACAAAGTAAAAGTGATTATTCTCTGTTCACTAAGAGCACTGAATCCGATTTAATTGTTTTGCTTGTTTATGTGGACGATATTATAATCACGGGTAACAATCCTGTTGAAATAGAAAATATAAAAAAAGTGTTGAGGTCAAAATTTATGATTAAAGACTTGGGTTTGTTAAAGTACTTTCTTGGGATAGAAGTTATTCGATCTAAACTTGGTATCTGTCTTTCTCAAAGGAAATATTGTATTGAACTTCTTGCTGAGTTTGGTATGACCGGGTGTAAACCGGTTAACACACCTCTCGAACAGAATCATATTGTTTCCTCTTTGTGTAAAAAGGATGAGACAATTTTAGAAAATATAACTGGGTTTCAAAAACTAATTGGAAAACTTATATATTTGTCACACACTCGTCCAGATATTTCTTATTCTGTTCAGGTCTTGAGCCAGTTCATGCACAAACCAACAAAGTCTCATTTGAATCTTGCATTGAGGTTGTTAAGGTACTTAAAGAAGGCTCCTGGTAAGGGTATTTTGCTAAGTAAAAGTACATCATTCAGTTTAACAGCATTTGCAGATTCTGATTGGGGAAAGTGTCTTGACTCTCGACGTTCAGTCACTGGTTACTGCATTTTCTTAGGAAATTCATTAGTTTCATGGAAAAGCAAAAAGCAGGGGACTGTGTCTAGATCCTCTGCTGAAGCTGAATACAGAGCAATGTGTGCAGCAACTTGTGAGGTCATTTGGTTACTAAAGGTTCTAAAAGAGTTAAAAGTCCTTGTATCCTTACCCATAAACCTTTTCTGTGATAATAACGTTGCAATGTCTATAGCAGCCAATCCTGTCTTTCATGACAGGACAAAGCATTTTGAAATTGATCTTTTCTTTTTGAGGGAAAAAATAACTTCTGGGGTTATTAAAACTGTTTCAACTGAATCAAAAAATCAGTTGGCTGACGTTTTCACAAAAGGGTTGTTGGTTAATCAACATGAAACTTTATGTAAGTTGTTGAACATGCTTGATATGTTTGCCCATTGAATTGAGGGGGGGTGTTAAAAAATAATCCAATTAAATGACAAACATCTTTCTTTTTTTCTCTCTCTTATTTCTTGGTTAAGGGTGTGTTTTGCAGGTTTTATTTTGTTGAAGGGTTGCATTGTTTCTTGCAAATGTTCAAGGGCTTTTCATGTCATTTTCTAAATTTTCTAAAGTCAAAATTGGAGGATTGTTGGTTGCTGTTCTAGTTTTGTTCGCTGCTGTCTCTGTCTCTCGCCCGTTGCTCCTAGCCGTTCCAGCCTGTGTTGTGTGGTCATCTCTGTTTTTCAAGTATATATAGATGGCTCTCCTATGCTTCAAGTATGACTGGAACAAGTCTCTTTTTTAGTGAATCAATCAGCCATTCTTATTATATATTTTAGTATCGTTCTTTGTAATCGGTTCGTTCTACAACCGACTTTGATTCAGTCAATTGTATTGTTTTTTTATCTTTAATAAGATTGGCAGTCTCTGACAGAAAATCGGCTATAAATAGCCTTTAGATTAAACAAACGTGGGAATCAAAACGGTCAAAAAATACTATTTCTTCCTAAGGAATCGGTAACCTAATATGCTAATTAATCCATTATTTCAGCAACTGATTTCCACTTGTTCTGCAAGTCTTCCAACGTGTAGCTCCTAAAATAACATGTGATTAAATATATTTTCCAGCTACTATGAAGCCAGCTCCTAATCCGTACGAACCATCAAACCCGTGACCCGATAACGTTCTTACCCGTGACCCGCAAACAAACCCGAATAATCCAACAGAAACAAGCAATATGCTTAAACAGCTCCTTATCATTTTCGGATGACAAAGAGTCAAAACTCAATTGTAATGCCTTTTTTGCATTATCTATACCAGAAAGCGGTTCCTTCTTTAGCCCCTTTATGCGCTCTTCCCAATATGCTACATCTCGCTTATGTAGAGACTTGCCCAGAACTTCAAGCGCCAACGGGTGTCCTTCACAATACCTTGCAAGTTTTTTTGCTACATCTTCATAACCTTCACGGGGATAGTTGCACATAAATGCATGACAACATAAAAGCTTTAGAGAGTTAACCACAGATAAGCCCTCAAGTACACACTCAGCATGCTTGGGTTTGCCTTTTGTTTTGAATAATGCACACCTCTCTATCAAAGATGCGTCTTTTGTTGTAATTATGATTTTGCTTCAGGGATGAAAACCTTTGTCACCAAGTAATTGATCCAACTGGTCATAGCTGTCAATATCATCAAGAATTACAAGCACCTCTTCATGTGCTAGTGCTTTACAAATAATCGAGGTGTATTCGGAAACATTATGAACTCGAGTCAACTTTCTTTTTGAAATGTCACCATAAAGTTGTTTTTGTAATTTAAGCAAGCCATGAGTTCCGGTACATCTCCTGCTGATATCTTCAATAAAGCTGTAGCTTGTGTATGCATGGCGATGCAATTCATATACGTACTTGGCTAAAGAAGTCTTCCCTATCCCGCCCATACCCTAAATGGTGAGAACGTCAGCGGTTTGTTTGGATCCGTCTTTTAGCCATGAACTGATGTGTTTAATGTGACATTCCGTCCCGGTGAGTTGTGGGAGAGTAGTAGTCCCTAATGGTAAACGTAATCTGTTGTAGAGTTCATCAACAATTTCCTCAATAAGCACTATTTCCGACCTGACAATTAATATCATTGAGAACTAAAAAACACAATCCATCAAACGAATAAACAAGAAGATTCCCAATCAATTTTTAAATAATGCTAGGATATGTTGTATTAAGTTCTCAAATTACAGTTGTATGATTTTAGATTGTAATAACTAGCCTTAAAAATTAGGGGTATCCCAATTTTTTATTTTTTAGACCAGGGGTATCCTTTGTATAACGGAGACGAAGTTGCGGGGTATTTTTACACTATGGAAACAGAGTTAAGGGGTATTTTTATACTACGGAGATGAGGTTTAGGGGTAGCCCGTGCTACCCCTACTAAGCTTGCAAGTCCGCCACTGCTGTATAGATGAGAGTAACAAATACATAGACCATTGATACTGTCACATCTGATTTTATAAAGGTGATTTTTTATTAGTTTTGTATGTGATCAAACTGACTAAGTTAAGTATGTCTATCCGGTGTTTTGTTTTCTTTAATATGAGTACCATATTGATATATAAAAAAATGCGTTTTAATTGAGTGTTTTAGCCCATGGTGTTTTTTGTTCTGTTTATCAAGTGGGGTTTTGTTTGTAGCTGTTATATAGTGTTTTACTTTATATAGGTAACAAAGGGTTAATTATGTAGTGTTTTATTAGTAGTAGGTATATGGTGTTTTATTTTTGATACATGATAAATATATTTTGCATATGAAAAATGGTATATTGTGCTTTATGTTGCAGGAACATGGTAGTTTTATCATAGTTAAATCATCATCATCATCAGACTCAGTAAATCCCACCAATAGCAAAGCTAAGGTAGGGTCTGAGGAGGGTAAGATATAGACAACCTTACTTCTACCCCGTAGGAATAGAGAGGTTGCTTCCAGTGTGAGACCCCCGGCTCGATTGTAGTTTTATCATAGTTAAATAGTTGTCTAATTTACTCTTATATCCCCCACCCTTAATTTTAGTGATCGACACATGTTAAATTCCTATGACTTCGTAGATATCTTAGAAATTTAACCCTTTGTAGATGATGTCTTACTTGGATTTGTAAACTATTTTTCTTGCTGATCAGTTTCTCAAAATTTGATTTATATGGTTTGTTCCTGTAGGTCCCGTTACAGATCGTCGGACTACGATGATTTCTTGTTTCGGGTGCCGAAACGAGTGCGGAATCCCCGTTACAACACAAACCGAGCGAGAGAGTGAACAATACGCAAAGATATCAACGATTAACGGTTTCGTGTATTGATTTCGACAAAGTTTCGGTACAAGATTCGACAAATACAAAGCTCACCGGAACTTTCTCTCTCTACACTCACTCTCTAGCTTATCCAAGCTCTCTTTTATTGTGCTCTTCTGTCTGCTGCTAATATATAAAGGAACAAAGGCGACGAAACCTGTGCAGGGCGACGAAACTCTCATTGGTCGACGAAAGTACATTGGCGAAACTCATGTTTGACGAAACTTGAGTTTCATCATCAAGTTTCGTAATCAGCATGTACACCAGGAGTTTCGTCATTCATGCACAGGTCTTGGAGTTTCGTCGAGAAGCAGATGTGCTGGAGTTTCGTCATTCATGCATCATCATGGAGTTTCATTGCTGGCTTGATCTCTTGCAGAAACAAACAGACAACAGCAACAGGCATATGTGAAGCATGGAGATCAGCAACAATTAGCAGCAACAAGATTGAATCAAAGCTCGATTGGAGGATATCGGCTTGATCTTCATTCCGGAACCGAAACGAGCGAGCCGTGTCCACATAGTGTATCAACAAACTCCCCCTTGGACGCTGCTCATGAGAGTTCATCTTCCATTTCTTTCATGTCGGAGGATCTTTAAAGTCTTCACGTGTCGTAAGTAGAAAGTATATCAACAAACTCCCCCTTTCATTTAGGAAGTGTGTTAACAAACTCCCCCTTAAAATAAACTCTCCCTTGAGTTATGCTCGTGAATCTTTTGATCTTCAATTCTTTAGATCCTTGAGGTGTTGATGATTGGTCAGCGGCAACTCGATCATCTTGAGAGCTTCCATGTTGTGTCTTCATTCCGAAGCTTTTCATCTAACACGTTCTCTTTGCCTTTAGCTGAATTGAATGTCACATCTGCACATACAAGAAAGCTAAACACGTAATGAGAACAACTGCTTGGAATATAGTTAACATAAAGAAACGACACACATGTGACCAGTTTTCAATCAACTACCGTCCGACAGTTTGAAAGTTTAACAAATTGTTCAATTTTGGTTTTTAACTTTCAAAACTTGCAAATTTTGACCGTTTATGAAGAATCAGTTGTTTTGGTTTTCAATCAGATTTCAGGTGTCGAAGACTCGAGTTCCAACATCGGGTAATCAAAAGAAAGATATAAATAAAATCTTTTTGCCTTTTATAAAGTTTATATTAAAACACACCTAAAATCTTTTTGGAATTTTGAATATTTCAAATGTAAAGACGGAAAGCAGTAAATAAATATATACAAAGATGCATATACTGAAAGCATAAAATAAATATTTACAGACATTCTTTTTGCGAGTTTCGAGGGTAAGAGAATCATATCAGTGTACGGTCACGCCAAAACGCTCTTGTTGTTCAGTTAGTTAACATTTAGATAAGCATCCTATAACAATTATCGATATTGTTGTCCACATAAGCTCAACTTATCAGATGTAATCATAGCGAGGGGATACGTTAAGGTATGATTTATACTTACCGACCAGTGTTCATCCACACACAACACATTCCCGTATCAAGGTATGCACGAGGGTTCATCTTACTGGTGAGTACACCATTTATCATCTGTTTTGACGTATATGAAAATGTGAGATACTCACTTATTTTGATTGAAAACGAGCCCAATGTGATAGAATCACTTATTGATGAGGAACTTGATTTTCATATGCATGAGGGCACATGAGCAAGTCCGTGAACAGGTCAGTACTAACGTACAGCAAAGAGACGAACTTGACTCCTGGATAAATGTGATATATTATCACTTATTTTGTTGGACATGTGATTGTTGATCACTTATTAAGGTCGTATGCAATATGTACACGTATGTATGATATCATGGAAGATCTAGACTTCGTCTCTGTTATATGCCAATGAGCGGTTCCCACACAGTCTTCAGTCGATTTAAGTTTATATCACCCTGCACACTTTAAAATGATTGTGAGCCTACCAATACATCTTATATAGAGCTGCTTATCGTTTTTCATTTAAGGTTTAAAGAGGTTTGGACAGACCACTGATGTACTATCATTTTCTCTTTTTCTCGCCAGGAAACTCATTTTTGTTTTTCTATTTTTTTTGTGTTTTTGAAATTTTTAGATGTTTTTGAATTTTTCAAATTTGGATTTACTCCCCCTAAAATGCAAAAAGTACGAGAAATTAAGAAAACACAAACAGATATATTCCGATGTTGATTAACTCATGTTTTACTTCGATGCCATTTACCAAAACTAATTTTTATCAGAAATGATTTATCGAATTTTGGAAAAATCAGTTGGCATGTCGGTAATCGGTGTGGACCAAAACAACATTGACTAGTTTCATATTGAAACGATCACGTGTGAGGGGATATTCCAGATCAACGTGTCTGGTCAAGGAGTTCTGTGACAACTCGTATTTCCAAACCGATCTTCGTACTTTAATGTAACGTATGTGTACGATATGTGACTGTTATGAAAGTGAATACTTATGCTAATGTTATGTTATTACGTGCTTTGTGTAATGTATGTTTGTATATAAATAGCCCAACCGCACAACATGAACCAACCGCGCAACACTCATCCGATCGCACAAGTCTTTTGGGCCACACTCTTGCAATCGGACCATAAGGGCGGCCCATATGAAACCCGAGTGAGGGGCTCGGCCCACTCCTCTTATACGTACACCCAACCACCACTAGGGAGTTGTTTCTCATTTGTTACTAAACACCCACCCACACAAACCCTAACTCTTCTCTCTCTCACGAACTTGAAGGCAGCCGCACACATCATCGAAGTTCATAGTGTTTGGATCAATTCTCGTTCCTTCCCTATTCGGTTAGTATGATTAACTATATGTTTGATGGTATTATGATATGCGTCACATATGCTTGATATGATTGATGATGATTTGTTATGATTGCTTCGAATCCGAAGAGTTGATTTTAGTGTTCATGAAATCGGCTTATGTGTATTATAGAATATTCATGATAAATCAGGTTTCATGTTATTGTTCTAAGAATCGAATGTTTGATAATAAGGTCTCATGATGTTTACGTGTATGATAACATTAATTGGCTGCCATGATGTGTACGTGTATGATGATGTATATGACATACTAATTGTTGAGTAATGGTTCTCATGTTAGGTCCAATAGAAATAAGATTAGGGGCATGGTGGTAGGCTACTTTAGATAAACCTTTTGACTATATTGATATATGCATGTGCAGCCAAACAATGTAGAAAATCATGATAGATTGCATATGGGTGTCAGTGCCATGTGTTATTGTTATGGGTGGAATGATGATTTTTAATTGATGATAATGATTGAAAACCGAATACATGTTACATCGGCCGTAACATGTTTAGAATGATTATTATATTGTTATAGTTATGAACATTGTAAATCGAGATTTTGATACATGTTAATTGGTGTTATGATCATTGTCATGAATTGATTATGTTACTCATTAGGGTTCTTATGAAATTAGATGATAGTTACTTGGTTTGATCGAGTAAGGGATTAGTTAGAATCCATGATTTTTGATAAAGGACAAATTTGGAAACTACTTAATGTTGTAACAGAAATGCATGATATCCGGAATATAAAACTAGTCGCACAAGATCACACGTACAAGACATCTTGGTCAGTCGCACAAGATGTCTTCTATCGCACAAGATGGTTATCTATTATAATTGTTGGGCCGTAGACCTGGGCTGGGTATTAGAGTTAATCGCACAAGTTGGGTCAAGTCGCACAAGTTGTTTATTTGATTAAATTGTTGGGCCGGTTACATGTTGAACTAAAATATGCTTATTTGGGTTTTCTTTATTACTTGGGCCGGGTATCATATGGAATCGCACAAGATGCATAAATCGTACAAGTTGAACTACAAGTTCAGTGTTGGGCCGAGACATGTGTGGGCTTCAATTGTATGTTAAACTGATATCATTTAACACATTCTATGTGTGTACTATGTTGCCATGATCGATACGTGTTAGCTATATGTTAAACTATGTGTAATCATACGTGCTTTAATTGAACCTAAACCTGACATGTGTGATAACCATGTTAGGACGTGGTTGACCACTAGCTTTTAGACGTGACCTTTCTGTGTAATCTGCCGAGCAAACCAAGGTGAGTTCACACTCCGTTACAAAGCATGGGGTTCCCAGGGGTTGGGAATGGGTTAAGGAATAGGGATTCCTCGTCCTGTTGAGACGTAACCAGGAACATAGATTCCTCGTCCTGTTGAGACGTAACCAGGAACATAGATTCCTCGTCCGGTTGAGACGTATTAAACTATACTAGACTAGAACTCTATCAACGAAGTCCCTCCATTTTATATCGACTTAATCGCCGAGGCCAATGGCGAACGGGTCATTAGTTAAATAGCGCTATTAGGTTTAACAAACCTCACACCGTGCCGCAGAGGACGGGCGTGGACTAATGGACTATGGCACGTCAGTGATGATAGACACAGACGTTAGGGCACTTAAACATGACGAACGTTAGTAGTCGATATGGTAACGAGTCTGGTGAATTAAACATGGGGTAGCCCCCACGGCCATAGAGCCGGGCTGGAATAGCCAACGTAAGAACGGGTAACTAATAAACGTTTTTCGAACTATGGGGTAACCCCCACGGCTGGATAACTGGTAAAGAACAAACTGTGTTTTCGGAATAACTATAAACTGGACAACCAAACGTGAACTCACTCAACTAGTTGTTGACTCGTTACTACATGCTTTGCAGGTCTATAGGTACTTAGCTGGAGCTTGCACAAGGAAGAGTCGTTGTGGGACATGGACAGCTGTGTGCCATGTTAAACCTTTGAATATCTAAACTTATGATTTGGTTTTAAAACATTATGCTTCCGCTCATAACTTAACTATGTTTGCTTTGGACACTAATCGTGTTGGTTGGACTTTTACACTTAATTATTTACTTGTTCAATATGATTAGTGGTTTGATCCTGGTCAGCCACGCCTCCAAGCGGTGGTACTCCGCATGTGGATTTTGGGGGTGTGACAGATTGGTATCAGAGCCATTGGTTATAGAGAACTTGGTTTTAATAAAGGAAAACGTTTTTGTTAAAACCAGACTATAACCTGTACAGTGCTCTACGATCCACAACGACGCTTCACTCCACGTGCAAGACTCGACATTCTAGGTGATATGGTTTATGTTTATATTGCCTACTTGCTAGATTGCATAGAACTTTGCTCATGGTATGCTTAGATAAACGTAGCAACTATAGTTTGAAAACACATTTGTGCTTGCTCCCTACTGTCACCACACACTTACACACATTCGCGAAACCTTTCCTACTTGTGTTTCCTTCGATGTGAGATCATGAGGGAACGTGTGAACCTAACTCAAGCCAGCTGACGGCTCTTATTAACGAACCAGTTACGGCAGCACTCGCGGCCGCTCAGGCAGGAGGTACAACCTGCTATTACGAACCTACTCTAGGATGATAGATCCTACTCTCATGACCCAACTCTCGCGCTTAATCCAGTCTTTTCTTCCTCGCGCAACAAGGTCAGAACGCTCAGCCGCCTGTAGGCACATTCAGGACGTTCATGGACTGTCGTCCTAGTACTTTCCGTGGCACTAAAGGAGCTGTTGGACTCCTACATTGATTTAAAAACCTCGAGACTGTCTTAGAGACGTGTGAATGCCCTGAGGCTCATAGGGTGAAGTACGCCACTGGTACTCTCGAAGGCACTAAGCTAACTTGGTGGAACTCGCAAGTTCAGATGCTGGGGCTGGCGGCTGCTAATGCCACCCCATAGGAGGATTTTGAGGAACTGATCAAACGTGAATACTGTAGTCGTGATGACATCCCCAAACTGGAAGTGGAGTTCTTAAACCTGAAGATGACAAGGTCAGAGATAGAAGCGTACACGAAACGATCCAACGAACTGGCAGTGTTATGTCCAACTATGGTGGATCCTCCCACCAAGCGCATTGGGTTGTACCCCAAAGGCCTAGTACCAAAGATTCAAAGTCATGTGACTTCTGCTAACCTTGCTACTATCCAGGATATTACTCGTCTTGCTCAACGTCTCTTAGATCAGGAGGTAGGACAGATTAAACTGCCGAAACGTATTAATGCTGCTACAACTACTTCGGGTGCTCCCAGTGACAACAAACGCAAGTGGGATGGAATTTTAAGCAAGGGTTTCACTTCGGTTCAATCTTAGTCGAGTACAGGAGCCCCAGTCAGCAGTCTCTTGGTAATCGAAGTTAGGGTGGATACGAGGGAAACCACCCTAAGTGCAATCAATGTAATATGCACCACAGCGGGCAGTGCAACAAGGATCGTCGTTAGAGATGCAACAAGCTTGGTCATGGAGCCAAGGGTTGTAGAAGCTCACGTCTTGCAAACCAGAACCGACAACAGCAGCCACAAGCTCCACAGAATCAGCAGCAACAGCAGGGTAACAAGGGATGTTATCAGTGTGGTGCTAAAGGTCACTTCATGAGACACTGCCCACAGTTGAACCAGAACCAAAATCAGAACCACAATCAAGGAAACAGGAACAATAATGGAGACAACAACGGGGGTAATAACAACGGCAATGGTGCCAGGGGTCGAGTGCTCGTGATTGGTCAGGGTGATGCTAGGAATGACCCCCCACGTTGTGATGGTTTTGGCATCGTTATTGGTATGGATTGACTACCTCAACATCGAACAGAAATTCTTTGCAAAGAAAAGATCGTCCGCATTCCTCGTGCTGGTGAAGAATCTTTGGTGATTCGTGGCGACAAGAGTGGTGCCGTTGTGAGCATCATTTCTTCCCTAAAGGCCCAAAAGTGTTTGTGTAAGGGCCACACTGCTTTTCTGGCTCTTGTTACTGACACCTCGAAGAAAGAAAGAAAGATAGAAGATTTTCCGATTGTACGCAACTATCCTGAGGTATTTCCTGAGGAACTACCTGGCCTTCCGCCTCATCGTCAAATCGAGTTTCAAATCGAGCTAGCTCCTGGAGCGGCACCCATAGCCCGTGCACCGTATCGTTTAGCTCCATCAGAGTTGAAAGAGCTATCTACGCAATTACAAGAACTCTTAGATAAGGGTTTTATTCGTCCTAGTTCTTCGCCCTGGGGAGCTCCAGTGCTATTTGTGAAGAAGAAAGACGGTACGTTCAGAATGTGCATCGACTACCGTGAATTGAACAAGGTGACTGTGAAGAATCGCTATCCTCTTCCACGCATTGACGACTTGTTCGACCAGCTGCAAGGGTCGAGCTACTATTCAAAGATTGATTTGAGATCAGGATATCACCAGCTGAGAGTCCGAGAGGAGGACGTCTCCAAAACAGCCTTTAGAACCCGTTATGGACACTACGAGTTTTTGGTCATGCCTTTTGGGCTGACAAACGCACCTGCGGTCTTCATGGACTTGATGAATCGAGTGTGCAAGCCTTACTTAGACAAATTCGTTATTGTCCTCATCGATGACATCCTGATCTATTCGAAGGGTCAAGAGGAACACGAGCAACATTTACGACTTATTTTAGAACTACTTCGAACGGAACAGCTGTACGCCAAGTTTTCCAAATGCGACTTCTGGCTTCGTGAAGTCTATTTCTTAGGCCATGTGGTGAATAGGGATGGGATTCACGTTGATTCATCCAAGGTAGACTCAATTAAGAACTGGCCTGCACCCCGTACACCAACGGAAATTCGCCAATTCTTGGGATTGGCAGGTTACTACAGGAGATTTATCAAGGATTTTTCCAAGATTGCTCAGCCTCTTACTTCACTAACGCAGAAGGGCGTTGTTTATCGTTGGGGAAACGCACAGGAGTTAGCGTTTCAGCACTTAAAGGATAGACTTTGTAGTGCACCTATCCTTTCATTGCCAGAGGGTACAGACGACTTCGTGGTCTACTGCGATGCATCTATTCAGGGTCTTGGTTGTGTTTTGATGCAGCGGGATAAAGTTATAGCCTACGCCTCACGTCAACTCAAGGTTCATGAAAAGAACTACACTACACACGATCTGGAGCTGGGAGCAGTTGTTTTTGCACTTAAGATATGGAGACACTACCTATATGGTACCAAATGCGCTATCTACACTGATCACAGGAGCCTCGAGCATATCTTTAAACAGAAGGAACTCAATATGAGACAACGACGATGGGTCGAACTGCTGAACGATTACGAATGCTCGATCAGGTACCACCCAGGCAAGGCCAATGTCGTGGTCGACGCCCTCAGTCGAAAGAACACTACGCCTAAGCGCGTACGAGCTTTACAACTTACTATACAGTCTAGCCTTCCTTCTCAAATACGAAATGCTCAGGTAGAAGCATTGAAACCAGAGAACGTCAGGGCTGAAGCCCTACGCGGCTCAAGGCAACGCTTAGAACAGAAGGAAGACGGGGCTTACTACGTCACGGGACGCATTTGGGTCCCACTTTATAGCAACCTACGAGAGCTTGTGATGGATGAGGCACACAAGTCTCGCTACTCAGTGCACCCTGGTTCGGACAAAATGTACCACGACATCAAAACCACATATTGGTGGCCTAGCGTGAAGGCCCACATAGCAACATACGTTAGCAAGTGCTTGACTTGTGCGAGAGTCAAGACGGAATACCAGAAACCTTCAGGCCGACTTCAACAACCAGAGATACCACAATGGAAATGGGAGCAAATTTCCATGGATTTTGTTACTGGCCTGCCTAGATCACAACGTGGTAACGATACTATTTGGGTGATCGTGGATCGACTCACAAAGTCTGCTCACTTCCTAGCTATCAAAGAAACGGATAAGTTCTCCACCCTAGCAGAAGTATATCTCAAGGAAGTTGTTTCAAGGCACGGAGTGCCCACCTCTATTATCTCGGATCGAGATGCACGTTTTACATCAGAACTGTGGCAAGCAATGCACAAGTCTTTTGGCTCACGATTAGATATGAGCACAGCTTATCACCCACAAACGGATGGGCAGTCGGAACGTACCATCCAGACTCTCGAAGACATGCTTAGGGCATGTGTAATTGACTTTGGCAACGGCGGGGAAAAGCATCTGCCACTCGTGGAATTCTCATACAATAACAGCTACCACACCAGCATTAAAGCTGCTCCGTTTGAGGCATTGTACGGGCGTAAATGCCGGTCACCTCTTGGTTGGGCAGAGGTGGGGGATAGTCAGATTACTGGTCCAGAACATGTGGTTGACACAACAGAGAAAATTGCTAACATACGACAGCGAATGGCGGCAGCTCGTGACTGTCAGAAAGTCTACGCCGATCAGGGCAGAAAACCATTAAAGCTCCAGGTTGGGGAGCGGGTACTACTCAAAGTTTCACCCTGGAAGGGTGTGGTTCGTTTTGGTAAACGGGGCAACCTTAACCCACGATACGTTGGACCTTTCGAAGTCATTAAGAAAATAGGCTAGGTGGCCTATAGACTGAACTTACCAGCGGAACTCAGTGCAGTTCACGATGTTTTCCACGTGTCGAATCTGAAGAAATGTCTGTCAGATGAGACCCACGTAGTTCCTTTGAAGGAGCTCACGATCGACAACCAGTTACGATTCGTCGAGGAACCTGTTGAAATCACGGACCGGGATGTTAAGGTCCTCAAGCGTACTAGAATACCTCTCGTTCGAGTTCGTTGGAACTCACGTCGCGACCCAGAGTTCACCTGGGAACGCGAAGATCAGATGAAACAAAAGTATCCCCAACTGTTCGCAAACGGTACAACCACTACTGAGACTGAAGCTACGGAATTTCGGGACGAAATTCCAGATCAACGGGGGGAGGATGTGACACCCCAGGAAAAACCAGGAAAACCATGCAACTAAACTAGCTTCCTCAGTGAGTACGTGCTAAATTTCGGGACGAAATTTCTTTCAACTTGGGGATAATGTGACAACTCGTATTTCCAAACCGATCTTCGTACTTTAATGTAACGTATGTGTACGATATGTGACTGTTATGAAAGTGAATACTTATGCTAATGTTATGTTATTACGTGCTTTGTGTAATGTATGTTTGTATATAAATAGCCCAACCGCACAACATGAACCAACCGCGCAACACTCATCCGATCGCACAAGTCTTTTGGGCCACACTCTTGCAATCGGACCATAAGGGCGGCCCATATGAAACCCGAGTGAGGGGCTCGGCCCACTCCTCTTATACGTACACCCAACCACCACTAGGGAGTTGTTTCTCATTTGTTACTAAACACCCACCCACACAAACCCTAGCTCTTCTCTCTCTCACGAACTTGAAGGCAGCCGCACACATCATCGAAGTTCATAGTGTTTGGATCAATTCTCGTTCCTTCCCTATTCGGTTAGTATGATTAACTATATGTTTGATGGTATTATGATATGCGTCACATATGCTTGATATGATTGATGATGATTTGTTATGATTGCTTCGAATCCGAAGAGTTGATTTTAGTGTTCATGAAATCGGCTTATGTGTATTATAGAATATTCATGATAAATCAGGTTTCATGTTATTGTTCTAAGAATCGAATGTTTGATAATAAGGTCTCATGATGTTTACGTGTATGATAACATTAATTGGCTGCCATGATGTGTACGTGTATGATGATGTATATGACATACTAATTGTTGAGTAATGGTTCTCATGTTAGGTCCAATAGAAATAAGATTAGGGGCATGGTGGTAGGCTACTTTAGATAAACCTTTTGACTATATTGATATATGCATGTGCAGCCAAACAATGTAGAAAATCATGATAGATTGCATATGGGTGTCAGTGCCATGTGTTATTGTTATGGGTGGAATGATGATTTTTAATTGATGATAATGATTGAAAACCGAATACATGTTACATCGGCCGTAACATGTTTAGAATGATTATTATATTGTTATAGTTATGAACATTGTAAATCGAGATTTTGATACATGTTAATTGGTGTTATGATCATTGTCATGAATTGATTATGTTACTCATTAGGGTTCTTATGAAATTAGATGATAGTTACTTGGTTTGATCGAGTAAGGGATTAGTTAGAATCCATGATTTTTGATAAAGGACAAATTTGGAAACTACTTAATGTTGTAACAGAAATGCATGATATCCGGAATATAAAACTAGTCGCACAAGATCACACGTACAAGACATCTTGGTCAGTCGCACAAGATGTCTTCTATCGCACAAGATGGTTATCTATTATAATTGTTGGGCCGTAGACCTGGGCTGGGTATTAGAGTTAATCGCACAAGTTGGGTCAAGTCGCACAAGTTGTTTATTTGATTAAATTGTTGGGCCGGTTACATGTTGAACTAAAATATGCTTATTTGGGTTTTCTTTATTACTTGGGCCGGGTATCATATGGAATCGCACAAGATGCATAAATCGTACAAGTTGAACTACAAGTTCAGTGTTGGGCCGAGACATGTGTGGGCTTCAATTGTATGTTAAACTGATATCATTTAACACATTCTATGTGTGTACTATGTTGCCATGATCGATACGTGTTAGCTATATGTTAAACTATGTGTAATCATACGTGCTTTAATTGAACCTAAACCTGACATGTGTGATAACCATGTTAGGACGTGGTTGACCACTAGCTTTTAGACGTGACCTTTCTGTGTAATCTGCCGAGCAAACCAAGGTGAGTTCACACTCCGTTACAAAGCATGGGGTTCCCAGGGGTTGGGAATGGGTTAAGGAATAGGGATTCCTCGTCCTGTTGAGACGTAACCAGGAACATAGATTCCTCGTCCTGTTGAGACGAAACCAGGAACATAGATTCCTCGTCCGGTTGAGACGTATTAAACTATACTAGACTAGAACTCTATCAACGAAGTCCCTCCATTTTATATCGACTTAATCGCCGAGGCCAATGGCGAACGGGTCATTAGTTAAATAGCGCTATTAGGTTTAACAAACCTCACACCGTGCCGCAGAGGACGGGCGTGGACTAATGGACTATGGCACGTCAGTGATGATAGACACAGACGTTAGGGCACTTAAACATGACGAACGTTAGTAGTCGATATGGTAACGAGTCTGGTGAATTAAACATGGGGTAGCCCCCACGGCCATAGAGCCGGGCTGGAATAGCCAACGTAAGAACGGGTAACTAATAAACGTTTTTCGAACTATGGGGTAACCCCCACGGCTGGATAGCTGGTAAAGAACAAACTGTGTTTTCGGAATAACTATAAACTGGACAACCAAACGTGAACTCACTCAACTAGTTGTTGACTCGTTACTACATGCTTTGCAGGTCTATAGGTACTTAGCTGGAGCTTGCACAAGGAAGAGTCGTTGTGGGACATGGACAGCTGTGTGCCATGTTAAACCTTTGAATATCTAAACTTATGATTTGGTTTTAAAACATTATGCTTCCGCTCATAACTTAACTATGTTTGCTTTGGACACTAATCGTGTTGGTTGGACTTTTACACTTAATTATTTACTTGTTCAATATGATTAGTGGTTTGATCCTGGTCAGCCACGCCTCCAAGCGGTGGTACTCCGCATGTGGATTTTGGGGGTGTGACAAGTTCTTATACAAGATTTTAGTAATTCATAAAGCAGCTTAAATATCGAAAAAGATGGGAGAGATTAGAAATTCAAAACCGTAATCCTGCAACTACTTCATGCATTGGTAGGAATCTGAGTGCTCTCCCAAACTGGATATCCACTCGGTGTGGACTTCAAGGTCGATTTTGCAGCTACTTCAATGAACCGAGAATTCTCTTTACAGCAAGAAGATGATAAACCTTCGGGTCCGGCTGGTAAGTGGCAAATGGAGTATGTGGGAAAGCTTGTACACATCATCATTGGACTGTCCATACATGATGTCTTCCACATGCTTTTGCACCAGCAAGGGTCTTCGTCTTTCTCCTTTAGAAGTAGTGTGCGGTTGTTCAACCCACTCCAAGGTATCCGCACACCTGGTTGGTTTGTTCAATAAACACATTTTCTTCAATCACATCGTAGAGAAAAGTACACTGCACGTTCATCTTGTAGACTTTGAACTTCTTAAGAAGATATAAGACATGAATCTTCGAAAAGCTTCAGACGTGCTGCAGGCGCGTACATTTCAATTTGATCTATCCTCTTGACCCGATCAAAAACCATAACAACCAAATTTTGGCACATTTTTCATCTTGTCGAATTTTTCAACTTCATCCAACCACATTCTTTCACCATCATTCCTTCATCGGAATTTTTGTCTTCTTTTCTCCTCTCTCCATCAAAGGCAACAATATTCTCCTTGGATATAACAATGTTTCGGAGGCTTATGTCGCCGATCTTGTGCATGGACGCTCCACTATCAACAATCCTAAGACCATCAATAGTTCCTCCTGGAACATCCTGCACACTCATTCAGAGATTAGTTGGAGAGGGGGACCCAAGCCTTCACAGACTTGGGTCGTCCGTCATCATTAAGAATTGTGACATCCATTTCCCGATGATTCGGAATTGATGTAGCTCCCCCTGAAACAGTTACTGGTTTTGGTTTCCAAATATGTTTTTGTTTTTCATTTTTAACTTCTAATTTAACAGACTGTGTTTGGATAACCTCTGGTTTTAAAACCTTTTCAATTTCTTTTCTTTGTTTCTTTTTCTGTTTCATTTCCCGTTGTTTAACATAGAATATGATTCTCAAGAGGTATGTCCTCTGCATCAGACTGTGCTGAGTTAGTATCCTCGGTTTCATCATCTGAAGAATCAGCATCCTCAACAATGACTGGAAGATCCTGATTTTGTTCAGCAGTTGATACTTTCGTATCTGCTGACACATCTGAATCTGATGATACTTCCTTCTTGTAACCAAGTCCAGCTACGAATTCCTCAACATCTAAAGGAACAGATGGCTCAAAGTGAGGTTTATCTTCCTCATTAGGCATAGCGGTATAATTGTGTCTAACAAGTGGAGGGCACTTCTTATATCCAATGCACGTAACATCATCTTTCTTTTTCTGTATGTCAATGATGTGATCCAGCACATACCTAGACTTTGAGTAACTATCTAATCTAAGCTGGATCGTCTCATTTTCACACTTGACACATGCCAACTCTTTCTGTGCTTCCTCGAGCCTAGTGATGTAATTGTTTATCGCAGTTTGTTTTCATGAAACCATTTTTGTTAGCTCGGACTTATCATCCTTTAATGTGTCAATTATCTTTTTAAATTCATTTTCATGATTTTTGTGAAACATATTGGCCTCTGTGCACTTTGAAAGATCCACGATCAAACTTTGATTGTGGATAAAAGTCACGTCGTACTTGCTTTGCAAATCGTCATATTTGCTTTGCAAATCCGACAATTTGCTTTGCAAATCAGACAATTTAGCATTTAACTCAACAAAATTATCACACCTATCAAAACTTGGTTTATCGACACATACCTGACTGGATTCACCCTCAGACATTAACTCATTTGCCTCAGAATCAACAACCTCCCTCGATGATTCATATTCAGATCCATCCTCGCTTGAACTTGAACTTGTACCATCTTCAACTGAACTACCACCATGTTCAGAACTGTCATCATTTCCCGAGGACTCACCATCGCTGAGATTCTTGACAATTTCAGCATAAAACGTCGTTCTTGTTTGGCCACTGTTCTCCAACTGAACTGTTTGACCACAATCGACAGTAGATTCACCCCATAGATTGACTTTTGATGGAGGAGGGTTATTTGACGATGTGGGAGACTGAAGCCAAGATGGCACTGAACCCTTTTGCGTTGGAATGGGTGAGGACGAGGGTGTGGGAGACTGAGCCCATGAAGGGACTGGACCTGAACCTTTACTCGTATACATATCCGCATTAGGATCCGGTATCCAACGACCAAACATATCTGTTGTCATTTTTGGTGTACTTTGATGAGAAGGATCATATGATGATTGAGATCCTAAAATGCTTGACCCCCAAAGGTGTGTACTCATGATTGATTATAAATAACCAACTTTCAAACCAACTCACAAACCAACTGTGAAAAAAAAATTAGAATTCCACGAAAAATTCTCAAAGTATAAAACCCATGAATAATACTTTCAGGCCCAAATGAGTGATAGAGCCCAAATGGTTAACGATTAATCCCAGCCCACCACGAAGGATATTAATACTTCGTGAAGATGAATATCGGGCACAAACCACAAAGAAAAATACTAAATGAGGCCCAACTAATAACCAGCCCACAAAAAAAAATATGTTTCAGCCAAGAGAATTTAATTGAAGGAAGCCCAACAAACAAAAGCAGGTCCAATATAAACCAATGAAAAATGTGAGTTGGTCTTTTGTGAGAATGAGACAAAATAACAGTTGACTTTTAAAGCCTACTAGCAACAATCAGACAAAGAACATGGATACCCACGAAATGGTTGGTGAGAACTTTCCAATTCAGACAGAATCTTGTTCCTGAATATGTGAAAGTGAAAAGCTGGTTTACCCAAGATAGAAGACAAATATTCAAAAAAACACTTCCGGTGACTTTTTCCGGTGACCTTGCTCGCCGGAAAAAAATGGTAAGTTATAGTTTTGTTCTTCAAAACTCCGCAAAACTTGTGTTTATCATCATCTCTACGATCTTTAACAAGTTTTAAACAAAAATATCATCACATAACATCAGATTTTCACGATTTAATTCAGTTTTTCAGCCAACAAAACAGAGTTTTTTTTTTATGTTTATCGGATAAAAGCTCAAAACCCACTTGAAAAACTCACAATGAACTCGGTTTTCAACAAGAAATCGAGCCTTACGCTCTGATACCACTTGTAGGTCCCGATACGGATCGTCAGACTACGATGATTTCTTGTTTCAGGTGCCGAAACGAGTGCGGAATCCCCGTTACGACACAAACCGAGCGAGAGAGTGAACAATACGCAAAGATATCAACGATTAACGGTTACGTGTATTGATTTCGAAAAAGTTTCGGTACAAGATTCGACAAATACAAAGCTCACCGGAACTTTCTCTCTCTACACTCTCTCTCTAGCTTATCCAAGCTCTCTTTTATTGTGCTCTTCTGTCTGCTGCTGATATATAAAGGAACAAAGGCGATGAAACCTGTGCAGGGAGACGAAACTCTCATTGGTCGATGAAAGTACATTGGCGAAACTCATGTTTGACGAAACTTGAGTTTCATCATCAAGTTTCGTCATCAGCAGGTACACCAGGAGTTTCATCATTCATGCACAGGTCTTGGAGTTTCGTCGCCAAGCAGATGTGCTGGAGTTTCGTCATTCATGCATCATCATGGAGTTTCTGTTGGTATTAGAGATACGATAAAGAAGAACAAAAGGTTAACAAGTATTGAAGACAAGAGCAATAGGGCTTTTATTATCTCAGAAAAGTTGCATACAATCACAATGAAGAAAGGACCCTTTAAATACTAAAACTAGCCAACAGAAATAAACTGAAAGACAGAAAAATCAGCAAGACTCATAGACTCAGCCATAGGCTTTATTCAACAGATAATTCAAACTTTAAACAGTAAAAGTAAAGATAAGATGTCACGTGATTGCATGCATGAGAATAGGAATTTAGTTCTGACTTGGCCCACCATTACTTGCTCCATGATCCATATCTGAATCTGACCCATATTCCAACCAATCACCAGAGTTTGGATTACTTTTATTACCCCCCGATAATTCAAACTCCTTGACTCCAAGCATCTTTCTGAAGAACACAAATTTTTCCCTGGATAATGCTTTAGTAAGGATGTCGGCTACTTGACTTCTTGTGTTACAAAACTCTAGCATAACTTCCTCCTGCTTGGCCATCTCACGAATGAAGTGATGTTTCAACTCAATGTGTTTTGATCTATTATGCATCACTGGATTCCTTGAAAGGCTGATAGTAGATTGATTGTCACAAAAAATGACTGTAGCACCTACTTGTTTGAAGTGCAGATCTTCTAGAATACGTCTTAACCAAATTGCTTGGCAAGTGGCTGCAGTCGCAGCTATGTACTCTGCTTCAGTGCTTGATAACGCAACCGTTCCTTGCTTCTTAGTACTCCATGTAATTGCAGCACTGCCAAGAGAAAACACATTGGCAGAAATGCTTTTTCGATCATCAATACAACCTCCCCAGTCACTATTTGAATGACCAACTAGCTTCACCTCTTGATTAAGTTCACCTTTAGCAAATAACAATCCAAACTTTATTGAGCCAGCTACATACCTCAGAATTCTTTTTTACTGCACCAAGATGAAGACATGATGGACTTTGCATAAAACGTGACACCAGGCTAACCGCATGAGCTATATCAGGCCGAGAGTGAGTGAGATAAATAAGACTGCCAACCATACTTCTATAGAACTCGGCATCAACCTTTTCTGAATGATCTTCCATTTGGAGTTTTTCATTAGAATTCATGGGAGTTATTTCAGGTTTGCATTGCAGCATACCTGCCTTTGATAACAGATCAACAGCATACTTTTCTTGTGAAAGAAAAATTCCATGACTTGATTGACATATCTCCAGACCCAAAAAATAAGTTAACAAACCCAAATCAGTCATTTCAAAAGAAGCCATCATACCTTCCCTAAATTCATTCAGAAGAGCTGGATTCGGACTTGTATAAACAATGTCATCCACGTACAAACATACATAAATGACATCATGTATGCTAGTCTTATTTACATACAACGTTGGTTCATTTTCACTTCTAACATAACCATGCATAGTGAAGTAGGAGTCTATCTTTGAATACCATGCCCTTGGTGACTGTTTAAGTCAATAGAGCGCTTTCTTGAGCAGGTACACTTTACCTTTCTGAACCTCAAAACCTTCCAGCTGTTCCACATAAATTTCTTCGTCCAAATCGCCATTAAGAAATGCCGTCTTCACATCCAGTTGGTAAAGCTTCCAACCTTTAAGAGCTGCAATAGACAAGACTATACGAATAGTTTCAAATCGAATAACAGGAGCAAAGGTCTCCTGATAATCGATACCTTTTTTCTGAGAATACCCCTTGGCTACGAGTCGTGCCTTATGCCTCAACACACTTCCATCAGGTCCAATCTTGGTTTTAAATAACCATTTTACACCAACTAAGTTCTTACCGGGAGGAAGATCCACGAGCTCCCAGGTCTTGTTCCTTTCTATTGCCTCCAACTCGCATTCCATTGCCTTTCTCCATTCTTGTTTAGTGACAGCCTCATCAAAGGTTTGAGGATCCGAAACATTTAGTGCAAATTGGCATGTGTAGAAGTCAGGAGCCATGTTTATGGGAGTGGTTGCATCATACACGTCATTCAAGGACTTAGTCCTCAATATAGGTGAGGTAGTTGTACTAGTAGATGTTGACTTATCACTAGTACTACAGGTTACATGCAAAGTTGATGAGACTTGAGGACTAGTACCTTGTACAGGAGATTGTAAAGCCTCATGAGTTGAATTACTTGAAAAGGTTGCATCACTTGTGTCCCCATGTGCAGATACACTAGCATTACTAGCCTCCAAAGGCTACATAATAAGTAGCATAAGTTTAACTTTCTACTTTATTACTAGACCAATCCCACTTTACTTCTTCCAAGCACTCAACGTG
This sequence comes from Helianthus tuberosus, assembly GCA_030545235.1. Classification (NCBI taxonomy): domain Eukaryota; kingdom Viridiplantae; phylum Streptophyta; class Magnoliopsida; order Asterales; family Asteraceae; genus Helianthus; species Helianthus tuberosus. The sequence continues at coordinate 1,176,964 of JARYGA010022949.1, forward strand.
TTTTTAAGTTTGAAATACCTTAGTGACTGGATTATGTAGGTCCGGCTAGGGGAGGATCTAGTCGCCTAATCCTTGTTGTCAAACACACCCGGTTGTGTGGAATCCAACCGGAGATGCAAACCGAGATAGAGATAAGGAAAAACAAGATGCAAAACACAGAGATTCAATGATTAACACCCTTGTATTAATACTTGAAACAGTTACAGCACAATGTTTACAAATTCTCTCTGTAAACTCTCTCTAGTTCTCTCACACTTGTGTCCTCTCTCTTGTGTCTTATTTGTTGTTTCTGTCTTCAGTCTATTTATAGTCACAGCAAAGCAGAAGTGACGAAACAGAACAGGACCCGACGAAATGGACTGTCTTCGACGAAACAAGTGAACAAACGACGAAACAAAAAGGAATTAAGTCATGGTCGACGAAACAGACTTGTTTCGTCGACACCATACATGTTTCGTCGATATGGGCTTGGGCTCAAAACAGTTGAGGCCCAAGTCTTGTTTCGTCCACTTGGTTTAGCCCAGATCTTGTTATCTTGTTTAGTGCTCAAGGTTTGGCTCTCAATCTTCGTGTATCGAATTTTGGAACGTACGACGGAGGAATGTCGTGACGTTGGACTTGAGCCGAACCTTAGCCGAACCGAACTGAGTCGCGTCCACATATCGTGTACTAACAAACTCCCCCTTGGACGCTACTCATGAGGTTCATCTTTCATGTCTTCTATGTCGGAGGATCTTCAAAGGCTTCACGTCTTGTAAGCAGGAAGTGTATCAACAAACTCCCCCTTAACATAAGCTCTCCCTTGAGTTATGCTCGTGAATCTTTTGATCTTCAATACTTGGGATCCTTGAGGTGTTGATGATGGTCAGTGGCAACTCGATCATCTTTATCTCTTGAGTGCCTCCATGTCGTGTCTTCATTCCGAAGCTTATCATCGACCATGTTCTCCTTGCCTTTAGAATCTGCACACGCAAGAAATCTAAACGCGTAATGAGAACAACTGCTTGGAATATAGTTAAAATAAACAAACGACACACGTATGACCATTATTCAATCAACTACCGTCCGACAGTTTAAAAGTTTAACAAATTTATCAATTTTAGTTTTTTAACTTTCAAAACTTGCAAATTCTGACCGTTTATGAAGATTTAGTCGATTTTGGTTTTCAATCAGGTTTCAGGCAACGAAGACTCGAGATCCAACATCGTACAATCGAAAATAAGATAGAAATAAAATCTTTTTGGCTTTTAGAAAGTTTATATTAAAACACACCTAAAATCTTTTTGGTATTTTTGAATATTTCAAATGTAAAGACAGAAAGCAGTAAATAAATATATACAAAGATGCAGAAACTGAAAGCATTAAATAAATATTTACAGACATTCTTTTTGCGAGTTTCGAGGGTAAGAGAATCATATCAGTGTACGGTCACGCCAAAACGCTCTTGTTGTTCAATTAGTTAACAATTTGATAAACATCCTATAACGATTATCGGTATTGTTATCCACATAAGCTCAACTTATCATATGTAATCATGGCGAGGGGATACGTTAAGGTATGATTTATACTTACCGACCGGTGTTCATCCACATCACGACACATTCCCGTATCAAGGTATGCACGAGGGTTCATCTTACCGGTGAGTATACCGTTTATCATCTGTTTGACCGTATAAAAGAATGTGAGAAACTCACTTATTTTGAATTGAAAACAAGCCCTATGTGATAGAATCACTTATTTATGAGGAACTTGATTTTCAGATGCATGAAGGGCACAGGAGCAAGTCCGTGAACAGGTCAGTACTTTCGTACAGCAAAGTGACGAACTTGACTCCCGGATGAATGTGATAAATTAGCACTTATTTTGTTTGGACATGTGATTGTTGATCACTTATTGAGGTCGAATGCAATATGTACACGTATGTATGGTATCATGGAAGATCTAGACTTCGTCTCCGTTTGTTTTTCGGTAAAAGATACAACCATGATACCCAGATGATAAACAACATAAAGACCACATATCTCAGAACCTCGGCAATCTCTCAAACGAAATTTCGGTACTAAGACCATATGCCAATGAGTGGTTCCCACCCAGTCTTCAGTCGATTTAAGTTTATATCACCCTGCACACTTTAAAATGATTGTGAGCCTACCGATACATCTTATATAGAGCTGCTTATCATTTTTCATTTAAGGTTTAAAGAGGTTTAGACAGACCACTGATGTACTATCATTTTCTTTTTTTGCTCGCCAGGAAACTCATTTTTGCTTTTCTATGTTTTTGTGTTTTTGAAATTTTTCGATGTTTTTGGATTTTTTTTTTAAATTTGGATTTACTCCCCCTAAAATCAAAAAACTAAGATGAAATTTAAAAGACACAAAGATATTTACAAAAATGATTTTCCGATGTTGGTTTTACTCTTGCTTGACCTTAATGCCGTTTACCAATAATAAAAAGTCAAATCTTGATTTGTCAAATGCTTTGGTAAAAAGGTCGGCACGTTGGTCGTCGGTGTGGACCTTAACAACATCGATAAGCCTTTTATCAAAGCAATCACGTATGAAGTGATATTTGATTTCGATGTGTTTGGTCTTTGAATGCTGCACAGGATTTCTAGTGATCTGTAAGGCAGCAGAATTATCAACGTAAATAGGAGTAGTTAGGAATTCAAAACCGTAGTCGCGCAATTGTTGTTGGATCCATAGGACTTGGGAGCAACAACTTGAGGCAGCAATGTATTCAGCTTCGCATGTTGATGTAGCGACACAAGTCTGCTTTTTGCACTGCCATGTGACTAGGCGATTTCCCAAAAACTGACATCCAGCCGTTGTGGATTTGCCGTCGATTTTGCATCCGCCAAAATCAGAATCACTGAAAGCGATCAAGTCAAAGTTATTATCCCTAGGGTACCATAGACCGGTGTCAGGGCAACCCTTCAAATAACGAAAAATCCTTTTTACAGCTGCAAGATGTGAGGCCTTCGGGTTCACTTGATATCTGGCAAGCAGGCACGTTGGGTACATTATATCTGGTCTTGATACTGTGAGGTACATAAGAGATCCGATCATCGCGCGGTAGTATAAGGGGCTAACAACTTCACCCTTCAAGTCTGGATTAATTCCGTGATTTTGCTGCAGTGGGGTACCGATGGGCGTTGCATCAGACATCTGGAACCGGCTCAAGATGTCACCAACATATTTAGTCTGATGGATGAATATCCCAGACTCAGTTTGTTGCACTTGTAGGCCCAAAAAGAAAGTCATTTCCCCCATAGCACTCATCTCGAATTTATCCTGCATAATACGCTCGAAATTCCTACACATAACATCATTAGTAGAACCAAATATAATATCATCAACGTATACCTGTACCAGTAGAAGATCTCCATCTTGTTCTTTGATGAAAAGAGTACAATCGATAAGACCTCTGCGAAATCCATTCTCCAGCAGATAATTAGATAAGGTTGCATACCAAGCTCGCGGTGCTTGATGTAGACCATAGAGAGCTTTGTTGAGCAACCAAACCCGATCGGGATGGATATGATCTTCAAAACCTGGAGGCTGTTCAACGTACACCTCTTCTTCCACCACACCATGTAAGAATGCACTTTTGACGTCCATCTGGTATACCTTGAATCCTTTGAATGAGGCATAAGCCAGAAAGATCCGAATTGCTTCCAGACGTGCAACAGGTGCATAAACTTCGTTGTAGTCGATCCCTTCAATCTGACGAAAACCTTGAACGACTAATCTTGCTTTGTTTCGAATAACGACTCCACGGTCATCCTTTTTGCATTTGAACACCCAAAGGGTACCAATCTTCTTGTAACCAGCAGTTTCTCTACGAGTTTCCAGACACCAAGCTTCTGGAATTGTTGCAATTCTTCCTGCATTGCTTTAACCCAAGAGTTATCTTTCAATGCTTCTTTCCAAGTTCTTGGCTCTTCCTGTGAGACATAACACGTGAAAGACCAATCGTTTTGTTGACCAGATTCTCGAATAGCTGCATACAAGCCTGCATTGTTGTTGTTTCGCAACATGTTTCTTGTTTGAATGCCACTTTGTATATTTCCGATGATGTTTTGTTGAGAATGTGTATTGTGAATCCTTGTTTCTGGATTATCTTGAACTGGAATATTTGTACCCAGATTGTTGAGATTGAGATCAACAACCAATTCAATACCCGGAATGGACGAAGAGGATGATGCAGTAGCTTCAGCTGTTCTAGGGACATCCACTGGAGGTGTACCCTCTGAAGTACCATGGACTGCTGTTGTTGGAGCTTCTTGATCTGCATCGAGAAATTCATCATCCTCTGAAGATTCGTTCAATTCGGTAGCATCGTGAAAATCCTCATTGTCGAGAGCATTATTGTTCACTGAAGATGGTTCTTGATTGACAATAATTGGACGAACCAACGGTGAATCTGTTGCGTTGTCACTCTCGAAAAACATCCTTGCTGCAGCATTTTCTTCAACTGCTTCAACATTGATCGAATTGAAAAAGTCATCGTACTCAAACATCCATGGCTGACCAGGACATTTGACTGGCAATGTGTGCCTTTGTACTCTGACCTCAGACCATTCCTCGACCCTTTTAGTCTCTAGATTCCAGACTCTTAAGTTCGGGGTGGCATACCCAAGAAAGTATCCTTCAATTGCTTTTGCCCCAAACTTTCCATTAGGATCGATTATTGTGCACGGAGCTCCAAACGGTTCAAGGTATGACAAATCTGGTTTCCGTTTGTTAAGAAGCTCAAAGCAGGTCTTGTTGTGCCTTTTGACTGTAAGGACTCGGTTCAACGTGTAACATGCAGAGGCCACAGCTTCAGTCCAGAAGGGAATCGGCAACTGTGACTCTACCAACATTGTCCTAGCAGTCTCGATCAATGTACGATTTTTACGTTCAGCGACGCCATTCTGTTGAGGAGTATAAGCTGCACTAAATTCGTGAATAATACCTTTTGAAGTGCAAAACTCTGCCATGGCATGATTTTTAAATTCTGTACCATTGTCGCTGCGTATCCGTCTAACTTTCAACTAATACAAATTCTCAATCTGAATGATCAAGTTTTTGATAATACCGAATGTTTCACTCTTGTGTGCCATAAACGCCACCCAAGAAAATCTTGAATAATCATAAGTTATCACGAGGCAATATTAATCATTCCGGATGCTTTTATGCTTGACAGGACCGAATAAATCCATGTGCAAACGTTCTAGCGGAACGGCCACCGTGTTGATCTTCTTAGTCGGGTGTCGCTTCTTCGTTTGTTTTCCTTTCTGGCACGAAACACAGACATCTTGAAGATGAAAGTTTTTGAGAGGAACACCATTCACCAATTCATTTGACACCAAATGATTCATTTTGCGTAAGTGAATGTGACCCATTCGTCTGTGCCAAGAGATTGAGTCTTTTTATGTGGCTTTGGAAACGAAACAAGTTGTTTGTGCAGACGTTGTAATAGCTTGGCTCATATCAAGGACATACAAATCATTTATCCTTGGAGATGATAAGAGAATCCATTCTTTGGGAATCTTGAAGCCGGGTTTCAGCACATAACATCCATTTGCATCAAAGTGTACTGAAAACTCCTTATCACAGATTTGTGAAACGCTGAGAAGATTGTGATCAAGTTGTTGTACAAAGTTGATCTTATCAAAGCTTACAACCCCGTTGGATATCATTCCTTCACCAGTAATATATCCGCCTTTATCTCCAGCAAAAGCAACATAACCTCCACTAATAGATTTAACGTCGTAGAGAAGCTTCATGTCGCCTGTCATGTGCCTGGATGCCCCACTATCAACAATCCAATGACTACTGATAGTTCCTCCTGGAACACCCTGCACATGAACTCACATGATTAGTTGGAGATGGGGACCCAAGCCATTGTGGTCTTGGGTCTTCCATTTTCATCGACAACAATTACTTCCACTTTTTGATGGTTAGGAAATTGTGATGGTCCCCCTGAATTTGTGGTCATTTTAGGTTTCCATGTCTGTTGAGTTTTTCCAGTTTGATTGTTTGACAAATTAACTTCGTGATTGTTTGAAGTTTTTGAAAACTTTGAACTTTCTGGCTTAACTGAAACAGATTGTTTTTGAACCACATCAGTTTTAAGTGCTTTCTCAATTACCTTGACTTGTTGGTGTTTCTGTTTCTTTTCCCTTTCTCTTACAAGGTGGGGATCTTGTTTTGAAGAAACAGATCGCTTTTGGTAATTTCGTTCACGGGGATCATCAACTTTGGCTTTTAACTTATGAAGATACGGACAATTTCGAATGATATGCCCAATTTCACCACATTCAAAACATGATCTTCGTTCAACAAAACCCGAAGTATCATGTGATTGTCTTATCGATGATGAACTTTGTGATCCCGGGGTACTTGGTTTTGAACTGTTTGGTTCATTTCTTTTCAAAATTTTTGCTTGTTTAACAAAATCTAAGTTAGATTTGTTTTCAAATGTCTCAATTTTGTCCGTTCCCTTTGATTTCACAAAGTTCACCTTCTTGTCCTTTTTCTGATTATGTTTCTTTTGACCTTGAGTCGTTGATTTACCTTTTGGTTTGGTATGATTTTGCTGCGTTTTCATTGTTGGTAATTTCTGATTGCCATATTGTTTTCGAACTTCGGCTTTTGGGATAGGAGGGCACTGTGTTACCACAACGTGTGATCCTGTCTTTCCCAAGAACTTACTTGTCGAATTTTCAAAAACTTTACTGATTAAAGATTGATTTACATTCTTAATTGGAAAATCTTTATCAGAATAAATTTTATCATCACCAACAAGAGTGTACAGCAAATCCACACTTTCAGACTCTTTTGCAGACGTGGACTCGGTCGGAACAGTCTTAGCAGGTTTTGCGGGAGGATCACATAGAATATGATTCTCAAGAGGTATGTCCTCTTCTTTGATTACCGCATCAGACTTTGCTGAATCAGTATTATCATATTCATCATCAGAAGAATCAGCATCCTCAATCACAACTGGAGGATCCTGATTCGGTTCAGCAGAAGACACACATGTATCTGCAGACACATCAGAATCTGATGATACTTCCGGTTTGTATCCAAGTCCAGTTGCAAATTCCTCAATGTCTAAAGGAACAGATGGTTCAAAGTGAGTTCTATACTCCTCATCAGGCAGTGCATCGTAATTATGTCTAACAGGTGGTGGACATTTCTTATATCCAATGCATGTGACATCCTTTTTCTCTTTCTGAACGTCAATGATGTGATCCAACACATAGCTAGAGCTTAAATAACTGTCTAACTTTAGCTGGATCGCCTCACTTTCAGTTTTAACACAAGCCATTTTTTTTACATTATCTCAAGGCGATTGATATACAAATTTATGTCCGTTTGTTTTCTTGAAACCATTTTTGTCAGCTCGGTTTTATCCTTTTTTAATTTTTCAATCACCGATTTAAACTCCTTTTCATGGTTTTCATAAAACATGTTGGCTTCTGTACACTTAGAAATATCCACAATCAACTTTTGGTTGTGGATAAATGTCACATCATAATTGTTTTGCAAAGCCTCATGTTTGCTTTGCAAATCACACCACTTAGCATTCAATGAAACATGTTTGTCTTGCAAGTCAAACAAAGTAGCTTTTAAAGCATCATGTTTGCCTTGCAACTCAGGCATATTTGCCTCCAAATCAGCAAATTTAATACTTAAACTAGCACAATTATCACAATCAACAACAGTAGGTTCATCGACACATACCTGACTTGATGAACTGTCGACATTAGCCATAAAGGCTGAATGGAGAGAAGAAGAAGAATATGCAGCTTAATCCACCAATATAGATCTCCTATGATTTCCTGCTGCAGCTTCTTCCAATAGCTCATCAACATCTGCATCGACTGACACTTTTGAAGTGTCATCCAAATGATCATCGCCTGAAGTCGAGGATTCTTCATCTGAGCTTCTACTGTAACCGGAACTGTCTTCGTCTTCAGAAGATTCATCACCATTGGTGGAAGATTCTCCACCACTGGCGTGTTTAAGATCCTTGACAACCTCAGCAAAACAAGCCGTTCCATCCAGAGTATCATTTCCCAACTGAATTGACCAATCACAACCTTCATCTACTTGTACCACAAGAGCCTGGTTGGCATTTGATGGTCCTGCCTGACTTTGATTGTTAACAGGTATCAACGTACGCTTGTTATTCCTGTTCTGATTTTGTTGGTTGCCTTGATTGCCTTGATTCCTGAACGGATTCTGGTTCCCATGCTGAGCTGGCTCATTCTCTCTTGAAGTGACCCCGTTCACCACAGTTGAAGCACTTGACAGTCTGTTTATCGAACCCATACTTGGTTTCTTTCTTGCTTTCCAAGCTGGTTCTGCCAGTCCTTTCCATAAAATCCTTTGCCCGCCTTACAGCACTTGCGAAAGCCCATTTGATGTCCATCAAATCCATCTCCTCTTTATCTATCTGCCGGTAATCTTCTTGAGTCAGATTGATGTTCCCAATCTGCCCTTCTACTAACCCACAGTACGCGCTCACCAATGTGTTTAGTAGCTCCATATGTTCTTTTGCTACTTCAACACTTACTTTAGAGAAGCTTGAAGTGTCGAGCCGAACTGTATTCGGATTAGATGATGAGGTGCCTCCATAACATGCTTGTTTTGGAACTGGTAACGGATTCCCATATAGATCAGTTGTCACAGGAGGCCTTTGTGTAGGATCGGATTGTGACCCAAACGAGTCATTCGGAAGAGCTTAAATCCGTTTCAGAGGCGGAAACAGAGAAACGGACGTGAAAACAGCTTGATTCACACTTTAATCCTCTTATATATTGAATTGACACTGTTTATAATCTAAAGGAACACCGGCAGCACCTCGGTATCACTTTGAGATCTCTGCTAAAACTGTTACAAATGAAATGTCTACAAGCCTATTTATAGATCTCTTAGTTTCGCTTGAAACACATACAAGCGAAACCCCTAACTCCTTCAAGCGAAACCCACTTCTCATTTTAAATGTCTTCAAGCGAAACCTAGATATAATATATTACAATTTCAAGCGAAAGCCTTCAAATATAGTAATCTGATTTGTCACTTGTGATGATGTCATTGATGATGTCACTTTGATGATGTCATCATGACATCATGCTTGAACAACTTCGCAACGAACCCGAGACTCGATATAAGACGAAGTCGACAGATGAATGCACTAACAGACTCCCCCTCAGATGTTGACGAGTCTTAAGTGTCGAGTCTTCTCAAACTTCAGTCTTTGGACTTCCTTTAGGATCTCTATCTGGCTCTATCATATCTCCAATTCTCTTTCAGGATCTCTAGCTCCTAGCTTTTGCATCTTCAGACTCTCTATCTCTAACAGACTCCCCCTCAACTTGTACTGGGATCGTAGTCTGGCTTTCACAGGTTCAGGTATCGTAACCTGATTCACCTGCATATTCTCTACCCAAAACATAAGTTTCATAAAAGATAAGATATAACAATTTTAGAAACCCTGCTAACCACTTGAAGACACAACCCTGAATAGAAAGATTTATCATGTCAATTTCTGATGAACCACATGAAAATATATCATTTTCATTTCAAACAACTTTAAACAAATTTCCCAAACCTGTTCGTCATGTTTAGCACTCGGAATTTTGAAAATCAGCTTTTCAACATCAGTCGTCTAAAATCTTTTTGAATTTTTCAAAATTTATGCTAAAACAAACTGAAACTCTTTTTGGATTTTGAAATAACAGAAATGAAATGCAGTAAAGAAATATTTACAAACAATATTTTTGTGAGTTTGTGTAAGAGGATCATATCAGTTTTTGAGACAAATCACCAACACCGTTAAGCTTTATACATTTTAAGTTCTAAACGATTCACTTAGATTGTCAGTATACTGATCCACTTAAATTCTCACACAAAGTTCAACTGTTTCGAGATACGAGATTAATGTCTTAGATACTTAAACTTATTCGCGTGTCCCACCTCAGAATATACTCCCGTATCCAGATCCCAATATTCAGTCTTACAGGTGAGTTTTAACACAAATGATATCTGTAAGGGGTTAATAAATTACGAAGAATCATGAGAGCTCAGGTCAGAACTACCGTTCAGCAGAGAGATCATGACTCAACTTTTGGGTGTGTCCCCTTTAGAGGATCTTTTTTACAACAGCATTGCTAAGCAATTTTATTGTCTTATCATATATGCTGAGGGTGATGCTATGTTTCAAGCATTGCGGAAAGTATTATTCGAGGACTAGGTCAGAACTTCCATTCAGCAGAAGTCCAGGAATAATACCCCAGATATCAATGAGTATAAAGACCTAGTATATCAGAAAAAGGAATCTTTCAAACGAGATTTCGGGGGTTACCCATATATCCGAGAGATGTTACCCACGAATTAAGAAAGTTTGAATTTAGGTTTATATCTCGTCACAATCTACTAAATGTGCAAAAACTACTGACACATCATCAGTGAGACCGTTTATCACTATTTAACTTTCCAATTCTTTAGCATGTACTATCATTTCCTCTTTAATACAACAAAACTCGTTTTTCATTTTATCATGTTTTTGACTTTTTCAAATTTTCAAATGTTTTTGGATTTTCTGAAAATTTTTTACTCCCCCTAAAATGCAAACACATTTTAGGAAATTTGAAAATAAACTGTACAATAAAGTGACAACTGATATCAAATCACTTCAAATCGCCATCCACTTGGCATAAACAATCAGAACTCCCCCTTACAAAAAACTATTTTCCCATTGTGATTTCAAAACACTTAAGTTTATTTTAATCAAATGGTTTTCCAGGAAAATAAGTTTTGTTGATTTTAATAAACCGTTTGTAGGTTAGGGGATAAGTTCTTCTTCTCAATGTAATGAACCCCATATATTTGTTAACCACTTATAAGAATGGTCCAATCAAGTTCAAATTAATGACCTTGATTAACCACATTGTCAATGAAAATCTCTTTCAACCACTTACAAATTCACTCACCAACCATAACCACTTGTAAATCAACATATAACAATTTAAAGATATCACCTGTACTTTACCAACTGTACCACTTGTAGGATCATTTGCTAAGAAAGATGCCGATTCCTGCTCCACTCTTACCAACCTGGGAGCTCCGGCAAGTCAGGAATTTATGGTGAAAAAGCTGTCACCCAAGCCTGACCAGCCTTGGGTGATTTTGGCGGCAAACATCTGTCCCACCAACATTTTGATTTGTAAAAATCTTTTGCACTTTTAACCTTCCCATCCACCATCTTCCCGAAAATATGTTTGACTTTCCCATTGAAAGCCTTCTCAACATCAAATTCTCCCTTATCAGCGAAGAATTGATTTGAGATCTCTACCTTTCCCACTTTCTTCATCAAAATTTCCTTTGACAATGGAGGAAAATCCTCATCGTTCACCTCTGGAACGGAATTCACAACCTTTTTCTCAACCAAAGACTCTTCTGATTTTATGGAATCAGATTCATTGTCAGAATTACCCTCAGATTTTACAACCCATTTTTGTTTTGTTAAATCAACACTTCTTTTGTAAAACCGTTTTGAACTTTCTCCTTCCTCAGAAGTAGAATTTTCAAACTTTTTAACATTTTTTACAGGTTGTTCTTTCTTATCAACACAAGTCTTTCTCAGAACAGAGTTAGAAGAAACTCCATGTTTTTGGTAGTTAGTCTTAGGACAACTCCAAGCTATGTGACCAACTTCTTGGCATTTGAAACAAGTTCTTCTGTCAACTCTTTCAGCAAACCTTCTCACATTCTTCTTCACTTCAGCAAGAAACTCTTGGTTTGACTGTTTCCAAAAAGGTTTCTTCTGTTCATCCTCTGAACTTCCTCCTGAAACAAATTTAGTTTTTGGTTTATAAGTTTTCTGATTTTTATAAATTTCTGAAGAATTGAAACCAAGACCTTTCTTTTTAAGATTACCATTATGGTTTTGTTTCTTTCGATAACCTGAACCATAACCGTAACCCTTTTTCTTGTTCAATCTCTGTTGAACTCTTGAAGTGTATTTTTTAGGTTTTTCATCAAGATTTAAATCTTTTATTTCAGAAATACTAATTTCTGTTAATTTGAAAACCTGTTTGATCATTTCAGTTTTGACACTTCTTATTGAAAATTCCTCATCAGAATATAATTTGTCTGAATCAAACAAAGTATATGCCACTTTGATTGACCCATCATTCAAATTAGATTTTGATAACATGAATTCTCTATTGTAAACCCTGTTAACCGGTGAACTCGGACTCTTTTCTGACGAATTCGGACTGTCAGACTTAGACTCCGACTTTGACTCTTCATCTATATCCAACACTTGATCGACAACTTTCTTAACTAACTCAGACTCATGATCAGTGTTAGACGCTGTGAATGTGACATCAATATTTTCTGGTAATTCATCAGTGAATTCAGACTTTAATTTGATGTTTAGAGCCTTGTCTACTCGTTCCTCATTTGGTTTCCTGGGGGAATATGTTTCATGGATCGGGGGTGGACATCTGTTATACTTGACACTTGGTTTCTTACCAGTATCCTCTTCTTTTTCTTTCTTCTTGAAAGCTTCCAGGCCTGCAACAGTAGGATAAACACGATCAATCAGATAATCACATGTAGTATAACTCAAAAGTAATCGGTTAATCCTTTCACTTTCAATCTTTCCAAGTTCGAGCTCCTTTTTCAGATTCGCACAATTTTCAATATAGTCATTGATTACGCTTTGCTTCGTCATTAAAGTTGCACTCATCTTTTCATTAGCTTTCTCAAACTCTGAGTTTTCCTTTTTCAAACTATCAACTGTCCTGTTCAGCACATCATATGATTCTTTCACGTACTTAACATCAGACAGTAAATCTTCCTTTATTTTCTCTAAATCAGCAATCTTCTTGTCTTTTTCTTCACAAACTTTGCAAAATTCAGAACATTTCTCGCAAGGTTTAGTGATCTCAACCACCTTTTCAACAATCTTTTCAACTTCAACAAGTTTTTCAACTAACTTTTCAACTTCAACGATTTTCTCAACTTCAACGATTTTCTCAATCTCGACAATCTTTTCAACTTCGACAAGTTTTTCAATTTCAACAATCTTTTCGACCTCAACAATCTTATCAACAACTTTCTCTACTTCGACAATTTCTTCTCCTGCTTCTGTCTTTTCAGTAGTTTGCATTTTTGCTGCTTCCAGTTCCCTCTTTAAGCGGGCAATCTTCTTCTGATTCAGCATCTCAACTTTATCTGCATAGAAAAAATTAAAACTGTCAGGCTCAATGCTTTTTCTACATTTGTTAAGATATTCTTCCTCATCATCGGTATCCACATCGCTTCCAAGATCTGGAAATATCGGAATCCTTTTCTGACAATCCTCATTTTGATCCAGAATCCTGGTAACAAGTGCCACATCAGGTTTAGTTCCACTAGGTATATACTTGTCCCAGCTAAACCCCTGTGCAACAACCTCATCACTTTTATCTATTATCCCATAATAAGCTTTCCTATTGGCTTCTTCAATCATTTTCCCATGAGCAGTTTGCGGTTCCTTTTGTTGAGGTTGTTGATTGATTTGATAAAAGATTGATTTCTGATAATAATTGCTTTTTTCTTGACTTCCAGTTGACTCTTGGTTCTTACATTCCCGTTTAAAATGACCTTTTCCTTTACATCGGAAACAAGTAACCTTTGACTTGTCAAAACCAAGTGGAGAGGTAGTCATTCCTCGAAACTCGTCTCTACCAGTAATCTGTTGAAATTTTTCAGCTCTCCTGCAGGCACTAGCTAAACACCACTTCACATCCATCAGCTCAAGCTCTTCTGCATCGATTTGGTCATAATCTTCTTTTGTAAGCATCGGATTTCCAATCTTGCCATCAATCAAACTTTGATAAGATTCCAACATAGTAACTAGAGATGCCATGTGTTGCTTTGCTATTTCCGGAGACAGATCTTGACCATTTTGAATGTTCAAAGTGACATTGCATTGAATATTTGTAGAATTCCGTTGTTGAGGACTTGATGTTGTAAAATTTGGATCAAAACTTGAATACGAGGATAAAGATCCACCACTTTGTGTCACATTACTACCTTTTATTCCAGACGAACTATCAGCACTAAAACCAGTTTGGATCTTTGGGCTAGGGCCGGGGGTAGCCTCAAATTTGTTCCCTCTGTAATACAAACTGACATCTTGTTGGCATCTAGATTTGTCATGATAGCCGTTTTCTGAATATCCAACTCATGCTCTTCAATCCTCTGAATAAACTGAGCCAAATTCATATTTTCAGACTTTCTTGTATGTTTTAAGATCAGCAAATACGTTCCCCATTTCTGCTGTGGTAATGCTTCAGCAAGTTTATCGACCCACTCATCATCCTCTTTCTCAATGTTAAATCTTTTCACTTCCAAGACTAGATGACAATATCTATCAATGGTATGCTTAGTAGTTTCATGATCGAAAGCTGAAAACATATCAAATGATTTTTTCAGTAAAGCCTTTCTGTTCTTGATCATATCTGCGCTTCCTTGGAATTTTTGAATCAATGCTTCCCAAATTGATTTAGCTGTACCATTATGTTGGAGCAAAACAAATATATCTTCTTTTATTGCTTGCTGAAGAATACTGATCATCATTTTCTCACTTGTAAATTTTAATTTGTCACTCTCTGAGTAGTCCTCAATTGCTTTTTCCATCCCACGGTCATTCTTTGGTTTCTCGTAATCTTTCAACAATGAATACCATGCATCAAACTTGTAATCTTGTGCACAGTTCTCAAATCGATTCTGCCATCCTTTAAATTCTTCAATGTACATAAGCTTTGGCGGTTTTTGATGAGTTCCCGTCTCATTTTCACTGTATACATTCTCAGCAGCAGTAACATGTGCAACCGGTGTCGCAAAAGCATTGTAGAATTCCTCATCCATGTCTTCGGAAAATTTGATATACTTTGGCAAAACACCTAAACGACAAACAAACAAACGATCAGTTTAAACAAACTGAATACGTAACAATGTGTGCTGATGAATCTAAGACTCGTTGTCAAAAACTTGTGAACTCGTTTCAATACAAGATGAATAGATGCACATTTCTTTACTCAAATTGGCCTTTAACTCGTAATTAGACACCTTGATTGGGCTGTGAAATTAAACTGCTGTGATACACCTTTTGATAGGCTTACAATAATTTGGGCTTAGATATACTTCAATTGGGCCGAAACTTGAATCCCACAACACTATTATAATGGATCGACACAAGTTTGGAACAAAACAAATATCAACTAGCCGACAAATTTGTTTACTTTCAAATGTCTTGAACAACTCAAATTTTACCACCTCGAAAACTTCTTTATTGAACCGACTAACTACTGACAACCTCGTGAAGACTGATCACCTCGTGAAGACTGACACAAGACACGATGCACTGACTTGTTTGTTTTTTTTAATCAAATGCACATGAATCTTTCAATGAACTGACAAATACCTTAGGCCTATCAACAAATGGCCGACAATATTAAAACCCACTTTAAAAGTCATCACATGCACACTTTAATAGCCATCACATGCACACTTTAAAAACCATCCATATTATGATATCTACTATGAGTCTGATAAAGTCGACTAAAATATCGATCAAACCAATGAAACCTGACACAATTCACATATACACGTGATCTCTTTTTCCAACTATCAATGACCTGACCTCCTTGTTTTACGTTTCACACAACTCGATGTAACTTTCAAGCGGAAGGTCGACACATATTTCAAGTGAAAGTCAGATTCAAGCGGAAGCCGACACGTAATGGTGTTTTCAAGTGAGAGTTACATGTAAACTCAAGCGAAAGCTCGATGATGTCAGCAAATGTCGAACGAATTTCAAGCGAAAGTCATGATTCTAACCAGTTTTTACTTTGAGTTTAGGTCTGATATACTCAAGGATTGTTCTACAATGAATTCCGATCACAATGATATGATTTTCGTTTAATATTGTCCGCTGAATCTTCGTAAATCTGAGTTTGAAGTTCCTGTTCGTGTGTATCAGGCAAGTCTCAAACGATCTAATCGGTTTTTTTATACAATTGATCAAGTTTTAATTTGTTTTAAGGTCTGAAACTTTCACATATTGTCTAAAACACAGTTTCGCACAATATACTTGAAAATTAATTCATTTTATCCAGAAAATCTAGGTTAATTTTGAAAAAAAAAACGTGACAGAATGGTGTAGAAGTAGAAATATTATGAAATCAAAGCTGAAAATCCAAGAGCTCCTCCTCCTGAGCTCTGATACCAATTGTAGGATCGGATTGTGACCCAAACGAGTCGTTCGGAAGAGCTTAAATCCGTTTCAGAGGCGGAAACAGAGAAACGGACGTGAAAACAGCTTGATTCACACTTTAATCCTCTTATATATTGAATTGACACTGTTTACAATCTAAAGGAACACCGGCAGCACCTCGGTATCACTTTGAGATCTCTGCTAAAACTGTTACAAATGAAATGTCTACAAGCCTATTTATAGATCTCTTAGTTTCGCTTGAAACACATACAAGCGAAACCCCTAACTCCTTCAAGCGAAACCCACTTCTCATTTTAAATGTCTTCAAGCGAAACCTAGATATAATATATTACAATTTCAAGCGAAAGCCTTCAAATATAGTAATCTGATTTGTCACTTGTGATGATGTCATCATGACATCATGCTTGAACAACTTCGCAACGAACCCGAGACTCGATATAAGACGAAGTCGACAGATGAATGCACTAACACTTTGGGTTTGCTGTTGAGGAACTGGTTGAAGCGGATTTCCGTACAAGTCTGTTGTTGGAGCCGGCTTAACAGGAACTTGGATAGGATTGCAATATAGATCTGTGCTAGACACAAACGCCGTCTGAATTGGAGCATGTGAGATTGGTCTTGCAGGGGTGCTAGATGTTCCATAATACATTTCAGGATCCTGTGGCACTGGAACCCTTTTCGCCTTAAGGGTTTCTTCCTGATTTTTATTCTCCAGGAGTTGAACAAAGTCATTGATGTTTGTTGTAGCCAAAGTGCCATTGTACTTCAGGATCTCCAAGAAATTACTCCATTGTGGTGGCAAAGCATCAGCAAACTTGGTGACAACTTCGATTGGAGTCGTTACCACTCCAAAATTTCCCAATTCAGTCAACAAATGATAAAATCGACTTGTCAAATCTCCCAAAGATTCTTTATCCATGCATGTAAACCCATCAAACTCTTTCTTGAGTAGATGGTGTCTCAATTGGCGAGTCGCTTCCTTTCCTACACCTCTCGTCTTCAACGCATCCCATAATTTCTTTGTCGTTTTGAAGCTGACAAATTGATGATAAATATCCTTGCTCAATGCCTGAGTGAGAATGGCATATGCCTTCTTTTCTAAATCATTTGCCTTTTTCTGATCTTCCGAAAGATCGGCAAACGTGGCGGCGGTTGAAGCGGCAACCTCGAGAGTTTGATCAAAATCTGTGGTAAAACGTAACCACAATTCTGTGTTTTGCCCAAGGACGTATGTATGGAATCTATCAACCCATCCGGGATATTCATTTATGTGCATCAATTTCGGTGGACGATTTAGACTACCGGTCTCGCTCTCGCTTAAGAGTATGCTTTGAATACTTGGAGTTTGATTTGACACAAATGCCCATTGACTGGTTGAAATTGGATTAGCTTGTGAAGATACCGGTGCGGGAGATTCGGCCCACGAAGGTGACAAACCTGTGCTTCGATACTTACTTTCTGCCGTAGACGGATTGCCCCACCAACTCGGGTTCATTTTGAATGCTTAATGATGAATACCAAATCAAAACACTTGAAACAAACAATTAAACCACTTATACAAACCTTCTGTTAAAAATCAAAAGTATCTTGACCAAACAAAGTCCCACGAAACAAAATCTGATTTGTTGACGAAACACAAATCCTTTTGGGCTTTGATCGACGAAACGGCCCAAATCACTTTAAGGCCCAATATGCTACGAAACAGAAATGATCCACGAAACAGAGGTCCGACGAAACAAATAGATCGACGAAATGGAATTTGGTTTGAAACCGATGAAACAGAATTGAATGTGACGAAACTGAATTTCTCTTTTTGGGCTCCCAATCGACGAAACAGCCCAGCCCAGTTTGAGGCCCAATGTACGACGAAACAAGTTAGGCCCAAATCAGGTGCGACGACGAAACCCAGCTTGTGTTTCGTCGAAGGCGTTTTTGGCGAAATGCTTTGTTTCGTCGAAAAAGCTGCAGGAAGTTGGTGAATAGTTGGTGATGCTTTCGGCTTGACCTTATCCTTACTGACACTTGACACAACTTTTCAACCCATCACCATACACAACTTACCAACCAAAGTAGGGTGTTGTAATATTTTAATTAAATTGCAATTTTCAAGACACAAACAACTTTGACAATTACTTTTACCAAGATCAAAAAGTTGGAAATCTTGAAGAACACTTTGAAGATGAGATGAACATATGAAGAACAACCCAGAAAATTTGAATTTTTCGGTAAACTTATGAGTTTTCCGGTGAACCGTAAATTTCCGAACACAAATTCTTGCTTGAAACTTCACTAAAAACCAATTTTTAACATGTGAAAATGAGAAATAAAAAGGTTTTTATAAGAACTTTCAGCAAAATATGAAGATTTTCGAAATTTCAAACAGATTTTCCAAGAAAAATACAAACTTCAAAAACCCGGAAAACACCCGAAACCAACTCGGTTTTAACAAGGAGAAGAGCCAAGGCTCTGATACCACTTGTAGGTCCGGCTAGGGGAGGATCTAGTCGCCTAATCCTTGTTGTCAAACACACCCGGTTGTGCGGAATCCAACCGGAGATGCAAACCAAGATAGAGATAAGGAAAAACAAGATGCAAAACACAGAGATTCAATGATTAACACCCTTGTATTAATACTTGAAACAGTTACAGCACAATGTTTACAAATTCCCTCTGTAAACTCTCTCTAGTTCTCTCACACTTGTGTCCTCTCTCTTGTGTCTTATTTGTTGTTTCTGTCTTCAGTCTATTTATAGTCACAGCAAAGCAGAAGTGACGAAACAGAACAGGACCCGACGAAATGGACTGTCTTCGACGAAACAAGTGAACAAACGACGAAACAAAAAGGAATTAAGTCATGGTCGACGAAACAGACTTGTTTCGTCGACACCATACATGTTTCGTCGATATGGGCTTGGGCTCAAAACAGTTGAGGCCCAAGTCTTGTTTCGTCCACTTGGTTTAGCCCAGATCTTGTTATCTTGTTTAGTGCTCAAGGTTTGGCTCTCAATCTTCGTGTATCGAACTTTGGAACGTACGACAGAGGAATGTCGTGACGTTGGACTTGAGCCGAACCTTAGCCGAACCGAACTGAGTCGCGTCCACATATCGTGTACTAACAGATTATATAACCTGTATCCAGTACCTTGATTTGCATAGCCAATAAAAATACATTTTTCACCTCTGATATCTAACTTTCTCCTTCCTTGGGATTTTGTAAGAGTGTATGCCACACACCCAAATACCCGTAACTTCTCAACATTTGGTTTTTCTCCACACCAAGCTTCCAGTGGAGTCAGACCATCAACCGCAACAGTTGGTGATCGATTCATTAAATACACAACCGTTGCCACTGTTTCCACCCACAGAAAATTTGGAAGCTCCTTATCTTTCAACATACTTCTAGCAAATCCCATAATGGTTCTGTTTTTTCGTTCTACAACTCCATTATGTTCGGGAGTGTATGGTATTGTTAGCTCATGTCTAATTCCCATCTCTTCACAATAAGCATTAAACTGCTTGGAGGTGAACTCACCGCCTCTATCGGTTCTAAGCACTTTGATTGACCTTTCACTTTGCTTTTCTACTAACTTTTGAAAGACTTTAAACTTCTCAAATGCCTCTGATTTCTTAGCCAAGAAATATACCCAGCACATCCTGGTGAAATCATCTACAAACAACAAGTAGTAATGACTTTGGCCAAGACTCGGCATTTGCATAGGGCCACAGAGATCTGCATGGATTAGTTCTAACCTTTTGGTGGCTCTCCAAGACTTAGACTGAAAGGGTAATTTAGTTTGCTTTCCCATAAGACACCCCTCAGGGTGAGGTGTAGTCTTAATAGTAGGCAAACCAATTACCATGTGTTTATCATGTAAAGTCTTGAGACTGCCATAATTCAAGTGTCCATACCTTAGGTGCCACAGTTGAGAAGTGGTCATCTTAGCATCATCTTCACTGCATACTTCAGCCTTTGTGGCATCTAACAAGAACATGTTATTACTGGAAACAAGAATTTTCATGAGAGTCACACCTCTTTGAGAGATAACACATCTTCCATTTTCAAAATGGAGGGCATAACCTTTCTTCATAAGTTGACCCACACTAAGTAAGTTATACTCAAGTTTGGGTGCATAATAAACATCACTTAATAACTTATGTCCTCCTCTTCCTGTATCGATCTTCACTGTTCCTTTACCTTCAATGGCCAGCTTCTTTTTGTCACCCAACTGCACATCCAACTTAAATGTTTCATCTAGATTCGTGAAGATTGACTTGGTTCCCGTCATGTGGTTCGAGCAACCAGAGTCAACGAACCATAGACTGTTGAAGTTGTCGTGAGTTGGGGTGTTTGTCATCAAAATTAATGGCTTTTCCATTATCATGAACAAGTGTTGCTCTTCTTGTGGGTCTTCTTCCTTCTTTTCAGTTGGATTTGTGGCTAGGTTTACTTGGGCATCTTCGGTATTATGCCAACAATCCCTTTTAACGTAACCAAACTTATTGCACACATGACATTGTGGCACTTTGCTTCTATCAAAACCACGACCACCTCGGCCTCTCCCACGTGGAGAGCCTCTGCCTCGACCTCTATAAGTATTAAACCTAGAAGCCGGATTGTTATCTTGAAAAACTTGAAGAGCATGTTCATCATTTTTTTCAACTATGTCCTGAGACCGTCTATTAATTCTTTCTTCCTGTGATTGGAGTGATCCCATTAATTTTACAGGCGATAATTTGGATAAGTGAAAGGATACCTCAATAGATGGCACCACGTGATCAAATTTGGGGGACAGACTACGCAAGATCTTCTCCACAATGATTTGATCAGCAACTCTCTCACCAAAAGCTCTCTTCTGACTCACGATCGACATCACCCGAGAGAAATAATCTCCTACCGGTTCTCCATCTCTCATGGACAGGTTTTCAAATTCCCTTCGTAGCCCCTACAATTTTACAGCTTTTACCTGGTTATCGCCTTGGAACTCCATACGTAAGATTTCCCAACTCTCTTTAGCAGAGTCAGCGGCAGCAATTCTTGAGAACATGTCATGAACTCCCTGTTGGATGATTGCCATGGCATGAGCATCTTTCTTTTTCATAGCCTTCAGTCTTCCAGCATCAGTTTCACTTTGATTCACACCAGATTCGACCATGTCCCACAGATCACGAGACTTCAAGATAGTTTTCATTCTTATACTCCAGTATTCGTATCCTTCACCCTTGAACATGGGAATCGGGGTTGGAGCAGTGGGTAATGTTCCGGTTTGTTCAGCCATGGAGTAGGGTTTGTGAAAGACAAAAGAAACAAGAGCTTGACTGTGCTCTGATACCACTGTTGGTATTAGAGATACGATAAAGAAGAACAAAAGGTTAACAAGTATTGAAGACAAGAGCAATAGGGCTTTTATTATCTCAGAAAAGTTGCATACAATCACAATGAACAAAGGACCCTTTAAATACTAAAACTATCCAACGGAAATAAACTGAAAGACAGAAAAATCAGCAAGACTCATAGACTCAGCCATAGGCTTTATTTAACAGATAATTCAAACTTTAAACAATAAAAGTAAATATAAGATGTCACGTGATTCATGCATGAGAATAGGAATTTAGTTCTGACTTGGCCCACCATTACTTGCTCCATGATCCATATATCTGAATCTGACCCATATTCCAACCAATCACCAGAGTTTGGATTACTTTTATTAGTTTCATCGCTGGCTTGATCTCTTGCAGAAACAAATAGACAACAGCAACAGGCATATGTGAAGCATGGAGATCAGCAACAATTAGCAGCAACAAGATTGAATCAATGCTCGATTGGAGGATATCGGCTTGATCTTCATTCCTGAACCGAAACGAGCAAGCCGCGTCCACATAGTGTATCAACAGTTCCGTTGTTTTGTAATATTGGACAAATAAAATTAAAGCCTTAATCGGTAAAATAAAAGTAATACTTTAGGACTTGAACTAATAGATTGCATCCTATATATTAGGAATAGATATATTCCAACGATTTAACCCTCTTCTCTAGAGAATAGGAGATACCGAATTGTATTATTATTATATATTCGTTTGTAAATCAATGAAACAGATCAACGAGAATTATATTCTTTCATGGTATCAGAGCCTTACAAAACCCTACCGCCATCGATCCTAACCCCATTTCTTTTCCGCCGATAAATAGCCTCCTATCTCTAATCTTCAAATGCCTTCTTCCATGGCTTCTAATATACACCCTACAGTTACTAGTCAGTGTGTCAAACATCAAACAACTTATCCCTGTCTCTTTCGACATAGAATCCGGCCACTACACTATGTGGTCGGAGCTCTTCAAAATCCATTGTAAGGCTTATCAAGTCTTCGATCATCTTCAATGACAATGACACCTTTTCTGACAATGACAAAGACAAAGACAATGACAATGACAATGACAAACCCGCAACACCTTTTCTGACAATGACAAAGACAAGGTCCAATCTGAGTCTTGGGAACGACTCGGTTTTAAAGTTTTGTAATCGATTTACTGTACAATCTCAACTGATCTTCAACCCAAACCCGCAACACCTTTTCTGACAATAAACTTTTCCATTGAATTTGACCCGTATGGTTTTTTGGTGAAGGATCTCAAGACTAAGACCCCTATTACAACTCAGGGGATCTTAACACATTTGATCCAAAACAAGTTCTCTATATCATTTCTCTTATAGCCCTCATTGCTACCACTCAAGACACATGGCATCAACATCTCGAGCACCCGAGATCTAATTTATTGCATTCTCTTAAAAACTCTACTTTTATTAATTGTGGAACATTGAAAAATAAAGTTCGTCAATCTTGTGTTTTTGGCAAACCTTTTCTTGGCAAACATATTAGACTACCTTTTGTTGATTCAATAAATTTTACTTCTTTGCCTTTTGATATCATACATAGTGATCTTTGGACCTCCCCAGTTTTGAGCACGGGTGGTCACCGTTATTATATCTTATTTCTTGACGATTTCACTAGTTTTCTATGGACTTACCCTCTAAGTAACAAATCTAATGTATTTTCTACCTTCAGCTTATTCTATAACCTCATTAAACCATAATTTGAACGCAACATCAAAAAATTCTAATGTGACAATGGCAAAGAATATGCTAATTCCATGTTTCAACACTTTTATAAACAAAACAGAATGCAATTCGGATTCTCTTGCCCACACACGTCTTCTTGAAACCTTCTTGAAACGGCAAATCAGAACGTATAATTCGATCGATTAACAATGTTATTCGGACACTTCTTGCTCACTCCTCGTTACCCAACACATATTGGCACCATGCACTCGAAGTTGCCACCTATCTTATTAGTATTTTACCTAGTAAATTACTATACAACCACTCTCCCACCCAACATCTATACCAACGTATTCCATTTTACACACACCTTCGTGTGTTTGGATGCCTTTGCTATCATCTAATCCCTCACACTACAATGCATAAACTCGATTATCGTTCCATGCCATGTGTTTTCCTAGGTTATCCACCTAATCATCGTCGTTATAAATGTCTTGATCTAACCACACACAAAATCATCATCAATTGACATGTGATTTTTGATGAAACCATTTTTGTCACACCCCGCCAAAGACGGAAACACACGGCGTGACCACGAAAGGTTTTCATAGCATTAGATGTGTAAACGTCTACATCATTTATAATAACAACGGTGCTGAATATATATATATTGTTGGTGCAGTTGTCTGTCGACTTCATCTTTGTTCGAGTCTTAGATTAGAACTGATAGATCAGGGCTTGTAATATGAGAAATTTAGGGTTTTGAATATTGTTTTAAGCTGATTTCGCTTGAAACATGTAATTTCGCTTGAAAGTATCAAATACCATTTCAAGCGAAATCAACATAAGATATTTCGCTTGAAATGGCATGTGTCTCTTTCAAGCGAAACCCTAGCTCTATAAATAGTCCTCAAGCGTAATCAGTTGGACAGTTCTTATTCCGGTGAGCCAGAGTGCTGCCGAAGTGTCTACGTGCTGTAAACTGCTTCTAGATCAATAAACTAGACATTTAATAGTAAATATAAGCTAAACAAAGACAGAATCAATGAATTCCACCTCTGATTCTGTCTGAGCACTCTTCTGATCGACTCGTTAGGTCGTTTCACGATCCTACATGTGGTATCAGAGCTCAGGAGGAAGAGTTCTTACCGTTTAGCTCGTTTTCGCTGGAAAATTCTGACTTCTACACCTTCTTTTCAAAGTTAATCAAGTTTTTACGGTTAAAATGGACCGATTTTCACATATAGTGTGCGAAACATTGAATTAACAAATCCTTAAAAAAATCAGACCTAAAATCGGCTTAGAACTTGGTCAATTTTGCATAAATCAGATCGAATTGATGATGTCAGCACATTTCAAGCGAAATTAGCAGTTTGATTTCGCTTGAAAACGAGGTTTCGCTTGAATATTTGACCTCATTTCGCTTGAAAACGAGGTTTCGCTTGAATATTTGACCTCATTTCGCTTGAAATTGAGGTTTCGCTTGAAATTACACCTGATTTCGCTTCAAGTTGATATTTCGCTTGAGTGCCTACTGTTTCAAGCAAAATCAGTATTTTTGATTCAAGGTTATTTCACTTCAGGGGTGATTTCGCTTCAATTAGTTGTTTTCGCTTCAGGTTGTTATTCTGCTCCAAATCATTGTTTTGCTTGAACAGGTTGTGTTTGAAAAAATGGCAAAAATATTTGATGAAAAAGAAAATGATCATATTGAACGATTAAATGATGGATATGGTTGGTGTAGAGCAAGCATTTATGAACAAGATGATAAAAGGATTTGGATTATGCGACTTGAAGATTTTCTGTGTAAAAAGAATGAGACATTGGAGGAGTTGGAAAGCAGATTTAACTATTTACTGGACAAATTGAAAATATATGAGATAAGATTGACAGATGTTGAACAAATATCAAAGCTTGCAGATGCGTTACCTGCAAAATGGGATGATTTTTTGAAAAATCTTAAAAGAGATCCTGGATTCTCTGGGTTCTCAAAATTACATCCAAAAGATTTTATCAAAAAGCTCAAAGCACATGATTATGAAAATAATAAGAAAAAAAGAGAATTGATGGATAAAATAAAAGGAAATCTAGATAAAATGAGCTTGGATGTAATTGTTGAAATAGACAAAAGAGTTTGTGTATGTCTTGCAGCAAAAAAATGTCATGAACTATGATATTAAGAGGGGTTGTTATATTGATGATAATATGAATCCTCTTGATTTCGTTAAAATCTTTTGTGCAGGTACATTCAGGTCAAAGACAAAAGAAATTCCAAAGAAGGAAGAATCTGTAAAGATTGAATCTTCGGATTCTGAATCAGGATGCTCAAAATGTGATAAATTTGAAGCTGACAATGTCAAACTCTTGAAGGATGCAGAAAGTTTGACATTGGAAGTCAAAAAGATGAAAGATGAGAAGCAATCTGATGATAAACAGATTCTTGCTTTGCAGGAAAATTTTGAGAAGTTGAAATCTGAAAATATCAAACTGTTGAGTGGTTTGAACAGTTTGACATTAGAAAACAACAATTTGAAAGAAAATGAAAAAGATTTTGAAAAGAAAATAATTTTTTTTGAAAATGAAAAATTAAAAACTGAAAAAGATTTTCAAAGCCAAATAAAGATTCTTGAAGATCAGAGATCTGTTTTTAGCAAAAATAATATTGAAAAACAAAATGCTATAAATTCTCATCTTCAGACAATTATTCGGCTTGAAAAAGAAGCTGAAAATGCTCGGAATAGAATCAAAGAGCTTGAGAAGAAATTGAAAGGTTTTGAGACTTCGTCATCAACACCAGATTATCCATGTCCAAAACCGATCAATTCTGTTCCAATAAGTGACAATGTTACAAACTTTGACAAAGTCAAAGTTGAAGATTCTGATGAGAAAACTGATGATGAAATTGAGAATTTTTTTTTTGAAATTAAATGAAATGTTTAAAGAAACTGTTTTACATTCTACTGAGAAAGGTGAATGCTCAACGCATAAACCTGTAAAGACGAATGTGGAACAAAAACAAAAGGATAAAAAACCGAAAATTGTTCAAAAAGAAAATAAAAGCTCATCAGTTCAATCACCCAATCATGATAAAAACCACAAAAAGTTGAAAAACAAAACTCAAAAATTGTTGGTAATAAGTGGTGCAGGTTTGACCACAGTGCTCAAAAGCCAAATCCAGCAAACAAGAGGAAAAATGATTATCACCAAGCCAAACAGTGCTATGATCTGAATGTTTGGACTGAAAGTGGTGCTTGGTACGATAACAGAGTGTGTTACACTTGTGGTGTTCGAGGACACATTGCTGTTAACTGCCAAAATCAGTGGTTTGAAACGAGGAGATGCTTTGAATGCCAAATCAAAGGACACATTGCCAGAGATTGCCCAATGAGATCAAATGAAAGATCGAGGGCTGAATCTCAGAAAATGGCAAAGAAATCAGTCAATGTCAAAGGAAAGCCCAAAGAACAGAAAGTTCAAGAACCTAAAGTTCAAGAAAAGAAAGTAAAGCTTTCTCAAGGGCAAAAAGACAGACTGAGGAAGAAGAGGAAGAAAGCGAGAGAATATCTCGAAAGTATTTTGTCCTCGGATACAACTGGTAAAACAAATAAAAGTTCTGATAAATCATCTTGCTCGCCAAAGAATGAGAAATCAAGCAAAACGAATTCATCAGATACAAATCTGAGGACAGAAGAGGAGAGAGTAAAGAAAGAGAAAGTTGGTGGTGATGAATTTGTTTCTTTGGAAACAAAGGAGCCACATGGTGGCGATGAATCTGACGCAGCAAAGTCAGACAAGCCAAATTCAGGCAATGAATCTGGTGTGGTAAAGCCAAAAGAGCCGTGTGTTGAGGTAAAAGTTAAGAATTCTGGTTTAACAATGGATGATGCAAATTTTCCACCATTGTTGAACAAGAATTCAAAATCACCCAAGGACCGTCAGGCTTGGGTGAATCTGTTTAAATGAAAAACCTGACTTGCCGGAGCTCCCAGGTTGGTAATTGTGGAGCAGGAATCGGCACATTTCTTGAGAAATTCACTTCGGTGATATTTCGACTTACAAGTGGTAAATCAGGGACATTAAGTTGTACTTGATTTTCTACTAATGTTTGTGTTGAAAAAATTAGGAAATGTTGAATCCTACAAGTAGTTGAGGAAAACAAGGTGATGAATGAACCCCATGTTTGAGAAATGACTCACAAAACTTATTTTCCGAAAAAACCATTTTGATTAAAACAAACTTAAGTGTTTTGAAATCACTATGGGAAAATGTTTTGGTGTCAGGGGGAGTTCTGATTGTTTAAGCCAAGTGAATGGAGAATTGAAATGACTCTCATCATGTTGTCACATTCCTTGTACAGTTTATTTTCAAATTTTCTCAGAAAATCAAAATTGAGATATATTCGGATTTTAGGGGGAGTAAAAATAAAAAAAAAATTAGAAAATTACAAAAACATTGAAAAATGTAAAAATGGGTTTTGTTGTAAAAAGAGGAAATGATAGTAAATCAGTGAGACTGTCACAACATGCTAAAGATATGGAGAGATAAAATGTGATAAACGATCTTACTAAAGATGTGACGGTAGGCTCAGCTAGACTAGTAGATTTGCGATAACGATACAAACCTAAATGAAAAAGCCAAGTTCTAGTGGGAAACATGGTCAAAAGCATAGTACTTAGTTTTGTCCTTCTTGATTGTGTGCCTACTCAGTAATCGCTGATTGTCGAATGACATAAAACTGGTTAAGTTTGTGAACTTTCACAACTTTGCTGAAAAGTCGCTGTGTTTGTGCATTTCATTTTGCAAAGATTTAAACTTGTTTTATTTCTTTATTTTGTTTAAGCATTGGACATCCTCTGCGTATACGTGAGTATCGACCTGGATGTTATTGCCTAAACGTTCTGCTTTATTTTCTTGGTGTTTCGTTTAACCTTTGGATCACCTCTGCGTATACGGGAGTATCGACCTGGTGGTTAAAGCCTAAA
Source organism: Helianthus tuberosus (assembly GCA_030545235.1). Taxonomy (NCBI): domain Eukaryota; kingdom Viridiplantae; phylum Streptophyta; class Magnoliopsida; order Asterales; family Asteraceae; genus Helianthus; species Helianthus tuberosus. The sequence continues at coordinate 1,205,291 of JARYGA010022949.1, forward strand.
CAACTTCAACTTGTTTTATTTTCTTATTTTGTTTAAACATTGGACTTTCTCTGCGTATCGAAAGATCAACCTGATTGTTAATGTTTAAACATTCTGAGTTATTTTCGCACATATCACAGTTGATAAAAGTTAAAGGCATTACTTGGGTCAGTGTATTGCATGATGAGGGGATATGATGTGATCGTGGGGTCCATAAGAATTTAGTGCAAAATTAATATACCTTAACGTATCGGTAAGCATTTCGAAAGTTTTTAGATTGAGTTTATGTGGACAACAATATCGTCAATCAACGTGAATCGTTTAGAACTGAAAATGGTTTAAGCTTAACGGTGCTAGTGATTGGTCTAAAAAAACTGATATGATCCTCTTACACGAACTCACAAAAATAATGTCTGTAAATATTTCTTTACTGCATTTCTTTGTTATCAAAAATCCAAAAAGATTTTAGTGTGTTTTAGCATAAATTTAAAAAAAATACAAAAAGATTTTCGACAACTGAACTGATGTTGGAGAGCTGATATTCAAAATTTCAAGTGCTGAACATAATGAACAGGTTTGGGAGTGTGTGTGCTAAATTGAAAATTTTTGATTTAAGAAAGAAGTTGAGATTAGTTAATCAAGATCATTAATTTGAACTTGACGTAACTATTACTAGTAAGTTTTTCTTATTGATTTAAGTAAAAACTTATATTTTGATGAGAAAATGTGTGCAGGAAATGAGCTGAACAGAACTAAAAACCAGTGTTTGATCTCAAGGTGATAGCTAATTCCAGACAGCGATCCCATCATGATGAAAGGGGGAGTCTGACGAGGTTAGAGCCAAAGAGAAGATCCTGGTACATGCTTATAAAGAAAGGAGACCGATCAAGATTGAAGAGTCGTCATGATGAAGACCCTCACTGAAGATTCCGTCAACATTCAAGGGGGAGTCTGTTGGTGCAGTTGTCTGTCGACTTCATCTTTGTTCGAGTCTTAGATTAGAACTGATAGATCAGGGCTTGTAATATGAGAAATTTAGGGTTTTGAATATTGTTTTAAGCTAATTTCGCTTGAAACATGTAATTTCGCTTGAAATGGCATGTGTCTCTTTCAAGCTAAACCCTAGCTCTATAAATAGTCCTCAAGCGTAATCAGTTGGATAGTTCTTGTTCCGGTGAGCCAAAATGCTACCGAAGTGTCTACGTGCTGTAAACTGCTTCTAGATCAATAAACTAGACATTTAATAGTAAATACAAGCTAAACAAAGACAGAATCAATGAATTCTGCCTCTGATTCTGTCTGAGCACTCTTCTGATCGACTCGTTAGGTCTACATGTATTACTTGAAAAGACAATACAAACCATAGTATTTTTGTTTACAAACATGAACCAAATACCTCAAGTTTTACAAAATATATTTTAACAAAGATAGTTCTGATAACTAGGCTTTGGCCCATATATTCTGCACGAAGGTGGAAGATAAGAGGCAAACCCTCAAAACGACATCCTTCATGCAACCTTAGCCCTTGACTTCCAAAAACCATGCAACGTCTTTCATTTATTTGAAATACATGTTAAGTAAAACATCAACATAATGTCAATGAGTTCACAGGTTTTGCTTGACACAACTGAATCTTTAAAAACATTTGATAAACTTTGAATGAAATCGGTATGTATGGTGTAATGAAATCAATTAATGTTTTGCTAGAACATTAACCTATGTGTCGACATAAGCTAGTAACCAACCCTTGACAATTTTCTCTGTCGTACCGAGCCACTACCCTAGCTATGCGCGACTACCGGACACAAAAGCACTCCCACAGGGTCTCAAGGACCAGGAGTGGAGCTTGCCCACACTCAATATATCTATCGAATTGTTCAGCGGTTTGTAATGTGACTAATGGCTACTAATTGCACTACCCCTTATGTACACATAATGATCTAGTTGATTTCACTCTATAACTATCATACCATTGTGTAACATGTATCTCCCCCTAATTTTGAAAACCAAAATATTTAAAAGATGGGCCGTGAAACTCACAACTTTGTGTTTCGTGTGTATGCTAGCAATCAGTGTCCAATGTGTAATGTTTCCAACCTACAGTCCTATGTTAACAAGACACTAAGGTCTAACAGTGTGTTTCGTTTACAGGTATTTCACCAAGCTTGTTAAGACTTAATATATTTTTCGTTTAAAAAACGCTCGTTTGTTAGACATATTGGTGGGTGATTATCCGAATGTTTATACATGTATACTATCACACATATATACATATATACCCTTGTTTGTATCGTATCTGGGGCCTAGCCCCTTGTATGACTTCGTGTCAACACACGACTGATCCAATAAAAAATAGATTTTTTCATTGTCAAAATATACTATTTTTATCTTATGAATATCGTTTCACCAAATCGGTTAGTTAACCGTAATATATTAATCCGGTAATACGAATATATTTTCCGAGTTAGTTAACTTGTTAAAATAATATCTTTATTATTATTATTATTATTATTATTATTATTATTATTATTATTATTTGTAAGACCCTAACTCGTATTTAACAAAAATCGCAGCGGAAATTCGTGCCATAAAATTTCTTTCATTACAAACATCTTGACTTACTTGAAAGTCTGTTTTAAAAAAAAATAACTCTTTTACTAAACAAAAGCAAACTTCCTGTTTGCTAAGGTATACAATCGATCATTCCCGTACAATCTACCTTGTGACTCGGCCTTCGATCTCTATTCCTTATGATAATCGCCCGTACTCTTGTACAACCTGCACTCACCACATACATTTATAACATTAGCATACGTTATATATATAAACAAGGTTCATACATGTACACTTTCCATTCAGCTCTCTCTCTAATTTTAAGCATATCATTCGCATATCCATTCCCTGGTAAGCCTTCAATAATGTACCTGTATTAATCTTCGTTTTCCAGGCACACGATTAATATCATTAACACTCAACGTATCCAAAATCATACTTACATATACACGTGCATACATCCATACCTCTCTACATACATGCATACACTCATACGTATCTTCATATATTCACAAATACACTTCTACATACGTACCTACATTCATACGTCTCTACATACATGCCTACACTCATACGTATCTTCATACATACATAAATACACATCTGCATACGTACCTACGTTCCTACGTCTTCACATATATACATACTATCATACGTATCTTCATATATATACATAAATACGCTTCTACATACGTACCTACATTCATACGTCACTACATACATGCATACACTCATACGTATCTTCATGCATACACTCATACGTATATACATACGATCATACGTATCTTCATATATATACATAAATACGCTTCTACATACGTAACTACATTCATACGTCACTACACACATTCTATCTATAACCTCCATCACACACATACCTGGCTCGGGTCAAAGTTATGACCCGTTTGAATACCTCATCAACTAAGTCGCTATTTATTAGCAACGCAATTCCTTTCGCTATTCACCCTGTGATCATAACACCTGACAAGAAATCATTAGTCGACATTGTCAATGGTGATTTCATCACCATTCTACCGTTTGGTCTAAATGACCATTTCGTCCTCGCGATTTGTCAATTATTCATCATCCCATTCACGTAACATGTTTCTTTAGTTAACTCAAAATCACATTACCATAATACCCATTTAACCCTTTTTAACCCTCATACATAGTTTCTTTTCGTTGTCACTTGTTCCGACCCGTATCAATACGTGTCGGAACATCATATTTCTTATAGTGACCTAACCTGTTCATAATTCATACAATGAATAGATATTCTACAAAAAGGGTGTAAGCTTTACTTACCTTGCATCCAGATATGCTTCCCCATGCATATACGTTCCGTTTGACCCGCTTGTTCCCCAAGCTTCTACCTAGCTAGTCAGGCGTTAAACTATCATTTATCATTCGCAAGATGGTTAGCATTGTCATCATTCATTACGACTATTCCATCTTACGGGTCTCATATCGAAATTATCATTCGATCTTATAACATGCTAATCTATCGAATCTTAACCGAATTCTTAAACATTCACACACATATGATGATTTCAAACATCGTTTAACATAAACATATCATCATTTTCATCATATCATACGAAACCCAATCTACCGTAAGTACGAACATCTACCTGAATTCACAGATTGTTCGAGTATCTTCCTATTACTAACATGTATGATGATTCTAACACTAGTATATCATTAACTTTATCATATAATCAAAAACCCACTTCATAATCTACTTTGTTAATCACTTACAAGCGATCTAATCTCAATTTCCTCATAATTTCATCATATCTAACAAGAATAAGCATACACAAACACTCAATTTCACCTTTGGATCATAACCCAACCATTTATTTGCAAGTAACCCACTTGGCTCAACTTTTAACTTTCACCAATCTAGGTTTTAAGACATACCTCATGATCCCCTTGTGAAGGTGATCATTAATCCATGTTCGGTTGTGTATTTGAGCTTCGTTTAGCCTTCCAATTTGAAGATTCTAGAGGAACTAGGGTTTGAACCCTTTTCTTCTTCCTTCTAGACATTGATACACACACACACACACTATGTGTGTGTTGTGTGTTTTAACTTAAATTAATAGATATCATGTTTCCTACTTAACGGTTTTGGTCCCTCAAGTTTCATTTTGATTATATAAGAGACTAAAACTCATTCCTTTATATCATCCGGGTTCTAATTTACCAAACCCATTTTTGGGGTGTTACAAGTCTACCCCCTTAATTGAGGTTTCGTCCCCGAAACCTTTCTCATTTCCATTTAACACTAATTATCTTTCCTTTCCTGCCCATTACACGACCTCTAGCCCATCTAATGACGACCTTCTATCTTCTAGAACTCGTTCCAGAATTCTTATTAGTGTCACTTTCACTAAATATTGCTAGCGTCTAACGCACTTCATAGCTAGCGGTTTATTCGTCATTCCTATACTCGTATATCATGTACAATACATCATTTTGTTTTCTTTACAACAATTACAACATCCCATTAATAACATTCCTTTTTGTTTATCTCAACATTCATATTATTTTCGTCGACTATACGATTTTACTTTGTAATTTTATACATACACATCTATGTTTAACTTCAGTATGTACATCATAATAATAGGTAACTGTCCATACTCGATTCATAACTATTCATATAATTGACTTCTTCCTAACAAGTCCATGCTTTCCATACCATACTTCTACATAACATTCTCATTCCCTTGACCCGTTTGTAACGGGTCAATATACATACTTCTTCAAACTTGAAAAGTACCTACATTACAGATCTAATATCTTCATCTCATCTCTTAATATTACATTCCATATATATATATATATATATATATATATATATATATATATATATTATATAACATTTAATCATGGTTTTGTTCTCGCAACGACGCTACTATTTCATAGTCACGCATACGTGCTTATTTCCAAGGTTAACATCATTCTACATTTTCTATAGTTACTTTTACCATGCGCACCATTACATTACCTTCAAATCATCTCATTCATACCCTCCCATTCCTTGAATCCGTCCCGCGGACTTCAAGCATTTCATCCATACCTTTCATTCCTTGAATCCGTCTCGCGGGTTCAAACACTTCATTCATACCTTTCATTCCTTGAATCCGTCTCGCGGATTCAATCATTTCATTCATACCTTGTTGATCCGTACTTACCTACGGACTCAACATTCTTCATTCTTATCATTCATGCTTTTCATTCTTACATAGTACTCTCAATTTTCTGAGAGTCTTACTACCCATTTCACCCGCACGCCCACCTGCTACCCAATTCTACCGAATATACCTGTAACAATTATCATGATCTCACGAACGTCGTATGTTTCTTGTGTACTGGCCAGGTACACAATCCACATACTAGTTTCGTGCCTTCATGTACTAGTCACCTTATGTCTGAAGACTTAGGTTTCGGCGCGTAAAACATTTTCAAAACTTCATTGCTATTCCATTCTTATCTTTCTTTTCAATTATATTTTTTTTCCTTGATAGGTTTTACCATAACATGTATCCACATATTGAGTTTACGCACCTGGGGCCAAATTGCCTTATTACATGCCTAGGCGTCGGTCCTAGACCGCACTCGCGGATCATCCTCTCCAACGTTTTTGCTTACCTTGCACATAACATACCGTTAGTTTTCCTTATATACATACTTTATGCATACTTACAATTGCTTCTACCTTTGGATCTTGACCGAGTTTTGGATTGTACGGGTTTCTTGTTTCAAGAGCATACAGGTTTGAGTTCAAGTACTTACCTCCTCATACTTGATTCCCTCAAACCAGGGCTCTGATACCAACTTGTAAGACCCTAACTCGTATTTAACAAAAATCGCAGCGGAAATTCGTGCCATAAAATTTCCTTCATTACAAACATCTTGACTTACTTGAAAGTCCGTTTTAAAAAAAATAACACTTTTACTAAACAAAAGCAAACTTCCTGTTTGCTAAGGTATACAATCTATCATTCCCGTACAATCTACCTTGTGACTCGGCCTTCGATCTCTATTCCTTGTGATAATCGCCCGTACTCTTGTATAACCTGCACTCACCACATACATTTATAACATTAGCATACATTATATATATAAACAAGGTTCATACACGTACACTTTCCATTCAGCTCTCTCTCTAATTTTAAGCATATCATTCGCATATCCATTCCCTGGTGAGCCTTCAATAATGTACCTGTATTAATCTTCGTTTTCCAGGCACACGATTAATATCATTAACACTCAACGTATCCAAAATCATACTTACATATACACGTGCATACATCCATACCTCTCTACATACATGCATACACTCAAACGTATCTTCATATATTCACAAATACACTTCTACATACGTACCTACATACATGCCTACACTCATACGTATCTTCATACATACATAAATACACATCTGCATACGTACCTACGTTCCTACGTCTTCACATATATACATACTATCATACGTATCTTCATATATATACATAAATACGCTTCTACATACGTACCTACATTCATACGTCACTACATACATGCATACACTCATACGTATCTTCATGCATACACTCATACGTATATACATACGATCATACGTATCTTCATATATATACATAAATACGCTTCTACATACATACCTACATTCATACGTCACTACATACATGCATACACTCATACGTATCTTCATGCATACACTCATACGTATCTTCCATATATACATAAATACGCTTCTACATACGCGTACAAGATCTTGCATACCTCTTACATACTCATACGTTAGTTACATGGGACTTAGACTTAGACTTAGATTTATAGCCCATAAACATCTAAGGATCGATTAAAATCATGTTTAGAAAGCCCCCCGTAGTCCACAGATAACAAACCGAAGCCTACGATACATAAATCAACTTAAATAACAAATTTCAGGTTTTTGGACTTGGGGAGGGCGTCGGCGACGGCCCGTGGTTTTCGCGTAGCCAAAAATCCCGTAGACAGGTAATTAGGGCGTCGGAGAAAAACTGATTTTCTAGAGCCCGTCGGCGACGCCCCTAACCCCGTCGGCGACGCCCTCTAGAAAATGCCTTTTTCTACAGATTCGTTTCGTCGTCCGTACGCACTAAAACGCGCATAACTTTTGAACCGTTTACCCGTTTAACCTCCCGTTTCTTGCTACATGATCGTAATTTGGTCCTCTATCATGTGGACCTAAAATCCCACACCCGGATTAAGAAAATCCTTAACTTACACTTACGGCTTAATAATCATTTTTGACGTAATTGACCGATTCATTTTTTAAACATCAAACTTGTTTAGTTAACACCGCTTCCACCCTAATCTTCATAATTATAAATATTCCCTAATACCCGAAGCCTTATTCATGAAGTTTATGCGTCCGTTATCTATTTCGTGTGTAATCTTAATTTTAACCCGTTTAAGGATTTAAGCACTACACACTTAAATTTCGTTTACCTTTCTCCTACATCTTATATCCACACTAAACATCAACTTAACTTCCACCACAACTTCGTTTGTGGTGGATTTAATAAAGTAAACCTATTCATTCCGAACTCAATCCTTCGGTTTGTCAATTTATGTAAAGGACTCAATACAAGGCATTTACGCCAAAAGGGTCTATAATTTTATCTTTTACACTTTTCAATAAACTTACTAGATCTAGAACTTACTTACAACCAACCACTAAGGGTCGTTTGCCCGGTTTATCATACAAGGGCATTTTGGTCCACTTAGTCCTGTCTTTTACGACAAGGAGCTTCAATACATATTTGACCAAAACACACCTTCTATCTATAACCTCCATCACACACATACCTGGCTCGGGTCAAAGTTATGACCCGTTTGAATACCACATCAACTAAGTCGCTATTTATTAGCAACGCAATTCCTTTCGCTATTCACCCTGTGATCATAACACTTGACAAGAAATCATTAGTCGACATTGTCAATGGTGATTTCATCACCATTCTACCCGTTTGGTCTAAATGACCATTTCGTCGTCGCGAGTTGTCAATTATTCATCATCCCATTCACGTAACATGTTTCTTTAGTTAACTCGAAATCACATTACCATAATACCCATTTAACCCTTTTTAACACTCATACATAGTTTCTTTTCGTTGTCACTTGTTCCGACCCGTATCAATACGTGTCGGAACATCATATTTCTTATAGTGACCTAACCTGTTCATAATTCATACAATGAATAGATATTCTACAAAAAGGGTGTAAGCTTTACTTACCTTGCATCCAGATATGCTTCCCCATGCGTATACGTTCCGTTTGACCCGCTTGTTCCCCAAGCTTCTACCTAGCTCATCAGGCGTCAAACTATCATTTATCATTCGCAAGATGGTTAGCATTGTCATCATTCATTACGACTATTCCATCTTACGGGTCTCATATCGAAATTATCATTCGATCTTATAACATGCTAATCTATCGAATCTTAACCGAATTCTTAAACATTCACACACATATGATGATTTCAAACATCGTTTAACATAAACATATCATCATTTTCATCATATCATATGAAACCCAATCTACCGTAAGTATGAACATCTACCCGAATTCACAGATTGTTCGAGTATCTTCCTATTACTAACATGTATGATGATTCTAACACTAGTATATCATTAACTTTATCATATAATCAAAAACCCACTTCAGAATCTACTTTGTTAATCACTTACAAGCGATCTAATATCAATTTCCTCATAATTTCATCATATCTAACAAGAATAAGCATACACAAACACTCAATTTCACCTTTGGATCATAACCCAACCATTTATTTGCAAGTAACCCACTTGGCTCAACTTTCAACTTTCACCAATCTAGGTTTTAAGACATACCTCATGATCCCCTTGTGAAGGTGATCATTAATCCATGTTCGGTTGTGTATTTGAGCTTCGTTTAGCCTTCCAATTTGAAGATTCTAGAGGAAGTAGGGTTTGAACCCTTTTCTTCTTCCTTCTGGACATCGATACACACACACACACTATGTGTGTGTTGTGTGTTTTAACTTAAATTAATAGATATCATGTTTCCTACTTAACGGTTTTGGTCCCTCAAGTTTCATTTTGATTATATAAGAGACTAAAACTCATTCCTTTATATCATCCGGGTTCTAATTTACCAAACCCATTTTTGGGGTGTTACATTATTATTATTATTATTATTATTATTATTATTATTGTTGTTGTTGTTGTTGTTGTTATTATTTATGCTTATTTGCTGAAAACCCGTTCGTTGTCACGAACGTTTTATTTGTCATTCGTGTACAAGTATACGCATACATATACACACTTACCCGTATCCGCTAAGCACGTTAAAATACATAATTATATATTCTTAACACTCCACACTTAACCTATTAATCGTTTTTTAGGAAATATATTCTAAGAATCTATTTTTACAATATCTTGAAAATATATATATTTTTACATCGACTTGAAAATATTTCTTTTTACCTCAACTCGACAAATATATTGTTACGTAAATGTCCAGACTTGACCATTTTATTGAAAACCCGATTTTTGTCGAAAAAACATATTTTATACCGTTTCGCCCAAAATCCCATGGAGCGTATATATTCATATGACAGGTGAAATAGCTCATATACCTGTAAACATGTATATAACAAAAATGTTCGAGAGTTTTTAAACCATAAAATATGATTATTAGATATCCAAATATATATAACAAACAGTAGAGTTTTTATAACTAAAAACATTTTCTAAAAGGATATGGCAAGTTATATAGTTCTTGAACTAATCAAATACTAATACATTTTTTATATATAAGATAACCATACAATCCTTGTATATCAAGAAATAATTGTTATATTTAATTGGTTGTAAAATTGGAATACAGGTGGAGACAAAAATATTGAAGTTAGATCGGTAATTGGACAACAATATTCTAAATGGGCTTTTTACACACGAGGGATACAAGTGGATTGCAACAAGAGATCTAATTTGTTGGGCTAATTAAAAATAACTGGGCTCATTTAAATATATCACATTCACGCGGGTTTAGAGAAAAAGAAGGAAGAGGTTAAACATATAACTTTATTTGATTCAAATTGTTGGATTGTTCTTTTATTAACGCTTTGAAAACACTTGTGGAATTGTTTATGTTTTAAATATTTTTCTAATATCATTCGCATTCAGTTTTCTTGTATTGTGAGAGCTTGGTGCAGTTTGGTATAATTAATGGGTATTTACCATTTGTGATTTGGTAATTAGATAGTACGAGTTAGCATTAAAAACTTGTTTTTATATTTTGACTGTCCGCCTTCATAGCCCAGTTGGTTGAGGGCCGGTTTGGTCTCCTAGAGGTCACCGGTTCGATTCCCGCTTGTGGCGAAAGGGGGTAGGACACCCGTGCGCAATGATGGTGACTAACCCACCGAGGGGGGTTTGATGCTGAGCGTCACCCCGGTTTTCATCCGCCTGTTTCTCCAGCGAAGCTACTCGTGTGGAGGCAGCACGGTTTTCCGGGGGAACGCCATCCAAGTCTGATACCGTACGGGGCCCGATAGAACATCGTCGGCAGATCTTGGCTGGGGAATCCCGTCTTTGACGGGGTTCAGTGACAATGGGTCACTCATAAGAAAGTCACTGTTCAAAAAAAAATTATTATTTTGACTAAACTATTTATAAGACCATGTCAATGTAACCTGGAGAGTGATCATCTTTCTTATATTTTGACAAACCTAATTTAACTTTTGTTTAGTTATTTTAATAAATCAATCAAATCCAAATTCAGTTTAAAATTAATTTAGTTTAGATATTCAAACGACACGTGTGATACTGGACGCATGCTCCCCGTGGATTCGATATCTGACTTACCCTAGTTACCTATATATTTTTGTTTTTGCATGATCCTAACGACAGGCCATCATTCGGTGACCACCACCATTGGAGAGACCTTTACCTCTGATGAGAGGGAAGTATGGATGAAGATTTGGGGAAAAGGAAAAGTAACAAGTTTACTTGAGTCTTAGATCAATTATTTTTTTTTGCAATATTTTGGGGTTGTGACGCTGTTGATTAGCTTTATCCGGGAAGGGATGTAAGAGATGATCAACGTTGGTTTTATATTGAGTTCATGTTTGTTACCTAAATCATACATATTGTCCTTGTAATTAAATTAATATAATTACAAAAATGGTCTCTATAGTTAGTTTAGGGCATTCTAGTCATTTTACTTGAGTTTAAAAAAAAAACTTAACGATCGTTAGACTTAATACACACATTGTTACAAAAGAACAATGTACAAAATGTCTCAATTTACAAACTTTTATTGCATGTTATGTATTTTAGGTTTCTTCCCTTATAGTCTTAATAATAGTACAAACTGGCCTTAATGGTTTGCTTTTGATTTTAATAGACCCTATACTTTATAAATTTAATTAACTAGTTATTATTATTATTGTTATTATTATTATTATTATTATTATTATTATTATTATTATTATTTCAAACCCGCTTCCATAATATTTTTTTTTTACAATTCCGACTTAGTTATTCTTTTCTACAATAATGTTTTACATGTGGTCTAAATTGTACAAGTGAACAAGACGCGACATAGATGCGTTGTTTAAGGTTTTTATATCTATTTTTGGTCGATTTAACGGCCTCAAGGTGTGAGTCCTAAATACTAGTTCTCAACATCTCATAAAAACTCTAATTCTAAAGACTTTGTACTAAGTTTACACAAATTGTTACTCCCAATTCTTTGTAATAAAATGCAAATGTCAAATTATGATAATTTATTTCAGTTTAATAAGTTAAAACCAACGGTAACCTACAACTATAAGGTAATACATCCAAAGCATAAAAGACTGATTGATATAAGGCAATACATGATTAACCAAGAAACCCATCTTTGGATATTTACGTTTACTGATCTTAATTTAGGGGATATCTTTTGATTTTGTGATGGTAGCACCACTAAGCCATCTCATCTAAACTTGTTGGGAAGGGGATTGTGACTTCATTGTGAGTGCTACAAAGTATGTGATTTTTTTAAGAGACGTGATACATGCAATATTGATATTGGGTTAGATAAATATACAGTGGATCAAATTTAAAGAAGATATAGACACTTCTCACTTGAAACGTGCCTAAACGTGCCATGTTATGTTCTGAAGTACCCTTGTGTGAAAACTGAAAAGGAAACAATGAGTAACGTGACATTTTTTTTTCTTTTTTTTTTTTCATGGCTTTATAGCCTAGTGTCATCTTGGGGTGGGATAAGACGTTGGGGCCAATAGGTCCTGTGTTCGAATCTCACATGGAGGTTTTCTCATATTTATTAGGTTTCCTCCTGAATTGGTGTATATGCATTATGTCTATGGGAGATGAATATGATCTGATGATTCCACTACAGTGTTCCGTTAATGATCCAAATTTACTGTTAAAAAAAAAAATCTGACATCTCTTGTCACCACATTGAGATATAAAGAATCTTTAGACTTTAGTTGTTTTTCCTTTTGTGAATTTACATTAGATTTAATTCCTTATAATATGTACCACATTTTTTATTTTGTTTTCTTTCTTTTAACTCTTTTGAATTTCTATTAGATTTAATTCCTTAATCCTTATAATATGTATCACATATTTAATTTTGATATGTTTTTTTTTCTTTCAACAAGTAAATTCCGACAAACATTCTTACTAAAAGCTTCTTGATTTTAGTTCTTCGTTCCCATTACAATAACACACTTATTGTAACCTTCATTAGCTGAAAAATAAGTTTACGTATAACACCAAGTAGAAACTCATTGCATGTTGGAGTGGTTAATGTGCTATGTTGTATAACACCAAGTCGAACGTGTTTGTTAGTTTAAAAGAGCCGAGTCAAACTCGACTAGACTCGTGCTCAACACACTAGTTTTAGAAGGCTAGGCTTGTTACGAAGTCTACATCTAAAGCTCGAGCGTCACAATGTTAAGCTATATTCATTTATTGTTAATTATCTTTTGTGGTTGAGTAAACTGCCATTTTGGTCCCTGAGGTTTGGTCACTTTTGCCACTTTAGTCCAAATTTGAAACTTTTTGCATCTGGGTCCCTGTGGTTTTACTTTTATTGTCATTTTGGTTCAAAAATGAAATCAGATCATATTTCTCAAATTAAATCATGGTTTTTGTAATTTTCTTCATGGACAAAATTGTGATTTTCTATTTAAAGCTTTTATTAAACATTACTACACCCCACTTCTTCTTCCCTCCAACTCTCTGTATCTCTCCGTCATACAATGGCGTTCACAGACTCCCAACTTTTCCCCCAAATCCGATCTCTCTCTGTACCTAATAATGGTGTTTTCCGACGAATATCGACAGTCTCTGATCCCTATTTTCCTCTATAAGTCGTCATTTTCAACCACCAACCGCCTCATGGAAAAATTCAACAACAATTCAAACCCTAACTTGTATCGATCTGCTTCAATTCCAAAAGATGAGCAAAAGTTGGTGATTCCTGCTCCTAGTGAGCCGTTTGGAAAGATCGAGATGTACTCGCCTCAATTTTACGCTGCTTGTACTGCTAGCGGTATCCTTAGCTGTGGTCTCACTCATATGACTGTTACTCCTCTTGATCTTGTGAAATGTAACATGCAGGTGTATGCGATTCATTTCAGTTTTCTCTCAAGCGGTTTTTTTGTTAATTTTAGTTGTATATTTGTTTATCTGTGTGATTCTGTGTTATTAAATGTGTTGTTCATTGATAGTCAACGTATTTAGTTGTTGTTAGTGTGGATCTGTTTCGTTTCAGTGATGTTGTTGTAGATGTGTGTTAGTTAGATCTAGGTTCTTTGCTTGTAACGATGCTTGTGGAATTATCTATTTAGAGTAGTTTTAAAATTCGAGTAATTCGTCCAGAAAGTAATGAATTAGGTATTGATTGAAAATCATCTTAAGATTGTTTGGATGCAATACAGTTGAAGAGATACAGAGGAGGGTAGAAGAAGAAGTGGGGTGTGGTGGGACCCATAAAATATTATTGTTTAATAAAAAGGTTTAAATAAAATAAAAAGAAAATGACAATTTTGCCCCTAAAAAAAAGGACAAAAATCATGATTTAATTTGTGAAATTTGACCTGATTTTATTTTTGGACCATAAAAGTAAAACCACAGGGACCCAGATGCAAAAAGTTTCAAATTTGGAATAAAGTGGCAAAAGTAACAAAACCTCAGGGACCAAAATGGCAGTTTACTCTTTGTGGTTTGTTAATGATCAAGTTCTCGACGTTTAAATGACATGGTTTAGTCCCTCCATGGGCGGATCTTAGAAGGCCTGTGCCAGGGCCACGGCCCTGGCAAGTTTTTCGGCCGTAGTGCTATTTTTCCGCATTTCGATCGAAATTTTTTATATATACTATGTTCGGCTCGGGCATTTTTTAGTGACCGTGTCTTTCGGCCCTGGGACGTTCAACGGGCAAGATCTGCCACTCCCTCCATTTAACTTGAAGACTAAGGGGCTGTTTGGTAGCCTCTTAATGACCATTCAGATGCTACCTCTTAATGGTTTAAAACCTCTGAATGAATAAGAGGTAACCTCAAGTCTGAATGGTTAAGAGGTAACCTCTGAATGGTAAATCATCACATGTCACATTCTTCTACTTTCTCATTGGTAAAATTCTTAATGGTTCCATTAAGAGCTAGCCTCTTAATGACCATTCAGAGGCTACCAAACAGCCCCTAAATCTTGATTTCACTAATTATTTTACCAAAATGTGTTTAACATTAAGCTACAAACATTTTGCAAAATGACCCTATGGTAGTAAACTTAGTGTATAGAGAAATACTAAAAAGATTTTTATAGAGCGAACAACTTACTTGTGTTTTGCATCCTTCCCTTTTAAACCAGCAACTTCAGTGAGTGCCATTCTCCATGACTCAATCTTTTGAGCCCATTCACTTCTTTTCTCTGCATTTATTTCTTCCTCCATCCTCTTTTTATGCTTTGCTATTGCTTCCCCGAAGCTGTTTTGTTGCTTTCTAACATCAGTAGGCTCCACATCATAGAAGATGGGGATGACGAATTGGTTAAACTTCTTCTGTTGCTGAAGGATTAATACCAATTCATCTAGGCACCATGTTGAAGAAGCATAATTCCTCGACATTACGATAACAGAAGCCCTGGATAACTGAATCGCACTCTCCAGTTCTGGTTTTAGTGGTTGTCCGGTTTCAATCTCTTCATCATCCAGAAACGTGTCGTAATTGGCCTCCACCAGGGCTTTGTAGAGGTGAGCGGTGAAACGATTACGAGTGTCAGCACCTCTAACACTTAAAAATACGTCATATCTATGATTATGATCATGTGTTGATGATGAAGATGAGGATCCTGGTAAAACTTCAAGTTCAGTGAGAACAACCATTGTGGATATATATATAAACTTGAAAACTAAGGAAATTGGTATATATAAGTTTATATAGTATAGGTAAGTTTATTGATTAATAGTATACATTAATTTAACTTTATATATTACTTTTATTTATACACGCTAACTAGAGCATCTTCAGACCACTGCGGTGCATTGCAGTTTGAAATCCGGACAAAGAGGCTGACAAGAGGTAGCGATGGAAGTGCTTAGGTGGATTGGTTTGGAGGTGGAAGGTGGTGGGTGAGGCCATATGGTGGGTTTTTTGGTTTATATAAACATTAAACTATTGATCTTGGTTACTACTTGTAGATAACCCATTTTATTGTCAAACCTTTTGTGTGAAATTCAATACAATTTATTAAATACTTTGATGTTTATCTAGCAAAATTTGGTAAAGATCGAACATGCATTAATCAATGAGAAGCTCTGCAAGGGGGAAAGTTTAAGTAGTAACCAAGATCAATGTTTAACTTGTATAATACCTTATGAACGAAAATACAAAAAGGCAACGAAGTAACTACAAGTAGCGAACTTGAAATGTATAAAATGACCGACTTTTTATCCGCCATGAATCCAAGTGAATTTTAAAATATTTTGATTTGTTGGCTTGGTCAAAAGCTAAGGAAGATCAATTTCTAATCCTAACCACCATGGGCTGAGATCTTACTAATAGTGCAAGCTTCTATGTATCTTCATTATCTGCTTTTTTTCTACTAATGATATGATTATATTGTTTTTTTTCTACTAGTGACATGATTATATTGTTTTTTTCTACCAATGACATGATAATATTGCTTTTTTCTACTAAGGTTAATCTCGGTCATTCCATTCACTCGGTTTGTATTTCTCATTGCATATGAGATATATTTGCCAAAGTCTTGGTTTTTAAACAATAACTTTTGTTGGTTATTTTTAGACTTGTTATATTTGGGTTATGTAAACCTAAACACGTTACGGTGGTTATAACTTTTAAACACCTGGTATGGTAACGATTTTTTATCATATAGATGTTTGCTAATCGGATGCTATGAAACCTTTCGTGGTCACTCCTCATGTTTCCGCCTTCGGCGGAGGTGTGACGGATTGGTATCAGAGTCACGATTATAGCGAACTAGGACTCAGTCTCGAGTCTAGACTATAATCTCATCTCTAGGGTGCTCTCACAAAATGTTTTCACTTGCGTGAAATGTTTTCATTGCATTACATTGCATCCATGGTTTGGTCTACGTGTCCTAAGCGGGCGGGTTACTTCGTTTTGTCTATTTGGAATAGGCGGGTTACCTGGTTGTCTATTTGAAGTAGCCGGGTTATTTGGTTTTGTCTATTTGAAGTAGGCGGGTTATTTGGTTTTGTCTATATGGAATAGGCGGGTTATTTGGTTTTGTTTATGTGGTATAGGCGGGTTACATGGTTTTGTCTATGTGGTATAAGAGGATTACATGGTTAAATAGGCGGATTAAGTAAAAACAATAAAATTTACAAACAGATAATAGTTTTTTAAATGTTTTAACGTGTTTGGTTATACTTTATATATTTGGAATGAAAGTCGTATTATAACATTGATGTATTACATATCTAAAAAGTAATTTTACATTATTGTTAAACTAAAACTTCAATAGAATCTTAAATCCTAGCTAAACAAGTTTCGAAATTCATAATATTAATATGTTACACTAAATATATTATTGATATATACACTTTTTAACATATATTACCAATATATGTAACTAAATTTTTTTATCAATAATAGGTTTAGAATCAAATACAAAGACTAACAAAAATAAGAAGTCGTATAAAGGGTATCAAATAGACTCTCATTGACCTCATATAAGCGGCATTAGAACCGTCTTATCGAACTCTACGATGTGAGATTTTAGGTTTTCACTTTTGCATTCTCCCTTAGGAGGCCCGGCCTCTCCCACGCTATCCAATAGGGACGAGATCAAATCATCAAAACCCAACCCATCTTTCCCAACTGTAAGCACATGCAGGATGTTACTACACTGCAAAGATTTCCTGTTCTCTGAACGCCGTTCTTGTCTGGAGGATGGTCTGACCACCCGTAAGGGTAGTAACAACAATTGGACCCAATTGTCGACCGATCCTGTTGATACATATTATGTGGACATGACTCAGTTCGGTGTGACTCAGTTCGGTTCGACTCGGTTCGGTTCGACTCGGTTCGGTTCGACTCGGTTAAGTTCGCCTCAAGTCCGATGTCACGACATTCCTCCGTCGTGCGCCCCAAAGTGAGTTCGACACGCGAAGCACGAAGCGCCGCGAACCGTTTCCCATCGACACATCACAATGAAATTATCATGATGATGTCATATGAAGACTTAACATTACATGCATCTGTTATAGCACCGTGAATCATGTTTGTTATGCAATTAATTGTTTGCTGTTATCAAAGAACTCATATATATGCATGACGAAGATTCCAAATATATATATGAATGACGAAGAATCCTTATGGCAAAGATCAATCTTCGCCGTGATGTGAAGGTGACAAAGAATGGACTCTTCGTCACATTGCATGGTTCGTCAACAACCTTCGTCGGCTGAAGAAACTTCGCCAGACCTGTAATATATATACAGCAACAGAAGGCAGACACAAGAGAACACAGAGAGAACACAGTATTTGTAAACATTGTATTGTAACCGTTTCAAGCATTAATACATTGAGTGTTAATCATTGAGTCTTGTGTTTGTCGTTTACGTGTTCAAACTTGGTTTAACTTACCCGTTTGGATTCCGCACTCTCGGGTTCGTCGGAAAACAGGGAAGACGTTTAACTCGATCCTCCGGGTGGACCTACAATTGGTATCAGAGCTTTGGCTCGATTCCTTGTTAAAACCAAGTTGTTTTTCTTGATTTTTCAAAGATTTTCATGAGTTTTTCTTGAGTTTGAAGTTTGAATTTTCTGAAAAACGACTTAAAATCTTGAAAATCTTGATGTTTTGCTGATTAGTTCATACAAAACCTTGTTAAAATCTCATTTATACATGTTGTGTTAAGGTTTTTATTGAAGTTTTCTTGCAAAATTGTTGTTCGGAAATTTTCCGGCACCGGAAAACTCATCGGTTTCACCGGAATCTTCATCCAGTTCATAAACATCTTCAATGAGTTCATGTTGTTCATCAGTTCTGGGTTTGATGTTTGAAGATTTGAATGTTTTGCATTATTGTTCATTGAATATAATATATTTGTTTGACATTCTTGGCTTTCTAATGATGTGTTGTTGAAAAATTGGTCACAAGGTAAGGTGGTTTGACAAATTGGGCTTATTGTGTCAGAAGATAAGATAATATTGATTTTGTGAAAATATCTATCAAGTTGGTTCATTGTGTCAGGGGTTAAAGGATAATATTAATTTTGAAAAATATCTCAATTGTTTGTACACAATTGTCAATGAACATTCAGGATTATTGTTGACGAAGACCCCTAAACTTCGTCATTGTGTGCTTGACGAACTCCACCATACTTATCACATTGGTCTTGGACGAACTATATACTTCGTCGTGTCTGTCTTTGACCAATTATCATTCTTCGTCAAAGCTGTTTTAGACGAACCTTCCATCCTTCGTCGCGTGTATCTTGGAGGAACAATACTTATTCTTCGTCGACATCACTTGTCAATTTTTAACAGAAGCATTAAAAATCAATCTTAACTGTTTGTTTTGAGTGTTTTAAGCAGGTATTCATTGTCATATATTCAAAATGAGTTCAGACTGGTGGGGTATTACATCTAATACGGAGAGCAAGTATAGAAGCACGGGTTTATCTCCATCATGGGCCGAACCTTCTGCACCATCGTCTTCATCTCAAATTTCGTCAAGTCAATGGGCGTTGGTTTCAAATCAAAATCAAAGTATTCAAAGTATACTTTTAAGCGAAAATGAAACCGGAAGCAATAATATCCTGGATGGGAAGAAAGATTCCATACATATGTTCTTGGGCAAAACACGGAGTTATGGTTATGATTCATTACAGACTTCGATCAAGCACTTGATGTTGCCGCTTCAACTGCCGCGTTATTTGCAGATCTTACTCCAGATGATAAGAAAATTTATGATTTAGAAAAGAAGCCTTTTTCTATTCTAACTCAAGCGCTAAACAAGGATATCTATCATCAGTTTGTAAGCTTCAAGACAACAAAGCTGTAGGACCGAGTTTGACAGTCAATTGAGTCAATTCGAGTTAGTACCTACCGAATATGTAGCGGAAATACATATTTGGCATGAATCAAAGTAAAAACGTAGTAGAAATGAGTAGAAACAGATGCGGATCACTTTAACACGGTTTTCTCATTAATCTTTCTGAAAATAATCGGGCAGCAGTTCGGCTCCACACTTGACATTAACGTACATAATGAGAAAACGACTAGGGGTATTTATAGAGGTGACAGGTTCGCTTTTATGACATGTCCATATAAGCGGACCTCTTTCATGTAGATCCGCTTTTATGTACATGTGACCATATAAGCGGACCTCCTCTACTTAACATCACAAAATTACATTTTAACCCCTGTTCAATACATAAACAAACTATCTAGACCCTATACATTAATCTAGCAAGACTAGGACGCAGGCTTTAGACAAAATGCACCAACAAAAGCGTTCATGGGATGCATTAAGACGAGAGGTGAAGGAAATGAAGCGTCACGCAAATTACGACATGATTTACTCAAGAAAGAGTTTGATGGTTTCACATGTATGGAAAGAGAATCTTTGGGAGATTTGACAAGTCGATTTTATCACTTGTTGACTAAATTGAATAATTATGGGGTAGCAACAACTCCAGCAGAGGTTGTCACAAAGTTTGCCAATGCGCTGCCACTTCAATGGAATGGTTTCTTAGAAATCTTGAAAAACAATGGCACTTTGGCTACGACCAACATCAATGATTTCGTTCAGCTCTTGGAGAACAAAGATCTAGAAGAAATCCGGAAGGCGAAAAGAATTCCTGTGCAACAGAATCCGGATATGTATTATGGTAACTGTGGAGGTTCTAGCACAGCTGCAAAACCCGCTACACATGCTCCGCTACAAACAGCATTTGTCACAAGCACAGACTTGTATGGAAATCCGATACAGATAGTTGCCCAACCGCAAAGAACAATAGACTTGTATGGAAATCCAACACAACAAGTACAATCAGTTCCTCAACAGCAAAGTTATCGATCTACTGGAACAACAGATATGTACGGAAATCCACTACCTGTTCAACAGCAAGCTTGTTATGGAAGCACGTCATCTGCTAGTCAACCATCTACAGTTCGGCTAGACACGTCAAGTTTCTCCAAAGTTAGTGTTGAAGTAGCTAAGGATCACATGGAGATACTGAACACTCTGGTGAGCGCATACTGTGGGTTGATAGCAGGTCAGATCGGTAACATCAATCTGACAAAAGAAGACTATCAACAGATTGATAAAGAGGAAATGGATATGATGGACATCAAATGGGCTTTTGCCAGTGCTGTAAGGCGAGCAAAGGACTTCATGGAAAGGACTGGTAGAACAAGCTTGGAAAGCAAGAAAGACACCAAGTACAGGTTCGATAAACAATCAGTCAAGTGTTTCAATTGCGGTGAATGTGGTCAGCATGGGAACCAAAACCCTTTTAGGAATCAAGGCAACCAGCATAATCAGAATCAACCCAGGAATGATGATCGCACCTTGATGCCTGTAAACAATCAAGCAGGACCATCAAACAACATTCAAGCGCTTGTGGTACAAGTGGATGAAGGATGTGACTAGTCAATGTAATTAGGCATTGGTGATCAGGGAGGAGCAGCTTGTTTTACTGAAGTTGCTAAGGATTTGAATCACGCCAATGGTGGAGAATCTTCCGCCAGTGGTGGTGAATCTTCAGATGAAGAAAGTTCAGGCTATTCTAGAAGTTTAGATGAGGAAACATCAACGTCAGGCGATGATCATTTTTTGAGGGTGACAGTTGATGCCGACATCGATGAATTCTTGGGAGAAACTGCAGCAGGGAATGATAGAAGATCTATTCTAGTGGATCAAGCTGCTTATTCTTCTTCTTCTCTTCATTCAGGCTTTATTTCAGGCTTTATGGCTAATGTTGGCAGTTCATCAAGTCAGGTATGTGTCGATGAACCAACTGTAGTTAAATGTGATAAATGTGCTAATTTAAGTAGTAATTGTGCCGACTTAAGTGATAAGTTGTCAGACTTGCAAAGCAAATATGATGATTTGCTAAGTAAGTATGATGCGACATTTATCCACAATCAGAAATTGATCATGGATCTTTCTAAATGCATAGAAGCCAACAAGTTTTATACAAACCATGAAAATGAGTATAAAACAATGATTGAAACATTAAGGGAAAAAAATCTGAGCTAACGAAATGGTTTCAAGAAAACAAACAACCATTAACTGTTACATCAATAGGCTAGATAATGCAAAAAAGAAATGGCTTGTGTTAAATCTGAAAGTGAGGCCATCCATCTTAAGCTAAATAGTTATTTAAACTCTATTTAGCTTTGTGCATTCCCTGTTTCATGTGCATTGGATGTAAAAAATGTACTCCACCGGTTAGACACAATTATGACGCAATACCTGATGAGGAAAATAGAACTCATTTTGCGCCATCGGTTCCTTTAAACTTTGAGGAGTTTACAACTGGACTTGGATACAAACAGGAAGTATCATCAGATTCGGATGTGCAGCAGATACATTTGTAACTGCTGAACAGAATCAGGAGCCTCGGGTCATTGTTGAGGATGTTGATTCTTTAGATGATGAATCTAATGATACTGACTCAGCACAGTCAGATGCGGTAATCAAAGAAGAGGACATACCTCTCGAGAATCATATTCTATGTGATCCTCTCGCAAAACCTGCTACGACTGTTCTGACCGTGTCCACGTCCACTTCCTCACAAGAGTCTGAGAGTGTGAATTTGTTGTACACTCTTGTTGGTGATGATAGAGTTTATTCTGAAAAAGGTTTTCCTATTAAAAATGTTAATCAATCTTTAATCAGTAAAGTTTTTGAAGAATCAACAAGTAGGTTTTTGGGAAAGTCGGGTTTACACGTTGTGGTAACACAGTGTCCGTCGATTCCGAAAGCTGAAATTCGCAAACAAAACGGCAATCAAAGATTACCAATTGTGAAAAAGCAGCAAAATCACACCAAGCCAAAAGAAAAATCGACAACTCAAGGTCAAAAGGAACAAGACAAGAAAAAGAATCAAAAGGTGAACTTTGTAAAATCGAAGGGAACGGATAAATTGGAAACTTTTCAAAATAAATCTAATATTGATCATATCAATCAAGCAAAATTTTTGAAAAGAAATGAACAAAACAGTTCCAAACCAAGTACCTTGGGATCACAAAGTTCATCATCAACAAGACAATCACATGATACTTCGGGGTTTGTAGAACGAAGATCATGTTTTTCATGTGGTACATTTGGACATATTATTCGAAATTGTCCACACCCTCATAAAAAAAAAGCCAAAGTTGATGATCCCCGTGACCGAAATGACCGAAAGCGATCTGTTTCATCAAAACCAGATGTCACACCCCAACCGATGGCGGAAACATCGGGGCATGGCACTGAGCGAAACAGATTGTCCAGAAGTTTCCATAACAATTATCATTACTAATCAATTTAAAATAACATGTCCCATACCATGTCTCAAAAGGTAAACAAATTATTACAGATAAAATCTAGGCAAATAGTTCTATTCCGACAACTCAGATTTTTCAAATAGCCCAATTGTTTATATGCTTCTAGAGACCCTTGATTTCATTTGTACAGACAACTATTTGTTGGCCTCTAGAGCCTTATTCTAGCCTCGATTTCCTAGCAGATACGCATCCTAAGCACCTGTCACATACGTTAAAGTAAAAGTTAATACACATAGTGTAAAGGCGAGTATACAAGTTTGATAATAGCATATAGGGTTCGAAATAGTTTACGCATAACCAGCACGTACACAGAGGAAAACGAAGCATGTTAGTTATCGACATGAACCTATCGATACCAATGACTGCGGGTTGACTGCCCAAGGCAGTTCGTAATACATGATCACCACTGTAATCCATGCAAATAATTGTCCTTAACAACCCCCGTGTGAACGGGTGCTGAGTCCAAACTATAGTACTATCGTCGTTAAGGCAGGTAGACAGCATTCCATGTGTAAACATAACAAACAAGCATTCATTAAGTCACGTATAACATGCTGTAACGGTTAACGTTTAAAAGTATTGCGTAGTGTGTTCGATTGTGATTTAGAATAAGTAACGTATGTAACACCCAAAAGTGCGTAAAGCAAAAAGGGATCGAGTATACTCACAGCGGTTGATGGATTGAAGGGAGCACTTAGAGAGTAAGGTTAGCCTGATCAGAACGATAGCATAACAATAAGAGACGCGTAAAAATGATAAAAGTGTTTGTGGGTCGGATAGCTGTTCGGTTGGATGGTAATCCGATCGGACAGCCGGTCGTGTAGTGACAATCTGGTCGAACAGTTGTCCGGTCGGACGGTAGTCCGGTCGGATGACTGTTCGAGTGGATTGTTTCCTCCTTTGAGAAGGATGTGTTTGTGTATGATGGTTTGACTTTTGAAGTTTTTGTTGTAGCATTTGAAAACATTGAAGTATCTCTACCCTTCAGGTCGGTCGATCGGACGTCGTCTGATCGGACAACAATCCGATAGGTTGACACTTCAGTTAAGAACAAGTTCACAGCTGGTTGTCGCTCGGTCGAACAGCAGTCCGGTCGGGTGGCATCCTTATTGATCATGTTTGAAAAATCGATTAAATGTTAAAGTCAAGTATCTCATGATCCGAAGAGTAATCCGGTCGGATGGTAGTCGTTTGGATGACTAGTCGCTCGGATGGCCAGTCGTTTGGATGGCCAGTCGCTCGGATGGCCATCCGTTCGGACAGCAGTCTGGTCGGACAGCACTCCATGCTGGTCATTCCGTTCGTCTTTCACTTGGTTGTTTTGATTGTTTGTAGTTTTATCGAGACACTTTGACAACGTGCCAACCAACAGAACCCCGTCTCGACCCTAGTAACCTGACCGAACAGGAATCACCCAATGTTCAACCAGTTAACCGGTTCAAGTCGGTCGTTCTTGATTAACACGAAATCGGTGGTCTCGTGGATAGAATCCAGATCTTGAGCCAACACATTACTAAGAATGGGTAGAGGTTAGAACGAGATCCGATCCTATTGGTTTTGAGTGCATTGAGTGTAAAAGAGTTAAAAGAAAGTTAGAAACCATCTTTCAATCTTTTTTCACCATGAATATGTTCAGATCTATGCAAGATCTTTGTTTATTTACGTGGAAATCGGTTAGATCTAAGTTGTTCTTGGTGGTTTGAAGCTAAACATGAAGTTCATAAGAACACCATGATGACATCATCCTAGAACACCTCAAATCTAGTGATTTCACGGTTAAAAGTTAAGATTTAAAAGATAGAAAGGTGTAGGAGTGCGTGTAGATTAGGAAAGTACAAGTTTTAGGACGAAATTTTACCGGAATTGAGAGAAATCGAAGAAAAGGTGAGGAGTACGGGTTGTTCGGTCAGAGAGTTTCCAAAAGTGGAAAGGATGAAAGTGACACCGGTATTTATAGGATTCCAAAAGAGGAAAGGGATGGGTCGGTCGGATGGCATCTCACCCGGGTGGCATTCCGGTCGGATGGCATCCCGACCGGATGGCAGCCCGGTCGGATGGCAATCTGGTTCGAGGGCGTGGTGCGACGATTTTTGATATTTCGATTTCGATTGTGAGCGATGCGAGTACGATAGAGTTTCCTATTCAAATTATTTTTAATCCCAACTATTCATATCGCGCGCTGTCTCTTCTCCACTAATTATCATAATTCAATTTCGAGTGAGTTCGATTGCGTTTTGATTGCGATTTGATTGCGTTTCGATTGATTACCACTCATACATAAATTAAACATGCACAAGTAACACGTAAGGCACACACACACACGTATAACAGTAACCAATATGCGTATTTCGAGTTGTGAGCGCGATTGCGATAAGCGATAAAGCGATTAACCATGCGGTAGTTAGCGATAAATATAGCGAATAAACTTCGATTATTAATAGATACTCCACATAATACAACTAACGTAACTGATAAATTAGACTACTTTAAGTCAAAGAAGTCAAAACAGGATTAGAGCAAAGAGTGACAAATCGCAATTAGCAATCTTTTCTTCCTTTGACTTCAATCTTGACTTTGACTTTGACTTTCGAAACACTGGGGTGTTACAGCCTCCCCTTGTTTAGGGAATTTTGTCCCGAAATTAGGCTGAAGCCGTAACAAACTACTGCGGGTACTTCGCCTTCATGTCGCTTTCGAGTTTCCAAGTGAACTCTGCGCCTCGTTTGCCTTCCCATCGGACTTTCACAATAGGAATGCGCGAGCGTCTGGGTTGGTTGGTTTGGCGATCCATGATTTCGACAGGCTTCTCCACGAAGTGTAGTGTTTCGTTTATTTGGAGGTCATCGAGAGGTACAATTAAATCATGCCCAACCAGGCAATTTCGGAGGTTTGACACATGGAAAGTTGGGTGGACATTACTAAGTTCCTCCGGTAGTTCGAGTCTGTAGGCGACTTTTCCGATCCTTTCCAGAATCTTAAAAGGTCCAACGTATCGAGGGGCTAGTTTCCCTTTCTTGCCGAATCTGACCACACCCTTCCAAGGTGATACCTTTAGGAGTACGTAGTCGCCAACGTCAAATTCAAGGGACTTGCGTCGTCTATTGGCGTAACTTTTTGTCTACTTCGAGCTTTCAACAAGTTGTCTCAAATTTGGAGGACTTTGTCAGTCGTTTCTTGTAGTAGCTCGGGACCGGTTAATTACGAGTGACAGATCTCGTGCCATATAATAGGCGATCGACATCTTCTTCCGTATAAGGCCTCGAACGGTGCCATTTGTATGCTGGTATGATAACTGTTGTTATACGAGAATTCAACTAACGACAGGTATTTATCCCAATTACCACTGAAATCTATGACACACGAACGGAGCATGTCTTCGAGAGTACGGATCGTTCTTACAGTCTGGCCGTCGGTTTGAGGATGGAATACGGTACTTAAGTTAAGCGTAGTACCGAGAGCCGCTTGAAACGTTTCCCACAATCGCGAGGTAAACCGAGCATCACGGTCAGAGATGATGTCGCGAGGCGTACCATGATTACAAATGATCTCATTGGTGTAGATTCGGGCTAATCGTTCTACTTTGTAGTCTTCCCGTATTGGCAAAAAGTGAGCAGATTTGGTCAAACGATCAACAACAACCCAAATGCTGTCGTGACCTGATGACGTGTGTGGAAGCTTGGTTATGAAATCCATAGCTATACTCTCCCACTTCCACATAGGGATCGGCGGTTGTTCGAGTAAGCTAGAGGGTCTTTGATGTTCAGCCTTAACCCTTGCACAAGTCAGGCATTTCCCAACGTAGAGAGCAATATCCCTTTTCATGTCCGGCCACCAGTACTTGTAGCGAAGATCCTGGTACATTTTATCGGCACCGGGATGAATAGAATATCGGGATTTGTGGGCTTCGTCCATCAAAATCTATCGCAAATCGGTCCGCTTAGGGATCAAAATTCGGTCCAAAAAATAGAAGATCCCATTCGATTTACTTAAAAGCTGAGCTCCATCGTGATAGATTCTTTCCTTCTTCAGGGTGCGTTCATTGAAACAGGCGTGCTGAGCTTCGCAGATAAGGGTTTCGAGATCGTGTTGGGCTTGGATATTACGAATACTGAGCAAATAACTTCGTCTGCTGAGAGCGTCGGCAACGACATTTGCTTTGCCTGGGTGGTAACGAATCTCACAGTCGTAATCGTTGAGAAGTTCTACCCATCGGCTTTGACGCATATTAAGTTCTTTCTGATCAAAGATATGTTGCAGACTCCTATGATTGGTGAAGATCATACACTTGGTACCATATAGGTAGTGTTGCCAAATCTTTAACACAAAAACAACCGCGCCTAGATCGAGATCATGGGTTGTATAGTTCTTCTCGTGGACTTTGAGCTGCCGAGATGCGTAAGCTATAACCTTGTCACGCTGCATGAGAACACAACCGAGACCGAGGTTGGAAGCATCACAATAGACAATGAAATCGTTGTTTTCGTCGGGCAGTGTGAGAACAGGAGCATTGCAAAGCATGTGCTTGAGGGTTTGGAAAGCAGACACTTGTTCGGTTCCCCAAACAAAAGGCTTGTCTTTATGCGTAGAACGGTGAGCGACACAACGATTTTTGAGAATCCTTCGATAAATCGTCGATAATAGCCTGCTAATCCAAGAAAAAGATGGACTTCAGAGGGGTTCTTCGGCATAATCCAACTCTTAACTGCTTCAATCTTCGCGGGATCGACATGAATACCTTGACTATTGACAATGTGACCCAGAAGCTGAACCTCCTCTAGCCAGAATTCGCACTTGGAGAACTTGGCATAGAGTTGATTCCCCTGGAGTAGGTTGAGAACCAAATGTAGATGTTGCGCGTGTTCGGCTTTCGATTTGGAATAGATCAAGACATCGTCGATGAACATGATGACGAAACGGTATAGAAATGGCTTACACACGTGATTCATCAAATCCATGAAAACCGCGGGTGCGTTGGTTAGACCAAAAGGCATAACAACGAACTCATAGTGGCCGTAGCGAGTGCGAAAATCGGTTTTGGGTATATCTCCCTCCTGGATGCGTAGTTGATGATAGCCTGAGCATAGATCGATCTTCGAGAAACACGTAGCACCTTGCAGTTGGTCGAACAAATCATCGATACGAGGCAGGGGATAGCGTTTCTTGATAGTTAACTTATTCAACTCCCGATAGTCGATGCACATCCTGAACGACCCATCCTTCTTCTTAACGAAGAGGATTGGCGCGCCCCAAGGAGAGGTGCTCGGGCGAATAAAGCCTTTTTCAAGTAATTCCTGGAGTTGGTTTGAGAGTTCACGCATTTCGGACGGTGCAAGTCGGTAAGGAGCTTTGGCAACAGGGTTGGCCCCAGGAATAAGGTCGATACGGAAGTCGATATCACAACTTGGCGGTAAGCCGGGAAGGTCATCAGGAAACACGTTAGGAAATTCACGAACCACAGGAACATCTTTCACTTCTGTCTTTCCTTTCATTTCCTTCTCCGCTACTACAATGTTAGCCAAGAAAGCTCTGTATTCCTTGCGGAGATACTTGCTAGTTTGGACACACGACATTAGCTTGAGACCTTTCGAAGCAGTTTCACCATATACACATAATAAATCACCATTTGCGAGTGAGAATCTAATCATCTTATCGAAGCACACAACTTCAGCATGGTTTTCACGAAGAAAGTCTATGCCTACTATGACGTCAAAACTTCCGAGTTGCATCGGAATAAGGTCGATTGGGAAGATGTGATTGTTGAGCTCGAGAGTACAATCACGAAGAATAGAATTTACGGCGACAGTTCTTCCAGTGGCGACTTCAACATCGAACGTTGAGGAGAGTTGGGAGCGCTTACGAATAAGGAGCTTCTCGAATTCAAATGATACAAAGCAGTTATCGACTCCAGTATCAAACAAACATGAAGCATAAATACCATTCACAAGGAACGTACCATTGACCACGTTGTTGTCAGCTTGGGCTTGGCGCGCATTGATGTTGAATGTTCTGGCGCGTGCGGCTTGTTGCTGCTGTTGAGGCTGCTGCTGCTGGTGTTGCTGCTGCTGCTGGGCTCTTGCTTCACAACCCTGTTTGGGCACATGTTCGCAAAGTGGTTGGGATCACCACATGCGAAGCAGACTTGGGCGTTGATCGCGGGTGCCTGAGCCGCGTGTTGGCCTTGCGGGGCTGGGAGCAGAGCTTGATGAGCAGTGGTTTGAACTGGGGCTTGACGAGGACCAATACGGCAGTTAGCAGTAAAGTGGACGTACATATTGCAGTGAGCGCAAAAACGACAGGCAAGACCCACCGGATGATGATATGAGCATGTCGGGCAAACCGGATGGGGGCCTGTGTATGCACGCTTTGCTGGTGGTGCATGAGTAACTGGTGCTGGTCGGTGGTGAGACTGCTGCTGAGCTGGTACGGCTTGAAGAGGTGCAGCAGTGGTGGTGATAGCACAGTTCTTGTTGCTGGAGCTGCTGTTGTTATTCTTCTTCCTGCGGCGTGAGGACTTTGACGGTTGAGCGGCAGCGGTTTCGGCGGTTTGTGCGGTGGTAGCTTGATGCAGAGACTTTGAAGGCTTATCCCAAAAACCATCTTTTACTCGCTTGTCGTTGATTTCATCGGCAAGCAAGTAAGCTTCTTCGATCGATGCTGTTTTCGCGGCATGCACAAAATCCGCAACACAGTCGGGTAAAGCTCGGATGTACTTCTTGATTGCCATTTCTGGCGTCTTGACTTGATCGGGGCAGATGATGCTGAGCTGCTTAAAGCGAGCAGTCAGGGCAGCGTTGTCACCTTCCTTCTGTTTGATATTCAAGAACTCGTCCTCCAGCATTTGGCGTTCATGGGGAGGGTAGAATTCATCCATCATGATGGCTTTCAACTCTTCCCAAGTCAGCTCATAAGCTGCATCATTCCCGTGTTTGTTTCTCTCGGCCATCCACCAGTCTAATGCGCGGGACTGGAAGACGCCGGTAGCATTTAGGGTATGGAGATTTTCAGGACATCCGCTCTGGCGGAGAGTGACTTTGATGGAATCGAACCATTGGAACATAGCTGTTGGGCCATTTTCTCAAGTGAATCCCTTCGGTCCGCATGCCTTGAATTGCTTGAAGTTGAAAGCAGTCTTGGGAGCAACTTTAGGAGCGTTAGTTCTAGAATCCTCAGATGATTTGCTGACGTTCTCATAAATTTCACTCACAGCCTTGGCCACTTGTTTAGCGAGGATGGCAGCAAGACGTTTCTCCTTCTTTTCTTGGCGAGTGAGTCATGTGTTACGAAGTCCAGATGACGACATTGTCTGCAACAGGCATCGTCATAGGTCTCAGACATGGTTTAATCGATTCTCACCTCACACGTTTAGTACTTACTAAAGCTTAGGATCACAATAAGACATGTATCACATAAACACATAGGCACATAATCACAGATTCATATAATCACAGAAGCACATAAGCACGTAGGGCACAGAATCACAGAAGCACATACGCATGTAATCACAGAGGCAGTTAGAATACAGAAACCTATTATTCAAAGTTCGCGAGTCGTTCGAATATAGCGATCGCGTTTAGCATAGCGATTAGTATAGTATAGGCACATAACCTAGCATAATGTCGTCCATATTGTAGCGACTTGTTGGCGTTTTGGGATAGAAGTGCGGTGCGAGTCATGCGCATCGATCGTAGTGGAAGTAAAAATCGTATAATTCTCCAAAAAAATTTAAACACATAAATAGGTAAATACATAAAATTGACGAATTATCAGAATCAGCAGTTGCGGGCTCAGAATCGAAACACATAAAAATCGAGAAAAGGATTGTATGCGGCTAGATAGACATCGACTAACCAAAGCGATTTGACTATTCTCAAGGACTTGTCGTACACATTTTGACTTTCAGGATCGTGCTCTGCCTCATTTCTTGGGTGTTCGGCACACATTCCTTTGATCATTTAGTGACTTCAGGTCGTTGGAGTCCGTCGAGACTTTGGTGAGAGTTTTGTAAAACAAAATTGAGCGGAATAGGTCGTTAAGGTTAGGGTTTCACCCCTGGCTTAACAACCTTGTTCCTGATTTTGGTTAAAAATAGCGATGAAAACCCGCGTTAAAGTATGGGTTTCACTCCTGATTCAGCGCGAATTCTCACGTTTATAGATAAATACAGATTAATAAGCAATTTAATCGAGAGTTTGCGGTTTTCACACCTAATCTCAATCAAATTACTTGTTTGGTTTCGAATAATTGTGCGGTGATAGTGTAGTGTAAGCGAGAATGGCGAGATATAGCACATAAGCTCGTACCAAACCTTTAAAGGTTTGCACAAGTCGGTCTGTCGGTTCCTAACTATAGACTAGGTCTCTAAGACATCGGCCCGGACTAGGTCGAGTCTTACCTAATTCCCTATAGTTATGGCTCTGATACCAATCTATCACACCCTAACCGATGGCGGAAATATCGAGGCATGGCACTGAGCGAAACAGATTGTCCAGAAGTTTCCATAACAATCATCATTACCAATCAATTTAAAATAACATGTCCCATACCATGTCTCAAAAGGTAAACAAATTATTACAGACAAAATCTAGGCAAATAGTTCTATTCCGACAACTCAGATTTTTCAAATAGCCCAATTGTTTATCTGCTCTAGAGACCCTTGATTTCATTTGTACAGACAACTATTTGTTGGCCTCTAGAGCCTTATTCTAGCCTCGATTTCCAAGAAGATATGCATCCTAAGCACCTGTCACATACGTTAAAGTAAAAGTCAATACACATAGTGTAAAGGCGAGTATACAAGTTTGATAATAGCATATAGGGTTCGAAATAGTTTACGCATAACCAGCACGTACACATAGGAAAATGAAGCATGTTAGTTATCGACATGAACCTATCGATACCAATGACTGCGGGTTGACTGCCCAAGGCAGTTCGTAATACATGATCACCACTATAATCGATGCAAATAATTGTCCTTAACAACCCCCGTGTGAACGAGTGGTGAGTCCAAACTATAGTACTATCGTCGTTAAGGCAGGTAGACAACATTCCATGTGTAAACATAACAAACAAGCATTCATTAAGTCACGTATAACATGCGGTAACGGTTAGCGTTTAAAAGTATTGCGTAGTGTGTTCGATTGTGATTTAGAATAAGTAACGTATATAACACCCAAAAGTGCGTAAAGCAAAAAGGGATCGAGTATACTCACAGCGGTTAATGGATTGAAGGGAGCGCTTAGAGAGTAAGGTTAGCCAGATCAGAACGATAGCATAACGATAAGAGATGCGTAAAAATGATACAAGTGTTTGTGGGTCGGATAGCTATTCGGTTGGATGGTAATCCGATCGGACAGCCGGTCGTGTAGTGACAATCCGGTCGGACAGTTGTCCGGTCGGACGGTAGTCCGGTCAGATGACTGTTCGAGTGGATTGTTTCCTCCTTTGAGAAGGATGTGTTTGTGTATGATAGTTTGACTTTTGAAGTTTTTGTTGTAGCATTTAAAAACATTGAAGTATCTCTACCCTTTACGTCGGTCAATCAGACGGTCGTCCGATCGGACAGCAATCCTATAGGTTGACACTTCAGTTAAGAACAACTTCACAGCAGGTTGTCACTCGGTCGGACAGCAGTCCGGTCGGGTGGCATCCTTATTGATCATGTTTAAAAAATCGATTAAATGTTAAAGTCAAGTATCTCATGATCCGAAGGGTAATCCGGTCGGATGGTAGTCCGGTCGGATAACATTTCATTCAATACTCAACTTCAGATGAAATTGGTTAAGTGTGGGACCCAAAGTGTCAGCCGTTCGGATGGCCAGTCACTCGGATGGCCATCCGTTCGGACAGCAGTCCGGTCGGACAGCACTCCGTGCTGGTCATTCTGTTCGTCTTTCATTTGGTCGTTTTGATTGTTTGTAGTTTTATCGAGACACTTTGACAACGTGCCAACCAACAGAACCCGTCTCGACCCTGGTAACCTGACCGAATAGGAATCACGCAATGTTCAACCAGTTAACCGGTTCAAGTCGGTCGTTCTTGATTAACCCGAAATCGGTGGTCTCGTGGATAGAATCCAGATCTTGAGCCAACACATTACTAAGAACAGGTAGAGGTTAGAACGAGATCCGATATCATTGGTTTTGAGTGCATTGAGTGTAAAAGAGTTGAAAGAAAGTTAGAAACCATATTTCAATCCTTTTTAACCATGAATATGTTCAGATCTATGCAAGATCTTTGTTTATTTACGTGGAAATCTGTTAGATCTAAGTTGTTCTTGGTGGTTTGAAGCCAAAACATGAAGTTCATAAGAACACCATGATGACATCATCCTAGAACACCTCAAATCTGGTGATTTCACGGTTAAAAGTTAAGATTTAAAAGATAGAAAGGTGTAGTAGTGCGTGTAGATTAGGAAAGTACAAGATTTAGGACGAAATCTTACCGGAATCGAGAGAAATCGAAGAAAAGGTGAGGAGCACGGGTTGTTCGGTCAGAGAGTTTCCAAAAGTGGAAAGGATGAAAGTGACATGGGTATTTATAGGATTCCAAAAGAGGAAAGGGATGGGTCGGTCGGATGGCATCTCACCCGGGTGGCATTCCGGTCGGATGGCATCCCGACCGGATGCAGCCCGGTCGGATGGCAATCCGGCCGGCTGGCATCTGGTTCGAGTGCGTGGTGCGACGATTTTTGATATTTTGATTTCGATTGTGAGCGATGCGAATACGATAAAGTTTCCTATTCAAATTACTTTTAATCCTAACTATTCATATCGCGCGCTGTCTCTTCTCCACTAATTATCATAATTTAATTTCGAGTGAGTTCGATTGCGTTTCGATTGCGATTTGATTGCGTTTCGATTGATTACCACACATACTTAAATTAAACATGCACAAGTAACATGTAAGGCACACACACGTATAACAGTAACCAATATGCGTATTTCGAGTTGTGAGCGCGATTGCGATAAGCGATAAAGCGATTAACCATGCGGTAGTTAGCGATAAATATAGCAAATAAACTTCGATTATTAATAGATACTCCACATAATACAACTAACGTAAGTGATAAATTAGACTACTTTAAGTCAAAGAAGTCAAAACAGGATTAGAGCAAGGAGTGACAAATCGCAATTAGCGATCTTTTCTTCCTTTGACTTCATTCTTGACTTTGACTTTGACTTTCGAAACACTGGGGTGTTACACCGGATCCCCGTCTTGTAAAAGAAATAGAAACGCCAATGGGTCAAGAAAATTGAAAAAGCAATCAAAACCGATGTGGTTGAAAAACAACCTGTTTCTGTCAAACCAGAAAATTCAAGAACTTCAAACAATGATGAAGTTAAAGTTTTAAAGAATAAAACAGGTAAAACAAAACAGACCTGGAAACCTAAAACGGTTAATAATTCAGGGGGAACATTATAATTTCCAAAACATCGAGAAGTTGAAGTAACTTATGTCAATGAAAATGGAAGACCCAAGACCACGAAGGCTTGGGTCCCCTTCTCCAACTAATCATGTGAGTTCATGTGCAGGGTGTTCCAGGAGGAACTTTCAGCAGTCATTGGATTGTTGATAGTGGGGCATCCAGGCATATGACAGGTGACATGAAGCTTCTCTACGACGTTAAATCTATTAGAGGAGGTTATGTTGCTTTTGCTGGAGATAAGGGTGGATATATAACGAGAGAAGGAATGGTATCCAACGGGGTTGTAAGTTTTGACAAGATCAACTTTGTGCAACAACTTGATCACAATCTTCTCAGCATTTCACAAATCTGTGATAAGCAGTTTTCAGTGCACTTTGATGCAAATGGATGTTATGTGCTGAAACCCGGCATCAAGATTCCTAAAGAATGGATTCTCTTATCTGCTCCAAGGATAAATGATCTGTATGTCCTTGATATGAAGCAAGCAATCACAACGACTGCACAAGCAACTTGTTTTATTACTAATGCCACTGAAAAAGACTCAATCTCTTGGCATAGACGGACGGGTCACATTCACTTACGAAAAATGAATCATTTGGTGTCAAATGAATTAGTGAATGGT
The DNA here is from genome assembly GCA_030545235.1 of Helianthus tuberosus. Lineage (NCBI taxonomy): Eukaryota > Viridiplantae > Streptophyta > Magnoliopsida > Asterales > Asteraceae > Helianthus > Helianthus tuberosus. The sequence goes on from JARYGA010022949.1 coordinate 1,240,974, forward strand.
GTTCTTCTTAAAAATTTCCATCTTCAAGACGTCTGTGTTTCATGCCAGAAAGGAAAGCAAAGTAAGAAGCGACACCCGACAAAGAAAATCAACATGGTGGCTGTTCCACTTAAAGGTTTGCACATGGATTTATTCGGTCCTATCAAGCATAAAAGCATCAGGAATGATCAGTACTGCCTCATGGTGACTGATGATTATTCAAGATTTTCTTGGGTGGCGTTTATGGCACACAAGAGTGACACTTTCAGAATCGTCAAAAACTTGATCACAACGATTGAGAATTTATATACTGTGAAAGTTAGACGGATACACAGCGACAATGGAACCGAACTTAAAAATCATGCAATGGCGGAGTTTCGCACATCCAAAGGTATTCTTCATGAATTCAGTGTAAGTTAGACTCCTCAACAGAATGGCGTCGCTGAACGTAAAAAGCGTACATTGATCGAGACTGCTAGGTCTATGTTGGTAGAATCCCAGTTGCCCATTCCATTCTGGAGTGAAGCTGTGGCCTCTGCCTGTTACACAATGAACCGAGTCCTTACAGTAAAAAGACACAACAAGACCTGCTTTGAGCTTCTTCACAAACGGAAACCAGATTTACAATTTCTTGAACCGTTTGGAGCTCCTTGCATAATGATCGATCCGAATGGAAAGTTTGGGGCAAAAGCAATTGAAGGATACTTTCTTGGGTATGCCACCCCGAACTTAAGAGTCTGGAATCTAGAGACAAAAAAGGGTCGAGGAATGGTCTGAGGTCAGAGTACAAAGGTACACATTGCCAGTCAAATGTCCAGGTCAACCATGGATGTTTGAGTACGATGACTTTTTCAATTCGATCAATATTCAAGAAGTCGAAGAAAGTGCTGCGGCAAGGATGTTTTTTGAGAGTGACAACGCAACAGATTCATCGTTGGTTCGTCCAATTATTGTTACAAATCAAGAACCATCTTCAGTTAACAATAATGCTCTCGACAATGAGGATATTCATGATGCAACCAAACTGAACGAATCTTCAGAGGATGATGAATTTCTCGATGGAGACCAAGAAGTTGTTCATGGTACTTCTGAGGCTACACCTCCAGTGGACGCCCCTAAAACAGCTGAAGCTACTGCATCATCCTCTTCGCCAGTTCAGGGTATTGATTTGGTTGTTGATCTCAACTTCAACAATCTGGGTACAAATATTCAAGTTCCAGATAATCCAGAAACAAGGATTCACAATACGCATCCTCAACAAAACATCATTGGAAATGTACAAAGTGGCGTACAAACAAGAAACATGTTGTGAAACAACAACAATGCAGGCTTGTATGTGGCGATTCGAGAATCTGGTCAACAAAACGATTGGTCCTTTGCGTGTTATGTATCACAAGAAGAACCAAAATCTATTAAAGAAGCGTTGAAAGATAATTCTTGGGTGGAAGCTATGCAGGAAGAACTGCAGCAATTCCAGAAGCTAGGTGTCTGGAAACTCGTTGATAAACCTGATGATTACAAGAAGATTGGTACCCGTTGGGTTTATAAATGCAAAAAGGATGACCGTGGAGTAGTCATTCGAAACAAAGCAAGGTTAGTCGTTCAAGGTTTTCGTCAAATCAAAGGGATCGACTACAACGAAGTGTATGCACCAGTTGCACGTCTGGAAGCAATTCGAATCTTTCTGGCTTATGCCTCATTCAAAGGATTCAAGGTTTACTAGATGGACGTTAAAAGTGCATTCTTACACGGTATAGTTGAAGAAGAAGTGTATGTCGAACAAGCTCCAGGGTTTGAAGATCCTATTCACCCCGATCGGGTTTGGTTGCTGAACAAAGCTCTCTATGGTCTACATCAAGCTCCACGAGCTTGGTACGCAACTCTATCTCATTATCTGCTGGAAAATGGATTTCGCAGAGGTCTTATCGATTGCACTCTTTTCGTAAAAGAACAAGATGGAGATCTTCTACTGGTATAGGTATACGTAGATGATATTATTTTTGTTTCTACTAATGATGTGTTGTGTAGGAATTTCGAGCGTGTTATGTAGGAGAAATTTGAAATGAGCGCCATGGGGGAAATGACCTTCTTTTTGGGCCTACAAGTGCAACAAACGAAGTCTGGGATATTCATCCATCAGACTAAGTATGACAGTGACATCTTGAGATGATTCCAGATGTCCGACACATCGCCCATTGGTACCCCTCTTCAGCAAAATCATGGAATTCATCCTGACTTGAAGGGTGAAGTTGTTAGCTCCTCATACTACCGCGCAATGATCGGATCTCTTATGTACCTCACAACATCAAGACCAGATATAATGTACCCAACGTGCTTGCTTGCCAGATATCAAGTAAACCCGAAGGCCTCACATCTTGCAGCTGTTAAAAGGATATTTCGCTATTTGAAGGGATGCCCAGACACCGGTCTATGGTACCCTAGGGATGATAGCTTTGACTTAGTCTCTTTTAGTGATTCTGATTTTGGCAGATGCAAAATCGACGGCAAATCCACAATGGCTGGATGTCAGTTTTTAGGAAATCGCCTAGTCACATGGCAGGGTGATATAAACTTAAATCGACTGAAGACCAGGTGGGAACCGCTCATTGGCATATGGTCTTAGTACCGAAATTTCGTTTGAGAGATTGCCGAGGTTCTGAGATATGTGGTCTTTATGTTGTTTATCATCTGGGTATCATGGTTGTTTCTTTTACCGAACAATAACGGAGACGAAGTCTAGATCTTCCATGATACCATACATACGTGTACATATTGCATAGGACCTCAATAAGTGATCAACAATCACATGTCCATTAAAATAAGTGATAATATATCACAACTTTCATGCGGGAGTCAAGTTCGTCTCTTTGTCTGTACGATGGTACTAACCTGTTCACGGACTTGCTCCTGTGCCCTCATGCATATGAAAATCAAGTTCCTCATCAATAAGTGATTCTATCACATAGGGCTTGTTTTCAACCAAAATAAGTATCTCACATCTTTTTATACGTCAAAACAGATGATAAATGGTATACTCACCAGTAAGATGAACTCTCGTGCATACCTTGATACGGGAATGTGTCGTGTGTGGATGAACACCGGTCGGTAAGTATAAATCATACCTTAACGTATCCCCTCGCTATGATTACATCTGATAAGTTGAGTTAATGTGGATAATAATACCGATAATCGTTATAGGATGTTTATCTATATGTTAACAAAATGAACAACAAGAATGTTTTGGCATGACCGTACACTGATATGATTCTCTTACCCTCGAAACTCATAAAAAGAATGTCTGTAAATATTTATTTAATGCTTTCAGTTTCTGCATCTTTGTATATATTTATTTACTGCTTTCTGTCTTTACATTTGAAATATTCAAAATTCCAAAAAGAGTTTAAGTGTGTTTTAATATAAACTTTATAAAAGCCAAAAAGATTTTATTTCTATGTTATCTTTGATTACCCGATGTTGGAACTCGAGTCTTCGACACCTAAAATCTGAACGAAAACCAAAACAACTGAATTTTCATAAACGGTCAAAATTTGCAAGTCTTGAAAGTTAAAAACTAAAATTAAACAATTTGTTAAACTTTCAAACTGTCGGACGGTAGTTGATTGAAAACTGGTCACATGTGTGTCATTTGTTTATGTTAACTATATTCCAAGCAGTTGTTCTCATTACGTGTTTAGCTTTCTTGTATGTGCAGATGCGACATTCAATTCAGCTAAAGACGAAGAGAACATGCTGGATGAAAGGCTTCGGAATAAAGACACGACATGGACGCACTCAAAGAATCAAGATGATCGAGGTGCCGTTGACCAATCAATCAACACCACAAGGATCTAAAGTATTGAAGATCAAATGATTCACGAGCATCATTCAAGGGGGAGTCTGTTATAAACTTCCTAAATGAAAAGGGGAGTTTGTTGATGCACTTTCTACTTACGACACGTGAAGACTTTGAAGATCCTCCGACATGGAAGACATGGAAGATGAACCTTACGAGTAGCGTCCAAGGGGGAGTTTGTTGATACATATTATGTGGACGCGACTCAGTTCGGTTCGACTCGGTTCGGTTTGACTCGGTTAAGTTCGGCTCAAGTCCGATGTCACGACATTCCTCCGTCGTGTGCCCCAGAGTTCTACATGCGAAGCACGAAGCGCCGTGAACCGTTTCCCGCCGACACATCACCATGACATCGATGATGTCATACGAAGACTTAACATTACATGCATCTGTTATAGCAACGTGAATCATGTTTGTTATGCAATTAATTGTTTGCTGTTACAAAGAACTCATATATTTGCATGACGAAGATTCAAATATATATATGAATGACGAAGAATCCTTGTGGCAAAGATCAATCTGCGCCGTGATGTGAAGGCGACGAAGAATGGACTCTTCGTCACATTGCATGGTTCGTCAACCAGTGGCGAAGCTTGAAACTTTTTACGTGGGGGTCGAAAACGTATATACCCAAAAATTTCTATAGAACCGGGGGGTCGAAAACAGATATACCCAAAAAATTTTATACGAAAACTACATATATAACATTACTGGCCGAAAAGTTCGGGGGGTTGGGCGCCCCTCCCGGCCCCTTCAAAGCATCGCCACTGTCGTCAACCACGTTCGTCGGCTAAAGAAACTTTGCCAGACCTGTAGTATATATACAGCAACAGAAGGCAGACACAAGAGAACACAGAGAGAACACAGTATTTGTAAACGTTGTATTGTAACCGTTTCAAGCATTAATACATTGAGTGTTAATCGTTGAGTCTTGTGTTTGTCGTTTACGTGTTCGAACTTGGTTTAACTTACCCGTTTGGATTCCGCACTCTCGGGTTCATCGGAAAATAGGGAAGAGCTTTAACGAAGAGATTTAACTCGATCCTCCGGGTTGACCTACAGATCCTGGTGACGCAACCACTTTGCGCAAAGCCCCTGTTATAACCTGAGCAAACACATGAGTCGTGGTGACGCGATCACAACAATTGGACCCAATTGTCGACCGATCATGGTGACCCAATTGTCAAGAAACAACTGTTGTTGAGGTTTTAGAAATTCAAGAATTGTTTGGTAGAAATGATACAAATAAGAATGAAACACATGAACATGATTCTTTACAAATAGGATCTTAGTAATGAGTCATGAATATGGTGTTGATGTGGAAAAGGGCTGGTAATAATAAGGATAGTCATTTGTTTGATTCTGATATTGCTACATATGAGAATGATCAACATGGATTTGGTGCTTTAAATCAAGTTATAAATGTTTTTAATGATCATTTTAATCAAGAGGTTTCAATTCAATGTCCACATGACATAAATGGAAATCTAAATAAACTGTTGAAAACTTTCATGGCTTGATTGCAATAAAAAAGAAGGGGTCTCTTGGTGTGGGCTTCTAAAGACTGCCAGAGATGTCCCCACCTGGAGTTGCAACTACACTTTTGTCAGCTTAAAGTGTTTTGTAGTGGTTTTAAAATCAATGGAAGATTGGTTTCAACTGTGGTTCTGTTGGTATTTGAATGGTGGTCAATGCAGATGAAAGTCAACAAGTTGGTGTTTAAGGTGTTTTAGATTAAGCTGTCAAAATGGAGAGTACTCCCAGAGAAAATCAATAAAGTACTTCTGTTGTTTTTTGTTGGATCTTCAAAAGAATGGGGAATAGGGAAAGTTGTGATGGGTACTAAGAGAACGTAATGCAAGCAGACCAAATAAGCTTTATTTTGTTCTCACTGCTGTTACAATACATCAAAAAACTGCGCATGCTTTTTCAGTCTTACACGGATTGGGTTCTGTTGTTCATTTTAAAACTTACTATAAATGCTTACAAAAACATTGTTATTACAGTTATAATCTTATCTTTTAATAAAACTAACTGTAACTTGAAAGCATTAGAAAGACTTTGCAAGATATTTAACCTCACCTACATGTTTCTGTTTTAGTTAACCGTTTTATTGTTGATTCAGTTGACCGGTTTGAGATAAATCACAATCCATGTACACCAATTTACAAGTAAATGGGTTGAATTTGTCATCTCTGAAAAAAAAAAAGCATATTAAACTTAGAGAGACCTTGATCATGCTTGCAGGTGCTCATTCTCAGTGGCAACCATTCTAATAAAATTGGATTGTTGTTGATTGCAGGGTTTTATCGTTTTTAGTCACCTGTTATTTCATAATCCAATATATGACTTAGAGTTTGTGTACTTGTTGGCGTTATTGAGATCTTCCGTACAAGACACATCAACTTACAAAGATAAAAATGAAGCCAGTTCATGAGCAGGGGCAGGGCTACCCCGCTCGATCTCCATTGCCTCTGCAACCTTTGCCTTTCGTGCTTCTGGTGATTCTAGCAAGCTAAGAAAATCTCTTGTTACCGTTGCTACTGACTCAGCCTCCAGCTGTTACAATGGTGGGTACTGATCCTCATCCGACATCTAAAATATTTACACATCACACATATATCTAAAGCATAATGATTTAATAAATTGTGTCAGTTTTTATAAACTATGATCAAACGCGCTTACAGTCCTTTGTGTGAATATGTGACTTCAAAATGAAGTCAAATATTGTGTCTTCTAGAATTTATGCATGGAAGTCTAATGTTAGGTGAAGAAAACAAATGTCAGGCAAGAAATTTTCCATGCAATATTTCAAATGTTAGGCTATGGGAGGAAGAAATATGAGCCATTGTTCACACCTTAGAACTTGCCTATAAATAGGCTTTGAATCTTTCATTTTAAGATGTACCACATCACACAAAATATATATACATATAAGAGATACAAAAATCTCAAGTATATATATTTTTTCTTTCCTTTTTCTCCAAACTCTGTAAACACTGCAAATTATAGTGAATGGTTTCTCGGCTTCCGCCACCCGTGGTTTTTCCCGATTTGGGTTTTCCACGTAAATCCTCGTGTCTCTTTTATTTATTTTTCCTACTTGTCATATTGTCCGGTGCTTGATTACACTTGATATATTAATTCCGTTCCGCGTCGAACTAATATTACTAATTACTGCTCGGATCTTTGGGCGAGTTTTCACACTCTTTTACCACAATTGGTATCAGAGCATCCGGGTTTTAATATTAGTTTATTGGAATTATTTTATCAAGTGGTAAATCATGTCTACAATGAAATTCGATATTCCGTTGTTAGATCGAAACACCAGGTTTCCTCTATGGCAAGTAAAGATGAGAGATGTTCTAATTCAGATGGATTTACATAAGGCGCTTTTGGGTTTCGATAAGATGCCCGCGTCATGGAACCAAGAAGAAAGGGAGATGAAATATCTCAAAGCACTATCCCAGATTCGTTTGCACTTATCAAACGATGTTTTGCAGGATGTTCTGAAAGAAACTTCAGCGGCTTCTTTATGGCTAAAGTTGGAGCAATTATTGATGACAAAAAGCCTACCAAACAAGTTGCATCTAAAGCAACGACTGTTCAATCTTAAAATGATTGAAGGCGGTTCTCTAGCTGAACATATTTCCACATTCAAAGAGTTAGTAAATAACTTAGAGAATATGGATGTTCAGTATGAAGATGAAGACTTGGCTTTATTTTTGCTGTCATCATTGCCCGAATCCTACAACCATTTTCGTGATACTATCATCTATAGCCGTGACACTCTTGTCTTAGATGAAGTTTACACAGCTTTGGATTCAAAAGAAAAGATGAAGTATATTACTGGTGGTGGTACCAGTGATGAGAAAGCCGAAGGTTTAAATGCCAGAGGAAGAACAACAGATAGGGGTAAAAACCCTCAATCTTCCAACAGAACGAGATCCAAGTCTAAAGGCAAACGAAAGTTTTGCAATTACTGTCATAAGAAGGGACATACAATTGATGAATGTTTCAAGTTGAAGAATAAAGAGAAAGCAGCAGCATATGGTAAACAACCTAGCACTTCGGGTGAAGCTGATGTAGCAGAGGCTAGTTGTATTGGAGAACTCCTGACAGTTTATTCAGATAAACTGGATTCCACTGATGAATGGATACTTGATTCTGGTTGTACTTTTCATATGTGTTACAACAGAAGTTGGTTTTATACATTTGAAAAGGTTAACCAGGGTTATGTCTTAATGGGCAATAATTCTACATGTCCAGTTGTTGGACATGGCTCAGTCAGAATCCGTATGTTTGACGGAGTTATCCGAACCATTGGGAATGTTAGATATGTTCCTGACCTCAGAAGAAACTTGTTATCTCTCAGCTCCTTTGATAAAAAAGGATATGAGTTTGCCAGTAAAGGTGGAGTTCTCAGGGTATTCAAAGATGGTTCTGACAAACTGAGGGCCAAGCGAAAAACCTCTGACCTCTACTTTCTTGAAGGGCAAACAATTTCGAGTGATGCTGCTGTTGTTTCAAAGTCTCTTTCTGAACCAGATCAGTCCCATCTTTGGCATCTTCGACTCGGCCATATGAGTTTTCAAGGCATGTCCGAATTGAGTCGAAGGGGATTACTTGGTGAACAAAAGATTGTTGATTTAGAGTTCTGTGAAGACTGTGTGTATGGCAAGGCAAAACGGGTGAGATTTCTAAGTGGCGTTCATACAACGAAAGGACCACTTGACTATGTCCACTCGGATTTATGGGGACCGGCTCGAGTTGCTTCGAAAGGTGGAGCTAATTATATGCTCACTATAATTGATGATTTCTCCAGGAAGGTGTGGTCTTTCTTCTTGAAACATAAGGGAGACGTTTTTTCTACCTTCAGAAACTGGAAAGTTCAAGTTGAAAAGCAGTCAGGATTGGTGGTAAAGTATCTTCGCACGGATAATTGACTTGAGTTTTGCTCAGAAGAATTTAATGCCTATTGCCGAAATAAAGGCATCACTCGACATCGCACGGTGGTCCATACACCTCAACAAAATGGTGTAGCAGAAAGGATGAATCGCACCATTATGGAGAAGGTCCGGTGTATGCTTTCTAATTCCAAATTGCCAAAGTCATTTTGGGCGGAGGCTGCTTCGACTGCTTGCTATCTAATCAATCGATCACCATCACGAGCAATTGAGAAGAAAACTCCGTTTGAGTTATGGTCCGGAAAACCTGCCGATTATACAGGTTTAAAACCTTTTGGATGTCCAGCGTATGCACGCGTTGACAATGGGAAGTTAGAACCGAGAGCAATCAAATGCGTTTTTCTTGGGTACAATCTCGGGGTAAAAGGTTACAAGTTATGGAGCTTTGGTCTGAAGAAGGTTATTATCTCAAGAGATGTTACTTTTGATGAGTCTAGTATGATTCAACCAGTTGCAGATCCTTCAAAAGCTACAGATACATCAGACACATCATCCGAAGCAAGAAAAGAGCAATCTCAAATGGAGGTGGAGCTTCCTACTCCACCTACTACTGATCAGAATACAGTTAAGCATCAAGAGTCTTCCCCACCAGATGAGCATGTTGCTGTTGAGGATTCAACACCTTCACAGCCACAAGCTACTACTCCAAGCATTGCAAGAGATAGGCCGAGAAGACAAATTGTTCCTCCAAGGAGGTATGCTGAATCTGATCTTGTTGCTTATGCTCTTACTGTTGCTGCAAATATTGAGTCAGGAATGGAGCCTGTTAATTATGATGAGGCTATCAAGTCTAAAGACTCAAGTGATTGGATGATTGCTATGCATAATGAGATGGAATCCTTGCAAAGAAATGGTACTTGGGACTTAGTTCCTATTCCGAAAGGGAAAAGGCCAGTTAAATGCAAGTGGGTCTACAAGCTCAAAGAACCTATCAACCCAACTGAGAAACCAAGGTACAAAGCTCGGTTAGTAGCTAAAGGCTACAGTCAGATTCCTGGCATTGATTATACTGACATTTATTCCCCAGTTGTCAAACATACTTCCATTCGTGTATTGTTGGGGTTGGTTGCTTCTAATGATTATGAGTTAGAGCAACTTGATGTTACTACAGCTTTCTTAAATGGTGAGCTTGAGGAAGAGATTTTTATGCAACAGCCCGAAGGCTTTGTAGTTCCAGGCAAGGAGAACTACGTATGTAAATTGAATAAATCTCTTTATGGCCTCAAGCAGTCTCCTAGACAATGGTATAAAAGGTTTGATTCATTTATGACCAGTCACGAATTCAAAAGGTGCACCCGTGATAGCTGCGTTTATTACAAAAATTGTGACGATGGTTCGATGATCTACTTACTTTTATACGTGGATGACATGTTGATTGCAGCAAAAGATATGAAGGAGATTCAGAAATTAAAAGACCAGTTGAAAGCTGATTTTGAAATGAAGGACTTGGGAGCTGCCAAAAAGATTTTAGGTATGGAAATTGTTCGTGACAGGAAGTCTAGGGTCTTGCATCTTTCTCAGAAAAGTTATATTGAGAAAGTCCTAAGACGCTTCAATATGCATGAAGCAAAACCTGTCAACACACCTTTTGCAGCTCATTTCAAGCTATCATCCGCTTTGAGTCCTACTACTGAGACTGATATGGCTTATATGGCACGCGTACCATACTCTAGTGCTGTTGGATCTTTGATGTATGCTATGATTTGCACGCGCCCTGATTTGGCTTATGCTATCAGCATGGTCAATAGATATATGGCGAACCCGGGGAAAGAACATTGGAAAGCAGTACAGTGGATCTTTCGTTATTTGCGCGGTACGTCTTCTATGTGTCTACGTTATGGTAAATCTAACACTGGGGTGTTTGGATATGTTGATTCAGATTATGGCAAAGATTTGGATAAACGAAGATCGATTACAGGGTATGTGTTTACTTTGCATGGTTGTGCTATTAGTTGGAAAGCACAGTTACAGTCTACAGTTGCGCTATCTTCTACTGAGGCAGAATATATGGCGATTACAGAAGCAGTTAAGGAAGATATCTGGTTGAAGGGATTATTTAAAGAACTCGATGATAGAATAAAGGTTACCACAATTTTCTGTGATAATCAAAGTGCTATCTTCTTGAGTAAAGATCAGATGTTTCATGACCGAACAAAGCACATTGATATTCGTTATCATTTTGTGCGTGATATCATTGAGAAAGGTGATTGTGTCATAGACAAGATTGATACAAATTATAATCCCGCTGATGTGTTCACCAAGAGTCTCCCAATTGCCAAGTTCAAACTTTGTTTGGACTTGATGGGTGTTTCTGATCGCAATTGAGCCAGATAGGCTCGTGGTGGAGGAAGCATTTTATTTTTCGGAAACAATTTTTCTTTATATGTTCATAGCAGGTTCTTATGGAGTTTTGGAGTTTGATGAAGTGCATAGTCAGTCTGATACTTGATGCATTTTGAAGTCAAGGTGGAGATTGTGAATATGTGACTTCAAAATGAAGTCAAATATTGTGTCTTCTAGAATTTATGCATGGAAGTCTAATGTTAGGTGAAGAAAACAAATGTCAGGCAAGAAATTTTCCATGCAATATTTCAAATGTTAGGCTATGGGAGGAAGAAATATGAGCCATTGTTCACACCTTAGAACTTGCCTATAAATAGGCTTTGAATCTTTCATTTTAAGATGTACCACATCACACACAATATATATACATATAAGAGATACAAAAATCTCAAGTATATATATTTTTTCTTTCCTTTTCTCCAAACAAACTCTGTAAACACTGCAAATTATAGTGAATTGTTTCTCGGCTTCCGCCACCCGTGGTTTTTCCCGATTTGGGTTTTCCACGTAAATCCTCGTGTCTCTTTTATTTATTTTTCCTACTTGTCATATTGTCCGGTGCTTGATTACACTTGATATATTAATTCCGTTCCGCGTCGAACTAATGTTACTAATTACTGCTCGGATCTTTGGGCGAGTTTTCACACTCTTTTACCACACTTTGCTCTGTTGGAGAAGTATTTGTAAGGGCAAAGATTCCACCAGCATCACGCAAATGCATTGCTTTCTCAACATCATACGGAACAGAAGCCATTAACACATTACCAGCGTCACTACCAGGCGGGTGATTATACATTGGTCCAAATGGCACCATCTTTTATTCCCAAAAATTAGTTACTAATTTTAACCTTCAATAAAATAGAGACGGAGAATAGTAAAACAAACCTGTTGCTGCATAAGACTAAGAGGTTGTTGGTGATTCTGAGGCCCAGGAACACGGCTTCCACCTGCTTCCTGCTGACATGTCGGAACCATTGGCATGCAAAAGTTTGCCATTGGTGAGCTCATACCTACCTGGAACAAGTTGATGCTGGTGCCCCAAACCAGGCTATCCAGGTGTTACCACAAAATTATTAATAAATAAGAAATCTTAGGTTTAAATCTAAAGCAGTTTTCAGTTCACTTTAGAAAATGTTTAAAAATGTGATTATGGGAGATTACTTGGGGAGGAATGACAGTAAGTTGAGGTTGACCATTAAACGTTTGTTGACCTAAACCTTGTGGGAACATAGGCATGCAAGGAGCTCCAACAGGTGGCATTGCAGTTGGACGCGTTTGTGAACACTGTGCCTACATGGATATATTAAATATATCATTAAAAAAAATCCAATCTTTTTCGTTGTGTAGTTTTAAATCATGTGATGAGAGAAGGGTTTAGGTGTTGCAATGAACCTGAGACCCAACGATTTCAGACTTCTTTGTGGAAAAAGCTTTAAACATCAGTACCTTTTCTGAAAGATAAATAATTTTTTATACATTATATATTTTAGCTAGGATCTTACAAAACAAAGTAATACACAAGACTTGGCTAAATTTTATATAGAGAGACGACATTTACCCTTATGGCTGGTTTCGTCACCAAGGAAAGGAACATCAGCTGGTTCATAGGGAGCCTTACGTGTAAATTGGTGGTTACTTAGGTAGTATTCACCTGTTGTAAGTTGACAAGCAGAGAGGTCTCCACCAATGATGTGATTCCATGACTTGTAATAACTCAACACATCTTCTTCTTCCATACTACCATCATCATACACAACACCAACCCCACACTCCATTTTATCCTCCTCCTCCTCCTCCATCACATAACACTGTATTATAATGTTATCACCAGCTTTCATCTCATTTGGCCCAAACATCCAATGGCTTAACGAACTAAAGTATTCCTTTCCATTTACCAAGGTGTAATGATCATAAATCCAAGTAAGCTTTTTTGTAATATTACTAATTTTGATCGTTTGCTTTTTTGTAAATGGAGGCCAATTCACACAACAGAAATTCAATCCTCGGAGCATTTTAGGAGATGATGGGATGATAAATGATATTGATTGGCCCCAACTTCTATGCTTAATCCACTCCAGCATCCCTTTCCCCTTATAAATTGTGCTAAATATTCCAAATTCATAAATCATCTGCTAAATAAATACAACATTAATCACCTTTCATAAAACACACACAACAAGATACAATTAATTAGAGGATACCTTGATATCATGAGTTAACAAGTGTCCTTTAATAAAGTCTGACTTTTTCCAGCCCAAAGTATGTAATAACTTTTCCTCAACATCCGCCATTGGTTGAATTTTGATTATGCCATCAAATTCAACCGGCAAATGTAATTCCACCACCGAAGGAGTTCCGTTTAAAATGAGTGGAGGCATATCTGGATCAAATTTAATTTTCCTAATTTTAACAGATTTATCATAATCTGTGAACATAGAGAATTTTCTTAGGGTACGTGGAAGATGCTCAACTGATATCAAATCATCACAGTGGTTCATTGTAAGTGTCTGAATACTAGGAAGGGTTCCCAAACATTTAGGCAATGAAACAATTGGATTGTAATCTAAACATAATTCCTCTAACATGGCTAGACAACTCAAGTCCTTGGGAAATGATTCGTTTGACAAATTATTATTTGCAAGTGACAAACTTCTCAATAAGCTTGGTAAAACAGTGATAAAGAACTTGAAATCTCTTGGTATAGCCATAATGGCTGATGAAGAGGTTTGTGAGCTTATGCTAAGATCTGATGAATCCATAATGGCAGATTCAGATAAATTACAACCATCTAGCAATAGTGTTTGAACCTTTTGTAACTTGCCTATTGGAAGCTTTTTAAGCTTGTAGCAGTAACTCAGATCAATGTGGACAAGTTCAACACATTGCTCAACTGATTCACACACCTCCATCAAACTTATGCAGTGTGTAATTATTAACTTCTCAAGTACAGGTAGTTCAAAAAAACCACCAACACTATGAAATTGTTCACAGAAACTCAGATTTAGAATCTTCAATGATCCAAGCAATGGTTCGTCTTTTGAGCATGATCCAACTAACTGGTGAAACAGAGATAAGTTAAAATGAGTAAAACATGCATTTACTCAATAGGAAAGAATAATAAGAGTTATCTTGTGTGACGATTCTAGTGTCATCAGTCATGTTAAATGATTGACTGAAATTTACGCGAGACCATAGGATCCTCGTGTCTGTGTTTGGTTTTATATCTAAGACCTGAGTGTGAATCTGAATCATGTGATTGTGATTACGTGTAATCCTAGGCAATTCTTGGGTTAAAAAATACTAAATTGTAATAGCTTTATCATCACCATTCAATGTTTATCCAAGTGGATTATTGATTTTTCGGAATCTCATATACAAATATCTAAAATCGTACCTTTTGCTTCTTCGCAGGTGGTTGTGGGCCACTGTATGACATGTCAAAAGATTCAATATTGCTATAAGACATGTCCAGAGCAACCAGATTCTCCATTGGTTTGTTTAAGTGTATAGCCTTTAAAGGGAACCCATGCATACATAACCATCTTAACTCATCTGGAAAATTTGGAAAACTATCATTTAATTGTACGTAGTTGAGTTGTAGTAGCAGTAGATTATCCATGTTACTTAATGAGTTTGTTTTCAGCTTAAATGATCCATTAAACTTCTTTTCATCAAGCATTTTCATGTCGAGGGCAAGGCCTAGAAGATTTCCTTTATCCTACGAAGAAAGGGATTGCAAACAAAATTATAGAGGTTATATGCATGTATATAGGCAATTAAAAATACTCTGAACAGGCATAACTTATAACTACTAAAAAAACGTGGTGTCTTACTTTTTCCATTTTCATCACTTTGAATGACTCCTCGTGACGCCACAATCTACTACGCTTCCATGGCTTCTCAGGATATTCTTGACACACTAGATCTCTTCCATCTCTTGAATGAGTGAATGCATCATCAACTTGTTTTCCCATCCAATACTAAGAAGGCATCTGTTAATGAGATTCTTCATCCCGTGTGTTGTCTTTATACCACATGCTTCTAGTATTGTTTTAGTAAAATCTGCATCTGTTCCAACAAAAAAACAGGCAATATGCTTAAACAATTCCTTGTCATTTCTGAATGACAAAGAGTCAAAGCTCATCCGCAAGACATTTTTTATGTCGGGATGTGGTTCTTTATTTAGCACTTTTATGCGGTCTTCCCAATATGTTACATCTTCCTTTTGTAGAGACCTGCCCAAAACTTGAAGAGCCAATGGAAGCCCATCACAATATTCCGCAAGCTCTTTTGAGACATCTTCATAACCTTCTTCGGGCATATGGCTATTGAATGCATGTATGCATAAAAGCTCCAGTGATTCGTATTTATCTAACCCATTAAGTACGATCTTTCGATGATTGGGTTGAACTTGGGGGTTGTTTAATGAACACTTTTCTGTGAAAGAAGCATCCTTGGTTGTAACTAGGATTTTGCTACCTGGATATAAACCTTTGTTTCTGTTAGTTGTCAATAGTTATAGGACTTAGTTGCAATTAACAACCGTTCACACTTGCAATTAACAACCGTTCACACCATATCATGTAATTATTTATTTATTTTTTAGTCCCTCACTCTCCCTATAAGTAGAGGGGTTATTTACTCTTGTAAACACACATTCAATCAATACAAGTTCGGTTTTCATACCATTCCCATTTACAGCATACCATTCCCATTTACATGGTATCAGAGTGTAACGCCCTAACACAATCTTACCCTTAATTTGCAGCGGAAAGTACATACCTAAAATTTCTTTCATGATATTCTTTCTTTCACTTAAATACATTAATCCCTTTTTATAAATTAATCAAAAACTAACATACTTATATCAAATTAAGTGACCACATACACACCCACGCACAATCCATGTCTTGACTCGATCTTCAACCGCGTACACTTCATGATGAAACCTCCATAAACCTATACAGCCTGTAGTCACCACATTCAATCACATCATTAGCAACCGGTGACAAAATACAAAATCTTAACATATACATAATAAGGCGTCAACATATCATGCTTTCTCTATTACTAGCCCTTTCATCCATCCATTAGATCACTCGCATCGGATTGCAGAGTCAACCTTCACCTCCATTGTTAACATGCCTATACATCACATTAATTCTTAATAGAAAAACGGTTAGTATCATTAGCTTCCCTTCATATGAACATGTCCTCGAATACACATAACTCATCTTATTCATTCAAGCATATAATTAAATACCCACTCAAGCATGTATTCACTTTCTATTCATACACGTACTTACAATTTACATCCTACATGTATAATTCCTTAATTCATCTTTATGCATAATTCGTTATGTAAGTTCCCTTTCTTACCCATACTTAATCGAATCTCTTTCTTAACCACTTCCGACCCATTTCCACTAAAACTTAACTTAGTAATAACATCGATTCATATCTTCTTACATTACATTCAATAATTACCATATATCATAAATACATTACCAAACAAAAGGGTAAGTTCGGAGTTCACTTACCTTGTGCGCCCTTATTTGCGTTCGCTTACTTGAGTCTTCTTAGCCCGTTAGCCTTCCATGCTCTCAACCATCTTGACATGATTCCTATACATTCATGTCATGTCATTACATTCACATTCTTATTAGCATATATGCTTATACATATGAACAACCATATCAAATTCACATCTCACATATGACTTTCATTAATCCATTCAAACAAGCATAAAGCATACTCAACATCATCCCTACATAATCTTCACATGAACTATATCTGTTTACCCATTACTTGCATACCATTTCACTCATTATTGTCTTTTAGACATTCCATCAAACACTTGATGTGCGTACTACTTTCTAAGCATGATGTACAAGTATTTCATGTTTTTCTTTCTAATTATCACTTTCATTCATCAATACAAGTAATCATCATACAAATTATATACCATACAAAATCTATATACATGTACACATCACATAGTACACATATTCACAATCAATTTCATACCCTTTCATGGATTAAACATAAACCCACTTAGCTAGGTGTAGTAATTCATCAAAACACTCAATCTATAGCAATTTACTCAAAATCTTCACTTAGGGTTAGTTCCTATGCAAGCATACATTGCCAATTTGGCCATAACCTCTACGATTCATACATAAATCACTACTTGTGATGTTCATCAAGATTTCTCAACTTCATTAATCATCGAAATTCAACATACCTTATGATCCCCTAGCTTGGGTGATCGTTAATTCATGTTCCTTCTTGAATTTGAGCCTCGATTCATCCTTCAATCGGATGGTATATGATGAACTAGGGTTTGGCTCTCTAGAGCCTTCCCCTGATCACGTCCAGAACACACACGAAGTGTGTGTGTGTGTGTGTGTGTGTTTGTTATTTTCATTTAATAAAACAACTTTCAAGTTATCCCACTTTGGTCCCTCATGTTTCGTTTTAATTAAATAAGGCTACAACTCTTCGTTTACTAATAACGATACTAATAATCAACTAGGTTAATTATTCCTAGTTAATCTTTATTTACAGGTTAACTTTTATCATTTACGGTACCTTACCCGTTTCTTAATAGTAACCGGGTTTAAATTACCAAACCCGTTTTTGGGGTGTTACACAGAGCTAAAGATCTCTTAGCTCACGAGCATCTTTTCGGGAGACCATTTCCCGCTAAATTTCCGGTCACCACCAGTCTCGGTTTAGAGGGTTCATAGTATGCTCTGTGGTTGCAGCTTAGTCTGATCTTCCACATCAGAAACGGATCTTCTTTTTCATACCATTTCTGGTCATCTCTAATTTTTTTCTGTTCTCGGGTACTATTCATCACAGGTTACTGTTCACCCGATCCAAATCTGTTTAGATCTGATCTGCCAAGTTTCAGATCCAGGGGTTACTGTTCATCGCGAGTACTGTTCATCCGGCTACTGTCATCGGGGTTACTGTTCATCCGGTACCGTATTTTTCCAGCTTCGTCGGAATTTGTTTCCGATCATTTCCGTGCAGTCGGTTTTCCGATCTGAGCAACTTTTTTTGTTTCTGCCTCGTTTTGCATGCTCGTATTCCGGTTCAGTTTTTCAGTTTTCTGGTTTTTCTGTTTGAATATATTGTTGCAATGGAAGATAAGAGAAATCACAGTATTAGATGCACTAAGGAGGATTATGATTGGCTTCAACGGTTACTTGCCTTCGGGTCACAAAGTCCGCAGACCAACTCGGTATTCCCAGGTACGTTGTCTGGCTTTGACCTATCCTGGATTATTGATTCTGGAGCCACTCATCACATGACTGCGAATCAAGAAATTCTCACTAGCCTTCATAAAACCTCTCACCCACCGGTTAAACTTGCAGATGGTTCCTCATGCCCCGTACGCGGCATTGGATCCATTCACAACCCAGAAAACCTAAAATTGTCTTCTGTTCTTCTTGTTCCTAACTTCCCTACCAGCCTTTTATCTGTCAGCCAAATTACTAAACAAAATAATTGTTCCGTTACTTTTTATCCTACTCATTATACCCTCAATGAACTGGGTACCAGCCGAGTCATCGGTACGGGTCTTGAATCAGGTGGCCTCTATCGGATGTCCTCATTGTCTCCTCCCAAAGCAAACATCTGTGAGTCTAGTATCTTTGAAACTCATTGTCGGTTAGGTCATCCCTCTGTAGCCGTCCTAAGGCAAATGAGACCTGGCATCTCTATTCCCGATAACTTCCATTGTGAGTCATGTCAGCTTGGTAAGCATACTCGACGTCCTTACCCCCCAAAAGTGTCAAGCCGAACCATTTCCATTTTTGAACTTGTACACTCTGACGTATGGGGTCCATGTCCAGTTAAGACTCCATTGGGCTTTCAATATTTTGTTACCTTCATTGATGACTATTCTCGTGCTACATGGGTTTACCTATTGAAATCCCGTAGTGAAATCAACTCAATCTTTCATGAATTCCATGCATATGTCAAAACCCAGTTCAAAACATCCATCCAAACCTTACGCACCGATAATGCTAAAGAATATATGTCCACCGATTTCTCTACATATCTCAAATCATAAGGTATTATTCATGAGACTTCTTGTGCATATACATCTCAACAGAATGGTGTTGCTAAACGCAAGAACCGCCATATGTTGGATGTTACTCGCACACTCATGATTCATTCTCATGTTCCTCGTCACTTTTGGGGTGATGTTGTTCTTACTGCGGCTTATCTAATTAATCGTATGCCATCGTCTGTTCTTCATGGTCAAACCCCGTTCTCTGTTTTATTTCCTAGAGGAACTCCATTTCCTCTTGAGCCCCAAACTTTTGGATGTGTAGCTTATGTCCATGATCATCGTCCCGGAGTCCCTAAAATCGACCCTCGAGCCATTCGTTGTGTCTTTGTTGGTTACTCGCGTGTCCAGAAAGGTTATCGGTGTTATCGTCCTTCCCTTCGCCGATACTTTACCAGTGCTGACGTCACTTTTGATCCGTTGCGTCATTTCTATCCAGAAGCTACCATTCCAGTTTCTGATCTGTTTCCTGACCCTGATATACCTGAGTCTCACATCATCCCCATCTTTCCTGTAACTCCTGTTCCATCTGTCCCTCAAGTCTCAGACACCACAAACCAGGGTCCTACTACTGAGGGCCTACCAACCGATCCCCCGCCATTACTCTTTACATATGCTCGGCGAGGAAAGGATCACACGCCAGCAACCATTGATCCCCTACCTACCCATACCTCCGGTACATCCTCCGTTCAACCTGCCATGTCTAAACCAGATACATCCTTGCCAGTTCCTACCCATACTACCTCGGATATCCCTTTGGATACACCTGCTTATGACCCTTCAGGTGCCCCATATCCCGATATACCTATTGCCTTTCGCAAGGAACCTAGACACTCCACTCGTTATCCCATCCAGGATTATGTTGCCTACACTCATCTCTCTACAGAGTCTCATGCCTTTACCACTTCCCTGGATTCCTACCCGATTCCAAAAAATGTGATGACTGCTCTGGCTCACCCAGGATGGCGACAAGCCATGGAAGACGAGATTGCTGCTTTAAAAGCCAATCAGACTTGGGACCTAGAACCACTACCTCCTGGTAAGCGTGTTTTTGGTTGTCGTTGGGTCTTCACAGTTAAACTTAACCCTGACGGAACTCTACATCGTCTGAAAGCTCTTCTGGTAGCTAAAGGTTACTCTCTGGCTTATGGTATTGATTATGACGAGACTTTTTCCCCAGTTGCCAAAATGCCATCTGTGCGTATTTGTATTGCTCTTGCTGCCATTCATCATTGGCCGCTCCACCAGCTTAATGTCAAGAACGCCTTTCTTAATGGTGTTCTTGAGGAGGAGGTTTATATGGAGCAGCCACCAGGGTTCATTGTTAAGGAGGAGGCATCCAAAGTATGCAAACTACGTCGTTCTTTGTATGGTCTTAAACAATCTCCCAGAGCATGGTTTGGTCATTTTTCTAGTGTCATGGAAGATTTTGGAATGGTTCGTAGTACATATGATCACTCCGTATTCTTCAGACATCATCAGGGACGAAGGATCATCTTAGTTGTCTATGTGGATGATATCATAGTCACAGGGGATGATGAAGATGGGATTACCAAGCTCAAACAGTTCCTTCAGTCTCAGTTTCAGATTGGTGACTTAGGTCGGCTACGGTACTTCCTTGGCATAGAAGTATCACGTTCTCCACAGGGAATACTTCTCTGTCAACGAAAGTATGTTCTTGATATGCTAACTGAGTGTGGCTTGCTGGGTTGCAAACCTGTTGACAGTCCTATGCTTTCTACAAGGAAGCTTCTTCCAGAGGACGGAAGCTAAATAAAAGATCCTGAGCGATACAGACAATTGGTCGGAAAACTCAACTACTTAACTGTCACCCGACCAGATATCTCCTTTGCCGTCAGTGTGCTAAGTCAGTTCATGGCTACTCCGTACACGGGACACTGGGATGCTGCACTTCGTGTCTTAAGGTATCTCAAAACCACACCAGGTCTAGGGATCTTATATTCTGATCAAGGTCATTGCCGTGTGGGTGCTTTTACAGAAGAAGGAGATGGTCGTATATCTGGATTTTCAGACGCAGACTGGGCAGGTTGTCCTATTTCTCGCCGATCCACCACTGGGTATTGTGTTTTCGTTGGAGGAAATCTTGTGTCCTGGAAGAGTAAGAAGCAACATACCGTATCCAGATCAAGTGCCGAAGCAGAATACAGAGCCATGGCAGATGTAACATCAGAGATAATATGGGTTCGTCGTCTCCTTAGAGAACTCGGGGTTATCTCTGATGACTTGATGTGATTATATTGTGATAATCATTCAGCTATACATATAGCCAAAAATCAAGTATTCCATGAGAGAACTAAACACATTGAGTTTGATTGTCACCTAATCAGAGATCGGATAGTCGGCACTCAAAAGGATCCTCCATCCATCCAGCCAATTCATGTTAAAACAGAATTCCAACTAACGGATATCTTCACAAAACCACTCCGAAAGACTCAAATAGACTTCATATGTAACAAGTTGGGCATGATTAACATCTATGCTCCAACTTGAGGAGGAGTGTTAGTTGTTAATAGTTATAGGACTTAGTTGCAATTAACAACCGTTCACACTTGCAATTAACAACCGTTCACACCATATCATGTAATTATTTATTTATTTTTTAGTCCCTCACTCTCCCTATAAGTAGAGGGGTTATTTACTCTTGTAAACACACATTCAATTAATACAAGTTCGGGTTTCATACCATTCCCATTTACAGCATACCATTCCCATTTACAGTTTCCAAGTAAATCATCCAACTGCTTGAGATTGCCGATATCATCGAGCACTATAAACACCTTTTTAGAGACATCGTCAACTTGTAGTGGAGTTCTTTTTGAAATGACTTTGTGAAGCTGCTTTTGTAAATTAGGCAATTCATAAGAGTGGTCATTGCATCTCGTATTGATACCTTCAATAAAGCTACTTTTGTGGAATTTATAAGAGTGTAACTGGAAAACATATTTAGCCAAAGATGTTTTCCCAATCCCACCAATGCCTACAATTGTGAGAATGTCAGCTGTATGATAAGATCCATCTGTCAACCATGAAGTAATGACATTGATGTAATAGTCCATCCCGATAAGGAGTGATGGGGTATCACGTAATGGTACAACTAATCTACGACGAATGTCCGCAACAACTTCTTCAATAAACTCTGTTTCATTCCTACAAATTGATTTATAAATGAGAAAATGTATGACAGATAAACAATGCAAACCCGATAATATTAATAACAAATTTAGTTGTATAAAGGATTACACGTCTTTTCGTTTTAAATCACCAACTTGTATGTGTCAGTGCCCTCTACTTTTTACTATTTTATTTATTGTTGTGCTTACTATTTTTCATTGAATATCTCTTTAGGTGTGTTTTCAATTAGAGTAAACTAGGTTATAACCCCATGTATTACACGGGTTAAATAAATGAATTTTATATAGTAAATAATAAAAGAATATATCTTTAAAAACCTTTCCTTATTGCACGAGTTGAATACATGTATTTTATATATTAAATAATAAAAAATTATATCTATAAGAACCATGTTGTACGGGTTAAATAAATGTAATTTTATATACCAAATAATAAAAAAGTTATATCTTTAAAACCACGTGTAATACACAGGTTGAATAAATGTAATATTGTTTACCAAATAATAAAAAAAGTTATATCTTTAATAACACTTGTGTATTACACGACAAGAATAAATATCATTTTATATACCAAATAATAAGAAAATTATATTTAACAAAACTAATGGATATACTCAGTACGTACGTGATAGATATGGTGATTGCGGAGATGATTATTACAAAGAAGATACAGTGGTTAAACATGTTATTCAAAAAGCAAATACGCAGCCATTTGAGTGATAAAATATAACTTATATTTAAAAAACCCGTAGGAGATCTAATTTTATATATAAAGTAATACTGAAAGTTATATACAATTTGTTTAAAAGTTATGTAATAAAATCGATATAATAATTTTTTTAAAAATGAAAATAAAAATAAATAATTTATTGGAGTAAATTGCCATTTTAGTCCCTAAGGTTTGACCAAAATTGTCACTTTAGTCCAAATATTTTGTTTCTTGCCATTTTAGTCCAAACTGTTTTGTTTTCTGCCATTTTAGTCCCTGACTTTTGTATTTTTGCCATTTTCATCAACCTGTTAAAGTACCGGATCGATGACGAACATCAAACATTGCACTTGATTCAAGACATGAAGAACAATCATAAACACCAAAGATAGAAAGATGTAGAAGATGAACCCTTTATTATTGAATCAGTCATCACAGATTACACAAAACCAAAGGAGTATACATCATCTACAAGCTGGTTTAGATCACAAAGATCTAAACCTAGCTTTCTCTCACTAACACATAGTATCCCTCTCTCTAGGATTTTTACCCACTGATGGAGAATAGCCGGGATATTGTGAGAGGTGCACCAAGCTTTAAGGGTTGCCCTAATCTACCCTATACAACAAATATATATAGACTAGGGACTAAACCCGAACAAAACATATTGTCCGGGATACAAAACAGATAATTCGGACAACAATAATAATCAACATATTCCGAGTTTAACATCATAAACTCAGAACTGATAAAGCTACCGAATTCTTGACTTGGCTTGGACTTTGTTGACCGTTGAAAAGAACGGATAAAACACAGTTACCCGGTAGCACTTACAGACTCCCCCTTAACTGTTGCTATCAGTTCTGTCTGACACTGATATCTTCAGTCACCGGATACTGCACTTACACAACCACCACCACCACCTCCCACCACCCACCCCATCACAACCTTCTATCATCCCCACCACCTGCCAGCACTGTCACCACCCACCGACCCCACCACCATCACCACCCACCATTTCCACCACCACCAGCCACTTTCCGCCACCACATCATCAACCAACACCACCGCCATGATGATAAATGGGTTAACTGTATTATAATGTAATATGTTTTTAGTTATATATTTTTTGAATTATTTTTAAAATAAATTAAGAATTTGTTATTATTATTAAATCAATTATTTTATGTTTGTAATTTTGTTTGGTATTATTTTATTAGAAAGTGCATATTATGCATATAATTATTTTATATCTTAAGTTATTGATGTCATCGAAAATGTTTTTCGATTTTATGTCTAGTATTATATATATACTATGGTAAAAGTTTAAAATTTATTAGAGATAATTAAATAATCCAAAAGAATAAGAGTAGATTTGTATATTACAAACAAAAAGTAGGTGCTTGTCATATGATATATAAAATCAAATAAATAATATTATAAATGAGAAGTATACATTGAATTTAAATTAAATAATAATTATCTATAATTAAATAGAAGAGATTAAACAAAATAATATTTAGTAGAAGAGTTATCTGTAATTAATTAGAAGAGATTAAACTAAATAATAATAATTAATAAGATATTAAACTAAATAATATTTAGTAAGAGGGTTATCTATAATTAACTAGAAGAAATTAAACTAATATAATAATTATCCATAAGACATGGCCTAAGATGATGACAAGTGTTCCTAAAATGTTTTGTATAGATTGTTATTTTAGTCCCTAAGATTTGATCCAAAATGCCACTTTAGTTCAAATAGTTTTTTTTTCCTGTCATTTTAGTCCAAATAGTTTTTTTCCTGCCATTTTTGTCCCTAACTTTTGTCATTTTTTTGCCATTATCAACTAAGTCCATTCAAAAAAGTCAGTTAGCTTAGGGGCATTTTGGTCAAAACACATTTTTTTGCAGGTGCGATGGTATGGGGACGATGGTGTGCCGATTTACAGTGAAGATGATGGCAGTGGTTGTTGTTTTATGATGATGTTTGTGGTGTTGGTTGATAACGTGGCTGGCGGAAAAGTGGCTGGCGGTGGTAGAAATGTTGGGTGGTGATGGTGGTGGGGGGTGGTGAGGGTGCAGGCAGGTGGTGGCAATGATAGAAGGTTGTGATGGAGTGGGAGGTGGTGGATGAAAATGACAACCAAATAACAAAAGTCAGAGATTAAAATGGCAGAAAAAAACCATTTGGATTACAATGATAGTAAAAGACTATTTGGACTAAATTGGCATTTTGGGTCAAATCTTGGGGACTAAAATGACAATTTACACTTTCTGTTATTAAAAACAGTGTATTTCCCCGGCTTTTTTTTTTAACATTCAGCTACAAGGTTTTGCAAAATGACCTTAGGGGACCCAGGGTGGAAGGATTTTACCCCGTGATGGAAATGTATAACGAGTTATACAATCCCAAACACCTCCGCCACTCAAACTTAAAATGCGTCAAAATGAAAACGCGTGATATTTATCACGCGTGAAGAAGTGTGGGTGGTGAGGGAAATTGTTGGGTGTGGTGGTGAGTGATGGACATTTCCACTAAAAACCATCACCAGTAATGGAATAAAGCTCCATAATATGACTGAAATTGATTGGATGTTGTGAGTGAGTGATAAGTGATGACCGCCCCTACCCCAGTAGTAAATTTAGGTGTATAGATTAAGCTACAAACATTTTGCAAAATGACCCTATGGTAGTAAATTTAGGTGTATAGAAAATTACTAAAAAGATTTTTATAGAGTGAAGAACTTACTTGTCTTTTGCGTCCTTCCCTTTTAAACCAGCAACTTCTGTGAGTGCCATTCTCCATGACTCAATCTTTTGAGCCCATTCACTTCTTTTCTCCAGATCCGTTTCTTCCTCCATCCTCTTTTTATGCTTTGCTATTGCTTCCCCGAAGCTGTTTTGTTGTTTTCTAACATGAGTAGGCTCCACATCATAGAAGATGGGGATGACGAGTTGGTTAAACTTCTTCTGTTGCTGGAGGATTAATACCAATTTATCTAGACACCATGTTGAAGAAGCATAATTCTTCGACATTACCATAACAGAAGCCCTGGATGACTGAATCGCACTCTCCAGTTCTGGTTTTAGTGGTTGTCCGGTTTCAATCTCTTCATCATCCAGAAACGTGTCGTAATTGGCCTCCACCAGGGCTTTGTAGAGGTGAGCGGTGAAACGATTACGAGTGTCAGAACCCCTAAAACTTAAAAATACGTCATATCTATGAATATGATCAGGTGGTGATGATGAAGAAGAGGATCCTGGTAAAACTTCAAGTTCAGTGAGAACAACCATTGTGGATTTGAATTATTGGAAGGTTTGAGTGAAGAGTGAAGATGGCACAAGAACTGAGACAATTAAACAGGAAAACCAGAAAATAATAAGGCGTTACTTTTGACCCAAAGTAATGACTCACATTGGGCCTAGTGGCCAGCACGCGTGAAGGAATGACTCAGCTTAAGCTTTTATGTCACCAACTGTTGTGTAAATTGCCTGCAAGTTTCAATCTTGGATGTGAAAATAATAGAACTTTTACAATTATAATTTCTTATAATAGTTAATTATTTCTACGTCTTTAAAATTGGTAGTTATTATTGATTGATTAATAGTATATATATAAACTTGAAAACTAAGGAAATTGGTATATATAAGTTTACATAGTATACGTAACTTTATTGATTAATAGTATACATTAATTTAACTTTATATATTACTTTTATTTATACACGCTAATTAGAACATCTTCAACGCACCGTGGTGCGTTGGTTTGAAATCCGGACGAAGAGGCGGACAAGAGGTAGCGATGGAAGTGCTTAGGTGGATAGGTTTGGAGGTGGAAGGTGGTGGGTGAGGCCCTATGCTGGGTTTTTGGTTTATATAAACATTAAACTATTGATCTTGGTTATTACTTGTAGATAAACCCATTTTATTGTCAAACCTTTTGTGCGAAATTCAATACTATTTATTAAATACGTTTGATGTTTATCTAGCAAAATTAGGTAAACATCGAACATGCATTAATCAATGAGAAACAATCTCCAAGGGGAAAGTTTTTGTAGTAACCAAGATCAATGTTTAACTTGTATAATACCTTATGAACGAAAATACAAAAAGGCAACGAAGTAACTACAAGTAGCCAACTTGGAATGTATAAAATGACGGATATTTTTATCCGCAATGACTCCAAGTGATTTTTAAAATTTTGATTTGTTGGCTTGGTCAAAAGCTAAGGAAGATCAATTTCTAATCCTAACCACTATGGGCTGAGATCTTACTAATGGTGCAAGCTTCTATGGTACCTTCATAATCTGCTTTTTTCTACTAATGACATGATTATATTGCTTTTTTTTTCTACTAGTGACATGATTATATTGTTTTTTTCTACTAATGACATGATTATAATGCTTTTTTCTACTAGTGACATGATTATATTGCTTTTTTCTACTAGTGACACCGTTATATATTGCTTCTATGGTCGATATATCCATTCTCTTAAAGCATTACTTGGATGCGGCAGAAAGAATATTTCAACATATTTCCTCACTTGAAGGCTAATTAGAATACAAGGGTGAAATATACGAGGACAGGGTAGATGATGGATTAAATCCAAAAACCGATGATCAAGCCGCACTTGATGTTTATTTACGCTCAACTAGCTCGGGATCGGTGGTGACGAGTAAAATATCACCACTTTTTTTTTCAATTAAATGTTATTTATATTGTATTTTATAAGGTTTTTGCATTTTTATAAGCAATCATAAAGAAGTGTTTTAGTTATTGTAGTTGTTTTAAATTAAATAAACAATATTGAATTAAATAAATCTATACTATATTATAATACATTTCCTATGGGCATTTTAAAACTTAAGAAGTACAAATATATTTGCTTATGATACAATACACAATGCACTTGTTAACGACATTTTAGGGGTAAATTTGTATTTAAAAGAATATTTACACCTTTACCCCTTTAATACTTACGGTTTATCCATTTACTTTCACCCATGTATTCCTCAATTTTATTTTTCTTTGCTTATGTCTTTGAATATATTATGTTTTAAAAAATTCGGAACACACCATCACGATGTACTCATTTTTGTCGACATGATATAAATTTTATTTAATATCGAGATGTGAATTATAATGTATAAGTCATTCATGCATTAATGTACAAGTCTTTTTTACATGAAACTATTTGACTTTTAGAATATCTGAAAAACCGTAAAGGTATTTATGAAAATTATATTTTGACTTTTAATTTGTTGGTTTATCTTTTTGAAAGTCAACACCTACTTTTGGTACAACTGTTATGTAAATTGCCTGGAGGTTTCAATCTTGGAAGCGCCAACATTACTCTATAACATTTACGAATACGAATGTACAGTAGCACCAGGTGAAAATTTTCCCCCTTTGACTTTTTCTTTTTCCCACGTCTTATTTTTCCCTGATAACCACGTTGCATACCTACTTTGTGGAAGCTAGGTATAGCTATAACACCTTGCTTCTCCTTCATCCTTCCTTTACTTCAGAGGTATAATTATAAAACCTTGCTTCTCCTTCATCTTTCCTTTACTTCAGACTTTTGCTACACTTTGCTCACACCCTTTGATTTAAATCCCTTACAGGTTGGTATAAATCCCTTTGATTTTCAATATCTGTTTTCCCTTTGATTATATTTTAGGCAATTTTTCTTGGATTGTTCCTTCCTCCCTTTGATTTTAAGGCGATTTTTCTTCGCTTTACTTGGTCTTAATCTTATACAGTGTAACTGTGGTTTCACAGGAGTGTTTAGGGTTATTTCTAAAGGAATCAGCTGTTAATCTTTTCAGGTAAATGTACCTACCTTTATTTCAATCAGTACATGTTTTGTTTCTTGATTTTCCCATATGATTTATACCAATAAATATGCTTTCCAAAGGTTTTTTTTCTAAATTATTGTAATACCAGTATGTAAGACAAATCATACCTAATTTTGATATAATAGCATTTTGCTTTAGTTAGTAAATTTAAATTTTAGTTTCTTGGAAAGAGCTTTTTTTGCCATGGAAAACAAACTACCTGTTGTTAAGAAGAGAAGAGGTCGTGCCGAAATGATTTCCGATGTTTGTTGTGGATCTCTTTTGCCTTTCACAGATAACATAGAACAGTTACACTCCTTATCTAATCAGCGTTTATCTGTTATTGCTAAAAGACCACGTGCTACGCCTTCTAATTACCACGCATCTACTTCTTCGATTACACCAACAGAATTGTTAGCTACTACTTCTATGTATTTAGATATCGGTGACTGTAAATATTCCTGTGAATATTGTAACGCGCGCTTCTGGTATGACGAGCGTCTTAAATCTTGCCCCGTTAATCAAAGGCCTCGATACAACCAGTGTTGTAAGGGCGGTAGTATTACGTTAAAACATCCAACGGAACTCCTGGTGCTATAAAGTGTCTCTTTCAAACTCATGAATTCCTTGATAACATTCGCGCCTACAATTCCATGTTCGCAATGACATCTTTCGGGGCAAAAATTGACGACTCTATAAATTTAGGTACTGGCCCGTATGTTTTTAAGGTTAGCGGTCAAGTGTGTCATCGACTAGGTGCATTTTGTCCGCCTCCTGACACCCCTCCCCGTTTTCTGCAAATGTATATTTTTGACACTGAACACGAGCTTTCAAACAGGCTTCGTTTTTGGCGAGCATGGGATGTCCTGTTTAAATTCAGAAATTGTTACCACACTGCTACGCACACTTGACGAAAACAATAAATTAGTAAAACTTTTCCGTACTGCTAGAGATATTTGCCTATCAGCAGATGTTCTTACCTTCACGATCCATTTATATAACACTGCAAATGAGGTCGGTTATGACGTGCCAACCGTTGATGCTATCGGTGCCATTGTATTTGCGGATCAGCCTAAGTCGTCTACCTTCGATATAGTTATTCGTTCGAAGGCTGCTGCTCCTGAACGAGTGAGTAAATTACATCCTCTATACATGGCGTTGCAATATCCTCTGCTATTTGTATATGGTGAGCAAGGGTGGACTCCTAAGCTTCGCTTCGCCGGTCAACGACATCTTACTATGGATATGTATTACAGATATCTGCTCCATGATCGTCTTAATTTATACACCCTTTTGCTTAGAGGTGGCCGTTTGTTTCAGCAATTTTTAGTTGATGCATACATATGTATTGAACAAAACAGATTAGACTATATATTATCACATCAAGACCTTTTCCGAACCGAGTTTTTGCAAGGAATTCATGACGCATTGTTACGTGGTGACACGAGCGGTCATGATATTGGAAAAAGAACTATTCTGCCTTAGTCATTTACCGGTGGTCCACGCTATATGTATAAACATTATCAAGATGCTTTAGCCATTTTCCGCGTTCATGGAAACCCCCCAATTTTTTATAACATTCACTTGCAGTGTTAAATGGCCTGAAATTCAAAGGTTTCTAACTGACACACCATGTACTAAAGCCCAAGATCGACCTGACATCATTGCTAGAGTTTTCCAGATTAAGGTTAATGCTTTTATCAAATACCTCAGATCGGGTGTTCCTTTCGGTGAGGTGGCTGTAGGTACTTTCGTTTATCTTCTTTCCAACGCCCTAAACGTAGCTTCGCTTCTGTAATGACTTTTCTTCCCCTTTTGTGTCATCTTCTTTCAGATTTGTATACGATAGAATTTCAAAAAAGAGGACTTCCCCATTGTCATACTCTTCTATGGGTGAAGCCGTCTTACAAAATCAAAGCTCCGGCCGACGTCGACACCTATATTTCAGCTCAAATTCCTGATCCAGCATTAGAACCTACTCTTCATAAGATTGTTACTGACCTCATGCTACATGGACCATGTGGCTTACCAAAACCAAATGCCTCTTGCATGGTTAACGGTAGTTGCTCAAAACGCTTTCCCAAAAACTATGAATTGTCTACCCGATTTGACAAAGATGGTTACGTACATTACAAACGGGAAATGAATGGCTTCTCAATCTTAAAAAATGGTATCACTATGGATGATGCATCTGTTGTTCCGTACAATAAAGATCTTTTACTTCGCTTTATGGCGCACATCAACGTTGAATATTGCGGTTGGAGTATGCTCATCAAGTATTTGTTTAAATATATATCTAAAGGTGTCGATCGTATTCGCTTCACAATTACAAAAGCGCCTTCTTCTTCTTCTGAAACCGAACGTCCATCGTCTTCTTCTATTGATGAGGTAAAAAACTTTGTCGATGGTCGTTTTATATGTCCGCACGAGGCCGTTTGGAGAATATTTCAATTCCCAATTCATAGTAGAAATCCATCTGTCTTAGTACTTGCTGTTCATTTAGAGAACATGCAAAACGTCAGCTTCAAGGATTCCCAACAGTTAGAAAGCGTGCTGCACAATCCTGCTGCTAGGCAAACAACTTTAACGGAATGGTTACACAATAACCAGGTAGATGAGAGAGGTCGACATCTTCAATACGTTGACTACGTCTCTGAATATAGATGGGATCTCTCTGGAAAATGCTGGATTCGTAGGTCTTCAAACAAAACAACTGCAATAGGGAGACTTTCTTATGTTCACCCTTAAGTGGCGACACTTTCTACTTACGTATGTTATTAGGACACCAAAGAGGTTGCCAAAAGTTTACCGATATACGTACCATTGGTGGCATATTATTTCCAACATATCGTGCAGCGTGTGACAAATTAGGCTTGCTTGAAAATGATGACGAATGGACATATGCGTTCACCGAAGCATCTACTTGGGCCACTTCCAAAGAGTTGAGATCCTTATTTACGAACATGTTATTGTATTGCGAAATATCAAATCCGTTAGCTATGTGGAAACAACATTGGCATGCAATGAGTGACGACGTCTCACTTACTTTTGAACGTACAACGGGTTTTTCTGCTGCTAACATCAGCGCAGAAGATCTGGAACAATACGTCTTACTCGAAATTGAAATTCTTCTTAACTCTAATGCCAGCTCATCATCGCTTCGTACCTACGGACTACCAATGCCACGTTCTGACTTGCTTTTTGTTATAACAAACAGTCTTCTAATGGAAGAGAAGAATTATGACCTACAAAAATTGGCCTCCGACCATGAGCTTCTAAAAAATGCGCTCAACGCTGAACAGTTAGGCATCTACAATTTAGTTATTACATCGTTTGAAGAAAAAAAACAGCATCTTCTTTTTGTTTACTGACACGGAGGTACCGGTAAAACATACATATGGACCACCCTTATTTGTGCTTTAAGAGCATCGGGAAAAATAGTTTTAGCGATTGCCGTCTCCGGGATTGCTTCGTTGCTATTACCATCTTGTAGAACTGCACATTCAAGATTCAGGATTCCTTTGAATTTAACAGATGACTCAATTTGCTTTGTAAAAAAAAAAAAATACTCACCTTGCTAGGCTACTAACCGAAACCTCTCTTATAATTTGGGACGAGGCTCCCATGAATGATCGTAGATGCTTCGAGTCGCTTGATAAGACTCTTAAAGATATTATTGACAATCAGTCAAAGCCCTTTGGTGGAAAATCAGTATTGTTAGGCGGAGATTTTAGACAAACGCTTCCTATCAAACCTAAGGCTTTAAAGTCTGAGATTATTAATTCATCTCTTCCTAAGTCAAACCTGTGGGTACATTTCAAACTCCTAAGATTAACAGAAAATATGCGCCTGCATCGTCCTAACTTAACTAGCCAAGAACGAGATGATACCGCATGGTTTTCTTCCTGGCTTCTTGATTTAGGTGATGGTAAACTTGGCATACCTGTTACGGATGGTGAAACAGATGTGAAAAATATTGAAATCCCATCACAATTTTTGCTACCCTCTACTGAAAAGTCTCTACCAGCTCTTATTAGCTTTATTTATGATCATGACACACTTAAAAATCCGACAATTGCAAACCTCTCCGACAGAGCCATCATTTGCCCCAAAAATAAAACTGCGGACGAGATCAACAACTTTGTTCTTACAATGTCTGAGGGCGCTACTATAACCTACCTGAGTTCCGATTCAATCATTCCTCATCCAAACGATAAGAGTGACCTAGAGCTTCTTTATTCGCTTGAGTACCTAAACTCATTGACCTTTACCGGCTTACCACCTCATTCTTTAATTCTAAAGGTCAACGTCCCAGTTATATTGCTAAGAAACATTAATCAAATGGCAGGTCTTTGTAACAGAACAAGACTATTAGTAACCCGATTATTGCCAAAGGTTATAGAGGTGCGAATTATAATTGGAACTGCTACTGGCCATCGTGTTTACATACCTCGCATAAAATTTGTTCATAATGAAAATAATTTACCTTTTGTTTTTAAAAGAAAGCAATTCCCAGTAAAAATCTGCTATGCCATGACTATAAATAAAAGTCAAGGTCAATCGTTACATAAACTCGGCGTTTATTTACCTAACCCAGTGTTCAGCCACGGTCAACTATATGTCGCTTTCTCACGTGTAACTTCCCCTCGCGCTTTAAAAGTCCTCATAATACCACAGGAAGAGGATCCTCCTACACAAACAAAAAATATCGTTTTTTCTACCTTTTTGCACGATATACACTTACGCGAGGTATGAACATAGCTACAGCTACATATATATGTGTAGAATACCATGCTAAAAATGACTATTACAGATATAGCTATACAAACCGTCTTTCCCTATCTGTATATATACACACCCACTCATACACACGTGCTTATATATACATTAGGCATGCCTTACGAATTTCTACTCAATGCAAATGCACTTCGCATTTACCATATTTGACAACAGGAAGACAGACATGGCGTCTAGAAGTATTTCCACCCTTACACATGGGGATTCAGCAGAGCCCATTGAGGTTAGAGTAGTAAGAAAAGGGATATCACATGCTTTCAACAATGAGTGCTGCTACCTGTTCGTGGACTTGGCTGTAAGTTTTTTCCTTTTCAAAAATGACATGCTTCTTCTTTTATCAGACTACATTTGCACATGCATACATAACTTTATCGTTCACTAACAAAATAGGGTGACGCGATACAAGTTGTTGTTGATGAAAACGCCAAAAAGCATCTTGAATCTAAAATCAGTCTCCATTCTTGCTATCGTGTGAGTCACTACTTATCAGGAGAGGCAAGAGATAAATACAATGTTGTCAAACATGACGCCTTTCTTAGGCTTGGCAAAGGAACCACTTTCGAATCCATACCGGATTTTGGTTTCCCTTTTCACTATTTCAACTTCCTACCATACACAAATCTCAAAGAACGCATCGATAATCATACCATACTGACAGGTATGTCTCCTTTTCCTAATAGTCAAAGAAATATATATCATAACAAATTAAAGGTCCTTATTGTTTTCTACTAACATTTTCCACCACCTCTTTACTATAATATATGCGTTTCAGACTTCATCGGCAGATTTGTTAGATTTACATTTGATAGACCTACAGCTTCTAACAAAAGGCTACTTAAGTTTGAAGTTGAAGATATCAGGTACATATGTTTTCCGCTTATAATTATCTACTTACTTAAATTCACATGTCAAACAATATTTTACTTTGATTTCTCTCCACAGTGAAAAGTTCATTGAGGTTTCCCTATGGCAGGAGATAGCTGATACTATAGATAAAGACAGTTTCACGCGTGCGCCATTTCCGGCTATTTTAGCACTCACGTCAATGAAAGTCGGAATATATTATGATCTCCAACTGACATCTACCTCTGCTACACATGTTTACCTGAACCCTGATGTAAACATATGCAAAACCATTGCTTTAATGTACCTATCGCTTTTCCTAACAATTTATATACTACATGTTTACACATTCAGAAAGTAGATTGAAATTCTATGTCTTTACAGGTTCAAAGCCAGGTATAACGATGCATCCACCAACCAAAGGAATAATATCACCCTAGCACAACTTTTGGAATTGAATCCTGCCCAACAAAGTGTACACTGCGCTTACATTCGCTTTTTTTCACAAAAATATTTTCCTCCAGTTTCTGTTGGTTCGGGCCAGTTTGCAAACACACACTACACACAATTTACGTACTCTTTCTTTGTATTGAACTTCAAAAGAAATTATAACTAGAAAATGGGCTATTGAATACATAAACTCCTGCTACTTAAATAGAAAACAAATATAACTAAAATAACAAACTTTCCACGTAATCTAATCTGTTCCATATTTTTCCATACTACTCGGTCAACATGGACCAATTCCTTTTGTTGACACGTTTTATTTGCATGACATGTAACTGACTTGACCAGTACTCGACTTGAACCGACCCGAAACATCAAGATTATACCCAACATTCACCCCCTTAATCTTGATGTCGGTTCTTTGCTGCTTGCCTTCCTGGTTCACTTGCTTCATGCTATCCAAATCACAAAGATTCAATCTTGCTACTTGCTTCTTGCTATGAACCGCTCATGGCTTGAATCTTACTCTTGCTAAACGAACCACTCAGGTGCGGTATCTTGCTAACTTTCTTTCTTGCTAACCCGAATGGGTTTTCTTCTTAAACGCTTCTTTCACATGTGATTCGAATCCTCTTGGTTACTTGTTGGGCTATTTTTTTAGCCCATGAGGAAGCCCAACATAACTCTTATTGGGCCATTTAATTGTTTTTGAAGATGGTTAAAATGGAGGAGCAGGTGATTCATTTGGTTAACACCCTCAAAATTCGTAGCCCTCACAACACACAAAAGCTCTCACAAAAGAAGAAGAATTTCCGTCACCAACATACCCAGTTGCAGAGGTCGTCAGTTTCCCGTAGATTGAACCGTTGGAGCGCTCTGATTTTTGGACACAGTCATCAGCACATCTGGGCGACCTTATCCAACGGTGGGTTTGTCCAAATCAGGTCTGGAAGTCCGTCTGCACACTCCGCTGTTCCAGCTGCAGAATTCTTGGTGATTTCCTTCTTTTGTCTTTGTATTTGATTCCATATGCTTGAAGTTGTTGATTCCAAGTGTATGATGATTATTGTATGCCTCTAGTAGACCTAGGGAAGACTTTGTATTGCTCTAATTTGGTGATAGTGGATTTGAAGCGGCTCTAGTAGTCCCGTGGTTTTTACTCTCCTTTCTTGAGAGGTTTTCCACGCTAAAATTTGGTGTTCTTGTTATTATTGTTTTCGGGCTGTTTAGATTGTAGTTGGGATACCCTATTTGTTTGCATCCTCACAGGTTCATTCAAGTTTGGGAAAAGTCTTGGTCAAACGAAGTTTGCTTCCGCGTTTGTGTTTACCGTTCGTGACCGGGTTTCGTGTTTTTCCCATCATTACTGACTTGTTTCAGGCTACTTGCTACCTGATTTTCTTTCTTCCAGTTTCTTTTGAGATCAACGAACCCGTGCGGCACCCGTCTTGCTTCTTTCTTCACGGCACCGACTTTCTTTCTTCTTTCTTTGGTTGTTGATCTTTCTTTCACTCTTTCTTTGCAACACTTTCTTCTTTCAACAATATCACCACATAATTTTCCTCCTGGCTTCTTTCTTCGATCCATTCAATAATTAATTAATAACAAATGAGGTGTGAGTTTGCCTGCTTATTTTCTTGCAATTTTTGTTCAATAGGGGTTTTGAAAGGAAAGTGGTTGCTTGCTTCACCAACATGCATGCCTGGTTCGTTCAATAATCTCAGCCGCTGCCTTTGAATTTTGTGGTGCTTCCCTTCAATTAACTTGACCACTTGCTTCCTTTTCAATGCGAATCAACTCCACCAAAATTCATTTTTCTCCTGCCACGACTTATGATTGCAAACAAATCAAACCTCACTTTTAATTTCCGGTAACCACCTCCACACTACCTGCGTGCTTTCTTTCTTTCTGCTAATCGCGTTCTTCGTTATCAGCCCTTGCCTTTTCTTACAAACCTACTGCTTCCGCTTCTTCTTCAGCCTCACAGCCAAAGGGCCGCTCTCTTACTCGAAACCGACTCTCAAACCGGCTCCCGTTATCAACCTTGCTCTGGTACCAAATGTTGGTTCAGGCCAGTTTGCAAACACACACTACACACAATTTACGTACTCTTTCTTTGTATTGAACTTCAAAAGAAATTATAACTAGAAAATGGGCTATTGAATACATAAACTCCTGCTACTTAAATAGAAAACAAATATAACTAAAATAACAAACTTTCCACGTAATCTAATCTGTTCCATATTTTTCCGTACTACTCGGTCAACATGGACCAATTCTTTTGTTGACACGTTTTATTTGCATGACATGTAACTGACTTGACCCGTACTCGACTTGAACCGACCTGAAACATCAAGATTATACGCAACAGTTTCAGCTATTTTTTTTTTTACTTTTTCCCTATACCAAATACTTCCATTTAACCCACTGCCCTATAAAAAAATTCCTTAAAACACAACATACCTCTCTTATTAAAAAATATCTTCCAAAAAAAGGTTCACAATCTTATTTTTGACTTTTTGTGTAGAACAAAACATTTAGCTGCCTAGGATCAATTACATAGTTCATTCAAGGGAAGTCTTGGTACTACAAAGGTTGCAAGAAGTGCAACAAAAAGCTTGATGCAAAAGGCAGTGCCCTCGCATGCATAAATCACCCAGAAGAGAAAGATCCCAAATTTGTGTAAGCGTAAAAAAAACTTACAACTACTGCATTTAGCACACAATATTTCCTCTAATTTAACAACAACAGGTACTGTGTTAGTGCAATCTTGTCCGACAATACAAAAACAGCAATGGTTACTCTTTTCAATGATGCTATTCTCTAGCTGATAGATACACCATGTGTTGAAATGGTTACTCAGCATGGTTATGACAACCCACAACAAATACCAAAACCACTGGAGACCATTAGAGGTAAAGAGAAGATTTTCCTCTTGCAGTTCAATAACCGCTTCCGGCAAGGTACAACAAGCTTTGTGGTCAACCAGGTTTTTGACCCACCTACATCAGAAACTCCCACCATAGCACAAGGTATTTATAACACATGTTGCTTAACAGTATCATTTAATCTTTAATATACACAGGTAGAATAGATTATTTGTCAATAATTGACCCGTTTGTTAAAAAAACCCTTTCCGCCTTTACATACACTGATGCAAATTTTCTCTTCGGAGAAGCAGGCGAAGCAATCTCAAGACCAACAACGATGCCTAAAATCCAACCCACAACTCCCGCAATACAATCAAGAAGAAAACATGGACTACTGAACCCAACAGGTATGATGTTGCTCACACTAAGTTTATGATGGTGTTGCTCCACTAAGTTTATGATCAATTTTCCTTTCAAACTGAATACAATATTTATCTACAGATGAACATCAACAGAAAACACCAAAATCTCTCGCCCCATAAAAGGAAACAATGATCTCATTTTGGATGTCGCGACATTATAAAGTACAACCTTTTGTAAACGCAACAACTATTTTGTAAATAGTTGTGGTAGACACAAGGCAACTTCTTTTGCGTATCCACTGTAAAATAGCAATCTTGGGTGGTTGTCTTAGACAACGTCACTTTTTTTGGGTATCCACTGTAAATAACCTGATAATCCTTATAATATTTTCGCTATATACCTTTGCAACTGCTTCCAACAACTAATAGTGTCATATTACGTGAAACAACAATTGGTACCTTGACAGAACAACTTGATAACGACCGCTTTCCCGTAGCGTAGCGCGGGTTTTTTTCCCTAGTTTCCTACTAATTTACCAAAGTATATAAAAATTTCCCGGGTAACGACGTTAAAATAAATTTTTTATTCTATTTCATTTATAACCTTTTTGGTTCTTGTTAGGGAAGCAAACGAACCGAACAGACATGAACAAGACCTTGTTCGTGTTCGTTTGTTAAGAAATATATGTGTTCGCGAACCATTCATGAACACTTATCGAACGAGATTTTATGTTCGTGTTCGTTTGTGTTTGTTTGTTAATTTTAGGTAACGAACGTTGACGAACACAAATGAGCATAAACTAATGTTCATGAATACGAGTAAGAGAAGAAGATGTAGCTAAGACTGCGTTTAGAACCCGTTACGGACATTATGAATTTTTAGTAATATCTTTCAGGTTAACTAACGCTCCAGCCGCTTTTATGGATTTAATGAATAGAGTATGCCGAAACATGCTAGACAAATTCGTCATAGTATTTATTGACGATATTTTGGTATACTCTCGTAGGTAGTCCGAACATGCGAGTCACCTACGTGAGGTGCTCGAGACGCTCCGAAGAGAAAGATTATATGCTAAGTTTTCTAAATGTGAATTTTGGCTCAGGGAAGTGCAATTCTTGGGTCATGTTATTAATGTGAAAGGGATTTTGGTGGATCCATCTAAAGTTGAAGCTGTAGTTAAATGGATACCACCGAAGAACGTTAATGAGGTGAGAAGTTTCCTCGGCCTAGCCGGCTATTCTCGGAGATTCATCCAAGATTTCTCCAAAATAAGCCTACCTTTAACCAGGGTGACAAAGAAGGAAGAAAAGTTTGTATGGGGTGTCGATCAAGAGAAAGCTTTTCAAATGTTAAAGGAAAAGTTGTCGAGTTCTCCGATATTGACTTTACTGGAAGGAACAGAAGATCTAGTGGTTTATGCAGATGCATCGCATCAGGGGTTGGGGTGTGTACTAATGCAACGAGGCAAGGCCATTGCTTATGCTTCGAGACAGCTCAAACAGCACGAAAATAACTACCCGACTCATGATTTAGAGTTGGCGGCAGTAGTTTTTGCCTTAAAAATCTGGAGGCACTATTTGTATGGAACGAAATGCACGATATTTTCAGACCACAAAAGTTTCAAATATTTCTTCAAACAGAAAGACCTTAACATGAGACAATGGAGGTGGTTAGAGTTGATTAAAGATTATGATTGCGACATTCTTTATCATCCGGGTAAAAGCTAATGTCATGGCGGACGCATTAAGCCGAAAGGAATACCCACCGCCTATTTGAGTGAAGTCAATGAGAATGGTAGTCACGCCGAACCTCCATCGAAACACATAAAAATCGAGAAATGGATTGTCTGCGGCTAGATAGACGTCGACTAACCAAAGCGATTTGACTATTCTCAAGGACTTGTCGTACACATTTTGACTTTCAGGATCGTGCTCTGCCTCATTTCTTGGGTGTTCGGCACGCATTCCTTTGGTCATTTAGTGACTTCAGGTCGTTAGAGTCCGTCGAGACTTTGGTGAGAGTTTTGTAAAACAAAATTGAGCGGAATAGGTCGTTAAGGTTAGGGTTTCACCCCTGGCTTAACAACCTTGTTCCTGATTTTGGTTAAAAATAGCGATGAAAACCCGCGTTAAAGTATAGGTTTCACTCCTGATTCAGTGCGAATTCTCGCGTTTTATAGATAAAGACAGATTAATAAGCAATTTAATCAAGAGTTTGCGGTTTTCACACCTAATCTCAATCAAATTACTTGTTTGGTTTCGAATAATTGTGCGGTGATAGTGTAGTATAAGCGAGAATGGCGAGATATAGCACATAAGCTTGTACCAAACCTTTAAGGGTTTGCACAAGTCTGTCTGTTGGTTCCTAACTATAGACTAGGTCTCTAAGACATCGGCCCGGACAAGGTCGAGTCTTACCTAATTCCCTATAGTTATGGCTCCGATACCAATCTGTCATACCCCAACCGATGGCTGAAACATCGGGGCATGGCACTGAGCGAAACAGATTGTCCAGAAGTTTCCATAACAATTATCATTTCCAATCAATTTAAAATAACATGTCCTATACCATGTCTCAAAAGGTAAACAAATTATTACAGACAAAATCTAGGCAAATATTTCTATTCCGACAACTTAGATTTTTCAAATAGCCCAATTGTTTATCTGCTTCTAGAGACCCTTGATTTCATTTGTACAGACAACTATTTGTTGGCCCCTAGAGCCTTATTCTAGCCTCGATTTCCAAGAAGATATGCATCCTAAGCACCTGTCACATACGTTAAAGTAAAAGTCAATACACATAGTGTAAAGGCGAGTATACAAGTTTGATAATAGCATATAGGGTTCGAAATAGTTTACGCATAACCAGCACGTACACAGAGGAAAATGAAGCATGTTAGTTATCGACATGGACCTATCGATACCAATGACTGCGGGTTGACTGCCCAAGGCAGTTCGTAATACATGATCACCACTGTAATCCATGCAAATAATTGTCCTTAACAACCCCCGTGTGAACGGGTGCTGAGTCCAAACTATAGTACTATCGTCGTTAAGGCAGGTAGACAGCATTCCATGTGTAAACATAACAAACAAGCATTCATTAAGTCACGTATAACATGCGGTAACGGTTAGCATTTAAAAGTATTGCGTAGTGTGTTCGATTATGATTTAGAATAAGTACGTATGTAACACCCAAAAGTGCGTAAAGCAAAAAGGGATCGAGTATACTCACAGCGGTTGATGGATTGAAGGGAGCGCTTAGACAGTAAGGTTAACCTGATCAGAACGATAGCATAACGATAAGAGACGCGTAAAAACGATACAAGTGTTTGTGGGTCGGATAGCTGTTCGGTTGGTTGGTAATCCGATCGGACAGCCGGTCGTGTAGTGACAATCTGGTCGGACAGTTGTCCGGTAGGACGGTAGTCCGGTCGGATGACTGTTCGAGTGGATTGTTTCCTCCTTTGAGAAGGATGTGTTTGTGTATGATGGTTTGACTTTTGAAGTTTTTGTTGTAGCATTTGAAAACATTGAAGTATCTCTACCCTTTAGGTCGGTCGATCGGACGGTCGTCTGATCGGACAACAATCCGATAGGTTGACACTTCAGTTAAGAACAACTTCACAGCAGGTTGTCACTCGGTCGGACAGCAATCCGGTCGGGTGGCATCCTTATTGATCATGTTTGAAAAATCGATTAAATGTTAAAGTCAAGTATCTCATGATCCGAAGAGTAATTTGGTCGGATGGTAGTCCGGTCGGATAGCATTTCGTTCAATACTCAACTTCAGATGAAATTGGTTAAGTGTGGGACCCAAAGTGTCAGCCGTTCGGATGGCCAGTAGCTCGGATGGCCATCCGTTCGGACAGCAGTCCGGTCGGACAGCACTCCGTGCTGGTCATTCTGTTCGTCTTTCACTTGGTCGTTTTGATTGTTTGTAGTTTTATCAAGACACTTTGACAACGTGCCAACCAACAGAACCCCGTCTCGACCCTGGTAACCTGACCGAATAGGAATCACCCAATGTTCAACCAGTTAACCGGTTCAAGTCGGCCGTTCTTAATTAACCCGAAATCGGTGGTCTCGTGGATAGAATCCAGATCTTGAGCCAACACATTACTAAGAACGGGTAGAAGTTAGAACGAGATCCGATCCTATTGGTTTTGAGTGCATTGAGTGTAAAAGAGTTGAAAGAAAGTTAGAAACCATCTTTCAATCCTTTTTCACCATGAATATGATCAGATCTATGCAAGATCTTTGTTTATTTACGTGGAAATCGGTTAGATCTAAGTTGTTCTTGGTGGTTTGAAGCCAAAACATGAAGTTCATAAGAACACCATGATGACATCATCCTAGAACACCTCAAATCTGGTGATTTCACGGTTAAAAGTTAAGATTTAAAAGATAGAAAGGTGTAGGAGTGCGTGTAGATTAGGAAAGTACAAGATTTAG
This sequence comes from Helianthus tuberosus, assembly GCA_030545235.1. Classification (NCBI taxonomy): domain Eukaryota; kingdom Viridiplantae; phylum Streptophyta; class Magnoliopsida; order Asterales; family Asteraceae; genus Helianthus; species Helianthus tuberosus. The sequence goes on from JARYGA010022949.1 coordinate 1,283,674, forward strand.
GACAAAATCTTACCGGAATCGAGAGAAATCGAAGAAAAGGTGAGGAGCACGGGTTGTTCGGTCAGAGAGTTTCCAAAAGTGGAAAGGATGAAAGTAACATGGGTATTTATAGGATTCCAAAAGAGGAAAGGGATGGGTCGGTCGGATGGCATCTCACCCAGGTGGCATTCCGGTCGGATGGCATCCCGACCGGATGGCAGCCCGGTCGGATGGCAATTCGGCCGGCTGGCATCTGGTTCGAGTGCGTGGTGCGATGATTTTTGATATTTCGATTTTGATTGTGAGTGATGCGAATACGATAGAGTTTCCTATTCAAATTACTTTTAATCCCAACTATTCATATCGCGCATTGTCTCTTCTCCACTAATTATCATAATTCGATTTCGGGTGAGTTTGATTGCGTTTCTATTGCGATTTGATTGCGTTTCGATTGATTACCACACATACATAAATTAAACATGCACAAGTAACACGTAAGGCACACACACACGTATAACAGTAACCAATATGCGTATTTCGAGTTGTGAGCGCGATTGCGATAAGCGATAAAGCGATTAACCATGCGGCAGTTAGCGATAAATATAGCGAATAAACTTCGATTATTAATAGATACTCCACATAATACAACTAACGTAAGTGATAAATTAGACTACTTTAAGTCAAAGAAGTCAAAACAGGATTAGAGCAAGGAGTGACAAATCGCAATTAGCGATCTTTTCTTCCTTTGACTTCATTCTTGACTTTGACTTTGACTTTCGAAACACTGGGGTGTTACACCAGATCCCCGTCTTGTAAAAGAAATAGAAACGCCAACAGGTCAAGAAAATTGAAAAAGCAATCAAAACCGATGTGGTTGAAAAACAATCTGTTTCTGTCAAACCAGAAAATTCAAGAACTTCAAACAATGATGAAGTTAAAGTTTTAAAGAATAAAACTGGTAAAACAAAACAGATCTGGAAACCTAAAATGGTTAATAATTCAGGGGGAACATCATAATTTCCAAAACATTTAGAAGTTGAAGTAACTTATGTCGATGAAAATGGAAGACCCAAGACCACGAAGGCTTGGGTCCCCTTCTCCAACTAATCATGTGAGTTCATGTGCAGGGTGTTCCAGGAGGAACTTTCGGCAGTCATTGGATTGTTGATAGTGGGGCATCCAGGTATATGACAGGTGACATGAAGCTTCTCTACGACGTTAAATCTATTAGAGGAGGTTATGTTGCTTTTGCTGGAGATAAGGGTGGATATATAACGGGAGAAGGAATGGTATCCAACGGGGTTGTAAGTTTTGACAAGATCAACTTTGCGCAACAACTTGATCACAATCTTCTTAGCGTTTCACAAATCTGTGATAAGCAGTTTTTAGTGCACTTTGATGCAAATGGATGTTATGTGCTGAAACCCGGCTTCAAGATTCCTAAAGAATGGATTCTCTTATCTGCTCCAAGGATAAATGATCTGTATGTCCTTGATATGAAGCAAGCAATCACAACGACTGCACAAGCAACTTGTTTTATTACTAATGCCACTGAAAAAGACTCAATCTCTTGGCATAGACGGACGGGTCACATTCACTTACGAAAAATGAATCATTTGGTGTCAAATGAATTAGTGAATGGTGTTCTTCTTAAAAATTTCCATCTTCAAGACGTCTGTGTTTCATGCCAGAAAGGAAAGCAAAGTAAGAAGCGACACCCGACAAAGAAAATCAACATGGTGGCTGTTCCACTTAAACGTTTGCACATGGATTTATTCGGTCCTATCAAGCATAAAAGCATCAGGAATGATCAGTACTGCCTCATGGTGACTGATGATTATTCAAGATTTTCTTGGGTGGCGTTTATGGCACACAAGAGTGACACTTTCAGAATCGTCAAAAACTTGATCACAACGATTGAGAATTTATATACTGTGAAAGTTAGACGGATACACAGCGACAATGGAACCGAATTTAAAAATCATGCAATGGCGGAGTTTCGCACATCCAAAGGTACTCTTCACGAATTCAGTGTAAGTTAGACTCCTCAACAGAATGGCGTCGCTGAACGTAAAAAGCGTACATTGATCGAGACTGCTAGGACTATGTTGGTAGAATCCCAGTTGCCCATTCCATTCTGGAGTGAAGCTGTGGCCTCTGCCTGTTACACAATGAACCGAGTCCTTACAGTAAAAAGACACAACAAGACCTGCTTTGAGCTTCTTCACAAACGGAAACCAGATTTACAATTTCTTGAACCGTTTGGAGCTCCTTGCACAATGATCGATCCGAATGGAAAGTTTGGGGCAAAAGCAATTGAAGGATACTTTCTTGGGTATGCCACCCCGAACTTAAGAGTCTGGAATCTAGAGGCAAAAAGGGTCGAGGAATGGTCTGAGGTCAGAGTACAAAGGTACACATTGCCAGTCAAATGTCCAGGTCAACCATGGATGTTAGAGTACGATGACTTTTTCAATTCGATCAATATTCAAGAAGTCGAAGAAAGTGCTGCGGCAAGGATGTTTTTCGAGAGTGACAACGCAACAGATTCATCGTTGGTTCATCCAATTATTGTTACAAATCAAGAACCATCTTCAGTTAACAATAATGCTCTCGACAATGAGGATATTCATGATGCAACCGAACTGAACGAATCTTCAGAGGATGATGAATTTATCGATGCAGACCAAGAAGCTGTTCATGGTACTTCTGAGGCTACACCTCCAGTGGACGCCCCTAAAACAGTTGAAGCTACTGCATCATCCTCTTCGCCAGTTCAGGGTATTGATTTGGTTGTTGATCTCAACTTCAACAATCTGGGTACAAATATTCAAGTTCCAGATAATCCAGAAACGAGGATTCACAATACCCATCCTCAACAAAACATCATCGGAAATGTACAAAGTGGCGTACAAACAAGAAACATGTTGCGAAACAACAACAATGCAGGCTTGAATGCGGCGATTCGAGAATCTGGTCAACAAAACGATTGGCCCTTCGTGTGTTATGTATCACAAGAAGAACCAAAATCTACTAAAGAAGCGTTGAAAGATAATTCTTGGGTAGAAGCTATGCAGGAAGAACTGCAGCAATTCCAGAAGCTAGGTGTCTGGAAACTCGTTGATAAACCTGATGATTAGAAGAAGATTGGTACCCGTTGGGTTTATAAATGCAAAAAGGATGACCGTGGAGTAGTCATTCGAAACAAAGCAAGGTTAGTCGTTCAAGGTTTTCGTCAAATCAAAGGGATCGACTACAAAGAAGTGTATGCACCAGTTGCACGTCTGGAAGCAATTCGAATCTTTCTGGCTTGTGCCTCATTCAAAGGATTCAAGGTTTACCAGATGGACGTCAAAAGTGCATTCTTACACGGTATAGTTGAAGAAGAAGTGTATGTCGAACAACCTCCAGGGTTTGAAGATCCTATTCACCCCGATCGGGTTTGGTTGCTGAACAAAGCTCTCTATGGTCTACATCAAGCACCACGAGCTTGGTATGCAACTCTATCTCATTATCTGCTGGAAAATGGATTTCGCAGAGGTCTTATCGATTACACTCTTTTCGTAAAAGAACAAATGGAGATCTTCTACTGGTACAGGTATACGTAGATGATATTATTTTTGTTTCTACTAATGATGTGTTGTGTAGGAATTTCGAGTGTGTTATGCAGGAGAAATTTGAAATGAGCACCATGGGGAAATGACCTTCTTTTTGGGCCTACAAGTGCGACAAACGAAGTCTGGGATATTCATCCATCAGACTAAGTACGTCAGTGACATCTTGAGACGATTCCAGATGTCCGACACATCGCCCATTGGTACTCCTGTGCAGCAAAATCATGGAATTCATCCTGACTTGAAGGGTGAACTTGTTAGCTCCTCATACTACAGCGCAATGATCGGATCTCTTATGTACCTCACAACATCAAGACCAGATATAATGTACCCAACGTGCTTGCTTGCCAGATATCAAGTAAACCCGAAGGCCTCACATCTTGCAGCTGTTAAAAGGATATTCCGCTATTTGAAGGGATGCCCAGACACCGGTCTATGGTACCCTAGGGATGATAGCTTTGGCTTAGTCTCTTTCAGTGATTCTGATTTTGGCGGATGCAAAATCGACGGCAAATCCACAACGGCTGGATGTCAGTTTTTAGGAAATCGCCTAGTCACATGGTAGGGTGATATAAACTTAAATCGACTGAAGACCAGGTGGGAACCGCTCATTGGCATATGGTCTTAGTACCGAAATTTCGTTTGAGAGATTGCCGAGGTTCTGAGATATGTGGTCTTTATGCTGTTTATCATCTGGGTATCATGGTTGTTTCTTTTACCGAACAATAACGGAGACGAAGTCTAGATCTTCCATGATACCATACATACGTGTACATATTGCATACGACCTCAATAAATGATCAACAATCACATGTCCATTAAAATAAGTGATAATATATCACAACTTTCATGCGGGGGTCAAGTTCGTCTCTTTGTCTGTACGATGGTACTAACCTGTTCACGGACTTGCTCCTGTGCCCTCATGCATATGAAAATCAAGTTCCTCATCAATAAGTGATTTTATCACATAGGGCTTGTTTTCAACCAAAATAAGTGAGTGTCTCGCATCTTTTTATACGTCAAAACAGATGATAAATGGTATACTCACCAGTAAGATGAAGTCTCGTGCATACCTTGATACAGGAATGTGTCGTGTGTGGATGAACACCGGTCGGTAAGTATAAATCATACCTTAACGTATCCCCTCGCCATGATTACATCTGATAAGTTGAGTTAATGTGGATAATAATACCGATAATCGTTATAGGATGTTTATCTATATGTTAACAAAATGAACAACCAGAATGTTTTGGCATGACCGTACACTGATATGATTCTCTTACCCTCGAAACTCGTAAAAAGAATGTCTGTAAATATTTATTTAATGCTTTCAGTTTCTGCATCTTTGTATATATTTATTTACTGCTTTCTGTCTTTACATTTGAAATATTCAAAATTCCAAAAAGAGTTTAAGTGTGTTTTAATATAAACTTTATAAAAGCTAAAAAGATTTTATTTCTATGTTATCTTTGATTACCCGATGTTGGAACTTGAGTCTTCGACACCTGAAATCTGAACGAAAACCAAAACAACTGAATTTTCATAAACAGTCAAAATTTGCAAGTCTTGAAAGTTAAAAACTAAAATTGAACAATTTGTTAAACTTTCAAACTGTCGGACGGTAGTTGATTGAAAACTGGTCACATGTGTGTCATTTGTTTATGTTAACTATATTCCAAGCAGTTGTTCTCATTACGTGTTTAGCTTTCTTGTATGTGCAGATGCGACATTCAATTCAGCTAAAGACGAAGAGAACATGGTGGATGAAAGGCTTCGGAATAAAGACACGGCATGGACACACTCAAAGAATCAAGATGATCGAGGTGCCGTTGACCAGTCAATCAACACCACAAAAGGATCTAAAGTAGTGAAGATCAAATGATTTACGAGCATCATTCAAGGGGGAGTCTGTTATACACTTCCTAAATGAAAAAGGGGAGTTTGTTGATGCACTTTCTACTTACGACACGTGAAGACTTTGAAGATCCTCCGACATGGAAGACATGGAAGACGAACCTTACGAGTAGCGTCCAAGGGGGAGTTTGTTGATACATATTATGTGGACGTGACTCAGTTCGGTGACTTGGTTCGGTTCGACTCGGTTAAGTTCGGCTCAAGTCCGATGTCACGACATTCCTCCGTCGTGTGCCCCAGAGTTCGACACGCGAAGCACGAAGCGCCGCGAACCGTTTCCCTCCGACACATCACCATGACATCGATGATGTCATATGAAGACTTAACATTACATGCATCTGTTATAGCAACGTGAATCATGTTTGTTATGCAATTAATTGTTTACTGTTACAAAGAACTCATATATATGCATGACGAAGATTCCAAATATATATATGAATGACGAAGAATCCTTGTGGCAAAGATCAATCTGCGCCGTGATGTGAAGGTGACGAAGAATGGACTCTTCGTCACATTGCATGGTTCGTCAACCAGTGGCGAAGCTTGAAACTTTTTACGGGGGTTCGAAAACGTATATACCCAAAATTTTCTATAGAACCGGGGGGTCGAAAACAGATATACCCAAAAAATTTTATACGAAAACTACATATATAACACTACTGGCCGAAAAGTTCGGGGGGTCGGGAGCCCCTCCCGGCCCCCTCAAAGCATCGCCACTGTCGTCAACAACCTTCGTCGGCTGAAGAAACTTTGCCAGACCTGTAGTATATATACAGCAACAGAAGGCAGACACAAGAGAACACAGAGAGAACAGAGTATTTGTAAACATTGTATTGTAACCGTTTCAAGCATTAATACATTGAGTGTTAATCGTTGAGTCTTGTGTTTGTCGTTTACGTGTTCGAACTTGGTTTAACTTACCCGTTTGGATTCCGCACTCTCGGGTTCATCGGAAAACAGGGAAGAGATTTAACTCGATCCTCCAGGTGGACCTACAGATCCTGGTGACGTAACCACTTTGCGCAAAGCCCCTGTTATAACCTGAGCAAACACATGGGTCGTGGTGACGCAATCACAACAATTGGACCCAATTGTCGACCGATCATGGTGACCCAATTGTCAAGAAACAACTGTTGTTGAGGTTTTAGAAATTCAAGAATTGTTTGGTAGAAATGATACAAATAAGAATGAAACACATGAACATGATTCTTTACAAATAGGATCTTAGTAATGAGTCATGAATATGGTGTTGATGTGGAAAAGGGCTGGTAATAATAAGGATAGTCATTTGTTTGATTCTGATATTGCTACATATGAGAATGATCAACATGGATTTGGTGCTTTAAATCAAGTTATAAATGTTTTTAATGATCATTTTAATCAAGAGGTTTCAATTCAATGTCCACATGACATAAATGGAAATCTAAAGAAACTGTTGAAAACTTTCATGGCTTGATTGCAATAAAAAAGAAGGGGTCTCTTGGTGTGGGCTTCTAAAGACTGCCAGAGATGTCCCCACCTGGAGTTGCAACTACACTTTTGTCAGCTTAAAGTGTTTTGTAGTGGTTTTAAAATCAATGGAAGATTGGTTTCAACTGTGGTTCTGTTGGTATTTGAATGGTTGTCAATGCAGATGAAAGTCAACAAGTTGGTGTTTAAGGTGTTTTAGATTAAGCTGTCAAAATGGAGAGTACTCCCAGAGAAAATCAATAAAGTACTTCTGTTGTTTTTTTGTTGGATCTTCAAAAGAATGGGGAATAGGGAAAGTTGTGATGGGTACTAAGAGAACGTAATGCAAGCAGACCAAATAAGCTTTATTGTGTTCTCACTGCTGTTACAATACATCAAAAAACTGCGCATGCTTTTTCAGTCTTACACGGATTGGGTTCTGTTGTTCATTTTAAAACTTTCTATAAATGCTTACAAAAACATTGTTATTACAGTTATAATCTTATCTTTTAATAAAACTAATTGTAACTTGAAAGCATTAGAAAGACTTTGCAAGACCTTTAACCTCACCTACATGTTTCTGTTTTAGTTAACCGTTTTATTGTTGATTCAGTTGACCGGTTTGAGATAAATCACAATCCATGTACACCAATTTACAAGTAAATGGGTTGAATTTGTCATCTCTGAAAAAAAAAAAGCATATTAAACTTAGAGAGACCTTGATCATGCTTGCAGGTGCTCATTCTCAGTGGCAACCATTCTAATAAAATTGGATTGTTATTGATTGCAGAGTTTTATAGTTTTTAGTCACCTGTTATTTCATAATCCAATCTATGACTTAGAGTTTGTGTACTTGTTGGCGTTATTGAGATCTTCCGTACAAGACACATCAACTTACAAAGATAAAAATGAAGCCAGTTCATGAGCAGGGGCAGGGCTACCCTGCTCGATCTCCATTGCCTCTGCAACCTTTGCCTTTCGTGCTTCTGGTGATTCTAGCAAGCTAAGAAAATCTCTTGTTACCGTTGCTACTGACTCAGCCTCCAGCTGTTACAATGGTGGGTACTGATCCTCATCCGACATCTAAAATATTTACACATCACACATATATCTAAAGCATAATGATTTAATAAATTGTGTCAGTTTTTATAAACTATGATCAAGAAAGAGTTTGATGGTTTCACATGTATGGAAAGAGAATCTTTGGGAGATTTGACAAGTCGATTTTATCACTTGTTGACTAAATTGAATAATTATGGGGTAGCAACAACTCCAGCAGAGGTTGTCACAAAGTTTGCCAATGCGCTGCCACTTCAATGGAATGGTTTCTTAGAAATCTTGAAAAACAATGGCACTTTGGCTACGACCAACATCAATGATTTCGTTCAGCTCTTGGAGAACAAAGATCTAGAAGAAATCCGGAAGGCGAAAAGAATTCCTGTGCAACAGAATCCGGATATGTATTATGGTAACTGTGGAGGTTCTAGCACAGCTGCAAAACCCGCTACACATGCTCCGCTACAAACAGCATTTGTCACAAGCACAGACTTGTATGGAAATCCGATACAGATAGTTGCCCAACCGCAAAGAACAATAGACTTGTATGGAAATCCAACACAACAAGTACAATCAGTTCCTCAACAGCAAAGTTATCGATCTACTGGAACAACAGATATGTACGGAAATCCACTACCTGTTCAACAGCAAGCTTGTTATGGAAGCACGTCATCTGCTAGTCAACCATCTACAGTTCGGCTAGACACGTCAAGTTTCTCCAAAGTTAGTGTTGAAGTAGCTAAGGATCACATGGAGATACTGAACACTCTGGTGAGCGCATACTGTGGGTTGATAGCAGGTCAGATCGGTAACATCAATCTGACAAAAGAAGACTATCAACAGATTGATAAAGAGGAAATGGATATGATGGACATCAAATGGGCTTTTGCCAGTGCTGTAAGGCGAGCAAAGGACTTCATGGAAAGGACTGGTAGAACAAGCTTGGAAAGCAAGAAAGACACCAAGTACAGGTTCGATAAACAATCAGTCAAGTGTTTCAATTGCGGTGAATGTGGTCAGCATGGGAACCAAAACCCTTTCAGGAATCAAGGCAACCAGCATAATCAGAATCAACCCAGGAATGATGATCGCACCTTGATGCCTGTAAACAATCAAGCAGGACCATCAAACAACATTCAAGCGCTTGTGGTACAAGTGGATGAAGGATGTGACTAGTCAATGTAATTAGGCATTGGTGATCAGGGAGGAGCAGCTTGTTTTACTGAAGTTGCTAAGGATTTGAATCACGCCAATGGTGGAGAATCTTCCGCCAGTGGTGGTGAATCTTCAGATGAAGAAAGTTCAGGCTATTCTAGAAGTTTAGATGAGGAAACATCAACGTCAGGCGATGATCATTTTTTGAGGGTGACAGTTGATGCCGACATCGATGAATTCTTGGGAGAAACTGCAGCAGGGAATGATAGAAGATCTATTCTGGTGGATCAAGCTGCTTATTCTTCTTCTCTTCATTCAGGCTTTATTTCAGGCTTTATGGCTAATGTTGGCAGTTCATCAAGTCAGGTATGTGTCGATGAACCAACTGTAGTTAAATGTGATAAATGTGCTCATTTAAGTAGTAATTGTGCCGACTTAAGTGATAAGTTGTCAGACTTGCAAAGCAAATATGATGATTTGCTAAGTAAGTATGATGCGACATTTATCCACAATCAGAAATTGATCATGGATCTTTCTAAATGCATAGAAGCCAACAAGTTTTATACAAACCATGAAAATGAGTATAAAACAATGATTGAAACATTAAGGGAAAAAATCTGAGCTAACGAAATGGTTTCAAGAAAACAAACAACCATTAACTGTTACATCAATAGGCTAGATAATGCAAAAAAGAAATGGCTTGTGTTAAATCTGAAAGTGAGGCCATCCATCTTAAGCTAAATAGTTATTTAAACTCTATTTAGCTTTGTGCATTCCCTGTTTCATGTGCATTGGATGTAAAAAATGTACTCCACCGGTTAGACACAATTATGACGCAATACCTGATGAGGAAAATAGAACTCATTTTGCGCCATCGGTTCCTTTAAACTTTGAGGAGTTTACAACTGGACTTGGATACAAACAGGAAGTATCATCAGATTCGGATGTGCAGCAGATACATTTGTAACTGCTGAACAGAATCAGGAGCCTCGGGTCATTGTTGAGGATGTTGATTCTTTAGATGATGAATCTAATGATACTGACTCAGCACAGTCAGATGCGGTAATCAAAGAAGAGGACATACCTCTCGAGAATCATATTCTATGTGATCCTCTCGCAAAACCTGCTACGACTGTTCTGACCGTGTCCACGTCCACTTCCTCACAAGAGTCTGAGAGTGTGAATTTGTTGTACACTCTTGTTGGTGATGATAGAGTTTATTCTGAAAAAGGTTTTCCTATTAAAAATGTTAATCAATCTTTAATCAGTAAAGTTTTTGAAGAATCAACAAGTAGGTTTTTGGGAAAGTCGGGTTTACACGTTGTGGTAACACAGTGTCCGTCGATTCCGAAAGCTGAAATTCGCAAACAAAACGGCAATCAAAGATTACCAATTGTGAAAAAGCAGCAAAATCACACCAAGCCAAAAGAAAAATCGACAACTCAAGGTCAAAAGGAACAAGACAAGAAAAAGAATCAAAAGGTGAACTTTGTAAAATCGAAGGGAACGGATAAATTGGAAACTTTTCAAAATAAATCTAATATTGATCATATCAATCAAGCAAAATTTTTGAAAAGAAATGAACAAAACAGTTCCAAACCAAGTACCTTGGGATCACAAAGTTCATCATCAACAAGACAATCACATGATACTTCGGGGTTTGTAGAACGAAGATCATGTTTTTCATGTGGTACATTTGGACATATTATTCGAAATTGTCCACACCCTCATAAACAAAAAGCCAAAGTTGATGATCCCCGTGACCGAAATGACCGAAAGCGATCTGTTTCATCAAAACCAGATGTCACACCCCAACCGATGGCGGAAACATCGGGGCATGGCACTGAGCGAAACAGATTGTCCAGAAGTTTCCATAACAATTATCATTACTAATCAATTTAAAATAACATGTCCCATACCATGTCTCAAAAGGTAAACAAATTATTACAGATAAAATCTAGGCAAATAGTTCTATTCCGACAACTCAGATTTTTCAAATAGCCCAATTGTTTATATGCTTCTAGAGACCCTTGATTTCATTTGTACAGACAACTATTTGTTGGCCTCTAGAGCCTTATTCTAGCCTCGATTTCCTAGCAGATACGCATCCTAAGCACCTGTCACATACGTTAAAGTAAAAGTTAATACACATAGTGTAAAGGCGAGTATACAAGTTTGATAATAGCATATAGGGTTCGAAATAGTTTACGCATAACCAGCACGTACACAGAGGAAAACGAAGCATGTTAGTTATCGACATGAACCTATCGATACCAATGACTGCGGGTTGACTGCCCAAGGCAGTTCGTAATACATGATCACCACTGTAATCCATGCAAATAATTGTCCTTAACAACCCCCGTGTGAACGGGTGCTGAGTCCAAACTATAGTACTATCGTCGTTAAGGCAGGTAGACAGCATTCCATGTGTAAACATAACAAACAAGCATTCATTAAGTCACGTATAACATGCGGTAACGGTTAACGTTTAAAAGTATTGCGTAGCGTGTTCGATTGTGATTTAGAATAAGTAACGTATGTAACACCCAAAAGTGCGTAAAGCAAAAAGGGATCGAGTATACTCACAGCGGTTGATGGATTGAAGGGAGCACTTAGAGAGTAAGGTTAGCCTGATCAGAACGATAGCATAACAATAAGAGACGCGTAAAAATGATAAAAGTGTTTGTGGGTCGGATAGCTGTTCGGTTGGATGGTAATCCGATCGGACAGCCGGTCGTGTAGTGACAATCTGGTCGAACAGTTGTCCGGTCGGACGGTAGTCCGGTCGGATGACTGTTCGAGTGGATTGTTTCCTCCTTTGAGAAGGATGTGTTTGTGTATGATGGTTTGACTTTTGAAGTTTTTGTTGTAGCATTTGAAAACATTGAAGTATCTCTACCCTTCAGGTCGGTCGATCGGACGTCGTCTGATCGGACAACAATCCGATAGGTTGACACTTCAGTTAAGAACAAGTTCACAGCTGGTTGTCGCTCGGTCGAACAGCAGTCCGGTCGGGTGGCATCCTTATTGATCATGTTTGAAAAATCGATTAAATGTTAAAGTCAAGTATCTCATGATCCGAAGAGTAATCCGGTCGGATGGTAGTCGTTTGGATGACTAGTCGCTCGGATGGCCAGTCGTTTGGATGGCCAGTCGCTCGGATGGCCATCCGTTCGGACAGCAGTCTGGTCGGACAGCACTCCATGCTGGTCATTCCGTTCGTCTTTCACTTGGTTGTTTTGATTGTTTGTAGTTTTATCGAGACACTTTGACAACGTGCCAACCAACAGAACCCCGTCTCGACCCTAGTAACCTGACCGAACAGGAATCACCCAATGTTCAACCAGTTAACCGGTTCAAGTCGGTCGTTCTTGATTAACACGAAATCGGTGGTCTCGTGGATAGAATCCAGATCTTGAGCCAACACATTACTAAGAATGGGTAGAGGTTAGAACGAGATCCGATCCTATTGGTTTTGAGTGCATTGAGTGTAAAAGAGTTAAAAGAAAGTTAGAAACCATCTTTCAATCTTTTTTCACCATGAATATGTTCAGATCTATGCAAGATCTTTGTTTATTTACGTGGAAATCGGTTAGATCTAAGTTGTTCTTGGTGGTTTGAAGCTAAACATGAAGTTCATAAGAACACCATGATGACATCATCCTAGAACACCTCAAATCTGGTGATTTCACGGTTAAAAGTTAAGATTTAAAAGATAGAAAGGTGTAGGAGTGCGTGTAGATTAGGAAAGTACAAGTTTTAGGACGAAATTTTACCGGAATTGAGAGAAATCGAAGAAAAGGTGAGGAGTACGGGTTGTTCGGTCAGAGAGTTTCCAAAAGTGGAAAGGATGAAAGTGACACCGGTATTTATAGGATTCCAAAAGAGGAAAGGGATGGGTCGGTCGGATGGCATCTCACCCGGGTGGCATTCCGGTCGGATGGCATCCCGACCGGATGGCAGCCCGGTCGGATGGCAATCTGGTTCGAGGGCGTGGTGCGACGATTTTTGATATTTCGATTTCGATTGTGAGCGATGCGAGTACGATAGAGTTTCCTATTCAAATTATTTTTAATCCCAACTATTCATATCGCGCGCTGTCTCTTCTCCACTAATTATCATAATTCAATTTCGAGTGAGTTCGATTGCGTTTCGATTGCGATTTGATTGCGTTTCGATTGATTACCACTCATACATAAATTAAACATGCACAAGTAACACGTAAGGCACACACACACACGTATAACAGTAACCAATATGCGTATTTCGAGTTGTGAGCGCGATTGCGATAAGCGATAAAGCGATTAACCATGCGGTAGTTAGCGATAAATATAGCGAATAAACTTCGATTATTAATAGATACTCCACATAATACAACTAACGTAACTGATAAATTAGACTACTTTAAGTCAAAGAAGTCAAAACAGGATTAGAGCAAAGAGTGACAAATCGCAATTAGCAATCTTTTCTTCCTTTGACTTCAATCTTGACTTTGACTTTGACTTTCGAAACACTGGGGTGTTACAGCCTCCCCTTGTTTAGGGAATTTTGTCCCGAAATTAGGCTGAAGCCGTAACAAACTACTGCGGGTACTTCGCCTTCATGTCGCTTTCGAGTTTCCAAGTGAACTCTGCGCCTCGTTTGCCTTCCCATCGGACTTTCACAATAGGAATGCGCGAGCGTCTGGGTTGGTTGGTTTGGCGATCCATGATTTCGACAGGCTTCTCCACGAAGTGTAGTGTTTCGTTTATTTGGAGGTCATCGAGAGGTACAATTAAATCATGCCCAACCAGGCAATTTCGGAGGTTTGACACATGGAAAGTTGGGTGGACATTACTAAGTTCCTCCGGTAGTTCGAGTCTGTAGGCGACTTTTCCGATCCTTTCCAGAATCTTAAAAGGTCCAACGTATCGAGGGGCTAGTTTCCCTTTCTTGCCGAATCTGACCACACCCTTCCAAGGTGATACCTTTAGGAGTACGTAGTCGCCAACGTCAAATTCAAGGGACTTGCGTCGTCTATTGGCGTAACTTTTTGTCTACTTCGAGCTTTCAACAAGTTGTCTCAAATTTGGAGGACTTTGTCAGTCGTTTCTTGTAGTAGCTCGGGACCGGTTAATTACGAGTGACAGATCTCGTGCCATATAATAGGCGATCGACATCTTCTTCCGTATAAGGCCTCGAACGGTGCCATTTGTATGCTGGTATGATAACTGTTGTTATACGAGAATTCAACTAACGACAGGTATTTATCCCAATTACCACTGAAATCTATGACACACGAACGGAGCATGTCTTCGAGAGTACGGATCGTTCTTACAGTCTGGCCGTCGGTTTGAGGATGGAATACGGTACTTAAGTTAAGCGTAGTACCGAGAGCAGCTTGAAACGTTTCCCACAATCGCGAGGTAAACCGAGCATCACGGTCAGAGATGATGTCGCGAGGCGTACCATGATTACAAATGATCTCATTGGTGTAGATTCGGGCTAATCGTTCTACTTTGTAGTCTTCCCGTATTGGCAAAAAGTGAGCAGATTTGGTCAAACGATCAACAACAACCCAAATGCTGTCGTGACCTGATGACGTGTGTGGAAGCTTGGTTATGAAATCCATAGCTATACTCTCCCACTTCCACATAGGGATCGGCGGTTGTTCGAGTAAGCTAGAGGGTCTTTGATGTTCAGCCTTAACCCTTGCACAAGTCAGGCATTTCCCAACGTAGAGAGCAATATCCCTTTTCATGTCCGGCCACCAGTACTTGTAGCGAAGATCCTGGTACATTTTATCGGCACCGGGATGAATAGAATATCGGGATTTGTGGGCTTCGTCCATCAAAATCTATCGCAAATCGGTCCGCTTAGGGATCAAAATTCGGTCCAAAAAATAGAAGATCCCATTCGATTTACTTAAATGCTGAGCTCCATCGTGATAGATTCTTTCCTTCTTCAGGGTGCGTTCATTGAAACAGGCGTGCTGAGCTTCGCAGATAAGGGTTTCGAGATCGTGTTGGGCTTGGATATTACGAATACTGAGCAAATAACTTCGTCTGCTGAGAGCGTCGGCAACGACATTTGCTTTGCCTGGGTGGTAACGAATCTCACAGTCGTAATCGTTGAGAAGTTCTACCCATCGGCTTTGACGCATATTAAGTTCTTTCTGATCAAAGATATGTTGCAGACTCCTATGATTGGTGAAGATCATACACTTGGTACCATATAGGTAGTGTTGCCAAATCTTTAACACAAAAACAACCGCGCCTAGATCGAGATCATGGGTTGTATAGTTCTTCTCGTGGACTTTGAGCTGACGAGATGCGTAAGCTATAACCTTGTCACGCTGCATGAGAACACAACCGAGACCGAGGTTGGAAGCATCACAATAGACAATGAAATCGTTGTTTTCGTCGGGCAGTGTGAGAACAGGAGCATTGCAAAGCATGTGCTTGAGGGTTTGGAAAGCAGACACTTGTTCGGTTCCCCAAACAAAAGGCTTGTCTTTATGCGTAGAACGGTGAGCGACACAACGATTTTTGAGAATCCTTCGATAAATCGTCGATAATAGCCTGCTAATCCAAGAAAAAGATGGACTTCAGTGGGGTTCTTCGGCATAATCCAACTCTTAACTGCTTCAATCTTCGCGGGATCGACATGAATACCTTGACTATTGACAATGTGACCCAGAAGCTGAACCTCCTCTAGCCAGAATTCGCACTTGGAGAACTTGGCATAGAGTTGATTCCCCTGGAGTAGGTTGAGAACCAAATGTAGATGTTGCGCGTGTTCGGCTTTCGATTTGGAATAGATCAAGACATCGTCGATGAACATGATGACGAAACGGTCTAGAAATGGCTTACACACGTGATTCATCAAATCCATGAAAACCGCGGGTGCGTTGGTTAGACCAAAAGGCATAACAACGAACTCATAGTGGCCGTAGCGAGTGCGAAAATCAGTTTTGGGTATATCTCCCTCCTGGATGCGTAGTTGATGATAGCCTGAGCATAGATCGATCTTCGAGAAACACGTAGCACCTTGCAGTTGGTCGAACAAATCATCGATACGAGGCAGGGGATAGCGTTTCTTGATAGTTAACTTATTCAACTCCCGATAGTCGATGCACATCCTGAACGACCCATCCTTCTTCTTAACGAAGAGGATTGGCGCGCCCCAAGGAGAGGTGCTCGGGCGAATAAAGCCTTTTTCAAGTAATTCCTGGAGTTGGTTTGAGAGTTCACGCATTTCGGACGGTGCAAGTCGGTAAGGAGCTTTGGCAACAGGGTTGGCCCCAGGAATAAGGTCGATACGGAAGTCGATATCACAACTTGGCGGTAAGCCGGGAAGGTCATCAGGAAACACGTTAGGAAATTCACGAACCACAGGAACATCTTTCACTTCTGTCTTTCCTTTCATTTCCTTCTCCGCTACTACAATGTTAGCCAAGAAAGCTCTGTATTCCTTGCGGAGATACTTGCTAGTTTGGACACACGACATTAGCTTGAGACCTTTCGAAGCAGTTTCACCATATACACATAATAAATCACCATTTGCGAGTGAGAATCTAATCATCTTATCGAAGCACACAACTTCAGCATGGTTTTCACGAAGAAAGTCTATGCCTACTATGACGTCAAAACTTCCGAGTTGCATCGGAATAAGGTCGATTGGGAAGATGTGATTGTTGAGCTCGAGAGTACAATCACGAAGAATAGAATTTACGGCGACAGTTCTTCCAGTGGCGACTTCAACATCGAACGTTGAGGAGAGTTGGGAGCGCTTACGAATAAGGAGCTTCTCGAATTCAAATGATACAAAGCAGTTATCGACTCCAGTATCAAACAAACATGAAGCATAAATACCATTCACAAGGAACGTACCATTGACCACGTTGTTGTCAGCTTGGGCTTGGCGCGCATTGATGTTGAATGTTCTGGCGCGTGCGGCTTGTTGCTGCTGTTGAGGCTGCTACTGCTGGTGTTGCTGCTGCTGCTGGGCTCTTGCTTCACAACCCTGTTTGGGCACATGTTCGCAAAGTGGTTGGGATCACCACATGCGAAGCAGACTTGGGCGTTGATCGCGGGTGCCTGAGCCGCGTGTTGGCCTTGCGGGGCTGGGAGCAGAGCTTGATGAGCAGTGGTTTGAACTGGGGCTTGACGAGGACCAATACGGCAGTTAGCAGTAAAGTGGACGTACATATTGCAGTGAGCGCAAAAACGACAGGCAAGACCCACCGGATGATGATATGAGCATGTCGGGCAAACCGGATGGGGGCCTGTGTATGCACGCTTTGCTGGTGGTGCATGAGTAACTGGTGCTGGTCGGTGGTGAGACTGCTGCTGAGCTGGTACGGCTTGAAGAGGTGCAGCAGTGGTGGTGATAGCACAGTTCTTGTTGCTGGAGCTGCTGTTGTTATTCTTCTTCCTGCGGCGTGAGGACTATGACGGTTGAGCGGCAGCGGTTTCGGCGGTTTGTGCGGTGGTAGCTTGATGCAGAGACTTTGAAGGCTTATCCCAAAAACCATCTTTTACTCGCTTGTCGTTGATTTCATCGGCAAGCAAGTAAGCTTCTTCGATCGATGCTGTTTTCGCGGCATGCACAAAATCCGCAACACAGTCGGGTAAAGCTCGGATGTACTTCTTGATTGCCATTTCTGGCGTCTTGACTTGATCGGGGCAGATGATGCTGAGCTGCTTAAAGCGAGCAGTCAGGGCAGCGTTGTCACCTTCCTTCTGTTTGATATTCAAGAACTCGTCCTCCAGCATTTGGCGTTCATGGGGAGGGTAGAATTCATCCATCATGATGGCTTTCAACTCTTCCCAAGTCAGCTCATAAGCTGCATCATTCCCGTGTTTGTTTCTCTCGGCCATCCACCAGTCTAATGCGCGGGACTGGAAGACGCCGGTAGCATTTAGGGTATGGAGATTTTCAGGACATCCGCTCTGGCGGAGAGTGACTTTGATGGAATCGAACCATTGGAACATAGCTGTTGGGCCATTTTCTCAAGTGAATCCCTTCGGTCCGCATGCCTTGAATTGCTTGAAGTTGAAAGCAGTCTTGGGAGCAACTTTAGGAGCGTTAGTTCTAGAATCCTCAGATGATTTGCTGACGTTCTCATAAATTTCACTCACAGCCTTGGCCACTTGTTTAGCGAGGATGGCAGCAAGACGTTTCTCCTTCTTTTCTTGGCGAGTGAGTCATGTGTTACGAAGTCCAGATGACGACATTGTCTGCAACAGGCATCGTCATAGGTCTCAGACATGGTTTAATCGATTCTCACCTCACACGTTTAGTACTTACTAAAGCTTAGGATCACAATAAGACATGTATCACATAAACACATAGGCACATAATCACAGATTCATATAATCACAGAAGCACATAAGCACGTAGGGCACAGAATCACAGAAGCGCATACGCATGTAATCACAGAGGCAGTTAGAATACAGAAACCTATTATTCAAAGTTCGCGAGTCGTTCGAATATAGCGATCGCGTTTAGCATAGCGATTAGTATAGTATAGGCACATAACCTAGCATAATGTCGTCCATATTGTAGCGACTTGTTGGCGTTTTGGGATAGAAGTGCGGTGCGAGTCATGCGCATCGATCGTAGTGGAAGTAAAAATCGTATAATTCTCCAAAAAAATTTAAACACATAAATAGGTAAATACATAAAATTGACGAATTATCAGAATCAGCAGTTGCGGGCTCAGAATCGAAACACATAAAAATCGAGAAAAGGATTGTATGCGGCTAGATAGACATCGACTAACCAAAGCGATTTGACTATTCTCAAGGACTTGTCGTACACATTTTGACTTTCAGGATCGTGCTCTGCCTCATTTCTTGGGTGTTCGGCACACATTCCTTTGATTATTTAGTGACTTCAGGTCGTTGGAGTCCGTCGAGACTTTGGTGAGAGTTTTGTAAAACAAAATTGAGCGGAATAGGTCGTTAAGGTTAGGGTTTCACCCCTGGCTTAACAACCTTGTTCCTGATTTTGGTTAAAAATAGCGATGAAAACCCGCGTTAAAGTATGGGTTTCACTCCTGATTCAGCGCGAATTCTCACGTTTATAGATAAATACAGATTAATAAGCAATTTAATCGAGAGTTTGCGGTTTTCACACCTAATCTCAATCAAATTACTTGTTTGGTTTCGAATAATTGTGCGGTGATAGTGTAGTGTAAGCGAGAATGGCGAGATATAGCACATAAGCTCGTACCAAACCTTTAAAGGTTTGCACAAGTCGGTCTGTCGGTTCCTAACTATAGACTAGGTCTCTAAGACATCGGCCCGGACTAGGTCGAGTCTTACCTAATTCCCTATAGTTATGGCTCTGATACCAATCTATCACACCCTAACCGATGGCGGAAATATCGAGGCATGGCACTGAGCGAAACAGATTGTCCAGAAGTTTCCATAACAATCATCATTACCAATCAATTTAAAATAACATGTCCCATACCATGTCTCAAAAGGTAAACAAATTATTACAGACAAAATCTAGGCAAATAGTTCTATTCCGACAACTCAGATTTTTCAAATAGCCCAATTGTTTATCTGCTCTAGAGACCCTTGATTTCATTTGTACAGACAACTATTTGTTGGCCTCTAGAGCCTTATTCTAGCCTCGATTTCCAAGAAGATATGCATCCTAAGCACCTGTCACATACGTTAAAGTAAAAGTCAATACACATAGTGTAAAGGCGAGTATACAAGTTTGATAATAGCATATAGGGTTCGAAATAGTTTACGCATAACCAGCACGTACACATAGGAAAATGAAGCATGTTAGTTATCGACATGAACCTATCGATACCAATGACTGCGGGTTGACTGCCCAAGGCAGTTCGTAATACATGATCACCACTATAATCGATGCAAATAATTGTCCTTAACAACCCCCGTGTGAACGAGTGGTGAGTCCAAACTATAGTACTATCGTCGTTAAGGCAGGTAGACAACATTCCATGTGTAAACATAACAAACAAGCATTCATTAAGTCACGTATAACATGCGGTAACGGTTAGCGTTTAAAAGTATTGCGTAGTGTGTTCGATTGTGATTTAGAATAAGTAACGTATATAACACCCAAAAGTGCGTAAAGCAAAAAGGGATCGAGTATACTCACAGCGGTTAATGGATTGAAGGGAGCGCTTAGAGAGTAAGGTTAGCCAGATCAGAACGATAGCATAACGATAAGAGATGCGTAAAAATGATACAAGTGTTTGTGGGTCGGATAGCTATTCGGTTGGATGGTAATCCGATCGGACAGCCGGTCGTGTAGTGACAATCCGGTCGGACAGTTGTCCGGTCGGACGGTAGTCCGGTCAGATGACTGTTCGAGTGGATTGTTTCCTCCTTTGAGAAGGATGTGTTTGTGTATGATAGTTTGACTTTTGAAGTTTTTGTTGTAGCATTTAAAAACATTGAAGTATCTCTACCCTTTACGTCGGTCAATCAGACGGTCGTCCTATCGGACAGCAATCCTATAGGTTGACACTTCAGTTAAGAACAACTTCACAGCAGGTTGTCACTCGGTCGGACAGCAGTCCGGTCGGGTGGCATCCTTATTGATCATGTTTAAAAAATCGATTAAATGTTAAAGTCAAGTATCTCATGATCCGAAGGGTAATCCGGTCGGATGGTAGTCCGGTCGGATGGTAGTCCGGTCGGATAACATTTCATTCAATACTCAACTTCAGATGAAATTGGTTAAGTGTGGGACCCAAAGTGTCAGCCGTTCGGATGGCCAGTCACTCGGATGGCCATCCGTTCGGACAGCAGTCCGGTCGGACAGCACTCCGTGCTGGTCATTCTGTTCGTCTTTCACTTGGTCGTTTTGATTGTTTGTAGTTTTATCGAGACACTTTGACAACGTGCCAACCAACAGAACCTGTCTCGACCCTGGTAACCTGACCGAATAGGAATCACGCAATGTTCAACCAGTTAACCGGTTCAAGTCGGTCGTTCTTGATTAACCCGAAATCGGTGGTCTCGTGGATAGAATCCAGATCTTGAGCCAACACATTACTAAGAACAGGTAGAGGTTAGAACGAGATCCGATATCATTGGTTTTGAGTGCATTGAGTGTAAAAGAGTTGAAAGAAAGTTAGAAACCATATTTCAATCCTTTTTAACCATGAATATGTTCAGATCTATGCAAGATCTTTGTTTATTTACGTGGAAATCTGTTAGATCTAAGTTGTTCTTGGTGGTTTGAAGCCAAAACATGAAGTTCATAAGAACAACATGATGACATCATCCTAGAACACCTCAAATCTGGTGATTTCACGGTTAAAAGTTAAGATTTAAAAGATAGAAAGGTGTAGTAGTGCGTGTAGATTAGGAAAGTACAAGATTTAGGACGAAATCTTACCGGAATCGAGAGAAATCGAAGAAAAGGTGAGGAGCACGGGTTGTTCGGTCAGAGAGTTTCCAAAAGTGGAAAGGATGAAAGTGACATGGGTATTTATAGGATTCCAAAAGAGGAAAGGGATGGGTCGGTCGGATGGCATCTCACCCGGGTGGCATTCCGGTCGGATGGCATCCCGACCGGATGCAGCCCGGTCGGATGGCAATCCGGCCGGCTGGCATCTGGTTCGAGTGCGTGGTGCGACGATTTTTGATATTTTGATTTCGATTGTGAGCGATGCGAATACGATAAAGTTTCCTATTCAAATTACTTTTAATCCTAACTATTCATATCGCGCGCTGTCTCTTCTCCACTAATTATCATAATTTAATTTCGAGTGAGTTCGATTGCGTTTCGATTGCGATTTGATTGCGTTTCGATTGATTACCACACATACTTAAATTAAACATGCACAAGTAACACGTAAGGCACACACACGTATAACAGTAACCAATATGCGTATTTCGAGTTGTGAGCGCGATTGCGATAAGCGATAAAGCGATTAACCATGCGGTAGTTAGCGATAAATATAGCAAATAAACTTCGATTATTAATAGATACTCCACATAATACAACTAACGTAAGTGATAAATTAGACTACTTTAAGTCAAAGAAGTCAAAACAGGATTAGAGCAAGGAGTGACAAATCGCAATTAGCGATCTTTTCTTCCTTTGACTTCATTCTTGACTTTGACTTTGACTTTCGAAACACTGGGGTGTTACACCGGATCCCCGTCTTGTAAAAGAAATAGAAACGCCAATGGGTCAAGAAAATTGAAAAAGCAATCAAAACCGATGTGGTTGAAAAACAACCTGTTTCTGTCAAACCAGAAAATTCAAGAACTTCAAACAATGATGAAGTTAAAGTTTTAAAGAATAAAACAGGTAAAACAAAACAGACCTGGAAACCTAAAACGGTTAATAATTCAGGGGGAACATTATAATTTCCAAAACATCGAGAAGTTGAAGTAACTTATGTCAATGAAAATGGAAGACCCAAGACCACGAAGGCTTGGGTCCCCTTCTCCAACTAATCATGTGAGTTCATGTGCAGGGTGTTCCAGGAGGAACTTTCAGCAGTCATTGGATTGTTGATAGTGGGGCATCCAGGCATATGACAGGTGACATGAAGCTTCTCTACGACGTTAAATCTATTAGAGGAGGTTATGTTGCTTTTGCTGGAGATAAGGGTGGATATATAACGGGAGAAGGAATGGTATCCAACGGGGTTGTAAGTTTTGACAAGATCAACTTTGTGCAACAACTTGATCACAATCTTCTCAGCATTTCACAAATCTGTGATAAGCAGTTTTCAGTGCACTTTGATGCAAATGGATGTTATGTGCTGAAACCCGGCATCAAGATTCCTAAAGAATGGATTCTCTTATCTGCTCCAAGGATAAATGATCTGTATGTCCTTGATATGAAGCAAGCAATCACAACGACTGCACAAGCAACTTGTTTTATTACTAATGCCACTGAAAAAGACTCAATCTCTTGGCATAGACGGACGGGTCACATTCACTTATGAAAAATGAATCATTTGGTGTCAAATGAATTAGTGAATGGTGTTCTTCTTAAAAATTTCCATCTTCAAGACGTCTGTGTTTCATGCCAGAAAGGAAAGCAAAGTAAGAAGCGACACCCGACAAAGAAAATCAACATGGTGGCTGTTCCACTTAAAGGTTTGCACATGGATTTATTCGGTCCTATCAAGCATAAAAGCATCAGGAATGATCAGTACTGCCTCATGGTGACTGATGATTATTCAAGATTTTCTTGGGTGGCGTTTATGGCACACAAGAGTGACACTTTCAGAATCGTCAAAAACTTGATCACAACGATTGAGAATTTATATACTGTGAAAGTTAGACGGATACACAGCGACAATGGAACCGAACTTAAAAATCATGCAATGGCGGAGTTTCGCACATCCAAAGGTATTCTTCATGAATTCAGTGTAAGTTAGACTCCTCAACAGAATGGCGTCGCTGAACGTAAAAAGCGTACATTGATCGAGACTGCTAGGACTATGTTGGTAGAATCCCAGTTGCCCATTCCATTCTGGAGTGAAGCTGTGGCCTCTGCCTGTTACACAATGAACCGAGTCCTTACAGTAAAAAGACACAACAAGACCTGCTTTGAGCTTCTTCACAAACGGAAACCAGATTTACAATTTCTTGAACCGTTTGGAGCTCCTTGCATAATGATCGATCCGAATGGAAAGTTTGGGGCAAAAGCAATTGAAGGATACTTTCTTGGGTATGCCACCCCGAACTTAAGAGTCTGGAATCTAGAGACAAAAAAGGGTCGAGGAATGGTCTGAGGTCAGAGTACAAAGGTACACATTGCCAGTCAAATGTCCAGGTCAACCATGGATGTTTGAGTACGATGACTTTTTCAATTCGATCAATATTCAAGAAGTCGAAGAAAGTGCTGCGGCAAGGATGTTTTTTGAGAGTGACAACGCAACAGATTCATCGTTGGTTCGTCCAATTATTGTTACAAATCAAGAACCATCTTCAGTTAACAATAATGCTCTCGACAATGAGGATATTCATGATGCAACCAAACTGAACGAATCTTCAGAGGATGATGAATTTCTCGATGGAGACCAAGAAGTTGTTCATGGTACTTCTGAGGCTACACCTCCAGTGGACGCCCCTAAAACAGCTGAAGCTACTGCATCATCCTCTTCGCCAGTTCAGGGTATTGATTTGGTTGTTGATCTCAACTTCAACAATCTGGGTACAAATATTCAAGTTCCAGATAATCCAGAAACAAGGATTCACAATACGCATCCTCAACAAAACATCATTGGAAATGTACAAAGTGGCGTACAAACAAGAAACATGTTGTGAAACAACAACAATGCAGGCTTGTATGTGGCGATTCGAGAATCTGGTCAACAAAACGATTGGTCCTTTGCGTGTTATGTATCACAAGAAGAACCAAAATCTATTAAAGAAGCGTTGAAAGATAATTCTTGGGTGGAAGCTATGCAGGAAGAACTGCAGCAATTCCAGAAGCTAGGTGTCTGGAAACTCGTTGATAAACCTGATGATTACAAGAAGATTGGTACCCGTTGGGTTTATAAATGCAAAAAGGATGACCGTGGAGTAGTCATTCGAAACAAAGCAAGGTTAGTCGTTCAAGGTTTTCGTCAAATCAAAGGGATCGACTACAACGAAGTGTATGCACCAGTTGCACGTCTGGAAGCAATTCGAATCTTTCTGGCTTATGCCTCATTCAAAGGATTCAAGGTTTACTAGATGGACGTTAAAAGTGCATTCTTACACGGTATAGTTGAAGAAGAAGTGTATGTCGAACAAGCTCCAGGGTTTGAAGATCCTATTCACCCCGATCGGGTTTGGTTGCTGAACAAAGCTCTCTATGGTCTACATCAAGCTCCACGAGCTTGGTACGCAACTCTATCTCATTATCTGCTGGAAAATGGATTTCGCAGAGGTCTTATCGATTGCACTCTTTTCGTAAAAGAACAAGATGGAGATCTTCTACTGGTATAGGTATACGTAGATGATATTATTTTTGTTTCTACTAATGATGTGTTGTGTAGGAATTTCGAGCGTGTTATGTAGGAGAAATTTGAAATGAGCGCCATGGGGGAAATGACCTTCTTTTTGGGCCTACAAGTGCAACAAACGAAGTCTGGGATATTCATCCATCAGACTAAGTATGACAGTGACATCTTGAGATGATTCCAGATGTCCGACACATCGCCCATTGGTACCCCTCTTCAGCAAAATCATGGAATTCATCCTGACTTGAAGGGTGAAGTTGTTAGCTCCTCATACTACCGCGCAATGATCGGATCTCTTATGTACCTCACAACATCAAGACCAGATATAATGTACCCAACGTGCTTGCTTGCCAGATATCAAGTAAACCCGAAGGCCTCACATCTTGCAGCTGTTAAAAGGATATTTCGCTATTTGAAGGGATGCCCAGACACCGGTCTATGGTACCCTAGGGATGATAGCTTTGACTTAGTCTCTTTTAGTGATTCTGATTTTGGCAGATGCAAAATCGACGGCAAATCCACAATGGCTGGATGTCAGTTTTTAGGAAATCGCCTAGTCACATGGCAGGGTGATATAAACTTAAATTGACTGAAGACCAGGTGGGAACCGCTCATTGGCATATGGTCTTAGTACCGAAATTTCGTTTGAGAGATTGCCGAGGTTCTGAGATATGTGGTCTTTATGTTGTTTATCATCTGGGTATCATGGTTGTTTCTTTTACCGAACAATAACGGAGACGAAGTCTAGATCTTCCATGATACCATACATACGTGTACATATTGCATAGGACCTCAATAAGTGATCAACAATCACATGTCCATTAAAATAAGTGATAATATATCACAACTTTCATGCGGGAGTCAAGTTCGTCTCTTTGTCTGTACGATGGTACTAACCTGTTCACGGACTTGCTCCTGTGCCCTCATGCATATGAAAATCAAGTTCCTCATCAATAAGTGATTCTATCACATAGGGCTTGTTTTCAACCAAAATAAGTATCTCACATCTTTTTATACGTCAAAACAGATGATAAATGGTATACTCACCAGTAAGATGAACTCTCGTGCATACCTTGATACGGGAATGTGTCGTGTGTGGATGAACACCGGTCGGTAAGTATAAATCATACCTTAACGTATCCCCTCGCTATGATTACATCTGATAAGTTGAGTTAATGTGGATAATAATACCGATAATCGTTATAGGATGTTTATCTATATGTTAACAAAATGAACAACAAGAATGTTTTGGCATGACCGTACACTGATATGATTCTCTTACCCTCGAAACTCATAAAAAGAATGTCTGTAAATATTTATTTAATGCTTTCAGTTTCTGCATCTTTGTATATATTTATTTACTGCTTTCTGTCTTTACATTTGAAATATTCAAAATTCCAAAAAGAGTTTAAGTGTGTTTTAATATAAACTTTATAAAAGCCAAAAAGATTTTATTTCTATGTTATCTTTGATTACCCGATGTTGGAACTCGAGTCTTCGACACCTAAAATCTGAACGAAAACCAAAACAACTGAATTTTCATAAACGGTCAAAATTTGCAAGTCTTGAAAGTTAAAAACTAAAATTAAACAATTTGTTAAACTTTCAAACTGTCGGACGGTAGTTGATTGAAAACTGGTCACATGTGTGTCATTTGTATATGTTAACTATATTCCAAGCAGTTGTTCTCATTACGTGTTTAGCTTTCTTGTATGTGCAGATGCGACATTCAATTCAGCTAAAGACGAAGAGAACATGCTGGATGAAAGGCTTCGGAATAAAGACACGACATGGACGCACTCAAAGAATCAAGATGATCGAGGTGCCGTTGACCAATCAATCAACACCACAAGGATCTAAAGTATTGAAGATCAAATGATTCACGAGCATCATTCAAGGGGGAGTCTGTTATAAACTTCCTAAATGAAAAGGGGAGTTTGTTGATGCACTTTCTACTTACGACACGTGAAGACTTTGAAGATCCTCCGACATGGAAGACATGGAAGATGAACCTTACGAGTAGCGTCCAAGGGGGAGTTTGTTGATACATATTATGTGGACGCGACTCAGTTCGGTTCGACTCGGTTCGGTTTGACTCGGTTAAGTTCGGCTCAAGTCCGATGTCACGACATTCCTCCGTCGTGTGCCCCAGAGTTCTACATGCGAAGCACGAAGCGCCGTGAACCGTTTCCCGCCGACACATCACCATGACATCGATGATGTCATACGAAGACTTAACATTACATGCATCTGTTATAGCAACGTGAATCATGTTTGTTATGCAATTAATTGTTTGCTGTTACAAAGAACTCATATATTTGCATGACGAAGATTCAAATATATATATGAATGACGAAGAATCCTTGTGGCAAAGATCAATCTGCGCCGTGATGTGAAGGCGACGAAGAATGGACTCTTCGTCACATTGCATGGTTCGTCAACCAGTGGCGAAGCTTGAAACTTTTTACGTGGGGGTCGAAAACGTATATACCCAAAAATTTCTATAGAACCGGGGGGTCGAAAACAGATATACCCAAAAAATTTTATACGAAAACTACATATATAACATTACTGGCCGAAAAGTTCGGGGGGTCGGGCGCCCCTCCCGGCCCCTTCAAAGCATCGCCACTGTCGTCAACCACGTTCGTCGGCTAAAGAAACTTTGCCAGACCTGTAGTATATATACAGCAACAGAAGGCAGACACAAGAGAACACAGAGAGAACACAGTATTTGTAAACGTTGTATTGTAACCGTTTCAAGCATTAATACATTGAGTGTTAATCGTTGAGTCTTGTGTTTGTCGTTTACGTGTTCGAACTTGGTTTAACTTACCCGTTTGGATTCCGCACTCTCGGGTTCATCGGAAAACAGGGAAGAGCTTTAACGAAGAGATTTAACTCGATCCTCCGGGTTGACCTACAGATCCTGGTGACGCAACCACTTTGCGCAAAGCCCCTGTTATAACCTGAGCAAACACATGAGTCGTGGTGACGCGATCACAACAATTGGACCCAATTGTCGACCGATCATGGTGACCCAATTGTCAAGAAACAACTGTTGTTGAGGTTTTAGAAATTCAAGAATTGTTTGGTAGAAATGATACAAATAAGAATGAAACACATGAACATGATTCTTTACAAATAGGATCTTAGTAATGAGTCATGAATATGGTGTTGATGTGGAAAAGGGCTGGTAATAATAAGGATAGTCATTTGTTTGATTCTGATATTGCTACATATGAGAATGATCAACATGGATTTGGTGCTTTAAATCAAGTTATAAATGTTTTTAATGATCATTTTAATCAAGAGGTTTCAATTCAATGTCCAAATGACATAAATGGAAATCTAAATAAACTGTTGAAAACTTTCATGGCTTGATTGCAATAAAAAAGAAGGGGTCTCTTGGTGTGGGCTTCTAAAGACTGCCAGAGATGTCCCCACCTGGAGTTGCAACTACACTTTTGTCAGCTTAAAGTGTTTTGTAGTGGTTTTAAAATCAATGGAAGATTGGTTTCAACTGTGGTTCTGTTGGTATTTGAATGGTGGTCAATGCAGATGAAAGTCAACAAGTTGGTGTTTAAGGTGTTTTAGATTAAGCTGTCAAAATGGAGAGTACTCCCAGAGAAAATCAATAAAGTACTTCTGTTGTTTTTTGTTGGATCTTCAAAAGAATGGGGAATAGGGAAAGTTGTGATGGGTACTAAGAGAACGTAATGCAAGCAGACCAAATAAGCTTTATTTTGTTCTCACTGCTGTTACAATACATCAAAAAACTGCGCATGCTTTTTCAGTCTTACACGGATTGGGTTCTGTTGTTCATTTTAAAACTTACTATAAATGCTTACAAAAACATTGTTATTACAGTTATAATCTTATCTTTTAATAAAACTAACTGTAACTTGAAAGCATTAGAAAGACTTTGCAAGACATTTAACCTCACCTACATGTTTCTGTTTTAGTTAACCGTTTTATTGTTGATTCAGTTGACCGGTTTGAGATAAATCACAATCCATGTACACCAATTTACAAGTAAATGGGTTGAATTTGTCATCTCTGAAAAAAAAAAGCATATTAAACTTAGAGAGACCTTGATCATGCTTGCAGGTGCTCATTCTCAGTGGCAACCATTCTAATAAAATTGGATTGTTGTTGATTGCAGGGTTTTATCGTTTTTAGTCACCTGTTATTTCATAATCCAATATATGACTTAGAGTTTGTGTACTTGTTGGCGTTATTGAGATCTTCCGTACAAGACACATCAACTTACAAAGATAAAAATGAAGCCAGTTCATGAGCAGGGGCAGGGCTACCCCGCTCGATCTCCATTGCCTCTGCAACCTTTGCCTTTCGTGCTTCTGGTGATTCTAGCAAGCTAAGAAAATCTCTTGTTACCGTTGCTACTGACTCAGCCTCCAGCTGTTACAATGGTGGGTACTGATCCTCATCCGACATCTAAAATATTTACACATCACACATATATCTAAAGCATAATGATTTAATAAATTGTGTCAGTTTTTATAAACTATGATCAAACGCGCTTACAGTCCTTTGTGTGAATATGTGACTTCAAAATGAAGTCAAATATTGTGTCTTCTAGAATTTATGCATGGAAGTCTAATGTTAGGTGAAGAAAACAAATGTCAGGCAAGAAATTTTCCATGCAATATTTCAAATGTTAGGCTATGGGAGGAAGAAATATGAGCCATTGTTCACACCTTAGAACTTGCCTATAAATAGGCTTTGAATCTTTCATTTTAAGATGTACCACATCACACAAAATATATATACATATAAGAGATACAAAAATCTCAAGTATATATATTTTTTCTTTCCTTTTTCTCCAAACTCTGTAAACACTGCAAATTATAGTGAATGGTTTCTCGGCTTCCGCCACCCGTGGTTTTTCCCGATTTGGGTTTTCCACGTAAATCCTCGTGTCTCTTTTATTTATTTTTCCTACTTGTCATATTGTCCGGTGCTTGATTACACTTGATATATTAATTCCGTTCCGCGTCGAACTAATATTACTAATTACTGCTCGGATCTTTGGGCGAGTTTTCACACTCTTTTACCACAATTGGTATCAGAGCATCCGGGTTTTAATATTAGTTTATTGGAATTATTTTATCAAGTGGTAAATCATGTCTACAATGAAATTCGATATTCCGTTGTTAGATCGAAACACCAGGTTTCCTCTATGGCAAGTAAAGATGAGAGATGTTCTAATTCAGATGGATTTACATAAGGCGCTTTTGGGTTTCGATAAGATGCCCGCGTCATGGAACCAAGAAGAAAGGGAGATGAAATATCTCAAAGCACTATCCCAGATTCGTTTGCACTTATCAAACGATGTTTTGCAGGATGTTCTGAAAGAAACTTCAGCGGCTTCTTTATGGCTAAAGTTGGAGCAATTATTGATGACAAAAAGCCTACCAAACAAGTTGCATCTAAAGCAACGACTGTTCAATCTTAAAATGATTGAAGGCGGTTCTCTAGCTGAACATATTTCCACATTCAAAGAGTTAGTAAATAACTTAGAGAATATGGATGTTCAGTATGAAGATGAAGACTTGGCTTTATTTTTGCTGTCATCATTGCCCGAATCCTACAACCATTTTCGTGATACTATCATCTATAGCCGTGACACTCTTGTCTTAGATGAAGTTTACACAGCTTTGGATTCAAAAGAAAAGATGAAGTATATTACTGGTGGTGGTACCAGTGATGAGAAAGCCGAAGGTTTAAATGCCAGAGGAAGAACAACAGATAGGGGTAAAAACCCTCAATCTTCCAACAGAACGAGATCCAAGTCTAAAGGCAAACGAAAGTTTTGCAATTACTGTCATAAGAAGGGACATACAATTGATGAATGTTTCAAGTTGAAGAATAAAGAGAAAGCAGCAGCATATGGTAAACAACCTAGCACTTCGGGTGAAGCTGATGTAGCAGAGGCTAGTTGTATTGGAGAACTCCTGACAGTTTATTCAGATAAACTGGATTCCACTGATGAATGGATACTTGATTCTGGTTGTACTTTTCATATGTGTTACAACAGAAGTTGGTTTTATACATTTGAAAAGGTTAACCAGGGTTATGTCTTAATGGGCAATAATTCTACATGTCCAGTTGTTGGACATGGCTCAGTCAGAATCCGTATGTTTGACGGAGTTATCCGAACCATTGGGAATGTTAGACATGTTCCTGACCTCAGAAGAAACTTGTTATCTCTCAGCTCCTTTGATAAAAAAGGATATGAGTTTGCCAGTAAAGGTGGAGTTCTCAGGGTATTCAAAGATGGTTCTGACAAACTGAGGGCCAAGCGAAAAACCTCTGACCTCTACTTTCTTGAAGGGCAAACAATTTCGAGTGATGCTGCTGTTGTTTCAAAGTCTCTTTCTGAACCAGATCAGTCCCATCTTTGGCATCTTCGACTCGGCCATATGAGTTTTCAAGGCATGTCCGAATTGAGTCGAAGGGGATTACTTGGTGAACAAAAGATTGTTGATTTAGAGTTCTGTGAAGACTGTGTGTATGGCAAGGCAAAACGGGTGAGATTTCTAAGTGGCGTTCATACAACGAAAGGACCACTTGACTATGTCCACTCGGATTTATGGGGACCGGCTCGAGTTGCTTCGAAAGGTGGAGCTAATTATATGCTCACTATAATTGATGATTTCTCCAGGAAGGTGTGGTCTTTCTTCTTGAAACATAAGGGAGACGTTTTTTCTACCTTCAGAAACTGGAAAGTTCAAGTTGAAAAGCAGTCAGGATTGGTGGTAAAGTATCTTCGCACGGATAATTGACTTGAGTTTTGCTCAGAAGAATTTAATGCCTATTGCCGAAATAAAGGCATCACTCGACATCGCACGGTGGTCCATACACCTCAACAAAATGGTGTAGCAGAAAGGATGAATCGCACCATTATGGAGAAGGTCCGGTGTATGCTTTCTAATTCCAAATTGCCAAAGTCATTTTGGGCGGAGGCTGCTTCGACTGCTTGCTATCTAATCAATCGATCACCATCACGAGCAATTGAGAAGAAAACTCCGTTTGAGTTATGGTCCGGAAAACCTGCCGATTATACAGGTTTAAAACCTTTTGGATGTCCAGCGTATGCACGCGTTGACAATGGGAAGTTAGAACCGAGAGCAATCAAATGCGTTTTTCTTGGGTACAATCTCGGGGTAAAAGGTTACAAGTTATGGAGCTTTGGTCTGAAGAAGGTTATTATCTCAAGAGATGTTACTTTTGATGAGTCTAGTATGATTCAACCAGTTGCAGATCCTTCAAAAGCTACAGATACATCAGACACATCATCCGAAGCAAGAAAAGAGCAATCTCAAATGGAGGTGGAGCTTCCTACTCCACCTACTACTGATCAGAATACAGTTAAGCATCAAGAGTCTTCCCCACCAGATGAGCATGTTTCTGTTGAGGATTCAACACCTTCACAGCCACAAGCTACTACTCCAAGCATTGCAAGAGATAGGCCGAGAAGACAAATTGTTCCTCCAAGGAGGTATGCTGAATCTGATCTTGTTGCTTATGCTCTTACTGTTGCTGCAAATATTGAGTCAGGAATGGAGCCTGTTAATTATGATGAGGCTATCAAGTCTAAAGACTCAAGTGATTGGATGATTGCTATGCATAATGAGATGGAATCCTTGCAAAGAAATGGTACTTGGGACTTAGTTCCTATTCCGAAAGGGAAAAGGCCAGTTAAATGCAAGTGGGTCTACAAGCTCAAAGAACCTATCAACCCAACTGAGAAACCAAGGTACAAAGCTCGGTTAGTAGCTAAAGGCTACAGTCAGATTCCTGGCATTGATTATACTGACATTTATTCCCCAGTTGTCAAACATACTTCCATTCGTGTATTGTTGGGGTTGGTTGCTTCTAATGATTATGAGTTAGAGCAACTTGATGTTACTACAACTTTCTTAAATGGTGAGCTTGAGGAAGAGATTTTTATGCAACAGCCCGAAGGCTTTGTAGTTCCAGGCAAGGAGAACTACGTATGTAAATTGAATAAATCTCTTTATGGCCTCAAGCAGTCTCCTAGACAATGGTATAAAAGGTTTGATTCATTTATGACCAGTCACGAATTCAAAAGGTGCACCCGTGATAGCTGCGTTTATTACAAAAATTGTGACGATGGTTCGATGATCTACTTACTTTTATACGTGGATGACATGTTGATTGCAGCAAAAGATATGAAGGAGATTCAGAAATTAAAAGACCAGTTGAAAGCTGATTTTGAAATGAAGGACTTGGGAGCTGCCAAAAAGATTTTAGGTATGGAAATTGTTCGTGACAGGAAGTCTAGGGTCTTGCATCTTTCTCAGAAAAGTTATATTGAGAAAGTCCTAAGACGCTTCAATATGCATGAAGCAAAACCTGTCAACACACCTTTTGCAGCTCATTTCAAGCTATCATCCGCTTTGAGTCCTACTACTGAGACTGATATGGCTTATATGGCACGCGTACCATACTCTAGTGCTGTTGGATCTTTGATGTATGCTATGATTTGCACGCGCCCTGATTTGGCTTATGCTATCAGCATGGTCAATAGATATATGGCGAACCCGGGGAAAGAACATTGGAAAGCAGTACAGTGGATCTTTCGTTATTTGCGCGGTACGTCTTCTATGTGTCTACGTTATGGTAAATCTAACACTGGGGTGTTTGGATATGTTGATTCAGATTATGGCAAAGATTTGGATAAACGAAGATCGATTACAGGGTATGTGTTTACTTTGCATGGTTGTGCTATTAGTTGGAAAGCACAGTTACAGTCTACAGTTGCGCTATCTTCTACTGAGGCAGAATATATGGCGATTACAGAAGCAGTTAAGGAAGATATCTGGTTGAAGGGATTATTTAAAGAACTCGATGATAGAATAAAGGTTACCACAATTTTCTGTGATAATCAAAGTGCTATCTTCTTGAGTAAAGATCAGATGTTTCATGACCGAACAAAGCACATTGATATTCGTTATCATTTTGTGCGTGATATCATTGAGAAAGGTGATTGTGTCATAGACAAGATTGATACAAATTATAATCCCGCTGATGTGTTCACCAAGAGTCTCCCAATTGCCAAGTTCAAACTTTGTTTGGACTTGATGGGTGTTTCTGATCGCAATTGAGCCAGATAGGCTCGTGGTGGAGGAAGCATTTTATTTTTCGGAAACAATTTTTCTTTATATGTTCATAGCAGGTTCTTATGGAGTTTTGGAGTTTGATGAAGTGCATAGTCAGTCTGATACTTGATGCATTTTGAAGTCAAGGTGGAGATTGTGAATATGTGACTTCAAAATGAAGTCAAATATTGTGTCTTCTAGAATTTATGCATGGAAGTCTAATGTTAGGTGAAGAAAACAAATGTCAGGCAAGAAATTTTCCATGCAATATTTCAAATGTTAGGCTATGGGAGGAAGAAATATGAGCCATTGTTCACACCTTAGAACTTGCCTATAAATAGGCTTTGAATCTTTCATTTTAAGATGTACCACATCACACACAATATATATACATATAAGAGATACAAAAATCTCAAGTATATATATTTTTTCTTTCCTTTTCTCCAAACTCTGTAAACACTGCAAATTATAGTGAATTGTTTCTCGGCTTCCGCCACCCGTGGTTTTTCCCGATTTGGGTTTTCCACGTAAATCCTCGTGTCTCTTTTATTTATTTTTCCTACTTGTCATATTGTCCGGTGCTTGATTACACTTGATATATTAATTCCGTTCCGCGTCGAACTAATGTTACTAATTACTGCTCGGATCTTTGGGCGAGTTTTCACACTCTTTTACCACACTTTGCTCTGTTGGAGAAGTATTTGTAAGGGCAAAGATTCCACCAGCATCACGCAAATGCATTGCTTTCTCAACATCATACGGAACAGAAGCCATTAACACATTACCAGCGTCACTACCAGGCGGGTGATTATACATTGGTCCAAATGGCACCATCTTTTATTCCCAAAAATTAGTTACTAATTTTAACCTTCAATAAAATAGAGACGGAGAATAGTAAAACAAACCTGTTGCTGCATAAGACTAAGAGGTTGTTGGTGATTCTGAGGCCCAGGAACACGGCTTCCACCTGCTTCCTGCTGACATGTCGGAACCATTGGCATGCAAAAGTTTGCCATTGGTGAGCTCATACCTACCTGGAACAAGTTGATGCTGGTGCCCCAAACCAGGCTATCCAGGTGTTACCACAAAATTATTAATAAATAAGAAATCTTAGGTTTAAATCTAAAGCAGTTTTCAGTTCACTTTAGAAAATGTTTAAAAATGTGATTATGGGAGATTACTTGGGGAGGAATGACAGTAAGTTGAGGTTGACCATTAAACGTTTGTTGACCTAAACCTTGTGGGAACATAGGCATGCAAGGAGCTCCAACAGGTGGCGTTGCAGTTGGACGCGTTTGTGAACACTGTGCCTACATGGATATATTAAATATATCATTAAAAAAAATCCAATCTTTTTCGTTGTGTAGTTTTAAATCATGTGATGAGAGAAGGGTTTAGGTGTTGCAATGAACCTGAGACCCAACGATTTCAGACTTCTTTGTGGAAAAAGCTTTAAACATCAGTACCTTTTCTGAAAGATAAATAATTTTTTATACATTATATATTTTAGCTAGGATCTTACAAAACAAAGTAATACACAAGACTTGGCTAAATTTTATATAGAGAGACGACATTTACCCTTATGGCTGGTTTCGTCACCAAGGAAAGGAACATCAGCTGGTTCATAGGGAGCCTTACGTGTAAATTGGTGGTTACTTAGGTAGTATTCACCTGTTGTAAGTTGACAAGCAGAGAGGTCTCCACCAATGATGTGATTCCATGACTTGTAATAACTCAACACATCTTCTTCTTCCATACTACCATCATCATACACAACACCAACCCCACACTCCATTTTATCCTCCTCCTCCTCCTCCATCACATAACACTGTATTATAATGTTATCACCAGCTTTCATCTCATTTGGCCCAAACATCCAATGGCTTAACGAACTAAAGTATTCCTTTCCATTTACCAAGGTGTAATGATCATAAATCCAAGTAAGCTTTTTTGTAATATTACTAATTTTGATCGTTTGCTTTTTTGTAAATGGAGGCCAATTCACACAACAGAAATTCAATCCTCGGAGCATTTTAGGAGATGATGGGATGATAAATGATATTGATTGGCCCCAACTTCTATGCTTAATCCACTCCAGCATCCCTTTCCCCTTATAAATTGTGCTAAATATTCCAAATTCATAAATCATCTGCTAAATAAATACAACATTAATCACCTTTCATAAAACACACACAACAAGATACAATTAATTAGAGGATACCTTGATATCATGAGTTAACAAGTGTCCTTTAATAAAGTCTGACTTTTTCCAGCCCAAAGTATGTAATAACTTTTCCTCAACATCCGCCATTGGTTGAATTTTGATTATGCCATCAAATTCAACCGGCAAATGTAATTCCACCACCGAAGGAGTTCCGTTTAAAATGAGTGGAGGCATATCTGGATCAAATTTAATTTTCCTAATTTTAACAGATTTATCATAATCTGTGAACATAGAGAATTTTCTTAGGGTACGTGGAAGATGCTCAACTGATATCAAATCATCACAGTGGTTCATTGTAAGTGTCTGAATACTAGGAAGGGTTCCCAAACATTTAGGCAATGAAACAATTGGATTGTAATCTAAACATAATTCCTCTAACATGGCTAGACAACTCAAGTCCTTGGGAAATGATTCGTTTGACAAATTATTATTTGCAAGTGACAAACTTCTCAATAAGCTTGGTAAAACAGTGATAAAGAACTTGAAATCTCTTGGTATAGCCATAATGGCTGATGAAGAGGTTTGTGAGCTTATGCTAAGATCTGATGAATCCATAATGGCAGATTCAGATAAATTACAACCATCTAGCAATAGTGTTTGAACCTTTTGTAACTTGCCTATTGGAAGCTTTTTAAGCTTGTAGCAGTAACTCAGATCAATGTGGACAAGTTCAACACATTGCTCAACTGATTCACACACCTCCATCAAACTTATGCAGTGTGTAATTATTAACTTCTCAAGTACAGGTAGTTCAAAAAAACCACCAACACTATGAAATTGTTCACAGAAACTCAGATTTAGAATCTTCAATGATCCAAGCAATGGTTCGTCTTTTGAGCATGATCCAACTAACTGGTGAAACAGAGATAAGTTAAAATGAGTAAAACATGCTGTAGGTCCGGCTAGGGGAGGATCTAGTCGCCTAATCCTTGTGTACAAACCAACCCGGTTGTGCGGAATCCAACCGGGAAAGCAAACCGAGACGGAACACGTAAAAACACGACACGCAGATATCACCGTTAAACACCACTGTATTATAACGATAAAAGGGTTCGGTTACAATCCAATGTTTACAATGCTCTTTGTAAACTCTCTCTAGTGTGTGTGTGTGTGCTCTGTTCTTTCTCTCTGAAAATCTGTGTGTTCTCTCTGTTCTGCGTACCGAAACAGAAACATAACATGCTATTTATACTAACAGACACACTACATATGACGAAACAGAAAGACAGGCGACGAAATAGATCATGGTCGACGAAACAGATGTGTTTCGTCGACTTCTGGGCTGATTCGTCGATAGTGGGCTTCGGTCCAATCAGTTGAGGCCCAAACTGTGTTTCGCCATCATCTATTAGCCCAAGGACTGTAATGTTGAGCCCAGTCCTTGTCTGTCTCCTTTGATGGCTTGAAGTCTTGTACACGACGGAGGAAAGTCGTCACAATATAAGCCGTGCTGAGTCGCGTCGAGTCGCGTCCACTAATCGAATCACGTCGCGTCGAGTCGCGTCCATAAATATGTATCAACAAACTCCCCCTTGGACGCTACTCGAGAGATTCTCTTCTCATTTCTTCTATGTCGGAGGATCTTCAAAGTCTTCACGTCTTGTAGGCAGAAAGTGTATCAACAAACTCCTTGTTTCATGTAAGAAGTGTGTTGACAAACTCCCCCTTAACATAAGCTCCCCCTTGAGTTATGCTCGTGAAAGTCTTTATCTTTATGAAGTGAGATCCTTGTGGTGTTGAAGGTCAGCGGCAACTCCATCATCTTTGTCTTTTGAGTGCCTTCACGTCGTGTCTTCATTCCGAAGCTTGTCATCGACCATGTTCTCCTAGCCTTTAGAATCTGCACATGCAAGAAATCTAAACGCGTAATGAGAACAACCGCTTGGAATATCATAACATAACCAACCGACACACGTGAGACCATTGTTCAAGCAAACGCCGTCCGACAGTTTGAAAGTTTAAAGTATTTTATCAATTTCAATTTTAACTTTCAAAACTTTGCAAATTTCGACCGTTTATGAAGATTTAGTCATTTTCGGTTTTCGTTCAGGTTTCAGGTAACGAAGACTCGAGTTCCAACATCGTACGATCGAAAATAAAATAGAAATAAAATCTTTTTGGATTTTATAAAGTTTATATTAAAACAAAACTTAAAATCTTTTTGGTATTTTTGAATATTTCAAATGTAAAGACTGAAAGCAGTAAATAAATATATACAAACATTCTTTTTGTGAGTTTCGAGGGTAAGAGAATCATATCAGTTTACGGTCATGCCAAAACGCTCTTGTTGTTCATTTAGTTAACATTAAGATAAGCATCCTATAACGATTATCGGTATTGTTGTCCACATAAGCTCAACTTATCAGATGTAATCATGGCGAGAGGATACGTTAAGGTATGATTTATACTTACCGACCGGTGTTCATCCACATCACGACACATTCCCGTATCAAGGTATGCACGAGGGTTCATCTTACCGGTGAGTATACCGATTATCATCTGTTTGACCGTATATGATGTGAGATTCTCACTTATTTTGATTTGAAAACAAGCCCTATGTGATAGAATCACTTATTGATGAGGAACTTGATTTTCGATGCATGAGGGCACAGGAGCAAGTCCGTGAACAGGTCAGTACTTTCGTACAGCAGAGAGACGAACTTGACACCCGGAAAGAATTTGTGATATATTATCACTTATTTTGTGGGACATGTGATTGTTGATCACTTATTGAGGTCGAATGCAGTATGTACACGTATGTATGGTATCATGGAAGATCTAGACTTGCGTCCCCGTTATTTTTCGGAAAAAGAAACAACCATGATACCCAGATGATAAGCAGCATAAAGACCGAATATCTCAGAACCTCGGCAATCTCTCAAACGAAATTTCGGTACCAAGACCATATGCCAATGAATGGTTCCCACCCAGTCTTCAGTCGATTTAAGTTTATATCACCCTGCACACTTTAAAATGATTGTGAGCCTACCGATACATCTTATATAGAGCTGCTTAACATTTTTCATTTAAGGTTTAAAGAGATTTAAACAGACCACTGATGTACTATCATTT
Organism: Helianthus tuberosus; assembly: GCA_030545235.1. Taxonomy (NCBI): domain Eukaryota; kingdom Viridiplantae; phylum Streptophyta; class Magnoliopsida; order Asterales; family Asteraceae; genus Helianthus; species Helianthus tuberosus. Next base: position 1,323,235 of record JARYGA010022949.1, read on the forward strand.
TCTCTTTTGCTCGCCAGGAAACTCATTTTTGCTTTTCTATTGTTTTTGTGTTTTTGAAATTTTTCAATGTTTTTGGATTTTCAAATTTTTGGATTTACTCCCCCTAAAATCAATAAACTAAGACAGATTTAAAAACACAAAGGTATTTACAAAAATGATTTTCCGATGTTGGTTTTACTCTTGCTTGACCTTAATGCCGTTTACCAATAATAAGTAGTCAAATCTTGATTTGTCAAAAGCTTTGGTAAAAAGGTCGGCACGTTGGTCATCGGTGTGGACGTAAGCAACATCGATTAGCCTTTTCTCAAAGCAATCACGTATGAAGTGATACTTAATGTCGATGTGCTTAGTCTTTGAATGCTGCACAGGATTTTTAGTGATCTGTAAGGCGGCAGAATTATCAACGTAAATAGGAGTAGTTAGGAATTCAAAACCGTAATCACGCATTTGTTGTTGGATCCATAGGACTTGGGAGCAACAACTTGAGGCAGCAATGTATTCAGCTTCGCATGTTGATGTAGCGACGCACGTCTGCTTCTTGCACTGCCATGTGACTAGGCGATTTCCCAAAAACTGACATCCAGCCGTTGTGGATTTGCCGTCGATTTTGCATCCGCCAAAATCAGAATCACTGAATGCGATCAAGTCAAAGTTATTATCCCTAGGGTACCATAGACCGGTGTCAGGGTAACCCTTCAAATAACGAAAAATCCTTTTTACAGCTGCAAGATGTGAGGCCTTCGGATTCACTTGATATCTGGCAAGCAGGCACGTTGGGTACATTATATCTGGTCTTGATGCTGTGAGGTACATAAGAGATCCGATCATCGCGCGGTAGTATGAGGGGCTAGTATCTTGTCCCTTCAGGTCTGGAGTAATTCCGTGATTTTGCGGCAATGGGGTACCAATGGGCGTTGCATCAGACATCTGGAACCGGCTCAAGATGTCACCAACATATTTAGTCTGATGGATGAATATCCCAGACTCCGTTTGTTGTACTTGTAGGCCCAAAAAGAAAGTCATTTCCCCCATAGCACTCATCTCGAATTTATCCTGCATAACACGCTCGAAATCCCTACACAAAACATCATTAGTAGAACCAAAAATAATATCATCAACGTATACCTGTACCAGTAGAAGATCTCCATCTTGTTCTTTGATGAAAAGAGTACAATCGATAAGACCTCTTCGAAAACCATTCTCCAGCAGATAATTAGATAAGGTTGCATACCAAGCTCGCGGTGCTTGATGAAGACCATAGAGAGCTTTGTTGAGCAACCAAACCCGATCGGGATGAATAGGATCTTCAAAACCTGGAGGTTGTTCGACATACACCTCTTCTTCCACCACACCATGTAAGAATGCACTTTTCACGTCCATCTGGTATACCTTGAAACCTTTGAATGAGGCATAAGCCAGAAAGATCCGAATTGCTTCTAGACGTGCAACAGGTGCATAGACTTCGTTGTAGTCGATTCCTTCAATCTGACGAAAACCTTGAACGACTAGCCTTGCTTTGTTCCGGATAACGATTCCACGGTCATCCTTCTTGCATTTAAACACCCAACGGGTACCAATCTTCTTATAACCAGCAGGTTTCTCTACGAGTTTCCAGACACCAAGCTTCTGGAATTGTTGCAGTTCTTCCTGCATTGCCTCAACCCATGCGCTATCTTTCAAAGCATCTTTCCAAGTTCTTGGTTCTTCCTGTGAGACATAACACGCGAAAGACCAATCATTCTGTTGACCAGATTCTCGGATAGTTGCATACAAGCCTGCATTGTTGTTGTTTCGCAACATGTTTCTTGTTTGAACGCCACTCTGTACATTTCCGATGATGTTTTGTTGAGGATGGGTATTGTGAATCCTAGTTTCTGGATTATCTGGTACAGGAACATTAATACCCAGGTTGTTGAGATTGAGGTCAACAACCAATTCAAGGCCCGGAATTGACGAAGAGGATGATGCAGTAGCTTCAGCTGTTCTAGGGACATCCACCGGAGGTGTACCTTCTGAAGTACCATGTACTGCTGCTGTTGGTCCTTGATCTGCATCGAGAAATTCGTCATCCTCTGAAGATTCGTTCAATTCGGAAGCATCTTGAAAATCCTCATTGTCGAGAGCATTATTGTTCACTGAAGATGGTTCTTGATTGACAATAATGGGACGAACCAACGGTGAATCTGTTGCGTTGTCACTCTCGAAAAACATCCTTGCCGCAGCATTTTCTTCAACGGCTTCAACATTGATCGAATTGAAAAAGTCATCGTACTCAAACATCCAAGGCTGACCAGGATTTCTAACTGGTAAAGTGTGCCTTTGTACTCTGACTTCAGACCATTCCTCGACCCTTTTTGTCTCTAGATTCCAGACTTTTAAGTTTGGGGTGGAATACCCAAGAAAGTATCCCTCAATGGCTCTAGCCCCAAACTTTCCATTAGGATCGATAATTGTGCATGGAGCTCCAAATGGTTCGAGATAAGACAGGTCTGGTTTCCGTTTGTTAATAAGCTCAAAGCAGGTCTTGTTGTGCCTTTTGACTGTAAGGACTCGGTTCAACGTATAGCATGCAGAGGACACAGCTTCAGTCCAGAATGGAATGGGCAGCTGCGACTCTACTAACATAGTCCTAGCAGTCTCGATCAATGTGCGGTTCTTACGTTCAGCGACGCCATTTTGTTGAGGAGTGTAAGCTGCACTAAATTCGTGAAGAATTCCTTTTGAAGTGCAAAACTCTGCCATGGCATGATTTTTGAATTCAGTACCATTGTCGCTACGTATCCGCCTAACCTTCAAGTTGTAAAGATTCTCAATCTGAATGATCAAGTTTTTGATAATACCGAAAGTTTCACTCTTATGTGCCATGAACGCCACCCAAGAAAATCTTGAATAATCATCAGTAATCACGAGGCAGTATTGATGATTCCTAATACTTTTGTGCTTGACAGGACCGAACAAATCCATGTGCAAACGTTCAAGAGGAACAGCCACCGTGTTGACTTTCTTTGTAGGGTGTCGCTTCTTTGTTTGTTTTCCTTTCTGGCACGAGACACAGACGTCGTGAAGATGGAAATTTTTAAGAGGAACACCATTCACCAATTCATTTGACACCAAATGATTCATTTTGCGTAAGTGAATGTGACCCATTCGTCTGTGCCAAGAGATTGTGTCTTTTTCTGTGGCTTTGGAAACGAAACAAGTTGCTTGTGCAGACGTAGTAATAGCTTGGCTCATATCAAGGACATACAAATCATTTATCCTTGGAGCCGACAAGAGAATCCATTCTTTTGGAATTTTGAAGCCAGGTTTCAGCACATAACATCCATTTGCATCAAAGTGTACTGAGAACTGCTTATCACAAATTTGAGAAACGCTAAGAAGATTGTGATCAAGTTGTTGTACGAAGTTGATCTTGTCAAAACTAACAACCCCGTTGGAAATCATTCCTTCACCCGTAATGTATCCGCCCTTATCTCCAGCAAAAGCAACATAACCTCCTCTAATAGATTTGACGTCGTAGAGAAGCTTCATGTCGCCTGTCATGTGCCTGGATGCCCCACTATCAACAATCCAATGACTACTGATAGTTCCTCCTGGAACACCCTGCACATGAACTCACACAATTAGTTGGAGATGGGGACCCAAGCCATTGTGGTCTTGGGTCTTCCATTTTCATCAATCACAATAACCTCTATTCTTTGATGATTCGAGAATTGAGATGGTCCCCCTGACTCAGTAACCGTTTTTGGTTTCCAGGTCTGTTGAGTTTTACCAGTTTGATTGTTTGAAGTTTTTGAAAACTTTGAATTATCTGGTTTAACTGAAACAGATGGTTTGTGAATCACATCGGTTTTAATTGCCTTTTCAATTTTCTTGACCTGTTGGCGTTTCTGTTTCTTTTCCCTTTCTCTTATGAGTCGGGGATCTTGTTTTGATGAAACAGATCGCTTGCGGTCAATGTGGTCACGGGGAACATCAACTATGCCTTTTTGTTTATGAAGATACGGGCAATTTCGAACGATATGCCCAATTGTACCACATTCAAAACATGATCTTCGTTCAACAAACCCCGAAGTATCATGTGGTCGTCTTGCCGATGATGAACTTTGTGATCCCGAGGTACTAGGTTTTGAACTACTTGATTCGTTCCTTTTCATTACAGTTGCTTTTTGGACAAAATCTAAATTAGATTGATTTTCAAACTTTGCAATTTTGTCCGTTCCCTTCGATTTCACAAAGTTCACATTCTTCTTCTTCTTCTGATTCGGCTTCTTTTGATTCTGAGTCGGTGCTTTACCTTTGGGTTTGGCATGATTTTGCTGTTTTTCCACTGTTGGTAATTTCTTGTTCCCAAATTGTTTTCTAACTTCAGCCTTTGGGATAGGAGGACACTGTGTGACTGTAACATGTGGTCCTGTCTTTCCCAAAAACTTACTTGTAGAATTTTCAAAGACTTTACTGATTAAAGATTGATTAACATTTTTAATAGGAAAATCTTTGTCTGAATAGACTTTATCATCACCAACAAGAGTGTACAGCAAATCCACACTCTCTGACTCTTTAGCTGATGTGGACTCGGTTGGAACAGTCTTAGCAGGTTTTACGGGAGGATCACATAAAATATGATTCTCAAGAGGTATGTCCTCTTCTTTGATTATCGCATCAGACTTTTCCGAATCAGAATCATCGGACTCATCATCAGAAGAATCAGAAGCCTCACTGTATATCACAACTGGAGGATTCTGTTTCAGTTCAGCAGATGACACACATGTATCTGCTGACACATCTGAATCTGATGATTCCTCTTTCTTGTATCCGAGTCCAGCTGCAAATTCTGTTGCAAATTCCTTAACATCTAGAGGGACAGATGGTTCAAAATGAGTTCTATACTCCTCATCAGGCAGTGCATCATAGTTGTGTCTGACAGGTGGTGGACATTGCTTATAACCTATGCATGTGACATCCTTTTTCTCTTTCTGAACATCAATGATGTGATCCAACACATAGCTAGAGCTCAAATAACTGTCTAACTTAAGTCGGATTGCCTCACTTTCGGTTTTAACACAAGCCATTTCTTTTTGCATCACCTCAAGACGAGTGATATACAAATTAATGTCAGTTTGTTTTCTGGAAACCATTTTAGTCAGTTCTGTTTTATCTTTCTTTAATGTTTCAATCATCCTTTTAAATTCCTTTTCATGGTTTTCATAAAACATATTGGCTTCAGTGCACTTTGAAAGATCAACTGTCAATTTCTGATTATGAATAAAAGTCACATCATATTTCTCTTGCAAAGCCTCATGCTTGCTTTGCAATTCACACCACTTATCATTCACTAAAACATGTTTGTCTTGCAATTCAAACAAACTAGCTTGTAATGCATCGTGTTTGCCTTGCAACTCAGACATGTTTGCAACCAAATCAGCACATCTAACATTCAAACTATCACAATTATCACAGCTAACAGAAGTGGGTTCGTCGACACATACCTGACTTGATGAACTGTCGACATTCGCCATAAAGGCAGAATGGAGAGAAGACAAAGAATAAGCAGCTTGATCCACCAGAATAGATCTTCTTTCAATTCCTGCTGCAGCTTCATCCAATAGTTCATCAATAACTGCATCGACTGACACACTTGATGTGTCATCTTCCTGATCATTCCCTGAACCCGAGGATTCTTCATCCGAACTACCACTATAACCTGAGCTGTTTTCATCCTCAGAAGATTCACCACCATTGGCGGAAGATTCTCCACCACTGGCGTGATTTAGATCTTTGACAATCTCAGCAAAACATGCTGTTCCATCCGGAGCATCATTTCCCAACTGGATTGACCAATCACAGCCTTCATCTACTTGAACCACAAGTGCCTGGTTGGCATTTGATGGTCCTGCTTGAGTCTGGTTGTTGACAGGCACCAATGTGCGAACATTGTTCCTGTTCTGGTTCTGTTGGTTGCCTTGGCCTCTAAAAGGATTCTGGTTTCCATGTTGAGATGGCCTCGTACACTCACGCTTGAAATGACCACGTTCACCACAATTGAAGCATCTAACGGCCTGTTTATCAAACCCATACTTGGTGTCTTTCTTGCCTTCCAAGCTGGTTCTGCCAGTTCTTTCCATGAAATCCTTTGCTCGCCTAACAGCACTGGCAAGGGCCCACTTGATGTCCATCATCTCCATCTCCTCTTTATCAATCTGCTGATAGTCTTCTTGTGTCAGATTAATATTACCAATCTGACCTTCCACTAATCCACAGTATGCGCTCACCACAGTGTTTAGCAGCTCCATGTGTTCCTTAGCTACTTCCACACTGACTTTAGAAAAGCTTGAGGTGTCGAGCCGTACTGTATTTGGCTTTGATTGCTGACCAGCAGATGATGTGCTTCCATAACATGCTTGCTGTTGAGGAGGAAGCGGATTCCCGTACATGTCTGTTGTTGGTAAAGGATTTCCGAACATATCAGTTGGTCTGAGAGGTCGTTGCTGTTGTGGTGCTGATTGAGGAACTGGATCAAGCAGATTTCCATACATGTCTGTTGTTGGTAAAGGATTTCCGAACATGTCAGTTGGTCTGGGAGGTCGTTGGCTTTGCTGTTGCTGTTGAGAAACTGGTTCCAGTAGATTTCCATACATGTCTGTCTTTGGAGGCACCGGAACTTGGATAGTATTGCCATACATGTCTGTGCTAGTCACAAAGGCTGTTTGAATTGGAGCATGTGAAGACGGTTTTGTAGAACTGCTAGACGTTCCAAAATACATTTCAGGATTTTGAGGCACAGGAATTCTTTTTGCCTTCAGAGTTTCTTCCTGATTCTTGTTTTCCAGGATTTGAACAAAATCGTTGAAGCTCGTTGTAGCTAAAGTACCATTGTACTTCATGATTTCCAAGAAGGTGTTCCATTGAGGTGGCAACGAATCTGCAAACCTTTTCACAATCTCTGCAGGAGTTGTAACTACCCCAAAATTTGTCAATTCAGTCAACAAATGATTAAATCGACTTGTCAAATCACCTAACGACTCATTCTCCATACAAGTAAAACCATCAAACTCTTTCTTCAGCAGTTCTTTTCTTAATTGACGTGTCGCTTCATTTCCCACGCCCCTTGTCTTCAACGCATCCCACAACCTTTTTGTCGTCTTGTGACTAACAAGCTGATGATAAATATCTTTACTCAACGCCTGAGTAAGAATGGCATATGCTTTCTTTTCCAAGTCATAGACCTTCTTCTGATCTTCCGTCAGATCTGCAAATGTAGCGGCAGATGATGCAGCAACTTCTATTGTTTGATCAAAATCTGTGATGAACCGCAACCACAACTCTGTATTCTGACCAAGAATGTATGTATGAAATCTATCAATCCATCCTGGATATTCATATAAATGCATCAACTTTGGAGGTCTATTCAAACTTCCAGTTTCGCTTTCGCTTAAAAGAATGCTTTGAACACTTGGAACTTGATTTGATACAAATGCCCATTGACCGGTAGAAATTGCATTAGCTTGAGAAGATACTGGGGCAGAAGATGACGGAGTACCAAAATACATATCGGTATTTACCAGAGTATTCCACCTTGGATTCATTTTTGACCTAGGATGACAAGTACCTGTGAAACACACTCAAAACAAACTGTTAAGACACACTTGCAAACCCTCTGTTATAAGCTGATAAGTGTTTTGACGAAATGCAGACCCACGAAACAGATGTATGACGAAACACAGTTTCTTTATGAGTGGCGAAACAGATATGTGTATTGGGTTTGACGAAACAAAGGTATTCGACGAAACTGATATTGAGCAATTTGGGCTAAATGTGTCGAAGAAACAAGCCCACTTGTGTTTGGGCTGCCACTCGACGAAACAGAGACCCAAGATGTACTACGAAACAGAAGCCCAAATTGTTAGCCCGATTCCACAACACAGTCCACGAAACAGAGGCCCAACAACAAGTAATATCGACGAAACAGAAGGTCTGTTTCGTCGAGGAGGGGCTTGACGAATGAGACCTGTTTCGTCTGATGTTTGATTCGTCGAAGAAGTAGCTGGGTGGGTGAGATCTGTCAGACACAACACTCTTTTTCAAACAACTGGTATGGTAAGATTACTAACCCGGTAAGGTGTCCAATTTTAATAATCTATTTCAATTTCCAATTCACAAACACTTTTTAATTTAAAAATTTTAAGATCAAAAAGTGGGTCTTGGTGAAGAACACTTTGAAGATGTTCAAGAACACAATGAATTTTCCGGTAAACTATGAGTTTTCCGGTGACCCGATAAATTTCCGAAAGCTGAATTTTGCAAAAATGTTTAATAAAAACCAACAAATAATATGTGAACTTTATTTTAACAAGGTTTTTTAAGCAAACATAATGCAAAACAACAAGATTACAGCCGATTTTAAGAGATTTTTTCAGAAAATTATGAACTCTAAATCCGAAAATCAGCAAGAACTCCTCGGTTTTAACAAGGATAAGAGCCAAGGCTCTGATACCACTTGTAGGTCCGGCTAGGGGAGGATCTAGTCGCCTAATCCTTGTGTACAAACCAACCCGGTTGTGCGGAATCCAACCGGGAAAGCAAACCGAGACGGAACACGTAAAAACACGACACGCAGATATCACCGTTAAACACCACTGTATTATAACGATAAAAGGGTTCGGTTACAATCCAATGTTTACAATGCTCTTTGTAAACTCTCTCTAGTGTGTGTGTGTGTGCTCTGTTCTTTCTCTCTGAAAATCTGTGTGTTCTCTCTGTTCTGCGTACCGAAACAGAAACATAACATGCTATTTATACTAACAGACACACTACATATGACGAAACAGAAAGACAGGCGACGAAATAGATCATGGTCGACGAAACAGATGTGTTTCGTCGACTTCTGGGCTGATTCGTCGATAGTGGGCTTCGGTCCAATCAGTTGAGGCCCAAACTGTGTTTCGCCATCATCTATTAGCCCAAGGACTGTAATGTTGAGCCCAGTCCTTGTCTGTCTCCTTTGATGGCTTGAAGTCTTGTACACGACGGAGGAAAGTCGTCACAATATAAGCCGTGCTGAGTCGCGTCGAGTCGCGTCCACTAATCGAATCACGTCGCGTCGAGTCGCGTCCATAAATATGTATCAACACATGCATTTACTCAATAGGAAAGAATAATAAGAGTTATCTTGTGTGACGATTCTAGTGTCATCAGTCATGTTAAATGATTGACTGAAATTTACGCGAGACCATAGGATCCTCGTGTCTGTGTTTGGTTTTATATCTAAGACCTGAGTGTGAATCTGAATCATGTGATTGTGATTACGTGTAATCCTAGGCAATTCTTGGGTTAAAAAATACTAAATTGTAATAGCTTTATCATCACCATTCAATGTTTATCCAAGTGGATTATTGATTTTTCGGAATCTCATATACAAATATCTAAAATCGTACCTTTTGCTTCTTCGCAGGTGGTTGTGGGCCACTGTATGACATGTCAAAAGATTCAATATTGCTATAAGACATGTCCAGAGCAACCAGATTCTCCATTGGTTTGTTTAAGTGTATAGCCTTTAAAGGGAACCCATGCATACATAACCATCTTAACTCATCTGGAATATTTGGAAAACTATCATTTAATTGTACGTAGTTGAGTTGTAGTAGCAGTAGATTATCCATGTTACTTAATGAGTTTGTTTTCAGCTTAAATGATCCATTAAACTTCTTTTCATCAAGCATTTTCATGTCGAGGGCAAGGCCTAGAAGATTTCCTTTATCCTACGAAGAAAGGGATTGCAAACAAAATTATAGAGGTTATATGCATGTATATAGGCAATTAAAAATACTCTGAACAGGCATAACTTATAACTACTAAAAAAACGTGGTGTCTTACTTTTTCCATTTTCATCACTTTGAATGACTCCTCGTGACGCCACAATCTACTACGCTTCCATGGCTTCTCAGGATATTCTTGACACACTAGATCTCTTCCATCTCTTGAATGAGTGAATGCATCATCAACTTGTTTTCCCATCCAATACTAAGAAGGCATCTGTTAATGAGATTCTTCATCCCGTGTGTTGTCTTTATACCACATGCTTCTAGTATTGTTTTAGTAAAATCTGCATCTGTTCCAACAAAAAAACAGGCAATATGCTTAAACAATTCCTTGTCATTTCTGAATGACAAAGAGTCAAAGCTCATCCGCAAGACATTTTTTATGTCGGGATGTGGTTCTTTATTTAGCACTTTTATGCGGTCTTCCCAATATGTTACATCTTCCTTTTGTAGAGACCTGCCCAAAACTTGAAGAGCCAATGGAAGCCCATCACAATATTCCGCAAGCTCTTTTGAGACATCTTCATAACCTTCTTCGGGCATATGGCTATTGAATGCATGTATGCATAAAAGCTCCAGTGATTCGTATTTATCTAACCCATTAAGTACGATCTTTCGATGATTGGGTTGAACTTGGGGGTTGTTTAATGAACACTTTTCTGTGAAAGAAGCATCCTTGGTTGTAACTAGGATTTTGCTACCTGGATATAAACCTTTGTTTCTGTTAGTTGTCAATAGTTATAGGACTTAGTTGCAATTAACAACCGTTCACACTTGCAATTAACAACCGTTCACACCATATCATGTAATTATTTATTTATTTTTTAGTCCCTCACTCTCCCTATAAGTAGAGGGGTTATTTACTCTTGTAAACACACATTCAATCAATACAAGTTCGGTTTTCATACCATTCCCATTTACAGCATACCATTCCCATTTACATGGTATCATAGTGTAACGCCCTAACACAATCTTACCCTTAATTTGCAGCGGAAAGTACATACCTAAAATTTCTTTCATGATATTCTTTCTTTCACTTAAATACATTAATCCCTTTTTATAAATTAATCAAAAACTAACATACTTATATCAAATTAAGTGACCACATACACGCCCACGCACAATCCATGTCTTGACTCGATCTTCAACCGCGTACACTTCATGATGAAACCTCCATAAACCTATACAGCCTGTAGTCACCACATTCAATCACATCATTAGCAACCGGTGACAAAATACAAAATCTTAACATATACATAATAAGGCGTCAACATATCATGCTTTCTCTATTACTAGCCCTTTCATCCATCCATTAGATCACTCGCATCGGATTGCAGAGTCAACCTTCACCTCCATTGTTAACATGCCTATACATCACATTAATTCTTAATAGAAAAACGGTTAGTATCATTAGCTTCCCTTCATATGAACATGTCCTCGAATACACATAACTCATCTTATTCATTCAAGCATATAATTAAATACCCACTCAAGCATGTATTCACTTTCTATTCATACACGTACTTACAATTTACATCCTACATGTATAATTCCTTAATTCATCTTTATGCATAATTCGTTATGTAAGTTCCCTTTCTTACCCATACTTAATCGAATCTCTTTCTTAACCACTTCCGACCCATTTCCACTAAAACTTAACTTAGTAATAACATCGATTCATATCTTCTTACATTACATTCAATAATTACCATATATCATAAATACATTACCAAACAAAAGGGTAAGTTCGGAGTTCACTTACCTTGTGCGCCCTTATTTGCGTTCGCTTACTTGAGTCTTCTTAGCCCATTAGCCTTCCATGCTCTCAACCATCTTGACATGATTCCTATACATTCATGTCATGTCATTACATTCACATTCTTATTAGCATATATGCTTATACATATGAACAACCATATCAAATTCACATCTCACATATGACTTTCATTAATCCATTCAAACAAGCATAAAGCATACTCAACATCATCCCTACATAATCTTCACATGAACTATATCTGTTTACCCATTACTTGCATACCATTTCACTCATTATTGTCTTTTAGACATTCCATCAAACACTTGATGTGCGTACTACTTTCTAAGCATGATGTACAAGTATTTCATGTTTTTCTTTCTAATTATCACTTTCATTCATCAATACAAGTAATCATCATACAAATTATATACCATACAAAATCTATATACATGTACACATCACATAGTACACATATTCACAATCAATTTCATACCCTTTCATGGATTAAACATAAACCCACTTAGCTAGGTGTAGTAATTCATCAAAACACTCAATCTATAGCAATTTACTCAAAATCTTCACTTAGGGTTAGTTCCTATGCAAGCATACATTGCCAATTTGGCCATAACCTCTACGATTCATACATAAATCACTACTTGTGATGTTCATCAAGATTTCTCAACTTCATTAATCATCGAAATTCAACATACCTTATGATCCCCTAGCTTGGGTGATCGTTAATTCATGTTCCTTCTTGAATTTGAGCCTCGATTCATCCTTCAATCGGATGGTATATGATGAACTAGGGTTTGGCTCTCTAGAGCCTTCCCCTGATCACGTCCAGAACACACACGAAGTGTGTGTGTGTGTGTGTGTGTGTTTGTTATTTTCATTTAATAAAACAACTTTCAAGTTATCCCACTTTGGTCCCTCATGTTTCGTTTTAATTAAATAAGGCTACAACTCTTCGTTTACTAATAACGATACTAATAATCAACTAGGTTAATTATTCCTAGTTAATCTTTATTTACAGGTTAACTTTTATCATTTACGGTACCTTACCCGTTTCTTAATAGTAACCGGGTTTAAATTACCAAACCCGTTTTTGGGGTGTTACACAGAGCTAAAGATCTCTTAGCTCACGAGCATCTTTTCGGGAGACCATTTCCCGCTAAATTTCCGGTCACCACCAGTCTCGGTTTAGAGGGTTCATAGTATGCTCTGTGGTTGCAGCTTAGTCTGATCTTCCACATCAGAAACAGATCTTCTTTTTCATACCATTTCTGGTCATCTCTATTTTTTTTCTGTTCTCGGGTACTATTCATCACAGGTTACTGTTCACCCGATCCAAATCTGTTCAGATCTGATCTGCCAAGTTTCAGATCCAGGGGTTACTGTTCATCGCGAGTACTGTTCATCCGGCTACTGTCATCGGGGTTACTGTTCATCCGGTACCGTATTTTTCCAGCTTCGTCGGAATTTGTTTCCGATCATTTCCGTGCAGTCGGTTTTCCGATCTGAGCAACTTTTTTTGTTTCTGCCTCGTTTTGCATGCTCGTATTCCGGTTCAGTTTTTCAGTTTTCTGGTTTTTCTGTTTGAATATATTGTTGCAATGGAAGATAAGAGAAATCACAGTATTAGATGCACTAAGGAGGATTATGATTGGCTTCAACGGTTACTTGCCTTCGGGTCACAAAGTCCGCAGACCAACTCGGTATTCCCAGGTACGTTGTCTGGCTTTGACCTATCCTGGATTATTGATTCTGGAGCCACTCATCACATGACTGCGAATCAAGAAATTCTCACTAGCCTTCATAAAACCTCTCACCCACCGGTTAAACTTGCAGATGGTTCCTCATGCCCCGTACGCGGCATTGGATCCATTCACAACCCAGAAAACCTAAAATTGTCTTCTGTTCTTCTTGTTCCTAACTTCCCTACCAGCCTTTTATCTGTCAGCCAAATTACTAAACAAAATAATTGTTCCGTTACTTTTTATCCTACTCATTATACCCTCAATGAACTGGGTACCAGCCGAGTCATCGGTACGGGTCTTGAATCAGGTGGCCTCTATCGGATGTCCTCATTGTCTCCTCCCAAAGCAAACATCTGTGAGTCTAGTATCTTTGAAACTCATTGTCGGTTAGGTCATCCCTCTGTAGCCGTCCTAAGGCAAATGAGACCTGGCATCTCTATTCCCGATAACTTCCATTGTGAGTCATGTCAGCTTGGTAAGCATACTCGACGTCCTTACCCCCCAAAAGTGTCAAGCCGAACCATTTCCATTTTTGAACTTGTACACTCTGACGTATGGGGTCCATGTCCAGTTAAGACTCCATTGGGCTTTCAATATTTTGTTACCTTCATTGATGACTATTCTCGTGCTACATGGGTTTACCTATTGAAATCCCGTAGTGAAATCAACTCAATCTTTCATGAATTCCATGCATATGTCAAAACCCAGTTCAAAACATCCATCCAAACCTTACGCACCGATAATGCTAAAGAATATATGTCCACCGATTTCTCTACATATCTCAAATCATAAGGTATTATTCATGAGACTTCTTGTGCATATACATCTCAACAGAATGGTGTTGCTAAACGCAAGAACCGCCATATGTTGGATGTTACTCGCACACTCATGATTCATTCTCATGTTCCTCGTCACTTTTGGGGTGATGTTGTTCTTACTGCGGCTTATCTAATTAATCGTATGCCATCGTCTGTTCTTCATGGTCAAACCCCGTTCTCTGTTTTATTTCCTAGAGGAACTCCATTTCCTCTTGAGCCCCAAACTTTTGGATGTGTAGCTTATGTCCATGATCATCATCCCGGAGTCCCTAAAATCGACCCTCGAGCCATTCGTTGTGTCTTTGTTGGTTACTCGCGTGTCCAGAAAGGTTATCGGTGTTATCGTCCTTCCCTTCGCCGATACTTTACCAGTGCTGACGTCACTTTTGATCCGTTGCGTCATTTCTATCCAGAAGCTACCATTCCAGTTTCTGATCTGTTTCCCGACCCTGATATACCTGAGTCTCACATCATCCCCATCTTTCCTGTAACTCCTGTTCCATCTGTCCCTCAGGTCTCAGACACCACAAACCAGGGTCCTACTACTGAGGGCCTACCAACCGATCCCCCGCCATTACTCTTTACATATGCTCGGCGAGGAAAGGATCACACGCCAGCAACCATTGATCCCCTACCTACCCATACCTCCGGTACATCCTCCGTTCAACCTGCCATGTCTAACCCAGATACATCCTTGCCAGTTCCTACCCATACTACCTCGGATATCCCTTTGGATACACCTGCTTATGACCCTTCAGGTGCCCCATATCCCGATATACCTATTGCCTTTCGCAAGGAACCTAGACACTCCACTCGTTATCCCATCCAGGATTATGTTGCCTACACTCATCTCTCTACAGAGTCTCATGCCTTTACCACTTCCCTGGATTCCTACCCGATTCCCAAAAATGTGATGACTGCTCTGGCTCACCCAGGATGGCGACAAGCCATGGAAGACGAGATTGCTGCTTTAAAAGCCAATCAGACTTGGGACCTAGAACCACTACCTCCTGGTAAGCGTGTTTTTGGTTGTCGTTGGGTCTTCACAGTTAAACTTAACCCTGACGGAACTCTACATCGTCTGAAAGCTCTTCTGGTAGCTAAAGGTTACTCTCTGGCTTATGGTATTGATTATGACGAGACTTTTTCCCCAGTTGCCAAAATGCCATCTGTGCGTATTTGTATTGCTCTTGCTGCCATTCATCATTGGCCGCTCCACCAGCTTAATGTCAAGAACGCCTTTCTTAATGGTGTTCTTGAGGAGGAGGTTTATATGGAGCAGCCACCAGGGTTCATTGTTAAGGAGGAGGCATCCAAAGTATGCAAACTACGTCGTTCTTTGTATGGTCTTAAACAATCTCCCAGAGCATGGTTTGGTCATTTTTCTAGTGTCATGGAAGATTTTGGAATGGTTCGTAGTACATATGATCACTCCGTATTCTTCAGACATCATCAGGGACGAAGGATCATCTTAGTTGTCTATGTGGATGATATCATAGTCACAGGGGATGATGAAGATGGGATTACCAAGCTCAAACAGTTCCTTCAGTCTCAGTTTCAGATTGGTGACTTAGGTCGGCTACGGTACTTCCTTGGCATAGAAGTATCACGTTCTCCACAGGGAATACTTCTCTGTCAACGAAAGTATGTTCTTGATATGCTAACTGAGTGTGGCTTGCTGGGTTGCAAACCTGTTGACAGTCCTATGCTTTCTACAAGGAAGCTTCTTCCAGAGGACGGAAGCTAAATAAAAGATCCTGAGCGATACAGACAATTGGTCGGAAAACTCAACTACTTAACTGTCACCCGACCAGATATCTCCTTTGCCGTCAGTGTGCTAAGTCAGTTCATGGCTACTCCGTACACGGGACACTGGGATGCTGCACTTCGTGTCTTAAGGTATCTCAAAACCACACCAGGTCTAGGGATCTTATATTCTGATCAAGGTCATTGTCGTGTGGGTGCTTTTACAGAAGAAGGAGATGGTCGTATATCTGGATTTTCAGACGCAGACTGGGCAGGTTGTCCTATTTCTCGCCGATCCACCACTGGGTATTGTGTTTTCGTTGGAGGAAATCTTGTGTCCTGGAAGAGTAAGAAGCAACATACCGTATCCAGATCAAGTGCCGAAGCAGAATACAGAGCCATGGCAGATGTAACATCAGAGATAATATGGGTTCGCCGTCTCCTTAGAGAACTCGGGGTTATCTCTGATGACTTGATGTGATTATATTGTGATAATCATTCAGCTATACATATAGCCAAAAATCAAGTATTCCATGAGAGAACTAAACACATTGAGGTTGATTGTCACCTAATCAGAGATCGGATAGTCGGCACTCAAAAGGATCCTCCATCCATCCAGCCAATTCATGTTAAAACAGAATTCCAACTAACGGATATCTTCACAAAACCACTCCGAAAGACTCAAATAGACTTCATATGTAACAAGTTGGGCATGATTAACATCTATGCTCCAACTTGAGGAGGAGTGTTAGTTGTTAATAGTTATAGGACTTAGTTGCAATTAACAACCGTTCACACTTGCAATTAACAACCGTTCACACCATATCATGTAATTATTTATTTATTTTTAGTCCCTCACTCTCCCTATAAGTAGAGGGGTTATTTACTCTTGTAAACACACATTCAATTAATACAAGTTCGGGTTTCATACCATTCCCATTTACAGCATACCATTCCCATTTACAGTTTCCAAGTAAATCATCCAACTGCTTGAGATTGCCGATATCATCGAGCACTATAAACACCTTTTTAGAGACATCGTCAACTTGTAGTGGAGTTCTTTTTGAAATGACTTTGTGAAGCTGCTTTTGTAAATTAGGCAATTCATAAGAGTGGTCATTGCATCTCGTATTGATACCTTCAATAAAGCTACTTTTGTGGAATTTATAAGAGTGTAACTGGAAAACATATTTAGCCAAAGATGTTTTCCCAATCCCACCAATGCCTACAATTGTGAGAATGTCAGCTGTATGATAAGATCCATCTGTCAACCATGAAGTAATGACATTGATGTAATAGTCCATCCCGATAAGGAGTGATGGGGTATCACGTAATGGTACAACTAATCTACGACGAATGTCCGCAACAACTTCTTCAATAAACTCTGTTTCATTCCTACAAATTGATTTATAAATGAGAAAATGTATGACAGATAAACAATGCAAACCCGATAATATTAATAACAAATTTAGTTGTATAAAGGATTACACGTCTTTTCGTTTTAAATCACCAACTTGTATGTGTCAGTGCCCTCTACTTTTTACTATTTTATTTATTGTTGTGCTTACTATTTTTCATTGAATATCTCTTTAGGTGTGTTTTCAATTAGAGTAAACTAGGTTATAACCCCATGTATTACACGGGTTAAATAAATGAATTTTATATAGTAAATAATAAAAGAATATATCTTTAAAAACCTTTCCTTATTGCACGAGTTGAATACATGTATTTTATATATTAAATAATAAAAAATTATATCTATAAGAACCATGTTGTACGGGTTAAATAAATGTAATTTTATATACCAAATAATAAAAAAGTTATATCTTTAAAACCACGTGTAATACACAGGTTGAATAAATGTAATATTGTTTACCAAATAATAAAAAAAGTTATATCTTTAATAACACTTGTGTATTACACGACAAGAATAAATATCATTTTATATACCAAATAATAAGAAAATTATATTTAACAAAACTAATGGATATACTCAGTACGTACGTGATAGATATGGTGATTGCGGAGATGATTATTACAAAGAAGATACAGTGGTTAAACATGTTATTCAAAAAGCAAATACGCAGCCATTTGAGTGATAAAATATAACTTATATTTAAAAAACCCGTAGGAGATCTAATTTTATATATAAAGTAATACTGAAAGTTATATACAATTTGTTTAAAAGTTATGTAATAAAATCGATATAATAATTTTTTTAAAAATGAAAATAAAAATAAATAATTTATTGGAGTAAATTGCCATTTTAGTCCCTAAGGTTTGACCAAAATTGTCACTTTAGTCCAAATATTTTGTTTCTTGCCATTTTAGTCCAAACTGTTTTGTTTTCTGCCATTTTAGTCCCTGACTTTTGTATTTTTGCCATTTTCATCAACCTGTTAAAGTACCGGATCGATGACGAACATCAAACATTGCACTTGATTCAAGACATGAAGAACAATCATAAACACCAAAGATAGAAAGATGTAGAAGATGAACCCTTTATTATTGAATCAGTCATCACAGATTACACAAAACCAAAGGAGTATACATCATCTACAAGCTGGTTTAGATCACAAAGATCTAAACCTAGCTTTCTCTCACTAACACATAGTATCCCTCTCTCTAGGATTTTTACCCACTGATGGAGAATAGCCGGGATATTGTGAGAGGTGCACCAAGCTTTAAGGGTTGCCCTAATCTACCCTATACAACAAATATATATAGACTAGGGACTAAACCCGAACAAAACATATTGTCCGGGATACAAAACAGATAATTTGGACAACAATAATAATCAACATATTCCGAGTTTAACATCATAAACTCAGAACTGATAAAGCTACCGAATTCTTGACTTGGCTTGGACTTTGTTGACCGTTGAAAAGAACGGATAAAACACAGTTACCCGGTAGCACTTACAGACTCCCCCTTAACTGTTGCTATCAGTTCTGTCTGACACTGATATCTTCAGTCACCGGATACTGCACTTACACAACCACCACCACCACCTCCCACCACCCACCCCATCACAACCTTCTATCATCCCCACCACCTGCCAGCACTGTCACCACCCACCGACCCCACCACCATCACCACCCACCATTTCCACCACCACCAGCCACTTTCCGCCACCACATCATCAACCAACACCACCGCCATGATGATAAATGGGTTAACTGTATTATAATGTAATATGTTTTTAGTTATATATTTTTTGAATTATTTTTAAAATAAATTAAGAATTTGTTATTATTATTAAATCAATTATTTTATGTTTGTAATTTTGTTTGGTATTATTTTATTAGAAAGTGCATATTATGCATATAATTATTTTATATCTTAAGTTATTGATGTCATCGAAAATGTTTTTCGATTTTATGTCTAGTATTATATATATACTATGGTAAAAGTTTAAAATTTATTAGAGATAATTAAATAATCCAAAAGAATAAGAGTAGATTTGTATATTACAAACAAAAAGTAGGTGCTTGTCATATGATATATAAAATCAAATAAATAATATTATAAATGAGAAGTATACATTGAATTTAAATTAAATAATAATTATCTATAATTAAATAGAAGAGATTAAACAAAATAATATTTAGTAGAAGAGTTATCTGTAATTAATTAGAAGAGATTAAACTAAATAATAATAATTAATAAGATATTAAACTAAATAATATTTAGTAAGAGGGTTATCTATAATTAACTAGAAGAAATTAAACTAATATAATAATTATCCATAAGACATGGCCTAAGATGATGACAAGTGTTCCTAAAATGTTTTGTATAGATTGTTATTTTAGTCCCTAAGATTTGATCCAAAATGCCACTTTAGTTCAAATAGTTTTTTTTTTCCTGTCATTTTAGTCCAAATAGTTTTTTTCCTGCCATTTTTGTCCCTAACTTTTGTCATTTTTTTGCCATTATCAACTAAGTCCATTCAAAAAAGTCAGTTAGCTTAGGGGCATTTTGGTCAAAACACATTTTTTTGCAGGTGCGATGGTATGGGGACGATGGTGTGCCGATTTACAGTGAAGATGATGGCAGTGGTTGTTGTTTTATGATGATGTTTGTGGTGTTGGTTGATAACGTGGCTGGCGGAAAAGTGGCTGGCGGTGGTAGAAATGTTGGGTGGTGATGGTGGTGGGGGGTGGTGAGGGTGCAGGCAGGTGGTGGCAATGATAGAAGGTTGTGATGGAGTGGGAGGTGGTGGATGAAAATGACAACCAAATAACAAAAGTCAGAGATTAAAATGGCAGAAAAAAACCATTTGGATTACAATGATAGTAAAAGACTATTTGGACTAAATTGGCATTTTGGGTCAAATCTTGGGGACTAAAATGACAATTTACACTTTCTGTTATTAAAAACAGTGTATTTCCCCGGCTTTTTTTTTAACATTCAGCTACAAGGTTTTGCAAAATGACCTTAGGGGACCCAGGGTGGAAGGATTTTACCCCGTGATGGAAATGTATAACGAGTTATACAATCCCAAACACCTCCGCCACTCAAACTTAAAATGCGTCAAAATGAAAACGCGTGATATTTATCACGCGTGAAGAAGTGTGGGTGGTGAGGGAAATTGTTGGGTGTGGTGGTGAGTGATGGGCATTTCCACTAAAAACCATCACCAGTAATGGAATAAAGCTCCATAATATGACTGAAATTGATTGGATGTTGTGAGTGAGTGATAAGTGATGACCGCCCCTACCCCAGTAGTAAATTTAGGTGTATAGATTAAGCTACAAACATTTTGCAAAATGACCCTATGGTAGTAAATTTAGGTGTATAGAAAATTACTAAAAAGATTTTTATAGAGTGAAGAACTTACTTGTCTTTTGCGTCCTTCCCTTTTAAACCAGCAACTTCTGTGAGTGCCATTCTCCATGACTCAATCTTTTGAGCCCATTCACTTCTTTTCTCCAGATCCGTTTCTTCCTCCATCCTCTTTTTATGCTTTGCTATTGCTTCCCCGAAGCTGTTTTGTTGTTTTCTAACATGAGTAGGCTCCACATCATAGAAGATGGGGATGACGAGTTGGTTAAACTTCTTCTGTTGCTGGAGGATTAATACCAATTTATCTAGACACCATGTTGAAGAAGCATAATTCTTCGACATTACCATAACAGAAGCCCTGGATGACTGAATCGCACTCTCCAGTTCTGGTTTTAGTGGTTGTCCGGTTTCAATCTCTTCATCATCCAGAAACGTGTCGTAATTGGCCTCCACCAGGGCTTTGTAGAGGTGAGCGGTGAAACGATTACGAGTGTCAGAACCCCTAAAACTTAAAAATACGTCATATCTATGAATATGATCAGGTGGTGATGATGATGAAGAAGAGGATCCTGGTAAAACTTCAAGTTCAGTGAGAACAACCATTGTGGATTTGAATTATTGGAAGGTTTGAGTGAAGAGTGAAGATGGCACAAGAACTGAGACAATTAAACAGGAAAACCAGAAAATAATAAGGCGTTACTTTTGACCCAAAGTAATGACTCACATTGGGCCTAGTGGCCAGCACGCGTGAAGGAATGACTCAGCTTAAGCTTTTATGTCACCAACTGTTGTGTAAATTGCCTGCAAGTTTCAATCTTGGATGTGAAAATAATAGAACTTTTACAATTATAATTTCTTATAATAGTTAATTATTTCTACGTCTTTAAAATTGGTAGTTATTATTGATTGATTAATAGTATATATATAAACTTGAAAACTAAGGAAATTGGTATATATAAGTTTACATAGTATACGTAACTTTATTGATTAATAGTATACATTAATTTAACTTTATATATTACTTTTATTTATACACGCTAATTAGAACATCTTCAACGCACCGTGGTGCGTTGGTTTGAAATCCGGACGAAGAGGCGGACAAGAGGTAGCGATGGAAGTGCTTAGGTGGATAGGTTTGGAGGTGGAAGGTGGTGGGTGAGGCCCTATGCTGGGTTTTTGGTTTATATAAACATTAAACTATTGATCTTGGTTATTACTTGTAGATAAACCCATTTTATTGTCAAACCTTTTGTGCGAAATTCAATACTATTTATTAAATACGTTTGATGTTTATCTAGCAAAATTAGGTAAACATCGAACATGCATTAATCAATGAGAAACAATCTCCAAGGGGAAAGTTTATGTAGTAACCAAGATCAATGTTTAACTTGTATAATACCTTATGAACGAAAATACAAAAAGGCAACGAAGTAACTACAAGTAGCCAACTTGGAATGTATAAAATGACGGATATTTTTATCCGCAATGACTCCAAGTGATTTTTAAAATTTTGATTTGTTGGCTTGGTCAAAAGCTAAGGAAGATCAATTTCTAATCCTAACCACTATGGGCTGAGATCTTACTAATGGTGCAAGCTTCTATGGTACCTTCATAATCTGCTTTTTTCTACTAATGACATGATTATATTGCTTTTTTTTTCTACTAGTGACATGATTATATTGTTTTTTTCTACTAATGACATGATTATAATGCTTTTTTCTACTAGTGACATGATTATATTGCTTTTTTCTACTAGTGACACCGTTATATATTGCTTCTATGGTCGATATATCCATTCTCTTAAAGCATTACTTGGATGCGGCAGAAAGAATATTTCAACATATTTCCTCACTTGAAGGCTAATTAGAATACAAGGGTGAAATATACGAGGACAGGGTAGATGATGGATTAAATCCAAAAACCGATGATCAAGCCGCACTTGATGTTTATTTACGCTCAACTAGCTCGGGATCGGTGGTGACGAGTAAAATATCACCACTTTTTTTTTCAATTAAATGTTATTTATATTGTATTTTATAAGGTTTTTGCATTTTTATAAGCAATCATAAAGAAGTGTTTTAGTTATTGTAGTTGTTTTAAATTAAATAAACAATATTGAATTAAATAAATCTATACTATATTATAATACATTTCCTATGGGCATTTTAAAACTTAAGAAGTACAAATATATTTGCTTATGATACAATACACAATGCACTTGTTAACGACATTTTAGGGGTAAATTTGTATTTAAAAGAATATTTACACCTTTACCCCTTTAATACTTACGGTTTATCCATTTACTTTCACCCATGTATTCCTCAATTTTATTTTTCTTTGCTTATGTCTTTGAATATATTATGTTTTAAAAAATTCGGAACACACCATCACGATGTACTCATTTTTGTCGACATGATATAAATTTTATTTAATATCGAGATGTGAATTATAATGTATAAGTCATTCATGCATTAATGTACAAGTCTTTTTTACATGAAACTATTTGACTTTTAGAATATCTGAAAAACCGTAAAGGTATTTATGAAAATTATATTTTGACTTTTAATTTGTTGGTTTATCTTTTTGAAAGTCAACACCTACTTTTGGTACAACTGTTATGTAAATTGCCTGGAGGTTTCAATCTTGGAAGCGCCAACATTACTCTATAACATTTACGAATACGAATGTACAGTAGCACCAGGTGAAAATTTTCCCCCTTTGACTTTTTCTTTTTCCCACGTCTTATTTTTCCCTGATAACCACGTTGCATACCTACTTTGTGGAAGCTAGGTATAGCTATAACACCTTGCTTCTCCTTCATCCTTCCTTTACTTCAGAGGTATAATTATAAAACCTTGCTTCTCCTTCATCTTTCCTTTACTTCAGACTTTTGCTACACTTTGCTCACACCCTTTGATTTAAATCCCTTACAGGTTGGTATAAATCCCTTTGATTTTCAATATCTGTTTTCCCTTTGATTATATTTTAGGCAATTTTTCTTGGATTGTTCCTTCCTCCCTTTGATTTTAAGGCGATTTTTCTTCGCTTTACTTGGTCTTAATCTTATACAGTGTAACTGTGGTTTCACAGGAGTGTTTAGGGTTATTTCTAAAGGAATCAGCTGTTAATCTTTTCAGGTAAATGTACCTACCTTTATTTCAATCAGTACATGTTTTGTTTCTTGATTTTCCCATATGATTTATACCAATAAATATGCTTTCCAAAGGTTTTTTTTCTAAATTATTGTAATACCAGTATGTAAGACAAATCATACCTAATTTTGATATAATAGCATTTTGCTTTAGTTAGTAAATTTAAATTTTAGTTTCTTGGAAAGAGCTTTTTTTGCCATGGAAAACAAACTACCTGTTGTTAAGAAGAGAAGAGGTCGTGCCGAAATGATTTCCGATGTTTGTTGTGGATCTCTTTTGCCTTTCACAGATAACATAGAACAGTTACACTCCTTATCTAATCAGCGTTTATCTGTTATTGCTAAAAGACCACGTGCTACGCCTTCTAATTACCACGCATCTACTTCTTCGATTACACCAACAGAATTGTTAGCTACTACTTCTATGTATTTAGATATCGGTGACTGTAAATATTCCTGTGAATATTGTAACGCGCGCTTCTGGTATGACGAGCGTCTTAAATCTTGCCCCGTTAATCAAAGGCCTCGATACAACCAGTGTTGTAAGGGCGGTAGTATTACGTTAAAACATCCAACGGAACTCCTGGTGCTATAAAGTGTCTCTTTCAAACTCATGAATTCCTTGATAACATTCGCGCCTACAATTCCATGTTCGCAATGACATCTTTCGGGGCAAAAATTGACGACTCTATAAATTTAGGTACTGGCCCGTATGTTTTTAAGGTTAGCGGTCAAGTGTGTCATCGACTAGGTGCATTTTGTCCGCCTCCTGACACCCCTCCCCGTTTTCTGCAAATGTATATTTTTGACACTGAACACGAGCTTTCAAACAGGCTTCGTTTTTGGCGAGCATGGGATGTCCTGTTTAAATTCAGAAATTGTTACCACACTGCTACGCACACTTGACGAAAACAATAAATTAGTAAAACTTTTCGGTACTGCTAGAGATATTTGCCTATCAGCAGATGTTCTTACCTTCACGATCCATTTATATAACACTGCAAATGAGGTCGGTTATGACGTGCCAACCGTTGATGCTATCGGTGCCATTGTATTTGCGGATCAGCCTAAGTCGTCTACCTTCGATATAGTTATTCGTTCGAAGGCTGCTGCTCCTGAACGAGTGAGTAAATTACATCCTCTATACATGGCGTTGCAATATCCTCTGCTATTTGTATATGGTGAGCAAGGGTGGACTCCTAAGCTTCGCTTCGCCGGTCAACGACATCTTACTATGGATATGTATTACAGATATCTGCTCCATGATCGTCTTAATTTATACACCCTTTTGCTTAGAGGTGGCCGTTTGTTTCAGCAATTTTTAGTTGATGCATACATATGTATTGAACAAAACAGATTAGACTATATATTATCACATCAAGACCTTTTCCGAACCGAGTTTTTGCAAGGAATTCATGACGCATTGTTACGTGGTGACACGAGCGGTCATGATATTGGAAAAAGAACTATTCTGCCTTAGTCATTTACCGGTGGTCCACGCTATATGTATAAACATTATCAAGATGCTTTAGCCATTTTCCGCGTTCATGGAAACCCCCAATTTTTTATAACATTCACTTGCAATGTTAAATGGCCTGAAATTCAAAGGTTTCTAACTGACACACCATGTACTAAAGCCCAAGATCGACCTGACATCATTGCTAGAGTTTTCCAGATTAAGGTTAATGCTTTTATCAAATACCTCAGATCGGGTGTTCCTTTCGGTGAGGTGGCTGTAGGTACTTTCGTTTATCTTCTTTCCAACGCCCTAAACGTAGCTTCGCTTCTGTAATGACTTTTCTTCCCCTTTTGTGTCATCTTCTTTCAGATTTGTATACGATAGAATTTCAAAAAAGAGGACTTCCCCATTGTCATACTCTTCTATGGGTGAAGCCGTCTTACAAAATCAAAGCTCCGGCCGACGTCGACACCTATATTTCAGCTCAAATTCCTGATCCAGCATTAGAACCTACTCTTCATAAGATTGTTACTGACCTCATGCTACATGGACCATGTGGCTTACCAAAACCAAATGCCTCTTGCATGGTTAACGGTTGTTGCTCAAAACGCTTTCCCAAAAACTATGAATTGTCTACCCGATTTGACAAAGATGGTTACGTACATTACAAACGGGAAATGAATGGCTTCTCAATCTTAAAAAATGGTATCACTATGGATGATGCATCTGTTGTTCCGTACAATAAAGATCTTTTACTTCGCTTTATGGCGCACATCAACGTTGAATATTGCGGTTGGAGTATGCTCATCAAGTATTTGTTTAAATATATATCTAAAGGTGTCGATCGTATTCGCTTCACAATTACAAAAGCGCCTTCTTCTTCTTCTGAAACCGAACGTCCATCGTCTTCTTCTATTGATGAGGTAAAAAACTTTGTCGATGGTCGTTTTATATGTCCGCACGAGGCCGTTTGGAGAATATTTCAATTCCCAATTCATAGTAGAAATCCATCTGTCTTAGTACTTGCTGTTCATTTAGAGAACATGCAAAACGTCAGCTTCAAGGATTCCCAACAGTTAGAAAGCGTGCTGCACAATCCTGCTGCTAGGCAAACAACTTTAACGGAATGGTTACACAATAACCAGGTAGATGAGAGAGGTCGACATCTTCAATACGTTGACTACGTCTCTGAATATAGATGGGATCTCTCTGGAAAATGCTGGATTCGTAGGTCTTCAAACAAAACAACTGCAATAGGGAGACTTTCTTATGTTCACCCTTAAGTGGCGACACTTTCTACTTACGTATGTTATTAGGACACCAAAGAGGTTGCCAAAAGTTTACCGATATACGTACCATTGGTGGCATATTATTTCCAACATATCGTGCAGCGTGTGACAAATTAGGCTTGCTTGAAAATGATGACGAATGGACATATGCGTTCACCGAAGCATCTACTTGGGCCACTTCCAAAGAGTTGAGATCCTTATTTACGAACATGTTATTGTATTGCGAAATATCAAATCCGTTAGCTATGTGGAAACAACATTGGCATGCAATGAGTGACGACGTCTCACTTACTTTTGAACGTACAACGGGTTTTTCTGCTGCTAACATCAGCGCAGAAGATCTGGAACAATACGTCTTACTCGAAATTGAAATTCTTCTTAACTCTAATGCCAGCTCATCATCGCTTCGTACCTACGGACTACCAATGCCACGTTCTGACTTGCTTTTTGTTATAACAAACAGTCTTCTAATGGAAGAGAAGAATTATGACCTACAAAAATTGGCCTCCGACCATGAGCTTCTAAAAAATGCGCTCAACGCTGAACAGTTAGGCATCTACAATTTAGTTATTACATCGTTTGAAGAAAAAAAACAGCATCTTCTTTTTGTTTACTGACACGGAGGTACCGGTAAAACATACATATGGACCACCCTTATTTGTGCTTTAAGAGCATCGGGAAAAATAGTTTTAGCGATTGCCGTCTCCGGGATTGCTTCGTTGCTATTACCATCTGGTAGAACTGCACATTCAAGATTCAGGATTCCTTTGAATTTAACAGATGACTCAATTTGCTTTGTAAAAAAAAAAAAATACTCACCTTGCTAGGCTACTAACCGAAACCTCTCTTATAATTTGGGACGAGGCTCCCATGAATGATCGTAGATGCTTCGAGTCGCTTGATAAGACTCTTAAAGATATTCTTGACAATCAGTCAAAGCCCTTTGGTGGAAAATCAGTATTGTTAGGCGGAGATTTTAGACAAACGCTTCCTATCAAACCTAAGGCTTTAAAGTCTGAGATTATTAATTCATCTCTTCCTAAGTCAAACCTGTGGGTACATTTCAAACTCCTAAGATTAACAGAAAATATGCGCCTGCATCGTCCTAACTTAACTAGCCAAGAACGAGATGATACCGCATGGTTTTCTTCCTGGCTTCTTGATTTAGGTGATGGTAAACTTGGCATACCTGTTACGGATGGTGAAACAGATGTGAAAAATATTGAAATCCCATCACAATTTTTGCTACCCTCTACTGAAAAGTCTCTACCAGCTCTTATTAGCTTTATTTATGATCATGACACACTTAAAAATCCGACAATTGCAAACCTCTCCGACAGAGCCATCATTTGCCCCAAAAATAAAACTGCGGACGAGATCAACAACTTTGTTCTTACAATGTCTGAGGGCGCTACTATAACCTACCTGAGTTCCGATTCAATCATTCCTCATCCAAACGATAAGAGTGACCTAGAGCTTCTTTATTCGCTTGAGTACCTAAACTCATTGACCTTTACCGGCTTACCACCTCATTCTTTAATTCTAAAGGTCAACGTCCCAGTTATATTGCTAAGAAACATTAATCAAATGGCAGGTCTTTGTAACGGAACAAGACTATTAGTAACCCGATTATTGCCAAAGGTTATAGAGGTGCGAATTATAATTGGAACTGCTACTGGCCATCGTGTTTACATACCTCGCATAACATTTGTTCATAATGAAAATAATTTACCTTTTGTTTTTAAAAGAAAGCAATTCCCAGTAAAAATCTGCTATGCCATGACTATAAATAAAAGTCAAGGTCAATCGTTACATAAACTCGGCGTTTATTTACCTAACCCAGTGTTCAGCCACGGTCAACTATATGTCGCTTTCTCACGTGTAACTTCCCCTCGCGCTTTAAAAGTCCTCATAATACCACAGGAAGAGGATCCTCCTACACAAACAAAAAATATCGTTTTTTCTACCTTTTTGCACGATATACACTTACGCGAGGTATGAACATAGCTACAGCTACATATATATGTGTAGAATACCATGCTAAAAATGACTATTACAGATATAGCTATACAAACCGTCTTTCCCTATCTGTATATATACACACCCACTCATACACACGTGCTTATATATACATTAGGCATGCCTTACGAATTTCTACTCAATGCAAATGCACTTCGCATTTACCATATTTGACAACAGGAAGACAGACATGGCGTCTAGAAGTATTTCCACCCTTACACATGGGGATTCAGCAGAGCCCATTGAGGTTAGAGTAGTAAGAAAAGGGATATCACATGCTTTCAACAATGAGTGTTGCTACCTGTTCGTGGACTTGGCTGTAAGTTTTTTCCTTTTCAAAAATGACATGCTTCTTCTTTTATCAGACTACATTTGCACATGCATACATAACTTTATCGTTCACTAACAAAATAGGGTGACGCGATACAAGTTGTTGTTGATGAAAACGCCAAAAAGCATCTTGAATCTAAAATCAGTCTCCATTCTTGCTATCGTGTGAGTCACTACTTATCAGGAGAGGCAAGAGATAAATACAATGTTGTCAAACATGACGCCTTTCTTAGGCTTGGCAAAGGAACCACTTTCGAATCCATACCGGATTTTGGTTTCCCTTTTCACTATTTCAACTTCCTACCATACACAAATCTCAAAGAACGCATCGATAATCATACCATACTGACAGGTATGTCTCCTTTTCCTAATAGTCAAAGAAATATATATCATAACAAATTAAAGGTCCTTATTGTTTTCTACTAACATTTTCCACCACCTCTTTACTATAATATATGCGTTTCAGACTTCATCGGCAGATTTGTTAGATTTACATTTGATAGACCTACAGCTTCTAACAAAAGGCTACTTAAGTTTGAAGTTGAAGATATCAGGTACATATGTTTTCCGCTTATAATTATCTACTTACTTAAATTCACATGTCAAACAATATTTTACTTTGATTTCTCTCCACAGTGAAAAGTTCATTGAGGTTTCCCTATGGCAGGAGATAGCTGATACTATAGATAAAGACAGTTTCACGCGTGCGCCATTTCCGGCTATTTTAGCACTCACGTCAATGAAAGTCGGAATATATTATGATCTCCAACTGACATCTACCTCTGCTACACATGTTTACCTGAACCCTGATGTAAACATATGCAAAACCATTGCTTTAATGTACCTATCGCTTTTCCTAACAATTTATATACTACATGTTTACACATTCAGAAAGTAGATTGAAATTCTATGTCTTTACAGGTTCAAAGCCAGGTATAACGATGCATCCACCAACCAAAGGAATAATATCACCCTAGCACAACTTTTGGAATTGAATCCTGCCCAACAAAGTGTACACTGCGCTTACATTCGCTTTTTTTCACAAAAATATTTTCCTCCAGTTTCTGTTGGTTCGGGCCAGTTTGCAAACACACACTACACACAATTTACGTACTCTTTCTTTGTATTGAACTTCAAAAGAAATTATAACTAGAAAATGGGCTATTGAATACATAAACTCCTGCTACTTAAATAGAAAACAAATATAACTAAAATAACAAACTTTCCACGTAATCTAATCTGTTCCATATTTTTCCATACTACTCGGTCAACATGGACCAATTCCTTTTGTTGACACGTTTTATTTGCATGACATGTAACTGACTTGACCAGTACTCGACTTGAACCGACCCGAAACATCAAGATTATACCCAACATTCACCCCCTTAATCTTGATGTCGGTTCTTTGCTGCTTGCCTTCCTGGTTCACTTGCTTCATGCTATCCAAATCACAAAGATTCAATCTTGCTACTTGCTTCTTGCTATGAACCGCTCATGGCTTGAATCTTACTCTTGCTAAACGAACCACTCAGGTGCGGTATCTTGCTAACTTTCTTTCTTGCTAACCCGAATGGGTTTTCTTCTTAAACGCTTCTTTCACATGTGATTCGAATCCTCTTGGTTACTTGTTGGGCTATTTTTTTAGCCCATGAGGAAGCCCAACATAACTCTTATTGGGCCATTTAATTGTTTTTGAAGATGGTTAAAATGGAGGAGCAGGTGATTCATTTGGTTAACACCCTCAAAATTCGTAGCCCTCACAACACACAAAAGCTCTCACAAAAGAAGAAGAATTTTCGTCACCAACATACCCAGTTGCAGAGGTCGTCAGTTTCCCGTAGATTGAACCGTTGGAGCGCTCTGATTTTTGGACACAGTCATCAGCACATCTGGGCGACCTTATCCAACGGTGGGTTTGTCCAAATCAGGTCTGGAAGTCCGTCTGCACACTCCGCTGTTCCAGCTGCAGAATTCTTGGTGATTTCCTTCTTTTGTCTTTGTATTTGATTCCATATGCTTGAAGTTGTTGATTCCAAGTGTATGATGATTATTGTATGCCTCTAGTAGACCTAGGGAAGACTTTGTATTGCTCTAATTTGGTGATAGTGGATTTGAAGCGGCTCTAGTAGTCCCGTGGTTTTTACTCTCCTTTCTTGAGAGGTTTTCCACGCTAAAATTTGGTGTTCTTGTTATTATTGTTTTCGGGCTGTTTAGATTGTAGTTGGGATACCCTATTTGTTTGCATCCTCACAGGTTCATTCAAGTTTGGGAAAAGTCTTGGTCAAACGAAGTTTGCTTCCGCGTTTGTGTTTACCGTTCGTGACCGGGTTTCGTGTTTTTCCCATCATTACTGACTTGTTTCAGGCTACTTGCTACCTGATTTTCTTTCTTCCAGTTTCTTTTGAGATCAACGAACCCGTGCGGCACCCGTCTTGCTTCTTTCTTCACGGCACCGACTTTCTTTCTTCTTTCTTTGGTTGTTGATCTTTCTTTCACTCTTTCTTTGCAACACTTTCTTCTTTCAACAATATCACCACATAATTTTCCTCCTGGCTTCTTTCTTCGATCCATTCAATAATTAATTAATAACAAATGAGGTGTGAGTTTGCCTGCTTATTTTCTTGCAATTTTTGTTCAATAGGGGTTTTGAAAGGAAAGTGGTTGCTTGCTTCACCAACATGCATGCCTGGTTCGTTCAATAATCTCAGCCGCTGCCTTTGAATTTTGTGGTGCTTCCCTTCAATTAACTTGACCACTTGCTTCCTTTTCAATGCGAATCAACTCCACCAAAATTCATTTTTCTCCTGCCACGACTTATGATTGCAAACAAATCAAACCTCACTTTTAATTTCCGGTAACCACCTCCACACTACCTGCGTGCTTTCTTTCTTTCTGCTAATCGCGTTCTTCGTTATCAGCCCTTGCCTTTTCTTACAAACCTACTGCTTCCGCTTCTTCTTCAGCCTCACAGCCAAAGGGCCGCTCTCTTACTCGAAACCGACTCTCAAACCGGCTCCCGTTATCAACCTTGCTCTGGTACCAAATGTTGGTTCAGGCCAGTTTGCAAACACACACTACACACAATTTACGTACTCTTTCTTTGTATTGAACTTCAAAAGAAATTATAACTAGAAAATGGGCTATTGAATACATAAACTCCTGCTACTTAAATAGAAAACAAATATAACTAAAATAACAAACTTTCCACGTAATCTAATCTGTTCCATATTTTTCCGTACTACTCGGTCAACATGGACCAATTCTTTTGTTGACACGTTTTATTTGCATGACATGTAACTGACTTGACCCGTACTCGACTTGAACCGACCTGAAACATCAAGATTATACGCAACAGTTTCAGCTATTTTTTTTTTTACTTTTTCCCTATACCAAATACTTCCATTTAACCCACTGCCCTATAAAAAAATTCCTTAAAACACAACATACCTCTCTTATTAAAAAATATCTTCCAAAAAAAGGTTCACAATCTTATTTTTGACTTTTTGTGTAGAACAAAACATTTAGCTGCCTAGGATCAATTACATAGTTCATTCAAGGGAAGTCTTGGTACTACAAAGGTTGCAAGAAGTGCAACAAAAAGCTTGATGCAAAAGGCAGTGCCCTCGCATGCATAAATCACCCAGAAGAGAAAGATCCCAAATTTGTGTAAGCGTAAAAAAAACTTACAACTACTGCATTTAGCACACAATATTTCCTCTAATTTAACAACAACAGGTACTGTGTTAGTGCAATCTTGTCCGACAATACAAAAACAGCAATGGTTACTCTTTTCAATGATGCTATTCTCTAGCTGATAGATACACCATGTGTTGAAATGGTTACTCAGCATGGTTATGACAACCCACAACAAATACCAAAACCACTGGAGACCATTAGAGGTAAAGAGAAGATTTTCCTCTTGCAGTTCAATAACCGCTTCCGGCAAGGTACAACAAGCTTTGTGGTCAACCAGGTTTTTGACCCACCTACATCAGAAACTCCCACCATAGCACAAGGTATTTATAACACATGTTGCTTAACAGTATCATTTAATCTTTAATATACACAGGTAGAATAGATTATTTGTCAATAATTGACCCGTTTGTTAAAAAAACCCTTTCCGCCTTTACATACACTGATGCAAATTTTCTCTTCGGAGAAGCAGGCGAAGCAATCTCAAGACCAACAACGATGCCTAAAATCCAACCCACAACTCCCGCAATACAATCAAGAAGAAAACATGGACTACTGAACCCAACAGGTATGATGTTGCTCACACTAAGTTTATGATGGTGTTGCTCCACTAAGTTTATGATCAATTTTCCTTTCAAACTGAATACAATATTTATCTACAGATGAACATCAACAGAAAACACCAAAATCTCTCGCCCCATAAAAGGAAACAATGATCTCATTTTGGATGTCGCGACATTATAAAGTACAACCTTTTGTAAACGCAACAACTATTTTGTAAATAGTTGTGGTAGACACAAGGCAACTTCTTTTGCGTATCCACTGTAAAATAGCAATCTTGGGTGGTTGTCTTAGACAACGTCACTTTTTTTGGGTATCCACTGTAAATAACCTGATAATCCTTATAATATTTTCGCTATATACCTTTGCAACTGCTTCCAACAACTAATAGTGTCATATTACGTGAAACAACAATTGGTACCTTGACAGAACAACTTGATAACGACCGCTTTCCCGTAGCGTAGCGCGGGTTTTTTTCCCTAGTTTCCTACTAATTTACCAAAGTATATAAAAATTTCCCGGGTAACGACGTTAAAATAAATTTTTTATTCTATTTCATTTATAACCTTTTTGGTTCTTGTTAGGGAAGCAAACGAACCGAACAGACATGAACAAGACCTTGTTCGTGTTCGTTTGTTAAGAAATATATGTGTTCGCGAACCATTCATGAACACTTATCGAACGAGATTTTATGTTCGTGTTCGTTTGTGTTTGTTTGTTAATTTTAGGTAACGAACGTTGACGAACACAAATGAGCATAAACTAATGTTCATGAATACGAGTAAGAGAAGAAGATGTAGCTAAGACTGCGTTTAGAACCCGTTACGGACATTATGAATTTTTAGTAATATCTTTCAGGTTAACTAACGCTCCAGCCGCTTTTATGGATTTAATGAATAGAGTATGCCGAAACATGCTAGACAAATTCGTCATAGTATTTATTGACGATATTTTGGTATACTCTCGTAGGTAGTCCGAACATGCGAGTCACCTACGTGAGGTGCTCGAGACGCTCCGAAGAGAAAGATTATATGCTAAGTTTTCTAAATGTGCATTTTGGCTCAGGGAAGTGCAATTCTTGGGTCATGTTATTAATGTGAAAGGGATTTTGGTGGATCCATCTAAAGTTGAAGCTGTAGTTAAATGGATACCACCGAAGAACGTTAATGAGGTGAGAAGTTTCCTCGGCCTAGCCGGCTATTCTCGGAGATTCATCCAAGATTTCTCCAAAATAAGCCTACCTTTAACCAGGCTGACAAAGAAGGAAGAAAAGTTTGTATGGGGTGTCGATCAAGAGAAAGCTTTTCAAATGTTAAAGGAAAAGTTGTCGAGTTCTCCGATATTGACTTTACTGGAAGGAACAGAAGATCTAGTGGTTTATGCAGATGCATCGCATCAGGGGTTGGGGTGTGTACTAATGCAACGAGGCAAGGCCATTGCTTATGCTTCGAGACAGCTCAAACAGCACGAAAATAACTACCCGACTCATGATTTAGAGTTGGCGGCAGTAGTTTTTGCCTTAAAAATCTGGAGGCACTATTTGTATGGAACGAAATGCACGATATTTTCAGACCACAAAAGTTTCAAATATTTCTTCAAACAGAAAGACCTTAACATGAGACAATGGAGGTGGTTAGAGTTGATTAAAGATTATGATTGCGACATTCTTTATCATCCGGGTAAAAGCTAATGTCATGGCGGACGCATTAAGCCGAAAGGAATACCCACCGCCTATTTGAGTGAAGTCAATGAGAATGGTAGTCACGCCGAACCTCCATCGAAACACATAAAAATCGAGAAATGGATTGTCTGCGGCTAGATAGACGTCGACTAACCAAAGCGATTTGACTATTCTCAAGGACTTGTCGTACACATTTTGACTTTCAGGATCGTGCTCTGCCTCATTTCTTGGGTGTTCGGCACGCATTCCTTTGGTCATTTAGTGACTTCAGGTCGTTAGAGTCCGTCGAGACTTTGGTGAGAGTTTTGTAAAACAAAATTGAGCGGAATAGGTCGTTAAGGTTAGGGTTTCACCCCTGGCTTAACAACCTTGTTCCTGATTTTGGTTAAAAATAGCGATGAAAACCCGCGTTAAAGTATAGGTTTCACTCCTGATTCAGTGCGAATTCTCGCGTTTTATAGATAAAGACAGATTAATAAGCAATTTAATCAAGAGTTTGCGGTTTTCACACCTAATCTCAATCAAATTACTTGTTTGGTTTCGAATAATTGTGCGGTGATAGTGTAGTATAAGCGAGAATGGCGAGATATAGCACATAAGCTTGTACCAAACCTTTAAGGGTTTGCACAAGTCTGTCTGTTGGTTCCTAACTATAGACTAGGTCTCTAAGACATCGGCCCGGACAAGGTCGAGTCTTACCTAATTCCCTATAGTTATGGCTCCGATACCAATCTGTCATACCCCAACCGATGGCTGAAACATCGGGGCATGGCACTGAGCGAAACAGATTGTCCAGAAGTTTCCATAACAATTATCATTTCCAATCAATTTAAAATAACATGTCCTATACCATGTCTCAAAAGGTAAACAAATTATTACAGACAAAATCTAGGCAAATATTTCTATTCCGACAACTTAGATTTTTCAAATAGCCCAATTGTTTATCTGCTTCTAGAGACCCTTGATTTCATTTGTACAGACAACTATTTGTTGGCCCCTAGAGCCTTATTCTAGCCTCGATTTCCAAGAAGATATGCATCCTAAGCACCTGTCACATACGTTAAAGTAAAAGTCAATACACATAGTGTAAAGGCGAGTATACAAGTTTGATAATAGCATATAGGGTTCGAAATAGTTTACGCATAACCAGCACGTACACAGAGGAAAATGAAGCATGTTAGTTATCGACATGGACCTATCGATACCAATGACTGCGGGTTGACTGCCCAAGGCAGTTCGTAATACATGATCACCACTGTAATCCATGCAAATAATTGTCCTTAACAACCCCCGTGTGAACGGGTGCTGAGTCCAAACTATAGTACTATCGTCGTTAAGGCAGGTAGACAGCATTCCATGTGTAAACATAACAAACAAGCATTCATTAAGTCACGTATAACATGCGGTAACGGTTAGCATTTAAAAGTATTGCGTAGTGTGTTCGATTATGATTTAGAATAAGTACGTATGTAACACCCAAAAGTGCGTAAAGCAAAAAGGGATCGAGTATACTCACAGCGGTTGATGGATTGAAGGGAGCGCTTAGACAGTAAGGTTAACCTGATCAGAACGATAGCATAACGATAAGAGACGCGTAAAAACGATACAAGTGTTTGTGGGTCGGATAGCTGTTCGGTTGGTTGGTAATCCGATCGGACAGCCGGTCGTGTAGTGACAATCTGGTCGGACAGTTGTCCGGTAGGACGGTAGTCCGGTCGGATGACTGTTCGAGTGGATTGTTTCCTCCTTTGAGAAGGATGTGTTTGTGTATGATGGTTTGACTTTTGAAGTTTTTGTTGTAGCATTTGAAAACATTGAAGTATCTCTACCCTTTAGGTCGGTCGATCGGACGGTCGTCTGATCGGACAACAATCCGATAGGTTGACACTTCAGTTAAGAACAACTTCACAGCAGGTTGTCACTCGGTCGGACAGCAATCCGGTCGGGTGGCATCCTTATTGATCATGTTTGAAAAATCGATTAAATGTTAAAGTCAAGTATCTCATGATCCGAAGAGTAATTTGGTCGGATGGTAGTCCGGTCGGATAGCATTTCGTTCAATACTCAACTTCAGATGAAATTGGTTAAGTGTGGGACCCAAAGTGTCAGCCGTTCGGATGGCCAGTAGCTCGGATGGCCATCCGTTCGGACAGCAGTCCGGTCGGACAGCACTCCGTGCTGGTCATTCTGTTCGTCTTTCACTTGGTCGTTTTGATTGTTTGTAGTTTTATCAAGACACTTTGACAACGTGCCAACCAACAGAACCCCGTCTCGACCCTGGTAACCTGACCGAATAGGAATCACCCAATGTTCAACCAGTTAACCGGTTCAAGTCGGTCGTTCTTAATTAACCCGAAATCGGTGGTCTCGTGGATAGAATCCAGATCTTGAGCCAACACATTACTAAGAACGGGTAGAGGTTAGAACGAGATCCGATCCTATTGGTTTTGAGTGCATTGAGTGTAAAAGAGTTGAAAGAAAGTTAGAAACCATCTTTCAATCCTTTTTCACCATGAATATGATCAGATCTATGCAAGATCTTTGTTTATTTATGTGGAAATCGGTTAGATCTAAGTTGTTCTTGGTGGTTTGAAGCCAAAACATGAAGTTCATAAGAACACCATGATGACATCATCCTAGAACACCTCAAATCTGGTGATTTCACGGTTAAAAGTTAAGATTTAAAAGATAGAAAGGTGTAGGAGTGCGTGTAGATTAGGAAAGTACAAGATTTAGGACAAAATCTTACCGGAATCGAGAGAAATCGAAGAAAAGGTGAGGAGCACGGGTTGTTCGGTCAGAGAGTTTCCAAAAGTGGAAAGGATGAAAGTAACATGGGTATTTATAGGATTCCAAAAGAGGAAAGGGATGGGTCGGTCGGATGGCATCTCACCCAGGTGGCATTCCGGTCGGATGGCATCCCGACCGGATGGCAGCCCGGTCGGATGGCAATTCGGCCGGCTGGCATCTGGTTCGAGTGCGTGGTGCGATGATTTTTGATATTTCGATTTTGATTGTGAGTGATGCGAATACGATAGAGTTTCCTATTCAAATTACTTTTAATCCCAACTATTCATATCGCGCATTGTCTCTTCTCCACTAATTATCATAATTCGATTTCGGGTGAGTTTGATTGCGTTTCTATTGCGATTTGATTGCGTTTCGATTGATTACCACACATACATAAATTAAACATGCACAAGTAACACGTAAGGCACACACACACGTATAACAGTAACCAATATGCGTATTTCGAGTTGTGAGCGCGATTGCGATAAGCGATAAAGCGATTAACCATGCGGCAGTTAGCGATAAATATAGCGAATAAACTTCGATTATTAATAGATACTCCACATAATACAACTAACGTAAGTGATAAATTAGACTACTTTAAGTCAAAGAAGTCAAAACAGGATTAGAGCAAGGAGTGACAAATCGCAATTAGCGATCTTTTCTTCCTTTGACTTCATTCTTGACTTTGACTTTGACTTTCGAAACACTGGGGTGTTACACCAGATCCCCGTCTTGTAAAAGAAATAGAAACGCCAACAGGTCAAGAAAATTGAAAAAGCAATCAAAACCGATGTGGTTGAAAAACAATCTGTTTCTGTCAAACCAGAAAATTCAAGAACTTCAAACAATGATGAAGTTAAAGTTTTAAAGAATAAAACTGGTAAAACAAAACAGATCTGGAAACCTAAAATGGTTAATAATTCAGGGGGAACATCATAATTTCCAAAACATTTAGAAGTTGAAGTAACTTATGTCGATGAAAATGGAAGACCCAAGACCACGAAGGCTTGGGTCCCCTTCTCCAACTAATCATGTGAGTTCATGTGCAGGGTGTTCCAGGAGGAACTTTCGACAGTCATTGGATTGTTGATAGTGGGGCATCCAGGCATATGACAGGTGACATGAAGCTTCTCTACGACGTTAAATCTATTAGAGGAGGTTATGTTGCTTTTGCTGGAGATAAGGGTGGATATATAACGGGAGAAGGAATGGTATCCAACGGGGTTGTAAGTTTTGACAAGATCAACTTTGCGCAACAACTTGATCACAATCTTCTTAGCGTTTCACAAATCTGTGATAAGCAGTTTTTAGTGCACTTTGATGCAAATGGATGTTATGTGCTGAAACCCGGCTTCAAGATTCCTAAAGAATGGATTCTCTTATCTGCTCCAAGGATAAATGATCTGTATGTCCTTGATATGAAGCAAGCAATCACAACGACTGCACAAGCAACTTGTTTTATTACTAATGCCACTGAAAAAGACTCAATCTCTTGGCATAGACGGACGGGTCACATTCACTTACGAAAAATGAATCATTTGGTGTCAAATGAATTAGTGAATGGTGTTCTTCTTAAAAATTTCCATCTTCAAGACGTCTGTGTTTCATGCCAGAAAGGAAAGCAAAGTAAGAAGCGACACCCGACAAAGAAAATCAACATGGTGGCTGTTCCACTTAAACGTTTGCACATGGATTTATTCGGTCCTATCAAGCATAAAAGCATCAGGAATGATCAGTACTGCCTCATGGTGACTGATGATTATTCAATATTTTCTTGGGTGGCGTTTATGGCACACAAGAGTGACACTTTCAGAATCGTCAAAAACTTGATCACAACGATTGAGAATTTATATACTGTGAAAGTTAGACGGATACACAGCGACAATGGAACCGAATTTAAAAATCATGCAATGGCGGAGTTTCGCACATCCAAAGGTACTCTTCACGAATTCAGTGTAAGTTAGACTCCTCAACAGAATGGCGTCGCTGAACGTAAAAAGCGTCCATTGATCGAGACTGCTAGGACTATGTTGGTAGAATCCCAGTTGCCCATTCCATTCTGGAGTGAAGCTGTGGCCTCTGCCTGTTACACAATGAACCGAGTCCTTACAGTAAAAAGACACAACAAGACCTGCTTTGAGCTTCTTCACAAACGGAAACCAGATTTACAATTTCTTGAACCGTTTGGAGCTCCTTGCACAATGATCGATCCGAATGGAAAGTTTGGGGCAAAAGCAATTGAAGGATACTTTCTTGGGTATGCCACCCCGAACTTAAGAGTCTGGAATCTAGAGGCAAAAAGGGTCGAGGAATGGTCTGAGGTCAGAGTACAAAGGTACACATTGCCAGTCAAATGTCCAGGTCAACCATGGATGTTAGAGTACGATGACGTTTTCAATTCGATCAATATTCAAGAAGTCGAAGAAAGTGCTGCGGCAAGGATGTTTTTCGAGAGTGACAACGCAACAGATTCATCGTTGGTTCGTCCAATTATTGTTACAAATCAAGAACCATCTTCAGTTAACAATAATGCTCTCGACAATGAGGATATTCATGATGCAACCGAACTGAACGAATCTTCAGAGGATGATGAATTTATCGATGCAGACCAAGAAGCTGTTCATGGTACTTCTGAGGCTACACCTCCAGTGGACGCCCCTAAAACAGTTGAAGCTACTGCATCATCCTCTTCGCCAGTTCAGGGTATTGATTTGGTTGTTGATCTCAACTTCAACAATCTGGGTACAAATATTCAAGTTCCAGATAATCCAGAAACGAGGATTCACAATACCCATCCTCAACAAAACATCATCGGAAATGTACAAAGTGGCGTACAAACAAGAAACATGTTGCGAAACAACAACAATGCAGGCTTGAATGCGGCGATTCGAGAATCTGGTCAACAAAACGATTGGCCCTTCGTGTGTTATGTATCACAAGAAGAACCAAAATCTACTAAAGAAGCGTTGAAAGATAATTCTTGGGTAGAAGCTATGCAGGAAGAACTGCAGCAATTCCAGAAGCTAGGTGTCTGGAAACTCGTTGATAAACCTGATGATTAGAAGAAGATTGGTACCCGTTGGGTTTATAAATGCAAAAAGGATGACCGTGGAGTAGTCATTCGAAACAAAGCAAGGTTAGTCGTTCAAGGTTTTCGTCAAATCAAAGGGATCGACTACAACGAAGTGTATGCACCAGTTGCACGTCTGGAAGCAATTCGAATCTTTCTGGCTTGTGCCTCATTCAAAGGATTCAAGGTTTACCAGATGGACGTCAAAAGTGCATTCTTACACGGTATAGTTGAAGAAGAAGTGTATGTCGAACAACCTCCAGGGTTTGAAGATCCTATTCACCCCGATCGGGTTTGGTTGCTGAACAAAGCTCTCTATGGTCTACATCAAGCACCACGAGCTTGGTATGCAACTCTATCTCATTATCTGCTGGAAAATGGATTTCGCAGAGGTCTTATCGATTACACTCTTTTCGTAAAAGAACAAATGGAGATCTTCTACTGGTACAGGTATACGTAGATGATATTATTTTTGTTTCTACTAATGATGTGTTGTGTAGGAATTTCGAGTGTGTTATGCAGGAGAAATTTGAAATGAGCGCCATGGGGAAATGACCTTCTTTTTGGGCCTACAAGTGCGACAAACGAAGTCTGGGATATTCATCCATCAGACTAAGTACGTCAGTGACATCTTGAGACGATTCCAGATGTCCGACACATCGCCCATTGGTACTCCTGTGCAGCAAAATCATGGAATTCATGCTGACTTGAAGGGTGAACTTGTTAGCTCCTCATACTACAGCGCAATGATCGGATCTCTTATGTACCTCACAACATCAAGACCAGATATAATGTACCCAACGTGCTTGCTTGCCAGATATCAAGTAAACCCGAAGGCCTCACATCTTGCAGCTGTTAAAAGGATATTCCGCTATTTGAAGGGATGCCCAGACACCGGTCTATGGTACCCTAGGGATGATAGCTTTGGCTTAGTCTCTTTCAGTGATTCTGATTTTGGCGGATGCAAAATCGACGGCAAATCCACAACGGCTGGATGTCAGTTTTTAGGAAATCGCCTAGTC
This sequence comes from Helianthus tuberosus, assembly GCA_030545235.1. Classification (NCBI taxonomy): domain Eukaryota; kingdom Viridiplantae; phylum Streptophyta; class Magnoliopsida; order Asterales; family Asteraceae; genus Helianthus; species Helianthus tuberosus. Next base: position 1,364,983 of record JARYGA010022949.1, read on the forward strand.
ACATGGTAGGGTGATATAAACTTAAATCGACTGAAGACCAGGTGGGAACCGCTCATTGGCATATGGTCTTAGTACTGAAATTTCGTTTGAGAGATTGCCGAGGTTCTGAGATATGTGGTCTTTATGCTGTTTATCATCTGGGTATCATGGTTGTTTCTTTTACCGAACAATAACGGAGACGAAGTCTAGATCTTCCATGATACCATACATACGTGTACATATTGCATACGACCTCAATAAATGATCAACAATCACATGTCCATTAAAATAAGTGATAATATATCACAACTTTCATGCGGGGGTCAAGTTCGTCTCTTTGTCTGTACGATGGTACTAACCTGTTCACGGACTTGCTCCTGTGCCCTCATGCATATGAAAATCAAGTTCCTCATCAATAAGTGATTTTATCACATAGGGCTTGTTTTCAACCAAAATAAGTGAGTGTCTCGCATCTTTTTATACGTCAAAACAGATGATAAATGGTATACTCACCAGTAAGATGAAGTCTCGTGCATACCTTGATACAGGAATGTGTCGTGTGTGGATGAACACCGGTCGGTAAGTATAAATCATACCTTAACGTATCCCCTCGCCATGATTACATCTGATAAGTTGAGTTAATGTGGATAATAATACCGATAATCGTTATAGGATGTTTATCTATATGTTAACAAAATGAACAACCAGAATGTTTTGGCATGACCGTACACTGATATGATTCTCTTACCCTCGAAACTCGTAAAAAGAATGTCTGTAAATATTTATTTAATGCTTTCAGTTTCTGCATCTTTGTATATATTTATTTACTGCTTTCTGTCTTTACATTTGAAATATTCAAAATTCCAAAAAGAGTTTAAGTGTGTTTTAATATAAACTTTATAAAAGCTAAAAAGATTTTATTTCTATGTTATCTTTGATTACCCGATGTTGGAACTTGAGTCTTCGACACCTGAAATCTGAACGAAAACCAAAACAACTGAATTTTCATAAACAGTCAAAATTTGCAAGTCTTGAAAGTTAAAAACTAAAATTGAACAATTTGTTAAACTTTCAAACTGTCGGACGGTAGTTGATTGAAAACTGGTCACATGTGTGTCATTTGTTTATGTTAACTATATTCCAAGCAGTTGTTCTCATTACGTGTTTAGCTTTCTTGTATGTGCAGATGCGACATTCAATTCAGCTAAAGACGAAGAGAACATGGTGGATGAAAGGCTTCGGAATAAAGACACGGCATGGACACACTCAAAGAATCAAGATGATCGAGGTGCCGTTGACCAGTCAATCAACACCACAAAAGGATCTAAAGTATTGAAGATCAAATGATTTACGAGCATCATTCAAGGGGGAGTCTGTTATACACTTCCTAAATGAAAAAGGGGAGTTTGTTGATGCACTTTCTACTTACGACACGTGAAGACTTTGAAGATCCTCCGACATGGAAGACATGGAAGACGAACCTTACGAGTAGCGTCCAAGGGGGAGTTTGTTGATACATATTATGTGGACGCGACTCAGTTCGGTGACTTGGTTCGGTTCGACTCGGTTAAGTTCGGCTCAAGTCCGATGTCACGACATTCCTCCGTCGTGTGCCCCAGAGTTCGACACGCGAAGCACGAAGCGCCACGAACCGTTTCCCTCCGACACATCACCATGACATCGATGATGTCATATGAAGACTTAACATTACATGCATCTGTTATAGCAACGTGAATCATGTTTGTTATGCAATTAATTGTTTACTGTTACAAAGAACTCATATATATGCATGACGAAGATTCCAAATATATATATGAATGACGAAGAATCCTTGTGGCAAAGATCAATCTGCGCCGTGATGTGAAGGTGACGAAGAATGGACTCTTCGTCACATTGCATGGTTCGTCAACCAGTGGCGAAGCTTGAAACTTTTTACGGGGGTTCGAAAACGTATATACCCAAAATTTTCTATAGAACCGGGGGGTCGAAAACAGATATACCCAAAAAATTTTATACGAAAACTACATATATAACACTACTGGCCGAAAAGTTCGGGGGGTCGGGAGCCCCTCCCGGCCCCCTCAAAGCATCGCCACTGTCGTCAACAACCTTCGTCGGCTGAAGAAACTTTGCCAGACCTGTAGTATATATACAGCAACAGAAGGCAGACACAAGAGAACACAGAGAGAACAGAGTATTTGTAAACATTGTATTGTAACCGTTTCAAGCATTAATACATTGAGTGTTAATCGTTGAGTCTTGTGTTTGTCGTTTACGTGTTCGAACTTGGTTTAACTTACCCGTTTGGATTCCGCACTCTCGGGTTCATCGGAAAACAGGGAAGAGATTTAACTCGATCCTCCAGGTGGACCTACAGATCCTGGTGACGTAACCACTTTGCGCAAAGCCCCTGTTATAACCTGAGCAAACACATGGGTCGTGGTGACGCAATCACAACAATTGGACCCAATTGTCGACCGATCATGGTGACCCAATTGTCAAGAAACAACTGTTGTTGAGGTTTTAGAAATTCAAGAATTGTTTGGTAGAAATGATACAAATAAGAATGAAACACATGAACATGATTCTTTACAAATAGGATCTTAGTAATGAGTCATGAATATGGTGTTGATGTGGAAAAGGGCTGGTAATAATAAGGATAGTCATTTGTTTGATTCTGATATTGCTACATATGAGAATGATCAACATGGATTTGGTGCTTTAAATCAAGTTATAAATGTTTTTAATGATCATTTTAATCAAGAGGTTTCAATTCAATGTCCACATGACATAAATGGAAATCTAAAGAAACTGTTGAAAACTTTCATGGCTTGATTGCAATAAAAAAGAAGGGGTCTCTTGGTGTGGGCTTCTAAAGACTGCCAGAGATGTCCCCACCTGGAGTTGCAACTACACTTTTGTCAGCTTAAAGTGTTTTGTAGTGGTTTTAAAATCAATGGAAGATTGGTTTCAACTGTGGTTCTGTTGGTATTTGAATGGTTGTCAATGCAGATGAAAGTCAACAAGTTGGTGTTTAAGGTGTTTTAGATTAAGCTGTCAAAATGGAGAGTACTCCCAGAGAAAATCAATAAAGTACTTCTGTTGTTTTTTTGTTGGATCTTCAAAAGAATGGGGAATAGGGAAAGTTGTGATGGGTACTAAGAGAACGTAATGCAAGCAGACCAAATAAGCTTTATTGTGTTCTCACTGCTGTTACAATACATCAAAAAACTGCGCATGCTTTTTCAGTCTTACACGGATTGGGTTCTGTTGTTCATTTTAAAACTTTCTATAAATGCTTACAAAAACATTGTTATTACAGTTATAATCTTATCTTTTAATAAAACTAACTGTAACTTGAAAGCATTAGAAAGACTTTGCAAGACATTTAACCTCACCTACATGTTTCTGTTTTAGTTAACCGTTTTATTGTTGATTCAGTTGACCGGTTTGAGATAAATCACAATCCATGTACACCAATTTACAAGTAAATGGGTTGAATTTGTCATCTCTGAAAAAAAAAAGCATATTAAACTTAGAGAGACCTTGATCATGCTTGCAGGTGCTCATTCTCAGTGGCAACCATTCTAATAAAATTGGATTGTTATTGATTGCAGAGTTTTATAGTTTTTAGTCACCTGTTATTTCATAATCCAATCTATGACTTAGAGTTTGTGTACTTGTTGGCGTTATTGAGATCTTCCGTACAAGACACATCAACTTACAAAGATAAAAATGAAGCCAGTTCATGAGCAGGGGCAGGGCTACCCTGCTCGATCTCCATTGCCTCTGCAACCTTTGCCTTTCGTGCTTCTGGTGATTCTAGCAAGCTAAGAAAATCTCTTGTTACCGTTGCTACTGACTCAGCCTCCAGCTGTTACAATGGTGGGTACTGATCCTCATCCGACATCTAAAATATTTACACATCACACATATATCTAAAGCATAATGATTTAATAAATTGTGTCAGTTTTTATAAACTATGATCAAACGCGCTTACAGTCCTTTGCTCTGTTGGAGAAGTATTTGTAAGGGCAAAGATTCCACCAGCATCACGCAAATGCATCGCTTTCTCAACATCATACGGAACAGAAGCCATTAACACATTACCAGCGTCACTACCAGGCGGGTGATTATACATTGGTCCAAATGGCACCATCTTTTATTCCCAAAAATTAGTTACTAATTTTAACCTTCAATAAAATAGAGACGGAGAATAGTAAAACAAACCTGTTGCTGCATAAGACTAAGAGGTTGTTGGTGATTCTGAGGCCCAGGAACACGGCTTCCACCTGCTTCCTGCTGACATGTCGGAACCATTGGCATGCAAAAGTTTGCCATTGGTGAGCTCATACCTGGAACAAGTTGATGCTGGTGCCCCAAACCAGGCTATCCAGGTGTTACCACAAAATTATTAATAAATAAGAAATCTCAGGTTTAAATCTAAAGCAGTTTTCAGTTCACTTTAGAAAATGTTTAAAAATGTGATTATGGGAGATTACTTGGGGAGGAATGAGAGTAAGTTGAGGTTGACCATTAAACGTTTGTTGACCTAAACCTTGTGGGAACATAGGCATGCAAGGAGCTCCAACAGGTGGCGTTGCAGTTGGACGCGTTTGTGAACACTGTGCCTACATGGATAAAATATAAAAATCCAATCTTTTTCGTTGTGTGGTTTTAAATCATGTGATGAGAGAAGGGTTTAGGTGTTGCAATGAACCTGAGACCCAACGATTTCAGACTTCTTTGTGGAAAAAGCTTTAAACATCAGTACCTTTTCTGAAAGATAAATAATTTTTTATACATTATATATTTTAGCTAGGATCTTACAAAACAAAGTAATACATTAGACTTGGCTAAATTTTATATAAAGAGACGACATTTACCCTTATGGCTGGTTTCGTCACCAAGGAAAGGAATATCAGCTGGTTCATAGGGAGCCTTCCGTGTAAATTGGTGGTTACTTAGGTAGTATTCACCTGTTGTAAGTTGACAAGCAGAGAGGTCTCCACCAATGATGTGATTCCATGACTTGTAATAACTCAACACATCTTCTTCTTCCATACTACCATCATCATACACAACACCAACCCCACACTCCATTTTATCCTCCTCCTCCTCATCCTCCTCCTCGTCCATCACATAACACTGTATTATAATGTTATCACCAGCTTTCATCTCATTTGGCCCAAACATCCAATGGCTTAACGAACTAATGTATTCCTTTCCATTTACCAAGGTGTAATGATCATAAATCCAAGTAAGCTTTTTTGTAATATTACTAATTTTGATCGTTTGCTTTTGCCCGGGAAAATAACAGGCACTTGTAAATGGAGGCCAATTCACACAACAAAAATTCAATCCTCGGAGCATTTTAGGAGACGATGGGATGATAAATGATATTGATTGGCCCCAACTTCTATGCTTAATCCACTCCGGCATCCCTTTCCCCTTATAAATTGTGCTAAATATTCCAAATTCATAAATCATCTGCTAAATAAATACAACATTAATCACCTTTCATAAAACACACACAACAAGATACAATTAATTAGAGGATACCTTGATATCATGAGTTAACAAGTGTCCTTCTTTAATAAAGTCTGACTTTTTCCAGCCCAAAGTATGTAATAACTTTTCCTCAACATCCGCCATTGGTTGAATTTTGATTATGCCATCAAATTCAACTGGCAAATGTAATTCCACCACCGAAGGAGTTCCGTTTAAAATGAGTGGAGGCATATCTGGATCAAAATTAATTTTCCTAATTTTAACAGATTTATCATAATCTGTGAACATGGAGAATTTTCTTAGGGTACGTGGAAGATGCTCAACTGATATCAAATCATCACAGTGGTTCATTGTAAGTGTCTGAATACTAGGAAGGGTTCCCAAACAATTAAGCAATGAAACAATTGGATTGTAATCTAAACATAATTCCTATAACATGGCTAGACAACTCAAGTCCTTGGGAAATGATTCGTTTGACAAATTATTATTTGCAAGTGACAAACTTCTCAATGAGCTTGGTAAAACAGTGATAAAGAACTTGAAATCTCTTGGTATAGCCATAATGGCTGATGAAGAGGTTTGTGAGCTTATGCTAAGATCTGATGAATCCATAATGGTGATGGGAAAAAACGCCAAACCCAGTCACGAACGGTAAACACAAACGCGGAAGCAAACTTCGTTTGACCAAGACTTTTCCCAAACTAGAATGAACCTGTGAGGATGCAAACAAATAGGGTATCCCAACTACAATCTAAACAGCCCGAAAACAATAATAACAAGAACACCAAATTTTAGCGTGGAAAACCTCTCAAGAAAGGAGAGTAAAAACCACGGGACTACTAGAGCCGCTTCAAATCCACTATCACCAAATTAGAGCAATACAAAGTCTTCCCTAGATCTACTAGAGGCATACAATAATCATCATACACTTGGAATCAACAACATCAAGCATATGGAATCAAATACAAAGACAAAAGAAGAAATATCACCAAATTCTGCAGCAGCGAACAGAGGCTGTGCAGACAGACTTCCAGACGTGATTTCAACAAACCCACCGTTGGATAAGGTCGCCCTGATGTCAGAATGACAGTGCCCAAAAATCAGAACGATCCAACGGTTCAATCTCTGGGAAATGGACGACCTCTGCAGCTGGGTATGTAGGTGACGAACTTGAGCGAAAATTTTCTTCTTCTTTGTGTGTGTTGTTTTGTGAGGGTCTTGTGGGTGATACCTAAGAAACCCCTGCTTCCACTTCTTTTTATCCATCTTCAAAGAAATTTAAATGGGCCAAAATAATAATTATTGGGCTAACTCATGGGCTAAAAATAACCCAACAATTATCCCCCTTTTTGGCCTATGAGGAAGAGTTCGCCATCCCGGCGATTGAGCAACATATCTTCAACTTCTCCCTTGCCAAAGATTTTGTCAACATATCGGAACCATTATCATCGGTATGAACTTTATCAAGTTCAAACAACTTGTCTTCAAGCGCATCTCTAATCCAATGATACTTCACATCAATATGTTTTGTTCTCTTGTGAAACATAGAATTCTTTGCAAGGTGAATAGCACTTTGATTATCACAAAGAACCACGTAGCGCCGTTGCATAAAACCAAGCTCCTGCGTAAACCTTTTCAACCACAACAGTTCTTTGCATGCTTCTGTTGCTGCCACATACTCAGCCTCAGTTGTAGACAAAGCAACATACTTTTGCAGTCTTGACTGCCATGAGACAGCTCCCCCTGCAAAAGTCATCAAATATCCAGAAGTGGATTTCATGTTGTCTTTGTTTCCCGCCAAATCAGAATCCGTATAACCAACAAGCATTGGCTCTTCATTCCCAAATGTTATACCCAATTTGGAAGAACCACGTAGATATCTAAAGATCCACTTAACTGCTTCCCAATGCTTCTTACCTGGATTTGACAGAAACCGACTAATAACACCTACTGCATGGGCAATATCAGGTCTTGTACACACCATTGCATACATCAAGCTTCCAACCGCTGACGCGTATGGAACTTTATCCATGTCTTCAATCTCCTCCTTCGAAGAAGGGCAATCTTTATCGGTTAGTTTAAAATTGGGAGTAAGAGGTGAACTAACCGATTTGGCTTTATCCATGTGAACCTGCGAAGCACCTTCTCAATGTATTGCTCTTGTGACATGTGCAACTTCTTTGAAGCTCTATCTCTAGTAATCCGAATACCAAGAATTTGTTTTGCTGGGCCCAAGTCTTTCATAGAAAACGACTTGCTTAATTCTTTCTTCAGCTGAACAATTCTCTCTGCATTCTTGCCTACAATCAACATGTCATCAACATAGAGTAATAAAATGATAAAATCATCATCACCAAACCTCTGAAAGAAAACACAGTGATCTGAAATAGTCTTTCGGTAGCCTTGCTTCCCCATAACAGACTCAAATTTCTTGTACCACTGTCTTGGTGCTTGCTTCAACCCATAAAGACTTTTCTGAAGCTTACAGACATAGTCTTCTTTACCTTTAACCTGAAAACCTTCAGGTTGCTCCATATAGATTTCTCTATCCAAGTCACCATGAAGGAACGCTGTCTTGACATCCATTTGCTCAACCTCAAGATCAAGACTAGCAGCCAAACCAAGAATCACCCGAATGGAACTCATCTTCACGACTGGAGAGAAAATCTCATCAAAATCAATACCCTTTCTTTGATTGAACCCTTTAACCACCAATCTGGCTTTGTACCAAGGCCGTGAGGTATGTTCTTCAGTCTTCACCTTATAGACCCACTTGTTCTTCAGAACTTTCTTGCCTTTAGGTAACTTTACTAATTCAAAGGTATTGTTCTCATACAAGGAATTCATCTCATCTTGCATGGCTTCAACCCACTCCCTTTTGTGTTCATCTTCCATGGCCTCTTCATAACACTCGGGCTCTCCCCCGTCAGTGAGCAAGACATACTCATCAGCAGAATAATGGGTGGAAGGATGACGGTTTCTTGTAGACCGTCTGAGTGGGACAAACGTTGGCATACCTGGTACTGGTAACTCTGGATGAGGACCCTCATCTAGCTCTTGCTGCTCTGGAATATCATGATTATCAGTACCGTGTTGTTCATCATTTTGAATATCATCTTCATTATGCGGCTCAGAGTGCTGTGGAGGAACTGGATCCAAATCAGTAAGATCATCAGTATGTTGAGGAACTATCTTTGTCTTCTCAATATCTTTCAAACTTTGATCTTCAATAAAATCAGCATAAAAACTTCTTATGAGTTTCTTCGAGATTGGATCATAAAACCTGTGTCCAAACTCATCTCCCCCATAACCAACGAATATACATGGCTTGGTCTTTACATCAAGCTTTGTTCTTTCATCTTTGGGAATATGCACAAAAGCCTTGCATCCAAAGACCCGCAAATCATCGTATGAAACATCTTTGCCGCTCCAAACCCTGTCAGGAACATCAAAAGACAAAGGAACACAAGGAGTACGATTAATAACATTTACTGCGGTGTTCAAAGCTTCACCCCAAAAGGAATTAGGCAACCCTGCATGTGATAGCAAACATCTAACCCTTTCAGCCAATGTTCTATTCATCCGCTCTGCTAGACCATTCAACTGTGGTGTCTTTGGAGGAGTCTTTTGGTGCCGTATACCTTTCTCTCTACAATAAGCATCAAAAGGACCAATGTACTCACCTCCATTATCTGTTCGAATACACTTGAGCTTCTTCTCAGTTTGTCTCTCAACTAAGGCATGAAACTGCTTAAACACATCTAATACTTGATCTTTAGACTTCAAAGTATAGGCCCAAACTTTTCTCGAATGATCATCGATAAAAGTGACAAAGTACAAGCAGCCCCCAAGTGTTCTAGTCTTCATAGGACCACAAACATCCGAATGTATTAAATCAAGTATATTGTCTTTCCTATGAGGAGGGTGACTTTTGAAAGAAACTCTTTTCTGCTTACCTGCCAGACAATGAGAACACTTCTTCAAATGAACATCGTGCAAATCGGGCAACGCGTTCTTCTTCAACAAAATAGACATCCCTTTTTCACTCATGTGAGCAAGTCTCCTATGCCACAAGTCAGCCATATCAGCATTCACTAACAAATTGACCGAGTCTTTGGAGATCTTCGGATGCGTTCTGTATAACTTTGAACTTCTTTTACCTCTTGCCACGATCAAAGAACCACGAGTGAGTTTCCAAACACCATCACCAAAGGTACTATGGTAACCATCATCATCAAGTAATCCTGCGGAGATCAAATTAAGTCTGATATCTAGAACATGTTTTACATTGTGTAAAACCAACTCCATCCCAGTGTCAAACTTCAAGCAAACATCCCCAACACCTACAACCTTTGATAGCCCGTTATTACCCATCTTAACAACCCCAAAGTCACCAGGTGTGTAAGATGAATAAAATTCCCTTTGTGATGTCACATGACAGGTAGCACCACTGTCAACAACCCAACTTGAATCATCACGTGCAATGTTCACCATATCATAATCACAACAAATGAAGAACTCTTCAGTAGCAGTATTAACTTCAGCAGTATCATTGCCACCATCATCCTTTTTCTGATTGTTCTTTTGATTGTTGTAATTAGCCTTCTTGTTCTCCCTTTTTAATTGTCTGCAGAATTTAATTGTGTGCCCTTTCCTACCACAATGATGACACTCATAATCAGCAAACTTGCTTTTAGACTTACTACGATGCTTCGCTCTATTACCCGGACCTCTACTATGATCTCTCCCCCTGCTCTCTGTGGCCAAGACATCTGATTGTGAAGAGGAACCCTGTGATTTTCTTCTCATCTCTTCATTTAAAATACTACCTTTAGTCATTTCCATAGTAATAATACCATTTGCTGCAGAGTTGGACAATGATGTCCTAAAAGTCTCCCAAGAATCCGGTAAAGTACCAAGAAGCCATAAGCCTTGTACCTCGTCTTCAAACTTAATACCCATTCTTGCAAGCTGATTAGTGAGACCCTGAAAAACATTTAAATGATCAGTAACAGGAGTTCCATCATTGTACTTCAAATTTATCAACTGTTTAATCAAGAACAGTTTATTGTTTCCGGTCTTCCGAGCATACAATTCCTCAAGCTTGTTCCACAAAGTACGAGCGTGTGTCTCCCCGCTAATATGGTTCAAAACATTATCATCAACCCACTGGTGAATATAACCACAAACCTTTCTGTGCAATATATTCCACTCTTCATCTGTTTTACCTTCAGGTTTATCGGTATTAAACAAAGGCATATAATAATCTTTCACATAAAGGAGATCTTCCATCTTTCCTTTCCAAACATGATAATTAGAACCATTCAAATTCACAATCCTACTTGTATTAGCTTCCATCGTTCAATCAAGTTTCAACCCAATAACAAGAGCCAATGGCTCTGATACCACTATGATGGGAAAAAACGCCAAACCCGGTCACGAACGGTAAACACAAACGCGGAAGCAAACTTCGTTTGACCAAGACTTTTCCCAAACTAGAATGAACCTGTGAGGATGCAAACAAATAGGGTATCCCAACTACAATCTAAATAGCCCGAAAACAATAATAACAAGAACACCAAATTTTAGCGTGGAAAACCTCTCAAGAAAGGAGAGTAAAAACCACGGGACTACTAGAGCCGCTTCAAATCCACTATCACCAAATTAGAGCAATACAAAGTCTTCCCTAGATCTACTAGAGGCATACAATAATCATCATACACTTGGAATCAACAACATCAAGCATATGGAATCAAATACAAAGACAAAAGAGGAAATATCACCAAATTCTGCAGCAGCGAACAGAGGCTGTGCAGACAGACTTCCAGACGTGATTTCGACAAACCCACCGTTGGATAAGGTCGCCCTGATGTCAGAATGACAGTGCCCAAAAATCAGAACGATCCAACGGTTCAATCTCTGGAAAATGGACAACCTCTGCAGCTGGGTATGTAGGTGACGAACTTGAGCGAAAATTTTCTTCTTCTTTGTGTGTGTTGTTTTGTGAGGGTCTTGTGGGTGATACCTAAGAAACCCCTGCTTCCACTTCTTTTTATCCATCTTCAAAGAAATTTAAATGGGCCAAAATAATAATTATTGGGCTAACTCATGGGCTAAAAATAACCCAACAAATGGCAGATTCAGATAAATTACAACCATCTAGCAATAGTGTTTGAACCTTTTGTAACTTGCCTATTGGAAGATTTTTAAGCTTGTAGCAGTAACTCAGATCAATGTGGATAAGTTCAACACATTGCTCGACTGATTCACACACCTCCATCAAACTTATGCAGTGTGTAATTATTAACTTCTCAAGTGCAGGTAGTTCAAAAAAACCACCAACGCTATGAAGTTGTTCACAGAAACTCAGATTTAGAATCTTCAATGATCCAAGCAATGGTTCATCTTTTGAGCATGATCCAACCAACTGGTGAAACAGAGATAAGTTAAAATGAGTAAAACATGCATTTACTCAATAGGAAAGAATAATAAGAGTTATCTTGTGTGACGATTCTAGTGTCATCAGTCATGTTAAATGATTGACTGAAATTTACGCGAGACCATAGGATCCTAGTGTCTGTGTTTGGTTTTATATCTAAGACCTGAGTGTGAATCTGAATCATGTGATTGTGATTACGTGTAATCCTAGGCAATTCTTGGGTTAAAAAAAATACTAAATTGTAATAGCTTTATCATCACCATTCAAAGTTTATCCAAGTGGATTATTGATTTTTCGGAATCTCATATACAAATATCTAAAATCATACCTTTTGCTTCTTCGCAGGTGGTTGTGGGCCACTGTATGACATGTCAAAATATTCAATATTGCTATAAGACATGTCCAGAGCAACCAGATTCTCCATTGGTTTGTTTAAGTGTATAGCCTTTAAAGGGAACCCATGCATACATAACCATCTTAACTCATCTAGAAAATTTGGAAAACTATCATTTAATTGTACGTAGTTGAGTTGTAGTAGCAGTAGATTATCCATGTTACTTAATGAGTTTGTTTTCAGCTCAAATGATCCATTAAACTTCTTTTCATCAAGCATTTTCATGTCGAGGGCAAGGCCTAGAAGATTTCCTTTATCCTTCGAAGAAAGGGATTGCAAACAAAATTATAGAGGTTATATGCATGTTTATAGGCAATTAAAAATACTCTGAACAGGCATAACTTATAACTACTAAAAAAACGTGGTGTCTTACTTTTTCCATTTTCATCACTTTGAATGATTCCTCGTGACGCCACAATCTACTACGCTTCCATGGCTTCTCAGGATATTCTTGACACACTAGATCTCTTCCCATCTCTTGAATGAGTGAATGCATCATCAACTTGTTTTCCCATCCAATACTAAGAAGGCATCTGTTAATGAGATTCTTCATCCCGTGTGTTGTCTTTATACCGCATGCTTCTAGTATTGTTTTAGTCAAATCTGCATCTGTTCCAACAAAAAGACAGGCAATATGCTTAAACAATTCCTTGTCATTTCTGAATGACAAAGAGTCAAAGCTCATCCGCAAGACATTTTTTATGTCGGGATGTGGTTCTTTATTTAGCACTTTTATGCGGTCTTCCCAATATGTTACATCTTCCTTTTGTAGAGACCTGCCCAAAACTTGAAGAGCCAATGGAAGCCCATCACAATATTCCGCAAGCTCTTTTGAGACATCTTCATAACCTTCTTCGGGCATATGGCTATTGAATGCATGTATGCATAAAAGCTCCACTGATTCGTATTTATCTAACCCATTAAGTACGATCTTTCGATGATTGGGTTGAACTTGTGGGTTGTTTAATGAACACTTTTCTGTGAAAGAAGCATCCTTGGTTGTAACTAGGATTTTGCTACCTGGATATAAACCTTTGTTTCCAAGTAAATCATCCAACTGCTTGAGATTGCCGATATCATCGAGCACTATAAACACCTTTTTAGAGACATCGTCAACTTGTAGTGGAGTTCTTTTTTAAATGACTTTGTGAAGCTGCTTTTGTAAATTAGGCAATTCATAAGAGTGGTCATTGCATCTCATATTGATACCTTCAATAAAGCTACTTTTGTGGAATTTATAAGAGTGTAACTGGAAAACATATTTAGCCAAAGATGTTTTCCCAATCCCACCAATGCCTACAATTGTGAGAATGTCAGCTGTATGATAAGATCCATCTGTCAACCATGAAGTAATGACATTGATGTAATAGTCCATCCCGATAAGGAGTGATGGGGTATCACGTAATGGTACAACTAATCTACGACGAATGTCCACAACAACTTCTTCAATAAACTCTGTTTCATTCCTACAAATTGATTTATAAATGAGAAAATGTTGTTAGGATCGAACGCTCTCACACACGAACTCGGACCACACACACTCTGCTCTCACAATCTGCCACAATCAAGAACACAAGGATTTACGTGGTTCGGTCTAAACTGACCTACGTCCATGGGGTAACTAGGAGTTTACATTTCTTGGTCTGGGACTGAGACAAAGATTACAATACAGATGAATCTCTTATATAGAGATTTACATGAGAGTTTGTCAAACAAAGAAACAGTTTAGCAGAAGGAAAAATGGTGTCTTCCGCCACTTCTTTTGGCAGCCGCAAAACATGGCTGCTGCCTAACATGGCTGTTGCCTACACGTTTTCTACAGCTAACTTTGACAAACCACAAGAGTGGCTTCACACTCAACAATCTCCCACTTGAAGCCACAGAACAATCTTCACATGTGCTTCAACTGTGCATCTGTATGTCTATAATTCCTTCTTCCTAGTTACACCGCTCTTCTCTTCTATTAACCTGAAGGCCCATTGAAGCTCCCACTGAGCCTCAACTCATCAGTCACAACCTGTGACTCATTCTCTATCCCTTCCGGTTCCCACTGACATGAACTACCGGACTCTGAGAAAACCTGAGAACTAACACTCTCCATCATAAGCAGGTATTTCACTGGAGAGACTTTTACAGCTAGAATACTGGTTCTCTTAACCCACTGTCTTCTTCTGGTAACTCTGACTGAAGCACCACCTGTGCTCCCACTGTCACGAATACCTCTGACTGGTTTCTCTGAACCTTTCCTAGCACGTTAGCTGGAATACTGGTTCTCTTAACCCAATGTCTTCTGGTAACTCTGACTGAAGCACCACCTGTGCTCCCACTGTCACGAATACCCCTGACTTGTTTCCCTGAACCTTTCCTAGCACGTTCAACCTGAATCTGACCTATGACTCTGGGTTTATCTCCTGCAAAACAAACCTTCTTCTGTCACGAGATTATGTGAACCAGACTTTGTTTCTCTTCTGAACTGGGAAGGTCACTCCCTCAGACGGTAATCTGACCATATACAGCGAACATTCCTCGTTCGCAAGTCTTACCTTTCCAAAGTCTCCAACTTTCAGATTCTGCAGTGCTTCACTGCTGTGGGTAGCGTGAAATGAAGCACCAGAATTCTTGACCCAGGAATCCACATTGCTCTCCACTCTACAGATCATCTTCTGAGTGGTCTTCTGCAGCATTAACTTCTTTCTGGTTATTTGGGCACTGATTCCTGAAGTGTCCAACCTGTTTACAGTTCCAATAAGTCACATCATTTCGAGTCCTCGACTGACTCCTCTTTCTGTTCTTACTGCCACTACTTCTGTTATTCTTCCTTCCTCTGCTAACATGCATTAAATCACCCGAAGATCCACCTGAATTTCTTCTTCTGACATCTTCGCCCAGAATAAGATCCCACATCTTCACGAACATAAACTTGCTCGTATCTGAAGAGCTCGTGTTGGGATTGAACCCTACCAAAGGAACAGATAATGTAAAGCCAAAACCAGGTCACAACAGCGGATCCATAATAAGTAGTAGTTTACATTAAGCTTTCCTCTTGACAGTGATTATCTTTCAGTTGATGAACCTTAAGTACTGCTCAACAGAACAACTGATGAATCAAACGCTGATGTAATCCTAAAGACTGCTGAAGACAAACTCTGTTCGCTCTATCTACTGTTGTCTCTTAAGAACTGCTGAAGACACAAACACTGCTCATTCAAGGACTGATCACCTTTGAAGAAAGCACTGATGTAGTTGTTGAGCATCAGTGCTTAGGCTACAACAGTGGAACGTGAAGCAGTAGTTTCCTCATGTTTTGTATTTTTGTTTAACTATCAGTTGTTAGACATCAGTGTTTGTGTAAGGACAGTAGATACAGGTTGTTAGGCTGTTAGACGTCGCTTTCATGGTGACGTCAGCTGAGATACCTCAGTGGTTTGGTTTGCCTATAAATGTAACAGTACCCTGTACTGTTACATTTGATTGACTGAGCGAGTTCTTCTCCTCATGTCTAATCCTTTCATCTTGTGTGCAATCCAACCTTGGGGCATCAGGCTGAGGGGGAGTTTAGTTTGTAAGCATATCTGTAATCTTTTGCTTTGATTTGTAAATCTTTTGAATCTATGAGAAGCAATTGTTTATCAAACTATTTTCTCCTTTGATTGTGTTTACAAAGTTTGTTTTCATTTCCGCTGCACTTTACATGTCTTCATATCCACAAATTATTCAAAACATACAAACAAACACAATCACGTGAGCCTCCTGATCCTAACAATTGGTATCAGAGCCTGGACAGTCAAAATTCGATCTAACAATCAATTTGACATAACAGTTCGGCTCAAAATTCATTGATACTGAGGTTGGTTGTATTTAGTTGAAAAACAGAGTATCGAAGAAATCATGTTCAAAGTGGTTAATCAAAAACTCTGTAAATCAACCAAGATGTCATATGACACACAAATTTCACACAACAAGTAAGTTCATGCACAAGACACTTATGGTTTCTAGATCTGAAAGTAATATCTGTTAAACCATGAGATTATTTCTATTTTCTAAATTGATTTACACTGTTGTTGTGTAATCTGTGATGTTTTCATTAAATACTAAAGTACAAACGTCAGATTAACAAAACCTATGTTCATAAAAACATTGTTGTTTTGTTAACACAAAAAGAGGGAAATTAAAACTTTAGTTATTTAAGATCTTATGTGTTGAAAAACAGGTTGAGTTCCTAAAAAGGACAAAATCAACTATGTTCAAATACATTAAGAAAACAGGGGTCAACACAGTCCGTATCATATGTAATGTGAGATTGGGTGAAAAACTTGTGAAAACATGACCAAGTCTCTCAAAACATTACTGCAAAATGATTTTGGACTAATATTCATAAAAACTCTGAAGTGTGTTTATCTCAAAACTTTTGAATTCAGAAGAAAAGGGAATAAACTTAAAACACTTAAGAGTCAAAGCTTGGGGTAATAATGGTCAATTAAGCAACTGTTTGTACTCATTGGTTCAAGAAAGTTCAAGTGACATTAGTGTTTCCAGTGATTGAACTTACAAAAGGACTAGATAAATTTTCAAAATCATCACATAGAAATTAGATCTACAATAGGATCTTCAAAACTCATGTGTCCATGTGTCCTCATGTTGCAATCAACTGACAAAGAAAATGGTACCAAACAGTGGTCAAAATATTGTCAAAATATTCTACCACTGATGTCAAACCACTGACCATCTTCATAAAACTTGAGAATGTTATGACTATGTTTTCTATTGAAAATTTACCAGATCCTTTTTGATACTGTTCTCAGAAAATCCTTTAACCATTTTTTTTTCAAAGGATTTTCTCGAATAATCAGGATATATTGTTCATTTTTTTTGAAGAATATATCTGAAACTTTTGCTTGTTTTTGTTGGCAATAAGTTTCAGTTCCTGTCAGGGTATAGTACCTTATTTTTGTTGGTATTATTGTCCTCATAAATGGGTCAAAAGGAAATGGTTCATATGCTAAGATCTTGTCATACTCAGGTTTGTTCCTAAATGTTTATCAAAGGTTGATTGCAAACTGTGCTTGAATTACTAGGGTACTCATGTTTTAAATTGAATATTAAACGAAAATGAGTTGCCTTAGCAAAAAGTTCTCATCATCTGGGGTACTAAACCACTGTCCTTCAAAATTGACATGTAGCAAAACCTTGAATGAAAATTCTAAACAACTGTTGCTGGAATACTTGTTCTTCAGATCTGTACCATTTACCCTAAAACACTGCTTTGTTCAAATATCTGCTTTCTAACTACTGTCCACCGCTGAAAGTCAACAACTGTCCTTCCATTCTCATTATAAGCACTGATATTCAAAATCTGTGTTAAAATCACTGATATGCTATCCACTGATAGTAAAAATCACCCACTGTCCTCATTTTGACCGTTGCAACCACTGATACTTGTTTCATCAGTGGTTTCCTAAAACAACTGTCCTCCATTATTCATCGTCTCATCAGATGTTGACACGTGGTCAGTTTTTAGTCCTCAGATCATAATAACCGCTGCCACGTCAGCGATCATTTTTCCTAAATAAAACCCTGCCCTAAACCCCCAAACAGGGTTTTACACTGTCGAATTGAATTCCAAAATTCTCTTCACAAAGCAGTTTCCAACCCTTCTTCTCAAAATCTTCCAAAAAAAAAATGTTCTTCGTTCTTCTCCGCAAAAATGACAAAATCAAAGTCAAAATCAAAACCTGAATCACCACCACCTTCACAGGAGGTCGCTCAAACGGCCGAAGAATCCATCAATATACCATTCAAACAATCTCACAATTATTTGGGTTTACTCACAAAACCCAAAGACAACCACACTTTCGACTCCATCATTGATACAATGTCTGCATCAAAGTACAAAACTTTGTTGACGGCAGATGCTCCCATTTACTTGCAAACCCAGAGAGAGTTTTGGAAAAAGGCGTCGCTTGAAAAACAAGACGGAAAAGTCATAGCCATTAACTCCTCGATACAGGGTAAAGCAGTTCAAATAACCCCACAATCAATCTCCGAAGTCTTTAATCTCAACGATCAGGAAGGTAAACTCTCTTTTGATAAAGCCGAGATGAAAACTGATTTCGTAAAAAGGGGATATGCAGAACAATCAAAGGTTGATACCTTACAAAAAGGTTATTTTCCTTCTGCTACAAGATTTTTATTTCACACACTTCTGATGTGTGCTTCGAATAAAACAACATCTTTTAACGAAATACCATTGAAAATTCAATGCCTGGGTTACGCTATTTTGAATAATAAGGACTATAACTACTCCCAGGAGATTTTCAATGACATGGTGAAAAACGTTGAAAGTAAAGCATTTTTACTTTTTCCAAGATTTTTGAGTTATTACTTTAAACAAAAATTTGTAAAGGAAAATGAAAATTTGCCAAAACAAGGTGTTCATTGTCAAATAAAAAGCTTAACAAAAGAAACATTTTCAAGGATGATGGCACCAATAAAAACAAAAGCAGGGGTACCTAAGCAGATTTTAGCGGTTACAACTGCTTCTCAGGTATCAGCTGCTGAGCCCACTGCTCCAGGTGATCAGAGCAGCACAACCACTGCTTTGAAACCCACATCTGACATCACCAAAAAGACCAAAAGAAAAACATCCAGAAAACCCACCATACCTAAAACAAAGGCAACTCTGGAAGATGAGATCCCAGAGGAAATGCCTGTGACAACACAAAAGTCACCACAAACCACTGCTGCTACTTCCTCACAGCAGTTGGAAGAAACATCTCAACCATTACCTCAAACTCCTCCTGCATCCTCACAAAAGGATCAGGTTGTAATCACAGGGACACCAAATTATGAAGCTCTGGATTCACTTGGCTCCATCTTCCTCAGTCCTAATCCCAAGGACATGTCTCTTTCAACTCCCATACCCTCACCAATCATATTACCACAAACCATGCTACCCTTGTTGCATGCAGCTGCTATAGCTCAGACACAAACCAGTTCCTCTCTATCACCTATCACTGAGAGTATACCTCTACAAGTGACTGGGTCTGATGCTACTACCTCTGCTATCACAACAACAATTGAGGAGGTTACACCCCTTGAGTTACAAGTAACTCTCGGTGGTAGTTCAAGTGGAGCAACAACTACAACTGTTGGATCAACAGATCTTCAGTTGGACAGTTGTTTCATAAGTAAGACTCCCTTGAAGGCAATTTCTTCTATAGCACCATTGATAACCACTAGTGAGCCTATTTTGACCACTAGTAACATCAAAGGATTATCAAATGCTGAAGAAAGAAGTCCCCAGTACCAAGAACAAGGGGCATCAATGGGTGATTTTTGGGACTCAGTTCCTAAGTCAAACATTGATATAACCACTACAAGTGGGGATTCAGATGATCCTACTAAAGTAGGTGATGATTCAAAATATCAGGAATTGACGGGCAGAGTTGACAAACTAGAAGAATCAGTTTCTGAAATAAAAGAGATGGTGCAAGAGATTTTAAAAGCTCAGAAAGCACAAGCCACTGCTGTTCCTGCTCAAGGACCTGCACAACATGCATTTGCTGAAAATGAGCTTTGGAATATTTTTCAACCCATGCTTGAAGCACAGCAACTTATGGCTGACAAAAAACATGCTATTCAAGTACAAATGCTGACCAACATGGTTGAATCAAGATTTAAAGACACTCAAGCAGATATCAAGGCTATAAAGGCTAGCATTCAAAGTGTCTCTGGCAAAGTTCCTTCTTCCATATCATTTCTTGTAAACCCCCTTCAGATAATGCCAAAAAGGGGGAGAATAACAAGCTATTGGGAAAAATGAAGAAGATTGGAATAGAACATGGTCTTCATATTGAGCCTGAAAAAGAAAAAGAAAAAGAAAAGCAGGTCTCAAAACCTGTTAGTCAAACAGCTGATACACCAGTAGTTACAAAAACTGTTGTCAGTAGCCAAACAGCTGCCATCTCATCAACACACACACCACTCAATTACAAACCACAACCACTGTTTCACCACCATCATCATCTACAATCATATCACCACCACTGCTTCCTGTCATAAAACAGAAGACATCTACTGACACATCAGTAGTTGTAAGGCCAACAGAGGTTGAAACACCAGTCGTTTCAACAACTGTTTGCCAGTCACAAACCACTGCTCTCATCAATATCACATCACCATCATCACCTCCTGCCAAAAAGCAGAAGACAACAGATGTTACAACATCTGTTGACAGCAGCGGTTGAAACAACTGCTGCTAGTCAGCCACTCATCATCACTCAAACAACTGCCATCACAACCCCTGCTCAAAAGCAGAAGACGTCTGCTGATACATCAGTAGGTGTAATGACAACAGCAGTTGAAACACCAGTTGGTTCAACAGTTGTTAGTCAACTATCCACTACTGTTCTCACCTCTCCTACATCACAACCAAAGCTCTTTAACAAGAAAAGAAAGCCAATCACTGCCGATGAGGGTATACATGATCCTAATGCTGCACAACATCCACTGGAACTTGAAGCTATCAAAAATGAGATGAGGCAATTCTATACAGAAGAAGATCCTTCAAAAAGGAGATTCTCCTCACTCATAGGCTACATGCCACCAGAGGATATGGATGATTACCTCAAACTCAAGGCAAGGCAGGCTAAAGCAAGAGCTAAATTTGAAAGTGAACGTGAACGTCTAAGCGAAGAAGGCATTGCTAAAAGACTGGATTTCTTCCTTGAAAAGGTAAAGCAGATGGAAGAATTCGCACAAGAACTAATCAAAGAAAAGGCTGAACAACGCAAAGAGTTGAGAAAACAATATCTAGCCTACATTATGAAAGAAAAATTCTATCCTGCTGAAGAAAAACAGTTTGAAGAATTGCCAATAATCGCTCTAAAGCATGAGGCTGAGAGGATTGACAGAATTAAGAATGATCCTACAAAGAAGAAAAATGCTCCAAACTGGAACAAATTCAAAAAGCTCATTGCTGACTTCACTGCTGAGTATAAAAGAAAGAAAAAGGAGCTGGTGGATGCAAAAATGGATACTGCTGAAGCCATATCAAAATGGTCAAAACAGCAGACTGATGAAGCCTATGAAAGGCTGAAGAAAAAAAAGATAACTGTTTCAGGCACTTCTAAGAAGCAAGAACAAATGATGAAGCTTGAACAGAAGATAGGAAACATCACAACACTGTTCCGGTCTACTTTTGTAACAAATCAAGAAGAATGAGAACAGCTGACTGAAGAAGAGGTTATAGAAAAAGAAGCAGAGTACTTCAAAGATACCATCACAAAAATGGGTCTAAAAGAAGAAACTTCAACAAAGCTTCAAAGCCTTTTTAAGGCATTAAACAAACCTGCATCAACAAACACTTCAACAGACATGTCAGAAATTGAAAGGCAAGAGCAAATTGAAAAAGAAATTGCAGAAGACATAGCTGCAGCAAACAAAGTCATTGAAGAAGCTTTCAAAAGAATGTCTGAAAGTCTGCAGGTGTTCACAAGGCCATCATCTACCTCATCTTCAAATAAATCTCTCCCAAGAAATCCATTGGGTTCGAAAGTACTAAAGTGGATGTCTGACCAAAAGACCCATGTATTGACTATTGTCAGATCCAATGGAAATGTGAAGTATATATCAAGGAAAGAAGCACTAGGCCTTAGTGTTCAAGATTTGCAGGATCTCCTTGAACTTACACTGTGCCGGGATGAAGATGATACAAGTTCCAAGGTTTTTGAAGAAGAATTTAAAAGACAAGCATAGGAACTTTTGATGAGGAATAAAGATCCAGAATAATGAATGGTTTTGGCATTATCTGTTCCAGGGGGAGATTGTTGGGATTGAACCCTACCAAAGGAACAGATAATGTAAAGCCAAAACCAGGTCACAACAGCGGATCCATAATAAGTAGTAGTTTACATTAAGCTTTCCTCTTGACAGTGATTATCTTTCAGTTGATGAACCTTAAGTACTGCTCAACAGAACAACTGATGAATCAAACGCTGATGTAATCCTAAAGACTGCTGAAGACAAACTCTGTTCGCTCTATCTACTGTTGTCTCTTAAGAACTGCTGAAGACACAAACACTGCTCATTCAAGGACTGATCACCTTTGAAGAAAGCACTGATGTAGTTGTTGAGCATCAGTGCTTAGGCTACAACAGTGGAACGTGAAGCAGTAGTTTCCTCATGTTTTGTATTTTTGTTTAACTATCAGTTGTTAGACATCAGTGTTTGTGTAAGGACAGTAGATACAGGTTGTTAGGCTGTTAGACGTCGCTTTCATGGTGACGTCAGCTGAGATACCTCAGTGGTTTGGTTTGCCTATAAATGTAACAGTACCCTGTACTGTTACATTTGATTGACTGAGCGAGTTCTTCTCCTCATGTCTAATCCTTTCATCTTGTGTGCAATCCAACCTTGGGGCATCAGGCTGAGGGAGAGTTTAGTTTGTAAGCATATCTGTAATCTTTTGCTTTGATTTGTAAATCTTTTGAATCTATGAGAAGCAATTGTTTATCAAACTATTTTCTCCTTTGATTGTGTTTACAAAGTTTGTTTTCATTTCCGCTGCACTTTACATGTCTTCATATCCACAAATTGTTCAAAACATACAAACAAACACAATCACGTGAGCCTCCTGATCCTAACAGCTCGTAACAGCAGTTACGGTTCTGGACCAACTATCGGGTAATGAGGACAATAATAATAGGGCTTGAACTTCATTGATGTGCTCTGTGACTGAACTGCCGTCCCTCATCCTAGTATTCACCAGCTCTCGAATCAGAAAGACCTCCTGTCTTTTGATTCCCAATTTGCTGGTTCCACCTTTTCTGGTCTAACCCATGATAACACAATATCAAGATCATTTTGAACCAATAATGCCTCAATCTGCATCTTCCACCAACCAAAATCTGTACCGTTAAACTTATCGATTTGCACCTTTCCCGTCTTCTGCCATGATAACTCAAACACGGCTAAACAAAACTGAAATCGAAATATAAATCAAAAATCAAACTGGAACAACCGAAACAAGCACTGGTCTACGGTTCTGTTTCTTTGATCTTCAACGAAACGATACTATGAAAAATTGCTGGTTTAACTGGTGAAAAAACTGATCTTGAAACTTTCATCCCTATTTTTTTTAATCCAAAAAAGAATATGGTAGTTTAGTAAAAAAAAAAAAAAGAAAATTCCACCTTTTCCTTTTTTTTTTTCTTTCACGTGTATGAACCACCTTTTACTTTTTTATGTCTACTTTCCACCAACTAAAAAACTTTTCAAGATTCCTTCACATTGGTTTCCTTATCTTTTTTCTTTGACCATCCTCTGCTCGATGAACAACAAAACAAGAGAACCAAAACGAAATGTTTCTCTAGTAATAATCACCGTATGCGACAAACCTCAATAATCACCCTTTTCTTTGGTGAACGGAGAATGGCGAACGGGTGGTGGGGCGGCGGAACTGCCGGCGGTTCTGGCGGTGGCGGTTTCAGAATCACTGCTGTGATTCACCTGAGCGGCGGTAATCTCTAATTGGAACCCGACGGCTTCGGAATCACAGCTGTGATTCACCTGAGCGGCGGCGGTTCTGATCGGAACTTTGGTACAGGTCAGTATCTTCTCTATCCTGTACAATTCCTTCTCTGTTCGTGCGAGTTGATCAAGATCCCTGGGCTCTGATACCAGTTGTTAGGATCGAACGCTCTCACACATGAACTCGGACCACACACACTCTACTCTCACAATCTGCCACAATCAAGAACACAAGGATTTACGTGGTTCGGTCTAAACTGACCTACGTCCACGGGGTAACTAGGAGTTTACATTTCTTGGTATGGGACTGAGACAAAGATTACAATACAGATGAATCTCTTATATAGAGATTTACATGAGAGTTTGTCAAACAAAGAAACAGTTTAGCAGAAGGAAAAATGGTGTCTTCCGCCACTTCTTTTGACAGCCGCAAAACATGGCTGCTGCCTACACGTTTTCTGCAGCTAACTTTGACAAACCACAAGAGTGGCTTCACACTCAACAAATGTATGATAGTTAAACAATGCAAACCCGATAATATTAATAACAAATTTAGTTGTATAAATGATTACACGTCTTTTCGTTTTAAATCACCAACTTGTATGTGTCAGTGCCCTCTACTTTTTACTATTTTATTTATTGTTGCGCTTACTATTTTTCATTGAATATCTCTTTAGGTGTGTTTTCAATTAGAGTAAACTAGGTTATAACCCCATGTATTACACGGGTTAAATAAATGAATTTTATATAGTAAATAATAAAAGAATATATCTTTAAAAACCTTTCCTTGTTGCACGAGTTTAATAAATGTAGTTTATATATTAAATAATAAAAAATTATATCAATAAGAACCATGTTGTACGGGTTAAATAAATATAATTTTATATACCAAATAATAAAAAAGTTATATCTTTAAACCACGTGTAATACACAGGTTGAATAAATGTAATATTGTTTACCGAATAATAAAAAAAGTTATATCTTTAATAACACTTGTGTATTACACGACATGAATAAATATGATTTTATATACCAAATAATAAGAAAATTATATTTAAGAAAACTAATGGATATACTCAGTACGTACGTGATAGATATGGTGATTGCGGAGATGATTATTACAAAGAATATACAGTGGTTAAACATATTATTCAAAAAGCAAATACGCAGCCATTTGAGTGATAAAATATAACTTATATTTAAAAAATCCGTAGGAGATCTAATTTTATATATAAAGTAATATTGAAAGTTATATACAATTTGTTTAAAAGTTATGTAATAAAATCGATATAATAATTTTTTTAAAAATGAAAATAAAAATAAATAATATATTGGAGTAAATTGCCATTTTAGTCCCTAAGGTTTGACCAAAATTGTCACTTTAGTCCAAATATTTTTTTCTTGCCATTTTAGTCCAAATTGTTTTGTTTTCTTCCATTTTAGTCCTTGACTTTTGTATTTTTTGTCATTTTCATCAACCACCACCACCTCCCACCACCCACCCCATCACAACCTTCTATCATCGCCACCACCTGCCAGCACCGTCACCACCCACCGACCCCACCACCATCACCACCCACCATTTCCACCACCACCAGCCACTTTTCCGCCACCACATCATCAACCAACACCACCGCCATGATGATAAATGGGTTAACTGTATTATAATGTAATATGTTTTTAGTTATATATTTTTTGAATTATTTTTAAAATAAATTAAGAATTTGTTATTATTATTAAAACCAATGATTTTATGTTTGTAATTTTGTTTGGTATTATTTTATTAGAAAGTGCATATTATGCATATAATTATTTTATATCTTAAGTTATTGATGTCATCGAAATTTTTTTTCGATTTTATGTCTAGTATTTTATATATACTATGGTAAAAGTTTAAAATTTATTAGAGATAATTAAATCATCCAAAAGAATAAGAGTAGATTTGTATATTACAAATAAAAAGTAGGTGCTTGTCATATGATATATAAAATCAAATAAATAATATTATAAATGAGAAGTATACATTGAATTTAAACTAAATAATAATTATCTATAATTAAATAGAAGAGATTAAACAAAATAATATTTAGTAGAAGAGTTATCTATAATTAATTAGAAGAGATTAAACTAAATAATAATAATTAATAAGATATAAAACTAAATAATATTTAGTAAGAGGGTTATCTATAATTAACTAGAAGAAATTAAACTAATATAATAATTATCCATAAGACATGGCCTAAGATGATGACAAGTGTTCCTCAAATGTTTTCTTTTATTATATAGTATAGATTGTTATTTTAGTCCCTAAGATTTGATCCAAAATGCCACTTTAGTTCAAATAGTTTTTTTTCTGTCATTGTAGTCCAAATAGTTTTTTTCCTGCCATTTTTGTCCCTAACTTTTGTCATTTTTTGCCATTACCAACTAAGTCCATTCAAAAAGGTCAGTTAGTTTAGGGGCATTTTGGTCAAAACACATTTTTTTGCAGGTGCGATGGTATGGGGACGATGGTGTGCCAATTTACAGTGAAGATGATGGCAGTGGTTGTTGTTTTATGATGATGTTTGTGGTGTTGGTTGATAACGTGGCTGGCGGAAAAGTGGCTGACGGTGGTAGAAATGTTGGGTGGTGATGGTGGTGGGGGGTGGTGAGGGTGCAGGCAGGTGGTGGCAATGATAGAAGGTTGTGATGGAGTGGGAGGTGGTGGATGAAAATGACAACCAAATAACAAAAGTTAGAGATTAAAATGGCAGAAAAAAACCATTTGGATTAAAATGATAGTAAAAGACTATTTGGACTAAATTGGCATTTTGGGTCAAATCTTAGGGACTAAAATGACAATTTACTCTTTATGTTATTAAAAACAGTGTATTTCCCCGGCTTTTTTTTTTTTAACATTCAGCTACAAGGTTTTGCAAAATGACCTTAGGGGACCCAGGGTGGAAGGATTTTACCCCGTGATGGAAATGTATAACGAGTTATACAATCCCAAACACCTCCGCCACTCAAACTTAAAATGCGTCAAAATGAAAACGTGTGATATTTATCACGCGTGAAGAAGTGTGGGTGGTGAGGGAAATTGTTGGGTGTGGTGGTGAGTGACGGGCATTTCCACTAAAAACCATCACCAGTAATGGAATAAAGCTCGATAACATGACGGAAATTGATTGGATGTTGTGAGTGAGTAATAAGTGATGACCGCCCCTACCCAGTAGTAAATTTAGGTGTATATATTAAGCTACAAACATTTTGCAAAATGACCCTATGGTAGTAAATTTAGGTGTATAGAAAATTACTAAAAAGATTTTTATAGAGTGAAGAACTTACTTGTCTTTTGCGTCCTTCCCTTTTAAACCAGCAACTTCTGTGAGTGCCATTCTCCATGACTCAATCTTTTGAGCCCATTCACTTCTTTTCTCCACATCCGTTTCTTCCTCCATCCTCTTTTTATGCTTTGCTATTGCTTCCCCGAAGCTGTTTTGTTGTTTTCTAACATGAGTAGGCTCCACATCATAGAAGATGGGGATGACGAGTTGGTTAAACTTCTTCTGTTGCTGGAGGATTAATACCAATTCATCTAGGCACCATGTTGAAGAAGCATAATTCTTCGACATTACGATAACAGAAGCCCTGGATGACTGAATCGCACTCTCCAGTTCTGGTTTTAGTGGTTGTCCGGTTTCAATCTCTTCATCATCCAGAAACGTGTCGTAATTGGCCTCCACCAGGGCTTTGTAGAGGTGAGCGGTGAAACGATTACGAGTGTCAGCACCCCTAAAACTTAAAAATACGTCATATCTATGAATATGATCAGGTGGTGATGATGAAAAAGAGGATCCTGGTAAAACTTCAAGTTCAGTGAGAACAACCATTGTGGATTTGAATTATTGGAAGGTCTGAGTGAAGAGTGAAGATGGCACAAGAACTGAGACAATTAAACAGGAAAACCAGAAAATAATAACGCGTTACTTTTGACCCAAAGTAATGACTCACATTGGGCCTAGTGGCCAGCACGCGTGAAGGAATGACTCAGCTTAAGCTTTTATGTCACCAACTGTTGTGTAAATTGCCTGCAAGTTTCAATCTTGGATGTGAAAATAATAGAACTTTTACAATTATAATTTCTTATAATAGTTAATTATTTCTACGTCTTTAAAATTGGTAGTTATTATTGATTGATTAATAGTATATATATAAACTTGAAAACTAAGGAAATTGGTATATATAAGTTTACATAGTATACGTAACTTTATTGATTAATAGTATACATTAATTTAACTTTATATATTACTTTTATTTATACACGCTAATTAGAGCATCTTCAACGCACCGTGGTGCGTTGGTTTGAAATCCGGACGAAGAGGCGGACAAGAGGTAGCGATGGAAGTGCTTAGGTGGATAGGTTTGGAGGTGGAAGGTGGTGGGTGAGGCCCTATGCTGGGTTTTTGGTTTATATAAACATTAAACTATTGATCTTGGTTATTACTTGTAGATAAACCCATTTTATTGTCAAACCTTTTGTGCGAAATTCAATACTATTTATTAAATACGTTTGATGTTTATCTAGCAAAATTAGGTAAACATCGAACATGCATTAATCAATGAGAAACAATCTCCAAGGGGAAAGTTTATGTAGTAACCAAGATCAATGTTTAACTTGTATAATACCTTATGAACGAAAATACAAAAAGGCAACGAAGTAACTACAAGTAGCCAACTTGGAATGTATAAAATGACGGATATTTTTATCCGCAATGACTCCAAGTGATTTTTAAAATTTTGATTTGTTGGCTTGGTCAAAAGCTAAGGAAGATCAATTTCTAATCCTAACCACTATGGGCTGAGATCTTACTAATGGTGCAAGCTTCTATGGTACCTTCATAATCTGCTTTTTTCTACTAATGACATGATTATATTGCTTTTTTTTCTACTAGTGACATGATTATATTGTTTTTTTCTACTAATGACATGATTATAATGCTTTTTTTTACTAGTGACATGATTATATTGCTTTTTTCTACTAGTGACACCGTTATATATTGCTTCTATGGTCGATATATCCATTCTCTTAAAGCATTACTTGGATGCGGCAGAAAGAATATTCCAACATATTTCCTCACTTGAAGGCTAATTAGAATACAAGGGTGAAATATACGAGGCAGGGTAGATGATGGATTAAATCCAAAAACCGATGATCAAGCCGCACTTGATGTTTATTTACGCTCAACTAGCTCGGGATCGGTGGTGACGAGTAAAATATCACCACTTTTTTTTTTCAATTAAATGTTATTTATATTGTATTTTATAAGGTTTTGGCATTTTTATAAGCAATCATAAAGAAGTGTTTTAGTTATTGTAGTTGTTTTAAATTAAATAAACAATATTGAATTAAATAAATCCATACCATATTATAATACATTTCCTATGGGCATTTTAAAACTTAAGAAGTACAAATATATTTGCTTATGATACAATACACAATGCACTTGTTAACGACATTTTAGGGGTAAATTTGTATTTAAAAGAATATTTACACCTTTACCCCTTTAATACTTACGGTTTATCCATTTAATTTCACCCATGTATTCCTCAATTTTATTTTTCTTTGTTTATGTCTTTGATTATATTATGTTTTAAAAAATTCGGAACACACCATCACGATGTACTCATTTTTGTCGACATGATATAAATTTTATTTAATATCGAGATGTGCATTATAATGTATAAGTCATTCATGCATTAATGTACAAGTCTTTTTTACATGAAACTATTTGACTTTTAGAATATCTAAAAAACCGTAAAGGTATTTATGAAAATTATATTTTGACTTTTAATTTGGTGGTATATCTTTTTGAAAGTCAACACCTACTTTTGGTACAACTGTTATGTAAATTGCCTGGAGGTTTCAATCTTGGAAGCGCCAACATTACTCTATAACATTTACGAATACGAATGTACAGTAGCACCAGGTGAAAATTTTCCCCCTTTTACTTTTTCTTTTTCCCACGTCTTATTTTTCCCTGATAACCACGTTGCATACCTACTTTGTGGAAGCTAGGTATAGCTATAACACCTTGCTTCTCCTTCATCCTTCCTTTACTTCAGAGGTATAATTATAAAACCTTGCTTCTCCTTCATCTTTCCTTTACTTCAGACTTTTGCTACACTTTGCTCACACCCTTTGATTTAAATCCCTTACAGGTTGGTCTAAATCCCTTTGATTTTCAATATCTGTTTTCCCTTTGATTATATTTTAGGCAATTTTCTCTTGGATTTGTTCCTTCCTCCCTTTGATTTTAAGGTGATTTTTCTTCGCTTTACTTGGTCTTAATCTTATACAGTGTAACTGTGGTTTCACAGGAGTGTTTGGGGTTATTTCTAAAGGAATCAGCTGTTAATCTTTTCAGGTAAATGTACCTACCTTTATTTCAATCAGTACATGTTTTGTTTCTTGATTTTCCCATATGATTTATACCAATAAATATGCTTTCCAAAGGTTTTTTTTTTTCTAAATTATTGTAATACCAGTATGTAAGTCAACACCTACTTTCGGTAGTTGTGTGTAAATTGCCTAAGGTTTCAATCTTGGAAGCGCAAACATTTCCTACTAATTTACCAAAGTATAAAAAAAAATTCTTGTGAATCGACGTTAAAATAAATTTTTTATTCTATTTCCTTTATAACCTTTTTGGTTCTTGTTAGGCATGCAAACGAATCAAACGAACACAAACAAGACCTTTTTTGTGTTTGTTTGTTAAGAAATATATGTGTTCGCGAACCATTCACGAACACTTATCGAACGAGATTTTGTGTTTGTGTTCGTCTGTGTTTGTTTATTTTAGGTAACGAACCTTGACAGACACAAATGAGCACAAACTAATATTCATGAACACAAATGGAAACAAACGAACACAAACAATCGTTTAGGAACAAAATATATAATACACCGACACTTATTAGATATTTAATTTGTCGGAATTTTGAAGTATTTAAATAAATACAAAAACTAAAAACACTAATAAAATATCAAACACAAACGAACACGTTACCGAATGTTCACGAACATAAAAGAACAAACACGTCCTCTGTTCATGTTTGTTCATTTAACTAAATTAAACGAACGAAATTTCTTGTTCGTTTTTGTTTGTTTAATAAACGAACGAACACAAACGAACTTACCATCGAACAGTTCACCAACTATTTGCTGAATGTTTGGTTGTTGTTATTCTTAATAAGTTAATACATATATATGTTACTTTATAATTGACATACAAGCGTATTATTATCATTATTATTATTATTATTGGTGTGAAAGGCTTTAAAGTACAAGTCAACACCTACTTTTGGTACAACTGTCGTGTAAATTTTTTTTTTTTTTACAAAAAATTGCCTGGAAGTTTCAATCTTGGATGTGAAAATAATAGAAGTTTTACAATTATAGTTTGTTATAATAGTTAAATGTTTCTACGTCTTTAATTAAAACTGGTAGTTATTATTTATTTATGAATAGTATATATAAACTTGAAAACTAAAGAAATTGGTAAACATAAGTTTATATAGTATAGGTAAGTTTATTGATTAATAGTATACATTAATTTAACTTTATATATTACTTTTATTTATACACGCTAACTAGAGCATCTTCAACGCACCGCGATGCTTTGGTTTGAAATCCGGACAAAGTGGCGGACAAGAGGTAGCGATGGTAGTGCTTAGGTGGATTGGTTTGGAGGTGGAAGGTGGTTGATGAGGCCCTATGGTGGGTTTTTGGTTTACACTACAAGAAAAAACTCTTATAGTGACGACATCTTTAGCGAGGATATAAGACGTCTCTATAGATTACCATATAGAGACGACATGTTGTTTCTAGAAGGGTTTCGTGCTTTTTGAGTTAGGTTACTCTATAGAGACGACATGTCCTCTCTATAGGGTGAAATTATTTTATTTTGTATTTTTATATTCTCTAGTTTAATGAATTAGAAACCCTAAAAAATGTTTCAACTTATAGAGAAACTTCAAATATTTTTCTTTTGATTTTCTTTTGTTAATGATCAATAAATATTGAAAATAAAAAAAAACTAATTTATAGAGACAACATGTCATCTCTAAAAAGTTTGACTGGTTAAAATGAATTTTCATTTAGGCGACAAAATTTCCCACCATCCGACAAAAAAATTTGAAAAAAATAATCTAAGATATAGAGACGACAAGTCGTCCCTGTAGGGGAAAATAACTTTGTTTTGTTTTTTATTCTAAATTTAATATATATATATATATATATATATATAATATTAAATTTAATATGTAAATAAATATTATTAAAAAAAGAGAAACACTATTAAAACATATTATTCATACCCACTTTTCAAATATATATATATATATATATATATATTAATACAAATAGCTCAATAGTGCATTCAATTTTTTAAGTATTTGTTTTTACATTTTAATTTAATAGTATTTTAATAATTATTCAATTTGACTTTAAATTTTTTAAAGTATTTTTTGTAGTATTTATAATTATTATACAATATGATTATCGGTTGTTAAAAGATATCTAAAATCCGCATCTACGTTTATTGTTTTTAACACCCGATGGTACGTCCCGCGAGCATTGGATCGGTATCGATTCCGTTTGTTACATTATCGGTATGATACATACACTCGGTATAGAAATTAAACAAACGAACACAAACAATCGTTTAGGAACAAAATATATAATACACCGACACTTATTAGATATTTAATTTGTCGGAATTTTGAAGTATTTAAATAAATACAAAAACTAAAAACACTAATAAAATATCGAAGACAAACGAACACGTTACCGAATGTTCACGAACATAAAAGAACAAACACGGCCTCTGTTCATGTTTGTTCATTTAACTAAATTAAACGAACGAAATTTCTTGTTCGTGTTCGTTTGTTTAATAAACGAACGAACACAAACGAACTTACCATCGAACAGTTCACCAACTATTCGCTGAATGTTTGGTTGTTGTTATTCTTAATAAGTTAATACATATATATGTTTTTTTTTTTTTTTTGAAACTTTAACTTCATTAAACACCGCGGATCTCCAAGACGGAGAACACCGCCCAAAACAATTACATAACATCAAAAGCAAAGTTACACCATTTTTTCCAATCCACGTTACCATGTCTCATCCTACTCCTGTACCAAAGATAACCCAACCCTTTTACATCGGAAACTATTTGGGTGACATTAACTTCGTGATTCCGAAATATCTTGTCGTTTCGAGCTTTCCAAATACGCCAACAGGTCAACACAAACAAACCATACACTATCTGCTTCTTCCTTTCATTAACTTCCAAATGATTTATAATATTCTGCACGTCAGCTATAGAAAATAAGAACACCGGAGACAGTTTGCACCACGACGCTATACCACACCAAGCTCCACACACCAAATGACATGCCGAAAAAACGTGATCCGTAGTTTCCTCCGCATCACCACAGAAAACACACTGACCGTCCCCTACCCTCATGTTCCTTCTTCGAAGAGTTGCCATCGTAGGAATCCTGTCTAAATTCGCCCTCCACATAAAAAGATTACATTTGTTCGGGAGCCACTTGCACCACTTAAACTCTCCTTCTGTACTTGTCGAAACAACCCCTTTGAGCCATTCTCTAGCCGCTTTTGTCACACCCCAACCGATGGCGGAAACATCGGGATGAGACGAAGTGTGTATAGATTGCTCGAGACTTCATAACACTATATGACAATATTTATTTAATTCAAATTCCTTGCAATACTAAATTGTCATACAAGATTAGGATAAGAAATACAACATTGTCTCAAATAAGAACATAACATTAAAAGATAGATCGATTAAAGGTGTGTATCTAGTCCACCCTAAACTTGTTTCATCATTCATCCATACTTCAACTATCAACCTGCAACATGTATTAAAATAGAGTTTCAATGCAAAAGCAAAGGCGGGTATACAAGTTTGTTACATAGCATAAATAGAATAAAAGTACTCATAACCAACATGAACATAATAAAATAGTTTCAGCCATGCTAGTTTACGCAGTCCAAGTGATAGCCCAGTTTCCAATGCGTTAAAGTGCCTAACCCAAAGTTCAACGGGAGGCTAAAACGATACCTCCTAACAATACCCCTCGAGCACAAAATGGGGGAGGTGTACGACTCCTATAGCATATGCATAGTACTACTAATTGTTAGGGCGGAACTACACACAGGGATTAAACGTTCACATAGCACAAAATAGTATCAACAGTTCACAAGTTTCATGTTTCATGTTTCAATGGATAGAGTATGTTTCAAATAAGTTTCAAGTGTCAAGTGTCTTGATATAGAACACATGTTGCATCCCAAAAGTGTTTAAAGCAAAAAGGGATCGAGTATACTCACGGTTTACAAGCTTTCCTACTTGAATCCACGAAGAGTTGACTACTGGAGAGAACACCAAGTTATCCTACAAGAGGAAAGTTAAGGTGTATGAGTAATTTGGAAGAATGAGGGGATATTCGGACTTAAGATTCAAAGAGCGACAAAGTATGTATTAGGAAAATATTCACTTATGGTACTAGCACTTGTCTTGACACTATGGAAATCCCTAAGGATTATATATAATTTCATAGGTTCAATACCTATTAGAATCGTGACAAGGAACTACACACATAGTGAGAAACTTATTAACTTGGTATTAGATTTATATAATCACTATCAAGGGTTCGGTTTATAATATATACATAATTATACTATATACATAATAATAATATACATATTAATAATATAGTTAGCCACGTAGGAGGCGGGAGGTTAAACCTTCCACTTGGTTACCTCTTGGTGTCATATGAGTTATGTAGGAGGCGGGAGGTTAAACCTTCCACTTGGTTACCTCGATTGTTATGTTAATATATAAGTCATGTAAGAGGCGGGAGGTTGAACCTTCCACTTAGAAACCTCATAAGTATGTTCAAGAATTAAAGGTACAATTATACTAAACAAAACATCAAGTGATGTGTGGACTTGTATGTAAGTTAGCCTATGCTAACCAAGTAGTCACACCATCTTCAAGTTCAAGACTTGGCACCACTTGTGAGTTAACACTCGATTAAAACAGAAAGTTTAGAGTCTTTAGACACTCTTATTAAGTGTAAAACAACCTTGGTTTGGCTTTACTAATCATACAATAGACTAGAAGCATAAGAACACAAGTTTGTTTGAAGTATACAAGAGTTTAAGAATGTTCAAAACAAAACAGAAAGTTTATGGACAATTTCGGGGCAATTCCAGGTCTGATTTCTCCCAGGAGAAGTCAAGGAATCAAACCCCATGATTATACAAGCAAGTAGGAAAAAGAATCAAGTGATTTGGTTGAGTTTTGAGCAAGTTATGCTCACTTTTGTGGAGCTTGGTATTTCTGCTCGAACTTCTGAATTGCAAGAGCTTGGAGAGTGATTTTGGAGAGATTTGAGAGTTGAGCAAGAGCCTAAAGCCTTGGGGAAGGTGTGGATTTATAGGGAATGAGTTGGGTGTTGGTGTAGAGGTGTTCTAAATGTCTTAGAAGGCTGCAAGATTAGGCAAGAATGAGGAAAAAATGCTGCATTTTCGTCCTAAATAGCTGCTGATGAATAGTACCCTGCAGGGTACTATTCACGCTAGTTTTTTTTTTTTAATACTATGGATTAAAACAAGCACTTTTTATAAAAGGGACCTATATTAAAACCATTTCTAAAAATTATTAAAAATTCTTTTGTAGAAAAATTATTAGAAAAATAATTTTTTTAATAATTTTTCTTTGTATAGTTTTTTCGGTTTCTTATAAAAATCTTGTGTTTATCCATTAATAATGTGATAAAAAAATGTATTACCATTATGATTAACGCCTCGAAAAATAAAATACAAATATGAAAATACGAGGCGTTACAGTCTCCCCTACTTTAGGAAATTTCGTCCCGAAATTTATTTAAGAGGAAGGCCTCAGAGAAAAAGCATGGGGATCATAATCAAAGTATATTTTAGCGTATGAAGGTCGTATTCAAGTATCGTTTATGATCGAAACACGTTTTATGCATAAGTTTCACGTATTTACAAGTTTAGCACATAGTTTCCAAGAATTTCGAATAAGCATCAATTGATTCACAAAATTGAACATGCGAGCATATATTGAGTGTGTATAACATATTTGTAACAAAATACGAGTTTCATTAATGATCCAAGTCTCGGTTTTTACGACGATTACAAAGAAGTAATGGTTACAAGAATACAAAGTTTCCAAAAATAGAAAATACGAACAAAACTCTCTATAAATGGAAAGTACAAAAGAGTCGGGCGTTACAGTCTCCCCTCCTTTAGGAAATTTCGTCCCGAAATTTAGGAAGACGTAGGGAAAAGATGAGGGTACTTCTTCTTCATCTCGCTTTTGAGTTCCCAAGTAAATTCAGCGCCACGTTTACCTTCCCATCGAACCTTGACGATAGGAATTTTACTACGCCTTAATAACTTAACTTCTTGATCCACAATTTCGACGGGTTTCTCCACAAAATGCATAGTTTCGTTGATTTGAAGATCTTCGAGAGGAACATGAAGTGCTTCATCAGCGAGACATTTCTTTAGGTTCGAGACATGAAACGTTGGATGCACGTTGTTGAGTTCTTGAGGTAAATCGAGTCGGTAAGCCACCACACCAATCCTTTCGAGTACCTTGAAAGGACCAACAAAGCGAGGGGCAAGCTTTCCCTTTTTACCAAAACGAACCACTCCTCTCCAATGAGACACTTTGAGTAGAACGTGATCCCCAACGTTAAATTCCATCGGTTTGCGTTTCTCGTCAGCATATCTCTTTTGACGATTTCGAGCCTTGAGTAGATTATCATGGATTTGGTGAATCTTATCCGTTGCTTCTTGTATGATCTCAGGGCCAGTAAAATGTTTGTCACCAATCTCGTGCCAGTTTAAAGGAGATCGACATTTGCGACCAAACAATGCCTCGAATGGAGCCATTTTAATACTGGAGTGGTAGCTATTGTTGTACGAGAACTCGACCAAAGGTAAATGCACATCCCAACTACCACCAAAGTCGATGACACAAGAACGGAGCATGTCCTCTAGGGTTTGGATAGTACGTTCAGTCTGTCCATCCGTTTGAGGATGAAAAGCCGTACTGAGATTCAAACGAGTACCCATAGCGGACTGAAAAGTTTGCCAGAGACGTGAAGTAAACCGACCATCGCGATCAGAAATGATGTCGAGAGGAATACCATGATGGCGTATGACTTCATCGGTATAGATGCGAGCAAGTCATTCAACCTTGAAATCTTCACGAATAGGGATGAATTGAGCGGACTTGGTCAAACGATCGATGATCACCCAAATGCTATCGTGACCAGAAGATGTACGAGGGAGTTTAGTGATGTAGTCCATCGCA
This sequence comes from Helianthus tuberosus, assembly GCA_030545235.1. Lineage (NCBI taxonomy): Eukaryota > Viridiplantae > Streptophyta > Magnoliopsida > Asterales > Asteraceae > Helianthus > Helianthus tuberosus. The sequence goes on from JARYGA010022949.1 coordinate 1,402,262, forward strand.
ATGCTATCCCATTTCCAAACGGGGATTTCAGGTTGTTCGAGTAAACCGGAAGGTCGTTGATGCTCGGCTTTGACTTTCGAACACGTAAGACACTTATAAACGTAAACGGCAATGTCTCTTTTCATACCGGGCCACCAATAGGACGTACGTAGATTATAATACATCTTGTCGGCACCAGGATGAATTGAGTACTTGGATTTGTGTGCCTCGTTCATAATGAAATCTCGAAGGTCTTCACGATCAGGGATCCAGGCACGATTGTCGAGGTATAGGATACCATCAGCTTTGGAGACGAGGTGGTGTTCTTTAGCGCCTCGTATCTCAACATGGAAGTTACCTTCGTTAATAGAGGCGTACTGAGCTTCACGAATGCGGTGTGGAAGATCGCTCGAGATATGAAAACAACGAATATAATCTACATGAGTCTTACGACTAAGTGCATCGGCCACGACATTCGCTTTACCAGGGTGGTATTTGATTTCGCAGTCGTAGTCGTTTAACAGTTCCACCCAACGACGTTGACGCATGTTCAGTTCCTTTTGGTCGAATATATGTTGAAGGCTCTTGTGGTCAGTGAAAACCACACACTTAGTACCATAAAGGTAGTGTCGCCAAATTTTCAACGCAAAAACAACTGCGCCAAGTTCAAGGTCATGGGTAGTATAGTTTTTCTCATGTATTTTGAGTTGACGTGAGGCATAAGCGATGACTTTGTCTCGTTGCATAAGAACACAACCAAGACCACGGTTTGAGGCATTACAATACACCACAAAGTCATCATTCCCATCAGGAAGGGCGAGGATAGGAGCGTTGCAAAGCATGTCCTTGAGAGTCAGAAAAGATTTCTCTTGCTCAGGACCCCAAGCAAAAGGTTTCTCCTTTTGAGTCAGCGAAGTGAGAGGAACGGCGATTTTTGAAAAATTTGAGATGAATCGACGGTAATAACCCGCCAATCCTAAGAAGGAACGGATTTCCGAAGGAGATTTAGGCGTGGTCCAATTCTTTACTGCTTCGATCTTCGCAGGGTCAACGTGGATTCCTTTTTCACTAACAACGTGTCCAAGGAATTGGACTTCTTTAATCCAAACTCGCATTTAGAGAACTTAGCGTATAAGTGTTCAATACGTAAGATCTCGAGTATAAGACGAAGATGACGTTCATGATCGGCTCGTGATTTAGAATAAATGAGGATATCATCAATGAAGACGATCACGAAACGATCCAAATAAGGCTTACAAACACGATTCATGAGATCCATGAACACAGCGGGTGCGTTGGTCAAGCCAAAAGGCATAACCACGAACTCGTAGTGTCCGTAGTGAGTGCGGAATGCGGTTTTGGAGATGTCCTCTTCAAGGACACGAAGTTGGTGATAGCCAGATCGAAGATCGATATTGGAGAAACAGGTAGCGCCTTGGAGTTGATCAAAAAGATCGTCGATACGAGGAAGAGGGTAACGATTCTTGATGGTGAGTTTGTTAAGCTCACGATAGTCGATGCACATGCGGAAAGAGCCATCCTTCTTTTTGACAAAAAGCACAGGAGCACCCCAAGGTGAGGTACTTGGACGAATGAAACCTTTATCGAGGAGTTCTTGAAGTTGCGTAGATAACTCTTGCATTTCAGAAGGTGCAAGACGATAAGGAGCTTTAGCAACAGGATTCGCACCAGGTACGAGGTCAATACGAAAGTCAACAGATCGGGGTGGAGGAGGACCAGGCAAATCTTCAGGAAAGACGTCAGGAAAGTCGCACACCACTGGAACATCACTTATACTCTTTCCCTTGCCCTTTTCTTCCACAACATGGGCTAAAAAGGCAAGGTACTTTTTGCGTAAATATTTGTTCGCCTGTGTGCAGGACATCAACTTCAGTCCCTTTGAAGGTCGGTCTCCATAGACGTGCAAAACATCACCAGATGGAAGAGGTAAACGAACGTATTTCTCGTGACAAGCGATTTCAGCATGGTTCTTCTGAAGCCAATCCATGCCTATGATGACGTCGAAACTACCCAATTGCATGGGTATAAGATCGCTAGGAAAACGTGTTCGTTAAGAGTAAGACGACAATAGCGAAGAATGGAATCGACCAAGATGGACTTGCCATTGGCGACTTCAACGGAAAACGACTTAGGTAGCTTAGAGCATGTGCAATTTAACAATGATTCGAATTCTAGGGACACAAAGCTTTTGTCCGCACCAGTATCAAATAATATCGAAGCATAAAGATGGTTAACAAGGAACGTACCGTTAACGACATCATTGTCGTTGCGCGCTAGGTTTGCGTTCAGGTTGAAAGCGCGTCCACGAGGAGGTTGTTGTTGCTCTTGATTCCATAGTGGGCATTGAGGAATAAGGTGATTTACATCCCCACATTTGAAACAAGCTCTAGCTGGTCTTGCATTCTGAGGAGCAGGTGGAGCTTGTCGTGCTTGTTGTTGTGGGTTTTGGACAGGTGCAGGCGTTATGCGACAGTAGGGGCAGTGTGACCAGGGTGGTTGCAGGAGGTACAATGGCGACAGTAGGGGCAGTGTGACCAAGGCGGTTGCAGGAGGTACAAAGGCGACATCTGGCATTGGCGGGATGATGGCGATTACAAGTGGCACACTTGGGTTGAATCCCAGTGTACGAGTTTTGAGCGTTATTGGGAGCAACGGGGTTAACTGGTGGTACAATCGCGTTGCAAACGAGGTCGGATTGCTTTCGCTTCTTTCCCCTATTGCTATTCGACAGTTGGGTAATTTGGTTGGCTGACTTGGAAGAAACGGGGTTTGTGGCTTTCTTATCGCGAATGCGATTGTTGTTCAGAGAAGCGGCCAAACGGTAAACAGCTTCGATATTGTCGAGTTTGGCTGCCTCGATCGTATCGCGCATAGCAGAGGGTAACCCATTGATGTATTTACTTATCTTGCGCGCAGTGGTCATGACAAGGTGGGGGACAATGACGCTAAGTTGTTTGAAACGGGTGGTGTAAGATAGGTTCTCATCTCCCACTTGCTTTAGTGCCCAAAATTCTTCCTCCAATTTTTGTTGCTCATGCGGAGGACAAAACTCATCCATCATCAGGGCCTTAACTTCTTTCCATTCCATTGCGTATGCTAGTTCGTTCGTACGGATGTTTCTTTCGTTTGTCCACCACTCGAGAGCTCGGGCTTGGAATACCCCAGTCGCACTACGCGTTCTAAGCTCATCGGGGCAGTCACTGTTGATGAATGTGACCTCTATGCTATCAAACCACTCGAGCATGGCGGTCACCCCATCATTGCCAGTTAATGGCTTGGGATTGCACGATGAAAAGTGCTTGAAGTTGAATGAGGCGGGCTTGCATAGTTCGACTTTAGGGTCGACAGAAGAGGGAGGTGTTTCAGCAGCTCGAATCTCGGTAATGACCTTAGGCACGACGCGCGCAAATTGATCGGCCATGAAAACCATCATCTTCTTCGTAGCACGGTTCCTTGACTGCTTAGTCGGGTTGGAGAGACGGCGAGACATCTAAAATTCAAAAGATCTTATAGGTGAGACTTGATCATAATGTTTGTTTAAGAAAATTGTTTGCATAAATTGATTCATATAGCATATAAAGTGTCACATAGCATAAGGGTTCAATTTGATTCATATAACATAAAGAGTTTAGACGTCTCATATAACATAGTCATGAGTTCCACATAGTGTAGCATGTATAAATGAAAGCATGGTAAATTTAGTTTGTTCACGAGGGGTTATTATTGTTCGTGATTGCGATAATGTGCGAAACGATTAAAACGAATTTTGAAATGAACGAACGTTCAAGCTTAAAATCACATATAAATTGAGATACATAAAAGAGAGGTTCAATAAAACATAGGATTGTTTCGGGTAGAGAAACGTCGACCATTCCAAAGTGGGTCGAAAGTCCTTTCGAATTTAGAGAAAACGTGCTTTGGCCTATAGGTAAGATACTCTTGTCGAGAGCGATTAACGGTATCTTACCCTTCCAGTTACTACACGTCTCTAATCGATTGAAACAATCGGGACTTTGGCGAGATTGAAAATCGAGGAATGGGACTAAATCGACGAGATGCGGGTTTCACCCCTAACTTGACGATTTCGTACCCTAAATGTGGTTAGTACTCGTCGGGTCAAAATAAAAACACTTTGACGAGGGTCCACTAGAGTTGAAATGGAAATTACCATTAAGTTGTGGATTTCACTCCTAGCTTAATGATGCAATTTCGTGTAAAAATAGTTTAAGGTAGAATGAGAGTCGTTTACCAAATTGTGGGTTTCACGCCTATTTTGGTAAAGTTGTCTCGTTTATGTTACAAGAGTATACAAATGATCAAAAGTGTATTCATGTTAACCTTAGGAAAGGCATTTAAATTTAATCAACAAGAAGTATAGCTAGGAAGCATGCATGGTAGAGTACAAGAGTTTTAAACAACACATTAGAGGCAAAAATTCCTAAAACTATAGATTAGGGCAAAAGCATGGCAATTTTCCTAATTCCCTATAGTTATGGCTCTGATACCAATCTGTCACACCCCAACCGATGGTGGAAACATCGGGATGAGACGAAGTGTGTATAGATTGCTCGAGACTTCATAACACTATATGACAATATTTATTTAATTCAAATTCCTTGCAATACTAAATTGTCATACAAGATTAAGATAAGAAATACAACATTGTCTCAAATAAGAACATAACATTTAAAGATAGATCGATTAAAGGTGTGTATCTAGTCCACCCTAAACTTGTTTCATCATTCATCCATACTTCAACTATCAACCTGCAACATGTATTAAAATAGAGTTTCAATGCAAAAGCAAAGGCGAGTATACAAGTTTGTTACATAGCATAAATAGAATAAAAGTACTCATAACCAACATGAACACAATAAAATAGTTTCAGCCATGCTAGTTTACGCAGTCCAAGTGATAGCCCAGTTTCCAATGCGTTAAAGTGCCTAACCCAAACTTCAACGGGAGGCTAAAACGATACCACCTAACAATACCCCTCGAGCACAAAATGGGGGAGGTGCACGACTCCTATAGCATATGCATAGTACTACTAATTGTTAGGGCGGAACTACACACAGGGATTAAACGTTCACATAGCACAAAATAGTATCAACAGTTCATAAGTTTCATGTTTCAATGGATAGAGTATGTTTCAAATAAGTTTCAAGTGTCAAGTGTCTTGATATAGAACACATGTTGCATCCCAAAAGTGTTTAAAGCAAAAAGGGATCGAGTATACTCACGGTTTACAAGCTTTCCTACTTGAATCCGTGAAGAGTTGACTACTGGAGAGAACACCAAGTTATCCTACAAGAGGAAAGTTAAGGTGTATGAGTAATTTGGAAGAATGAGGGGATATTCGGACTTAAGATTCAAAGAGCGACAAAGTATGTATTAGGAAAATATTCACTTATGGTACTAGCACTTGTCTTGACACTATGGAAATCCCTAAGGATTATATATAATTTCATAGGTTCAATACCTATTAGAATCGTGACAAGGAACTACACACATAGTGAGAAACTTATTAACTTGGTAGTAGATTTATATAATCACTATCAAGGGTTCGGTTTATAATATATACATAATTATACTATATACATAATAATAATATACATATTAATAATATAGTTAGCCACGTAGGAGGCGGGAGGTTAAACCTTCCACTTGGTTACCTCTTGGTGTCATATGAGTTATGTAGGAGGCGGGAGGTTAAACCGTCCACTTGGTTACCTCGATTGTTATGTTAATATATAAGTCATGTAAGAGGCGGGAGGTTGAACCTTCCACTTAGAAACCTCATAAGTATGTTCAAGAATTAAAGGTACAATTATACTAAACAAAACATCAAGTGATGTGTGGACTTGTATGTATGTTAGCCTATGCTAACCAAGTAGTCACACCATCTTCAAGTTCAAGACTTGGCACCACTTGTGAGTTAAAACTCGATTAAAACAGAAAGTTTAGAGTGTTTAGACACTCTTATTAAGTGTAAAACAACCTTGGTTTGGCTTTACTAATCATACAATAGACTAGAAGCATAAGAACACAAGTTTGTTTGAAGTATACAAGAGTTTAAGAATGTTCAAAACAAAACAGAAAGTTTATGGACAATTTCGGGGCAATTCCAGGTCTGATTTCTCCCAGGAGAAGTCAAGGAATCAAACCCCATGATTATACAAGCAAGTAGGAAAAAGAATCAAGTGATTTGGTTGAGTTTTGAGCAAGTTATGCTCACTTTTGTGGAGCTTGGTATTTCTGCTCGAACTTCTGAATTGCAAGAGCTTGGAGAGTGATTTTGGAGAGATTTGAGAGTTGAGCAAGAGCCTAAAGCCTTGGGGAAGGTGTGGATTTATAGGGAATGAGTTGGGTGTTGGTGTAGAGGTGTTCTAAATGTCTTAGAAGGCTGCAAGATTAGGCAAGAATGAGGAAAAAATGCTGCATTTTCGTCCTAAATAGCTGCTGATGAATAGTACCCTGCAGGGTACTATTCACGCTAGTTTTTTTTTTTTTTAATACTATGTATTAAAACAAGCACTTTTTATAAAAGGGACCTATATTAAAACCATTTCTAAAAATTATTAAAAATTCTTTTGTAGAAAAATTATTAGAAAAATAATTTTTCTAATAATTTTTCTTTGTATAGTTTTTCGGTTTCTTATAAAAATCTTGTGTTTATCCATTAATAATGTGATAAAAAAAATGTATTACCATTATGATTAACGCCTCGAAAAATAAAATACAAATATGAAAATACGAGGCGTTACAGCTTTAACCGAATAATCCTTAGACGACCCACCACTCCAAACCCACTCATCCTGTTTGTTGACTAAACGAGTATCTCCAAGCAACCTATGGCACCTAATCACCTCCATCACCTATGCTTCCGATTCCGGATACGATCTCCAATCCCAAGTCATGACCCGACTGTCTTGTTGCATCTCCACTCTATCCGAAACATTGCACCATCTATTATTTTCCAGCCGAAATAAATTAGGAAACATAATCTTTAGCGGTTCATTGGAGACCCAAGGATCAATCCAGAATTTCACACACTTCCCGTCACCTATAACTCCCCGAATCATATTCACGAATTTCGTACCTTGCACTTTAACCCTATACCCAAGTCGAACCACTTTAGTCCAAGTACTCGAAATCACCATACTCGAAGGAAACTCATCCCATCTCCTGCTAGAAACATGAATAGCATCGATCACTTTTCTCCACAAAGCTTCACTTTCAACTCGATACCTCCACATCCACTTCAACAGGAGCGCATTATTACTATCCTCCAACTTGTTTATCCCAAGACCTTCTTCTCTCTTTGTCATTGTCACTTTCTCCCAAGAAACCCAATGAGACTTGTGAATCTCATCATTTCCACCCCATAAAAAGCGTTTCATCATAGACTCCAACTTATTCACCACGCCAACCGGAGCCTTATATAACGAAAAATAAAAATAATACGAAGGAAGGCTCTCTAGAACCGACTTTATGAGCACAACTCGACCTCCCATAGATAACGTATTAGCCTTCCACTTCGACAACCGATTAGCAAACACCTTCACTATCGGATCCCAATTATTAATGCGATTCATATTAGCCCCCACTTGGATGCCCAAATACTTAAAAGGCATAGCACCCGATCTACATCCCAAGAAATTCGCCTCTAAAATTATTTCTTCTTGGTTCAAACCAACCCCAAAAATAGTCGACTAATGAATATTTATCCGCAACCCCGAACACAAATGAAAAATCCTTAACATTCTCCTAAGGGCCTTGAAATTAAATTGAGACCACTCTCCCATAACCATCGCATCATCCGCATAAAGAAGATGAGAAACCATCGGTCCATCATTCGGCAAACGAACCCGTTAAAAGCACCAATATCGCACGCCTTTCTTATAATACCAGAGAACGCCTCCATAACAATAATAAATAAAAAAGGAGATATCGGGTCCCCTTGTCATAAACCTTTCTCTCAACTGAACTCAAAAGTAGGAGAGCCATTCACCAAAACCGAGGATCGAGCAGAACCTAAGACACCATGAATCCATCTACACCAAGACTCGGGGAATTTCATTTGCCTCATCACCGATAATAAAAACTCCCAATGCACATTGTCGTAAGCCTTTTCAAAGTCAATCTTGAACAAAAATAATTTTTTCCCCTTGTTCTTCGCCCATGATAAGATTTCACTGATAATAAGTGGCCCGTCAAGAATATACCTGCCCGTTAAAAAAGCGGATTGCGTCTCATGCGTAATCTCACCCATCACTAACCTCAATCTATTAGCAAGCACTTTCAAGATAACCTTGCTCACCACTCCAATTAAGTTTATAGGCCGATACTCCCCAAGATCCACCGGATCAATGACTTTAGGAATTAAAGTAATAAATGATGAACCAACTCCTTTACTAATATTACCAGATTCCGAAAATTGCTCAAAGACCTTAACAAAGTCGGCCGCCAAATGCTCCCAAAATTTTTTTACGAACCGAAAATTGAAACCATCCGGCCCCGGGCTTTTATCATTACCACAATCAAACACTGCATTTTTAATTTCTTCCACCGAAAAAGGACGAATCAAAGAAGAGGCCGCACTCTCCGATAACTCCTTCAAACCATAACATCGTAATGACGGCCTTTCCTTCATGTCTTCCACAAACTTTTTCTTGAAAAAGCCATACACTTCTTTCTTGATCAACGAAGGTTTTGTCACCCAACCTCCATTTATCGTCAACCCCGGAATATTGTTAGAAACTCTCCTCTTATTGACCATCCCATGAAAAAAACTTGTATTCTCATCACCTTCCTTGGCCCATCGAACCTTCGCTTTTTGGCAAAGATCTTTCACTTTTAAAGCTTCAATCTCTCGTAACCTAACCTTCGCTTCATCGTAAACCCACTGTTCTGCTTCCGACAAATCTCTCGCTTCTAAAGCACTGTCTAACTCCAAAACCTCTTGTAATAAATTCGCCTCTTCCTCTCTTTCGTTAACCTCCAACGTTTTCCTCCAATCTAAAATGGCATTCTTCACCGCTCTCATTTTGTTGATAACATACAAATCGGCCGGCCCATCTTGGCAAAATTCCGCTAATGTCTTTAGAACCATATCTTCGAAACCAAAAAAGAATTGAAAATTTTAAAAGGTTTATAGCCATAATTCTTATATTCGACCTTTAAAACGATAGGACTGTGATCCGAATTCTCCCGAGCGAGGGCCCTATACTCTGCATTTGGCCATTCATTAAGGAAATTCCACGACACAAAGAAACGATCGATTCTACTACACTTATTCCCGGACACGAAAGTAAATTTATGACCTTTTAACCCGTAGTCCTGTAACCCACTCACCTCTAAGAACTCATTAAAATCATTCGTCATAGACACGTTAAAATTCGAGTTCCTTCGCTCACTTCTATCCCGAACACAGTTGAAATCTCCGCCCACTATCCAATAATTATCATCTTGTTCTATACGCCGATTTAACTCTACCCATAAATCTTTCTTTTCACTAGACTTCTGCGGCGCACACACATTGATTAAGTTAATGAATCTCCCACTCCCTTTAATTTTCCCCTGAACAATTAAGAACCTCCTATGCTTAACAACTGAAATTAAATCAAACACCTTCGGATCCCATATGGAGACAAGACCCCCCGATCTACCTGACGCATCAACATGTTCAAATAAATATTCTCCTCTACCCCAAAACCTACCAATGTCAACCCCTTCCAAGGACGAGAACTGCGACTCTTGTAGCATGACAAACCCAATATCATTAGACAACTTCAATTTATGCACCCAATCACCCTTCCTCCCCCCCCCCCCCAACCCACAAATATTAACAGATAAAACATTCATTGTACCACCTGTTGAAAGCCTTCAACGTTCACCGTCTCCGCTAGAGCATCCACAAACGATTGTAAGCTATCCGCCCCCAACGCCTTCGCCAAGACTATGGTCTCCTGAACCTCTTCCTGAACCTCCTTTGCCTTATCGCAAGAATTCAAATCCACTTTCTCATTAACATGACCAACTTCACACGTGCCTACCTGTTTGTTTAAATCCAGAGTAAGGAACTCAAGAGCCGACTCTTCTTGCTCTCTCACATTTAATTCCTATCCATTATTAACCACAAAAATAAATCTATCCACATCGAATATATCCTCCCCTTCTCGTAGTCTCTTCTTTGGCCTTTCCTGTCCCATTGGTGACCCATTCTTACTAGCACTAGCCTTACGTCTTCTATTCGTCTTCCTAATCTTCTTTTTTTGACCCACTCCATCCTTTCCTTCATTAAAATGTTGCCTGATAACCCCTTGGATAACATTATCATTGACTGGATCACTCACATTCACTTGAACATGATCATTGTCAGTACCCTTCGGATCCACGTCTACCTCATTGACATCATTGCCCGAAAACTCCTCGTGAAACTCATTAGCATCATTACCCGACAACTCCTCCTCCATACCCATGTCTGCCTTAGATAGACTATACCCATCCTCGTCTAGATCAACTAAGCAATCCGGAGTCCATTCTCCGACCTCCTCCTCCACCAGAACTACAAAACTATTTCCTCGCCAATTCAGCTTATATTTACGATTAACTCGATCCACCGATTTCACCAACACCCCTACACAACCATATGATAAGTCATTTCCTCCTTCTGGCAGTTCGGCCGATTGAACCACCACACCAAATTTAGCCGCAATATCATCCATAACCTGCTTACACAATAAGCTCAACGGAATTCCATGTAACTTCAGCCATGCAAGACGTTCAAACTCCACACATTGCCCATTCCAAACTTCTAACCATTCGAATAAAACCTTCCAAAGTTGATTATCACTGAGAAACACATTCTTTTCTTCGATACTCTGAAACATCAGCAATACATTTAAGCCTCCCACATACTTAATCTCTATCTTCATACCAGTCAAGTCCTTCAAGTTCCTCTTCAAATCCGTCAAAATTGCAAGCGTCTTCACCCTTCCGATCAAACCCCACTCATACCAATCACTCAAAGCACTAACATTCTGATCGATATTCATCTCAGGCATAGCCGGCTCCACTTCTTTGTTTAAAAGAGTATCTAGGAAAGAACGATTCCCAACCCCCTGATTCAAAACAAAATTCCCCGCAATATCAGTGACATTCTCAACCTGTACCTCTTGCATGATCTTAGCTTCTTTAGTCACCGGTTTCCAAAGCTTCTCCTCCTTCCTCAGAATCCTCTTCTCGCCAACGAACTGAGCTAACCCAATGAACAATTTGTAAGTTCCTATCCATATATCTTTCAATCTGGATTCCAGTTCTGTTGTGTCACTGACTTTTTTGAATGTTACAAACCCAAACCTCTTGCCTAACCGATCGTACTTCCGAGCAATGTACGTATTCAAGATCTCTCCATATCCCTTCAAAGCGCCAACCAAATCTGCCGAAGAACATCCTCCCGGCAAGTTCGATACGAAGAATTTAATTCCTTGCTCCTGAACATTAATTCTGGTCCTGTCTTCTCGTCCCCTTCTCTAATTAGCCGGTGCATCATACCAATGGTTAACCCTATACCGATCCCTTGCCGCCATGTTGAAACTGCGAAACCCTAATCGCCTCCAGAGTGAAGTGAAGAGGGAAGAAGTTGATACAGGTGTGAAGTGAAGAGGTAAATGCATATTGAGCTGTTGATACCGGCGGTGCAGTGAAGAGGTTGATACAGATCCGAGATTGAGATCTACAAGGGTTTCAGATCTGAGGGTTGGGGTGGTGTGTGTGGTGGTGCTAGTGTTTATCAGCGGATTGGGGTAGCGGTGGTGGTATCAGGTAAGTCGTAGGGTTGGGGTAGCGGTGGTGGTGTTGGGGTAGCGGTGGTGGTGCTATTGGTTGTCGGTTCAATGCACACCCATCCTGTTGTCGGCGGATCTGAGTGAAGTCGGAGGGTTAGACAGTAATACATAGATATGTAACTTTATAATTGACATACAAGCGTATTATTATTATTATTATTAGTGTGAAAGGCTTTAAAGTACAAGTCAACACCTACTTTTGGTACAACTGTCGTGTAAATTTTTTTTTTTACAAAAAATTGCCTGGAAGTTTCAATCTTGGATGTGAAAATAATAGAAGTTTTACAATTATAGTTTGTAATAATAGTTAAATGTTTCTACGTCTTTAAAACTGGTAGTTATTATTTATTGATGAATAGTATATATAAACTTGAAAACTAAAGAAAATTGTAAATATAAGTTTATATGGTATAGGTAAGTTTATTGATTAATAGTATACATTAATTTAACTTTATATATTACTTTTATTTATACACGCTAACTAGAGCATCTTCAACGCACCGCGATGCTTTGGTTTGAAATCCGGACAAAGAGGCGGACAAGAGGTAGCGATGGTAGTGCTTAGGTGGATTGGTTTGGAGGTGGAAGGTGGTTGATGAGGCCCTATGGTGGGTTTTTGGTTTACACTACAAGAAAAAACTCTTATAGTGATGACATCTTTAGCGAGGATATAAGACGTCTCTATAGATTACCATATAGAGACGACATGTTGTTTCTAGAAGGGTTTCGTGCTTTTTGAGTTAGGTTATTCTATAGGGACGACATGTCCTCTCTATAGGGTGAAATTATTTTATTTTGTATTTTTATATTCTCTAGTTTAATGAATTAGAAACCCTAAAAAATGTTTCAACTTATAGAGAAACTTCAAATATTTTTCTTTTGATTTTCTTTTGTTAATGATCAATAAATATTGAAAATTAAAAAAAAAACTAATTTATAGAGACAACATGTCATCTCTAAAAAGTTTGACTGGTTAAAATGAATTTTTATTTAGGCGACAAAATTTCCCACCATCCGACAAAAAAATTTGAAAAAAATAATCTAAGATATAGAGACGACAAGTCGTCCCTGTAGGGGAAAATAATTTGGTTTTGTTTTTTATTCAAAATTTAATATATATATATATAATATTAAATTTAATATGTAAAAAAATATTATTAAAAAAAGAGAAACACTATTAAAACATATTATTCATACCCACTTTCCAACTATATATATATATATATATATATATATATATATATATATATTAATACAAATAGCTCAATAGTGCATTCAATTTTTTAAGTATTTGTTTTTACATTTTAATTTAATAGTATTTTAATAATTATTCAATTTGACTTTAACTTTTTTAAAGTATTTTTTGTAGTATTTATAATTATTATACAATATGATTATCGGTTGTTAAAAGATATTTAAAATCCGCATCTACGTTTATTGTTTTTAACACCCGATGGTACGTCCCGCGAGCATTGGATTGGTATCGATTTGGTTTGTTACATTATCGGTATGATACATACACTCGGTATAGAAATTAACATATGTTTTACGTCGATAAAAATGAACACCGATATCGAGGTCGATGTTGTACGAATGGCATTGATCTATTCAAATTGCCATGCTACTGGTACCAGTATTCATTTATCATCGCAGATATAGTTGAATAAATAAAAAAAATTTTGAAACCGGAAACAATAAAAATGAACACAGGTATCGGTACTAATGTTGTTTGGTACGGTACAGTCGGGTAGCAATACGGTGTCAGTTTATCGAAAGAGAAAACAATAAAAATAAATATCGGTACCAAAATAGATGATGTTCGTTCGGTTCACTACAAGCACGATATCAGTTATCAAACAGGAAACCATGAAATCATAAAAATGAATATATACCGGTACCGATATCGTTTGATTCGTTTGGTACGGTATGGTATGGTAGCGATACTGTGTCCATTTATCGAAAGAAAAAACAATAAAAATAAATACCAGTATCAAATATGTTGTTTAGTTGGTTTTAGTTCGATTTGGTATTATAGCGGCAAGATTTTTATTTCCAAAAAAATTTCTATAGCAACGTTAGAAAAAATACACATAGAACTCACCGAACCGATATCAACTGAACAACATCAGTACCGGTATCGATATTCTTATTTATTGTTTTCAATCGATGTAAGGTTTCCTCTTATGACTACAATAGTGAGTGCCAGTACCTTAACATATCGAACAGATCCAGATCAAATTGTCGCCGCGAAACACGGGAAAATCTCACTAGTATATATAATTGGAAAGGCTTTATGAATAGTAATTTTAATTTTTTAATATTAAATATATTTATTCAGTATTATAACAAAGTTTATTATCGTATTTACTTTTAGCCTTAAATATATTAAAAATATTAATTTTATAATCGCAATACCGGTATCGTAACGAACCTAACCTATATCAAGTGAACAACATCAGCACCGCTATGAGTATTCGTCTTTATGGATGTCAATTGATGTAAACACGAGTTGATTGTTGTGCCGAGTGCCGATATCATTACGTAACGGTCCTGTAATCAACCGAACCTATACTGACTTTAAGTCCGTCGCAAAGCGCAGAGGAATCCAACTTGTATATATCAATTATCAAATTTGTGATTAGTTAATTTGACTTTTTCTTTTTGTTTTTATAGATATTTTCCATTACACACCTAATACAATAAAGAATATCCGTTTTAACCCAATGGTTTTTAACAGTTACCAACTTGAAAAGGCTTTACGAGAGCCTCTTTGAGAGCCTGAAAAGTAAAGGGGATACTAAATAACATATAAAATTATTAAATTAAAAAAATCAAAATCAAAATTACTAAGCCTTTTCGAGAGCCTAAAAAGGCTTAAAGTCTCTACAACCTGAAAAGGCTTAGAGCCTCTACAAGGATTTTTGGACAGGTGGCAAGTGTTGATTGGTTATTACTGAAAAGGCTCCAAGCCTTCTTGTTTTGTGTGAGGGGGCTCAGCGAGAGAACCTTCCAATGGTTATTTTGAAAAGTGGGAAAAGTCAATGACTATTTTTGAGATTTTCCCTAAAATGAATCCCCCCCCCCCCCACCCACTTATCCCTCGCCCATTTTTCTTTTCCGGCCATACTAAATCACCGGAATATTGAACCTGCCGACAACCCCGTAATCAACCTCACCAACAACAACAATCACGACCAGTAGTTTTGAACATTACCTTCTACAAATCGTATTAATGTATTTGTCGAATGATGAATATGGTTGTTTGACCAAGTACATGAGTTTATATAATTCTAGCTTTTCATATCATGAATTAACTCTTTTTAGTTGAATTAAATTGTTTAGTCTGATATAGTAATCATTTTCCCCAATGTTAAGCTAAGTTGGTACATTGCACTTGATTCATTTCATTTCTAAAATAACTAGAATATTAATCTGAAAACCCACTGAATAGCAAATGGGTAGAAGGTAATCTTCAAATCCATGTTTTTGATCTTCAATTTCTTGATTTGGTTTACTTTCATTTGTTACTATCTCATTAGTTTCTTGGGTTACATACATGGACTTGACTGGAAAATTTAACGAGCTTTAATGGTAAGGACTACCGTGATTACTGTCACACCCCAACCGATGGCGGAAACATCGGAGTGAGATGAAGACGAGATTGCTCGAGACTTCATAACACTAAATTGTGACAAGTATTTAATAACAAATATCATTTCATTGCTAAGATCAATTTACATTGTTTGAAATAGAAATACAACAAGACTGAAACAAGTAAAATACAACAAGTATTTGAATTTAGAGTGCGTTTCTAGGCATGCTACTAGATTCCGTGCATCATCATCATCTATAATCCTGCAACATGTATTAAAGTATAGTTCAATACAAAAAGTATTGGCGAGCATACAAGTTTGAGTACTAACATAAGTATATAAAAACTGAACAATCCACATGACAAACTTAGTTATCAAGATTAACGTAAAACTGGCATGTGAATAATCAAGTCAACCCAAGGTTTAACGCAAGTATGAATGAATGACTTAACTTGACCTCACGAACACGGGCGGTGCGTTACTCGTATAGCGCTATACATGTTAAGGGTAGGCTTGTACGAAGTTAATGACAAGTTTATCACAAAAAGAATAACCCCAGATTAACGAATCAGGTATAACGTATGCATACATGTATTGGATTGTTTGTGCATTTGAATAAAGTCTAAGTGTAACTGTGTAGGTTTAATAGTAAACATATTTCACCCAAAGTGTAAAACGGAAAAAGGGTGTTCGAGTATACTCACAATTTTGCAAAAGCTCACCGATTATCCGTGGATTGACGATTTGTTGAGATTGGGGAAACGAAGGTGTATGGTCGTTTGGAGTTTATGGAGTGGTTGGATTTGGAACTTTAAAGTACGTAAGTGTATAGTATGAAAGTATGATTCAAACAGAAAATATATCCTCTCTAGGCACTTGTCACGATATTGAGTTTTTGTGATTTTACGGGTCCTGGTTTGCCCGACAGAGTCAGTAACTATAACACCCCTCCTGAAATATTCCGACACCCCTAAAATATTTATAACATCCCAATACATCCTAAAATACACCCCGTATACGTAAATTTGCCCTAAATACCTTTATTTTATAAAAATTAAATAAAAATCAGTTTTTATAGTCTCTCGCGGGCCGCGAAGACTTGCTCTTCATCCTACGCTGGCCGCGAGCGAGTGGACATGAGGCATCACCCGGAGCTGCCACGTGTCGTATGTGTGTCGAAGCTAGGCCGTTGAGGGGGCAAGGCTAGGGCCTACACCCCCTAGCTCGCGGGGCGCGTAAGCCCCTTGTGTGGCTTTCGTGGGGTGCGACAAACTCGATATCAGGCCCTATATAAGAAGGCCATCGGCCTTCAGTCCCAACTCTTTCACATTCACTTTCTCTCTCAATTTTCTGCGTAGCAATTATAATACTCGGGCATTATACCCTCTAATTAACGAAGTTCTGCCTCGTTGTAAGTATCATAACCCCCAGTTACGTATTACACACGCTGCCCGATTGATCTAGCGCTCCGTAACGGCTGTCGAGGCTCTGCCCGACGTAGTCGTTGGAGTTCTGTCTCGGGGAGGGTATAACTACTTTAAATATTGGGTTATTATACTAACGCGTGTGCATTGTGTAATTAATAGATTATAACCAGGAAAACACAAAGGAAAACCCTAAAGTTGCAATGTGAGTAATCCTCCTTTTTGCAAACTGTTTTACAAAACCTCAAATGATTTACATTATATTAAACAGTGATTGAGTATTTGTTTTTCTATAATTACCGTCGGTATTTTGGGGTTTTGTATACAAAATTTGTTACTACACTGTGAGTAGTAACATGACCACAAGTCGGGTTGACAGTATCATGGGTGGTAATTAAAGTAGAAAAATAAATAAATGTAATTGCGAGATCGCCCTCAATAACTGTAAACTGATAAAACCTGTCTTGATTAAATTGGGATTCACTCACCAGTATTTCCCACTGACAAAATGTTTTAAACGCGTTTCAGGTAACAATATGTGAAAGTCAAAAAGAAGCCAGCTGGACAGCACTGAAGGCTTGGAAAAGTGGCTATAAAGTTACCTAAAATAAAGAAGATGTTTTTATTTCAATAAAATAGGATTTATCCTTATAAATCTGTTTGTAATGAAAACTTGGGTTTATCCCAATATATTATAAAAATGTGGTATTTACTCTGATAAAATATATTTCCTAACTATTGTCCTGATGTAAATTCCGCTGCCAAATTGATAAACACCGATACCACTGAATCTGATCTCGCGGCCGCCCGTTCCCGGGTGATTAGGGGACGGGGGTTGTGACAGAAGGTGGTATCAGAGCTACAGCCACTAATTCAGCCACAGAAGTGTTATGCTGACACCAAAATTTCATTCATATTGTTAGGAAATAATCTGATTACGTGCATATCTGTATATTATTATTTTGTGTTATTTGACAATTTGTTAGTTTACAGTATGAGTTATCAAGGACCCTCGGACGCTTAACGTCAGTTGTCCATCTCTCCTAGGGACGAAGGAACCTCTTCACAGCCTACCCCCTCGGGGTATTCGGCTGATACCGAAGAATGGATTTTCGTATTCAAAGCCCAATCTGAAGAGTCATTCCCTCCCAAGAAGAGAGGATGGTTCAGCAGAGGAGCTCACGAGCGTAGAAAAAGGATGAGAAAACGTCAGCAGCAGCGAGCTTCAGCAGCCGCAAATAGAGAAATGAATGCTCAAACACAGGATATAATCAATAGGAGACTGGCAAACTTCCACATACTAGCAACCACAGCCGCCGACCCGAATCTAGAACAACTCATAGCACCTAGCCGTTACCATTATTTCCCACACAACCTATGGATATCGAAGCCAACCCAGAAAACCAAATTCCAGCACCTGCCTTTGACCTAGCTGAAATCCCTAGGGTACCGGCACCCCATCCCCCAGACTATGACCCATGGTTTGACGACCATAGGGATTATGAATAACACTACCCACTAGAAGACGAACCCATGCAAAACCTAGTAGGACCCTACCCAGACTTTGACCCTCTAGACCCATATTTTGATAATGACCAATATATTAGGGAGATTCTAGAAAACCCGTACCCTCACGAAGAATCCATGCCCCAATTTCCTGACCCGATACCAGCACCCGCACCCCCCATGAGCACTGAGAATGTGTAAGAGCTCCGTACCTTTGGTGAGGAGATATAAGAAGGAAGTGAGAGGATGAGACAGATAGAGGAGAGACTCGTCTGGAAATATGACGAGCGTAACATGCAATTCTGGATGAATCCCTATCAGTAGTAGTAATATATATATATATATATATAATAAATATAAAAATCAACTAAAATAGAAAATCCTATAGCTACTGATGCATACTAGTATTGTATTTTCAATTCCAGTTGTATTTATAATAGATATAGATGCATATATAAAATAAAGTAAAGGTCGCAATGACAACGATTTTGGATCAATATGCTTGTGATGTGATTGTTTGTATTGGATATTGTCTTGTGATATTAATACGTGGTAAATGTTTAAAATTCTGATGGACAAAAATCAGAATAACGATAATAATGGAAACCCAGTAGATAACAGTGCCATCCAACACATAGTGACACAAGGGATTATAGACGCAATGCCTTATATTATCAAAACGGTTAAGAAAGCGGATAATAAAAGTAATAATGGCAGTAATTGACCACCTACTGAACCAGAACACAACGTAAACAATGGACCAATACTTCAAGTGTCCATTCCAAAAAGAAGAAGAACCATGTCTTATGGTTGTTCTTACAAAGAATTATGGTCCTGTAAACCAATAGAATTCTCGGGCAACGAAGGAGCCATTGCAGCTCTACGCTGGATAGAAAAGACTAAGGCAGTTTTGAAAATAAGCAAGAGTGCAGAAGAGGATAAGATAATGTTTGCCTCCAATCTATTTAAGAACTCAGCTCTAGAATGGTGGAACACTATCCTCCAATCTAGGGGAAGTGATAGAGTCTATAATATGGAATGGAATGAGTTTAAGGATATGGTGGAAAGAAAATTTTGTCCTCCTAATGAAAAGGAACAGATAGCAATTAAGTTCTTAAATCTAATAATGACGGGAGTAGATAGTAAGGGTTACAATACTACATTCTTCGAATATGCTAGAATAGTGCCAACCCTTGCATCACCGGAACCAATATTAATCTCCCGTTACATCTGGGGATTAATCAGTGAGATTAGGCATGTAGTCAAGGCAGCTAGACCACAAACTATAGAAGAAGCTGTAGAACTAGCAAATACCTTGACTGATGAATTAGTGCGTACCCAAGAAGAGAACCAGAGGAGGAACCTAGCTCAAAAGCTTACCCAAGAATTTCACTATGGAAATTCCAATCGTGGGAAAAACGTAGGTTCTACCTTCGCACCTTATTGTAAGGCTTGCAAGAAGAAGCATTCAGGAAAATGCTCCACCTACTGCAATTTCTGCAAAACACCAGGGCACAAGGAAGAAGATTGTAGGAGGAAACCCAGTAATGGAGTGTACTTCAACTGTGGAGAAAAAGGACATATCAAGCCGAATTGTCCGAAACTAGCTCCAGCCATGAAAAATAAGAATACTAAGAATGCTACAGCATTTTTTCTGACTGCAGAAGAAGCAAAGATGATCTCGGACGTGATTCCATAGTGGGCATTGAGGAATAAGGTGATTTACATCCCCATATTTGAAACAAGCTCTAGCTGGTCTTGCATTCTAAGGAGCAGGTGGAGCTTGTCGTGCTTGCTGAGCTTGTGGTGCTTGTTGTTGTGGGTTTTGGACAGGTGCAGGCGTTATGCGACAGTAGGGGGCAGTGTGACCAGGGCGGTTGCAGGAGGTACAATGGCGACAGTAGGGGGCAGTGTGACCAAGGCGGTTGCAGGAGGTACAAAGGCGACATCTGGCATTGGCGGGATGATGGCGATTACAAGTGGCACACTTGGGTTGAATCCCAGTGTACGACTTTTGAGCGTTATTGGGAGCAACGGGGTTAACTGGTGGTACAATCGCGTTGCAAACGAGGTCGGATTGCTTTCGCTTCTTTCCCTATTGCTATTCGACTGTTGGGTAATTTGGTTGGCTGACTTGGAAGAAACGGGGTTTGTGGCTTTCTTATCGCGAATGCGATTGTTGTTCAGAGAAGCGACCAAACGGTAAACAGCTTCGATATTGTCGAGTTTGGCTGCCTCGATCGTATCGCGCATAGCAGAGGGTAACCCATTGATGTATTTACTTATCTTGCGCGCAGTGGTCATGACAAGGTGGGGGACAATGACGCTAAGTTGTTTGAAACGGGTGGTGTAAGATAGGTTCTCATCTCCCACTTGCTTTAGTGCCCAAAATTCTTCCTCCAATTTTTGTTGCTCATGCGGAGGACAAAACTCATCCAACATCAGGGCCTTAACTTCTTTCCATTCCATTGCGTATGCTAGTTCGTTCGTACGGATGTTTCTTTCGTTTGTCCACCACTCGAGAGCTCGGGCTTGGAATACCCCAGTCGCACAACGCGATCTAAGCTCATCGGGGCAGTCACTGTTGATGAATGTGACCTCTATGCTATCAAACCACTCGAGCATGGCGGTCACCCCATCATTGCCAGTGAATGGCTTGGGATTGCACGATGAAAAGTGCTTGAAGTTGAATGAGGCGGGCTTGCGTAGTTCGACTTTAGGGTCGACAGAAGAGGGAGGTGTTTCAGCAGCTCGAATCTCGGTAATGACCTTAGGCACGACGCGCGCAAATTGATCGGCCATGAAAACCATCATCTTCTTCGTAGCACGGTTCCTTGACTGCTTAGTCGGGTTGGAGAGACGGCGAGACATCTAAAATTCAAAAGATCGAATAGGTGAGACTTGATCATAATGTTTGTTTAAGAAAATTGTTTGCATAAATTGATTCATATAGCATATAAAGTGTCACATAGCATAAGGGTTCAATTTGATTCATATAACATAAAGAGTTTAGACGTCTCATATAACATAGTCATGAGTTCCACATAGTGTAGCATGTATAAATGAAAGCATGGTAAATTTAGTTTGTTCACGAGGGGTTATTATTGTTCGTGATTGCGATAATGTGCGAAACGATTAAAACGAATTTTGAAATGAACGAACGTTCAAGCTTAAAATCACATATAAATTGAGATACATAAAAGAGAGGTTCAATAAAACATAGGATTGTTTCGGGTAGAGAAACGTCGACCATTCCAAAGTGGGTCGAAAGTCCTTTCGAATTTAGAGAAAACGTGCTTTGGCCTATAGGTAAGATACTCTTGTCGAGAGCGATTAACGGTATCTTACCCTTCCAGTTACTACACGTCTCTAATCGATTGAAACAATCGGGACTTTGGCGAGATTGAAAATCGAGGAATGGGACTAAATCGACGAGATGCGGGTTTCACCCCTAACTTGACGATTTCGTACCCTAAATGTGGTTAGTACTCGTCGGGTCAAAATAAAAACACTTTGACGAGGGTCCACTAGAGTTGAAATGGAAATTACCATTAAGTTGTAGATTTCACTCCTAGCTTAATGATGCAATTTCGTGTAAAAATAGTTTAAGGTAGAATGAGAGTCGTTTACCAAATTGTGGGTTTCACGCCTATTTTGGTAAAGTTGTCTCGTTTATGTTACAAGAGTATACAAATGATCAAAAGTGTATTCATGTTAACCTTAGGAAAGGCATTTAAATTTAATCAACAAGAAGTATAGCTAGGAAGCATGCATGGTAGAGTACAAGAGTTTTAAACAACACATTAGAGGCAAAAATTCCTAAAACTATAGATTAGGGCAAAAGCATGGCAATTTTCCTAATTCCCTATAGTTATGGCTCTGATACCAATCTGTCACACCCCAACCGATGGCGGAAACATCGGGATGAGACGAAGTGTGTATAGATTGCTCGAGACTTCATAACACTATATGACAATATTTATTTAATTCAAATTCCTTGCAATACTAAATTGTCATACAAGATTAAGATAAGAAATACAACATTGTCTCAAATAAGAACATAACATTAAAAGATAGATCGATTAAAGGTGTGTATCTAGTCCACCCTAAACTTGTTTCATCATTCATCCATACTTCAACTATCAACCTGCAACATGTATTAAAATAGAGTTTCAATGCAAAAGCAAAGGCGAGTATACAAGTTTGTTACATAGCATAAATAGAATAAAAGTACTCATAACCAACATGAACATAATAAAATAGTTTCAGCCATGCTAGTTTACGCAGTCCAAGTGATAGCCCAGTTTCCAATGCGTTAAAGTGCCGAACCCAAAGTTCAACGGGAGGCTAAAACGATACCTCCTAACAATACCCCTCGAGCACAAAATGGGGGAGGTGCACGACTCCTATAGCATATGCATAGTACTACTAATTGTTAGGACGGAACTACACACAGGGATTAAACGTTCACATAGCACAAAATAGTATCAACAGTTCACAAGTTTCATGTTTCAATGGATAGAGTATGTTTCAAATAAGTTTCAAGTGTCAAGTGTCTTGATATAGAACACATGTTGCATCCCAAAAGTGTTTAAAGCAAAAAGGGATCGAGTATACTCACGGTTTACAAGCTTTCCTACTTGAATCCGCGAAGAGTTGACTACTGGAGAGAACACCAAGTTATCCTACAAGAGGAAAGTTAAGGTGTATGAGTAATTTGGAAGAATGAGGGGATATTTGGACTTAAGATTCAAAGAGCGACAAAGTATGTATTAGGAAAATATTCACTTATGGTACTAGCACTTGTCTTGACACTATGGAAATCCCTAAGGATTATATATAATTTCATAGGTTCAATACCTATTAGAATCGTGACAAGGAACTACACACATAGTGAGAAACTTATTAACTTGGTAGTAGATTTATATAATCACTATCAAGGGTTCGGTTTATAATATATACATAATTATACTATATACATAATAATAATATACATATTAATAATATAGTTAGCCACGTAGGAGGCGGGAGGTTAAACCTTCCACTTGGTTACCTCTTGGTGTCATATGAGTTATGTAGGAGGCGGGAGGTTAAACCTTCCACTTGGTTACCTCGATTGTTATGTTAATATATAAGTCATTTAAGAGGCGGGAGGTTGAACCTTCCACTTAGAAACCTCATAAGTATGTTCAAGAATTAAAGGTACAATTATACTAAACAAAACAACAAGTGATGTGTGGACTTGTATGTAAGTCAGCCTATGCTAACCAAGTAGTCACACCATCTTCAAGTTCAAGACTTGGCACCACTTGTGAGTTAAAACTCAATTAAAACAGAAAGTTTAGAGTGTTTAGACACTCTTATTAAGTGTAAAACAACCTTGGTTTGGCTTTACTAATCATACAATATACTAGAAGCATAAGAACACAAGTTTGTTTGAAGTATACAAGAGTTTAAGAATGTTCAAAACAAAACAGAAAGTTTATGGACAATTTCGGGGCAATTCCAGGTCTGATTTCTCCCAGGAGAAGTCAAGGAATCAAACCCCATGATTATACAAGCAAGTAGGAAAAAGAATCAAGTGATTTGGTTGAGTTTTGAGCAAGTTATGCTCACTTTTGTGGAGCTTGGTATTTCTGCTCGAACTTCTGAATTGCAAGAGCTTGGAGAGTGATTTTGGAGAGATTTGAGAGTTGAGCAAGAGCCTAAAGCCTTGGGGAAGGTGTGGATTTATAGGGAATGAGTTGGGTGTTGGTGTAGAGGTGTTCTAAATGTCTTAGAAGGCTGCAAGATTAGGCAAGAATGAGGAAAAAATGCTGCATTTTCGTCCTAAATAGCTGCTGATGAATAGTCACCTGCAGGGTACTATTCACGCTAGTTTTTTTGTTTTTTTTTGTTTTTTAATACTATGGATTAAAACAAGCACTTTTTATAAAAGGGACCTATATTAAAACTATTTCTAAAAATTATTAAAAATTCTTTTGTAGAAAAATTATTAGAAAAATAATTTTTCTAATAATTTTTCTTTGTATAGTTTTTCGGTTTCTTATAAAAATCTTGTGTTTATCCATTAATAATGTGATAAAAAAATGTATTACCATTATGATTAACGCCTCGAAAAATAAAATACAAATATGAAAATACGAGGCGTTACAGCTTTAACCGAATAATCCTTAGACGACCCACCACTCCAAACCCACTCATCCTGTTTGTTGACTAAATGAGTATCTCCAAGCAACCTATGGCACCTAATCACCTCCATCACCTCTGCTTCCGATTCCGGATACGATCTCCAATCCCAAGTCATGACCCGACTGTCTTGTTGCATCTCCACTCTATCCGAAACATTGCACCATCTATTATTTTCCAGCCGAAATAAATTAGGAAACATAATCTTTAGCGGTTCATTGGAGACCCAAGGATCAATCCAGAATTTCACACACTTCCCGTCACCTATAACTCCCCGAATCATATTCACGAATTTCGCACCTTGCACTTTAACCCTATACCCAAGTCGAACCACTTTAGTCCAAGTACTCGAAATCACCATACTCGAAGGAAACTCATCCCATCTCCTGCTAGAAACATGAATAGCATCGATCACTTTTCTCCACAAAGCTTCACTTTCAACTCGATACCTCCACATCCACTTCAACAGGAGCGCATTATTACTATCCTCCAACTTGTTTATCCCAAGACCTTCTTCTCTCTTTGTCTTTGTCACTTTCTCCCAAGAAACCCAATGAGACTTGTGAATCTCATCATTTCCACCCCATAAAAAGCGTTTCATCATAGACTCCAACTTATTCACCACGCCAACCGGAGCCTTATATAACGAAAAATAAAAATAATACGAAGGAAGGCTCTCTAGAACCGACTTTATGAGCACAACTCGACCTCCCATAGATAACGTATTAGCCTTCCACTTCGACAACCGATTAGCAAACACCTTCACTATCGGATCCCAATTATTAATGCGATTCATATTAGCCCCCACTTGGATGCCCAAATACTTAAAAGGCATAGCACCCGATCTACATCCCAAGAAATTCGCCTCTAAAATTATTTCTTCTTGGTTCAAACCAACCCCAAAAATAGTCGACTAATGAATATTTATCCGCAACCCCGAACACAAATGAAAAATCCTTAACATTCTCCTAAGGGCCTTGAAATTAAATTGAGACCACTCTCCCATAACCATCGCATCATCCGCATAAAGAAGATGAGAAACCATCGGTCCATCATTCGGCAAACGAACCCCGTTAAAAGCACCAATATCGCACGCCTTTCTTATAATACCAGAGAACGCCTCCATAACAATAATAAATAAAAAAGGAGATATCGGGTCCCCTTGTCGTAAACCTTTCTCACAACTGAACTCAAAAGTAGGAGAGCCATTCACCAAAACCGAGGATCGAGCAGAACCTAAGACACCATGAATCCATCTACACCAAGACTCGGGGAATTTCATTTGCCTCATCACCGATAATAAAAACTCCCAATGCACATTGTCGTAAGCCTTTTCAAAGTCAATCTTGAACAAAAATAATTTTTTCCCCTTGTTCTTCGCCCATGATAAGATTTCACTGATAATAAGTGGCCCGTCAAGAATATACCTGCCCGTTAAAAAAGCGGATTGCGTCTCATGCGTAATCTCACCCATCACTAACCTCAATCTATTAGCAAGCACTTTCAAGATAACCTTGCTCACCACTCCAATTAAGTTTATAGGCCGATACTCCCCAAGATCCACCGGATCAATGACTTTAGGAATTAAAGTAATAAATGATGAACCAACTCCTTTACTAATATTACCAGATTCCGAAAATTGCTCAAAGACCTTAACAAAGTCGGCCGCCAAATGCTCCCAAAATTTTTTACGAACCGAAAATTGAAACCATCCGGCCCCGGGCTTTTATCACTACCACAATCAAACACTGCATTTTTAATTTCTTCCACCGAAAAAGGACGAATCAAAGAAGAGGCCGCACTCTCCGATAACTCCTTCAAACCATAACATCGTAATGACGGCCTTTCCTTCATGTCTTCCACAAACTTTTTCTTGAAAAAGCCATACACTTCTTTCTTGATCAACGAAGGTTTTGTCACCCAACCTCCATTTATCGTCAACCCCGAAATATTGTTAGAAACTTTCCTCTTATTGACCATCCCATGAAAAAAACTTGTATTCTCATCACCTTCCTTGGCCCATCGAACCTTCGCTTTTTGGCGAAGATCTTTCACTTTTAAAGCTTCAATCTCTCGTAACCTAACCTTCGCTTCATCGTAAACCCACTGTTCTGCTTCTGACAAATCTCTCACTTCTAAAGCACTGTCTAACTCCAAAACCTCTTGTAATAAATTCGCCTCTTCCTCTCTTTCGTTAACCTCCAACGTTTTCCTCCAATCTAAAATGGCATTCTTCACCGCTCTCATTTTGTTGATAACATACAAATCGGCCGGCCCATCTTGGCAAAATTCCGCTAATGTCTTTAGAACCATATCTTCCAAAAAAAAAATTGAAAATTTTAAAAGGTTTATAGCCATAATTCTTATATTCGACCTTTAAAACGATCGGACTGTGATCCGAATTCTCCCGAGCGAGGGCCCTATACTCTGCATTTGGCCATTCATTAAGGAAATTCCACGACACAAAGAAACGATCGATTCTACTACACTTATTCCCAGACACGAAAGTAAATTTATGACCTTTTAACCCGTAGTCCTGTAACCCACTCACCTCTAAGAACTCATTAAAATCATTCGTCATAGACACGTTAAAATTCAAGTTCCTTCGCTCACTTCTATCCCGAACACAGTTGAAATCTCCGCCCACTATCCAATAATTATCATCTTGTTCTATACGCCGATTTAACTCTACCCATAAATCTTTCTTTACACTAGACTTCTGCGGCGCACACACGTTGATTAAGTTAATGAATCTCCCACTCCCTTTAATTTTCCCCTGAACAATTAAGAACCTCCTATGCTTAACAACTGAAATTAAATCAAACACCTTCGGATCCCATACGGAGACAAGACCCCCCGATCTACCTGACGCATCAACATGTTCAAATAAATATTCTCCTCTACCCCAAAACCTACCAATGTCAACCCCTTCCAAGGACGAGAACTGCGACTCTTGTAGCATGACAAACCCAATATCATTAGACAACTTCAATTTACGCACCCAATCACCCTTCCTTCCCCCCCCCCCCAACCCACGAATATTAACAGATAAAACATTCATTGTACCACCTGTTGAAAGCCTTCAACGTTCACCGTCTCCGCTAGAGCATCCACAAACGATTGTAAGCTATCCGCCCCCAACGCCTTCGCCAAGACTATGGTCTCCTGAACCTCTTCCTGAACCTCCTTTGCCTTATCGCAAGAATTCAAATCCACTTTCTCATTAACATGACCAACTTCACACGTGCCTACCTGTTTGTTTAAATCCAGAGTAAGGAACTCAAGAGCCGACTCTTCTTGCTCTCTCACATTTAATTCCTGTCCATTATTAACCACAAAAATAAATCTATCCACATCGAATATATCCTCCCCTTCTCGTAGTCTCTTCTTTGGCCTTTCCTGTCCCATTGGTGACCCATTCTTACTAGCACTAGCCTTACGTCTTCTATTCGTCTTCCTAATCTTCATTTTTTGACCCACTCCATCCTTTCCTTCATTAAAATGTTGCCTAATAACCCCTTGGATAACATTATCATTGACTGGATCACTCACATTCACTTGAACATGATCATTGTCAGTACCCTTCGGATCCACGTCTACCTCATTGACATCATTGCCCGAAAACTCCTCGTGAAACTCATTAGCATCATTACCCGACAACTCCACCTCCATACCCATGTCTGCCTTCGATAGACTATACCCATCCTCGTCTAGATCAACTAAGCAATCCGGAGTCCATTCTCCGACCTCCTCCTCCACCAGAACTACAAAACTATTTCCTCGCCAATTCAGCTTATATTTACGATTAACTCGATCCACCAATTTCACCAACACCCCTACACAACCATATGATAAGTCGTTTCCTCCTTCTGGCAGTTCGGCCGATTGAACCACCACACCAAATTTAGCCGCAATATCATCCATAACCTGCTTACACAATAAGCTCAACGGAATTCCATGTAACTTCAGCCATGCAAGACGTTCAAACTCCACACATTGCCCATTCCAAACTTCTAACCATTCGAATAAAACCTTCCAAAGTTGATTATCACTGAGAAACACATTCTTTTCTTCGATACTCTGAAACATCAGCAATACATTTAAGCCTCCCACATACTTAATCTCTATCTTCATACCAGTCAAGTCCTTCAAGTTCCTCTTCAAATCCGTCAAAATTGCAAGCGTCTTCACCCTTCCGACCAAACCCCACTCATACCAATCACTCAAAGCACTAACATTCTGATCGATATTCCTCTCAGGCATAGCCGGCTCCACTTCTTTGTTTAAAAGAGTATCTAGGAAAGAACGATTCCCAACCCCCTGATTCAAAACAAAATTCCCCGCAATATCAGTGACATTCTCAACCTGTACCTCTTGCATGATCTTAGCTTCTTTAGTCACCGGTTTCCAAAGCTTCTCCTCCTTCCTCGGAATCCTCTTCTCGTCAACGAACTGAGCTAACCCAATGAACAATTTGTAAGTTCCTATCCATATATCTTTCAATCTGGATTTCCAGTTCTGTTGTGTCACTGACTTTTTTGAATGTTACAAACCCAAACCTCTTGCCTAACCGATCGTACTTCCGAGCAATGTACGTATTCAAGATCTCTCCATATCGCTTCAAAGCGCCAACCAAATCTGCCGAAGAACATCCTCCCAGCAAGTTCGATACGAAGAATTTAATTCCTTGCTCCTGAACATTAATTCTGGTCCTGTCTTCTCGTCCCCTTCTCTTCTTAGCCGGTGCATCATACCAATGGTTAACCCTATACCGATCCCTTGCCGCCATGTTGAAACTGCGAAACCCTAATCGCCTCCAGAGTGAAGTGAAGAGGGAAGAAGTTGATACAGGTGTGAAGTGAAGAGGTAAATGCATATTGAGCTGTTGATACCGGCGGTGCAGTGAAGAGGTTGATACAGATCCGAGATTGAGATATACAAGGGTTTCAGATCTGAGGGTTGGGGTGGTGTGTGTGGTGGTGCTAGTGTTTATCGGCGGATTGGGGTAGCGGTGGTGGTATCAGGTAAGTCGTAGGGTTGGGGTAGCGGTGGTGGTGTTGGGGTAGCGGTGGTGGTGCTATTGGTTGTGGGTTCAATGCACACCCATCCTGTTGTCGGCGGATCTGAGTGAAGTCGGAGGGTTAGACAGTAATACATAGATATGTAACTTTATAATTGACATACAAGCGTATTATTATTATTATTATTATTATTATTATTATTAGTGTGAAAGGCTTTAAAGTACAAGTCAACACCTACTTTTGGTACAACTGTCGTGTAAATTTTTTTTTTACAAAAAAATGCCTGGAAGTTTCAATCTTGGATGTGAAAATAATAGAAGTTTTACAATTATAGTTTGTAATAATAGTTAAATGTTTCTACGTCTTTAAAACTGGTAGTTATTATTTATTGATGAATAGTATATATAAACTTGAAAACTAAAGAAATTGGTAAATATAAGTTTATATGGTATAGGTAAGTTTATTGATTAATAGTATACATTAATTTAACTTTATATATTTCTTTTATTTATACACGCTAACTAGAGCATCTTCAACGCACCGCGATGCTTTGGTTTGAAATCCGGACAAAGAGGCGGACAAGAGGTAGCGATGGTAGTGCTTAGGTGGATTGGTTTGGAGGTGGAAGGTGGTTGATGAGGCCCTATGGTGGGTTTTTGGTTTACACTACAAGAAAAAACTCTTATAGTGACGACATCTTTAGCGAGGATATAAGACGTCTCTATAGATTACCATATAGAGACGACATGTTGTTTCTAGAAGGGTTTCGTGCTTTTTGAGTTAGGTTATTCTATAGGGACGACATGTCATCTCTATAGGGTGAAATTATTTTATTTTGTATTTTTATATTCTCTAGTTTAATGAATTAGAAACCCTAAAAAATGTTTCAACTTATAGAGAAACTTCAAATATTTTTCTTTTGATTTTCTTTTGTTAATGATCAATAAATATTGAAAATTAAAAAAAAACTAATTTATAGAGACAACATGTCATCTCTAAAAAGTTTGACTGGTTAAAATGAATTTTTATTTAGGCGACAAAATTTCCCACCATCTGACAAAAAAATTTGAAAAAAATAATCTAAGATATAGAGACGACAAGTCGTCCCTGTAGGGGAAAATAATTTGGTTTTGTTTTTTATTCTAAATTTAATGTATATATATATATACATATATATATAATATTAAATTTAATATGTAAACAAATATTATTAAAAAAAGAGAAACACTATTAAAACATAATATTCATACCCACTTTCCAGCTATATATATATATATATATTAATACAAATAGCTCAATAGTGCATTCAATTTTTTAAGTATTTGTTTTTACATTTTAATTTATTAGTATTTTAATAATTATTCAATTTGACTTTAACTTTTTTAAAGTATTTTTTGTAGTATTTATAATTATTATACAATATGATTATCGGTTGTTAAAAGATATCTAAAATCCGCATCTACGTTTATTGTTTTTAACACCCGATGGTACGTCCCGCGAGCATTGGATCGGTATCGATTTGGTTTGTTACATTATCGGTATGATACATACACTCGGTATAGAAATTAACATATGTTTTACGTCGATAAAAATGAACACCGATATCGAGGTCGATGTTGTACGAATGGCATTGATCTGTTCAAATTGCCATGCTACTGGTACCAGTATTCATTTATCATCGCAGATATAGTTGAATAAATAAAAAAATTTTGAAACCGGAAACAATAAAAATG
Organism: Helianthus tuberosus; assembly: GCA_030545235.1. Lineage (NCBI taxonomy): Eukaryota > Viridiplantae > Streptophyta > Magnoliopsida > Asterales > Asteraceae > Helianthus > Helianthus tuberosus. The sequence goes on from JARYGA010022949.1 coordinate 1,433,577, forward strand.
AACACAGGTATCGGTACTAATGTTGTTTGGTACGGTACAGTCGGGTAGCAATACGGTGTCAGTTTATCGAAAGAGAAAACAATAAAAATAAATATCGGTACCAAAACAGATGATGTTCGTTCGGTTCACTACAAGCACGATATCAGTTATCAAACAGGAAACCATGAAACCATAAAAATGAATATATACCGGTACCGATATCGTTTGATTCGTTTGGTACGGTATGGTATGGTATGGTAGAGATACTGTGTCCATTTATCGAAAGAAAAAACAATAAAAATAAATACCAGTATCAAATATGTTGTTTAGTTGGTTTTAGTTCGATTTGGTATTATAGCGGCAAGATTTTCATTTCCAATAAAATTTCTATAGCAACGTTAGAAAAAATACACATAGAACTCACCGAACCGATATCAACTGAACAACATCAGTACCGGTATCGATATTCTTATTTATTGTTTTCAATCGATGTAAGGTTTCCTCTTATGACTACAATAGTGAGTGCCAGCACCTTAACATATCGAACAGATCCAGATCAAATTGTCGCCGCGAAACACGGGAAAATCTCACTAGTATATATAATTGGAAAGGCTTTATGAATAGTAATTTTAATTTTTTAATATTAAATATATTTATTCAGTATTATAACAAAGTATATTATCGTATTTACTTTTAGCCTTAAATATATTAAAAATATTAATTTTATAATCGCAATACCGGTATCGTAACGAACCTAACCGATATCAAGTGAACAACATCAGCACCGCTATGAGTATTCGTCTTTATGGATGTCAATTGATGTAAACACGAGTTGATTGTTGTGCCGAGTGCCGATATCATTACGTAACGGTCCTGTAATCAACCGAACCTATACTGACTTTAAGTCCGTCGCAAAGCGCAGAGGAATCCAACTTGTATATATCAATTATCAAATTTGTGATTAGTGAATTTGACTTTTTCTTTTTGTTTTTATAGATATTTTCCATTACACACCTAATACAATAAAGAATATCCGTTTTAACCCAATGGTTTTTAACAGTTACCAACTTGAAAAGGCTTTACGAGAGCCTCTTTGAGAGCCTGAAAAGTAAAGGGGATACTAAATAACATATAAAGTTATTAAATTAAAAAAATCAAAATCAAAATTACTAAGCCTTTTCGAGAGCCTAAAAAGGCTTAAAGTCTCTACAACCTGAAAAGGCTTAGAGCCTCTACAAGGATTTTTGGACAGGTGGCAAGTGTTGATTGGTTATTACTGAAAAGGCTCCAAGCCTTCTTGTTTTGTGTGAGGGGGCTCAGCGAGAGAACCTTCCAATGGTTATTTTGAAAAGTGGGAAAAGTCAATGACTATTTTTGAGATTTTCCCTAAAATGAATCCCCCCCCACCCACTTGTCCCTCGCCCATTTTTCTTTTCCGGCCATACTAAATCACCGGAATATTGAACCTGCCGACAACCCCGTAATCAACCTCACCAACAACAACAATCACGACCAGTAGTTTTGAACATTACCTTCTACAAATCGTATTAATGTATTTGTCGAATGATGAATATGGTTGTTTGACCAAGTACATGAGTTTATATAATTCTAGCTTTTCATATCATGAATTAACTCTTTTTAGTTGAATTAAATTGTTTAGTCTGATATAGTAATCATTTTCCCCAATGTTAAGCTAAGTTGGTACATTGCACTTGATTCATTTCATTTCTAAAATAACTAGAATATTAATCTGAAAACCCACTGAATAGCAAATGGGTAGAAGGTAATCTTCAAATCCATGTTTTTGATCTTCAATTTCTTGATTTGGTTTACTTTCATTTGTTACTATCTCATTAGTTTCTTGGGTTACATACATGGACTTGACTGGAAAATTTAACGAGCTTTAATGGTAAGGACTACCGTGATTACTGTCACACCCCAACCGATGGCGGAAACATCGGAGTGAGATGAAGACGAGATTGCTCGAGACTTCATAACACTAAATTGTGACAAGTATTTAATAACAAATATCATTTCATTGCTAAGATCAATTTACATTGTTTGAAATAGAAATACAACAAGACTGAAACAAGTAAAATACAACAAGTATTTGAATTTAGAGTGCGTTTCTAGGCATGCTACTAGATTCCGTGCATCATCATCATCTATAATCCTGCAACATGTATTAAAGTATAGTTCAATACAAAAAGTATTGGCGAGCATACAAGTTTGAGTACTAACATAAGTATATAAAAATTGAACAATCCACATGACAAACTTAGTTATCAAGATTAACGTAAAACTGGCATGTGAATAATCAAGTCAACCCAAGGTTTAACGCAAGTATGAATGAATGACTTAACTTGACCTCACGAACACGGGCGGTGCGTTACTCGTATAGCGCTATACATGTTAAGGGTAGGCTTGTACGAAGTTAATGACAAGTTTATCACAAAAAGAATAACCCCAGATTAACGAATCAGGTATAACGTATGCATACATGTATTGGATTGTTTGTGCATTTGAATAAAGTCTAAGTGTAACTGTGTAGGTTTAATAGTAAACATATTTCACCCAAAGTGTAAAACGGAAAAAGGGTGTTCGAGTATACTCACAATTTTGCAAAAGCTCACCGATTATCCGTGGATTGACGATTTGTTGAGATTGGGGAAACGAAGGTGTATGGTCGTTTGGAGTTTATGGAGTGGTTGGATTTGGAACTTTAAAGTACGTAAGTGTATAGTATGAAAGTATGATTCAAACAGAAAATATATCCTCTCTAGGCACTTGTCACGATATTGAGTTTTTGTGATTTTACGGGTCCTGGTTTGCCCGACAGAGTCAGTAACTATAACACCCCTCCTGAAATATTCCGACACCCCTAAAATATTTATAACATCCCAATACATCCTAAAATACACCCCGTATACGTAAATTTGCCCTAAATACCTTTATTTTATAAAAATTAAATAAAAATCAGTTTTTATAGTCTCTCGCGGGCCGCGAAGACTTGCTCTTCATCCTACGCTGGCCGCGAGCGAGTGGACATGAGGCATCACCCGGAGCTGCCACGTGTCGTATGTGTGTCGAAGCTAGGCCGTTGAGGGGGCAAGGCTAGGGCCTACACCCCCTAGCTCGCGGGGCGCGTAAGCCCCTTGTGTGGCTTTCGTGGGGTGCGACAAACTCGATATCAGGCCCTATATAAGAAGGCCATCGGCCTTCAGTCCCAACTCTTTCACATTCACTTTCTCTCTCAATTTTCTGCGTAGCAATTATAATACTCGGGCATTATACCCTCTAATTAACGAAGTTCTGCCTCGTTGTAAGTATCATAACCCCCAGTTACGTATTACACATGCTGCCCGATTGATCTAGCGCTCCGTAACGGCTGTCGAGGCTCTGCCCGACGTAGTCGTTGGAGTTCTGTCTCGGGGAGGGTATAACTACTTTAAATATTGGGTTATTATACTAACGCGTGTGCATTGTGTAATTAATAGATTATAACCAGGAAAACACAAAGGAAAACCCTAAAGTTGCAATGTGAGTAATCCTCCTTTTTGCAAACTGTTTTACAAAACCTCAAATGATTTACATTATATTAAACAGTGATTGAGTATTTGTTTTTCTATAATTACCGTCGGTATTTTGGGGTTTTGTATACAAAATTTGTTACTACACTGTGAGTAGTAACATGACCACAAGTCGGGTTGACAGTATCATGGGTGGTAATTAAAGTAGAAAAATAAATAAATGTAATTGCGAGATCGCCCTCAATAACTGTAAACTGATAAAACCTGTCTTGATTAAATTGGGATTCACTCACCAGTATTTCCCACTGACAAAATGTTTTAAACGCGTTTCAGGTAACAATACGTGAAAGTAAAAAAGAAGCCAGCTGGACAGCACTGAAGGCTTGGAAAAGTGGCTATAAAGTTACCTAAAATAAAGAAGATGTTTTTATTTCAATAAAATAGGATTTATCCTTATAAATCTGTTTGTAATGAAAACTTGGGTTTATCCCAATATATTATAAAAATGTGGTATTTACTCTGATAAAATATATTTCCTAACTATTGTCCTGATGTAAAGTCCGCTGCCAAATTGATAAACATCGATACCACTGAATCTGATCTCGCGGCCGCCCGTTCCGGGGTGATTAGGGGACGGGAGTTGTGACAGAAGGTGGTATCAGAGCTACAGCCACTAATTCAGCCACAGAAGTGTTATGCTGACACCAAAATTTCATTCATATTGTTAGGAAATAATCTGATTACGTGCATATCTGTATATTATTATTTTGTGTTATTTGACAATTTGTTAGTTTACAGTATGAGTGATCAAGGACCCTCGGACGCTTAACGTCAGTTGTCCATCTCTCCTAGGGACGAAGGAACCTCTTCACAGCCTACCCCCTCGGGGTATTCGGCTGATACCGAAGAATGGAGTTTCGTATTCAAAGCCCAATCTGAAGAGTCATTCCCTCCCAAGAAGAGAGGATGGTTCAGCAGAGGAGCTCACGAGCGTAGAAAAAGGATGAGAAAACGTCAGCAGCAGCGAGCTTCAGCAGCCGCAAATAGAGAAATGAATGCTCAAACACAGGATATAATCAATAGGAGACTGGCAAACTTCCACATACTAGCAACCACAGCCGCCGACCCGAATCTAGAACAACTCATAGCACCTAGCCGTTACCATTATTTCCCACACAACCTATGGATATCGAAGCCAACCCAGAAAACCAAATTCCAGCACCTGCCTTTGACCTAGCTGAAATCCCTAGGGTACCGGCACCCCATCCCCCAGACTATGACCCATGGTTTGACGACCATAGGGATTATGAATAACACTACCCACTAGAAGACGAACCCATGCAAAACCTAGTAGGACCCTACCCAGACTTTGACCCTCTAGACCCATATTTTGATAATGACCAATATATTAGGGAGATTCTAGAAAACCCGTACCCTCACGAAGAACCCATGCCCCAATTTCCTGACCCGATACCAGCACCCGCACCCCCCACGAGCACTGAGAATGTGTAAGAGCTCCGTACCTTTGGTGAGGAGATATAAGAAGGAAGTGAGAGGATGAGACAGATAGGGGAGAGACTCGTCTGGAAATATGACGAGCGTAACATGCAATTCTGGATGAATCTCTATCAGTAGTAGTAATATATATATATATATATATAGATATAATAAATATAAAAATCAACTAAAATAGAAAATCCTATAGCTACTGATGCATACTAGTATTGTATTTTCAATTCCAGTTGTATTTATAATAGATATAGATGCATATATAAAATAAAGTAAAGGTCGCAATGACGACGATTTTGGATCAATATGCTTGTGGTGTGATTGTTTGTATTGGATATTGTCTTGTGATATTAATACGTGGTAAATGTTTAAAATTCTGATGGACAACGAACTGAATCAAGAAAATCAGAATAACGATAATAATGGAAACCCAGTAGATAACAGTGCCATCCAACACATAGTGACACAAGGGATTATAGACGCAATGCCTTATATTATCAAAACGGTTAAGAAAGCGGATAATAAAAGTAATAATGGCAGTAATTGACCACCTACTGAACCAGAACACAACGTAAACAATGGACCAATACTTCAAGTGTCCATTCCAAAAAGAAGAAGAACCATGTCTTATGGTTGTTCTTACAAAGAACTATGGTCCTGTAAACCAATAGAATTCTCGGGCAACGAAGGAGCCATTGCAGCTCTACGCTGGATAGAAAAGACTAAGGCAGTTTTGAAAATAAGCAAGAGTGCAGAAGAGGATAAGATAATGTTTGCCTCCAATCTATTTAAGAACTCAGCTCTAGAATGGTGGAACACTATCCTCCAATCTAGGGGAAGTGATAGAGTCTATAATATGGAATGGAATGAGTTTAAGGATATGGTGGAAAGAAAATTTTGTCCTCCTAATGAAAAGGAACAGATAGCAATTAAGTTCTTAAATCTAATAATGACGGGAGCAGATAGTAAGGGTTACACTACTACATTCTTCGAATATGCTAGAATAGTGCCAACCCTTGCATCACCGGAACCAATATTAATCTCCCGTTACATCTGGGGATTAATCAGTGAGATTAGGCATGTAGTCAAGGCAGCTAGACCACAAACTATAGAAGAAGCTGTAGAACTAGCAAATACCTTGACGGATGAATTAGTGCGTACCCAAGAAGAGAACCAGAGGAGGAACCTAGCTCAAAAGCTTACCCAAGAATTTCACTATGGAAATTCCAATCGTGGGAAAAACGTAGGTTCTACCTTCGCACCTTATTGTAAGGCTTGCAAGAAGAAGCATTCAGGAAAATGCTCCACCTACTGCAATTTCTGCAAAACACCAGGGCACAAGGAAGAAGATTGTAGGAGGAAACCCAGTAATGGAGTGTGCTTCAACTGTGGAGAAAAAGGACATATCAAGCCGAATTGTCCGAAGCTAGCTCCAGCCATGAAAAATAAGAATACTAAGAATGCTACAGCATTTTTTCTGACTGCAGAAGAAGCAAAGATGATCTCGGACGTGATTCCATAGTGGGCATTGAGGAATAAGGTGATTTACATCCCCACATTTGAAACAAGCTCTAGCTGGTCTTGCATTCTGAGGAGCAGGTGGAGCTTGTCGTGCTTGCTGAGCTTGTGGTGCTTGTTGTTGTGGGTTTTGGACAGGTGCAGGCGTTATGCGACAGTAGGGGGCAGTGTGACCAGGGCGGTTGCAGGAGGTACAATGGCGACAGTAGGGGGCAGTGTGACCAAGGCGGTTGCAGGAGGTACAAAGGCGACATCTGGCATTGGCGGGATGATGGCGATTACAAGTGGCACACTTGGGTTGAATCCCAGTGTACGACTTTTGAGCGTTATTGGGAGCAACGGGGTTAACTGGTGGTACAATCGCGTTGCAAACGAGGTCGGATTGCTTTCGCTTCTTTCCCTATTGCTATTCGACTGTTGGGTAATTTGGTTGGCTGACTTGGAAGAAACGGGGTTTGTGGCTTTCTTATCGCGAATGCGATTGTTGTTCAGAGAAGCGGCCAAACGGTAAACAGCTTCGATATTGTCGAGTTTGGCTGCCTCGATCGTATCGCGCATAGCAGAGGGTAACCCATTGATTTATTTACTTATCTTGCGCGCAGTGGTCATGACAAGGTGGGGGACAATGACGCTAAGTTGTTTGAAACGGGTGGTGTAAGATAGGTTCTCATCTCCCACTTGCTTTAGTGCCCAAAATTCTTCCTCCAATTTTTGTTGCTCATGCGGAGGACAAAACTCATCCATCATCAGGGCCTTAACTTCTTTCCATTCCATTGCGTATGCTAGTTCGTTCGTACGGATGTTTCTTTCGTTTGTCCACCACTCGAGAGCTCGGGCTTGGAATACCCCAGTCGCACAACGCGATCTAAGCTCATCGGGGCAGTCACTGTTGATGAATGTGACCTCTATGCTATCAAACCACTCGAGCATGGCGGTCACCCCATCATTGCCAGTGAATGGCTTGGGCTTGCGTAGTTCGACTTTAGGGTCGACAGAAGAGGGAGGTGTTTCAGCAGCTCGAATCTCGGTAATGATCTTAGGCACGACGCGCGCAAATTGATCGGCCATGAAAACCATCATCTTCTTCGTAGCACGGTTCCTTGACTGCTTAGTCGGGTTGGAGAGACGGCGAGACATCTAAAATTCAAAAGATCGAATAGGTGAGACTTGATCATAATGTTTGTTTAAGAAAATTGTTTGCATAAATTGATTCATATAGCATATAAAGTGTCACATAGCATAAGGGTTCAATTTGATTCATATAACATAAAGAGTTTAGACTTCTCATATAACATAGTCATGAGTTCCACATAGTGTAGCATGTATAAATGAAAGCATGGTAAATTTAGTTTGTTCACGAGGGGTTATTATTGTTCGTGATTGCGATAATGTGCGAAACGATTAAAACGACTTTTGAAATGAACGAACGTTCAAGCTTAAAATCACATATAAATTGAGATACATAAAAGAGAGGTTCAATAAAACATAGGATTGTTTCGGTTAGAGAAACGTCGACCATTTCAAAGTGGGTCGTAAGTCCTTTCGAATTTAGAGAAAACGTGCTTTGGCCTATAGGTAAGATACTCTTGTCGAGAGCGATTAACGGTATCTTACCCTTCCAGTTACTACACGTCTCTAATCGATTGAAACAATCGGGACTTTGGCGAGATTGAAAATCGAGGAATGGGACTAAATCGACGAGATGCGGGTTTCACCCCTAACTTGACGATTTCGTACCCTAAATGTGGTTAGTACTCGTCGGGTCAAAATAAAAACACTTTGACGAGGGTCCACTAGATTTGAAATGGAAATTACCATTAAGTTGTAGATTTCACTCCTAGCTTAATGATGCAATTTCGTGTAAAAATAGTTTAAGGTAGAATGAGAGTCGTTTACCAAATTGTGGGTTTCACGCCTATTTTGGTAAAGTTGTCTCGTTTATGTTACAAGAGTATACAAATGATCAAAAGTGTATTCATGTTAACCTTAGGAAAGGCATTTAAATTTAATCAACAAGAAGTATAGCTAGGAAGCATGCATGGTAGAGTACAAGAGTTTTAAACAACACATTAGAGGCAAAAATTCCTAAAACTATAGATTAGGGCAAAAGCATGGCAATTTTCCTAATTCCCTATAGTTATGGCTCTGATACCAATCTGTCACACCCCAACCGATGGCGGAAACATCGGGATGAGACGAAGTGTGTATAGATTGCTCGAGACTTCATAACACTATATGACAATATTTATTTAATTCAAATTCCTCGCAATACTAAATTGTCATACAAGATTAAGATAAGAAATACAACATTGTCTCAAATAAGAACATAACATTAAAAGATAGATCGATTAAAGGTGTGTATCTAGTCCACCCTAAACTTGTTTCATCATTCATCCATACTTCAACTATCAACCTGCAACATGTATTAAAATAGAGTTTCAATGCAAAAGCAAAGGCGAGTATACAAGTTTGTTACATAGCATAAATAGAATAAAAGTACTCATAACCAACATGAACATAATAAAATAGTTTCAGCCATGCTAGTTTACGCAGTCCAAGTGATAGCCCAGTTTCCAATGCGTTAAAGTGCCTAACCCAAAGTTCAACGGGAGGCTAAAACGATACCTCCTAACAATACCCCTCGAGCACAAAATGGGGGAGGTGCACGACTCCTATAGCATATGCATAGTACTACTAATTGTTAGGGCGGAACTACACACAAGGATTAAACGTTCACATAGCACAAAATAGTATCAACAGTTCACAAGTTTCGTGTTTCATGTTTCAATGGATAGAGTATGTTTCAAATAAGTTTCAAGTGTCAAGTGTCTTGATATAGAACACATGTTGCATCCCAAAAGTGTTTAAAGCAAAAAGGGATCGAGTATACTCACGGTTTACAAGCTTTCCTACTTGAATCCGCGAAGAGTTGACTACCGGAGAGAACACCAAGTTATCCTACAAGAGGAAAGTTAAGGTGTATGAGTAATTTGGAAGAATGAGGGGATATTCGGACTTAAGATTCAAAGAGCGACAAAGTATGTATTAGGAAAATATTCACTTATGGTACTAGCACTTGTCTTGACACTATGGAAATCCCTAAGGATTATATATAATTTCATAGGTTCAATACCTATTAGAATCGTGACAAGGAACTACACACATAGTGAGAAACTTATTAACTTGGTAGTAGATTTATATAATCACTATCAAGGGTTCGGTTTATAATATATACATAATTATACTATATACATAATAATAATATACATATTAATAATATAGTTAGCCACGTAGGAGGCGGGAGGTTAAACCTTCCACTTGGTTACCTCTTGGTGTCATATGAGTTATGTAGGAGGCGGGAGGTTAAACCTTCCACTTGGTTACCTCGATTGTTATGTTAATATATAAGTCATGTAAGAGGCTGGAGGTTGAACCTTCCACTTAGAAACCTCATAAGTATGTTCAAGAATTAAAGGTACAATTATACTAAACAAAACATCAAGTGATGTGTGGACTTGTATGTAAGTCAGCCTATGCTAACCAAGTAGTCACACCATCTTCAAGTTCAAGACTTGGCACCACTTGTGAGTTAAAACTCGATTAAAACAGAAAGTTTAGAGTGTTTAGACACTCTTATTAAGTGTAAAACAACCTTGGTTTGGCTTTACTAATCATACAATAGGCTAGAAGCATAAGAACACAAGTTTGTTTGAAGTATACAAGAGTTTAAGAATGTTCAAAACAAAACAGAAAGTTTATGGACAATTTCGGGGCAATTCTAGGTCTGATTTCTCCCATGAGAAGTCAAGGAATCAAACCCCATGATTATACAAGCAAGTAGGAAAAAGAATCAAGTGATTTGGTTGAGTTTTGAGCAAGTTATGCTCACTTTTGTGGAGCTTGGTATTTCTGCTCGAACTTCTGAATTGCAAGAGCTTGGAGAGTGATTTTGGAGAGATTTGAGAGTTGAGCAAGAGCCTAAAGCCTTGGGGAAGGTGTGGATTTATAGGGAATGAGTTGGGTGTTGGTGTAGAGGTGTTCTAAATGTCTTAGAAGGCTGCAAGATTAGGCAAGAATGTGGAAAAAATGCTGCATTTTCGTCCTATATAGCTGCTGATGAATAGTCACCTGCAGGGTACTATTCACGCTAGTTTTTTTTTTTTTTTTTAATACTATGGATTAAAACAAGCACTTTTTATAAAAGGGACCTATATTAAAACCATTTCTAAAAATTATTAAAAATTCTTTTGTAGAAAAATTATTAGAAAAATAATTTTTCTAATAATTTTTCTTTGTATAGTTTTTCGGTTTCTTATAAAAATCTTGTGTTTATCCATTAATAATGTGATAAAAAAATGTATTACCATTATGATTAACGCCTCGAAAAATAAAATACAAATATGAAAATACGAGGCGTTACAGCTTTAACCGAATAATCCTTAGACGACCCACCACTCCAAACCCACTCATCCTGTTTGTTGACTAAACGAGTATCTCCAAGCAACCTATGGCACCTAATCACCTCCATCACCTCTGCTTCCGATTCCGGATACGATCTCCAATCCCAAGTCATGACCCGACTGTCTTGTTGCATCTCCACTCTATCCGAAACATTGCACCATCTATTATTTTCCAGCCGAAATAAATTAGGAAACATAATCTTTAGCGGTTCATTGGAGACCCAAGGATCAATCCAGAATTTCACACACTTCCCGTCACCTATAACTCCCCGAATCATATTCACGAATTTCGCACCTTGCACTTTAACCCTATACCCAAGTCGAACCACTTTAGTCCAAGTACTCGAAATCACCATACTCGAAGGAAACTCATCCCATCTCCTGCTAGAAACATGAATAGCATCGATCACTTTTCTCCACAAACCTTCACTTTCAACTCGATACCTCCACATCCACTTCAACAGGAGCGCATTATTACTATCCTCCAACTTGTTTATCCCAAGACCTTCTTCTCTCTTTGTCTTTGTCACTTTCTCCCAAGAAACCCAATGAGACTTGTGAATCTCATCATTTCCACCCCATAAAAAGCGTTTCATCATAGACTCCAACTTATTCACCACGCCAACCGGAGCCTTATATAACGAAAAATAAAAATAATACGAAGGAAGGCTCTCTAGAACCGACTTTATGAGCACAACTCGACCTCCCATAGATAACGTATTAGCCTTCCACTTCGACAACCGATTAGCAAACACCTTCACTATCGGATCCCAATTATTAATGCGATTCATATTAGCCCCCACTTGGATGCCCAAATACTTAAAAGGCATAGCACCCGATCTACATCCCAAGAAATTCGCCTCTAAAATTATTTCTTCTTGGTTCAAACCAACCCCAAAAATAGTCGACTAATGAATATTTATCAGCAACCCCGAACACAAATGAAAAATCCTTAACATTCTCCTAAGGGCCTTGAAATTAAATTGAGACCACTCTCCCATAACCATCGCATCATCCGCATAAAGAAGATGAGAAACCATCGGTCCATCATTCGGCAAACGAACCCCGTTAAAAGCACCAATATCGCACGCCTTTCTTATAATACCAGAGAACGCCTCCATAACAATAATAAATAAAAAAGGAGATATCGGGTCCCCTTGTCGTAAACCTTTCTCACAACTGAACTCAAAAGTAGGAGAGCCATTCACCAAAACCGAGGATCGAGCAGAACCTAAGACACCATGAATCCATCTACACCAAGACTCGGGGAATTTCATTTGCCTCATCACCGATAATAAAAACTCCCAATGCACATTGTCGTAAGCCTTTTCAAAGTCAATCTTGAACAAAAATAATTTTTTCCCCTTGTTCTTCGCCCATGATAAGATTTCACTGATAATAAGTGGCCCGTCAAGAATATACCTGCCCGTTAAAAAAGCGGATTGCGTCTCATGCGTAATCTCACCCATCACTAACCTCAATCTATTAGCAAGCACTTTCAAGATAACCTTGCTCACCACTCCAATTAAGTTTATAGGCCGATACTCCCCAAGATCCACCGGATCAATGACTTTAGGAATTAAAGTAATAAATGATGAACCAACTCCTTTACTAATATTACCAGATTCCGAAAATTGCTCAAAGACCTTAACAAAGTCGGCCGCCAAATGCTCCCAAAAAATTTTTACGAACCGAAAATTGAAACCATCCGGCCCCGGGCTTTTATCACTACCACAATCAAACACTGCATTTTTAATTTCTTCCACCGAAAAAGGACGAATCAAAGAAGAGGCCGCACTCTCCGATAACTCCTTCAAACCATAACATCGTAATGACGGCCTTTCCTTCATGTCTTCCACAAACTTTTTCTTGAAAAAGCCATACACTTCTTTCTTGATCAACGAAGGTTTTGTCACCCAACCTCCATTTATCGTCAACCCCGGAATATTGTTAGAAACTCTCCTCTTATTGACCATCCCATGAAAAAAACTTGTATTCTCATCACCTTCCTTGGCCCATCGAACCTTCGCTTTTTGGCGAAGATCTTTCACTTTTAAAGCTTCAATCTCTCGTAACCTAACCTTCGCTTCATCGTAAACCCACTGTTCTGCTTCTGACAAATCTCTCGCTTCTAAAGCACTGTCTAACTCCAAAACCTCTTGTAATAAATTCGCCTCTTCCTCTCTTTCGTTAACCTCCAACGTTTTCCTCCAATCTAAAATGGCATTCTTCACCGCTCTCATTTTGTTGATAACATACAAATCGGCCGGCCCATCTTGGCAAAATTCCGCTAATGTCTTTAGAACCATATCTTCCAAAAAAAAAATTGAAAATTTCAAAAGGTTTATAGCCATAATTCTTATATTCGACCTTTAAAGCGAGGGCCCTATACTCTGCATTTGGCCATTCATTAAGGAAATTCCACGACATAAAGAAACGATCGATTCTACTACACTTATTCCCGGACACGAAAGTAAATTTATGACCTTTTAACCCGTAGTCCTGTAACCCACTCACCTCTAAGAACTCATTAAAATCATTCGTCATAGACACGTTAAAATTCGAGTTCCTTCGCTCACTTCTATCCCGAACACAGTTGAAATCTCCGCCCACTATCCAATAATTATCATCTTGTTCTATACGCCGATTTAACTCTACCCATAAATCTTTCTTTACACTAGACTTCTGCGGCGCACACACGTTGATTAAGTTAATGAATCTCCCACTCCCTTTAATTTTCCCCTGAACAATTAAGAACCTCCTATGCTTAACAACTGAAATTAAATCAAACACCTTCGGATCCCATATGGAGACAAGACCCCCCGATCTACCTGACGCATCAACATGTTCAAATAAATATTCTCCTCTACCCCAAAACCTACCAATGTCAACCCCTTCCAAGGACGAGAACTGCGACTCTTGTAGCATGACAAACCCAATATCATTAGACAACTTCAATTTACGCACCCAATCACCCTTCCTTCCCCCCCCCCCCCAACCCACGAATATTAACAGATAAAACTTTCATTGTACCACCTGTTGAAAGCCTTCAACGTTCACCGTCTCCGCTAGAGCATCCACAAACGATTGTAAGCTATCCGCCCCCAACGCCTTCGCTAAGACTATGGTCTCCTGAACCTCTTCCTGAACCTCCTTTGCCTTATCGCAAGAATTCAAATCCACTTTCTCATTAACATGACCAACTTCACACGTGCCTACCTGTTTGTTTAAATCCAGAGTAAGGAACTCAAGAACCGACTCTTCTTGCTCTCTCACATTTAATTCCTGTCCATTATTAACCACAAAAATAAATCTATCCACATCGAATATATCCTCCCCTTCTCGTAGTCTCTTCTTTGGCCTTTCCTGTCCCATTGGTGACCCATTCTTACTAGCACTAGCCTTACGTCTTCTATTCGTCTTCCTAATCTTCTTTTTTTGACCCACTCCATCCTTTCCTTCATTAAAATGTTGCCTGATAACCCCTTGGATAACATTATCATTGACTGGATCACTCACATTCACTTGAACATGATCATTGTCAGTACCCTTCGGATCCACGTCTACCTCATTGACATCATTGCCCGAAAACTCCTCGTGAAACTCATTAGCATCATTACCCGACAACTCCTCCTCCATACCCATGTCTGCCTTCGATAGACTATACCCATCCTCGTCTAGATCAACTAAGCAATCCGGAGTCCATTCTCCGACCTCCTCCTCCACCAGAACTACAAAACTATTTCCTCGCCAATTCAGCTTATATTTACGATTAACTCGATCCACCAATTTCACCAACACCCCTACACAACCATATGATAAGTCGTTTCCTCCTTCTGACAGTTCGGCCGATTGAACCACCACACCAAATTTAGCCGCAATATCATCCATAACCTGCTTACACAATAAGCTCAACGGAATTCCATGTAACTTCAGCCATGCAAGACGTTCAAACTCCACACATTGCCCATTCCAAACTTCTAACCATTCGAATAAAACCTTCCAAAGTTGATTATCACTGAGAAACACATTCTTTTCTTCGATAATCTGAAACATCAGCAATACATTTAAGCCTCCCACATACTTAATCTCTATCTTCATACCAGTCAAGTCCTTCAAGTTCCTCTTCAAATCCGTCAAAATTGCAAGCGTCTTCACCCTTCCGACCAAACCCCACTCATACCAATCACTCAAAGCACTAACATTATGATCGATATTCATCTCAGGCATAGCCGGCTCCACTTCTTTGTTTAAAAGAGTATCTAGGAAAGAACGATTCCCAACCCCCTGATTCAAAACAAAATTCCCCGCAATATCAATGACATTCTCAACCTGTACCTCTTGCATGATCTTAGCTTCTTTAGTCACCGGTTTCCAAAGCTTCTCCTCCTTCCTCGGAATCCTCTTCTCGTCAACGAACTGAGCTAACCCAATGAACAATTTGTAAGTTCCTATCCATATATCTTTCAATCTGGATTCCAGTTCTGTTGTGTCACTGACTTTTTTGAATGTTACAAACCCAAACCTCTTGCCTAACCGATCGTACTTCCGAGCAATGTACGTATTCAAGATCTCTCCATATCCCTTCAAAGCGCCAACCAAATCTGCCGAAGAACATCCTCCCGGCAAGTTCGATACAAAGAATTTAATTCCTTGCTCCTGAACATTAATTCTGGTCCTGTCTTCTCGTCCCCTTCTCTTCTTAGCCGGTGCATCATACCAATGGTTAACCCTATACCGATCCCTTGCCGCCATGTTGAAACTGCGAAACCCTAATCGCCTCCAGAGTGAAGTGAAGAGGGAAGAAGTTGATACAGGTGTGAAGTGAAGAGGTAAATGCATATTGAGCTGTTGATACCGGCGGTGCAGTGAAGAGGTTGATACAGATCCGAGATTGAGATCTACAAGGGTTTCAGATCTGAGGGTTGGGGTGGTGTGTGTGGTGGTGCTAGTGTTTATCGGCGGATTGGGGTAGCGGTGGTGGTATCAGGTAAGTCGTAGGGTTGGGGTAGCGGTGGTGGTGTTGGGGTAGCGGTGGTGGTGCTATTGGTTGTGGGTTCAATGCACACCCATCCTGTTGTCGGCGGATCTGAGTGAAGTCGGAGGGTTAGACAGTAATACATAGATATGTAACTTTATAATTGACATACAAGCGTATTATTATTATTATTATTAGTGTGAAAGGCTTTAAAGTACAAGTCAACACCTACTTTTGGTACAACTGTCGTGTAAATTTTTTTTTTTACAAAAAATTGCCTGGAAGTTTCAATCTTGGATGTGAAAATAATAGAAGTTTTACAATTATAGTTTGTAATAATAGTTAAATGTTTCTACGTCTTTAAAACTGGTAGTTATTATTTATTGATGAATAGTATATATAAACTTGAAAACTAAAGAAATTGGTAAATATAAGTTTATATGGTATAGGTAAGTTTATTGATTAATAGTATACATTAATTTAACTTTATATATTTCTTTTATTTATACACGCTAACTAGAGCATCTTCAACGCACCGCGATGCTTTGGTTTGAAATCCGGACAAAGAGGCGGACAAGAGGTAGCGATGGTAGTGCTTAGGTGGATTGGTTTGGAGGTGGAAGGTGGTTGATGAGGCCCTATGGTGGGTTTTTGGTTTACACTACAAGAAAAAACTCTTATAGTGACGACATCTTTAGCGAGGATATAAGACGTCTCTATAGATTACCATATAGAGACGACATGTTGTTTCTAAAAGGGTTTCGTGCTTTTTGAGTTAGGTTATTCTATAGGGACGACATGACCTCTCTATAGGGTGAAATTATTTTATTTTGTATTTTTATATTCTCTAGTTTAATGAATTAGAAACCCTAAAAAATGTTTCAACTTATAGAGAAACTTCAAATATTTTTCTTTTGATTTTCTTTTGTTAATGATCAATAAATATTGAAAATTAAAAAAAAAACTAATTTATAGAGACAACATGTCATCTCTAAAAAGTTTGACCGGTTAAAATGAATTTTTATTTAGGCGACAAAATTTCCCACCATCCGACAAAAAAATTTGAAAAAAATAATCTAAGATATAGAGACGACAAGTCATCCCTGTAGGGGAAAATAATTTGGTTTTGTTTTTTATTCTAAATTTAATATATATATATATATATATATATATATATATATATATATATATATATATATATATAATAATATTAAATTTAATATGTAAACAAATATTATTAAAAAAAGAGAAACACTATTAAAACATATTATTCATACCCACTTTCCAACTATATATATATATATATATATATATATATATATATATTAATACAAATAGCTCAATAGTGCATTCAATTTTTTAAGTATTTGTTTTTACATTTTAATTTATTAGTATTTTAATAATTATTCAATTTGACTTTAACTTTTTTAAAGTATTTTTTGTAGTATTTATAATTATTATACAATATGATTATCGGTTGTTAAAAGATATCTAAAATCCGCATCTACGTTTATTGTTTTTAACACCCGATGGTACGTCCCGCGAGCATTGGATCGGTATCGATTTGGTTTGTTACATTATCGGTATGATACATACACTCGGTATAGAAATTAACATATGTTTTACGTCGATAAAAATGAACACCGATATCGAGGTCGATGCTGTACGAATGGCATTGATCTGTTCAAATTGCCATGCTACTGGTACCAGTATTCATTTATCATCGCAGATATAGTTGAATAAATAAAAAAATTTTGAAACCGGAAACAATAAAAATGAACACGGGTATCGGTACTAATGTTGTTTGGTACGGTACAGTCGGGTAGCAATACGGTGTCAGTTTATCGAAAGAGAAAACAATAAAAATAAATATCGGTACCAAAACAGATGATGTTCGTTCGGTTCACTACAAGCATGATATCAGTTATCAAACAGGAAACCATGAAACCATAAAAATGAATATATACCGGTACCGATATCGTTTGATTCGTTTGGTACGGTATGGTATGGTAGCGATACTGTGTCCATTTATCGAAAGAAAAAACAATAAAAATAAATACCAGTATCAAATATGTTGTTTAGTTGGTTTTAGTTCGATTTGGTATTATAGCGGCAAGATTTTCATTTCCAATAAAATTTCTATAGCAACGTTAGAAAAAATACACATAGAACTCACCGAACCGATATCAACTGAACAACATCA